>BSWB01000005.1:117495993-118745993 GCA_033239125.1 Fagopyrum homotropicum
ATGTTTTCATACGGACATTTTACATACCGGACATTTACATACCAGACATTTTATATACCGGATATTTACATACCGGACATTTTACATACCGGAAGTTCATAACAAAATTTTTCATACCGGAAGTTCATACCGAAATTTTTTACACCGGAAGTTCATACCGGAAGTTCATACCGAAAGTTCATACCGAAAGTTCATACCGGAAGTTCATAACGAAGTTTTTCATACCAGAAGTTAATACCGAAATTTTTTTATACCGGAAGTTCATACCGGAAGTTCATACTGAAAGTTCATAACGAAAATTTTCATACCGGAAGTTCATACCGAAAGTTCATACCGGAAGTTCATACCGGAAGTTCATACCGAAAGTTCATACCAGAAGTTCATACCGGAAGTTCATACCGAAAGTTCATACCGGAAGTTCATAATGAAGTTTTTCATACCGGAAGTTCATACCGAAATTTTTCATACCGGAAGTTCATACCAAAAGTTCATACTGGAAGTTCATAACGAAAATTTTCATACCGGAAGTTCATACCGAAATTTTTTATACCGGAAGTTCATAACGAAGTTTTTCATACCGGAAGTTCATACCGAAATTTTTTATACCGGAAGTTCATACTGGAAGTTCATACCGGAAGTTCATACCGTTCATACCGGAAGTTCATAACGAAGTTTTTCATACCGGAAGTTCATACCGAAATTTTTTATACCGGAAGTTCATACCGGAAGTTCATACCCGAAGTTCATACCGAAAGTTCATAACGAAGTTTTTCATACCGGAAGTTCATTACGAAATTTTTTATACCGGAAGGTCATACCGTTCATACCGAAAGTTCATACCGAATGTTCATAACGAAATTTTTCATACCGGAAGTTCATACCAAAATTTTTTATACCGGAAGTTCATACCGGATGCCAATGATGTTTACACTGGTGAATTTACAACATTTGAATCACGCATTTACACTAAATAAAAGGGTTAATTAACCCTTCTATTTGAAAAAAAAATAAAATACACTATTCATTGGGAAACTCCCATTTTTTAATATATATATATATGTGTGTATATATGTGAAAGAAACTATACCCCTTATTTTTCTACCACTTTCATTTAATGGTAGGTAAAACTAATTAACCCTTCTATTTGAAAAAAAAACTTGACCGTGTCATGGTTCATAACCAAATCCTTCAATGATATCCGAATCTAACAACAAAAAATCACGCATTTACACTTTCAGACCACTGCCAAATTTGTCTTGATATTTCGGTCTCAGAAAATTTAAATTTCACTCCTCAACCTTTTAATTTGAATTGATGTGGACCAAACGAAAGTCTTTCGAAAACATAGTTAAACAAACTTGGCGATCAAATTTCACGGGCAATGAAATGTTCAACCTAACAAAGAAAACACAACTAATGAAAACAAAAGCAAAGGAATGGAGTAAAACAAACTTTGGCAACATTTTCAAACAACTCAAGGATATCGAAGCCAAACTCGAAGAAATTCAGAGCAAAACTCTTTCAACCCCAAACCAAAGAGATGACCTTCTACAAAAAAAACCTCCTAACCAAACAAAATCATCTTCTTGCTTTTCATCAAAGATATTGGAGACAAAGAACCAAAAATAAACATTTGGAAAATATAGACACGAATTCGAAATACTTCCACCGTATTGCCACGGGTAGAAGAAATCGCAAACACATTAAAGAACTAACAACTACTAATGGAATTCTTCTATCCACTGAAAGCGAGATCCGCTCTAAAGTCAGGTCGGAATTTATGAAAAAAATTTCTAAATCACAACTGAATTTCCCTCTAATCGAGGAAAAAAATCAAACTATTTAAAAATAAAGTTAGCAATGAAGACAATACTAACCTAACAAAGACACCGACCAATGTTGAAATCAAAAATGCTATCTTCGACATTGGGTGCGATAAATCCCCAGGCCCTGATGGCATGCCTATTGGATTTTACCAAAAATATTGGCACATTGTGGGAAACGACGTAACAAAAGCAATCAAAAACTTCTTTAGGAGTGGAAAAATGCTTAAACAAATAAACCATACTTTTATTACTCTTATCCCTAAAATAGATAATCCGACAACAGCTAACCATTTCAGACCAATTAGTCTATGCACTACTGTTTATATAATCATAGCAAAAATCATTACAAATAGAATGGAATCGATAATCCCAAAACTCATTCATCCGCTCCAAGGCGCTTTTGTCGCAAATAGATCAATCCATGACAATATTCTCATTGCACACGAGATTTTTCACTCCCTTAGAACAAAAAAAAAGATAAGGAAGGATGGATGGACATCAAACTAGATATGAAAAAAGCCTTTGACCAAGTTGAGTGGTCTTTTATCTTTCAAATTTTGGAAAATTTTGGATTTTGTAACAAATTTGTGGGATGGATTAAGGAGTGTTTATCCACTTTTTCTTTCTCTATCCTTGTTAACAATGGCCCCACTGATCAATTCTTTCCTGAAAAAGGACTCAGACAAGGTGATCCCCTATCACCATTTTTGTTCATTCTTGGAGTTGAAATCCTAACACAAATGCTACATGATGATTGCAATAACTATGATAACCAATTTGGATTTCCTCTTTGCAGACAAGGAACCCCTATACCTTTCTTATCTTTTGCTGATGATTTGATCATTTTCGCTAAAACAAACATGGCCTCATGCCAAAGAACAAAACAAATTTTGAAAATGTATTGCGCCATATCGGGACAAAAGATCAATTATCAATAATTTTCTTTCCAAACATCAAAAAATACAAATGAAAACAACATAACCCAATTAAAAATATCTTGGGTATGAACCACACCAAATCTCTCGACAAATACCTTGGTTGTCCTATCATTAACGGAAGAGTTACAAAAGATACCTTTGGGGATATCAATCTCAAAACTAAACAACAACTCACAAAACGGAAAGCCAACTCTCTTTCACAAGAAGGGAGAAGGAACCCCTATACCTTTCTTATCTTTTGCTGATGATTTGATCATTTTCGCTAAAACAAACATGGCCTCATGCCAAAGAACAAAACAAATTTTGAAAATGTATTGCGCCATATCGGGACAAAAGATCAATTATCAATAATTTTCTTTCCAAACATCAAAAAATACAAATGAAAACAACATAACCCAATTAAAAATATCTTGGGTATGAACCACACCAAATCTCTCGACAAATACCTTGGTTGTCCTATCATTAACGGAAGAGTTACAAAAGATACCTTTGGGGATATCAATCTCAAAACTAAACAACAACTCACAAAATGGAACGACAACTCTCTTTCACAAGAAGGGAGAAAGAACCTCATAAAACATAATTTAACAACTAAACTAACTTTTGCTATGCATAGTTTTATGCTGCCGACTTACAATTTAAAAGAACTAGATAAAACTTATAAAAAATTCTTTTGGAACAAAGGAGATCAGCACAGGCCTATTATTAGTTGGAATGTGATCTGTAAAACAAAGGAAAATGGTGGTCTTGGGTTGAGTAGGCCTCACATTACAAACAAAGCACTACAAATTAAACTTTTATGGAAAATCCTCGAAACCAAATAACATTTGGGTTAAAATTATCAATGAAAAATACTTAAAAAACATTAATATCCCAAACTACCAAAAGAAATGCGCAACATCATGACAATGGAATAACCTCATAAAACTCAAACCCGAGTTTAAAAATGGTCTCATCTAGCAGATTAGAAATGGTCAATCTATCAATTTCTGGCTTGATAATTGGCTAACACCATCTCCGCTTATAACAATGACACAAAATATCAATCTAATTGACACAAACATTAAAGTCAATCACTTTATCAATAACTCAAGACAATGGGATGTCACTAAAATTGAAAACGAACTACAAAATATCATTGACCAGGATCTTAGGAATAAAATTCTGGAAACAATTATCCCAAACAACGAAATTTGCGATAGACTTTATTGGAAATATAGCAAAAATGGGTGGTTTACCACTAAATCTGCTTCTGAGATGCTTGAGTCACAGACGTGCTTCTCCCACCATAACGTTTGTGATTGGATCTGGAAACTTGATACCCATCCTAAATTTAAAACTTTTCTTTGGAAAATTTCACAAAATGGAATCTCAACAAAAGCCAAGCTTGACGAAAGAAGAATCGTTGTTACAAGACATTGCGAACTATGCAATCACCAACTTGAGGACCTGGTCCACTTGCTATTCGAATGCCCCTTTTCTAAACAAATTATTGGGAAAATTGACAAGACAATGTTATTCGAATTAAAAAATATTAACTATAACAATAAAAAAAATTCATGAAATCCTAATCGAAGTAAAAAATGTATTAGGAATAAACAAGTTAGCTTACATCGCAACCATTTGGTGGAGTATCTGGTTCTTCACAAACAAAATTATATTCGGTAACGAACCAATCGGGTCCTACAATAATGTTACTAGTTTCATCAAAGAACAAATCCATAGGTGGAAAACCAACTATTCTAATGAAGACGACTTTGTCATAAAACAACCACAAAAGAAATTGAATCCTATTAAAAGGAAAAAATATAATATTAAATGGGATAAACCACAACATGACTTTCATAAATTAAACTTTGATGGCTCAAAACTAGACTCGGAATAACATCAATTGGTTACGTGATCCGGGACCATAATGGAAGGCTTGTAAGCCTTGATGCAAAAAAAAAACTTTAACTCGGTTATAAAAGCTAAAGTTTTTGCCCTAAAATCAGGCTTTCATGAGGCGATTAGATTAAAAATCAAAAAGATTGTAATTGAGGGGGACAACCTCTGTGTTATTAAGGCACTTCAAGGTTGTTGGAGTTGTCCTTGGGAGATTGAGATGATGATTTTAGACTCCAAATTGGACCTCCGTTCTTTTAACGAAGTTCAAATTAGGCATGTCTTCAGAGAAATAAATTGTGTTGCTGACAGATTAACCCATTTGGGAATTTCGAGACCCAACACCACCTTTTCTGATGATCCCGAACTTTGTATTCTCATCCGTAAGGATGCTTTAGGGTGGAATACCTCTAGGAGATAGTCTAACCTAACCTCTTTCCGTCATAAAAAAAATAAAAAAAATAAAAAAAATATGGGTTTGCAAATGCTAACAGTGTACTAAGAAATTCAAATGCAAATGCTTAAAATGTGATCAGACGAAGTTGAACACAATTTCAAAGCTCGGAGTATTGGCCTATTCTTTCTTCTTAACATTTGTTGTTGCCTAATAACTGATGACCTTTTATTCGGTTCCTATTTTCTTGTTCCGATCAAGAACATTCGTATTTGTGATTTGGTGAAACAAAAGCTTGCTAAGAAGCTTGAAATTGGACTTCGTGAGATCTCATCCATAACTAGACATGGGACCCAAACCTAAACCTAAACTGTAGAAATCCAAACCGCCGGTTTAGGTTTAACCTAAACCGTCGTTTTGGCAGCGGTTTAGCCAATTTATTTAAAGAAAAAAGGAAAATTGGACCAAATCGGCGGTTAACCGACGGTTTGATGACCAAACCGGTTGGTTTAGTCCTTTTTTTTTTTAAAATAAAATTACTCAAACCGACGGTTAAACCTAAACCGAAAACCCACGGTTTGGCCAAACCGGCAAACCTAAACCGCCGGTTTGGAAACCCCCGGTTTGGCGGTTTACCCAAACCGGACCCATCTCTAACCATAACAGTGCACCCTGAAGGTATTTTTTGTCTTTTAGTATGTGATGCTATATTTATTATCACTCTTACAATGATGTCTCTTCTTGATTTATATAATCCTTGTCATCTTTTCTTTATATGGGTAATATGCAAGTGATAATGTCATTGTTGGAAGCCGAGAAGGAAAAATTTGAAAACCAAAGGCTCTTCAAAAGTTCTTTCTTAATAGAGCGGGCTCTTGGCTAAGGAAGATATAGACCTTTAGAGGATATGTATTTGTACCGAATTATTACAAAATGAATAGAACGACATACATTTGTTCCGAATTTTTACATAATGAATGATTTCCGATTTCATTTACGAGTGTAATGGTCGATCTCATTTTCGCACACACACCCCGACTTATATATATATATATATATGCTTTTGTTCAGGTACGGTTCAATTAATGCGGTACGGTCGTACGGCCGCCCGTACGACCGACACGTGTCCCGGAAAATTTTATTATTATTATTATTATTATTATTATTATTATTATTATTTTCTTTTCTGAAACGAGTTTTTTTTTCCAGAAACGAATGAAAATTTGTTTGAACTACCATGTTATAATTTATGCACTATTCTCTTATAAAATTTGAACTATTCTCATATAATCCATGAACTATTACTTTTTAATATATTTTATCAAATTATTCATAAATTAATCGTTTATTTGTTATGAACTATTCAATTGTAATTCATGAACTATCATTTTATAAGTTATGCACTATTCTTTATAAATTTTGCACATTGAACTATTCTATTATAATTCATGAACTATCCCATAATAAGTTTGGAACTATTACTTTCACTCCTTTATAAATTTGCACTATGAACTATTCTATTATAATTCATGAACTATCCTTTTAGAAGTTATGAACTATTCCTTAATAAGTTTTGAACTATTACTTTCATTCCTTTATAAATTTTGCATTGTGAACTATTCTATTATAATTCATGAACTATCCTTTTATAAGTTATGAACTATTCCATAATAAGTTTTGAACTATTACTTTTACTCGTTTAAAAAAAAAAAAATTTCCGGGACACGTGTCGGCTGCACGGCCGTACCGGAATAATGTGTCTTACTTGAACAACCCCCTATATATATATATATAGAGTATAGATCATATGAGAACATGCTTATCGTGTAATCATGAGAACAAATTCGTAATTATTATTAGTTTTGTTACGAAGGTGTCATATCGTTTACTGTATTATTCGTAGTTATTGTTGGTTGAGTGAATTATTCGTAGTTATTGTTGGTTGAATGGATTGTTCCTAATTATTATTATTCGTAGTTATTATTAATTATGGTATCTACTCTAAATCTCGACCCTTAATACTCACCATCCGACGGTCTAAAATTGTTCTCATGATTACACGATAAGTCTGTTTTCATAAGAACGACACCATATATATATACACACACACGCGCGCGAACATACACAAAAATCAAAGAAGGGATGGTTGGTTGCCACCTTTCTTCTCCAATTCTATAGGTTGGTTGCCACCTTTCTTCTCCAATTCTATTATATAGTATATAATATATTTATATTTATATTTATATATAAGACAGTGGCGACTTCGTTTACTAAAATTTTGAGTCGTTACGGTGTTTATATTCAGTTCGTTTAGAAAATGAATGATGTTGAACCGAGTTTTTGATGAGTCGAGTCCGGGTATCTCGTCTCATATAATAACCTTTTATGAATAATAGACTAGGTCGTTGCTAGTATTAATGACAACAATTTTTTTTGTATTGGGGTATATACAATTCTAAATTGTTGTAACTCTTCCATTTCAAGTGAGATCCCACCTTCCATCCAAATCCAATTGAGATCTCAACCCTAGGGCGATTTGGTGAACCTGTGGCGGCGGCGTGTGCTTTCTCCCAGATTGGCCATAGCCTCCCTCTACATCTGTGAGGGCTAGGTGTTTCGAGAAGGGGGTACGAGAATGGAGAAAGGTAAGAGCAAGATTCATCTAACAGAGGAAGAATGCTTGGTGGTGTAAACGGAAGAGAGAAGCGCTGGGACGATTAGGGTTGAGTCAGTTGTACTGATGGGCACAATTTTTACAAGTCGACCATTCAACTCTTATGCGTTACAAGCAACAATGAAAGGAGCCTGGCGTCTCGCTAAAGGATTCCAGTTTCGGGAGTTGAAACCAAACCTGTTCATATTCCAGTTTGCAACAGTAGAAGATAAAAACAAGATTATGCACGAAGGTCCTTGGCAGTTTGACAAGGCTCTACTTTCTTTGAAGGAACCGGGGCACACTCAACCTTCAAAGATGGAATTTACTCATGTTCCATTTTGAATTAGGGTACAAGATCTTCCCTTGGGTATAGCAGGGGATGTAACACCCCAAGTTCTAGGAACTTGAAGCGCTACGGGCTAGGACCATACAATGGGTCACAACCCTCAGAGTAGCAACATCAACCGGATCTTACAACAAGGCATAGACGAATGAAAACCAAAACTTAATATAAAACCAAAGGTTCAAACCAAAAGAAAACACAAAAGCTCCACAGCCGGGTCAAAACAAAAGGGAAACAACAAACGAAACAAAAACCCAATCCCGTCCTATAATGTACGGGAACCCCGGCTGACCACACCATCTGGATCACTCAGCAGCATCCTCAACCTGCGGAACATCTACAACGACGGTATAAACCGTTAGCTAAAATTCTAGGTATAAGCAAGAGTGTAAAGGCACAAACACACATAAGGTAAAGAAAACACATAGCATGCTCACACATCAACCGGTTATTTTCTTTCATTAAGGTTATCCATTACTAATTCAACTTCTTTTGTCACACGAGAATCTCCCGTAACTCGCCTCCGCTTCCGTCAACCAATAGGAATAGATCAGTACTATCCGTTACCTACAGGTCTGGGTTGCAAGAGCACATTCTAGTCTCCTGTAGAACTAGACAAGTGGTCACCGCCCGGTTATAATACACTTGAGCCAGTTAAGGGTAACAAAGGGTGAATCTTATTTCCAATTACCCGTTATAAACATGATAGTAACACAAACAAGCCAAAATAATCCAACTAATACGCGGAATGAAGCTAAGTAAGTCCAAGGGACTTACCTCCCACGAAGGTAACACAAGAGATCAGCGAACAACTCAGAAACACACAAGGAAGCTCAGTTTCCCTCAGGAAAGGAGCAAGGAAAGCCTGTACGAACAAGCAACACGAATCAGGAACGGAACGGTTGCTAGAAGTCTATGACTTATAGTCTCAACGATCTCTAAGAGATCAACACATGCTAAGGGCTCAACCTTAGTCTTACAACAACTCAGGGAAACAAGGAACAACCATAAGGAACCAAGGAAGGAACGAGGAAAGGAAGGAAGGAAGCAACTCACCAAAGACGGGAGCTACTGCAGGGAAACCGCAGGGGCGGTTGGACTGAGGCGCAGGGGCGGCTGAACAGAGGCGCAGGGGCGGCTCTGTGCGGGCGCAGGGGCGGCGGCGTGACAGAAAGTGTTGTCGGCTTTCTTCTTCGACAGAACTCACAGCAGGGGAAACCAAAGCTCGAACCTTTGATTCCAACACATCGAGATTCCACTCCAGAGAGCCTGAGAACAACGAAGGGTCAAAAACGGAACACTCCACAAGAATCAAGGCTCATGCTTGATCCTTGGAGAAGAAGGAAAGAGAAGAACGAAAGGAAGAAACCAAAATAGAAGGGAAGACATGCAGCGCTAAAGGAACGTGAGGAGGAATCATATAAGATGCACTTACACGTTCAACGAAGTCGTGGGAAGCAAAGGACGGCTACAGCTCTCTAGGGTTGTAGATGATAGCAAGGAACGGGAAAAAGGGGAGAAAGAAGAGAATATATAGGGACGGTTGGAAATAAAAGAAGGACGTCTAGGGTTTAGAAAGAAGATAAGGAAACCGGCCCATAAGATAAAATATCGGATATTCTATCTATGAAAGGAAGATAAAAGAACGAAAGAAAAGATCGGCATGATCTGTCGTAAATCCGCAGGGGCGGATCTCACAGCCGCAGGGGCGGCTGGCCGTCGGGGGGGCCCTCTTCACCGCAGGGGCGGTGAAAGCAAAACCTAGGATCTTACATCAAATCCCCCTAAAAAGAAGTTTTGTCCCGAAACTTTCAAAAGCCAAACGATCATAACAACACGCAGAAACAGAACTGAGCTCATATATTCCCACTCGGGGCACGTAACACAAAACGTCACACAAAAGCGTTCACAACGCAACAAAGGAAAAACCAAACAACCGACTAAGCTAAAGGTGCAACAAGCTCAGCGTAAAACTCTGGATAGTTCCTCTGGTCACTATCCTCCGTCTCCCAAGTCGCCTCATCAGCTCTTCGCATCGACCACTGTATCTTCATCATCGGAATGTCCTTCGAACGCAAGTGTTACGCTAAGATTGTGACACACAAAAGTCTTAAATTTATAGTTCGATAAATTTTTCCTAACTCCTAGTGAACCCACAGTGTATGGGTCGTTTTGTAGTAAGAATAGTATTCCGAGGTCGAACACAAAGACTAAGGTGAAATTGAATCAATAGTGACTAAGGATAGTGTTGATCTAGGCTAAGAAAAGAGAAAGGAATAAAGAAATGAAAATCTCAATGTTTTTGGATTGGTTTTGTGGTGATTAATCAAAGATCACAAATCATGCAAGATTTAACAAATAACTAAACTAGCAAGACAAATAAACAAACACAAACACGAGATAGGTAATCAAGATAGAAAAGCGGATTCTAAGGGTTAGAAATTCCGGCTATGACATAAGACTCAAGTTATCTAATCATTCCTTGGATCAACTATAGTATGTTGAGAGTGAGTGTTTCTAGATTGGGATCAATCACCAGGTAGGTCTCATGGTCCACTAGTCCATTCCTAAGGTCTCATCACCGGGTAAGTCTCAAAGAGCCTAAGGATAGGAATTCTACACAAACCGGATTGTCATCTAGGGATCTAACCTCTCCTTACCGGGTAAGTCTCGGGAAGGCAAGTCCTAAACATCAATCCTAGCACACTCAGTCCAATAGCGGCTTATGAGGCTCACTACTACCTAGAGTTCATCATCTTTGGTATCTAAAGGCGAGAATCACCGGATAGGTCTCTTCTCACAATTAGTTGCTAACACTAGGTCACCCTAGGATAGATCTAGCTCAATAAACACTAGGATTTCAACAATCTAACAACCTAACACTTAGATTTATCAATACAAGCAAGTCAGACGAAATCACGGGCACTTCATCAAGTCCACGGCCGTGGAACCCCTTAGAACAGACCGTGATTTTGAACAGAGGCTAGGTTCGAGCAAACAAAGCATCCAAGGGTACGTTTAAGTCTATCCTATCATATTCCAAGCCATAACCATCATTTCCTTACCCTAGAATCACATCTACTTGGCCAACAACATGCATCATAACATTCAAACTCATCAAGCATACAATCAAGGTTTACATGGCAAGTAAATGAAGTGAAATAGAGATGAACAAGCAGAACAAAGAAATCCAATCTGAAAATGAGTTTAAGTAAGACTTACAACCCTTCAAAAGAAGGTTCAAATCGTTCCTTACAAACCCTTGCAAACGTTTTCAACAAGTTGCTCCATAATCTCTCTAAAAACTATGAAAAACTAAGAATGGTGTGGTCTTCTCTTCTTCTCCAATGGAAGCCTTTCTTCTCCTCCAAGAGTCTCCAATCCAATCTCCCAATAAGAGAATATGTGTGAGGTAAGAGTGTGGGAGAGAATGGAGTGATGGGGTCTGCCCTCAACAGCCTTCAGGACCACCTTTTATACACCATCAAGGGCAAGGGTCGGTTATGGAGATCGTGGGACAGCTGTCGCAACTGTGCAGGGAGAACCACGACCTATTTCCATGCCCGTGGTTTTGGTGATTCAGACTTCTATGGATCATCAAGCCACGAGTTGGTGCAAGGCATGCACCAACAAGGTCCCATGTGTTCTCCTTTGCTCCTAACTTGCTTCCCAATGGGTCCGAAGGTGTGTCATCTCGAGGAATGATCCTCGAATGTATCGATTAAGCTCCTAAAGCTCCCAAAATACCTACAAATCATGCAAAAGTCCGTGTAGACGTCTATCTCGACAAATATACAAGAATTGAATGCAAACGTCATGAACTAGTGCTAAACCATGCATGAATGAGCGAAAAACTATCTAAATGAGTGCTTACACCTACGTCATTAATCGTGTTATCAAAAGTACCCCATACTTAAGGTTTGCTCGTCCCCGAGCAAAGTCCGACTATAGGCTAAGAGATGACATGATTTATGAATGCAAGAAAAACTGAAAATATTTTCGGGATTGTGCTTCTAATATTGGATCACCTTCATAGTCATGTTTCATGGCAAATGGACAAGCAATCATGCATCAAATGAATGAAGGCACGGAAAGACAATTACACTTAACTAGAAAGCATGCATGAAAGGTAAAGATGAAGAAACCAAGATGATCATGAGTATATCCAATCTAGATCATTAAGTCTTACACACATGTAAATAGGTCACAAGAACTTAGGAAAGAAGAGGCTAAGAAACGTTGTGATTGGGTGGGGATTTTTTTCTAGGTCATGTGATGCTAATCCGGGAATGGAACTAACTCCACAATTTCGTTTTTGATCAATTTCCCACAAGTGTATATTTTCTCCTTCTTTTCTTTCTTTTCTTTTCTTTTTCTTTCACTTATTTTTGAGACAATGGCATTGGTGTACAAAAGCCGAAACCATGGTGATTAGCGGGTTTCGGGTTTTTTTATTTTTTGAGGTGCTCCACACCGGGCACACATACCAAAACTCATTAGGACTATCGGTTTATTTGACTTTGGCAAGGCACAAACACCCGATTAAGTGAATGGTGCCGAGTTACTCGTCATTTAAACCAACGTTCCCAAACCTATATTTTTGTCTACACATTCACAACAATTTCAGCACTTCATTTACAACATTCATTCATCAACAACTTCACCCCACACTTGCTTTTCATACACATCAACACACTAGCATGCTCCTATTCCCGGATGGGTCAAAAGAGGTCAAAATTTTCATTAATTGAGGTGCTCAAGAAACATGATCAAGGTGAGAAGTAGAGGAAAATGAATTGTCTTAGTCATTCCTAAATGATGTGCAAGAACTAGCATGCAATTTCGACTTTCAATCCTCAATCCAATCAAGGTAAGCATCATAATCACAAATCATTCATGGGCTTCAAGATAAGTACTTCAAGTCCACATATGCATTCATCTATTCAACAAACACAAGGCCATCCATAGCCAATTCACAAGACAATTTCATCATAAGGGTCATTTCCAAGCTTAGAAGCACTAAATTTTTTTTAAATTTTCTGATTTTTTGGATTTTTCGAAATATGTATGTACAATGCAAGACATAATGAAACATGTGACTAAAAGAAACTATCCTAGATGCTAATCATGCAAGTGATCATGAAAACCCCACCCCATACTTAGAAACACATTGTCCTCAATGTGCACTTTAAGTAAAGAAGAGTGAAAGAGGGTCCTCACAATGTAAAAGTGGTTTGCTTTGGTATTTGGGATCACTCAAATGGAGTGATGGCGGATGATCCTATCAACGATGGTAGAGAGCTCAAGGTGTTCGTTATGGCGTCGGGACCCGCGCTAGGCACCGCTAGCCGTCCAAGTTCCGCGTCCGCTCCACCCACAATTGATGAGGGGCTCATCGTCATCATCCACATATCATGCAAGGCTTCCATGCTACTTGGATTCTCGCACACAAACTCCAAACACACAAAAACACACAAAAACAGAAAAAATCAAAACCAAAACAAAACGAAAAGGGAAAGATATCTACCAATGGGTTGCCTCCCATCAAGCGCTTCTTTAAGGTCATTAGCTTGACCAAATTTGGGGGCGTCTCATTCAAGGTGAAGTGGGGCAATCATGTCCACCAGAGCTCCCGGGATATACTTCTTCAACCGGTGCCCATTCACCTTAAAGTCCCCACAATGCTCCCCTCCTATCTCAACCGCTCCATGGAGAAAGATCTTCTTCACCACATAAGGACCCGTCCATCTTGACTTTAGCTTTCCGGGGAAGAGCCGCAGCCTTGAGTTGAAGAGAAGGACAAGGTCGCCTTCACTCAACTCCTTTGGGATGAGACGTTTGTCATGCCATCGTTTGGTCCTTTCTTTGTAGATCCGGGCGTTTTCATAGGCATCCAACCGGATCTCCTCAAGAGCATTAATGTCTAGCAATCTTTTCTCTCCGGCCTCCTTGAGGTCAAAATTCAGCCACCTTATAGCCCAATACGCTCTATGCTCCATCTCCACCGGAAAGTGGCAAGACTTGCCATAAACTAGCTTGTAAGGAGTGGTGTCAATCGGTGTCTTGAAAGCGGTTCTATAAGCCCACAAGGCATCATCGAGCTTCATAGCCCAATCCTTTCTCGTTCTAGAAACCGTCTTCTCAAGGATTCCTTTTATCTCCTGGTTGGAGATCTCCACTTGGCCACTAGTTTGGGGATGGTAAGGTGTGGCCACCTTATGAGTCACCCCATACTTAGCCAAAAGTGTCCCAAAGTTCCTAATGGTGAAGTGATTTCCTCCATCACTTATGATCACCCTTGGTGTTCCAAACCTAGGGAAGATCACTCGGTTGAAGAACCACACCACCACCTAGGCATCATTTGTGGGAGAAGCGATTGCTTCCACCTATCTCGACACATAGTCCACCACCAATAGGATGTAGAGGTTGCCACATGAAGAAGGGAATGGTCCCATGAAGTCCACACCCCACACATCAAATATCTCCACTTCTTGTATGTTGTTCAAGGGCATCTCATTCCTCCTTGAGATGTTGCCCGTCCTTTGACAAGCATCACAAGCTACCACAAAATTCTGCACATCTCTAAATAAGTGAGGCCAATAGAAGCCGGATTGCAACACCTTTGCACATGTCTTGTGTGAGCTAGCATGGCCTCCACATGGCAAGGAGTGACAATGGCGGATCACACTCTCCACCTCATCCTCCGGTATGCACCTCCTAAAAACTCCATCCGGTCCTCTCTTGAACAAAAGTGGCTCACTCCAATAGTAATACCTCACATCCTTGAAGAACTTTTTCCGCTGGGCATATGACAAACCGGGTGGCACTTCTTCATACACAAGATAGTTTACAATGTCGGCATACCATGGCTCATTTCCCTTGGACACTTGAAGCAAGCACTCCTCCACCATTTGCAATTGCTCATCCCGGAATGAGTCATCAATCGGGATGTCATCTCTTTCAATCTCCAACAGTGGGAGTCTACTAAGGTGGTCCGCCACGGAATTTTCGGACCCTTTCTTATCCCGGATTTCCAAATCAAACTGTTGAAGAAGAAGGATCCACCGAATCAAACGAGGCTTGGCATCCTTCTTTGTAAGGAGGTAACGGATTGCAGCATGATCCGTATACACAATGACCTTCGCTCCAACAAGATACGAGCGGAACTTCTCAAATGCGTACACAACCGCTAGCAACTCTTTCTCGGTGGTAGCATAATTGAGTTGGGCATCATCTAGCGTCTTGCTAGCATAATAGATGGTATGTGTAAGCCCATCTTTCCTTTGTCCCAAAACAGCCCCAACGTCCACGTCACTTGCGTCACACATGATCTCAAACGGTAGACTCCAATCCGGCGGTTGCATGATGGGTGCGGAGATCAAAGCGTTCTTCAACCTACAAAAAGCCTCAAGGCAATCCTTGGAGAAAACAAACTCAACATCTTTCATTAGTAGGTTAGTAAGAGGCTTAGAAATCTTAGAGAAATCTTTAATGAATCTCCGGTAAAAACCGGCATGCCCTAGAAAACTCCTTACCCCCTTCACCGAAGTAGGTGGTGGCAACTTCTCTATCATCTTTGTCTTAGCTCTATCAACCTCAATGCCATGGTTGGACACCAAATGTCCCAACACAATGCCTTCACTTACCATGAAGTGGCATTTTTCCCAATTTAAGACCAGGTTAGTCTCCTCACATCTTTTAAGCACCAAGGACAAGTTAGCTAAACAATCATCAAATGAAGATCCATAAACAGAAAAATCATCCATAAAAACTTCCATGATGTTCTCAATATATTCAGAAAATATAGCCATCATACACCTTTGAAAGGTGGCGGGTGCATTACACAACCCAAATGGCATTCTCCTATATGCAAATGTACCCCTAGGACATGTGAATGTAGTTTTCTCTTGGTCATCCGGGTGGATAGGGATTTGAAAGAATCCACTATAGCCATCTAGGTAGCAAAAGTGAGAATGTTGAGCTAATCTCTCTAGCATTTGGTCAATGAAAGGAAGAGGGAAGTGATCTTTCCTAGAGGCCACATTTAGTTTCCTATAGTCTATGCACATCCTCTATCCCGTAACCGTTCTAGTTGGGATTAGTTCATTATTCTCATTAGTCACAACGGTCATCTCACCCTTCTTAGGAACTACATGCACGGGACTAACCCATTTACTATCCGAAATCGGGAAAATGATCCCCGCATCTAGCAATTTAAGGATCTCTTTCTTTACTACTTCTTTCATGATAGGGTTTAGTCTTCTTTGAGGTTCAATTGAAGGTTTATGATTATCTTCCATTAAGATCTTATGCATGCACAAAGAAGGTTTAATGCCAACTAAATCATCAATGGTATAGCCAATAGCCTTCCTATGCAATCTCAACTCATGCAACAATCTATTCAACTCATCATCATTCAAGCATGCATTAACAATAACCGGATATGTAGAATTCTCACCAAGAAAAGCATGCTTCAAATGAGAGGGGAGGGGTTTAAGTTAAAGTTTAGGAGGACCTTTATCGGTTGGAGATGCTCCATACAATGTTGGTTGAGATGAATCCAAAGCCATGGAAGACTCCCCAAAGCTTCTTGAAGTTTGATCAACAACCAATGCAGTTTCCGGAGAAACCACGGGCAAAATCACGGGCTCTGGCACAACCACAGCCGTGGAACTTGCAAAGCTAGCCTTTTTTAGCATTCCAGAGAGTTCCACGGGACATTCCACGGGCGTGGTTCTTCCCCCTAGGCCGTGGTTCACACAGCAATTCAGCACACCTTCGTGTACTTCAAATTCAGCTCTTGTCTCCTTTTCCAATGCATCCAAAGCCTTGATTTCTTCATTGCAAGCCTCCTCAACTCCTTCCTCCATCAAACTCAAGCTAAGAACCTTCTCCAAGGGGTCCTTGATCAAGATCGAGCTCACAACTTCTCTAGACTCCTCTTGCTCGACAATGTTGAACACATCTTCACCAAGGGCTGGCCCCTTCATCATTGTGGATAGTTTGAACTTAATATTCTATTCTCCAATGTTGAAGGAGAGAATTCCATTTTTGCAATCCACCAAACATCCGGAAGTGGCTAGGAAAGGTCTCCCCAAGATGATAGGAACCGGGTAGTCTGCCGGGATGTCCAAAACAACGAAGTCTATGGGCACATAGAACTTCCGAGCTGCACCGGTGTGTCTTCTAAGATTCCTACGGGGTGAGTGATTGAACGGTCCGCCATGTAAAGGGTCATCTTGACCGGCTTTGGCTCTCCTAGCCCAACCTTGTTACAAAGTGCAAGTGGTATGATGCTTACACTTGCCCCAAGATCACATAGGGCTTCATACTTCACTTCTCCCACTCCAATTGGCACACAAAAGGATCCCGGATCTCTTAGCTTAGGAGGCATCTCCTCCTTCATGGTTTGGATCAATTCCGAGGACCTCTTCGTCATCCTCACTTCCCCATACTCCTCCAACTTCCTCTTGTTGGAGAGTATTTCCTTAAAAAACTTGCCATATGCCGGCATACCTAGAATAGCGTCCATGAATGGAATGTTAATATGCAATTTAGACATAAGTTCAAGGAATTTACCGAAGTGTTTGTCCAAGCGAGCTCTTGCTCGTGATTGTGGGAACGGTAGTGGTGGCTTGTATGGAGGTGGCGCCACATATGTTGGCTCATCTTCCTTGCTCTTGCCTCCTTCTTCTTGCAATGTCTCTTCTTCTACCACTACTTGCTTCCCCTTGTCATTTCCCTTAGGTAAGAGATCCTTCATGTCCAACCCACTTCTTGTTGTAATGGCCAACACTTGGCCTCTCGGGTTATCTTCGGTTCTTCCGGGAAGCTTTCCCGGATCTCTATGAGCTTCACCCGCTTTTTGGAACACTTGTGCTTCCAACACCTTTTGAGCTTTAGAAATGGAAGTCACCGTGCTCTCAAGACCACTCAACCTCCCAAGCAATTGCTCAAACATCATCTCGGTTCTATCCCTTGGAGGTTGAGTAAATCCGGGTAGAGGTTCTTGTGAAGCTTTTGGTGGTGGAGCTGCACTTGTGGAAGCGGGAGGGTTCAAGGCTCCATCCGGGTTAGAATAGGAAAACCCGGGATGGTTGTGGTTAGGCCGGTAATTGTTGAATTGCCGGTTGTTGAAGTTCCTTGGGCCTTGATAGTTGTTGTAGTTTCCCTTCCCATATAGTTCACATCTTCCTCCTTGGAAGACAAGTTTACTTGCACTTGCACTTCAGGGCTTGCTTGACTCTTCAAAGTTGTAGCACACAACTCCCTCAAAGACTTCAGCTCGTTGTTGATTGCATCAAGCTTGAAATTACTCATGGTGACTTCACTCACCTCATATGCTCCCGCTTTCCTCCCATCACTCTTCCTATGGGAGTACTTCTCAATCACCAAAGCTTGTTTCTCTACAAACTCCCAAGCTTCATCTACATTCTTTTCCATGAAAGTCCCACCGGAAAGAGATTGAAGCTTGAATTGGCTATCTTCATCAAGTCCTTTGAAGTAGATCTCCAATAGCTCAATTTTCGGTATACCATGGTGTGGACAATCTAGGAGAAGGTCCTTGAACCTCTCCCAAGACTTGAATAGGCTTTCTCTATCCTTCATTACAAAGGCATTGATCTTCCCTCTTAGCTCGGTAGTCTTGGAAGGTGGGAAGAACTTAGTCAAGAACTCGGTCATCATTTCCTCCCAAGTACTCACACGCCCTAGTGGAATTGATTGGTACCAAGCCAAGGCTTTATCCTTAAGTGAGAAGGAAAAAGCCCTAAGCTTATGGTTGTTGTTCTCCAACCTAGGCGGTCTTAGAGTCTCCATCAATATCTCGTAGTTCATCAAATGTTGATGAGGGGACTCTCCTTCCATCCCTCCAAATTGATTATGCCGGATCATTTGTAGCACTTGAGGGCGGAGCTCGTAGTCATGGGCTGCGGGATCTTCTAAGTTCACACCCGGGCGGTGTACTCTTTGAGCCGGATCCATATGTTGCGCTAACGTTTGTGGCTCCTCAATCATTATCGGCTCAAACCGAATATTAACCGCCGGCTGCGGTTGTGGTGGTGGTGGAGGAGGTTGTTGACGATTAAGCTCTCTTTGCACAAGAGCTTGCCTAATCTCTTCAATCTCCCTCCTAGTTGCTTCTTGCCACTCATTGGCAAGTCTCCTTTCATTCTCCAAGAGCTCATCTCTTATCCTAATTTGCTCTAAAACCTCATCCAACTCAGCTTGAAGATCTCTTGCGGCCATCTCCTTCTTCTTCTTAATGCTCTTAGATCTAGCTTTAAGGGTTTTCTCCGGTTCGGGATCGAATGGAGCTAAATCCTTGCCACGAGATCTTCGCATACACCTAAAGAATGAGAGATGTCCTGAAAATGCAAAGACATAAACCAAACAAGATCAAAAGCAACAAGAAAGACCTACACTATAAATAATCACAAACAATGATTCAATCTAGACCTAGTCCCCGGCAACGGCGCCAAAAACTTGTTACGCTAAGATTGTGACACGCAGAAGTCTTAAATTTATAGCTCGATATATATTTCCTAACTCCTAGCGAACCCACAGTGTATGGGTTATTTTGTACTAAGGATAGTATTCCGAGGTCGAACACAAAGACTAAGGTGAAATTGAATCAATAGTGACTAAGGATAGTGTTGATCTAGGCTAAGAAAAGAGAAAGGAATAAAGAAATGAAAATCTCAATGTTTTTGGATTGGTTTTGTGGTGATCAATCAAAGATCACAAATCATGCAAGATTTAACAAATAACTAAACTAGCAAGGCAAATAAACAAACTCAAGTTATCTAATCATTCCTTGGATCAACTATAGTATGTTGGGAGTGAGTGTTTCTAGATTGGGATCAATCACCGGGTAGGTCTCATGGTCCACTAATCCGTTCCTAAGGTCTCATCACCAGGTAAGTCTCAAAGAGCCTAAGGATAGGAATTCTACATAAACCGGATTGTCATCTAGGGATCTAACCTCTCCTTACCGGGTAAGTCTCGGGAAGGCAAGTCCTAAACATCAATCCTAGCACACTCAGTCCAATAGCGGCTTATGAGGCTCACTACTACCTAGAGTTCATCATCTTTGGTATCTAAAGGCGAGAATCACCGGATAGGTCTCTTCTCACAATTAGTTGCTAACACTAGGTCACCCTAGGATAGATCTAGCTCAATAAACACTAGGATTTCAACAATCTAACAACCTAACACTTAGATTTATCAATACAAGCAAGTCAGACGAAATCACGGGCAGTTCATCAAGTCCACGGCCGTGGAACCCCTTAGAACAGACCGTGATTTTGAACAGATGCTAGGTTCGAGCAAACAAAGCATCCAAGGGTACGTTTAAGTCTATCCTATCATAGTCCAAGCCATAACCATCATTTCCTTACCCTAGAATCACATCTACTTAGTCAACAACATGCATCATAACATTCAAACTCATCAAGCATACAATCAAGGTTTCCATGGTAAGTAAATGAAGTGAAATAGAGATGAACAAGTAGAACAAAGAAATCCAAGCTGAAAATGAGTTTAAGTAAGACTTACAACCCTTCAAAAGAAGGTTCAAATCGTTCCTTATAAACCCTTGCAAACGTTTCCAACAAGTTGCTCCAAAATCTCTCTAAAAACTATGAAAAACTAAGAATGGTGTGTTCTTCTCTTCTTCTCCAATGGAAGCCTTTCTTCTCCTCCAAGAGTCTCCAATCCAATCTCCTAATGAGAGAATATGTGTGAGGTAAGAGTGTGGGAGAGAATAGAGTGATGGGGTCTGCCCTCAACAGCCTTCAGGACCACCTTTTATACATCATCAAGGGCAAGGGTCGGTTATGGAGATCGTGGGACAGCTGTCGCAGCTGTGCAGGGAGAACCACGGCCTATTTCCACGTCCGTGGAAATTCCAGTGGCCGTGGTTTTAGTGATTCAGACTTCTATGGATCATCAAGCTACGATTTGGTGCAAGGCATGCACCAATAAGGTCCCATGTGTTCTCCTTTGCTCCTAACTTGCTTCCCAATGGGTCCGAAGGTGTGTCATCTCGAGGAATGATCCTCGAATGTATCGATTAAGCTCCTAAAGCTCCCAAAATACCTACAAATCATGCAAAAGTCCGTGTAGACGTCTATCTCGACAAATATACAAGAATTGAATGCAAACGTCATGAACTAGTGTTAAACCATGCATGAATGAGCGGAAAAACTATCTAAATGAGTGCTTAAACCTACGTCATAAATCGTGTTATCAGCAAGCGTCTCGCACTACGCTCTAAGACAGCCACCGGGTGCTCTTCAAACGTGTGGTCTGGCTCGATCCCTAGATCCTCATGATTGATGATGTGTCTCGGGTCAGGTACGTACTCCCGTAGCTGGTACACATGGAAAACTGGGTGAACACCCTCGAGTCTCGGTGGCAACGCAAGTCTGTATGCTGCCTCTCCAACTCGCTCAAGGATCTCGAACGGTCCAACATATCTAGGTCTTAGCTTCCCTTTGACACCGAAACGTCTGACGCCTCGTGTCGGAGACACTCTCAACCAAACCTGAGCTCCAACTCTAAACTCTAGAGGTCTGCGCCTCTTAACAGAATAAGACTTTTGTCGACTCTGTGCTGCTAACATCCGCTCTCGGATTACTGCTACCCGAGCCATGTCATCCTGAATCTGCTCGGGTGCCACTCCGCTGGCACTACTGGGCTTGTCCCAACACAGCGGTGTACGACATCTTTGTCCATATAAAGCCTCATAAGGAGCCATTCTGATCGATGCGTGCCAACTGTTGTTATATGAAATTCCACTAAGGGAAGGTGATCTGGCCACACCTGTCCCCAATCTAACACACAGGCTCGCAACATGTCCTCAAAAGTCTAGATGGTCCGCTCAGACTGACCATCGGTCTGAGGATGATAAGTAGTAGTGAACTGTAGACTCGTGCCTAGAGCGGCATGAACCTACTGCCAGAACCTCGAAGTGAACCGTCCGTCTTTGTCAGAGACTATAGTCCTAGGTACTCCATGAAGTCTCACTATCTGTCTTGTGAACTCCTCTGCTAATCGACTCACCGGCCACGTTTCCTTGATCGGAATGAAACGTGCGGTCTTCGTCAGTCGATCTACTATGACCCAGATAGCATCAAAACCACGACTCGGTCTCAAACCAGTCACAAAATCCATAGAGATGTCTTCCCACTTTCACTGAGGGACAAGAAGTGGGTGTAGCTCGCCTCCTGGTCTATGATGCTCGATCTTGACCTGTTGACAGGTCGCACACTGAGCTACATATCTCGTCACATTTGGCTTCAGACCTCCCCACTAGAAAGAGCGTCTCACATCTTGATACATCTTACTAGCACCAGGTTGTACTGAGTAAGGTGAAGAGTGAGCCTCCTGAAGGATCCTCTGTCTCAACTCCCGATCTGATGGCACACAAACACGCTCCTGGCGTCTTAAAACCCCGTCAGCACCAATTGGAAACTGTGGTGCCTCTCCTCGAGACATCCGGTCTCGAATTTGTGTCAAAGCTGGGCAACTCTCCTGCTTCTGTCAGATTTCGGCCAACAGATCAGGTATTATCTCCAAGGTGGACAACTGACTATCGAAATCTGGGAAGTAGATATCCATATCTAGCCATGTCAAATCTCGTTGTAACTGTAGTTGAGCTGTCAGTCTAGCGATAGCCATCTCCCGGGAAGTCTTCCTACTGAGGGCATCTGCTACCACATTAGCCTTTCCCGGGTGGTATAAAATCTCAAGATCAAAGTCCTTGATCAACTCTAACCATCTGCGATGGCGGTTATTCAACTCCCGCTGAGTGAATATGTACTTCACACTCTTATGGTCTATGAAAATCTGACACGTGGCTCCGTACAAATAATGTCTCCAAATCTTCAAAACATTAACAACAGCAGCTAACTCAAGATCGTGGGTAGGGTAATTCTCCTCGTACGTCTTCAACTGTCGAGACACATAAGCAATCACATTTCCCCTCTGCATCAAAACACATCCCAAGCCCAGCTTGGATGCGTCGCTGTAAACAACAAAATCCTTAATGCCCTCTGGCTGAGCTAGAATAGGAGCAGAGGTCAATCTCTTCTTCAGCTCCTTGAACTCTGCAGGCACGACTCAGACCATATGAATCTCGTAGAATTCCGCAACAAGGAAGTGAGCGGTCGGGCGATAACAGAAAAGCCCTCCACAAAATGCCGGTAGTAGCCCGCCAATCCTAAGAAGCTACGGACCTCCTTAACGTTCTTAGGTGGCGGCCAAGATGCTACTGACTCGATCTTCGCCGAATCTACCTTGATCCCTTCAGCTGAAACAATGTGACCAAGAAATGCTACCTCGGACATCCAAAACTCGCACTTAAAGAGTTTGGCGTACAACTCTCTATCCTGTAAGACCTGAAGAACAATCCTCAAGTGTCCAGCATGCTCCTCCTTACTACGGGAGTAAACCAGAATGTCGTCGATGAAGACAACTACAAACTGGTCTAGGAAGTCGATGAAGATGTTGTTCATCAACTCCATGAAGACTGTGGGCGCGTTTGTAAGCCTGAATGGCATCACTACAAACTCGTAGTGTCCATATCTAGTCCGAAATGTTGTCTTAGCTACGTCATGCTCTCTCACCCTCAGCTGGTGATATCCAGATCTCAGATCGATCCTCGAAAACACTGAAGCTCCATGCAGCTGATCCGAAAGATCGTCGATATGGGGCAATGGGTATTTGTTCTTGATCGTCACCTTGTTCAGCTCGCGGTAGTCGATACATAACCTCATTGACTCATCCTTCTTCTTGACGAAGAGAACTGGTGCACCCCAAGGAGATACACTAGGGCAGATGAAGCCCTTCTCTGCTAACTCCTCAAGCTGCTTCTTCAACTCAAGCATCTCGATAGGCGCCATTTGATAAGGAGCCTTAGAGATCGGTCTCGTACCGGGCTCTAGATCAATGCCAAAGTCTACACTCCGTTGTGGAGGTAAACCCGATGGCTCTCCAAAGATGTCAGCAAACTCGCAAGCTACTGGAATCTCCTCCAAAGCTGGACTAGTATTATCCTTCATGGAATAGCACCAAAAAGCCTCACCTCCCTAACTGATAAGCCTCGCAGCTCGAACTGCACTGATGATTGTACCAGTCTTTCCGAGATTCCATCCTCGGAAAATCTCAACATGGCCTGCATCTGTAGTTACTATCACTGTCCTCTTGCCGATGTACAGAACTGCTCGATGTCGATCCATCCAATCCATGCCCAGAATAACTTCTTCATGTACTAAGTACATGACAAAGAAGTTAGCTGGTCAATCGCGACCTCCCAATCTAATAGGGCAATCGCGAACCTCTCGCGTATCTCGTATCTTACCCCTATCGGGTAGTCCTTTAAAGAAGGGTCTACCCTCTACAGTAACTAAGGCCAATCTATCTACACATGCATCAGATATAAAAGAATGTGTAGCACCAGTATCGAAAAGAACTCTGACAGGAAAACCATTAATGTGAATGGTACTTGTAGCTGCTGGGGCTGTCGGCTCTACAACACTCCTCAACTCATAAACTCTGGCTGGTGCATCTCTGGTGTCTGCAGGTCCACCAATACATCCTCTACCCCTTCCCTGTCCTGGAGTGGAACCCTGAGGAGCGGCAGAACCTATAACTCTCTGCTGCTGCTGGTGGTACTGAGATATCTATCCTCCTCCAACAACACTGGCAGGTGAAGAACCCTGCTGAGATAGCGCCTTGCCCTGACGGCAAAACGCAACTCTATGTCCGGGTTTGCCACAAGAAAATCAAGTCACTACTGGCTTCTTGCAGTCAGCTCGGATGTGTCCACCTACTCCACAGTTATGACACTGACGTCCTCTATCAGAACTCTGCTGGAAACTAGAACGTCCAAGCGTCTGACTATGCCCAAAACCAGCTGCTCCAGCTCCAACACTGGCTGATCCAGTCTTCTATCTCTTCTCAGGACCTCCTGTCTGAGAAGCTCTCCTCTGACCCGGTCGGTCTCTCTCATAGGCAAAAGCTCTATCCTGATAGTCCGTCAAAGACTCACAACAGAATCCAGTAAGATAAGAGCGGTCCGATTCTCTCAACCTCCGAGAGAAAAGGTAAACATGTTGATCCTCCGGTGGTGCGGACGGACCTAGCAACGCCAACTTGTCCTGAAACTTAAGGATGATCTCAGCAATAGGCAAATCCTCGAATCCAGCTTCAAGGAAATCCTGAAGACGGTCTCTCCTCATGGCTGCAGGGGAATAGCGATCCCTGATCATTGTCTTCATCTGCTCATAACTGGTGACCTTGCTACGAATTATCCTCCACCAAGAATGAGCCTGATCCTTCAGCAATGTCTGTGCTATGTTGACTCGACGTCCCTCAAGGCAACCGATAACCATTAGCCTCCATAGCAGAATCAACCTGTCCCAGCCATTGCTCCACCTCCAAGCCAGTCCTTCCCACGAAGACGGGAACCTTCAGCTGATCAAAAGCCTTCAACCAACTGTCGGGCTTTGGCTCCTTTGCCTCAGCCGACGCTCTAACAACCTCAACAACTCCAACAGGCGGGGCAACAACTTGTGTAACTCTCTGCGAAACCTCAGCTGATCTTGGAGGAACTAGCAGCACTGGTGCTGGTCCTCCAGTCCAGATAGCCTCCTCAACCCTCTGCACATAGTCGCGAAATGCAGAAGCTCCGATGGATACTCGTGCGGACTCTGTTGATGGAGCTCTCCGTGCTCCAGACCTAGCAACGGTCCCATCTCCAACCTCAGGAACAATGCTCTCAGCAACCTCTTCAACAAACGCCTCAGCGATAGGCGGATCGGCAACTGGGGCTTGGCCCCGACCTCTAGCTAGTGGAGGTCTTCCTGCACGTCCTCGTCCACGGACGGCGGGTGGAAGTGGTGGTCAACCCCTTCCTCGCCCCATAGATGATGTAGCTCTAGTACGCGCCATCTGCTATAAGGATAGATATATAAGACTATATATATATAAGGTCACGCTACAGCTAAAGCAAAAATCCAGAAAAGGCACACATAAAGGCCAACACAAAAGAAACTACACTGTTGAGATCCGCAGAGGTAGTGGTGGTCGCCCGTACATCTATCCCAGACCGAAAGGTTAAAACAAAAACCCTCTTTTGAAAACGTTAGACCCCTTGCGGGTTCTATTTATTTATCCATCCGACCTGTAGAAGATTTCGAGTGCCATTGTTGCCAAACCTAGAGCTCTGATACCATATTGTAACACCCCAAGTTCCGGGAACTTGAAGCGCTACGGGCTAGGACCGCACAATGGGTCCCGACCCTCAGAGTAGCAACAACAACCGGATCTTACAATAAGGCACACACGAATGAAAACCAAAACTTAATATAAAACCAAAGGTTAAAACCAAAAGAAAACACAAAAGCTCCACAGCCGGGTCAAAACAAAAGGGAAACTACAAACAAAACAAAAACCCAATCCCGTCCTATAATGTACGAGAACCCCGGCTGACCACACCATCCGGATCACTCAACAGTATCCTGAACCTGCGGAACATCTACAACGACGGTATAAACCGTTAGCTAACATTCTAGGTATAAGCAAGAGTGTAAAGGCACAAACACATAAGGTAAAGAAAACACATAGCATGCTCACACATCAACCGGTTATTTTCTTTCATTAAGGTTATCCATTACTAATTCAACTTCTTTTGTCACACGAGAATCTCCCGAAACTCGCCTCCGTTTCCGTCTACCAATAGGAATAGATCAGTACTATCCGTCACCTACGGGTCTGGGTTGCAAGAGCACATTCTAGTCTCCAGTAGAACTAGACAAGTGGTCACCGCCCGGTTATAATACACTTGGGCCAGTTAAGGGTAACAAAGGGTGAATCCTATTTCCAATTATTCGTTATAAACATGATAGTAACACAAACAAGCCAAAACAATCCAACTAATATGCGGAATGAAGCTAAGTAAGTCCAAGGGACTTACCTCCCACGAAGGTAACACAAGAGATCAGCGAACAACTCAGAAACACACAAGGAAGCTCAGTTTCCCTCAGGAAAGGAGCAAGGAAAGCCTGTACGAACAAGCAACACGAATCAGGAACGGAACGGTTGCTAGAAGTCTATGACTTCTAGTCTCAATGATCTCTAAGAGATCAAAACATACTAAGGGCTCAACCTTAGTCTTACAACAACTCCGGGAAACAAGGAACAACCATAAGGAACCAAGGACGGAATGAGGAAAGGAAGGAAGGAAGCAACTCACCAAAGACGGGAGCTACTGCAGGGAAACCGCATGGGCGGTTGGACTGAGGTGCAGGGGCGGCTGAACAGAGGCGCAAGGGTGGCTTTGTGCAGGCGCAGGGGCGGCGGCGTGACAGAAAGTGTTGTCGGCTTTCTTCTTCGACAGAACTCACAACAGGGGCAACCAAAGCTCGAACCTTTGGTTCCAACACATCGAGACTCCACTCCAGAGAGCCTGATAACAACGAAGGGTCAATAATGGAACACTCTACAAGAATCAAGGCTCATGCTTGATCCTTGGAGAAGAAGGAAAGAGAAGAACGAAAGAAAGAAACCAAAACAGAAGGGAAGGCATGCAGCGCTAAAGGAACGTGAGGAGGAATCATAAAAGATGCACTTACACGTTCAACGAAGTCGCAGGAAGCAAAGGACGGCTGCAGCTCTCTAGGGTTGAAGATGATAGCAAGGAACGGGAAAAAGGGGAGAAAGAAGAGAATATATAGGGACGGCTGGAAAGAAAAGAAGGAAGGGCTTCTAGGGTTTAGAAAGAAGATAAGGAAACCGGCCCAGAAGATAAAATATCGGATATTCTATCTATGGAAGGAAGATAAAAGAACGAAAGAAAAGATCGGCATGATCTTTCATAAATCCGCAGGGGCGGATCTCACAGCCGCAGGGGTGGCCCTCTTCACCGCATGGGCGGTGAAGGCAAAACCTAGGATCTTGCAGGGGAGTCGCTAGCAAGGGAGATTGGGAAGATAATGGGTGGTTATATAGACCACGATGTTGGATCGTTCATTGAATCAAGTAGTGAGATGCGAATTAGGGCTATGATAGAGATTCATAAACCGCTGCGCAGAGGGGTGATTCTAACAATAAACAAGCAACGGATCTGGTGCCCAGTACGGTATGAGAAACTTCCAAACTTTTGCTACTCTTGTGGAAAGTCGGTCCATGTTGAAGGAGAGTGTACGGATAAAGAGGCCAAAGCTTTTCAAAATGAGTATGGCGATTCGTTAAGGGCCCCACCATTACGGTTAAATCGGGATAGAAAGTCTCATGAGTGGAGACAGCAGGAGAGTAATGGGAGAGGAGATCAGGACAGGCAGGAGCAGACCACCACAGTGACCGCAACAATTAAGGAGAGAACTCTCAGAGATCTGGACAGGTTTTTGGAAGATAGTGAGGACACTATACTGCAGGGGTTGTCGGGTAATGAAGAGACCGTCCTTTCCAATGATATCCAGGCTTTCTCTATAGCAAATAATGTTACTTTGGCGGCAAGTAGACCTATTATAATAGGAGATTCAAAAACACCTCATACCCAACACAAGGATATTGAGATGAACAAGGAGAATCAGCGGAAGAAATGGAAGAAAATTGCAAGAAGCCCAAGTTTGAGGAATGAGGACATGGAGGTACAGGAGTGTAGCGGTTGAAAGAGAAAAGATAGAGATTCTTACATTTATGAGGACAATCTGGAAAAAGAGCAGAAACGTGCCAGGAAAGCTATCACTGATTCATTGGCCGGAGAGACGAAAGAGTCCCGTCAGGCCAAATGAGTATCATTAGCTTCAACTGTTGAGGATTGGGCAAAGGCTTGGCAGTTACGAGACTAGTAACCCTAGTCAGAGAGAAAGAGCCCGTTTTACTTTTCTTAAGTGAAACAAAAAGAAATACTAGAAGAATGGAACAGATTAGAAGAAGACTTAATTTCGGGGGATGCTTCACTGTGGATAACGTTAGAACGGCGGGGGGGCTTTGTTTGATGTGGAAGGATGGGCTGGATGTGAGAGTGGAATCATATACTCAACACCATATCGATGCTTGTATTGATGGGTGGAGATTTACGGGTGTTTATGGCTGGTTTAAACCTTCCGAACGTTATCTTACACTGGAGCTTCTTAAGCGAATTAGGGATGATGTACAGGAGCAATGGGTGGTCATGGGAGACTTCAATCAGGTTCTCTCTTCTGCGGATAAGTCAGGGGGCCAATCCAGTTTCTTTTCAAGGGGTCGTGCAGTTCCGAAATGCTCTTGACCTTTGTGAATTACGGGAGTTGAGGTTCCATGGCCCTAGGTTCACCTGGGACAATGGACAATAAGGTGACGACTTCATTCATGAGAGAATCGACTTGGGATTCGCAAACGATGCATGGCTTACGAGATACCCCCATGCTCGAATTAGCCACTTGGCTCGGATCAACTCGTATCATGTGCCTATCTTGTTAGAACTGACGGAAGAAGAGGTGGAGCGTACTTCGAATGGGTTAAATAGACCTTTTCGGATGGAGGCTACATGGCTACATGAAGAAGGTTGTGATGTTGTTATCCGGAATGCTTGGAATAACGCGGGGACGAGGCTTGTGGAGAAGGATATCATGGCCAAGATAGGATGGTGTGGTCAGGACCTTAGGGATTGGGGCAATCAAAAATGCGGGAACATTGGTTTTAAACTTAAACAAATACGCCGAGAGCTGCGTTCTCTGCAAGCAAAGGGGATGGATGGCGGGTTGGTGCAAAGAAGGAGAGAGTTGGAGGGACATGAAAGGGAGATGATGGAGAAGGAGGAAATGGTGTGGTACCAACGGGCCAAAGCTAATGAGATGAAATGGGGGGATCAGAATACGTCGTATTTTCACAAGAAGGCTAGCGGGAGGAGACGACGAAATAAAATCGAGAGGCTAATCGATAACGATGGGCTGGTGTGGAGATCCACTTGGGCAAAGATGGAGGTGGCAACACATTATTTCTTTGATTTTGTTTGCATCTGGGGGGAACGAACCTTTGTCTGAGATGGACAGAGCACAACATGTTGTTTTATCTACAGACAATGAAGATCTAATAAAGGCCTGCCCAATTGACGAAGTGAAGAAAGCCCTATTTAGTATGCATCCGACAAAATCCCTGGGGCCGGATGGATTTCCGGCACTATTTTATCAAAAAAACTGGAGTGTGGTTGGGGACGAGATCACCAAGGTTATCAATGGTCTGCTAAACGGGGATGCGTTTCCGGAAGGTTTCAACTATACTTTCATCTCGCTTATTCCGAAAGTAAAAGATCCACAAGCTATGAATGATTTGAGACCTATTAGTCTTTGTAATGTTATCTATAAGATCTACTCTAAAATTCTTGCGAATCGATTAAAGAAATGCCTTCACTTTTTTATTTCATCTAATCAAAGTGCTTTGTTCCGGGTAGACTTATTACAGATAACGTCTTGGCGGCTTTCGAGATTTTTCACTATATGAAGACAAGGGAAGGTGGAAGGGGATGGATAGCTCTTAAACTTGATATGGCAAAGGCTTATGACCGTGTGGAATGGGGCTACCTTGTTGCTTCCATGAGGAGCATGGGTTTTGCGGAACATTGGATCGGGCTCATCATGAAATGTGTGTCTTCGGTCTCCTTTTCGGTCCTAATGGATGGGCTAGTGTCAAAAGAATTTTCTCCTAAACGTGGATTGAGACAAGGTGACCCTTTGTCTCCCTTTCTCTTTTTGATATGTGCGGAGGGATTGTCATCGGTGATTAGAAAGCGAGAGTCGGGTGGCACGTTTACTGGCATTAGGATTGCACGTAATGCCCCTACGGTGTCCCATTTATTCTTTGCGGATGATAGTGTTTTGTTTGCTAAGGCGTCTGTTGCACAGTGTACTGAGATTAGAAAGATTCTTCATGAGTATGAAGTGGATTCGGGACAACAAGTTAACCTTGCATAGTGGGAGCTATCATTCAGTAAGAATGTCGGAAATGAAACTAGAGCTCAACTACAAGTTGTATTTGGGGTTAGGGAGGTTGAGGCACATGATAAGTAATTGGGTCTTCCTACTATGGTAGGTAGATCAAAGAAGTTTATATTTCAGAGAGCGTATCTGGAAAAAATTGAAGGGGTGGAAAGAGTCTACCCTCAGTAGAGCGGGCAAGGAGGTTTTATTAAAAGCGGTTATTCAAGCGATCTCACAATATACTATGTCGTGCTTTCTAATGCCGGAGGAGATGTGTCATGAGATTGAAGGGATGATGAATAAGTTCTGGTGGGGTAGCTCTGAGAACCATAAAAAAATACACTGGATGTCATGGCAACGTATAAGGAGGGCTAAGGAGGTTGGGGGTATGGGATTCAGAAATTTGCATGCTTTCAATCTTGCCATGTTAGCAAAACAAGGGATGCGCATTGTGACTGACCCGGACTCTCTTGTAGCCCGATTGTTAAAGGCTAGATACTTTCCGCACTCTTCATTCATGCAAGCTGATGTTGGATTTAGACCGAGTTATACTTTGAGAAGCTTGATCCATGGTAGACAGATTTTGGATGCGGGACTTTGTTGTTCGGTTGGTTCGGGTGCTAACATTTACGTTTGGCAGGATGCATGGATTCCAAGGCCGGTATCTTTCAAGCCTGTTGTGGTTCCGCCCAATGCTGATCGTGAGCTCAGGGTTATCGATCTTATTGACTGGCATAATGGGACTTGGAGAGCTGAGACTATTGAAGGCCTGTTTCAGCCTTGTGATGCCTAGGATATTTTGAAGATTAACCTTTTCTCTCCAGAGACTAAAGATGACTTATATTGGTTTCACAATACAAACGGTGTTTACTCTGTGAAGTCAGGTTATTACTGGGCGTGCAATCTGCAATGTTCATACACTAACGGTGATATAGGCCCTTCTGATAATCATGCGAAAGGGTTCTGGAAGACCTTCTGGAATATCAAGATGATTCCTTCAATAAAATCATTCGCTTGGAGGGTGAGTAGGGGTGTTCTTCCGTGTCATTCCAATCTGATTCAACGTAGGGTCTGTGTGGACTACTCATGTGATGTTTGTGGCATGGAAGAATCACAAATGTGTATCTTGTTGCATTGCAAGGCATGTACACCCATATGGAAACTTTTTCCGGATGTGGCTCGGGTGGGGAGACATGCAATGGATGTAGGACTACGGGCGTGGGAAGTCTGGAAATCACTATCAAGGGAGGGTCTGCGGGTGTGGATGGTGGTGTGTTGGTGGCTCTAGAAAAGTCGGAACGCAAGGATTTTCGAGGGTATAATAATGCATACCCCGAAGTTGCAATTTGAAATTACAACGTGTCTAAGGGAAAATGAGGAGTCCATCTTGGTTTGTTAACCGAAGCGGCTACACCTGGTAGGATTCGATCGACAGAGTGGAATTGCCCTCCTCCTGGTGTAATCAAACTTAATTGTGATGTTGCGGTCCATAACGATGGTAGAGGGGGCGTTGGGGTTGTAGCGAGAAATGCTTTGGGAGTGGCTATTTTGGCAGGATCCAAGAAGATAACTAACCATAGAACTGTGGATATGGCGGAAAGATTAGCCATTTTATGGGCGGTGGAGTTAGCGATCGAGCATGGTTGGTCACATATTATCTGCGAAACGGACGCTAATGTCTTGGTGAGTTTATTATGCGGGGAAAGGATGATTAGGGGACCTTTGGGAGACCTTGTTTCTTGTATTTTGCTGAAAGCGGAGCTGCTGGAGAAATGTTCATGGTCATTTTCGCCACAAGCCACAAATAGAGCTGCCCACTATGCTGCCTCTCTAATCCCTTCTGTTCCTGTGTTTTTCACCCAAGTTTCTGGGTTTCCTGAACAGTTGTATGAAGTGCTTCTGTTTGATGAGGGCAATGCATAAGTTGTTTTGATTTCAAAAAAAAAAGTGAGATACGTTGGTAGGATAATTTGCTCATTAAAGAATAAGAACATTTACTTTTGCTAGTTAACTTAGTCCGAAATTGAAGAGCATCTTTCATTTTTATCTTCGTGTCCTTTGAAAAAATCACTCTCTATAAAGTAGTAAGACATCTTGAAAAAAGATTTTATGTGAAACTAACCATTGATGAAATAAGATTACAAATTATAGCCAGCTAGTAGTAGGATTAAAATTACATTTAGAGGATCATTTGCACTCCTTCTCCTTTGACGATTTTATTTACGATGGCAATGTACCGAACAGAAAAATGTCAGAATTTTAACTTTGCAATGATCTCTTTGGTGGCGGCATTTGCCATTACACAATGGTGGAATTGGTGATGACAAAGAGTTGTCGCAAGTGATGGAATTTGCGCTGTCGAGGAATGTTGGTTGTATATCATCGTAGCCGACACAAAAAATTATAGGACAATCATTCTTGTCGTAAGAGCATCCACACCAAAGAATATGTAAGATTAATCTTACCTCATTTTTTTTTTATTCTTCTTTATATGCCACATTTCTTTTTTTTTCTTTTTTTTTGAGTAATTTATGACACATCTCCTTAAGAACATAAATAACTATTTTACCCATATTAATAGAACACATAATTTGTTCTTAGTGTATCTTATTATATGTATAACTCTCTTTTTTTTATATATATTTGTATTGTTAATAAAACATAGAAGTATAATTCTAAAATAAATTTAAATTAAAAACTATACATTATAAATAAAATAACATATTAAAAATATTACACAAAGTTATAAAATGTGTACCTCCACTTAAGAAGACATCCATTTTTCACTTACGAAGAACACATCAATTGTTATCAATATGTCATATCATATTATATGTATATATTACTTTTTTTTATTGTAATACGAAGAATACGAAATATAAATTAAGTACATTTAGGGACTAAAATTTAAAGATAATGATAAAGTTTAACTCAAATTGCATACTTTATAACATTATTTCATAAATTAAATAAATTTAAATCTCAAAATATATATTATATAATTAAGTGTATGTATATTATATATATATATATATATATATATATATATATATATATATATATCTTTTAAATATGACAAATATATAGAAAGTGGGTATCTATGGATAGCTACAATTATTTTATAAATGATAAAATTATTTTTTTTATTTTTTTTTTAATTTATAAAATGATGTTAAAATTCATTTCAAATACTTGAAAATAGAGTTGTCACGTGCTTAACATAATTGGTTAAACTTTTATTATGGGGTTCTACTACAAGACCAAATTTTGTTGAACCCATAAAAAATTATTTTTTTTTCCTGCTTGGACCTAACAATACTCCAATGTGGGTACTCTAAAGTGCCTTTTATGGTATCTACGATTGCCGGGTAAGCTATATCCTATCATTAAGGATTTATTTTTGTAATATTATTTCGCCCAAATTTTTTAAAAAAAATTTTGGAATTTTTTATAATTAAAAATGTTTATAATAATGTGATTATCGGTGATGAACTAAGATACATGATAAACCATCAAATATATTTTCAAAAGTCTAATAATCACATCGTTGGTTTAACAAGAACGTTAGCTTGAATTAAGATTGTAATAAATTTGATTTATAAATATTAAATTGTATTTTTTTTAAATATATAAGCTTTTATATTTAATGAAATTATTTCAAACTGACTAATTTGCAAATATTAAACGATTTAGAATACTTATTTTGACAAAACCATCTTTGAAATACGTTGTATTTCCACTATCACTTTGTTTTTGGGAAGCTAAACCATTGGTTTTTCCTTTACCATATTTTTTTTTACAAACAAGTCAACACCAATATGTTTCCCCTTCTTTCATTATCACCTTCACAACTTGCACAAGGGAGATACCATTCCCGACTCATTTTGGTATCTTCCCCGTATACAAGATCTAAATCGTTGATTAGTTACGGTGAGTTTCTCAACATCTATCTCGACTTTAAGCTTAATTGTCCAACCCACTCCTGTGCATATTACTAGAAAATAATGTATCAAACTCTTTGTTACCCGTGACAATTGCATATTCTTCTCATTTGCATCATTCGAATTGTGATCATCACGCCCACGATCTATACCCCGACCTTACTTTTGAGGTCTTATTTGCAAAACTATTGTCTTGGGTGATGAGGGTGTTCTCTTCAAAAGGTGTGTGCAAGCTTTAATATTTATAACCCAAGATGTATGCTTGAACAATATGCGAACCCGCAGTGTACGGATCAATTGTAATAAAAACAAGAATTTCAAGGGTCGATCACAGGGACTATGGCGAAACAAAGTATGGTAATCAGGTTGTCAAATAACCGCTAGCAGCAAATTAAAGCAATCAAAGATGATATAAAAGTCAAATAAAGGGAATGCGGCTTCTAGAGATTAAAACATCCAGTTGTGGTTCCGACTCAAGATCTCAAAGGATAACGTAGACAAAGCTGAGGTTTGCAAAGGGAAGGTGTTTCTAAGGTGAGAATAGATCACCGGGTAAGTCTCACTACTCACTATCCCAAACCAAATATCCTTTTTACCGGGTAAGTCTCAAGGTACTAAGGAAAGGAATTGTAATCTCAAACCAACACACCACCCAAGGGAATAGAACCAACCTTTACGTGGTAAGTCTCAGGCTAACTCACAAGGATGAGATGAAGGCACACTCAAACCCCAATAAAGGATAAACCTTTATTACCTACACTCATGATCTTGGGTAAACAAGCAAAGGAATCACCGGGTAAGTCTCATCCTAGGCTTGCGTTAAACCAAGAAAGGTATAACAAGGATAGAATTTGGCAAACAAAAACTCTTAACTTAGATAAGATTCAGGAAAGGTTCACCTCGCTCAGTTTATGTACCATCTCAGTCGAGATGTTTCACAACTGACCGAGGTGTTTGCCGGTTAAGGTAAAGACTCGAGCTTTCAAGGTCCTGTTGGGGTTAAGATCATTCTATCATCGTCTTTCCCATAACTTTCAGTCAATCACCCTAGAATCGCATCAAGAACTTAGCCAACAATCATCATAATAACAATAATCAAATATATGAGAAAGGAATCAATATTCAAACAAGAAAACGTTAACACAAAGGTCTCAATAACTCAATCAATCAAACAAACAATCAGCGTTCCTCAATCACAAATCAGAAAAGACAACAAAACCAAAAGCCAAACTAAGAAGATCTTGTAAACTCCTTTAAAGCCAACTTCAACTTGATTCCTTCCTTCCTTGAACTTCAACCTTCAAAACTTCCTTCAATACTTCCTTCAAAACTCTTCACAAAATCCTCCAGAAAATCAGTGATCCAAAGATGGGTGATCCGTAGATAGGTGATCCGTATATAGTTGATCCGTAGATGGCTGAATTGTAGAAAATCCAACCCTTTATATAGGAGAATTATCTTTCAAAGATAAAATATCTTACAAATATAATTTCTTAGAAAATATATCCATATCTTCCAAAATATATCAGCCAATAATAATATCTTCCTTCCAGAAATCCAACAAAAAATATGTGATATTCACTTTTCAAAAATAGAAGATCTCACCCAAAAATAAAGATCTTGTCGGCGGTGAGGTGTTCGCCTCGGTCCAGACGCTCCTGAAGATCACCTCGGTCGAGGTGATACTGTAGCTGATCGAGGTGAATCTCAACTGAATGTAAATCATCTCGAATCTGGCCCAAAATCAATCCTCTAAATCACTTCCATGCTTCCTGAGATCTTCTTATAGCTCTTCAATGCTCCGGAATGTAGCTCCACTGTCTCGTTAGCTTCCTTAGCTCCATTTTGGTCTAAAACGTGCTATTTTCCCTACAATTACAATGAAACTAGGTGTAGACCTCGATTCTCGCAAAGGTAGACAAAATAACAATATAATCAAAGAATATACATCCATACATGCAGATTTATGAAGATAAAACGTCCAAACCAATCTCAAAATATAGACTATAATACATGCTATTAGAGGCTGAAGTGTTAGGTCCCGCAAATACTTACACGATCCTCTATAGTATAGATGGTCAAGATCGAACACAACGAACGCACTGTTTCACTTTGGCTGATTAATATGAAAATCAAAAAGACAAAAATAAACTTAAAAGTGATTATGTACAATTAGTAAGGATCACAAGAGGAAACCAAAGACAAACGACTATAAGCCTAAGTTGGCCAGCTTAGGTCAAGTCGACTAAGGGAAAATGCAGTTTTGAAATTAGAGGACTACGTCATGTATGTTCGGTTATATATATTGAGAGTCAAATAAGAAGTGGATCAACCTTCACAAACTCTCCAAAATATTTGTACCAGACATGATAATACAAGACGATGAAGAGATGTTGATTCCGTTCGATGATACAAATTTAATCAGCCAAACGAACTTCTTCAACATTTTGAGGTAATGATATTTTAACTTATTTTAAGTTGACAATTAAACCGAAAAATAAAATTTCTTGTTATATCTTTTTCAAGTAGGGTCTATCCATTTATTTGCGTGATGAAGTGACCGATTGTTATCGTATGTTTGAAATTTGCGTTTTTTTCTACGATCGAGAGACAATGGTTGATTGGGCTCGTTTCATGGGAAGAACTAAGAATATGGTGTTAGTCACAAGTAGGTCATGTAGAAATGTTAGGGCATTTGTTACATTTCGGTTAACATGCGAATATTTCGAAAACAACCCTCGGAAGAAGAAATATGTTGATCTTGATACCGAGTTGTCATCTAGCCGATCACAAAAAACGAGAAAAGACGGGTGTTTATTTGAGCTTGAGGGCGTACAAACCGAAGTTGATAATTAATTTCATGTTATATGTGGAGTGCACAACCATACACTTTCCGAGCAATTAAAGGGACATACATATGTTGACCAATTGATGCTCACACAATTTTGGAAGGTTGGACGTGAACTTGGGTCGGGTATCAAATCGAGGAATATTTTGAAGTAACTATAGTTGGATGACCTCCACAATGTCACCACCATCAGACAAGTATACAACATTGGATTGATGATTATGATGCTACAAGCTAAAGGACGAGGTCCACTCCAACAAGCACTCCACACACTAGAGCAACGTCGTTACTATGTGAATGTGAGGAGATGTCCGCTTTTAGATGAAGTTTCCGATTTTTTCATCATGCATCCAGATTCCAAGCATCTCTTTAAATTATTTTCTTACATCATCATAATGGACACGACATATAAAACGAATGAGTAAGTTTTAATATTCAATCTTTTTACGAGTCTTTATATATTACATGCACATTTTGCTTTCAAGTCAAACAAAAACTAGTCTTGATTATATGTCCTCTATATGTACAAGATGTTATTAGAGATTGTTGGAATCACTAGCACAAGGTTGACGTTCTCCATAGCATTTGTTTTCATCTTTAAGGAAAACTTGAATCACTACAAGTGTGCATTAGGGTGACTCCTACATGTGTGCAAAATGTTACACCGGAGGTTATTGTGACAAATAGAGAGCTTGGACTTAAAAGTGCACTAGGTGTCGTTTTCCCGGATGTGAAGCACATGATTTGCACATTCCATGTCAAGTGCAACATTGAAGATAAATATTGGGTGGTGACACGATCAAAGCAAGTACAATCGGTTTTTGCATCACACGAAAATTCTTGTTTGAATCTAGATCATCTACGAGTTACGAGAGGCGTTTGACTGAGATGAAAGTTAATTGGCAAAGTTATCCTAGGTTGATGGAGTATTTGGAGGCTACATGGCTAATACCATACAAGGAGGCAATGGTTCGAGCATGGTGCAACTTGCATTATCATTTTGGCACAAGGACAACAAATGCGTAAGAACTCAATCCTACATTGCTTATAAGTTTTTATTTTTAAATTTAGTGGTATATTGATTCGATAATAATTCTTAGGTGTGAGTGAACGCACTCTTTGTTGAAGAGTACGTTGCGTTCTAGTGTGCAAGGATTTCAGTTCGTGGTGGACAACACCGATATGATGATAATCAATTAGATTGGAAAGATTCAAGCATCCACAAAGACGTCACGCAAGATGATGTTGTTGGATGTGCAGGTTCTAATATTTCACACAAGAGGATGTTGTTGGATGTGTGCGTCCTCTCTATCCGTATTTGTTATTCACCTAGTCAATAGGCTGATATGGTTCAACCGCCTGAATGTAGTAACCGGCTTCTTGAAATCCTTCTTCATAAAAAAAAATTTAGATTCAATTAACCATTTTATTAATTTATACTGTAAGATAGATTGTTGCAAGTATGATCCAATTATCTACCTTGCCCATCCTAACACCACGAGCCCGGTGACCAACAAAGCTTCTTAACACCTCATCAATCAAGGGTTCACCCGTGTTAGCAACACCGTGGCCTCGATCTGCCAGAATAAAATCATCCTATACCCGAAAATTTTAAACTCCGTTATACCGAATTCAACCGGATTTCGATCCGCCAACTTTTATTCTTTTAAATAAAATAAAATGATATTTAATTTCTATCATTTTATGTGACCTTGGTTCACATAAAATGATAAATTTTGTAACCGGAAATAGTTCCGTACATTTAAAATAAAACCGAAGAGCGGTTCCGTGCGAATAACGATCTAGTTATCATTCTATATTAGTTAGATGAGCAGACCCGGCCCAAATTTCTAGCCCATGCTTCTTCAGCCAGCCCAACACTCATATTGGATCTAATTAACCTAAACCCTAAGCAGTTTCCTAATCACACTTAAGCTAAACCTAATTCCCTCTACTAATCTAATAGCTACCCTAATCGATCGTCAACCTTCCCATCTGCAGCAGCCGACCCACACCAGAAGAAGTTGCTCCATTGCCCTGCTGCTCATTAGCTACCGCCGCCACTTCAGACTCACTACCGGAGACGAAGTCGCGCCTTCGTTGGAGACCACGAGAGAACCGCAGCCGTCTGCGACTCCACTGGAACCAGTGTCGACGCCAGCCTGTTGTCACCTTATCGTGCGCCTACCCCAGCGGCTAACCACCCCCTTCCTAGCGGCAACTTGGTGGTTCATCGACCAGGTAAACCAGATCCCTCCCCATGTCTGTGCGGCTCTATTGCTATCTCGATCTAATCAGGATTGACAGCAGGGAAATCGAATTGAGCTGGGACTTACAGCCACTGCAACGGTACAACCGGACTGGGCCAGCGACCCCGGAGGTGGTGGTGCCGATCGACGCCCTAAGCAGCAAGCCATCTTCCTTGCTGCAGTCCGGTAGGAACCTAAGCTACAGCTTTTACGATGTTTACGGTTTTTACGTTACAAAGGGAGAGTTACACTAGAAATAGAGTAGGTGGTTTAGTTTTAATTGGAATAAATGGTAATCAGTGGGTTTCGAACTGAGGACCTGCTAAGCATGATAAATAGGAGGGACTGCTGGAGGAGATACTCGAACTTAGGACCTGCTGCACACTTTATCATTCAGCTTCGACCCGCTGACTTTAGGACCTAATTTCTATAACTTAAATCGAGAATCCACCGTTGAATTTTTTATATATTGTAGATAGAAATATGTAGTTTACTGTGGTAAACTTTGGGAGAAAGTTAACGGTCGGATTAGAATTTATAAGGATTCAAAGTAGGACATATGGGCTGTTTTTACAGCAGGAGGAAAATTGACTAAGTGTGGAAAATTTCAGCTTTTACCTCAACTTTGGAGATTTATGGGAGGACTATGGTTAAGTATTTTGGAGAGATCTTTACCCCTATGTTTAGTATGTATACCATAGAGAAGCTAGGATTTTTATCTCGGAATTTTATACCCTTATCCAAGCCGTGTATATGAACCCAAAGTCGAACCGTAACGACTTTTGTGTAAACTAAGAATGTTGGGTAACTCTTATAAATCCTTACCAAACTTTTCAATGAGAACTAAATTATGGACATAGATTCTAAAAGAGAATATTAGAACTAAATGATAGACTTTTGGGGAATTTCGGGACCAGGGGTAAAATAGTCTTTTTATCTTAAGAGAGCTTTTTTCCGTAATCTCTCTTCATGAGATTGTACATCTTAGAAGTTTATAACTTCTAAGAGTTTAGGGATGTGATTTTGATTCACGTGCCTTGTGTGACAGGCGTTTGAGTTTCTACGGTTGCGGACCGAGTTGAGAAATTGAGAGTTGTGAATTGATTCAGGTAAGTCCTTGCGACTTACTTAGCTGGTTTCTGGATATTAGTTGGGTGATAATGGTAGTGTGTGTGCAATGATTGTTATAATAATAACTTGTTAGGACGAGCTTTGTTATTATGTTTTATGGCCCATGTGTATGTATAACGGGTCGTGACATCACTGCCTAGCTCTGCCAGAAGACTGGGAGGTTCTCTATACCCAGACCATACAGGTACAAGGTGAGATGCATCGGATCCATTCCTCATGGTTACACGGGGGCGGAGGCGAGGTTTGGGAATCCCTCGTGTCACAAAATAAGTATCATTAGTAAGAGTGAATCACCTAAGTAAAGATAATAAATGGATTGTTTGAGAGCATGATGAGTGTTTACTTTTTCTATGTTGTGTGTGTGTTATTATTATTCCTCTAATGTTTAGATAACTAGCTAATGGTTGCTCTGTTGTGTTTTTAGATTTACCACAGGTTAGAGCAGCAGCTGAGTGATCCGGAAGTAGTGGTCAGCCGGGTCTCCGTACTCCTTAGAGTGGGGTTGGGTGTTATCTTGTTGTTTCTTTCTTCTTGATAAAGACAGTTAGTCTTTTCCGTTGTTTAAGTACTATAGGATGTTAGACTTTGTTGCATTCATTCCTTTTAAAAAAATACATTTTTATGAATTTCGGTTTTTCTTATTTGTGTCTTGTTGCAAGATCCTAGTAATATTGTTGTCAAACTGAGGTTGGGACCCATTGTGAGGTCCTAACCAGTAATGTCCCGAGTTCTGAGAATTCGGGGTGTTACACTATACATGCTCATCAATTGTCATCTCTGCATGCTCGTCGGCTAGGATATATGCATGCTCGTTAGTTGTGATATTTACATGCTCCTCAACTAGGATCTCTGCATCGTCCTTGGTTGGGATCTCTGGATGTTGCACAACAGGAGTCACATCATCAAGTGGGATCTTTGCTTGTCTAGTAGAAGTTTGAGTCGGATCCAACCTCCTCCTCAGACTTAGTAGTATATAATGGGTCCGGAAACACATCTAATCGAACAGTTAGGGATGGCTTCGAGGATGACGGTCTAAGTGGCCAAGGTAACTGAAACGGTGTCTGCACTGGTCCGGGCGTAGGGGCTACAACATGAGACGTAGTATCTCAACCCTTTACACGAGCTTTACGAACCGAGACCGTAGGACGCTTCCGTCTATGCATCCTCGCTAATATCTATAGGAGTAGAGCGTTACCTAATTAAATTATAAATACTAATCATTTTTACTTAATTATATTAAATATAATTAGTTTTATACACTTAATAGAATTTAATTAATTATACTAATTAAGTTTTAATATAATTATTGAATTTCTGAACTGAATGGATTGAATGATTAAGCTACCCCCATGAAGTTGAATCGAATGAATGAACTTTGGATGGAATGTGTACCCTTCAACCCTAGGACAATCACAAACTAAATTAACATTTAAAATATTTCCAGTCTTGTGGTGAGCTTCCTCGTTTGCTGCTATCCTTTTATAATTTATCTAAAGTAAACAAACTCATTTCAATTTAACCTAATCAAATTCGTTTTAATTTTGACTCTGTCCTAAAATACCGTAAAAACTCGTAATCGTTTATGATGAGGGACCATCCCCAACACCACTTCAAGGTCCAATCACAAGATCAAGGACCAAGGCATTGAAGGATAACACAACCACATCATCTTTGAGTCTCACCATGAAAGGAGCTATCACTAGAGCAAGAGTAAAGACCACCCATGAGAAAGTTGCTAGCTTTTTGACAACATGTGCACTTCAAGAGACTTTACTCATACCTGGATCTTCTTTAGTGACATTGTTGGCTACTGTGGAAGGACCATACAAGGATTAAGATGATCAAGCAAGTATAGAAGGTGGTGGCTAGGATGAGGAAAGAGTTCTAGAGAAGATATATTGGCCCTGAGGACCGAAATCTCACCTGAGATTTATAAAGATTGACCGAGATTTGGCGCCTGTCGAGATTCATAAGATCCAGTTGCAATCTTATTAGTTGTGGTTATCTTTTTATTATTTTAATACATTTAAGGCTTTAACACATTCTGAATTTATTTGTTGATTTTTGATCCTATCTTTTAGGATTATCTTTTAGTTAGAGGTCTTATCTTTTATAGGAGAATCTCCCCTATAAATAATCTTATAGTATGCCCATTGGAGTACATACAAGACTAATATTAACCTATTTTTAAAAATATTTTTACTCTTCCACATCACTTTAAGAGCACACTACTCACATCAATAAAATACATCAATATGTTCTTAATATACTATAATATATATTGGTTATTTTAAAATCAATGAAACCTACACAAAGTGGATGTCTATCAATGGACAAATATGGATGCTCTTAGAGGGTGACGCTATTAGGTAGATTTGATTTGATTAATTTTTCCACAATATTGTGTGAACTCGCTGCTTCGCTTACGGGGTTTGTGTTTTAGTCATTCCTGTTAAATCAAAAGAGAGAGCCTTTTGCAAAGTGTGGAATTATGAACAATCTGATTGACTCTCTATACCAAGTGTACGGGAAAATCGGTACTACTAAGGAGCTTTGGACTACCCTAGAGGAAAAAATACAAGTCTGAGGACGCAAACACCAAGAATTACGTCATCGATACGTTCATGAACCATCGAATGATAGACGCAATGCTAATAATGGAACAAGCTGAAGAGATGCAACTCTTAGCTCATGAGATACTGATAGAAGGGATGCGAATATGTGAGGCATTTCAAATGACGGCCTTCATTGGGAAGCTCCCTCTATCTTAAAAAGACTTCAAGAACTACCTTATGTATAAGACTAAGGAGATGACCGTTGAAGACTTAATGGTCAAGATGTGGGTTGAGTCAAGCAACCGTAAGGCTGATAGGGATCCACCTGCAAAAGTCAACGTCGGTGAGCATGAGACCAAGGGCAAAAGAATGCAAGTTTCAACCCCAATGCAACAATTCATACAAACCACAAGCCAATAAGTTTAGTGGAAATTGTCACAAATGTGGCAAGATGGGTCACAAAGCTGACGAGTGTCGTAGCAAGGGTGATCTACACAAGAACAAGGAAAAGGGAAGGCTCAAGTCCACATGAATGAAAGCGGTCTAACATAACATGACATGTGTGATGTAACGTCCAAAGTCAATATGACCGGAAGCAACCTGATGGAGTGGTGGTACGACACTGGTGCTACACGCTAGATCTGTTCTGACAAGAGTATGTTCACTACTTATGTCAAGAACAAAAGCAATGATATTCTGTTTATGGAGAATTCATCCACCTTCAAAGTCAAAGGACACGGAAAGATAGTGTTGAGGATGGCGTCCGAGAAAGAGTTAACCCTTACCAACGTCATGCACGTTCCCGAAATTTGGAAGAACCTAATATTCGGAACCCTGCCAAACAAGAACAGATTTAATGTAAACATCGGTTCCGTCAAGATGACTCTCACTAAGAATGGGATTTACGTAGGCAAATGTTATGTAATGGATTAATTGATAAAGATGAATGTACTAATAATCATCCTAAAATTGTAGCCGAAAGTTCAATGAATAAAAATTCTATTACTTTTTTTTTAAAAACGGAAAGCGGTTCGAATCACTAGACGGCGCGCCGTCTAGTGGATCGAAAGGCCGAAAAAGATCGACAGACATGCTAACCGTCATGAAGGGCCATACAACAAATGAGAAAAGAAATACACAAAAATACATCAAAATAAACCCGAAAGCAAAAAGTCTTCAAGGGAAAGCAAGATGATCCATCTACAGGAGGCAACGAGCATAAACGTTCATCTTCGAAGAAAGTACACATGTAGGAAGCCTGGGGAACAATTGTGGACACCTCGGATTTGGACTACATCAGAGTCATCAGGAGTCAATCAAAAATCCATGCCCCTTCTTGACAAACCGCTCGAACCGCCACCAAAAGACAACATCAAACCTCGGAAGACAAAATTGCTGGAAAACGGGTATCATGATATATAAAGGTGTATAACTTGATGGTTTAAAGATTAACGATTTGTAAGGATGTAATTGTTCAAAGAGGGTTGAATAACAAGTTGAAACAACTTTTTGATTTAATCGCATGTAGGTACGAACCATGATGAAACCAAACTTGAACAATCCAACAAAGCATGGTCGAGATTTGAGCCCTTAGCTCATTCAAAATTACATATCATTTTAGTTTTTATTTTTGTGAGTATGTGGTGTTGTTAGGTCGAGAGCGATGTCGTAATTCCGCGCAATTGAATTCAATTTCATGCCATGGGTATCGATGATTCATGGTGTTGGTATAATTCTTTCTGATTTTCTTTTTCTTTCGGGCAACCATTTTGTTTCTCATATTTCTTGTTTAATTTTTTGTCTTATAGATCATGGATAAGGGATGATTGTGGTAGCAGGCTTTACGAGGTCCGGGCTAGTTGTCAGAAGAGTTAAGCCAAAAAGATAGATGGGCTAAAAGCTTAAAAGAAGACATGACTGCCCAAAATTAAATAAGTAAAGGAAGCTTTTTTACTTGGCAAATAATACCAATATTCGATCTAACCGATGTTATTCAGAGGTCAAAACCGGACCTCAAAAGAAAGAGTCGGAGCCAGTGCAATGGCCATACAACACTACTAAAGGTGGATAAACAAAATAGACGTTTCATGGGCCTTTAACCCCTTCCTTTTCAAGGTAACCAACTTCTTCAATTCTAAAAATTGAATAGCTGTCAAAATTCTTCCCACAACCGCGGTTCAATAGAGACCCATTTTTGTGACAGAAGTGTCAGGACATAACAAAGTTATTAAAGGAGAGTTTATTGTCATAAACTGGTTCATGATAAAGCATGTTCAAAACATGGAAAGATTGATTAGTCTTAGCAAACTCATAGTAGTTTGTGAGGTAGTTCATACCTATACAGAAAAGACCATAGAAGTCAAAGTTGTTAACTCTATGAAACTTGGATTGTAACCCAAAACAAGTAATGAATATTTTGAAAATAATGCAGTTTAAGCCACCATTATCAGATTCAACACAAACCTCTAAAGACATAATCCATAAATTACAAAGGGTACAAAGATAATGCTTGGTAGGTAAAGTGGAGAAACTGAGGGGTGTAGAACTTAACTTTATAACAAGTAAAGTCATAATACAAAACTTGGAAAGAGGAGAGGATGAAGGCCAGGGCAAACAAACCCCTCCCCATGAACGGAGCCCATCCCAACGGCAAAAGAAAGCCCGGAGACCAACAACCAACCCAAGGAGGTCAACAAACACAAATTTCAATCAGAGATTTTGGAGGGCAAAAGAGAAACCGGACCATGGATGTCGCTCCACCTCATCACATCCTTATAAAGATTTCTTCGGTCAAGGCTGCAAGAACTGCGAAGGGCTTTAGAAAGCCCTCTCTTTCTTTTACAGAACGGGATAAAATCAGGCCAAAGCACACAATGGCGAACTGAGCTCGAGACATTAGGATGGAGCCACCTGCGAGGACAGCGTCGGTGAAAAATCTTTTTCGGGGGAGGGGGGGAAGCATGGTTCCATAGGCCAGTCTAAAGAAGAGCCAGGCCCCGAAAGCGGCTTTCGGCCACCAGGGAATCCTCATAGAGATGGGGTCGAAAGGCTTGAGCTTCAGGTTAGTATAAGGGTTTTTGCCTAGGGTTTTCGGGGTTAAGCGGTGACGTGATTTTGCGTTCACAGATCTCGTTAGAGAATGAGGGTTTGGGTGAGGGTGCTCTACTACAGGAGAGAGCTTTTTCTTTTTGTAGGTTTTTTAAAACTTCTATTACTATGTTGTTGAGTCTTTTAATATTTGACATGAAAGATTAGAGCATGTGAATTAAAATGCAGGTAAAGATAAATGTGAAGTTTGTGTACCATCAAAACTCACAAAACCCCATGTTTGTTCAAACATACCCAAACAAGTTGGGATATTTTACAAATAGATTTTTATCCCAACTTTCCAAGCATATATCTCTTTATCTAACCGTTAGATGTTTACTATTCCAACTATAAACCAAATTAAGTACAATATACCGCTAGCTAGTATCAAAGTAAAAATTGAACCGTTAAAATTAGATCCAACCCATCTAAATAAGAGCTCAAAGTCAGTTGTCTCCATAATGTATAAAAAGACTTGGTAATACAGTTTTCTTCTACCAAACTTGTAAGGTTCTACTACAAACTTAGGTACATATGTTTTACTATGCTATAACAACCGTAAATAACGAGTCCAACTTACCTAAAGTCGATCCCCAAGATGACTGTTCGGAGAGTCGTAAAAACTGAGGAATGGAGGCTGTTTTGAGAAGAGAATGAGAGAAGGAAGGTGTTTGACATTTTCTAGATGGTGATTTACGAGAATTATCAATGGGACGGATCAAGTAAAGTTGAGATGTATATATTTAGAAGTACATTTACTATGTCAAACAAAAATCAACACAGAGATGGAATTTTGTTTTGGAGAATTTATGGGCTTACGGCTTACCAAATTTTATACATGATTATTCTTCATATAACCTTGACAGTTTCAAATAAAGTAAACCTCTATCTCATCTTGTTTGCCTGCAGCCCTTAGCTTACTACAAATCTAACAATATGGATAATGGTCAAATTTGTCACATTCTACTTGGAAGACAGACACACAAACAAGCCCATCAGCCTGCACGACTGATGGAACTGATGATGAGAGAACAAACACAAAAGCAGTACAGAAACGTCAGCAAGCATGAGATCACTACTCACTCTCTTGGATTCGAGTAGCTAAATTTGTTGGTTAAATATCAGGATTACTATTCGGGCGGACTCGCGCCTTCATAGAGGCGGAGTCCGCCCGCGCGAAGAAGGACGTGGATGCGGAGTCCGCATCCGCGTGAGTCCGCGGAGCTCGCGCGGATGCGGAGTCTGCATCCGCGTCCTTCTTCGCGTGCCCCCATTGGCAGATGCATTGAGTGATGGGTTCGTGGTTCGGTGCTGCGAACCACAAACCGGAATCGACGAACCCAATCGCGGTTCGTTCGCGAACCGGAACGATGGGGTTCGCGACCCGGATCGATACATCTAACGAACCGAACCCATGAAGAGAATTAAAGCTGAAAAATTGGAAGTTGAAGTTCATTAAAGTGACATGCGATATGGGAAGTTGAAGTTGCATATCATTGAAGATGAAGTATCGAAAGTTGCAGTTCAATGTATACGAAGAATTGAAGAAGAAAACTCTGTTTTCAAGGCACTTCAATTTAGTTTTAATTTTTACTTTTACTTTTAACGTCACCCAACTGGCTCCCGTTTCAATTTATCCTACTGTTTTGCTATTAATATATAAGTGAATTCACTTTTTTAAATTAAAAAAAATTACCCCATCGAACCCATCGTACCCGATTCAGTAGAGGTAGCGAATCACGTATCCGTTTTCGAACCTCGTTCCGAATCGAACCACGTACCATGTAACACTGGAGGATGCTGTGAAGTCCGGACTTGATTCGAACTCGACTAAAAAAACCCTCGGCTCATTAAGCTAGAATAACACTCATCTCGTCGAACTCGACTCATTAAGCTAGGAAAACACCAAAACTAAAAAACCCTCGTCTCATTAAGCTAGAATAACACTTTATAATGTTGTATAGGCTAAGTTTGTAGACTTTTTAAACGAGTTAAATATGAATATATTTTTAATCTTGGAAACAATTTAGACTCGATTCGAACTCGGCTATTTTATAATCCATCCAAATCTAAACACGTGAAAACTCATCTCGCCGAACTCGAATATATATAACTGTCCTAATCATCTTCTGGCATTACAATAGTGTGATTTGTGAAGAAATTTGGGGCTAGGATGATCACAAATGATAACAAGCCAATTAAGTTGCAGATATGGGATACGGTTTGTCTATCTCCTCTTTTTTGTTCCCCTGAATGACTCATTGATCTACTATATCTAAGTATCCAACTTTGTAACTTGAGATATTGATACTTGCATTTGTTTTGTAGGCTGGTCAAGAGTCATTTAGATCTATTACAAGGTCCTACTATCGAGGGGCTGCAGGTGCACTTTTGGTATATGACATCACTAGGTAAGGCTCTTCTGAATTGGTGCGCAACAACATGATTATGCGGTTTTTTATCTCTCCTTTTTTGTTTTGAGCTTTGGTTTAAGACTCTTAAGCTATTTTTCCGGCTCATATTGTTCCCGAAAGGGAAAAAACACTAATTGTCACTCCATTGTATTAGCATAAGGTCATAGGTGTCTACTTGTGTACCTTCGCGCATGCATTTTAGCATTTTCTTATTGTGAATCTCTTATGGCTAAAGCTCACTAGTCACGTCCTTCTGCAGGAGGGAGACTTTCAATCATCTTGTAGGCAGCAAGTCTGATCTTGCTCACGGGAGAGTTGTGAGTACAGAGGAAGGTGAACAGTTTGCAAAGGAACATGGATTGGTATTTATGGAGTGTTCTGCAAAAACTGCTCAAAATGTTGAGGATGTAAGTCGTTTGTTGGCAAAGGAGAATATCCTTATCATATGTTGTTGACATCATGTTTTAGACGTTATCATATGTGTTGACATCATGTTTTAGTCGTTTTCATATACTGTTGGCATAATGTTTTAGCGGTTTTGATGTATTGTTGTCATCATGTTTTAGTGGTACTTGATATTTTGATTTTGTTTACTTGGAGTGCAATGAAATAATAATACAAACAAAAAAAAACTCTATTTAAAAAAAAAAATAAATAAAACATAAAAACAAAAAAAAAACAAAAAAAAAAAAAATGCCCGCGGAGGCGGAGTCCGCCTGCGCGAGGGCTGGCGCGCAGGCGGACTCCGAGTGTGCGTGACCTCGCGCACTCGGAGTCCACCTGCGTCGTTGCCGGCGGCCATTAACATCACTCTTAAATATTCAAGAATTCATTTCATGAAATTAAAGTTGGAAGGGGTTTGATTAGGGGTATATTTATTAAATATATTTATATAATGGGTCTAGTAACTAGAGAAAAATCTCAAAAAAGGTTTACTTAGCTAATTTGACATTTTGATTTTAGGTTAAATCGAATATTTGAGTCGGTGAAATGTACTTTTGTTCTTTTGTTTTCTTTGTTGCAATTGTGTTTGACGGCATTCAGATCGACCCATTTGATCAAATGGGGATTCTATATAAGTTCATTTTTGAAAGGTTGCTTCAGGTTACAAGATGATTTCGGGTTAAATTAATTGTTTAAGTTGGTATCAAATATTTTAGGTTGACCTTGATAAGTAAGCTCTCTTTTTTTATAATGACGTATAATGTATGCACTTTTTTAATAGGTAATTTTTATATAATCCTAGGAAGAAGGAAAAAAATGTCATATTCAAGTTTATGTATCCAACTTTAGATATTCAACCTTCACATACCTAACTTTACTCACGTACACAACTTCACGTACCCGAATTCACATACCCTTTCACGTGCTCGACTTCACGAACCCACCTTCACATACCCAACTTTACTCACTTACCTAATGTTAGTTATCCGGTTTTACATACCTAATTTATCCTTTTGGGACAATTAATGGAATTCTAAAAATTTAGGTCATTCCCCGCAAATATAAATATGGGTAATTTTCTGTAATTATATTTTTGACAAAATATGCAAATTCGAAAAGTTGAGATAGCTATTAACGCAATTACCAGATAAGCCTATTGTAATTTACCCAAGGTTTCATCCCTCCGATCTAGGGTTCTACGCGAACCCAATAGGCGGTGGCTTCGATCTGTGGTTGCAATGGTAGGCGGCGACAAGATCCGGGCTCGGCAGTGGTGCGCTGGTGGAAACCCTACGTCGCACGAGAGAATTTAAGACCCTGTGGCGAGATGTGGCTTCTCGATCCGGCGGTGCCCGATTCCGGCCAAGGACAAGGAGAAGAGAAGGTGGGTGGAGTAGATCCGAGTTCAGTGGCAGTGTTCCGTCGAAGTACAACACCGACGGGAGTTTAAACAGCCTAAAAATGAAACAATTTATTCCTCGAACCCATATCTGGTCAGGCTGTTCTAGGTTCGGTATGATTATAAGGTTATTTCGGATCGGTTACTTTAAACTCTCGCATAATTTCGAGGCAAAGTATGTAAGTACTTCGGGGGGAAAAACTGCACACACATACATATACTGTGATTATTACCCTGCAGGTTCTAAGTGTGTACGTAAACAATAACAACACACAAATATCAGCCTTGAGTGATCATCCAGAGACACATTTTCTCCCATTGTTGACATGAATATATGAGCTTCTTCCTCAAACTCTCACAGTCAATCTCATTTGCGTCTTCCTCCTGCACATTGCAAATCCATTAGAGAAGATTACACAAGATTTGAACTCGTCGACCTCGTGCATGGAAAATTTTAGAGCTATTACCTTGATGAGATGCATGTTATAAAAGATTCTTACAGCGGACGAATCAGATGACGAAAACTCGATGACAACTAAACCATCTTCTTCCTCGAGCTTTCGTAACACCTCTGTGATCGGAATGAAAGTGTTGATGAACGATTTGGGTGCCGAGATTTGGATCGAAATCTCGGCGTTTCTGAGCTTAGTTACTTGAACTGACCAGGAAGCGAAAGACGGTAAAGAAGAAGAAGAGGGTGCAGTAGTATCATTAGTCCAAGCTGATGGTGCTGCGGAGAAAACGACGTCGTTTATAGTAGTCATTGCAGTGACCAGTTGTTGCTTCTTGTGTGTAAGGGCTTCCACTTCCATTCGTAGTTCTGGTATGTATTTGATCACATTATCAACAGTTGCTGGAGCTCCCAACTTTTTCTGTACATTGTCAAATATGTAAGAAATAAATTAGGTAAAATAGTTCTTCTTTTATAACCCTAAAAACCCTTTGTTTCGTATATCCTTCTAATTTTTACTTTTTAATTGACTTATCACTACTAAACGTGTTTATGTTACGAACCTACTTGAGTAGATCAATATTTATAAAAGACCTAGTTAGTGAATTTGGTCAATATCTAATTAGCAGTAATTGGTTACGAGGGTTGCTACACGCTCGTCTCGGTTAGATCGAGTTTGGCTCATACGCAACTCGAAATAATATCGGCTCATCATTCAACTCGGTTATAAATGATTTAGAACACGAGTATAGTTGTTATATGAATGAGCCGAGTAGACTAAACAAGCAGAGTACGAGTATATATTTAAACTCGGTTATAAATGATTTAGAATACGAGTATCCTAAACTTAGTTGAGTCAATCTTTCGGTAGGATTGTTGTATGAGCCGAGATACTAGATGTTATCTCCGGCTCAACTTGAAATTAAAAGCTCGGTTTGGCTCACTCACTTGATTGCACAAGACGAGTCTGATAACATTTTAAAGCTCGGTTTAGATTTGACTCAAGGGTACGTTAAGGCAATCCCATTTTAGGAGGTTATCAGAGGGTTATTGTAGTCAAGATTAATTTGATAAAAAATGTCAAATCTTCTCACTCTTGAATCATCTATTATTGGGGAGATTAATAGAAATAATAATCTCCGAAATAATTTGAAAAAACTGTCAAATCGAGTTGAATCATCTATTATTGGGGAGATTAATAAAAATAGTAATCTCCGAAATAATCTGGAAAAACTGTCGAACGGACCCAAGATCTACTCAATCCCAAAACAATCGAGTTGAGTATGTGTATATCAAAACTCGATTTGGTGGACTCGAAAAGCACCGTGTTAATTAGGGTTTCACTAATCTAGTACATTGAAGAAGACTTTATATACTTGAAACAAACATTTATATAATCGGAATCCTTACCATGTGTTCGGCGCCGGGAAGTACAGAACGAAGGGCATCGAAAAGGCGATTGAGCTTCATCCTCCTCATCCTCTCACCAGCATTATGATTCTTCTTTTTCATTTCCTCCACCGTGCCTGCAGCAACCTGTACCTCAGGCAGCGGTGGCAGCGATGGTGGCGGCGGCGGAAACTGATGTAAAACAGTTGACGACGGTGGCCCTGGAAGCACGATTGGTTGATCATGAAGAACATGTTCCAAAGGATAATTATTGACTGGGAAGGAGAAACTATCGAATTCTTGGTGCAAAGGTGATGTGTAGAGAGAAGAGAATCCTATCATGAAGAATTGTTCTTCATCTTGCTTTGTTTTCATCTCATAGAAAAACTCTTCCATTGGATTTGTGCCCTAATCCTTTGGCTAGGGATAGAATGACGACATTATGAGATGGTTGATGGATCATATACATGTATTAAACAAGGCAAAACAAATTATAAAATGGGTCCTGGACAAGTGATTTGACCCTTCTTTTATATATATATATATATATATTGTTTTTTACAATATGGTTCTCTTGACAAGTAAAATGACTCTTCCCTGCTCATTTGTTATTTTTATCAACTTTAATTTATAAATAATATACGGAGAAAATCGGGTAAGTAGGGTTGGTTATTATAAGAGTTGGTTATTATAAGAGTGATTGCAATACATGTGTTTGAGTTGAGTTCGTTCATTTATTAAACACAAAAATTGTCATATTTTTAAAGGCCTTTAAAATTTTAGCTTTAAAATATTGACAATAGGTCGAACGTGAACATATTAAAACTTGATTCCCTTAGCTCGAATAGCAAGAAGACTAGATGAGTTGTTCTTTAGTAAGATTGTTATATTAGTTGAGAAAAATTAAAACTTGGTTCGAATAACAAGAATATTAGAGGAGTCGATATTTAAGTAAGATTGTTATATTAGCCGAGTTATTTAAAAAGATCTAATAGATAGTGTATCAATTAGATAAGATTTATAAGAATCTTATATCATTATATAGTAAAGTGTAAAGTATGTGTTTTGTTTGTACACACTTATTACACATTTATATGTGGTAATACTTTATAAACCTTATGTGATTTACAAGAAAATAATACCTCTAGCACGATGATATGACCATAAATTTATGTCAAGACTTTGTATGTTATATATATATTTATTATACAAAGAATGCTACAAAATGTGCAAGATTGTATATAAAATGTTTTGTAAAGGTGTGTTGATGGTGTTTACATTTATTAATAAAAATAATTAAAGATTGATGTATTTTGTAAAATTAATTAAAAGTTTAGTTATAAGAAAAGCATTAAATTAATATAGAAGTTAGTGGTGAGTGGTGACCATGCGTTCCCTCTATAAACAATCTTTAGATTGAAAAGCTTTGATTAAAAAACAAAAACCTAGAAGATTCAAAATTAAAACCTATTAGGCGCTTAATTAAATAATACATTAATTTGATGTTTAGGCTTAAAAAGGGGACAAAATATAGATTATTAAATATTAAACACGAGTAGGGAATGTGCTTAGCTCGTGTCATCCACGGCCAAGAACGAGAATCCACACTCCCTTCCAAACGCTAATGAGTTGTAATTATCATTTTAATACACAAAAAGAAAAGGAAATAAGACAATTTAATAAATTTTTAAGTCCTTGATAAGCAAGCCATGTTTGGGAGATTTTTTTTTTTATATAAAAATACTACAGTAATACCATTATTCTACGATAAAAGTTAAAGACACGAGGTTTGTTTTACTAACGTAAAAAATAAATATATTCTGGTGAGGCTCAACCAGGAAAAAAAAGAAGGGATATATTTGAGCGCCAGCGCTTTGTGACGGCGCTCAAATTTTTTAAAAAAATAGGAAAAAAAAATGAAAAAACTAGGGTTTTGAGCGCCGGCGCATGGCGTTGGCTCCCAAATTACATTAAAAAAATGGGCAAAAATAGTAAAAATATGATTTTGGGCGCCGGCACTCAAATAAAAATAAAAAATAAATAGAAAATGGGCGTCAACGCCGTCTATCAGCGTCCATGTTGAGCGCCAACGTAAAGCGTTCATATTCGGTACCAAGTAAATTTAAAATTGTGTATATAACACGTCCCTTATTCTATGATTTCTGTCGTTTTTTACATCAATCGAGCAAAGTTTATTGACTCGAAAATTGATTGGAGTTGATTGATAAATTTTAATGGTCAAATTGTTTAGGGTTAGCATATATATGTTATAAGGGTTAAATTTATAATGTAGGTACATAACGTAACTTTGTGTACATAGTAGGATCTTTTGTTATGTGTAGACAAAGTAAGCACCTTATATTATGAAAAAAAGATTTAGTCGAAAACAATAATAGATATTACCTATTTTGGAGATATTCTCTCTCCTATATCAAATTAATTGTTTTTCTTATTAATTATATAATTGGATATGCTGAATCTTTATAATAGGAAATAAATTTTTAAAATTCCTATAATCTCTCCTAATTGATTTACTGTCAATAACAAACCAATATTGCGTCTAGTCTGAGCTTCTCCATTGTTAAGCAAGAGCTAAATCAGAGTTCTTGTTTGAGATCAACAATGGAAGATTGTAGTTGAATATCGGTACTACATAAGTCGGTGAAATCGCAATAAATTGTGTGAATCGTCCGTCTGCATTGTGTACCTGCAACATGTTTATGGATTAAACCTTGTGTACGAAATACCTTTCACTGAATTTCTTTCATGAATAATATGTAGGTGTAGTAATCAATACTTGTTCAATATGAAATATGTGTACATATGTACATATTAATGTTTCGAGTTTCGTTTGTGATTGCGTGATAAATACATTTTAATTGGAAATGTGTACATAATGGTTAAATGTGTACATAATGGTTAAATGTGTACATAATTGGACATGCGTGATAAATACATATTAATTGGAAAGGGTTTGGAAGACTAACCTGTGTTGATTCGATAATAGACGATGGAGAAGAAGAAATAGAAACTATAATAATGGTGGAACGAATGTAAAATGCGATGATATTATCCAAATCTTTAGAGCTCCGATGGTTAACAATGGAGAAAGTTAGAGAAGAGAGGAGATTTGTGAGCGAGATTAGAGTATTGTGTGAGCGAAAAAAAGGAAAATACGCAGTGATTTATTGAAAGAAGTAGTCATCCAAGATTTGCAGAATCCTTTGTTTTATATTTTTCTTTTAAATTTCGTACGATTACTTGTTATTTTGGAAGTTAACTTATTTAAAAATGAGAAAACTGTCAAATTTCCTTTCTCTTTTAATGATTATCCAACTCATTTATCTTTATTTTTATTTTGAGAAATTAGGGTGCCTAGTTTGTATCTAAGATACAAAAGGTACCTTATTTCACCAATATTCACATGTAGAATTTAGGGCGTGTATATATATAAGTTGCCTACCAAGTATACGGTATAAGATATTATACATATTAGGTTAAAAAATATACACTAAAATTAATAAATTAAATATAATAATATTTACTAAAGTTAATAATACTATAAATTAGAGTTTTTGTTGTATATAGGTCTTTATTTAGAGGATAGTTAAATTAATTTTGATATTTATTACTTTGTTTCATAAATAAGTTGTCAAATAAATTAGATGATGGTTGATGAATTATTGTGTTTGAAATTATATATATATATATATATATATATATATATATATATATATATATATATATATATAAAGAATATGACCAAGTATATATACCCCTTTCATTAATAGTAGGTAAAAGTAATTAACTCCTCTATTTTACAAAAATATGAATTTGTTGTTTGCTAGTAAGTAAAAGGAATTATGACTTCTTCGATCTTTTTTTATTTTCGTTTTGTTTTGCCTTTTTTATTTTTTTTATTTACTGGTATGGATTTTATACTAAAAATTCATACCAATTTCTGAATTTGTTTTTTTTTTCTTGTGTTACCAGAAAATTGTAGTATGAAATTCATACTAGAAAATTCATACCAAAATATTTTTATGTGTGTGTTCAAGTGTGGGAAATGCTTTGTTTGGCCATGGAATATAAACATTGTGTTCGGTCTAAGCATAGGTTAGTTGTGTATACTTACAACTCTACGTGTTCATTCCTTGGTACAAAGCTATCGGCACTAGTTCTGTGTTGATTGATTTGCATTATCCTCATGAAAATCAGAAAAAACTAAAATTTAGATTGAAAAAAGAAAGAGAAAATTGGTGAAAAAGGGCACTTTTTTTTTTAGTGTAGATTAACTAGGCCCCTAGTAATATTCAACAAAAATATAAAGATAAATAAAAGTATTCAGGAGATAAAGTAGGGATATAATTGGGCATTTAATAAATCCACAATAATAAACTAACTTAAATATTGGAACGGATTTGAAAAAAAAAGGAAACCGAATGGGAGAGATTCTCGCAATCTATATATGAGTGGTTACATCCGTCAATCACAAACACAATCGTCGCTGCTTTACTCTCATTTTCATCTCCATTGAAGGAAGATTCAAGGTCTCATCTTTCTCCCTTCTAGATATCATCTTTCTCCCTTCTATTTCGTCTCTATTTTATTCTCCATTGAAGCCGATGCAAGTTATCGTTTCTATCCCGTTCCATTGAAGGTTATTGAAGGTCGGTTATATCCATCTCCATTGAAGGCCGCTCGAAACCTCTTCACAAGTTATCGTCTTCTCCGATTACAAAACAAGTACATTTTCTAACTCGGATGTAAGTTTCTTGCGACATATTACAAGATTATGTACCCAATTTTGCCAAAACAAACATTATGTATCACATGTAGTTGCTAATAAATATTATTTACTAGTTATGCATCACACATAATTGTTGGTAAATATTTGCTGATAAACATTATGTACGAGTTATTTAAATAAAGCAAATAATGTAGTTGATTGTCACCGTATTATGTAACAGATCGATCTATATCAACAAACTTCGAAGGACACAGTCAATATGTATCAGATTGTCTCCGTCTTATGTATCTGATCGAGCTCTCTCAACAATTATGAATAAATCAAGAGGAGAAACAATGACTTCCATTTTGAAGAACTCAAGATCATAAACTCGGTTGCAACAACAATGGCGTCCGAATTTTCTCTGTAATGGCTCGTTTGATTGATATCTCCAAATTAATGGAGATTGTCCACGATTTATTTCCTTGTTTAACGGCTGACAATAACTATTAATGTTTTTAATTAACATAATTAATACGCCTAATTAGGATAGAGATATTTAGCAAATCTACAGAATCTTCTATATTATATGGGATTAATCTTTTTAGTAAAATATAGAGGGACCTAGTTTGTTAACATGAAACAAAATGGGCCTAGTTTGTACACACTATTACATAAGTTGCCTACTTAGCCAACTCATCCAAAAAGAAACAGTAGGGGTCATTCCTTGGTACAAAGCTACCCCAACACTCTAAAAACCATAAAAATTGCCCAAAATTTTTGAAACGACTTTCAAATCTTTGTGCCCTCTCCTGTGTAAAATTCAAATACAAAACCCCCCAAATCCCGCAATTAGGGTTACTGGACAAAACTCGCAATCTCGCAAATCAGAAGAAAAAAAGAATCCCCAAATTGAAATTAGGATTAGGGTTATCACAGAACTGGAAATCACCTAACAGTAGTCAGATACGGATCTGCTCAAGGGAACAAGTGGTTGCCGGTGGCTGGACCATCAACGTCGGTTGTGGTGGCAAAACACTAGAGACAACGGTGGTGGTGAAGTAGCAACACGACAACAACGAGCGGTGGCGACTTCTAGTCCCTTTCGAGTCTGCGGTCTTCGGGTGTGGTGTGGGCTACCTTGCACAGTGGAAGGAGAGGCAGAAATGGGAGGCGAAAGAGGGAGGCGGTCCAGAGAGAAGTACGAGAAGAAAGAAAACAAGAGAAGGGGGAAGGTGAGTTAGGAGAACTAATCCTCATCGTCATGTTACGTACATGAAATCAGATTTGAACAATAAAAAAAGGTACATTTACTTAATTAGAAAAATGTTTTGGGCCTAATTAGTAGAGAAAAATCTCAAAAAGGCATAGTTAGCAAATTTGGCCAAATAAAAATATACAATAAGAAGGTTGGATTTGTATGTTATTTAAAAGTTGTGTTTTATAAATACATTGTCAAATAAAATTAATAATGGTTGATAAGATAGTATATTTAAAATTATGTTGCGTTGATTCCATTCAATATTTATTGTATTTGCTTGAAATAAAATCCATCAAAGAAAAATAATCTCGCTCGAAGCAGGGGCACAATTCCATACCCCCTTGTATCGCCTTGGATGGGATTGTTTGGTCTGTAATTAAAGTTCTAACACCAACAAGGTTAATGAGACAAAAATCAAGAAGATACAACTCTTATACCATGATAAATTATGGTGGATCTAAAATTTTTTGAGTAGATTGGTGAAATAGGGCCTTTTTTTTGTTTAGTGTGGGTTAACTAGAGCCCTAACAAAATTAAATTAAAAAATTAAGATAAACTAGGGAATTAATATTATAATTAAGGATAGAAAATAGGCACTTAATTGATATTCTGTTTTTAAAAACTGCCAAAAAATTTGAAACTGCTTTGAAAAGAATGGAAACTGTAAAAACAAGGATTCTCGAAATCTTTTTAAGCGGCTAATTCATATAAATCAAAATAAGTATCTCGTATTTCAAGCCAAATACTCTCTACTCTCTCCGACTCTATTGAAGACGATTGAAGGTATCTTCATTGTGCGTCGTCTACTCCGTCATGCAATCGTCGTTTCCTGGTGTTCATCTTCATCGATTGTTGTTAATTATACCAGGTAAGTTTTCGATATCATCTTTTCGGCCTATTCATGGGTAAATTCCCGACATTGAAAACTTCTCAACCTAGTTTGTCAGGAATGTTGACAATGGAGTACACAACGTTCCGACTGCAATCAATGACCTTTATTTTGTGTACAGAAAATTATAACAAATAATGTGTGCATAGATATAGTATGTTTTGATTATGTTCTAATCATACATACATATGTAGTTGCTAACAGTGTACATATCATACATTATATATCATACATGTGTCGTTGCTAATAAATATTATGTAATTGCTGCTTTAATTATGTTCGTCAAAACTGATAACGATGTGTACATATCATACATATGTAGTTACTCATAAATATTATGTTTTAATCACACATTTATGTAGCAGGTAGACACCAATGTGTACAGAAGGACCAGCAAGAATGGACGTTCAAATCAGAGTCTACGAATGAAAGATATTGTTAACATTTGTTTCCTATTTTAACGGGTTTTGATAATTATTAGCATTCTTAATTAGGTAAATAAATAAAGATAAATAGGAGAGAGAAATATTATAAATTATTGAGTATCTTTATTTATATTTTTAATAAATTTTTTTATGAAAATATGAATGGGCCTAGTTTGTCAACATATAAACAAAATGACCTATTTTATACACCTTGATACATAAACTGTCTATTTAGCCAACTCATCCTAAAATTTTGCACGTTAATATATACGCATTAAGTGTCAGAAACTCTTTGAATGTGGGAACAATATCTCATTAACATTATAAGATTTCTAATTATTATTCATAATCATTGTGGCAATTCCCATCTACACATTGTTTTGTACCGCATTGAGAATTATTAATATTAACTGAGAAGAACTTTCTCACTCTAATAAATTGTGGTTTGGTGTTGTAGCATTTATTCGTGTCGATTAGAATCATTTGTATATAGAGGTTGTGAATGTGTGATCTAATAACTCAGTCTTAAGTTTAAATATGATATATTTATAACATATATTATTTTGGTATTGGATTCATTTGCGTCTCGGATCCAAACATGAGATATAGAACGTTATTTCCACTAATATGTTCTTGTGCACTTTCTTAGTTTGACAGTTTTTTGTCGCATGTTCTTGCTCCAAAACGTGACCTATATGAGTCAAGAGAAAATAGGTCACCGTGATCCACTGACTGTTTTATTATAAAAAAATTAAAAAAATTTAATGTGGTTTTGTTTCTCTAGTTAAATTTAGAAAAATTTTTGGATGGTGTCCACGTGGTTTGAATTTTTTAGATTTTGTTCAGATTTTTTATATATTTCTGATGATGCCCTTGTGTTTTAATACTTTTTGAAAAAATGCTCAATTTCTTTTAAATTGTGATGGGATGTCAATTAAAATAATTGTTTTAAAAAAAAATGGTAAAAAGAGGCTAAACATTTTACACAAAGGTCTTTTTTAAAAAGAATTACTTTAGGATGACATCCCTTTACAATTTAAACGGGGTTGGACATTTTTCAAAAAATATTAAAACATAAGGGAACTATCCGTAATAAAAAAAAATATTTGAACAAAATCCGAAAACCGAAACCGCACAACAGTTTTCCTTTAATCTATATAAAATGGATTAGATTTTTCTTAAATTTATATAAAATTAATTGATTTATTAGGTAATAGTACAAACGTACACAATCAAGAAGACTTAACAACACTTTCAAATGTTTATTTTGAAGCATGAGACATGCCACTCGGATCTCCTCAATGGTACGTGTTTCAATATTCAAAACATTATGAATTTATTATACATTCAGCGTGCTAGGCACGCGGTTACACCATATATTAAAGAGTATATGTAAAATGATTATTAAAATTAAAATTTTGTTATTTTGGTCAAATAAAAGAAGATTTGAGACTACTTCCATTGTTTTCGAATTATATCTGAGAGCTTTTTAATATCTATAATATGTCATTTTAGGATTACATACATATATGTATGTAGTGTATCGTGTATAATGATGTTTTTTCTATAAGTTTATATCCTATCGAAATACCATATTTATTTTTTTGTCCAAGGAAAAATAAATCATGTTAGTTATTAGAATTGGCTTGCAGAAAAACTTTAGTTTGAATTGGCTTGCCTTATTATATTTTGTTCTATTTTTGAAAGTTATATCACATAGCATCATTAAATTTTTATTGATTTGTCAAAATATATTAAAATTTATAAAATACTAGATCAATTCTTGAAAAGGACGGGTTCATTTTCATTTTCACACTGCGTAGAAGAGAAATTCTTAACCGTTAATTTTCGTCTTAATTTCTCAAGAAGAAGACAAAATGGGTTCATTTTTACACTTTATTACATGACTTTTTGAATATCGGCACATTTACAATAGCCGGCGACAACGAATATTTGCTGCCTTATTACAAGTCTTTTCCGTACTATCACAATGGTTCTACGTATTGCTACTATTCACCTCCACCCCTTATCTTCTCATAGACTTATATATAAGCAGGTTCGGGCCGGGTAATAACTTAAAACTCTACTAGAAAGGTGTGGACCGGGTTGTGTCGGGTCATATTTAAAATTGTACCGTAAATTTTATAACAAGTGTGTACATAACTTTGCGATGCCCTTATTGCTTTTCCATGTAGGGATAGTTTTTACAATTTACAAGTTTACAATCACCTATATAAATGATAAATTTGGCATGTTTTTCTCTCAATGAAATTCTGTTTTTATAGTTTTACATATTCACAAGTTTAGCATTATCAATTTATAAGTTTACAGATTTGTTGGATACCTTGTTTCTTGTGAATATCAACTTTGAACTAGATGCATTCACTCATTTCGGTCTTGTTCATGAGGTACATCATCGTAAATTTGCTCCTTTATCCTAAACTGGGGGTTAAATTTCTGCTTCTACATCTTCAACTTTGAACTGTGTGAATCATGAGTTGATTTGCAAAGTGCAAGTTTCATATGTTAGTTTAACACCTGAATATGCATTCTTGCATGGAGCATTTCTTGTCTTGCTTCATGTACTAAGTTTAGGTAACCTTTCTCTTTTTCTCGACACATTCTTTTTAGTTTGGTTTAAATATCTCCATTACTTTATTCTATCCATATTTCTGTTGTGATTAGTTTAGATTCCAGTCCGTTTATTTTATACACTTACCTTTGCTTTTTTATTTGTTCTAACTAGGTGACAAAGTTTCAACAGGTTTGTGCCTTTTGTTAAATAATATACCAAATTTTATTCTCTTTTTCTTCCTCACGTTAATCAGATTCCCTATTCTTCGATTTTCTTCTGCTACTGGTTTCGCCATATCCCCAACCCTTCGTCCACCAGAGAAGATCGACCCGTTGTCTAGCCGAAAAGCCACCGCAGATCCTACTCTCTATTTCTTTCACACGATTGTTAGTAAGCGGTTACTCGTTTAATTTTGTTGTATCGCTTCTGTCCGAGACGATACCTTTCTCAAGATCGGACGAACACCTCACCTCAGGTTTGAAACATCTAATCTTAATCGGACGAACACCTCACTCGGTGCAAGGCAAATGTTTTGCTGATACAAATGGTGAAGCCTTGCCACTTCCCTCTCTAGTACTTCCTGCTCCACTGATATTACATCATCTCATCAATAAATGTTTAAATCATAAAAGGTAAGGCTGTCATCCATCTTTATATGGTTTAGTACTCATATGACTTAATAAGCTGCACTTGAGATAAACCCTCTAAATGCTGCTTTAGAGCTCTCTTCTCCATGTTCAATATCAAATTTTGCTGGTCAAAGAAATTCCATCTCAGCTGAGACCATAGATCCTTCAGCTTGTAGAACTTGGATGCTCCTTTCAAGCTCTCCTATGTACTCAACTTTCCTTACACGCGATCTTCGACCATTATGCCTACATATCATAAATAAAGCTCTAAGCCCAACAACATAATATTTTGTTGTTCAACATCTCATTATATGGGTAATCAATCAGATGATGTGTTAATTTCGCTATGTAAATTCCGGTATGTTAATTCCGATATGTAAATTTCGGTATTAATTATAAAATAAAAAAAAATTATGGTATGAGTTTCTGGTAGGAAGTTCATACCAGAAACTCATACTAGAAAATTATAAAAAATAAAAAGGACCACTAAATAATTCTGGTATGAAAAATATATGGTGTGAAAAAATTATGGTATGAAAATTTTCTAATATGAGAAATTCTGGTATGATAAATAAATAAGAAAATAAAAAAAATATAAAATAAAATAAAATAAATAAATTCAGTAATTAAGAATTAAAACTTACACTTACATAGTAAACAAGTGTGTATTACCCGTGCCTTGCACGGGATTTGTTAAAATATACTTTTAATTTTTAATTTTTTTTCTTTTAGTCTTATTTCGATGATGTATATTTGACAAAATATGATATTCATCTATATTTAAAAACATATTTATAAATTTGTCAAATAACTAATTATTGGTTTTAAATTTTAATATAATTTTATCGAGAAAAATTGACGTAAACTACGACTTTAAATAATACCTTTTTAAAAATATCAGTTTTTAATTGATTATTTAAAAGAATGTGATTCATATCACGATTATTTGCGGCTTTGATAAATTAGTTTAGTTGACCTTATAAATTTATATGGGAATTTTGTTAAAGTAATAATTACATCAAATTAATATATTACAAACATATTAAAAATTTATCAACTTACATAATTAACTAATTTTGTAATAAAAATTGTTCAACTTATTATAAAGAAAAATCTCAAAATGTAAAATGGAAAGAAAAATAGATTTGGTAGGTGATTTGCGATTTGGAGAAGAGCTAAGGAGAGAAGATATACTTGACCTACAAATTTGGTAAAGAAGGTAATTTATTTAAGTAATAAATAAAAATAATATAAAGGACCCACTAATTCCATCACCAACAAATACGTTAATTGAAATTGGAAAGAAAGATAGTTACAATTTTTTTTATTAATATATATTAAAAGAAAAGTAGTCACCCTTAGTACGTACAATTTTAATATACTACTAAAGTATTATATTTAAAAAAAAATAAGGAAAAAAAATCTATTATTTACACTTTTTTTATTTTAAAAAATATATTAATTGATAGAAGTTTAATAAAAATAATCTCTTCAATTATTTTAATAAAATTAAAATACATTAGCACATACATAAATTAAAAAAAGTATGTTTAGGATAGATAAATATATGTATAACTATATATATAAAGTTATTTTGGTATACTTTTATTATAAAATAATAATTCTATTAGTATAATTTTAACCATGTTTATGTATATGTGTAGATATATAAAAAGACATGTTTGGTAAGTAGATAAATATAAGTTCTATTATAGGATAATTATACTATTACATTATTGACTAATTTAAATAGGGTAACTATATATATAATTTTTTTTAAAAAAAATCAAAATTCTAAGAAAATGACATGTGGCATAATATAAGCTAGAATAAACCACGTTTGAAGGAAAAGTTTTGGCTTTAATATAGTATATACAGATAACAAACATTTATCATTCTTTTCTAATTAAAATAGAAGGGTTAATTATTTTTACATACAATTAAATAAAAGTAGTAAAAAATTATAGATACACGTACCAAAAATGAATAATGGTCAAAATCTTTCTATATATGATATGTACAATAGAAGAGCACTACATGTTTGGTACTTCACCAACACAGACTTCATTGCTTCATTAATTACCGCACAGTCCATTGACTACGTTTTATACATGATTGTTCTTCATATAGCCTTGACAGTTTCAAATAAAGTAAACCTCTATCTTATCTTGTTTGATTGCAATCCTTATACTATCTACGTCCCTAGTGAAAAAGGTTAAATTTTACACTCTTATCTAAAACAAATTCCTACATTTCATCCGTATAAATAGTTAAATAAAAATACACTCCGTTCAAATATAGACGTCATCCTCCAAGAGTGCAAAATAAAGTAGGTCCCACTCCTCCACAAATAAACTAATAATATCTTTTTGTAATTTATTTTTTCTCAAATATTTTATGGAAAAAAGAGAAAGTAAGGTTAAAATAAGATTATAGACGGAATGAAATGCAACAAAATGCAATATAGACGGAATCTATACGCAAATACGTATAGAAACACTGTGCATAGGCACTACTAGAAACGCGGGCCATATGCGACGTTTTTCTTCCGACACTATGTCAATGTGTCGCAAAAAATTTGCATCCGCAAAACCCTCGCTAAATTGCGACACCTTAAGGTGTCGCAATTTTCTGGCACATATAGGTGTCGCAAATGGCGGTATTAGAGACACGTTAACAACTCACAAATTTTTGATACATGTAGGTCAGTAGGTGTCACAAATGACACAAAAAAGAGACACCTTAAAGTGTCGCAAATGACACAAATAGAGACAACTTCGTGTGTCGCAAATGACACAAATAGAGACACCTTATAGTGTCGCTTTTTTATTTTATTTTAACGACGCCATAAGGTGTCGCAATATTAAAATCTAAATTTCAAAATTTGTATATTATGTTCGCGCTCGCAAATGTCACTACAGATATACATTTTTGTCTGAATTTTGTTATGATCTAAAGACCATAGAGATTCACTTGCACAATGCATTAAAACTTCTCTGCAGCATGAGATCGACTGATCTGAAATCGCTAGGGTGTAGAAAGTCGACCTTCCCATTCTCTTTTCTCTTCCAAAGCACATTACTCATCAAATCTTCTCTTTAGTAGAAAATCGACTGATCTGAAATCGCTAGGATGTAGAAAGTCGACCTTCCTCCACTCTCTTTCTCTTTCTCTTCCGAACCACATCTCGCCAAATCTTCTCTGAGACAGGAAATCGACTAATCTGAAATCGCAGCCATGTGGAGAAGAATCGTTTCTTCCCAGATCCAAACCTTAGTTTTTGCTTCTACCTCGTCATCCGCTTGCCGATCTGCTTCCAGACTCGCTTCTCATCGGTCCTTCGTCGCTAGTCATCGCTCGGCGCCTTCCTCTTATCTCGCTCCCCATTTTTCCTCCGATGCCGGTACTCTATCCCGTTAGTATTATATCAAAAAAAATTTTAATTTTTAGTTTTCGTGAAGGGGAAATCAAGTGGCCTAGTTTGATCTGTCGTGATTCCATGTGTTCCACAGAGTTACATGTGGATTGTGTGAACTGCAACTTCACAAATCTCAATTCCCCAGTCATAACTGCATTGTAAGACTGACCATCTCTGATGCATAATCAGTTAAACCATGTTTTTGGTAATTTTGAATAGTGAAATTAAGTGTCAAATTTTTTTATCAGGAATTTGTCATCAAGCGGGATAACTGGCTATATTGCAGCTTCATTTATGAACCTCACATCACTCCAAGTCTTGTAATATTTCCTCTGTTGTATTTGGAATATTGTAGACTATTCTGAATTCATGTTTAGAGTATTTGAAGTCATTTTTCTATGTCAGGGATCTGTCGAACAATAACTTAACCGGAGAAATACCTCAATCAATGGCACTTCTTCAACCATTGACAGTCTTGTAAGTTATCATCGTTGTATATCTTACACTCTTACGGTGATTGGGACTCCTACAATTAGTTCTTCAACTTATTCAGTATATTGATTACATGGATAATCTGAGCTCACTTTTAGTAAGCAACATGAATCATTACCATGTAGAGAGGTTATACTGATCGACTTATGTGTATAATAAGTGTGTTAATTTCGCGCAATACCTCTTTTGGGCGTGTCACTACAATTACAGATCATCTGTTGTTGGATTCGAGTAGCTAAATTTGTTGGTAACATATGTAGTCATTCAGGAATCTATAACTTTGCGTCCAACACTAGACATCTCGGGGATGTAGCTCAGATGGTAGAACACTCACTTAGCATGCGAGAGGTACGGTGATCGTTACCCCGCATATCCATATTTTTTCATATTAATTTACCGTTTCATCCATTTTGATCTAGGCTTTCGGGTGAACCTAATCGACAAAGGTTTCGATTTATGGGTGCAACGGCAGGTGGTGTCCGTCTTTCTCCGGCTACGCCAGGCGGCAACGACATCCGGGCTCGGTAGTGGCGTTGTTGGAGACCCGACATAGCGCGAGAGAAGACAACCCTAAGGCGAGGTGCTTCTGGTGGTGATGTGGCTTCTCGATCCGGCGACGCTCGATTCCAGCCAAAGATGAGGATAGGAGAAGTGGTTGGCGTAAATTCAAGTTCACTGGAGGTGCTCAGTCAGAGGAAAACACCAACGGGAGTTTCAACTTCCGATTTCGGTTAAGGTCAACTGTTTTACTGTGATTTTTTCAGCCAAAGACGAGGATATGAGAAGGTGGGTGGCGTAAATCCAAGTTCACCGGAGGTGTTCCATCAGAGGGCAACACCAACGCGAGTTTTAACTTCCGATTCCGGTGAAGGTCAATCTTTTTTACTGCATTTATTTTTCTAATAATTAAAAATTAAAGTACATACTTAATCTACGTTAAAAAATTGGAGTGCATACTTAGTATACACAATCAAAAATACACTATCTCAATTATTATTAGAGACATTTAGCTAAACATCATCTCATCTTATAGGCTGACTAAACTTTAGTACCCGGCCGTCAATCTACTTGCAATATTCCTTCTAGTTTGTGTCAGTTGTGTGAAGAGACTTCCAACAAGAGTTCCTTAACTATCTCCCAACACAACTACTTTTTTTCAAACCAAGTTGACTACTTGAGTCATCCAATTAGTTCTAGTTGAGACTAGTCATAGACTTTAAAGGAGTATTCATCCATCCAAGACAATTATATAAAATTATCTTGCGAGATCACAACAGAGTGTGAGTGTGAGAGAAAACAAGTAAGTCGCCTTCGTTTTCACTCACATCACAAGTTTATTGTTACTTTGTGTGTTTGTGTAAATTTCAGGACAAAATAGCCAAAGAGAACCACAAAAGAGTGACTCCTCAGGACTGAAAGCCATAGACATGCTAAAACAACTCATAACCACGGTTTCCACATTAGTTGAACGGAGAGAGAAATTGGAATCTCGCCCCATTGAAGAACTTTGACCAAAATCTCGTCCGAGATTTGACATGAGATCTGTATATGAAGTAGGTGGAAGTTCACTTCATCCACCCATACCGCAAGCCCCCTCTCCACCTCCAAACGTCCCCCAAGGGTGAGGTATGACTCATCCCAATCCTCTTTTTAATGCATCTAACATTTCACACTTTGATGGTGATTTTCAGGAACTAGGAGAAGAGGATGACAAGGGCATGAGGAGAGACTACCCTAGACGTCATTACAATCATAGGAGAGGTCGTGACTATTGTTCGCCCCTAGAGGTGTGTGCAAATAAGCTTTAAATTTATAAAACTAGAATCAAGCAGCGAACCCGCAGTGTACGGATCGACGTAGCTAAGCAAGAATTCCAGAGTATCGAACACAGGGATTTGGGTGGGAACGAACTCGATTGCAGGTTATCAAGCAAGTAAATGTGAGAGTTTTGCAAATATTGGGAAAACAACAATCCTAAAGATCCAAGTATCCAGCTGTGGCAATCGATTCAAGATATACTTAATGATATAAAGACAGAGTTGAGATATGCAAAGGTATACTAATGTAAGATAATCGTACGGTGAAGTTCCAAAAACCTTATATAACTCACCTACAAGACACTCTCTATACAGGTTGTTGAGGCTCAATATAGAAAGATTCTAAAGATGAGAATTAGTGTCAAATACCCAAACTTGTAACCCAAGGATCAAGATTAACTTAGCCGATTATGGTTATGACACTCACAATCGAGGTAGAGGTTGTTGAGGCTTCACTACCACCTAGAAAAGACAAGTCTAAACTAAGCTAAAGCAAATCTTTAACTTTGGATTAAAGTAAAAGCAAGTTCGTAGACTTAAGGGAAATCACGGTTAGTTCTTGAGGTTCCACGGCCGTGGACTCAAGAACAGGCCGTAATTTAGAGTTGTCGGCGATTCTCTCTAACTCTCAGGGTCTAATCTGTTTGCGATCGATCTATCATCATCTAAGCCACAACTATCAACCCTTCACCTTAGAATTGTTAAGGGTTTTTAGCCAATAACAGTCATGTTGATATCAATTCAAGAATTAGAAGATAGAAAGATAAAAACTTTCAAGAACTTTCAATAATCTTCAAACTAATCTCAAAGTCACAAAGAGAACAAGTATTGTCAAAAGATTCAAAGTAAAACAAACAATTACAACCTTAGGAAAGAAGGGAAAACGGGATGTCAATCCGTTTTCCAAATCAAACCTAAACAAGAAGAGAGATCTTCTTGCAAAATCTTCCGAAACTTCGATCTTCCGCCAATCCGGAGATCTCAACAGCAATTCCCAAAAATGGACTTCAATCTCCAACGAGATGTCAATGCTTAAGCGGTGATAAGCGATGTGTGTAAGCGATGATGAACGATCATAAACGGGGTAAGCGGGGATGACGGATTCTTGCTTCGTCCGTCTTTTTATAGGGCAAGATAGAATATCGGCCCGGCCCAATCTTCAAAAGATCGTGGCTTCAAAGTGTGGCGAAAAGATTCGCCAAGATCACGGTCGTGGAAGTGTTCCACGACCGTAATTTAGAGCGTGGATATAAATACGGTTTGCACTATATGTTCCACGGCCGTAATATCCTCTGGAATGAACATCAAATTCTGACTATGAATCCACGGCCGTAATTCTGAACGTGGTTTGGATTCCGGCCGTATTTTAGAGCGTGGTTTAGGGCAAGAACGTGATTCTTCCCTAAACTCGTGCATTCCTCAAGCTAAAACTCCAATTTGCTTCCAAAGAGTGTCCTCAATCTATGGACATATCAACTCAACTCTCCTTTGCTCGATTCCGTTCGGAAATAGCTCCAAATCACCTATAATCAACATAGAACTAGTGTAGACATCCATATCGACAATATAGGTAATACTAGCTCACATATGCACAAAGTTCAATCAAAGACTATCGATATAAATCAAATACGTTTAGAAAACGTGCCTAAAATATCACAATATTTCATGCTAACAACTATGAACCTTTTAGACCTCCCCACATAATGAACAAATTGGGAAGATTGAGGTCAAAATTTCAAGTTTCGAAGGCTAATGTGATCCGGACGTTTACATGGAATGGGAGATTAAAATTGAAAAAATTTTGATCTTGCCATAACAATAGTGAACAAAGGAAGATCCAACTTGTTGCTTTGGAGTTCGAAGGATATGCCTTAGTTGGGTGAGATCATCTTGTCAAATAAAGGAGAAGAACGCTAGATCCAGACATCAACACTTTGGAGCAAATGAAGACCTTAATAAAAGCTAGATTGGTGTCTCAACACTATGCTAGGAAAGTGACTAAGATAGGAGATAAGAGGTAAGAAATACGGATTCTAGAGATTTGGACTTCCGATTAGGCAATGGACTCATGTGATCAAAACATCAAAGGATAAGCTGCGGTTGTTCGGAGTTGGGTGTTTCTCTAATGGGAGCAAATACCGGGTAAGTCTCATGATTCTCTAGTCTCGAACCTAAGGTCCTATTACCGGGTAAGTCTCAAGGAGCCTAAGGACGGGGATTCTACACAAACCGGCCATTACCTAAGGATCAAACCCCTCCTTACCGGGTAAGTCTCGAAAAAGGTAAGTCTTAGGCAATGATCCTAGCACACTCAATCCAATAGCAGCTGTTGAGGCTCACTACTACCTAGAGTTCATCATCTTATGTATCTAAGAGAGAAAATTACCGGATAAGTCCCATTCCTCAAATAGGTTGCTAACAAAGGTCACCCTAGGCTAGGTTAGGCTCAACAAACACTAGGATTTTAACACATCTTAGGACCGAATCCAGATGCTCTGGGACGGAAGGATTCGAACCTCCGAATAGCGGGACCAAAACCCGTTGCCTTACCACTTGGCCACGCCCCACTCAAATTTATAATCTAGACTAATATTGTTATTGATTGTTCGTCAATTCTAGTCAAAATATCTATAAGATCTGGTCGATTGTTATTAGGATGTTCACACGTGTAGATATAGAATGAAACAAAATTTCTTGATCATTACATATAATTTAATTAAGATAATGTATGAAAGTATGATTTCTTCTATTCTCTTTTGATTCGAGAATGGAATGACTTTTGGGTTCTCAGTGAGCCTATGCCCCCTCCTATACTACCAGCTGATGGTCGAATAATTCAACTACTTCACCTCCGAGAGGTGGAACTCTTTGTGCCATTGATTGGTATAGAAGACTCAGGCTCTGACCCACTTGAATAGAAGAGAAGAGAAGACTCAACCTCGAGAAGTCTATTATTTTCACTTTGCTATTAAGCTAGTTGGATACGTGGATACGACTTAAGAATCAACCATTATGGCAGTTGAAGAATATGTGATTATGGCTTCCTAACATCAAGATACATCAACAATAGAACAACAACACATAAATCTCGGGTGGATCATAGTCATCTCGGCCGAAATGGTAAGAAGAATAGGCCGAGATCATGAACTGAGTTAAGGTTTCGAACAAAAATCCATCCTAAGCTAACATGCAAGTCCATACAATCATAGCCCAAGACATAAACATCATTCCTTCACCCTAAAATCACATCTACTCAGCCAACAACATACATTTATAGATCAAACTTCATAAATAAAGCATGCTTGCAAGTCATAGCTAGATAATGAAGAATGAACCAAAGAAAAGATATTACAAAGCTAGAATAGAGATTACCAAATCTTACAAAGGGTCCAAGATGCAGCTCCAAGGTGTCAATAGTGGAAACCTTACTCAAAATCACTCAAATCTCACTCTAAAACTAAAATCTACACTAATCTCTTCCAAGAACACCCACAAGGATTCTTGGAAGAGAGCTACAATCCAAAGTGTGTTGGAGAAGAGTTAAAGGAAAGGGGAAAAAGGGAAGAAGAAACTGCAAAAATAGCCTGTAACATCACATAAGTACTCCACCAAAAGCAAGGGTCGGTCATAGGAAGTATGTGCCAAGTGTCGTGGGCTGTCCAGAGAAGAATCTCGGTTGCTCCAGGGAGCATCTCGGCCAAGATGGGTAAGCCTTGGACCAAGATGACACTAAAACATCCCAAAACACCACTAAAACACGAGTTAGACCATTCCTTGCATCAACTAGGGTCCTTGCCTTCTTCTTTCTTCCAAACATGAGTCATTTGGAACCATAAATCCGGACCATCATGAGGACCGAACCTCGGATATGATCAATAACGTCTCAAAGGTCACCAAAACACCTACAAAACCGACAAAAGCTCATGTAGACGTCTATTCCGATAATATGCATGAATTAAGCGTAAACGTCACAAACTAATGCGAAAACATGCATGAATGGAATGGAAAACTACCTAAATGAGTGCCTAAACTAGTGTCGTAAATCATGTCATCAATCTCTATACATATTCACCCGATTTTTGTCTTTTGCATGTGTTTATCTTTTAGTTCCGTCTTCTATCTTCAATTGTGATCTTTTCTCATATCTTCTCCTATCTTTAAGCTCCCTTCTTGATCTTGTATGATGTCATGCTCTATATTGCTCCATTTCCGCACCAAATTTCCACCTTTTCACCTACAATATCACAAATAACGTGTGTAGACCTTTATTCTCAAAATATATATGAATATGGACTTAAAGGTATACAATTCTCATCAAATGTATGTAAAACTGAGGTGATATACTCAAACAGTCTTCCCAAGCAATTCCTAAACTACTCAGCTCAGCAATTTCAACAAACAAACACTCTAAAAGAACAAATCTGAGCAAGGCGATTATTTTAGGGTTTGGACCGAAAAACATGAAATCTGAGTGATTCTTTTTTTTGCCGAGCTGTTTATTGCTTGAATCTTCTTTATCTCCTTGAAAGCTTTAGTTTAGGCTCAAGACGAGCAAAAATGCTTACAAAATGAGTATTTGGTGTGGGAGGGGAGAAGTCGGGGTTCTTGCATTGTGGGAGATAAGGGTTTGAGTGTGGAAGTTGAGAGGAGGAAGAGGAAGAAGAAGAAGAAGAAGAAGAAGAAGAAGAAGAAGAAGAAGCAGAAGAAGAAGAAGGGTCCTTTATACTTTCGGAGTTTTCTGAAAAAATGGTCGATTTAAGGGGTTGATTTTTTTATCGGTCCGATTTCCTTAAGTTCCGTCACTAACAACATAAAATCGACCGATTTTCCCTTGTGGTCCGATTTTTTAGTCGATTCCCAGCTACGAGTTTTTCCAAATCGACTCAATTAATTGAATTATCTTTGGCCAAATCGTCCGATCTGCTCTTTGACGATCCAATTTCTTCACTTTTCTTCCTTAATTCCTCCTTTTTGATACTTCTTCAATCTTCTTCTCCAAGATCTCAATCCTTACTTCGTTCTTTGAGATTGTACCTATTTATACCATCAACGACACAAGAAAAAACCGAAGCGCACCAACGAAAAAAACAAAAAAAATCTAATCTATACTAGAAATACCTTGGGTTGCCTCCCAAGAAGCGCTTGATTTAAGGTTGCTAGCTAGACCTATCTCCCTCTATGATTACTCAAGAAGGATAGGAGCAATGTCCTCGCCCGGAAGTTCCGGTGTATGTTTCTTCAAACGGTGACCGTTGACCTTGAAACTTCCGGTTTTCTCATTCCATATGTCAACTGCACCATGGGGAAAGATTTGTTTGATTAGAAAAGGTCTCGAGTTTAAGAGAATGACGGGATCTCCTTCTTTCAGCTCTTTCGGAATGATATGCTTATCGTGCTATCTCTTCATTCTTTCTTTATAGATCCTTGCATTTTCATAAGCGTTTAGACGGACCTCATCCAGCTCGCTGATGTCGAGAAGGCGCTTCTCTCCAGCCTCTTTCAAATCAAAATTGATCCATTTGATTGTCCAATGTGCCTTGTGTTCCAACTCTACCGAAAGATGACAAGATTTCCCATAGACAAAGTTGTATGGTTTAGTGCCTATGAGAGTCTTGAAAGCGGTCCTATACACCCAAAGCACATCATCCAGCTTAAGTGACCAATCCTTCCTCGGTATAGAGACGATTTTCTCTAGAATACTCTTGATTTCTCTATTCGAGATCTTTACTTGCCCGCTTGTTTGAGGATGATAAAGAGTGGCGATCTTGTGGGTGACCCCATACTTAGACAATAGAGTTTTAAACTTGCGGGCGGTGAAGTGCGTTCCTCCGTCACTAATGATGGTTCGGGGCGTCCCAAATCTTCGGAAGATCGTTCTATTAAAAAACTTCACTACCACCATAGCATCATTAGTGGGAGAAGCGATCGCTTCAACCCATCTAGAAACTTAATCCACAGCTAGAAGTATGTATTGGTTTCCATTAGGTGACGGGAAAGGTCCCATGAAGTCTACTCCCCATACATCGAAGATCTCAACCTGTTGAATGTTGTTAAGAGGCATTTCGTTCCTCCTTGATATGTTTCCTGTTCTTTGACAAGCATCGCAAGCAACAACAAAATTCTGCACATCCTTAATTAGAGTAGGACAAAAGAAACCAGATTGAAGTACCTTAGCGCTAGTTTTGTGTGAACTAGCGTGTCCACCACAAGGGAGTGAATAACAATGACGGATAACTCTCAACTTCATCTTTCGGAATGCATCTTCTTATCATTCCGTCCGGACCTCTCTTGAAAAGGAGAGGTTCATTCCAATAGTATTTCTTAACATCTTTAAAGAACTTCTTCCGTTGTGCATATGATAATCCTGGAGGTATTTCTTGGCAAACCAAATAATTAACAAAATCAGCAAACCAAGGTCCGTTACCTCTTGAGATTTGTTGAAGGCATTCCTCGATTGCATGGAGTTTCTCATCCGGAAAGGAGTCGTCTATGGGTAGATCTTCATCCTTGCTTGTGAGATGGGGAAGTTGGATTAGATGATCCGTCACCGAGTTCTCGGATCCTTTCTTATCACGAATCTCTAGATCAAACTCTTGTAGAAGGAGGATCCATCTAATAAGCCGTGGCTTCGCATCTTTCTTTGTGAGAAAGTAGCGGAATGCTGCGTGGTCGGTGTAGACGATCACTTTCGCTCCTACAAGGTAAGAACAAAACTTCTCGCAAACATAGACCACTGCCAATAGCTCCTTTGCTGTTGTAGCGTAGTTTAGTTGAGCTTCATCTATCGTTTTGCTAGCATAATAGATGGCATAAGTCCCTCCATCCTTCTTTTGCCCAAGTAGAGCTCCTATGACTACATCATTAGCATCACACATGATCTCAAAAAGAAGGTTCCAACCGGTTACCGAATTATAGGAGCTGAGATTAAGGCTTCTTTAATCTTGTAGAAAGCATCTAGACAATCCTTCGAAAACTCGAAAACCACATCTTTCATTAGTAGGTTAGTCAATGGTTTAGAAATCTTAGAAATTTTTTTAGTAAATCTCCTATAAAAACCTGCATGACCAAGAAAACTTCTTGCTCCCTTCAATGATGTTGGTGGAGGTAGCCGCTCAATGGTCTCGATCTTAGCTCTATCAACTTCAATGCCACGGCTGGATACCATGTGTCCTAGAACAATGCCTTCACTAACCATAAAGTGGCACTTCTCCCAATTCAAGACAAGGTTAGTGTCTTCACATCTTTGAAGAACTAGAGAAAGATTAGCTAGACAATCATCAAAAGAAGAACCATACACTGAAAAATCATCCATAAAAACCTCCTTGATGTTCTCAATGTATTCGGAGAATCTGACCATCACACACCTTTGAAAGGTGGCTGGAGCATTGCAAAGTCCGAATGGAATCCGTCTATAGGCAAATGTCCCCCATGGGCATGTGAATGTGGTCTTCTCTTGATCCTCGGGATGAATGAGAATCTCAAAGAAACCACTATATCCATCTAAATAACAAAAGTGAGAGTGTTGTGCTAACCTTTCAAGCATTTGATCGATGAAAGGAAGAGGGAAATGATCCTTCCTCGTTGCAACGTTCAACTTTCGATAATCGATGCACATCCTCCATCCCGTTACTGTTCTTGTAGGAATGAGTTTGTTGTTATCGTTAGTTAGAACGGTCATTCCTCCCTTCTTCGGAACCACATGAACGGGGCTCACCCACTTGCTATCGGAGATTCGAAAGATAATTCCTGCATCAAGAAGTTTAAGAATTTCCTTCTTCACAACCTTTTTCATGAACGGATTTAACTGCTTTGAGGTTCTCGTGAAGGCTTGTGGTCATCTTCCATCAAAATCTTATGCATACATAAAGAAGGTTTAATGCCAAAAAGATCATCAATAGTGTAACCTATAGCTTTCTTATGTTCTCTTAATTCATGCATCAATTTGTCAAGTTCATCTTCATTTAATTTAGCACTCACAATAACCGGATAAGTAGAATTCGGTCCTAGAAATGCATACCTTAGATGAGAAGAAAGAGGTTTTGATTCCAAGGTTGGAGGGTCCTTAGTAGATGAGTTCTGACCTGGAGAAGTGATGGGAGAAGCCTCTGAAGTCGAAGAAGGTGCGTTGTTGCATCTAGAAATGCTTGTAATTGATTTTGGAGAAGTCACAGAAGTATGAGGAAAATCGGTCGATTTTTCTGATGGGTCGGATTTTGAACCGATTTCAGCTACGACTTTTGAAAAATCGACTGAATTAATTTTTTTATCCTTGAAAATCGGTCGATTTTTTTGTAGCGATCTGATTTTGTTTTCTTTTTCCGTAGCTCCTTCTAGCACTTCAAACTCTGTTGTGGGATCTTCCTCCAAGGTTCTTAGTGCTCGAACCTCGATGTTGCATTCTTCCTCTTCCCCTTCATCTAAAATACATAAACTAATAACTTTCTCAAGAGGATCTTTGAGTAGGATGTAACTTACATCTTCCCTTGATTCCTCTTCATCATCGTAAGTGTTGAATATGTCTTCCCCTATGGCTTGTCCTTTGATCATCGAGGCAAGATGAAACTTCACACGCTCTTCTCCAAGATTGAAGGAGAGTATTCCATTCCTGTAATCCACCACACAATCCGAAGTTGCACGGAAAGATCTTCCAAGTTTGATTGGAACGGGATGATTTATAGGAATGTCTAAAACAACAAAATCAATGGGAATGTAAAATTTACCCAGCAAGACGGGGATGTCTTTTAGGATTCCCATGGGATGTGTGATGGACCTATCTGCCATATATAGAGTCATCTTGACGGGTTGTGGCGTTCTAGGTCCTGATTTCTCACATAATGCTAACAGTATAATGCTCACACTTGCTCCAAGATCATATAGATCTTTGTATGACACTCTTCCATTGTCAATAAAAACGCAGAAAGATCCGGGATCTCTCAACTTTGGTGGCATTTCTTCTTTCATTGTTTGGATAAGTTTGGAAGATCTTCTGGTCATCCTTACTTCTCCAACATCTTCTAACTTTCTCTTGTTGGAAAGAATTTCCTTCAAGAACTTCCCATATGCTGGAATTTCTACAATGACATCCATAAAAGGGATATATATATATATATTAATATGTAGTTTTCTCATGAGGTCAACGAACTTACCGAATTGTTTGTCGATGCATTCTCTAGCATGAGATTTTGGAAATGGTAGAGGCGGCTTGTATACTTGAGGAGGGACATACCGGTGCTTTCTCCTTGTTGCTTGATTCTGGTTCCTCAATCATTGGTTTATTCCCTTTATCCATATTTCTTTGGCAATGGATCATTGGTTGTGATTCCGCTCCTTGTGATGATAGCATTGATTTGGCCTTTGGGATTATTTTTTGTTCTTTTGGGAAGTTTCTCTTGATTTCTTGTACTTCTCCGGCCTTGCTAAACACTTGATTTTTCAAGGCTTTTGTGCCTTAGAAATAGAAGTAACTGAACTCTCTAGCCCATTCACCTTTCCCAATATGGTCTCCATCATTGCTTCCAATTTGTCCTTGGGTGTTGAGCTTGAAGAAGGTTTTTGACTTTTCAATGGAGTAGAAGTAGAAGAAGAAGGTGGGTTAAGAGCTTTTTCAGTATGAGAATAAGGGTTACTGGAATTATTTTGATTGGATCTCCAATTATTGTTGTAGTTCCAGTTGTTGTTGTTATTGTAGTTGTTGTTGTTCCTTTGCCCTTGATAATTCCCTCTTCCTACATAGCCAGCATCTTGTTTTGGTGCTTGTGTTTGTGTCTCCAAAAGCTCCTTCAAAGCCTTGACTTCATTATTTAGAGAGGCGACTTGAGCAACACTTGAAGAAGTAAGATTCAGCTCTTGAGCTCCAGATCTTTGACTTCTATTATCGGGCCTCCATTGGAAATATTTGTCAACAATTTGAGCTTGTTTCTCGATAAACTTTCACGCGTCATCAACTCTAATATCCATAAACGTTTCAGCAGAAAGGGATTAGAGTATAAATTGAGTTTCTCTATCCAAACCCTTGATATAAATTTCCAACAACTCAAGTTTTGGAATCCCATGATGAGGGCAATCCAATAGAAGGTCATTGAACCTTTCCCACGATTTAAATAAACTTTCATTATCTTTCATAACAAAAGCATTAATTTTACCTCTCAATCTTACTGTTTTTGATGGCGGAAAGAACTTGATGCGGAATTCTGAAGTCATCTCCTCCCATGTATTAACTCTTCAGGATGGAAGTGGTTGATACCAAGCAAGTGCCCTATCCTTCAAAGAGAAATAGAAAGGTCACAATTTATAGTTATTATTCTCCACTCTTGTAGATTTCACATTCTCCATGAGAATCTCATAATTTCACAACTATTGATGTGAAGATTCTCTCTCTAATCCTCCAAATTGATTTTGTCGGATCATAGTAATAACTTGAGGTCGAAACCCATAGTCATGTTCATCCGGATCAATTATAACACCCGGACGGCATGTTTATTGAACGGATCCATCCTTTGACCAAGCGCTTGTGGTATTTCCACAAGTGGATCAACTCTCTCAACCCACGCCGGAAGGTGAAGTGCAGGTGGTGGCACAACAACGGGTGTCGCTGGTTGACTACAACTCTAGCATCTCTTTCTCTTTCTTCATTTATCCGCCGAACGGATTCTCTTAATTCAGCCATGTCGGCTAGAAGTTGTTCCTGTCTAGCAAGCTCTTCAGCTCTCTCTGATTAGAGCATCATCTCCTAATTTTTGTTGATCAAGAGCATCATTCAATTCAGCTTGAAGATCTCTTTCTTCTTCATTATTTGCAGTAGACATTCTAGCTTCTTTCAACCTTCTTTTGTATGTCTTTTGAGGTTCGGAATCGTAGGGAACGATTTCTTTACTAGCTCGAGTTTTTCGCATAAACCTAAGAAAAGATCCTGCAAGAATACTCAAGTAGAATGATCAATAGCAAAAGCAAGAGTTTCCAAGTTAGATAAGCGAAACCGAATTTGGTCTAAGCCAAATCCCCGACAATGGTGCCAAAAACTTGTTCGCTCCAAAAGGTGTGCGCAAAAGTCTTAAACTTATAACCAAGAATAAAAACAAAGCGAACCCGTATTATACAGATCAATCGCAGCAAAAGCAAATATTCCAGGTTGAACACATGGATTTGGTGAAATCAAATTCAGAAAGCAATCTAGCAAGAAAATATGCAACTATTGATAACAAAAGACAAAGACTTGTGTAAAATTTGGGAAAATGGATTCTAAGGATCAAAGCATCCAATTGTGGTTTTCGATTCAAGACTTCTAAAGATTATATGGACAGAGTTGGGATTGCAAGGTATATGTATGAAAATGGAATGATGTACGGGGAAGTCTCCACCACCCATGTCCAAACCCAAAGGCTTTAAATAAAGGATGTTGAGTCTCGATAAGATAGAGAATCTAAGGGAAGAATGATACTCTCAAACTAAACATCAAACCCAAGGGCATCAGGTTAACTCACAAAGGCAAGGGTTTTGGCACACTCAACCTGCATAGAGGGTGATAGCATGAATTATAGTCTATATTTTGGGGTTTTTTTGGACGTTTTATCTTTCATAATCTGCATGTTTGTATGTATAATATGTGATTATATTACTATTTCATCTACCTTTGCGGGAATCGAGGTCTACACCTAGTTTTGTTGTAATCGTAGGTAAAATGGCACGTTTTGCATCAAAAAGGAGCAAAAGGAGTTATGGAGTCATTGGAGCTACATCCAGGAAGCATAGCCAGGAATTAGAGATTCACTTTGGACCAGATTTGAAAGGTTTCACATTCAGTTGTGACTCACCTCGGTTGACCACAGATTCACCTCGACCGAGGTGATCCAGGGAAGTCGACTCGACCGAGGCGAATACCTAGGATGCGGCGAGAATATTTTATTCTTGGCTGAGATCTTTTATCTTTGGAAAGAAGATCTTATATTTTTGGGCTTGGCTCCTGGAAGGAAGAAGATATTATAGATCTTATATTTTACCTATTTTTATGGGAAGAGATCTTTCTAAGATATCTTATCTTTGGAGGGTTATTTTCCTATAAAAAGGGTTGGATTTCCACAAATCCAACATCCCGCTTACACCGAAAAACACGCTGCATACGTCCGCATACTCCAGTTGGGAGATTTGAAGGACCTTTTTGAAGGTTGAAGAAGGAAGATTGTAGCTTTTATAGCTTTTGGAGGTTTTCTTGTAAGATTACCTTAGATTCTCTTCCTTGTTGTCTTGTCTTGTTGGATTTCTATCCAAGGAACATTTATTTGTGATATTTGATTCAGTTATTGAAGTCTTTTCATTAAATTCTTCTTGTTCAAATATTCACCTTCTTTCCATACTTTTGATTAATACTTTCATGATGATGAGTGGCTAATTTCCTTGTATGATTCTAGGGTGATTGGCTGAAGGTTGTGGGAAAAGCAATGATAGAATAATCTTAGATTCCAGTAGGACCCTGAAAGTTCGAATCTTTAACCTTAACCCCAAGCATCTCGTTCAGTCGATGAACATCTCGGCCGGGGTGGAATTTGGCTGACCGAGGTGACTTTCCTGATCCGAAACTGAGAGTTAAGAGTTAGAGTTTGCCAAATCCTATTCTTATTACACCTTTCCTGGTCCAATGCAAGCTTAGGATGAGACTTACCCGGTAATTCCTTAGTTTGTGTACTAACGATCATAAGTGTAGGTAATAAAGGTTTATCCTTTATTGGGGTTTGAGTGTGCTTTCATCCCATCTTTGTGAGTTAGCCTGAGACTTACCCGGTAAAGGTTAATTCTATTCCCTTAGATGGTGTGTTAGTTTGAGGTTATAGTTCTTTATCTTAATTCCTTGAGACTTACCCGGTAATAGGAGTTACGGTTTAGGATTAGTGAGTAGTGAGACTTACCCGGTGATCTATTCCACTTTAGTAACACCTTCCCCATGCAAAAACCTCAGCTTTGTCCGCTTATCTTTAGATCTTGAGTTGGAACCACAACTAGATGCTTTAATCCCTAGAATTGCATGTTTCCTTTATTGACTTCTATATCATCTTTGATTGTTTTAATTGCTTTGTGGTTAGTATTTACATAAGCATACCGTGATTGGACTTTGTTTCACTAAGTCCCTGTGATCAACCCCTGGAATTCCTTGCTTTTACTATGATTGACCCGTACACTGCGGGTTCGCATCCTTGCTTTAAGCTTACGTCTAGGGTTATAAATTTAAAGCTTGCACACACCGTTTGGAGCGAACAAGTTTTTGGCGCCGTTGCCGGGGACTTGGTCTAGACCGAGCCGGTTACGGTTTGCTCTTGGGGCACTTGCCCCCGTGTCTACTAACCACTCTACTTGAGTGACTTTTGCAGGTTCTTTCTTAGGTTTATGCGAAGAACCCGCACTGGGAAGGAAATCGTTCCTTACGATCCCGAACCAGAGAAGACATACAAACGACGCTTAAGAGAAGCGAAGATGGCCCAACAAGACAACCGCGATCTTGAGGCCGAGTTGAAAGAGGCGTTAGAACTGCTACGCCTCAGCAGGGAAGAACTAAGGCAAGAGAAGGAAGAAACTCGCACCAAGACTGAAGCAATCGAAGCAGAGATGGCAGCCATACGAGACCAGATTCTACTTCGACCGAGGGAAGACCCAGTTCCCGATGCTGGACCGATGCAGGTCCCAGTTGCTGACCCTCGACCGAGGTAGGTCCCAGTACCTAACGCCCCAGCCGAGGTACTTCCACCTCGGATGCCAGTCCGAGACGTTCTTCTTGCACGAATCCCACAAACCCTAGGTCAAAGGATGGACCCCAATCAACAACTGAGGCATCCAGGAGTTAACCTAGGAGATCCTGCGGACCATGACTATGAACTTCGACCGCAAGTTCTATCCATGATTCGCCAATGCCAGTTCGGAGGGCTAGAGAAGGAATCACCACATCAACATCTTCAAAACTATGAGATCTTGATGGAGACCTTGAGGCCTTCAAGGATTGAAAATAACAACTACAAGCTAAGATCTTTTTACTTTTCTTTAAAAGATAGAGCTCTTACTTGGTATCAATTTCTTCCTCCAGGAAAAATCAGCACATGGGAGGAGATGACTACGGAATTCTTGACCAAATTCTTTCCCCCCTCAAAGACCGCTGAAATGAGAGGGAAGATCAACGCTTTCATTTTGAAGGACGAGGAGAGCTTGTCCAAGTCATGGGAGCGGTTCAAGGATATTCTTTTGGATTGCCCACATCATGAGATTCCAAAGTTAGAGTTATTGGAGATATACTTCAAGGGACTGGACGGGAGCACCTAGTTCAATCTCCAACTACTCTCCGCTGGTACCTTTATGGACATGGCGATTGACGAAGCTTGGGACTTCATCGAGAAGCGAGCTTTGCACATGGAGAAGTACACTCATCAAGGAGCTGAAGGTGGAGTTAAAAGAGTTAACTTCCTAGAAACTCAGCCCAACAACAATCAACTCACGTCTTTGAAGAATGACGTGAAGCAATTGAAGGAACTCTTGGTTGCTCAAACCAAGAAGGAAGAGCAAGGACAAAGGAACAACAACAACGGATACCGTAACAACAACAACGGTTCCTGGAACAACAATTACAACAATAACAATAGAGGATCCAATAGCAACAATTGGAGGGCGAACAACCAAAATTCTGGTAACAATCATTCAAACTCCAACTCTAACAATTCCTCTAACCCTTTCCTCTCTTCCCCTTCTTCTTCTTCTACTCCATTAAAGAGCCAAGGGCAAGGATCAAGTTCGTCTCAGCCGGAAAAGAAAGACGCAGTTCTGGAGGCTATCTTGATCAAGCTCAACGCTATGGAGACTTCGATGACTTCATTTTCGAAGGCCCAAAAACCTTTGAACAACAACTTGCAAGTAGGGCGAATGAAGCGCCAAGAGATCCAGGGAAACTTCCAGCAAGGACGGAAAGCAACCCTAAGGGCCAGATCATGGCCATAACTACGAGGAGTGGACTGAAAACTTCAGATCCAGTGCCTCGGTCGGTGCCAGTACCGACGAAGACCACCTCGGTCCAGATGCAGTCGAAGAACACTTCGACCTAGATGCCAACCGAGGTGGAGCCACAGAAAGCGGAGGGGAAAACTGAAGTTTATGTTCCACCTCCTTCATACAAACCACCACTTCCATTCCCCCAGTCAAGGGCCAGGGCACATCTAGACAAGCACTTCGGTAAGTTCCTTGACTTGATGAATAAACTGCACATTAACATTCCTTTCCTTGATGCTATTCTAGGAATGCCCGCCTATGGGAAGTTCTTGAAGGAGATCCTATCAAGGAAGAGGAAACTGGAAGATTTTGGTGAATTTAGGATGACATCTAAATCCTCGGAGCTCATTCAAATCATGAAGGAGAAGATGCCACCTAAATTGAGAGATCCCGGCTCATTTTGCATTCCCATTCAAGTTGGGGACGTCACTTGTGAAGCCCTTTGTGATCTAGGAGCCAGCGTGAGCATCATCCCGCTAGAGCTATGTGTGAAGATCGGACTTGGAGAGCCCAAGCCGGTCAAGATTCGACTTTATATGGCGGATCACTCCATCACCCACCCCGTGGGCATCTTGGAGGATGTTCCGGTCAAGTTAGGTAACTTCTATCTACCAATAGATTTTGTTGTACTTGACATTCCCGCAGATTATCCAGTTCCTATTATTCTCGGGAGGCCATTTCTAGCAACTTCAGGTTGCAACGTGGATTGCAAGAACGCCAAACGGAAATTCAACATTGGCGGTGATGAGGTGGAGTTTGCATTACTTGCAGCCATGAAAGGGGAGCAGCTAACTGATGATATCTTCAACATCTACGATGAAGAAGAATCAAGAGAATTGATGAGCTCTATCCTTATTAACGATCCACTCGAAAGAGTTATTAGCTTCAGTTTAATGGAGGAAGGTATAGATGCTTCTTGTGATGCAGATATACGGAGCTTAAAAGCACTGGAAGAGGATCCAGGAGCTAAAACTGAGAAGCTAACCCAGGATACGAAGATCTCCAGTTCCAGTTGCAGTACCTCGACCGAGGCACTTCCTGGACTGAGCGAGGCGACTAAAGATCATCTCGGTCAACACCTCTGCGCCTCGACCGAGGTCAATGTCGAGTCGACTTCAACTGAGACTTCCGAAAGTCTAGTTTTTGGATCTACTCCACTGGAAGGAGGAAGCAAGGATCTCCCTCAGAAAGCACCCCCAGTTGTGGAGCTTAAACAACTCCCAAACCACTTGAAGTATGTCTTTCTTGGACCGGATTCCACTTATCCCGTTATTGTTAGTGCTTCCCTTTCCGAAACTGAATTATCTAAAATAATGCATGTCCTGAGAAAGCATCAAAAGGCTTTGGGTTATACTATAGATGATCTTATTGGTATTAAGCCCTCTTTCTGCATGCATAGAATTCTAATGGAGGATGATCATAAGACTTCACGGGAACCTCAAAGACGGTTAAATCCGATCATGAAAGAGGTTGTGAAGAAAGAAATTCTTAAGTTGTTGGATGCAGGTATCATATACCCTATCTCGGACGGCAAGTGGGTTAGCCCGGTGCATGTAGTTCCGAAGAAAGGAGGGATGACCGTTGTGACGAATAAGAACAACGAGTTGATCCCAACTAGGACCGTTACGGGCTGGAGGGTTTGCATCGATTACAGGAAGCTGAACACGGCCACACGGAAGGACCATTTTCCACTTCCCTTCATCGATCAGATGCTCGAGCGGCTGGCCCAGCATTCGCACTTTTGTTACTTGGACGGCTATAGTGGATTCTTCCAGATTCCTATCCATCCGGACGATCAGGAGAAGACCACTTTCACTTGTCCATGGGGGACATTTGCCTATCGGAGGATGCCATTTGGGTTGTGCAATGCACCCGCTACCTTCCAGCGATGCATGATGGCTATCTTTTCCGAGTTTATAGAGGAGATCATGGAGGTATTCATGGATGATTTTTCTGTATATGGTTCCTCTTTTGATGATTGCCTATCTAACCTTTCTCTAGTGCTTAAGAGATGTGAAGACACTAACCTTGTTCTGAATTGGGAAAAGTGTCATTTTATGGTTAATGAAGGCATTGTACTAGGACACCTCGTTTCTAATCGAGGAATTGAGGTCGATCGAGCTAAGATCGAGACTATTGAGAAGCTCCCTCCTCCTTGTTCTGTTAAAGGTGTGAGGAGTTTTCTCGGGCATGCAGGTTTCTACAGGAGATTCATCAAGGACTTCTCTAAGATTTCTAAACCTCTAACTAACCTCTTGAATAAAGATGTTGTTTTTGAGTTTTCGCAGGAGTGTCTTGATGCTTTTTACAGGATTAAGGAAGCGTTGATCTCGGCTCCCATTATCCAACCTCCTGATTGGACCTTGCCCTTTGAGGTCATGTGTGACGCTAGTGATGTAGCCGTAGGAGCGGTGCTTGGACAGAAGAAGGATGGACGGACCACCGCCATTTATTATGCTAGCAAGACGCTAGATGAAGCACAACGCAACTACGCTACCACCGAGAAGGAGTTATTGGCAGTTGTATATGCTTTCGAGAAGTTTCGTTCCTATCTAGTAGGGGCGAAAGTCATTGTCTACACCGACCACGCAGCCATTCGTTACTTGTTGGCTAAGAAAGATGCCAAGCCGCGCCTTATTCGATGGATTCTCTTGCTTCAAGAATTTGACCTAAAGATCCGCGATAAGAAGGGATCCGAGAACTCAGTTGCGGACCACCTCAGCCGGCTACCGGAATCTTCCCGCGAGACGGATGACCCACCCATAGACGATTCATTCCCCGATGAGCACTTACACTTGTTGGAGCATTTGATGGATTTACTTACTTCACCCCACGATGGAGGTGAAGTATGGGGTGAGGGCACCTCCCACCTCGTTTGAGACGCATCATGGTCCAGCTAGCGACCTTAAACCAAGCGCTTCTTGGGAGGCAACCCAAGGTATTGCTTTCTCTTCCCGTTTTCTAGTCTAGCTTAGATAGTTTTTGTTTTTGCTTTGCTTTGCTTTGTTTTTGGCGTTCTGGACAGACAACAGGGAATATCTAAGGAGGGAGCATAACTGGAAGGACAGAAGTTCGAGATTTTGAGAAGACAGAAGCATCTCGGTCACTGTCAGAGCACCTCGACCGAGTTGATTCTTGAGCAACCGAGGCGACTAGGGTTTCTGCAGAACCACCTCGGTCCGTACCACCTCGGTCCAGTCGAGACCATCTCGACCGAGGTGACAGCAGATCCAGGAACAGTATAAAAAGGGGAAAAAATTTATTTTTCACTTTTTTACTTTACCCAACTCGACCGCGGCGCCCTTCCCACCTCGCCTTCTCAGATCTTGCTCATTTTCGAAGATTTCCGCTTCCAAACTGCGATTGAAGTGTAGAGGAACCTATTGCAACAACAGATCTGCAAAGAAATCGAACGAATCGACCGAAACGAGGTAAAAACAGTCGAAACCCTAACTCGTTCATTCGCTTCGATTTGGGCTTTGGTTGCCCCTGATTCTGCTGAGAAAAGGCTTAAGTACCCCTTAGGAAGCAATTGTAGTGATTTTTGGGGGAAAAGAACTGAATTTCTGAGAATTGGAATCGTAACTGCTGCGCCTCGGTCCGGTCGAACTGCATCTCGACCGAGGTGATTTCTGAGTCTTGTCAGCAACCGAGGTGTTCTGACAGTGTTGAGTGAAAATGAGTTCCGATCGTCGCCTAGCCCTCAGAGACAGATCCTCACCTTCCCCTTCTCCTTCTTCTTCCCGTCCTTACCGCCCGGTTATCCACGAGAGATGCCGGGTAGACTATGAGCGCATAGCTAGCCGTTCAGTTATCGCACCGCGTTTTCTGGACGTGTCAGCTTTCGATTGCCTAGGGTTAGATGTTGACCTTAGGAGGATGATTGCCACTGTAGGACTGGATCAGTTTACTGAGATCCAAGCCCCATCTTATTTGGAGCCGACCTTAGAGTTTGTTAGCTCCTTCTCCTACCTCCCCACAGACCGGTCTGTGAAGTACCGGTTGATGAACCGGAACTTCATAGTTCCTTTAGAGATTTGGAGAGAGATTTTCGGCTTTTCTGAGCCCACCGCCACCGACTTCCCCTCCCGATCCGTAGCTAGGGAGTTCTGGGGGCAGATTGTCCATATTACCGAGCATGCAGACAGATGGCGCCCTGGAGATTCCAGGGAGAAGGTCATCTTCCACCCGGCCTTCAAATTAGCCCATAGGATCTTCAGCGAGACACTTCTGGTGCGTACTGAGACGCCCCAGAAGATCCGACAGGGCGAGCTCTTCAGCCTCTACTGTATGGTCACAGGGGGTTTCCCAGACTTTGGCTTGATCTTGGCAGAGGACCTGCACAGGATCAAGGCCAAGGCGAAGGGAGACATTTGCTGCGGAGGTCTAGTCACCCATATTGCTACTTATCGCGGGATGGACCTCAGTGTATGTACGATGGTGGCGGCTCCGAAGCCGCTTGGATTACAGGAGATGATCACACGGAGGATTTTGGTTCCCCGTGGTTTGACCACTCCATATGTTGCTATTCCTTGGGAGCGGACTGCACCACATGGGATCCGCTGGTCTGCTCAGTTCACAGTTTTCGATCCGCATTACTGACAGACAGCTTGGGCTCCACTGATGGAGGATCATAGAGAGGCAGCAGCTGTCCCGGCTGAGGAGGAGGAGGATGACGACGACGAGGAGACGGTAGATGAGAGAGATGGTGGAGTCCCGATGGATACAGGGACGGATACTGCAGGGACGAGCGCACCACCGATCATAGATTTGGATGATGAGGAGGATACTGAGCCTGCACCTGCTGCACCTCCTGCTAGATCTGCTAGGCGTCGGACACGCCGTCATAGAGACACTGAGGCTCATCGTCGGATCGATGATCTGACAGATCAGATGATAGATTCTTATGCCGCCCTTACTGTGGACATGCATGAGAGATTTTCCGCCCAACACCGACACCTTGACAGCTGGACTCAGCAGATGTTAGAGGGGCAGCACTATCAGCGTAGGATGATGGAGCTACAGTTCCAGCAGACTATGGGCTATCCTTTCGATCCGACTCAGTATCCGTACGTACCACCACCACCACCGCCGGATCAGGATTACTGAGGAGCTGCAGGATTTTCTTATTATATTTTTTTAATGCAGTTCAGCTATTTATCCGGTGAGTTCTCTCATTTTCAGACTTATATTTGACCCACTGGGACAGTGTGTCCCAAGTATGGGGTGTTTGTACTTATTTGACTACTTGATGTATTTGACTACTTTTGATGTATTACATTCTATCGGATATTTTATTTATGCTTCACTTCTGCATTTATATGATTATCTGATATTACACGCATACCTACAGGTTATTTGATTGAAAAAAACGTCGAAACTGAAAAAAAAATGGTTTTAAAAAAAAAAAAAAAAAAATTTTTGACCTCGACCGAGTCAGTCTTGGCCAAACGAGGCATTTCACCTCGGTTGAACCAAGAACACCTCGACCGAGGTGTGTTAACTGAGAGTTTTCGAAAACGATTTTGTATTACTTATCTGGATATGATCTCAGTGAAGATCTTGTTTACTGATTGGTTTTGAATCCTTTATGTGTTTGAAAGGTTTTATAATATGTTTAAGTTGCTAAATGCTTTGTTTAAAATTATTAGCATGTTTAATACTTTGTTTTTATCCAAATTATGTTGAATTTGAAGGTTGACACCGCAGGTTAAGTTCTCTCACTTTCTTCTTGGAAAGACCAAGGCAATTCATTCTCTTCTTCTTCTTCCTCTTCTTGATCATGCTTAGCCCCTCATATACATTTTGCCTCCTTTACCTATCCGGGAATTTGGAAGCTAGCGAAGTGGTGAAAGCAAGTGAAGTTAAAGTTGAGAAGTGGCTGGAAGTGAAAGTGTTAGAAAGCAATTTTAGGTTTGGGGAAGTCAATCATGAAGATGAGTAACTCGGCACCATTCACATAGCCGGGTGTTTGTGTCTTGCCAAAGTCGGATTGAGCGATATTCCTAACGGGTCATGGTATGTGCATCAAGGGTTTGATGCATCTCGAGAAATTGATGATTGCAGATTTCCTAGGCTTCGGTTATTGTGCACCTCTAACCATGCATCCCAAAAAGTAAAGTAAAAAGAAAAAAGTGTGAAATAAGCAAAGCTTATTGGTGGAAGATGTTGCAAGTGAAAGTGAAGTTCATCCTTTTCCCGGATTCTAGCACCACATTACCTTACACACATCCCTACCCTACACGTTTCTTGACCTTTCTTTTGGGAAGCCCTTGAGACCTTGAGCTTGTTGATTGACTTAGTGGTTTAAACTGGATTATACATGATTAATTTTGATAATTATGATTTATTATGCATTCTATGATTTTATGCAAAGATGAACGACTTTCCTATATTTATAAAATGTTTTTAGCATATTGAGTTTTTAAATTCCATGAAGTATTCTCTTAGAGTGATCTATGATAGTTGCACACCATAAAATGTTTTTGAAAGACTTTTCATTGATTTTCATGACTTATAATCCATTCTATCTTGACTTTTATATGAGGAACTTGCTTGGGGACAAGCAAGGGCTAAGTATGGGGTATTTTGATAGCATGAATTATAGTCTATATTTTGGGGTTTGTTTGGACGTTTTATCTTTCATAATCTGCATGTTTGTATGTATATTATGTGATTTTACTACCATTTCATCTACCTTTGCGAGAATCGAGGTCTACACCTAGTTTTGTTGTAATCGTAGGTAAAACGGCACGTTTCGCATCAAAAAGGAGCAAAAGGAGTCATGAGTCATTTGGAGCTACATCCAGGGAGCATAGCCATGGATTAAAGATTTACTTTGGACCAGTTTTGAGAGATTTCACATTCAGTTGTGACTCACCTCGGTTGACCAGAGATTCATCTCGACTGAGGTGATCCAGAGACGCCGACTCGACCGAGGCGAACACCTAGGACGCGGCGAGAATATTTTATTCTTGGCTGAGATCTTTTAAAATTGGAAAGTGATCTTATATTTTTGAGCTTGGCTCCTGGAAGGAAGGAGATATGCAGAATCATATATTTTACCTATATTTATGGGAAAATATCTTTCTAAGATTTATTATCTTTAGAGGGTTATTTTCCTATAAAAAGGGTTAGATTTCCACAAATCCAACATCTCGCATACATCCCGCTTATACGAGAAGATCACGCAGCAGCAGCAGCCTACTCCAGTTGGGAGAGATTCGAAGAACCTTTTTGAAGGTTGAAGGAAGATTGAAGTCTATAGCTTTTATAGCTTTTTGGAGGGTTTGTAAGATTGTCTTCAATTTCCTCACTTGTTGTCTTGTCTTGTTGGATTGCTATCCAAGGAACGCTTTGTTGTGATATTTGATTCAGTTATTGAAGTCTTTTTCATTAAATTCTTCTTGTTCACATATTCACCTTCTTCCCATATATTTAATACTTTCATAATGATGATGAGTGGCTAATTTCCTTGTGTGATTCTAGGGTGATTGGCTGAAGGTTGTGGGAAAAACAATGATAGAATAATCTTAGATTCTAGTAGGACCCTGAAAGTTCGAGTCTTTGACCTTAACCCTAAGCATCTCGTTCAGTCGATGAACATCTCGGCCGGGGTGGAAACTGGCTGACCGAGGTGACTTATCTGATCCATAACTGAGAGTTAAGTGTTAGAGTTTGCCAAATCCTATTCTTATTACACCTTCCCTGGTTCAAAGCAAGCTTAGGATGAGACTTACCCGGTAATTCCTTAGTTTGTGTACCAACGATCATAAGTGTAGGTAATAAAGGTTTATCATTTATTGGGGTTTGAGTGTGCTTTCATCCCATCTTTGTGAGTTAGCCTGAGACTTACCCGGTAAAGGTTGATTCTATTCCCTTAGATGGTGTGTTAGTTTGAGGTTATAGTTCTTTATCTTGATTCCTTGAGACTTACCCGGTAATAGGAGTTACGGTTTAGGATTAGTGTGTAGTGAGACTTACCCGGTGATCTACTCCACTCTAGTAACACCTTCCCCACGCAAAAATCTCAGCTTTGTCCGCTTATCTATAGATCTTGAGTTGGAACCACAACTAGATGCTTTAATCCCTAGAATTGCATGTTTGCTTTATTGACTTCTTATTCATCTTTGATTGTGTTAATTGCTCTTTGTGGTTAGTATTCACGAAGCTTACCGTTATTGACTTTGTTTCACCGAGTCCCTGTGATCGACCCCTGGAATTTTCTTGCTTTTTACTACGATTGACCCGTACACTGCGGGTTCGTATCCTTGTTTTAAGCTTAAGTCTAGGGTTATAAATTTAAAGCTTGCACACACCGTTTGGAGCGAACACTCTTCTTCTTCTTGATCACGCTTAGCCCCTCATATACATTTTTGCCTCCCTTTGCCTATCCGGGAATTTGGAAGCAAGTGAAGTTAAAGTTGAGAAGTTGGCTGGAAGTGAAAGTGTTAGAAAGTAATAATAGGTTTGGGGAAGTCAATCATGAAGATGAGTAACTCGGCACCATTCACATAGCCGGGTGTTTGTGTCTTGCCAAAGTCGGATTGAGCGATATTCCTAACGGGTCATGGTATGTGCATCAAGGGTTTGATGCATCTCAAGAAATTGATGATTGCTGATTTCCTAGGCTTCGGTTATTGTGCACCTCTGTCCATGCATCCCAAAAAGTAAAGTAAAAAGAAAAAAATGTGAAATAAGCAAAGCTTATTGGTGGAAGATGTTGCAAGTCAAAGTGAAGTGAAGTTCATCCTTTTCCCGGATTCTAGCACCACATTACCTTACATACATCCCTACCCTACACGTTTCTTGACCTTTCTTTTGGGAAGCCCTTGAGACCTTGAGCTTGTTGATTGACTTAGTGGTTTAAACTGGATTATACATGATTAATTTTGATAATTATGACTTATTATGCATTCTATGATTTTATGCAAAGATGAACAACTTTTCTATATTTATAAAATGTTTTGATCATATTTTGATTTTTAAATTCCATGAAGTATTCTCTTAGAGTGATCTATGATTGTTGCACACCATAAAAATGTTTTTGAAAGAATTTTCATTGATTTTATTGACTTATAATCCATTCTATCTTGTCTTTTATATACGGAACTTGCTTGGGAACAAGCAAGGGCTAAGTATGGGGTATTTTGATAGCATGAATTATAGTCTATATTTTGGGGTTTGTTTGGACGTTTTATCTTTCATAATCTGCATATTTGTATGTATAATATGTGATTATATTACCATTTCATCTACCTTTGCGGGAATCGAGGTCTACACCTAGTTTTGTTGTAATCGTAGGTAAAATGGCACGTTTTGCATCAAAAAGGTGCAAAAGGAGCTATGGAGTCATTGGAGCTACATCCAGGAAGCATAGCCATGAATTAGAGATTCACTTTGGACCAGATTTGAGAGATTTCACATTCAGTTGTGACTCACCTCGGTTGACCACAGATTCACCTCGACCGAGGTGATCCAGGGAAGTCGACTCGACCGAGGCGAATACCTAGAACGCGGCGAGAATATTTTATTCTTGGCTGAGATCTTTTATCTTTGGAAAGAAGATCTTATATTTTTGGGCTTGGCTCCTGGAAGGAAGAAGATATTATAGATCTTATATTTTACCTATTTTTATGGGAAGAGATCTTTCTAAGATATCTTATCTTTGGAGGGTTATTTTCCTATAAAAAGGGTTGGATTTCCACAAATCCAACATCCCGCTTACACCGAAAAACACGCTGCATACGTCCGCATACTCCAGTTGGGAGATTTGAAGGACCTTTTTGAAGGTTGAAGAAGGAAGATTGTAGCTTTTATAGCTTTTGGAGGTTTTCTTGTAAGATTACCTTAAATTCTCTTCCTTGTTGTCTTGTCTTGTTGGATTTCTATCCAAGGAACGTTTGTTTGTGATATTTGATTCAGTTATTGAAGTCTTTTCATTAAATTCTTCTTGTTCAAATATTCACCTTCTTTCCATACTTTTGATTAATACTTTCATGATGATGAGTGGCTAATTTCCTTGTGCGATTCTAGGGTGATTGGTTGAAGGTTGTGGGAAAAGCAATGATAGAATAATCTTAGATACCAGTAGGACCCTGAAAGTTCGAATCTTTAACCTTAACCCTAAGCATCTCGTTCAATCGATGAACATCTTGGCCGGGGTGGAATTTGGCTGACCGAGGTGACTTTCCTGATCCGAAACTGAGAGTTAAGAGTTAGAGTTTGCCAAATCCTATTCTTATTACACCTTTCCTGGTCCAATGCAAGCTTAGGATAAGACTTACCCGGTAATTCCTTAGTTTGTGTACTAACGATCATAAGTGTAGGTAATAAAGGTTTATCCTTTATTAGGGTTTGAGTGTGCTTTCATCCCATCTTTGTGAGTTAGCCTGAGACTTACCCGGTAAAGGTTGATTCTATTCCCTTAGATGGTGTGTTAGTTTGAGGTTATAGTTCTTTATCTTAATTCCTTGAGACTTACCCGGTAATAGGAGTTACAGTTTAGGATTAGTGAGTAGTGAGACTTACCCGGTGATCTATTCCACTTTAGTAACACCTTCCCCATGCAAAAACCTCAGCTTTGTCCGCTTATCTTTAGATCTTGAGTTGGAACCACAACTAGATGCTTTAATCCCTAGAATTGCATGTTTCCTTTATTGACTTCTATATCATCTTTGATTATTTTAATTGTTTTGTGGTTAGTATTTACATAAGCATACCGTGATTGGACTTTGTTTCACTAAGTCCCTGTGATCGACCCCTGAAATTCCTTGCTTTTACTACGATTGACTCGTACACTGCGGGTTCGCATCCTTGTTTTGAGCTTACGTCTAGGGTTATAAATTTAAAGCTTGCACACATCGTTTGGAGCGAACAGAGGGTTTTGAATCCTCTATTACCTATAACTTGTAATAATTGGCAACCAAGAGCGGGAATCACCGGGTAAGTCTATTCCCACACTCGGATATAGGTTAGAAAGGTCTGACAAGGCTAGGGTTTAAGCAATATTAACCAAGGATTAAGGATAAAGCAATGTAGGTACGACAGAAGAGAAAATCGGGTTGTTCATCATCGTAAATCGGTCGATTTACTCAAGAACAAGCCGATTTATCTTCTCTGTGATGGTTAAACTCAACTCTCACGGTCCAATCTCAACGTGATGTTCATTCTATCATCATCTAAACCACAATCTTCAACTAATCACCCTAGAATTACAAGGGTTTTAGCCATGAATACACATTGTCAAAATCAAAGAAGATATTAAATCAAGAATAGAGAGAATAGAGAGAAAACTTTGAATCTTGAATAAAACCAAACCAAAAACGTTTGAACAATGGATCAATCCTTCAAAATCCAAATAAAACCCCAAAAACAAACTTAAACTTGCGTTCACAATTGCTGAATAACAATCAAAACTCACAAACTCCAAGAACAAAATTCGTTCTTCGATCTCGGACTTCAATCCTTCAAACTTCCTTCAATGCTTCCTTCCTTCACTTGTAACTAAATGCTCTTGATGATTTCTGAATGTGGATGGATGTGTATGGGATGATTTGGATGGTGGTGAGACGTCCCCTATTTATAGGGTTTGAGACTTGATCTAATGGTTACAATCCTACACCCAATCGGATGATCAAAGATAGAAATCGACTCCTTTGTGAAGAAAATCGGTCGATCTCTATAAATATTCACCCGATTTTTGTCTTCTGCATGTGTTTTTCTTTTAGTTCCGTCTTGTATCTTCAATTGTGATCTTTTCTCATATTTTCTCCTATCTTTAAGCTCTCTTCCTGATCCTTTATGATGTCATGCTCCATATTGCTTCATTTCCGCACCAAATTTCCACCTTTTTACCTACAATTTCAAAAATAACGTGTGTAGACCTCTATTCTAGAAATATATATGAATATGGACTTAAAGACATACAATTCTCATCAAATGTATGTAAAAATAAGGCGATATACTCGTAACATGCATGAATATGATGGTATATAATTCATGTCATCACTAACCTACCTCAAAACATTTTAAGGACTTTGGATGAGTTTTGTGATGTATTTCCGGATGAGATTCCTGTAGGTCTTCCACCTTTTTGAGGCATTGAGCATCACATTGATTTCATTCCAAGTTCTTCACTTCCTAATCGTCCAACATATAGGATGAGTCCTCAAGAAAGTCGGGAAATTCAAGATCAAGTACAAGAGCTTTTGAATAAAGGTTATGTAAGAGAAAGCTTGAGTCCATGTGCGGTTCCAGTTCTCTTGGTACCTAAGAAGGATAATACTTGGAGGATGTGTGTTGATTGTAGAGCAATCAATAACACTACTATCAAGTATCGATATCACATCCCCAAACTATATGATATGCTAGATGAGCTTAGTGGAGCTACCTTGTTCTCCAAGATTGATCTTAAGAGTGAGTGGCTATCATCAAATTTGGATGCAGGAAGGAGATGAATGAAAGATGGCGTTTAAGATTAAGTTTGGTCTTTATAAGTGGTTTGTTATACCTTTTGGTTTGACTAATGCTCCTGCACTTTTATGAGATTGATGAATCATGTCTTGTGCCATTTCATTAGAAAGTTTGTGGTTGTCTACTTCGATGACATTCTCATCTACAACAAATCACTTGAGGAACATGAAGAACATTTGAGGGAAGTACTAGGAACTCTTATAACCGAATCTTTATATCATCATATTAAGAAATGTGAGTTTAGTACTAATCAAGTTGTATTCCTTGGATTTATAGTGAGTACAAGAGGTCTAGAGGTTGATAAGGAGAAGATTAAAGTCATCCAAGAGTGGCCTACACCTACTACAATCAGCCATGTCCGATCTTTTCATGGACTAGCAACACTTTATAGACGTTTTGTATGGGATTTTAGTATTATTTCAGCCCCTTCATGTCTCTCACAAAGAAACAAGTACAATTCGAGTGGGAGAGGCTCAAGAGAAGGCATTTAAGAAGTTGAAGAAGCAACTATCACATGCACCACTTCTAGTACTTTTAGATTTCACTAAACCATTTGAGGTTGAGTGTGACGCATCGGGATTAGCATTGGAGGAGTACTCATGTAAGAAGGTAAGCCACTGCGTACTTTAGTGAAACATTGAAAGGAGCATACTTGAATCATTCGACCTATGATAAAAAAATTATATGCTTTATTTTGAGTTTTGAAGACATGGTAGCATTATCTTTGGCCTAATGATATCATCCTTAGAACTAATCATGAGTCTCTTAAGCATTTTAGGAGTCTAGATAAGTTGAATAGGAGGCATGGTAGATGGATGGAGTTTAAAGAAACTTTTTCATATATCATCAAGTATAAGAAAGGAAAAGATAATGCTATAGCTGACACCCTTCTAGGAGATATTATTTGATCACTAATATGGATTCCAAGGTAATAGGTTTCTATTATATTAATGATATATACGTGGATGACATTGATTTTGGTGATATTTATACGCAATGTAAATCTCGGCCGTACGCCAGAAATCTCGCCCGAGATTTCCATGCGTGATAAATTCTATATTTTTTAAGGTTTTTTGTTTCATGAGGATAAAGTGTGTACTCCGAGATGTTCTCTTAGACTGATACTTGTTCCGGAAGCTTATATGGGAGGTTTAATGGGACACATTGGTAGAGATAAGACTTATCACATGCTGCATTCACACTTTTATTGGCCTCATATGCTTAAAGATGTTAAGATCATGCTTTAGAGATGCATTGTGTGTTTGAAAGATAAAGCTAGATTGAAACCATATGGTTTGTATACTCCCCTACTTACACCTAATTCACCATGGCTTGATATTAGTATAGATTTTGTTGTAGGATTACCAAGGACTAAGCAAGGGAGAGATTCTATTTTTGTGGTTGTTGATTGTTTTTCTAAAATGACTCACTTTATTTCTTGTCATAAGACCGATGATGCTTATAAAGTGGCTAACTTGTTCTTTATGGATGATGTTAAGTTGCATGGAGTACCTATGACTATTGTGAGCGATAGGTACGGTATGTTAAATTCCTTAGTTTCTTTTGGAAGACTCTTTGGGAAAAACTAGGTAAAATGTTGTTAGTTTCAACCTCTAGTCATCCTCAAACAGATGGTCAAACGGAAGTCACTAATAGTACTTTAACTACTATTTTGAGGGCTGTTTTGAAGGAAAATTTGAATGTTTGGGAGGATGTCTTACCACATGTGAAATATGCTTATAATCGTACCTTACATTCATCTACTAAGCTAACACCTTTTGAGTGTGTCTATGGGTTGAATCATTTGACCCCATTTGATCTTATAAAGTTGTCTATAGAGGAGCGAGTAAATTTTATTATAGGAAAACATGTTGAGTTCATCAAGGAGTTGCATGACAAGACACGCATAAGGCTAGAAAAAAAAGGGAAAAACGTGGCATCCAAGGTGAATCGGAATCTCAAGAAAATGCTATTCAAACTAGGAGATCTAGTTTTGTTGCATCTAAAGAAAGAACGATTTTCGGGAGGAATTCTAAGTTGTCTCCAAGGGGAGATGAACCATTTCGTGTGAAACGTAATGTTGGAAAAAACGCTTTTGTCTTCGAGCTCTCAACTGAGTATACAGTGAGCAAGACTTCAATGTAGGAGACTTGAGTCCTTTTGAGTCTAATGATGAGCATGTTGGTGATTTGAGGACAAATCCTTTTTAAGAAGGGGAGTATGATGAGGGACCATCCCAAACACCACCTCAAGGGCCAATCACAAGATCAAGGACCAAGGCTTTAAAGGATTCACATCATCTTTGAGTCGCACTATCGAAGGAGCTATCACTAGAGCAATAGCAAAGACCATCCATGAGGAAGTTGCTAGCTAATTGACAACATGCACACTTAAAGAGACCTCACTCATATTTGGGTCTTCTTTAATGACATTGTTGGCTACTGTGGAAGGATCATACAAGGAACAATATGATCAAGCAATCATAGAAGGTGGCTAGGACGATGAAAGAGTTCCAGAGAAGAAATCTCGGCCATGAGGACCAAAATCTCGCCCGAGATTTATACATATTGATCGAGATTTGGCGCATGTCGAGATTCATAAGATATGTTTGTGGTCTTATTAGTTGTAGTTATCTTTTTATTATTTTAATATCTTTAAGGCTCTAAAACATTCTGAAGTTATCTGTTGATTTATGATCCTATCATTTAGTTAGAGATCGTATCTTTTGTAGGAGAATCTCCCCTATAAATAGCCTTAGGGGGTGAGATTATTAGGTAGATTTGATTTGATTAATATTTTCACAATATTGTGTGAGCTTGTTGTTTTGCTTACGGAGTTTGTGTTTTCTTCATTCCTATTCAATCAAAAGAGAGAGTCTTTGATTGAATCATTGTGAGTCATTGCTAGGTTGTGTTTGTGTGTGTTAATCTACTTAAAGGTTGGTGCTCCTGGTCAATTCTAGTCATTTCGATTGTCTTATTTAGAAGACTTGTGTAAGGTTAAAGAAGGGAGGGTTAAGGTAAACTCTTCGTTAAGGGGTTTTGACACATAATTGGTCAGGGTTCTTCGCGAGAATATCTTGGTTCGTATCTTCCTATATTTTCATCAATTTTATTCCATATTATCATCTTTTATCAACCCATCATCTCATATTCTTTTGTTCGAATTTTTCCCAAAATCTCGGCCCCGTAGTATAAATCTCGCCCGATATTTGTTCTCTGAAGCTATTCGTGGACTTTCAATCTATATAGGAAATTGCGGCATCAACCCTGCATCAGTTTACCTTCGTCGCAGTGTATTTCCGCATGTGAAAGGGTCGTCCTTCGTCACCACCTTGATCCATTTGTCGAGATAATCTCCTCTCCGTTTTCATTCGCTACTCGTTCCGGATGCATGTTTTGTAGAGTTTAGCATTCAAAATCCGTAACCATGACGATTACGGATTACGAATGCGTGTCAATTTTTTTACGCATTATCAATGCGTAAATGTAACATTTGGGCATTGCGCATACGATCGGCGTTTTATAAAGCGAACTATTTTTAAATTCCGAGTAACCGAATATAATTAATGTGAAAAATACTACTTTCTTATAGTTATTAACCGACTAGCATCCTATTCTTGTCCACTCAATCCCGAAGGATATAAGCGTCTTTATAAATCGTTTCTCAAGACGAATACGGCAAGAAGGTGCTGGAAAGAAGAAAATTAGTTTGGCTAGGCGCAACTCCCAGAGATAGAAGCAATCGATACAAATTAGGGTTCAGTTCATCGCCGTCTCCGCCGCCGCTGACACCCCTACCGGAATTTAGGTTGAGAGATTATGCCGAAGAACAAGGGAAAGGGAGGAAAGAACAGGAAGAGGGGTAAGAACGAGGCCGATGATGAGAAGAGAGAGCTTGTCTTCAAGGAGGATGGCCAGGAGTACGCTCAGGTCCTTCGTATGCTCGGAAACGGCCGTTGTGAGGCCACCTGCATCGACAACACCAAGCGTCTTTGTCATATCCGTGGCAAGATGCACAAGAAGGTCTGGATCGCCGCCGGTGATATAATCCTCGTCGGCCTTCGGGATTATCAGGTTCGCACCGCTTAATTTTGTGTGGGATTCTTCTTTCGATGTACCGATGACTTGCTAAGATTCGATTTTTATAAAGTTTTTGCGTTGTTTGTACGGTTTCAAATTGAATTGCGTCGGATAAGCACGGGTTCCGGGTTTGGCAATGAGTCTTGTTCTCTGATTATGTTTCTTGAATTGGATTTCTTGTTACTTGTTATGTTTAATTTTGCAATACTTTTTGAGGAAATCGGTACCTTGAATAGGTCTTGTCCTCATAGGTGACCTAAATTTTACATGAAAGTCGAAGTTGAGGTTATGATATCCATCAGGATTGATGCTTTTGTATTTAAGGTTCGCCCTTAAAAATGTAGGTTGAGCATCTGGAATTTATGCATATGTGTTCAGTTGGATGCCATTCATCCCTTGAGTTAACAGTGAGGTTATGGTTATTTATGATAGAACATGGATCCTTTATCCAACTAGTGGTTTAACTTGCCCAAAAGATTGAATTGGTTTAACTTTAGTCATTTGGGGCATGAATGTGTTTGTTTAGTATGTTCGATCGTCTAAATTGCTGTGAATTTTGCTAAAGTTGGTTAAACGCTGAGTGATTATTCTGTTTCCTCACAGGATGACAAGGCTGATGTAATCCTGAAGTACATGCCTGATGAAGCTAGACTGCTCAAGGCCTATGGTGAGCTGCCGGAGAACATTCGACTCAATGAGGGCATTGCTTCCCTCGACGAAGAGGACGATGGAGCTGGAGATGACTACATTGAGTTCGAGGATGAAGACATTGATAAGATATGATCTCCTTGAAGATGCATCGACTTTTTACGTCCCTGTACTTGTATTCGAAGACACTTTTTTGAATTTCAAATTGGATTTGTGTTGTGTGTAAAATCTACACGGTTTGTTTGGGGCACTTGTTATGGTCATGGCATGTGATATTGGTCTACACGGTTGATGGTTATTTACAAAATGTTTTCTTTTTTTACTATATGAGCAATGCATATCTTTTATTGGCTTTTGAATATGACTACAGATTAGTGCTTTGACTTGCGAATACCTTAGGAGCCTTTCTGTGTATGATGTCCATGACCATTGACTAACAAAGGATACTGGTATAGCTGTGGCTAGATGATATATGCAGGAGTGTCTGCTTGCAATAAGGGGGTGGGCATAAATCCCGGTTATTCCCCGTTTCAGGCGGGATTTGAAAAAAAAATGTGTAACTCATCGTGTGAAAAATGTGTGGGATGGAAACTTTTCGTCCTTCGTTTTGTGTGTGTATATATATAGAGAGAGAGAGGTGCGATTCCCATGAGAACAGACTTATCGTGTAATTATGACCGTCGGATCGTGAGTATTAATGGTCGAGATTTAGGATAGCTATCATAATTAATAATAACTACGAATAATCCATTCAACCACAATAACTACGAATAATCCATTCGATCAGCAATAACTACGAATAATACATTAAACAATATGGCACATTCGTAACAAAACTAATAATAACTACGAATAATATATTAAACAATAGGCATGTTCTCATGATTACACGATAAGTCTGTTCTCATAGGATCTACACTCTATATATATAAATAATATTTTTATATTTTAAAAAATATTATATATAGAAATAATATATATAAATTATATTGTTATATTGATAAGAATTATAAAAGTAATAATAAAAGAGTAAACTATTATTAGAGATCACAACATGTAAAAAATGTTATCACAACATGTAAAAAATGTTATCTCTTGTAAACTTTGGTCTAATTTGTATTCGTTTTGAATTACTAACTACTAACGTAATCCTCCTGAATCTGTAATTCGATATAAGTTTTTTTTTTATCATTTGTTTATTTCAACATGAGAGAAAACAAATACAAATGTTGAATATAATCCATGCATAATTCTTGCGTGATTAGACCCATAATGTCCCACATGGTATAAGGTTCGCGCGGAACGAAGAAAAAGAAAGTTATAAATCGGGACATGGGACGACCTCAATCCCGTCTCGTCCAATGCCCAAACCATAGTTTGCAGTTTAGTTTGGTTTTCCATATGCCTTCTTTGGAGTTATCCCAACCACTCAGGTAGTTGTCGCCCACCATTACTGAGAGCCTGTGTCAAGTTGAGCAAGTAACTTACGATCGCAATTTAAGAGCAAGTCATAGTCAGAACACGGATTGACTTGTTGCTTCGAGTAGTATCTCAATATGGGCATTGAGATCCACTCAACTAATCCTGGGTTTTCACTGCCAGAAAGCTATGTTCAGCTGTTCATAAGGCACTTGTGATGGGGAAAAAAAACAATCCTTATTGTTCGGTCACAAATAAGTTCAAATACAAAAGCCACGAGTACAAACTCCTGCAGACCCACCTCAACGAGAGTGTCATGCAGCCAAGACTAAACAAGGAAAAACTCTAAAGCATCTCTTGGGTAAAAGTATAGACTATAGATTCCGAGCTTCTGCTGATGGATGTAAGCTTACCTGCAAAATGATGACGCAAAAGTTACAGCATTAGCCCTACAATTCTGTCAATTGATCGAGTTGAGATATTCAAAACTTGGCTAAATGAGGAACTTCTCGTGTAAGAGTACACAAGGACATGTCAATGTATGATAAATCACAAAGTGAGCAGTTGTCATTTTGCTACTGTAGTAGGTCCTCTACATTGTATATTTGCATGCTGTCTCAGCAGTGTGGCCAAGAAAATGTATCAATCTGCCACAAAATGAATTTACCACTGCTTCACCGCTTTAGTTGACCAAAAACAAGTTGCTCTTTGACCTTTACAATTTTATCAATGAAACGCAGCACTAGGCTAATGTTTATAACACACAGACACGCCCCTGAAAGAAGCAAGCCCGCATGCACAAAATAAATATTATAAAAAAAAAAAAGGATTCAGGGTCAGCACATAATATATAGAACAGAGAACAGAAGCTTACTGGAATGTAAGGGTAGAGACCTCATGGAAAATCAGTTTAATGATGTCAACATAGACCTATCTTTGTTGCAAAACATCAAATTTTAAGAGATATTTGATATGAAGTCAAAATACTCAAAATAAGACGCATTTTACTTCTATGATGAACCAGCCAGGAAGAAGATAACAATCTACATTCAAACTACACAAGATCAGAAGCACTGTCTTTCATTTGATCTAGATATTGCTTCCATTTCCCACTGACACCAAACAAAACAACTAAGAATTCCATAGATGTGTGGTACAAAAAAAATCTATACACGCCTAGAATTAAGGTAAAGATAAAACTTCCAGGAAATACATGCTCGTCAGAATGTCCACAAAAACATTTCTTTCACTCGATCACGAATAAGCAATGTAATATACTAGAATCTACGTATTTAATGCAGATATAGTTGGATCAAGATACAATAAAGTGATCCTTTCAGTTCGAGTTTCTGAGCATTTGGGAGTCCATGACAGTTTCAGCAACAGACTTCAAGTATGCTGTACAATAACCTTTCCATATAATCACTACTAACTTCCAAGACGAGCACAATATTTCCACTTTCATATATCCTCAAATAGTTCCATTGCATACATAGTTGAACCTTAAACGAATTCAGCCTAAACATCACATAGGAGCCGAGGGAGTGTTTTATTAATCAGAAGGAATAACATTTGGTAGATAGTTTTCAAGTTTTTAAACCCATTCCTTTAAACTCAGGGAAAATACCTCTGGTCGACCTGATGGAGATTGACAAAGGTCAGGTTGGAGTGTTGGGCATAGGTTCCAGTAATTGAGGAAGCCGAAGAACATTGTATCTGGTAGCATATGCAAGTTAAGGGTTTCGGGTGAGGAAGACGAAAGAGGCTATGATGACAACTCTGGTGAAGATGGTTTGGCGATAATTGTGTAAGTGAACCAAACCAGAATTTGGAAGCTCATCTAATCAAACACCCATAAATCCTATAATCATTTCAATCTGATGTTTGAATCCAAAATCATACCAAGTTTTTACCAAATACTTACTCTAATCTACTCACACATCAGTCAGGGACAAATGTTCGATTCAAGTAAAATTGGGATCTATCAAGTGAACTTTCTGAAACTAGAGATATAAAAAAATAAAGCAAAAGGCAATATCAATACCTAGACATCATCTAAGTTTGTCCTTGCCAACATTCTTCTTGGCCGCCTCCATGACCTTCTCGAGGTATCCTTCAATAGGCGGCGTCAGAGTCGCCATGAACCGGTTCGACGGGAATGGCGTGAAATCGGGGACCAGAGCCGCCGCTTTCAGATTCTCCGGCAAAGCATCGATGGCCTCCTTCTTCATCCTGAGAAGCGTAGTCTCTGCCTTCTGCCTCGCCCGGTGCTTCCTCATCAAAACCCTACTGTACTCGCTCGCCAGCCGGCGGCCATCCTCCACCGTGAGATCATACTTAGGTATCTGATCGACGTCGACGAGACCTAGTGATATCCAATCAAGCCCCTGCGTCCCCATAATCAAAGGCTTTTCGAGCCCCGTGCCTTCCTTAGCCTGCTTCTTCAGCATCTCCATCTCCCTCTGCCTCTCCTTGCTCACTAGTCCAAGCTTCTCCCTCTCCGCCTCGCGCGCTTTCTGCTTGGGCTTTAAGAACCTGATAGGCGTAGGAGCATTGATGCATTTATCGGCCATTTCTTCGAGCTCCGCCCCCATCGAGCCCTTCCGGCCACCTCCTCCTCCGCCGGAAGATGCGTCGGATCCTTTCTTGATGGTGACCTTGGCCCGCTTCAATGCTTGTGCCTTGATTTTGGCCTTCCCCTTGGCCGTCCCGCTGACGGAGCATCGCTGGATGAGCTGGTGACTTAGGGTTTCGAAACAGTCGGTGGCGGCGGATCCATCCAGGTGTTTCAATCGCCTAATTGTGAGCGCTGCTCGTAACATGGAAACGAATGAGGTCGAGGGACGTTTGTTGATGTCGGAAGACGGAAGAGAGTTTTACGAATGAAGGTGGAGATGTGACAGAACCAGCGAAAACCCCACTTCTCACAATTTCCAATCTCGAGCAGAAGGGCTGGGCACTCGGGTTGCACCTGGCCCGGTCCAATATTCACAAGGTCCCTAATACAAGGAGTAGTGATCGCATAACTGATGTGAGCTGAGATTTTAAGTCGGGGTTTAAATCGACCCGCGTCATGTTGGATTTTTCATTGTAACTCTCGTTAAAGATATTGACATTGACGCAAACGAATAACCTGACTACTAGGACGGTTGCACTGAATTGGTTGATACAAACATTGTTGGGTAGGAGTTGATTGAGCAAATCACGAAAGTACGTTCTTTTCAGCTAGAGGCTATTACCTATGGCAAGTTAGGAATGATTTGGTCTTCGAGTGTCATAGGATTTCTATTGATGTACTCATCAAATTGATCATATCGAATGTGTACATATTGTTGCATGAGGCCTTTTTATCCAAAGTTGGCGAGATGATTACACTTAGTATTTTTATGTTTTACAGAGTTGTATTATCTCGTGGATTGATGTATTTTGATGTATGTACTAGGCTTGACCCTTGTCTATTGATGGTTTTGCCGAATGTGGACATGCTTTATTCCGATGTTTGGTACTAATGGCTTGTGTGGTCTTAGTTTGCTGATAGCATAGCCGAAGTTGGATGTACTATATGAGAATTGTCAATTTGATGTATGTATTTTGTTTTTTAGGGTAGTTGATACATTTAGAATTGCATACCTTCTTGGTGTACATTGTTTATGTGGTTTCTCTTGGTCATAAGTCGCATGTCATGGTCATGTACATGCATTTACATTGTTATTGCTTGTGTAATTGAGCTTCCAACAATCCCGGTTATACTTCTTATCTTTTCATATCTATGAATTTACCTTTACCCTCGAAGATACCTCTTTGTGAAGGACTTGTATTCATGTTTAAGTTGTGAGATCTAACTCAAACAATCAAAGTCGTCATAACACATATCATCATAATAGAGATAAGTCAAAGTTATCCATTTCATGCCGCTCAAGGTAATGTGTTTAGCTCACGCACTCATGTGTTTAGGGCGAGAAATATCACTCAACCTCGACACAATATGGAAAGATCACTCAACCTCGACACAATATGGAAAGATTTGGACCAATGAGCCTACATAGCGTCCACTGACATTTATGTGGGGCCGTAGTCTAGAAGGCTATACCAAGCAACAAAGGAAGATGTTCATTAACCATATGTTTATCATAACGTTTTATAATCTCCACCGTTATCTTTCCTACAATCAACATATGAATCAATATTTCCTTTTAAGGTAAGTGGTTGGGCCTATGAAGAAGGTAGGAAAGAAAAAGGTTGTGTGTTGTAAAAACCCAAAGACTAAAAAGGATCGTTCGAGCAATGTTGAGGGATTGGTCGGCCAATTGTTGTGTACTCGTTAGTCGGCCGATGGGCATTGGTCAGCCGATTGGTGGTTTGTTTTGACCACCACGGTCGACATTTGTAGTAACTTGATTTCTTTCATATTAAGCTTTATGCCAGACAAGAATTTGTCTTCGTTTTGAGCTTTTGCACTTTGTAAGCAACTTCCTTTTTTTCATCACTTGTTCCGAGTGTAACTTATTTTTGTTTCTTTTCTTTTATGTGCAATGCTTCAAGGAACACTCTTTTACACTTTGAATCACTTTTTCACCTTTGTATTTCTAACACTAAGAACCTCATCATTGCATTTTGCCTTATTTCCTCGGATGCAAGACTTTACCTCATAATCCTTGGATAGGTCAAATGAGGCAAAACACATGGCTATGACAATTTAATGGGGTAAACAAAGAAAGGGGATATTAAGACAGTGGTTAAAGAGATGAAAATATAATCAAAATGTGGGAAGGGGAATAATGTCCAATCATATTCATATGCATAAAAGTAAGATAAAACATGCAATCTCGAAAAAGAGTCGATCATAAGTTCTAGATAATCAAAACATAGTGGAGATCACTCATGAAAAATAAAACACAAACATTATGTGTATAGGCTTAAGAATCCTCACAAGGTCATGTCATGAACGAATCACTTATCATCTTCTAGAAAACTCAATGGTGTGGACGAGGTTTGATGAGCGAGATCTCAAGCGTCATCAACTGAAATAGAGTCATAGAGTAATATCAACATTTTTCATGGAATAAGATATAATCATAACTTGTATGTTGACAGGTCAAGGACCGGTCAGCCAATCAATAAGGGTCGATCGGCCAACTGCCCCTTTATAAAAAGATGAGAGATAGAGATGATGCAAAAATATAAACGTGAAGAAAATTGTGCTCATGTCGTCCGTCCTGTGAGGGTCGATCAACTGACTGAGGTTAAAACAAAGGGGTGATTTTTGTTGAAAATATAAGAGAAAATTTGAAAAAAGATGGGGAAAAGGTGAAATCCATGATCTACGCACCCCATACTTAAATATTGTATTGTACTAAATGAAACAATAAGATAAAAAAAAAAAGGATACTTTCAAGATGGCTTAAGGTTGCCTCCCAACAAGTGCTTCTTTTAGTTCAACATAGCATGCTTAATTGCTTACCCTTTGGCGACGTTTGTTACTATTGATGGTGGTTTATGGTGTCTACCTAACTAGAGCGACATGTTAGATCATCAAAAATGGACTCACGTATTTGGCACACGAGTCCATTGTTGGTGGTCTAGAGTTGCCTCCCTACAAGCGCTTCTTTTAGTTTTTTTAGTTAGATCTAACTTGCTTAATTTACTTGTTGCGTCCTTTGGTGGTGATAACGTGTGTTTGTAACTATTGTTGGTGGACGAGGTTTGATGGAGTATTTGTGTTGGACATGCTCACAAACTAAACAAATATGCCAAGTTAACTAGAAAGCCAAAGTATAACTCACAAGTGTTCCACTCGTGTGTTTGACACTTTCTTGCTTTGTCTGTTAGCTTCGCGTGTATCACCTTGAAATGATAAAAAAAAATTAGCTCAAAACAATTTCACACAACGCATAATCAAATACGTTTGGATTAGAACAAGATCAAGCAATGAAATCCTTAATAATCAATATATGAAAGACAATTTATGTTATGCTATGCTAGAAAAGCACAATGATTCTCGCCTATTTTCTTAACTAATGAAATGCACTTATAAATAACAATGCACGATCATAAAAAAAAGGTCCAAAGATAGGCAAAAAGGCAAGGAAAAATGATGAGAGTTAAAGTGCGTGCATTAGGTATTCGCAAATAAATAGAAGACCGTTGTAGTGTAGGGAGTCATGATCGAACACGGGAAGATGATGTCTCACTTTGACGAATCAAATAAGAAATTAAATTAAAAAAATAAAAAAAAATAAAATAAATATGTACAAGAAGTAAGGAATGTTAACAAAAACCAAAAATTGAGGGACTTGGTCGATCAAGTTAGTCAGGTCGACCGGGTTAAAACATTAGTTTGAAACCCGAAATCAATGCATAAATAATGAAAGATGAAATCAGAGTGAAAGCTCGAAGGTTGGAGACATCAGTCGATCGACCTCCCTCATAGATTTAACTCGATTGTTTCATAAAATATTTTATAAAGAAAGGAAAAAGTTTGGATCTTTCTAGGACTCGAAGTTAGATAGTAGATGAGATGAAAAACAAACATTAAGGAACAATTAGGTAAAACAATTCCAAAATTCATAGCACCATGACATGCATATAGTATAGATCTCAATTGACAATTTCACAATATAGAATGTAAGTTAATAATTATGTAAAAGACAACGTCGTTCAATTTGGTTAGGTCTTTGCTCGGATAACATCAATGTTGTCACCCATTGTTCGCTATTTATCCAAGACGACACCTTCTCTTCACACCGAACTCGGCATGGAGGTATGAAAGCTAGACTATTACCTGAATTCGTCATCACTTTAAAGAACATATATCAAATGAATACCACAAACACTACCATAACTCATGCATACAAACATCTCATACATAGATTCAATCCAACATCATAGATCAATGTAGTCGGACTCACCAGACCCTAGAAAAGATAAAATTATTCAAAGATACCTAAAGCAAACTCTAAAGCTTTATTAATGATTGAAAGGGAACTAAAATTGAACAACCGGTAAAGGGGCGGTCCAACGACCTCTAAAGAAGAGTGACGACAATAACTTAAGAAATTGTAGCAAGAAGAGATGCTAAAACTTAATGGTTGAATGCCTTATTTATAGGGGGAAACTATCACATCTCCCTTAATATTATCTTCTAATAAGATAAGATCTTATTTAAGTACCATATAATATATATATTCTAACAAGATAAGATCAATCTAAAAGACAAAAAAGTCCAAGTGAATGATGAGGTCTGAAGTGTGAACCTTGATAGCATGATAAATAGTCTATATTTTGGGACCTGTTTAGACGTTTTATCTTCAATAATCTGCATGTTTGGATGTATATTATGTGATTATATTGTCGTTTCATCTACCTTTGCGGGAATCGAGGTCTACACCAAGTTTCGTTGTAATCGTAGGTAAAATGGCACGTTTTGCATCAAAATGGAGCTAAAGGAGCTAGGGAATCATTGGTGCTACATTCAGGAGCTTAAAAAGGAGTTCAGGAAGCATGGAAATTAACAAAGAGATTTACTTTGGACCAGATTTGAGAGATTTCACTTTCAGTTTAGAGCCACCTCGGTTGACTACAGTACCATCTCGACCGAGGTGATCTAGAGGAGCGTCCCGACCGAGGCGAACACCTTGGACGCGGCGAGATATATTTTATTCTTAGCTGAGATCTTTTATTTTTGGAAGGAGAGATCTTATATTTTTGGGCTGGATTTCTGGAAGGAAGATCATATATTTTAGGGATCTATTTATGAGATATAGATATATTTTATTAGCAAAATATCTTTTCAAGATATTTTATCTTTGGAGGATAATTTTCCTATATAAAGGGCTGAATTTCCCACAAATCCAGCAACCCGCTACCATCATAACAGCTGGGGATTGAAGAAGCTGCAGTTAGGAGGAATTTTTGGAAGGTTGAAGGAAAATTGAAGGAAGGAAGTTGATAGCTTTTATAGCTTTTGTGAAGGGTTTTGTAAGACTCTCTTAGATTCTCTTCTTGTTGATTGTATTGTTGGATTTGTGATCCAAGGAACGCTTGTTTGTTTGATAATTGATTCAGTTATTGAAGCCTTTTTATTAAGGTTTTTGTGTTCAATTATTCACTTTCTTCCCTTATATTTGATTATTGCTTTCATGGTGATGAGTGACTAATTTCTTTGTGCGATTCTAGGGTGATTGGCTGAAGGTTGTGGGAAAAACAATGATAGAATAATCTTAAATTTCAGTAGGACCTTGAAAGCTCGAGTCTTTATCCTTAACCTTAGAACATCTCGTTCAATCGATGAACATCTCGGCCGGGGTGGAATTCGTTTGACCGAGGTGACTTATCTGATCCATAACTGAGAGTTAAGTGTTAGAGTTTGCAAAATCCTATTCTTATTATACCTTTCCCGGTTCAATGCAAGCCTAGGATGAGACTTACCAGGTAATTCCTTTGTTTGTTTACCCAAGATCATAAGTGTAGGTAATGAAGGTTTATCCTTTATTGGGGTTCGAGTGTGCTTTCATTCCAACTTTGTGAGTTAGCCTGAGACTTACCCGGTAAAGGTTGATTCTATTCCCTTAGTTGGAGTGTTAGTTTGAGGTTATAGTTCTTTTCCTTAATTCCTTGAGACTTACCCGGTAATAGGAGTTACGATTTGGGATTGTGAGTAGTGAGACTTACCCGGTGATCTATTCCACTTTAGAAACACCTTCCCTTTGCAAAACCTCAGCTTTGTCCGCTTATCTTGAGATCTTGAGTTGGAACCACAATTAGATGCTTTAATCCCTAGAATTGCATATTTCCTTTAATTGAATTTTTATCATCTTTGATTGTTTTAATTACTTTTGTGGTTAGTTGCAATATTGACTACCTATATTGGTTTTGTTTCACCTAAGTTCCTGAGATCGACACCCCGGAATTCTTGCTTTTACTACGATTGACCCGTACACTGCGGGTTCGCATCCTTGTTTTAAGCATACATCTTGGGTTATAAATTTAAAGCTTACACACACCATTTGGAGCGAACAAGTTTTTGGCGCCTTTGCCAACCGAGGTTGAGCCACAGAGAGCGTCGGACAAAACTGAAGCTTATATCTCACCTCCTGCATATAAGCCACCACTTCCATTCCCCCAGTCAATGGCCAGAGCACATCTAGACAAGCATTTTGGTAAGTTCCTTGACTTGATGAATAAACTACATATTAACATCCCTTTCCTTGATGCTATTCTAGGGATGCCCGCCTATGGGAAGTTCTTGAAAGAAATTCTATCAAGGAAGAGGAAGCTGAAAGACTTTGGTGAAGTAAGGATGACATCTAAATCCTCGGAGCTTATTCATATCATGAAGGAGAAGATGCCACCCAAATTGAGAGATCCCGGCTCATTTTGCATTTCCATTCAAGTTGGGGATGTCACTTTTGAAGCATTGTGTGATATAGGAGCCAACGTGAGCATCATCCCGCTGGAGCTATGTGTGAAGTTCGGACTTGGAGAACCCAAGCCGGGGAAGATACAGTTGTATATGACGGATCGCTCCATTACCCATCCCATGGGCATTTTGGAAGACGTTCCGGTTAAGTTAGGTAACTTCTATTTACCTATAGACTTTGTTGTGCTTGACATTCCCGTAGATTATCCCGTTCCTGTCATTCTCGGGAGACCATTTCTAGCAATTTCGGGTTGCAATGTGGATTGTAAGAACGCCAAGTTGCAATTCAACATTGGCGGTGATCAAGTTGAGTTTGCATTGCTTGTGGAAATGAAGGGAGAGCAGCTAGGAGATGATATCTTCAACATCTATGATGAAGAAGAATCAAGAGAATTGGTGAGCTCTATCCTTATTAATGATCCACTTGAGAGAGCTATTAGTTTTAGCTTATTGGAGGAAGGTATAGATGTTTCTTGTGATGTAGATATACGGAGCTTAAAGGCGTTGGAAGAAGATCCAGGAGCTAAATTTGAAAGGCTAATCCAGGAGAAGAAGATCTCCATTCGGTCCCATGTGCAGTACATCGACCGAGGCACTTTCTGGACCAAACGAGGTGTTCTTGACTGAAGAACATCTCGGTCACCCTCTCTGGACCTCGACCGAGGTCGAAAGCGAGATGATGTCAACTGAGACTTCTGAAATTCCAGTTCTTCAATCTACTCCACTAGAAGGAGGAAGCAAAGATCCACCTCAAAAAGCACCCCCAGTTGTGGAGCTTAAACAACTCCCAAGTCACTTGAGGTATGCTTTTCTTGGACCGGATTCTACTTATCCCGTCATCGTTAGTGCTTCCCTCTCCGAATCTGAATTATCTAAACTAATGCATGTCCTGAGGAAGCATCAAAAGGCTTTAGGTTATACTATTGATGATCTTATTGACATTAAGCCTTCTTTCTGCATGCATAGAATACTAATGGAGGACGATCATAAGACTTCACGGGAACCTCAAAGACGGTTAAATCCGATCATGAAGGAGGTTGTGAAGAAAGAAATTCTTAAGTTGTTGGATGCAGGTATCATATTTCCTATCTCGGACAGCAAGTGGGTGAGCCCAGTGCATGTAGTTCCGAAGAAAGGAGGGATGACCGTTGTGACGAATAAGAACAACGAGTTAATCCCAACTAGGACCGTCACGGGCTGGAGGGTGTGCATCGATTACAGGAAGCTGAACGTGGACACTCGGAAGGACCATTTTCCACTTTCCTTCATCGATCAAATGCTCGAACGGTTAGCCCAGCATTCCCATTTTTGCTATTTATATGGTTATAGTGGCTTCTTTCAGATTCCTATCCATCCGGATGATCAAGAGAAGACCACTTTCATTTGTCCATGGGGGACATTCGCTTATAGGAGGATGCCATTTGGATTATGTAATGCACCCACTACCTTCCAGCGATGCATGATGGCTATCTTTTCCGAGTATATAGAGGAGATCATGGAGGTATTTATGGATGATTTTTCAGTATATGGTTCCTCTTTTGATGATTGCCTATCTAACCTTTCTCTAGTGCTGCAAAGATGTGAAGACACTAATATCGTTTTGAATTGGGAGAAGTGTCACTTTATGGTTAATGAAGACATTGTGCTAGGACACCTCATTTCCAATCGAGGTATTGAAGTCGATCGAGCTAAGATCGAGACTATTGAGAAACTTCCTCCCCCTTGTTTTGTTAAGGGAGTGCGGAGTTTTTTCGGGCATGCAGGTTTCCATAGGAGATTCATCAAGGACTTCTCGAAGATCTCTAAACCACTAACTAACCTCTTGATGTTGTTTTTGAGTTTTCGCAGGAGTGTCTCGATGCATTCTACAGGATTAAGGAAGCGTTGATCTCCCCTCCCATTATCCAACCTCCGGATTGGACCTTGCCTTTTGAGATCATGTGCGATGCGAGTGATGTGGTAGTAGGAGCGGTGCTTGGACAGAAGAAAGATGGCAGGACCACCGCCATTTACTATGCTAGCAAGACGCTAGACGAAGCCCAGCGAAACTACGCCACCACCGAAAAGGAGCTATTGGCGGTTGTATATGCTTTTGAGAAATTTCGTTCCTACTTAGTAGGGGCGAAAGTTATTGTCTACACTGACCATGCAACTATTCATTACTTGCTTGCTAAGAAGGACGCCAAGCCACGTCTTATTCGATGGATTCTCTTGCTTCAAGAGTTTGACCTAGAGATCCGCGATAAGAAGGGATTCGAAAATTCTGTTGCGGATCACCTCAGCCGGCTACCTCCATCTTCACGCGAGAAGGACGAACCACCCATAGACGATTCATTTCCCGATGAGCACTTGCACTTGTTGGAACGGTTGATAGACTTCCTTATCTCACCCCATGATGGAGGTGAAGTATGGGGTGAGGATACTTTCCAGCATGTTTAGGGATACCATACGGTCCAGCTAGCGACCTTAAATCAAGCGCTTCTTGGGAGGCAACCCAATGTATTACTTTGTTTTCCCTTTTTCTAGTCTAGCTTTAGATAGTTTGCTTTTGCTTTTGCTTTGATTTGTTTTTGGCGTCCTAGACAAACAACAGGTGACATCTAAGGAAGGAATACAACCCAGGAGCAACACTGGAAGGAAAGAAGTTCGAGAATTTGAGAAGACGGAGTATGACTGAGACACATCTCGGTTGCTGTCACAGCACCTCGACCGAGATGATTCTTGAGCAACCGAGGCGACTAGGGTTACTGAAGATCCACCTCGGTCCGTACCACCTCGTTTCAGTCGAGACCATCTCGACCGAGGTGACAGCAGTTCCAGAAAAGGGTATAAAAGGGGGCTGAGATTTCTCTCTCTTCCCTCTCTCACCTTCTCGACCGCGGCGCACAGATTCACCTCGTTCTCTGATTTTTGCCCGTTTTCGACGATTCTCGCTTCCAAACTGCAAGGAAAGGGTAGAGGATCGGTTTGCAAGCAACAATGTGCAACAAAAACGCTCCAAATCGACCAAATCTGGGGTAATTTGGAAAAAACCCTAACTCTCCCTTCTTCACTATTTTCGATCGATTTGGGCTTTGGTTGCCCTTGCATTGTGCTGAAAAAGGATTAAGTACCTCATAGGAACCATTGGTAGTGATATCGGGGGAAAAGAACTGGATTTCTGAGAGTTTCGATCGAACATCACATCGCCTCGGTCCAGTCGACCTGTGCCTCGGCCGAGGTTTTCTTGAGAGTTGTCAGGGCAACCGAGGTGGTCTGACAGAGAGAGAGAAAGATGAGTTCTGACAGGCAGCTTGTTCTGAGAGATAGATCCTCCCCTTCTCCTTCTTCTTCTTCACGTCGTTCCATACCGGTGATCCATGAGCGTCACCAGGTAGATTATGATCGCATTGCGGCACGTTCAGTGGTTGCACCACGGGTTCTAGACATTTCTGCATTTGACTGCCTCTACGTGGACGATGATTTGAGGCGGATGATGGCTATGGTGGGGTTGGAGCAGTTTACTGAGATTAGAGCTCCAACCTACCTCGAGCCCACCTTGGAGTTTGTTAGCTCCGTGACCTACCTGCCTACTGAGCGTGCCATCAAGTACCGGTTGATGAACCAGAACTACTTAGTCCCGATGGACCATTGGAGGGACATCTTCGGCTTCCCGGCCCCCACAATTGCTGATTTTCCTTCTCGAGCTATAGCTCGAGAGTTCTGGGGCCAGATAGCTCATGTAGTTGAGCACGCTGACAGGTGGAGACCTGGAGATTTCAGGGAGCGTATTATCTTCCACCTGGCCTTCACACTTGCTCACCGGATCTTCAACGAGACACTTCTGGCGCGTACTGAGACGCCCCAGAAGATTAGACAGGGGGAGCTACTGAGTCTATACTGTATGGTGACCGGAGGAGTTCCGGATTTTGGAGTGATGTTGGCTGAGGATCTGCACAAGATAAAGGCGAAGGCGAAGGGAGATATTCTGTTGCGGAGGTATAGTGACTCACATTGCGAGTTACATGGACTTAGACTTGAGTGCTTGTACTATGGTGGCGGCTGCCAAGCCGCTCGGGCTGCAGGAGATGATCACTAGGAGGATCATGGTTCCTCGCGGACTTACTACGCCGTATGTGGCGATGCCTTGGGAGCAGACTGCACCTCAGGGTATTAGATGGTCATCTCAGTTTACAGTGTTCGACCCTCAGTACTGGCACACCGAATGGATTCCTCTTATGGAGGACGCCAGAGATGCAGCAACAGCAGCTCAGGGGCAGGATGAGGATGATGAGGCTGATGAGCAGGAGGATGAGGATGAGGATAGCGGTGCTGCCATGGACACAGGTACAGATACAGCTGGTACCAACATACCACTCGTCGATGTAGATGACGAGGAGACAAAGGAGGAGCCAGCTACAGCACCAGCACGTCCTGCCAAGCGTAGGGTACGCAGGCAGAGGGATCCAGTCGCTCACCACCGGATCGATGATCTTACGAATCAGATGATAGATTCCTACGCCGCCTTATCCCTAGAGATGAGAGAGATGTGGGAGAGCCAGCACTACCAGCGCCGGATGATGGAGATCCAGTTCCAGCACATGATGGACTATCCTTTTGACCCATCCCAACATCCGTACATGCCACCACCACCACCACCGGATTGGGATTAGAGCTTGCAGGATTTCTTTATTTATTTATTATGCAGCTCAGCATTGTTCGGTGAGTACTCTGTTTCTTTAGACTTATTTTGACCCATTGGGACAATGTGTCCCAAGTATGGGGTACGCGGATGTGTATTATTTGACTTATGTGGATGTTTGTATGACTTGATTCGGATATTTATGATTTTCCTTATGCTCTATGTGCTTATCTGAGATTACATGCATGCATACAGGTTAATTGATTGAGAAAGACGTCAAAAACTGGTTTGAAAAAAAAATTTTATCGACCTCGACCGATGTGACTCTGACCAATCGAGGTACAGTACCTCGGTTGACTTAGAACATCTCGACCGAGGTGGCTTAACTGAGACAGTTTTCGAAACAATTTTTGTGCTTCTTATTTGGATATGACCTCAGTGATGATTTTGTTTGCTGACTGGCTTTGAAATCTTTATATGTTTGAAAGGTTTTATGATATGTTTAAGTTGCTAAATACTTTGATTGAAATTTCTGGCATGTTTAATACTTTGTTTTTATCCAAATTATGTTGAATTTGAAGGTTGACACCACATGATGAGTTCTCTCACTTTCTTCCTGGGATGATTAAGGCATTTCACTCTCTTCTCTTCTTCTCCTTGATCATGCTTAGCCCCTCATATACATATTTGCCTCCCTTTACCTATCCGGGAATTTGGAAGCAAGCAAGTGAAAAGCGAGTGAAAGAAAAGTTGAGATGTTGGTTGAAAGTTAGAAAGAAACAAATAGGTTTGGGGAAGTCAATCATGATGCTGAGTAACTCGGCACCATTCACATAGCCGGGTGTTTGTGTCTTGCCAAAGTCAGATTGAGCGATATTCCTAACGGGTCATGGTATGTGCATCAAGGGTTTGAGGCATCTCGAGAAATTGATGATTGCTGATTTCCTAGGCTTCGGTTATTGTGTACCTCTGTCCATGCATCCCAAAAAGTAAAAAAGTAAAAATAAGCAAAGCTTATTGGTGGAAGATGTTGAAGTTCAAAGGAAGTGAAGTAAATATCCTTTTTCCGGATTCTAGCACCACATTCCCTATATACATCCCACCCTCACACGTTTCTTGACCTTTCATTTGGAAAGCCCTTGAGACCTCGAGCTTGTTGATTGACTTGGTGGTTTAAACTGGATTATACATGATTAATTTCGATAATTATGATTTATTATGCATTCTATGATTTTATACAAAGATGAACAACTTTCTTATATTTATAAAATGTTTTGATCATATTTTGATTTTAAACACCATGAAGCATTCTCTTAGAGTGATCTATGATTGGAGCACACCACCAAAAATGTTTTGAAATACTTTTCATTGATCTTTATGACTTATAATCCATTCTATCTTGTACTTAAGATTTGGAACTTGCTTGGGGACAAGCACGGGACAAGTATGAGGTATTTTGATAGCATGAATTATAGTCTATATTTTGGGACCTGTTTAGACGTTTTATCTTCAATAATCTGCATGTTTGGATGTATATTATGTGATTATATTGTCGTTTCATCTACCTTTGCGGGAATCGAGGTCTACACCAAGTTTTGTTGTAATCGTAGGTAAAATGGCACGTTTTGCATCAAAATGGAGCTAAAGGAGCTAAGGAATCATTGGAGCTACATTCAGGAGCTTAAAAAGGAGTTCAGGAAGCATGGAAATTAACAAAGAGATTTACTTTGGACCAGATTTGAGAGATTTCACTTTCAGTTTAGAGCCACCTCGGTTGACTACAGTACCATCTCGACCGAGGTGATCTAGAGGAGCGTCCCGACCGAGGCGAACACCTTAGACGCGACGAGATATATTTTATTCTTAGCTGAGATCTTTTATTTTTGGAAGGAGAGATCTTATATTTTTGGGCTGGATTTCTGGAAGGAAGATCATATATTTTAGGGATTTATTTATGAGAGATAGATATATTTTATTAGGAAAAGATATTTTATCTTTGGAGGATAATTTTCCTATATAAAGGGCTGGATTTCCCACAAATCCAGCAACCCGCTACCATCATAACAACTGGGGATTGAAGAAGCTGCAGTTAGAAGGAATTTTTGGAAGGTTGAAGGAAGATTGAAGGAAGGAAGTTGATAGCTTTTATAGCTTTTATGAAGGGTTTTGTAAGACTCTCTTAGATTCTCTTCTTGTTGATTGTCTTGTTGGATTTGTGATCCAAGGAACGCTTGTTTGTTTGATAATTGATTCAGTTATTGAAGCCTTTTTATTAAGGTTTTTGTATTCAATTATTCACTTTCTTCCCTTATATTTGATTATTGCTTTCATGATGATGAGTGGCTAATTTCTTTGTGCGATTCTAGGGTGATTGGTTGAAGGTTGTGGGAAAAACAATGATAGAATAATCTTAAATTTCAGTAGGACCTTGAAAGCTCGAGTCTTTATCCTTAACCTTAGAACATCTTGTTTAGTCGATGAACATCTCGGCCGGGGTGGAATTCGTCTGACCGAGGTGACTTATCTGATCCATAACTGAGAGTTAAGTGTTAGAGTTTGCCAAATCCTATTCTTATTATACCTTTCCTAGTTCAATGCAATCCTAGGATGAGACTTACCCGGTAATTCCTTTGTTTGTTTACCCAAGATCATAAGTGTAGGTAATGAAGGTTTATCCTTTATTGGGGTTCGAGTGTGCTTTCATTCCAACTTTGTGAGTTAGCCTGAGACTTACCCGGTAAAGGTTGATTCTATTCCCTTAGTTGGAGTGTTAGTTTGAGGTTATAGTTCTTTTCCTTAATTCCTTGAGACTTACCCGGTAATAGGAGTTACGATTTGGGATTGTGAGTAGTGAGACTTACCCGGTGATCTATTCTACTTTAGAAACACCTTCTCTTTGCAAAACCTCGGCTTTGTCCGCTTATCTTGAGATCTTGAGTTGGAACCACAACTAGATGCTTTAATCCCTAGAATTGCATATTTCCTTTAATTGACTTTTTATCATCTTTGATTGTTTTAATTGCTTTTGTGGTTAGTTGCAATATTGACTAACTATATTGGTTTTGTTTCACCTAAGTCCTTGAGATCGACACCCCGAAATTCTTGCTTTTACTACGATTGACCCGTACACTGCGGGTTCGCATCCTTGTTTTAAGCATACATCTTGGGTTATAAATTTAAAGCTTGCACACACCATTTGGAGCGAACAAACCTCAAGTCTCGTAAATACTTACAAGACCCATTGTATTAGAGAAGATCAGGATCAAACACAATGAAGGCGATGTCTCACTGTGACAAATAAATTAAGAAACCAAAACAAAGAAATAAACTAAACTAAATGCATACAAGCCATAAGGAACACAAAATGAAACCAGAAACAAAAAGAAGAGAACATGGGTTGACCGAGTTGGGTCAGGTTGACAAACAAAATGCAATTTAGAAACCAAAATAGGATGTAAAAACAACCAAGGATGAAATCGGAGAAAATTCCCAATTGGTAGGGCACGTCGCTCGACCTCAATCAGGGAATTCATTGAACTACTTCGTAAAAAAGATTAGAACCCAAAGAAGAAGAAAGAAGAAAGTGTGGATCTCTAGATGGTTCAAAATCAAAAGGTAAGAGAGAATGAAGACAAGCAACTTGTATCAATCAGACAAAGCATTTCATAATCCAGATCACCACAACATATGCACACAATATATCTAAGTTGGCACTTCCACAATATCGAATGTAAATTAGAGTTATGTAAAAGACAACTTCGTTTGATTGTCACTTTGTCAAGATATTGCTCGAGGTACATCAATGTTGTCACCCATTGAGTGTCATGCACCTAAGACATTATCGAAACTTCACATCAAACTTAACATGAAGGTATGAGGAATATACTGTCACCGAAGGCCAACATCGCCTTAAAGAACATATAGTATAACAAGATTTAATACTGTCATAACTCATGGACATACAATCAATATATAATCAATCCAACATCATCGATCAATGTAGTCGGGCTCACCAAACCCTAGAAAAGATAGGAATTAGCCACACATACCTTAAAACATAATGTAAAGCTGTATTGATAATCAAAACAAAAGGCCGTCGAGCGACTAGGGTGTTCTCAAGCGACCTTTGGAGAGAACAAGTGGCGAAAGCATAATATATTGCAAAATAGGAGATGATCTAATCTAATGGATGAAAAGACATTTTATAGAGTTTGGAGATATATAGCTTGAAAACTCTAGATCTTCTCGATCATATCTTCTAAAAAGATAAGATCACATTTAAAAGATAACGATTCTAAAAGGGCAGGCCAACATGCCAACCCAACTAAACTAGGAAAGGGAAACAAGATAAAATGTCAAAGCAATCAGGTCAAGCTAGCCGTCGAGCGACCTCTTGGTCAAAGCCGTGGTCCTAGTCCAAAATTGCTCCAAGATCATCCTTGCAACAATGGGAGGTAATTTTGAAGTCTAATGTAGAAGTGAAGGAGGGAGGTCTAACGAGCTCAGCGTCAGTCGAACACTTTTGTACGTTCCCCAATGTTCTTTACTTTAGTCTCAGATTTTAGTTATTTTTGTCTTGACCTTGAAGTTTTTGACATGTTGTGTACAAGTATATGTTTGGATAATTGTCCAAGAAAACAAATTTACAGCTTGTGCTTTCTTCCCATGCACCCGTGTTCAGTCGTGGTAACCGAGTAGGTGCTAAAGATTCGTCTACCTAACTCATTGCATCCAATCATCTTAAGCCATATCACGAGTTACCTATAATCAAACAATTATGCTCTGAACAAGCACTATAAGGCATTAATGAAAAATAAGTTTTTAGCTTTGTAAAAATATTCAAAGACTTTTTGGGGGAAATACATTAATAATAATAAGAGGAAGAAGACGTAAGAAAAAAATAGTTTTATTGACAAGATCACCTTCTTGTTGATGATGTTGCTCGAATGTGGTGTGATGTTTTTTCAGATGAGGTGATAGGTGATGGAATCACTATCATTTAGGATAGTTTTTAGAGTCTTTTTATTGCATTTGTGTCGGTTTATGCTACTAACTCCTTGGTCCAGAAGAAGAAGACTAAAAGAAGCTATGGAAGGAGTTATAAGAACTTAGGAGTGAAGATCGTTCACGAATCAAAGCTTTTGTTGCCTCACCGCCCCTGCGGAGCCTTGCCACCGCCCTTGCGGGTGACGCCTTACACCGGAGCGCTCCCTGCGCCTTCACCAGCGCCAGCCATGAAGTGTGTGACTGCCACTGCGTCAATCCTTGGTGCCCCTGCGGTGACCTGCCCTGAAGAGACGAAGACCAGCTCCCTTGCGCCTTCCACTGCGCCCCTGCCTGCGCCTCAACCTGGGAGCTAGAAGACGAAGAGGTTGTGTCACCGCCCCTGCGTCGACATAGGGACGCCCCGGCGGCTTGGCATCAGAAACGTCAGGAAGTCGAAGGGTCAGACGTTTGAAGAGCATTGAAGATCCGCCCCAGCGGAATTGCCTAGCCGCCCCTGCGGCCATGAAGAAGATCAAGCGTTTTTGCCTTCACCGCCCCTGTGGAGCTGAAGGCCGCCTCTGCGGCTTAACGTCAGAAGCTTTACTCCGGCTGTTTACACCACCTTTATGGCAGGCTGTTTTGGGCCGACCATTTACTCCTATTTAGTGTCTTTTGTAGTATAAATAGGCTTTGGTTGATTGCTAGAAAAAGCATCTTATCATCTTGTTAGCCAACAAATTATCCACTTAGATTGTCTTGCTACCTCTGTAATGAGTTGCTAACTCCCTTGCTACATTGGGTTGGTTTGAAGCTGCATTGTTACTTTGGTTGTAAGTTCTTTATAATATAAGTTTTCATTCAGTAATACTTTGTGTTTTCTTGATCTCCATTGTCTAATTGTATGTTTACTATTGCTTGAGATTGATCACCTTAGGTTCTAAAGTGCATGCAAACAACTAGGATTAATAGGTTCCGGGTTCGGGTCTTCAATCTAGTAGCAACTTTAAGTAATAACGGGTTGTGATTACTTAAAGAAAAGGAGCACAAATATAAAGATAAGTTTAACGGTTTTATTCTTCTCTTTATATCCCTTAGTCTTTGTTTGAAAGCTAACTTGTTATTTGTTCTTGTAGGTTTACGGAACACTAACCTGTTAAGTTGTGTTGATGTCGGTTGGCTCAACACATATATATGATCGAGACGGGAGATTACTTGAAAACTTGTAAAAGGAACTCACCAAAGTAGCAATTGCATGCTTAGAATCAACCTAGTGTAGATTCATCCATCATTGTCTTACCTGTCGCATTAATCGTTTTCATAAGTTTTTTGTGCACCAATTCAACCAAACCCCCCCCCCCTTTGTTACTTGTCACTATAATCGATAATCGCATCTAAAACACCTTAACTCTCTTGGGTTCGACCCTTACTTAATCACTATACTTGTTCTTAGTACTAAGTCGGGATTTACTTTTGATTGGGTATAGACGATCATAGAAATACCTTCGGTCATGAGGCTACAGTCATGTGCGCTTGTTTGATTGTGTGTGATCATTGTTGTGTCTGAATATTCCTCATCTAGGTGGGGGAAATGTCATATGATCCACATCTTCGGGTGTTGTCTTTTTTCCTTGTTGCGGATTTTTGTTATCCTACTCTCCGACGACAAGACGCAGCGGTATATTGTTCACTAATGTTCTCTCCATGAGTATGTCACCTTCGAGATTTCATCATGTAATACCCGTAAAATATTAAGAGATTAAATGGAAATGCAAGCCACTAGTTGAACTAAGCCAAACTAGTTCAGATGAACCAAGTCGGTTTATTTTAGGTTTCTTTACTTTCCTTGTTTCTTTTTGTTACTTCACATTCTTATCTTCTTTGACCAATTGATTGCGGGATTTTGGGAGGAAATACATTGTAACCTTCTCCATTTTATTTTTCTCATATATAGGTTTTCATCCTACGCCGGCCTCACACCCTTCATCTTCTTTCCCAACAAATCCCTCTTCACTTTTCAACTCCTCTTCCGCGGTCGAGCAAGAAGTTGTATACGAAGTTCGTATATAACAATCCATTGCGGTGCTCTAATATCGCATTCCTCCCGGCGTAAATGAGCCCTTCAACGGTGGTGTCATTTAAACAACAACACTCGGGGATCTCCATAACACTCGCCTTTCCGATTGGATTGGAGAGCAAATATGCTAGCTAGATCGAGTTATTCATCCCCTTATCAAATTCTATAGGTACGTTGTGAAGGAATTGTGTCCTTTAATTTAATGTGCAATGACTAAACTTAGAATAGTACAATTAACGAAGATAATTCAATCCGATTATTTTCGGAGTCGTAGTGCTTTTCTAGAAGCCAACTACGATTAATGGGCTTAAACGAGTTAAACCCATAACTATTATAAACGGATCCTATGCGGTCACACACTTTGAGTTGACGGACTAGATCAACGGGAATGATGGTTGAATATATATATATATATATATATATATATATATATATATATATATATATATATATATTGTATATTATTAATATATCCATATTATTTATTTGTGAAATAATTAATTAGTGGATATTAATTAGGGAGGTTAATTAGGGGAGTTACAAAATGTGTAACTCCCTTCTCCTAATTGGTAAGAAAGATCCCTCCTCCTAATAAGTAAGAAAGATATCTCCTCACTTTGGATCTAAGGAATATAGAGAGCAAAAGGGAGAGCAAAAGAAAAATAAAAAGCCAATAGTTAGTTTTGGTTTGTTTTAGAGGGTTGACTACCATCTTCATCCGAAGCAATTCGATTGCACGCTTTGCGATCTTCGTCCTAGCAGTCGAAACCAAAGGCGATCTTGATCGGGCTCGTGTGGACCAACTAGAGGAGCAACACGTGGGGCTCTCATCTCTTTCGTTCCTTCCCGATCAGATCCGGTTCACGCATCAACAGGTATTTCCTATGAACTATCAATTGTGCTTGTAGATCATACGATTAGATGTTTAAATATGATCTGAAATTCCGCTTAAAGCATCTAATAAACCTTCAATTGTATCAAAGTGATCTTGCATAGATTGATAGGATCAATGATTTGATGCGGATCTTGATTTAAATCGGTGGTGAATTTTATATGGATAAAGATGTAAAATTGAAATGGAGATTTTGATGAATTGAGACATGAAATTGTATGAATTGATTTAGAAATTAGATACCACCGAACCGAGTCAGATTCGATCCGATTAGGTGATGGAAAGGCCACAAAATTGACCGAACCGGTGGATGATTGCCGTATGTATATTTGGCTAGATCTCAAAATATATATTTGATATAAAATATCTGCCGCAATATATTTGCCATAAAATTTTTGGCTAGGTCACAAAATGTTTGATATAATATATTTGCCGGTGATTTGAGATTTTGCCTATAAAATTAAGATGGATAATATTATGATATTGTTTATTTTAATTGTTTCCTAAAAGTTAAGAAATCCCACTAAAGATTAAATATTTGTTATTATATCTTTTTCATACAATTTAATCCAATTATTATATTTAATGGTTAATATTGATTAATACTATATAAGAATTTAATTTTAAATTGAGATATATATTGTTATGCTTGAATTATATTATGATATATTGCTTGCATAAGGTGACTAGTATGGCCCATAAATACGATTTGTGTATCATTATGTTTTTCTTGTACACGATATGCGCATCGTTTGTTTTGTTGTAATTTAAATTATGCAATTAGAGTAATTCAAAACTGTAATACAAGAAGAAGTACAAGAGATAAGAAGGTCAAGGATGGAGATCCATGAAGGATACAAGATGAAGTGATTATGAAGATTAGATCTTTATTTTTTGCATCGTAGGGGTCATACCGTCATACTAGGATCACAATTATTGCGTTTTGAATGTTTTATTTTAAGTTTTGATATTGTTTTTATTTATGACATTTTTTCACTTATAAATAAAAGACAAATAAAAAGACTTAAGTTCCAAAGGTAAATTGGGGCAATGCCTTTCCATATCATAACCCATTAAGTTTTGGATTTTTGGTTGGATGGGCTTCACAAAAGTGAGGGTGTTCTTCCATAATCTTGGACTGAGTGAGGGTGAATCTATACGGGGGTTCATAAACCTTGATATGGTAGTACCTAACGAGAGACCAAAAGGCAAAGTTTTGGATCTTGAGACATGGGATGATTTCTGCATTGGATGTGGATCATCAACCAAGAATTATAAAGAGTTATAATTAGTAATTTTTACTTACCCTGAACACATAGGACTTAAGGCAATGCAAAAGTACGTTGAGTCTTGTCTGGGATGGGATCTTGGAATATTTTATTGAAAGGGACGACAACAACTGAATAAAATGTGCTTTTGCTTATTTTAAATTGTAAAAATATAAGTATTTGCAATTTCAAACATATATTGATTTGTATGTCATTTATATTCTGTAGATAATGTAGAACGATAATTTGAAGTTCTCTCTGCGCTCAATTGTTGAGAAAAACAAGCTCAATGAAACGAACTTCCTTGATTGGGAAAGGAATCTGGGAATCATTCTCAGGTTCAAGGGACGTGAGGACGTCCTAGCTACATCTATCCCTTTTGTGACCGACACCTCATCAGATGAGGAGAAGGCAACAGAAACTCGGGTGAGGTCTGAGGCATTACATGTAACTTGCTTCATGCTTGCTGCAATGGAGCCTGATTTGTAAAAGAGGTTTGAGCATTCTGATGCTTATACTATCATAACTGAAATGAAAACGTTGTTTCAGGATCAGGCAAGGATAGAGCGATATGAGACTCACAAAGCTATACTTGATAGCAAGCCTGAGAGGGAAAACCAGTGAGTCCTCATGTGATTAGCCTGACTGGGCTTTTTAAGAGGATGGAAAATCTAGGGACCCATATGACCAAGAGTTGGCCACTGATATTGTTCTTAGATCCTTGCATGATGGTTTTGCACCATTTAGAATGCAATATCATATGAATGGTCTGAAGCATGATATGAATGAGCTCCATGTCATGCTTAAAAATGCTGAGGGCAATACTATTGATGACAAAAAGAAGGAAGTTCTGAATGTCAACAAAGGGAAGGGTTTTAAGAAGGTGGCTAAGAGTAAGAGCAATTATGTAACACCCCGAATCCGCGGGACTCGGGATGCTACGGGTTGGGGCCTCACAATGGGTCCCGGCCCTTAGCCTGACAACAATTTCACCGGATCTTGCAACAAGGCACAAATAAAGGCCAAAACCAAAATACATTTTTATGCAATGTTATGAAACCCGAAAACAAAATAAAGGAAAGACTTCAGCCGTCCTTACAACAACATCAACATAATATATAATAACAACAACACAATGACTCCAAAACCCAACTCAACCTAAGATGTACGGAACCCCGGCTGCCCACTCCTCCGGATCCCTCGGCCACATCCTATCCTGCACATCAACTACAACAATCGGTATAAAACCGTTAGCTCACATTCTAGGCATTATAAGAATAATATGGCACAAACACACATAGGAACACAAACAAACAAAATGCTCATAAACATACACATCCGTTATTTATTATCTTTTTAGGTTATTCCATATCTAATCCATTCGTTCAAGTGTGACACGAGAGTCTTATAACTCTCGCCTCTGTCCCCGTGTAACCAACAGGAGTGTGGCGGCGCCCAACCCGTATACCCTGAGGGAGTGATGAAGAAGCCCGCCCGTATACCGTGTATGGCCTGGTCGCAGAGATCCCCCCAGTCTCCCTCGGGAAACTGAGCGGTGATGTCACCGCCCGATAATAATAATAGTAGTAACGATGGGCCAATAAATAAGGTCAAGTAAATCCTAATCCATTTTCATGCTTAAAAGCGGTAAACACACACCACCATATATATCCAAATAAGGCATAAAAGCGGCTAAGTAAGTCCGAGGACTTACCTCGTCTCAAAGCTACCCGAAACCGATAACACTCTCCGAAGGAATATAACCAAAGCTTGTTCAAGACAAGGCACGATAATCAACAACTACTCACGCAAGCTAGAAGCCCTTAGACTTCTAGTACTATATACTCTTATTAGGTCATGCACTCTCATAATCTAGGATATGCTCCTAGCCCTCATAAACTGACGAGATCTCAACTATAACCACATGCTAGGATACTTCCATCCTAACTCCACAATCTTAACAAACTCATACTCACAACCTCAACAGAGCTCACATGATAACATACACACCTCAATCCTTAAAACGTTCAAACCATCCTCAAATCCTCACCTAAAGTCCACAACCACTAAGTGGCATTCACTCTAAGTTATGATAGATCCAACCTAGCATGACACTACTAAACATAACTAGGTCGAGGGAACGGATACTCACAAGATGTCAAAAGCCGGAAGTCGATCAATGGATATCGACTTGGACTCGTTAGGTCTTTTTCGGGACGCTTCCGAACCTATCACCAAAACTAGAAAAATTTAGCTTGTACGCTAAATTTGATCGGAATATAATATATATATATATATATATATATATATATATATATATATATATATAACACGATTCCAAAAGCCCTTGTTTAAACCCGCAAAACCTTTCCGGGCAAAATACGCAACATCACAAACATGCATCCTAAATCCGTAATTAAATCTCCGGGCCGCAAATACGGAACTCAAGAATTTAAACCATTTCCGAAAACATCTTTTGGCCAAAACTGCAAATATAATCCAGCAGGGGCATAAAATCATTTTTCCGAAGCTTGGGTCATTTTTCATAATTAATTTTCTGCAGGGGTATAACATACAACTTCTAAAAATTAGGGTCATTATTGCAAATTCAAAGCAGTGGGCACAAATTGTAATTAACCATAATAAGAGGGGCCCCGCTGTAAATATCCAAAAGGGTTTTTAAAACCCTACAATGAATCGGCGCAGGGGAAGGAGGCACATAGGGCTTCAGCGGCGGCTTGCAGCGAGGCCAGGATTGCCGGCGTCTGGGCGAGGCAGGCTCCCTTCCGGCGTCATTTTTGGCGGGATAGCGTGGAGGCGGCAGTTCCGGCTGTTGCTGCTCCAAGCAAGCGGCTTCAGAGGAGGGTTTGTGCGGAGGACCGAGAGGGAAAGGAGAGGAAGAAGGGGTTGCGGGGCTCGGTGTCCGGTGGCTCCTGGTGTCTCCGTGTCGGCAGTGGAGAAACGGCAACGGACTAGCAGGGCTTTGCTTCCCGGTGGCAGCGAGGGCGAGGCAAGGACCCTCTGAGGCGACAGTGCAGCGAGACTGGAGCGGGAAGACAGGAGACAGTGGATGGTGAAACGAGGGCAGCAGCAGCTCATCCCGGCGGCTCGAATAGAGGAGACAATGGAGGCGGCAAGGCTCTCCAGTGGTGAGGCTCGACAATGGAGGCTCGAGAGAGGTCCGAGGCTGCGTTGCTCCGGGTTTAAGAGGAGGAAGAAAGCAGAAGAACAGAGGGAGATGAGGCGCTGAGGTGGTTGTTGTTTGATGTCGATGGTGGGTTGCAGCAGGGAGAAGGGTGCGATTGAGTGTCTTCCCGGTTGTAAGGCTAGCCGGTGGAAGGAGTTGAGACTCAGGAGATGAAGGTGAGGGAGGCTGAAGTGATGAGGGAGAGAGTTAGCTTGTAGAGGGAGGTTTGCACAGAGGGGAAAACAGCGAGGAGTCGATATCATCAAGTACAGCTAGTGAGTAGTGACCGGTGGAATGATGAAATGATAAAAGAGGAAAGAAATAAATGAAAGAAAAGTGTAAAAAGAGTACACTCGATCAAACGTCGGAACGGGATCCCCGAATCGGGAATTCCGACAAAATAAAATAAAATACGGAAATACGCCTATGTACACCAAAACAATAAAATACCCGGAAAGATATTTTTATGTCGAAAAAAAATATTTTTAAAAAATAGTAAAAAGAAATCTCGTGCTACGAGAAAATAAAAAATCCAAACGCACCCAAAAAAAACGGGGCGTTACAAATTACCAAGGAAAAGGCAAGCAAGTTTCCAAACCCAAGGGTGGTGAGAAGCCAAAGGTGGTTGCTGATCATGATTGTTTTTATTGCAAGGCCAAGGGACACTGGAAGAGGAACTATCCCAAGTACCTGGAAGACAAGAAGAATGGAACTGTGAGTTCCGGCACTTCAGGTATTTATGTTATTGAAATAATGACAACAAATGTTCTCACATTACAATATGATCTCATTTGGGTATTAGATACCGCTTGTGGTGCTCACATTATTTCTTATGTGCAGGCTCTAAGAAATAAAAGGCAAGTGAAGAAGGGGGAGATAGACATGCGCGTTGGAAATGGAGCAAGTGTTGCTGCACTTACCGTGAGAGATTTTAGTCTATCTTTACCTTCTGGTTTAGTATTAGAACTGAATAATTGTTAATTTGTTCCATGCATTACCAAGAACCTTATTTCGGTTGCATTATTACATTCTGAGGGATTTGATTTTAGCATTAAAGATGGATTTATGTCTGTTTTTAGAAACAATATTTTATATGCTAGTGCACCAATGAGTAATGGACTTTTTGTGTTGGATCTCAAATCGGATGTATATAATATATATAACAAAAGGCAAAAACCAAATAGTTTGAGTGAGGCTTACCTATGGCATTGTCGATTAGGCCATATTAGTGTGAATCGCATGAAGAAGCTCCATAAAGATGGACTTCTAAAAGACATGGATTATGAATCATTAATACATGTGAATCATGTCTAATGGGCAAAATGACAAGGTCACCTTTCAAAGGAACCAATGAAAGGGCTACTGAATTGTTGGGCATAATACATACTGATGTATGTGGGCCAATGACCATAGAAGCTAGAGGTGGCTACAAATATTTCATTATGTTTACTGATGACATGAGTAGATATGGATATATTTACTTAATGTCACATAAATCAGAATCCTTTGAAAAGCTCAAGGAATTCCAGAATGAAGTAGAGACTCAAAGTGGCAAGAAAATAAAAGCACTTTGATCTGATCGTGGTGGTGAGTACTTGAGTCAGGAGTTTGATCATCATTTGAAAAATTGTGGGATAGTAACACAGTTGTCTACCCCAAGAACACCACAACTTAATGGTGTGTCTGAAAGGAGAAACAGGACCTTGTTAGACATCGTCCTATCAATGATGAGTTTTGTTGATCTTCCGGTATCCTTTTAGGGATATGCCCTCACTACCGCTGTACTTACATTAAACAGGACTCCGTCAAGAACTGTAGACAAAACTCCATATGAGATATGGATTGGAAAGGTTCAAAAGTTGTCTTTTCTGAAAATATGGGGATGTGAAGCTTATGTAAAGCATTTACAAACAGAGAAGCTTGCCCCAAAATCAGATAAATGCTTTTTTATAGGGTATCCAAAATGAAGTTTTGGATATTACTTCTACAATCCAACTCACTAAAAGGTGTTTGTTGCAAGGGATAATGTCTTTTTGGAAAGAGAGTTCCTTTTCAATAAGTCAAGTGGGAGAAATATTCATCTTGAAACAGCTCAAGACGATGAAGAGCAACAAACTCAACAACAAGATGACATGGATGATGTCGTTGATGAGATGATTACTTTTGAAGGCCTAGGGCCTCAGATCATTCAAGAGCCGGAACAAGAGGATCTACAAACAGTTGTGGATCATGTTCCGGATTCAGTTGTTGAACAAGTTGAGCTCACTCGAAGATCGGAAAGGCCAAGGGTACAACCAAGACGTTATGATGATTTCATCTTGAATGTAAGTCTTGATGTTCTTATCTTAGAACATAGTGAGCCTTCTACATATAAGTAAGCAGTGACGGGTCCAGACTCCAAGAAATGGCTTGAGGCCATAAGGTCCGAAATGGATTCGATGTTTGAAAATCAAGTATGGGACTTGATAGATTTGTCAAATGGGGTAAAACCCATAGGAAGCAAATGGATTTTCAAACTCAAAACCGACAAGGATGGAAATGTGTCTGTTTACAAGGCAGGGCTAGTTGCCAAAGGTTTTAGATAGATTCATGGTATAGACTATGACGAGACATTTTCACCAATTGTCATGGTTAGATCCATTAGGATAATCCTAGCTATTGCCGCATATTATGACTATGAGATATGACAAATGGATGTCAAAACCGCTTTTCTAAATGGTCTTTTGGAAGAGGATGTGTACATGACACAACCTGAAGGTTTTGAAGATCCAAATGATGCTGGGAAGGTATGCAAGCTTAAGAAGTCCATTTACGGATTTAAGCAAGCATCCAGGAGTTGGAACTTTCGATTTGATGAAAAGATTAAAGAGTTTGATTTTATTAGATGTGACGAGGACCCTTGTGTTTACAAGAAGTTTAGTGAGAGTAATGTAGCCTTCTTAGTCTTGTATGTGGATGACATACTACTTATTGGGAATGACATTCCGATGCTAGAGTCCATAAAGGAATGACTGAAGAAATGTTTCTCAATGAAAGACTTAGGAAAGGCCGATTACATACTTGGAATTAAGATCTACAAAGATAGATCTAAGAGGCTTCTTGGATTGAGTCAAGGAACTTATATTGATAAGATTCTTGATAGATTCAAGATGCAGGATTCCAAGAAGGGGTTTTTACTCATGCAACATGGTGTATATCTCAGCAAGACGCAGTGTCCTAAAACACCTACTGAGCTTGAGAAGATGAACCAGATCCCATATGCTTCTGCTATAGGATCTATCATGTATGCCATGGTATGTACACGTCCTGATGTTGCGTATGCTTTGAGCATGTGTAGCAGATACCAATCAAGTCCTGGAGAAGCACACTGGAGTGCAGCTAAGAATATCCTAAAGTACTTGAGAAGGACCAATGATAATTTCTTAGTACATGGGGGAGATGAAAAATTGATCGTACAAGGCTATACTGATGCAAGCTTTCAGACTGACCGAGATGGCTTTGAGTCTCAACCAGGTTATGTCTTCATCCTTAATGGAGGAGCTGTGAGCTGGAAGAGCTCCAAGCAGGATACAGTAGCAGATTCAACAACAGAGGCTGAGTACATCGCTGCTAGTGAAGCAACAAAGGAGGCTGTTTGGATGAGGAAGTTCCTGGATGAATTCGGTATTGTTCCTAGTATTTGAGTGCCTATCGACATCTATTGTGACAACAATGGTGCCATAGCCCAGGCAAAGGAAACGAGTTCGAGCTCCAAATCCAAACACGTTATGAGGAAGTATCACCTTATTCGACGCATCATCACTGAGGGTGACATTAGGATGTGTAAGGTGCATACTGATGACAATATTGCAGATCCATTAGTCAAGCCTATGCCTAGGCCCAAGCATGAGAGTCACACTAGGTCTAAGGGTCTAAAGCACATTGGAGAATGGCTTTGAGTTTGCTTTTATATTACATTATGTATTTATGAGTGCTGGACACTAGTTTTATGTTTGACTTGATGATTTTATGATATATGATATTTCATCCTTATATTGTTTTGATCGATATTGAATAATATGTCTAAATAATTCATTATTAACAAATGGGATCACTTTAAGTGTTCTGGTGAATGAAACCCCATTAAGTGAAATGAAGTTTTGAATTATTGAAAGTCTATAGTTCGAAATCATCAAATGGACATGGATGATTTTATTAGTAACTATATTGTAAGTTGACTAACAGTGACAGGTTTCATGGGCTATAGGAACATGGAAATGTCTAGTCATTTATATATATATGTATGGATGATACATGTAAGACTGACCCACCTTAAGACTCTTCAAAAGAGATTGTAGAGTTTTAAGTTAAACCATGATTAGTAGATTCCTCAGACATGAGTATGTTGTGGTCTCACTTGATGATTGATATTTCTTTGACACTGTTAAATGCTTTCCGTAAAAGGGAGTTATAAAGGCAGTAGTTAGGATTGCCAAAAGTTGAGTGGGAGCCATAGTCATACAAGATTGGAGAAGTCCTCCTGGTTCGTGTATACTGTGATACATTGAACAGGATTGGTGTCTCGGCCATTTGAAGAGCGAGAACTGAAAATGCATGGCCATGCTCGGATGTATTATTTGTAATCATCCGTTTAATTGACAGTTCAAACTCGGAGTTCAAGAAGCACATTTGACATTAGATATGAATGTCACCATATCGTCAAATAAGACATTAAGAGACAAAGGTATCTTATATTGCACACTTGTTTAAGGACAAGTGTGAGATTGAAGGAATTGTGTCCTTTAATTTAATGTGTCATGACTAAACTTGGAATAGGATAATTAACGAAGATAATTCAATCCAATTATTTTAGGAGTCGTAGTGCTTTGCTAGAAGCCAACTACGATTAATGGGCTTAAACGAGTTAAACCCGTAACTATTATAAACGGGTCCTATGCGGTCAAACACTTTGAGTTGACGGACTAGATCAACGGGAACGATTAATGTTCAGGTACGGTTCATATATTGCGGTACGGTCGTACGGCTGACCGTACGGGCGACACGTGTCCCAAATTTTTTTTTTTTCTTTTCTGAAACGATTTTTTTTTTCGGAAACGAATGAAAATTTGTTTGAACTACCATGTTATAACTTATGCACTATTCTCCTATAAACTTTGAACTATTCCCATATAATCCATGAACTATTACTTTTTAATATAATCCATGAACTATTCTATTATAATTCATGAATTATCCCATAATAAGTTTTGAACTATTACTTTCACTCCTTTATAAATTTTTGCACTTTAAACTATTCTATTATAATTCATGAACTATTCTATTATAATTCATGAACTATCCCATAATAAGTTTTGAACTATTACTTTCACTCCTTTATAAATTTTGCACTATGAACTATTCTATTATAATTCATGAACTATCCTCTTAGAAGTTATGAACTATTCCTTAATAAGTTTTGAACTATTACTTTCATTCCTTTATAAATTTTGCACTATGAACTATCCTATTATAGTTCATGAACTATCCTTTTATAAGTTATGAACTATTCCATAATAAATTTTGAACTATTACTTTTACTCATTCTTTAAAAAAAAAAATTCCGGGACACGTGTCGGCCGTACGGACTGCCGTACGGCCGTACCGGAATAATGTGTCTTACTTGAACAACACCCTATATATATATATATATTGTATATTATTAATATATTCATATTATTTATTTGTGAAATAATTAATTAGTGGATATTAATTAGGGAGGTTAATTAGGGAAGTTACACATTTTGTAACTCCCTCCTCCTAAATAGTAAGAAAGATCCCTCCTCCTAATAAGCAAGAAAGATCTCCTCACTTTGGATCTAAGGAATATAGAGAGCAAAAGGGAGAGCAAAAGAAAAACAAAAAGCCAATAGTTGGTTTTGGTTTGTTTTAGAGGGTTGACTACCATCTTCATCTGAAGCAATTCGATTGCACGCTTTGAGATCTTCGTCCTAGCAGTCGAAACCAAAGGCGATCTTGACCGGGCTCGTATGGACCAACTAGAGGAACAACACGTGGGGCTCTCATCTCTTTCGTTCATTCCCGATCAGATCCGGTTCATGCATCAACAGGTATTTCCTATGAACTATCAATTGTGCTTGTAGATCTTACGATTAGATGTTTAGATATGATCTGAAATTCCGCTTAAAGCATCTAATAAACCTTCACGTTGACTCTTTTCTTTCTTTCTTATTTGGGGCTAACACTGTTAACCTTGATCATGTTCAGTTGTAAAATTCATTACCCACTTCCATGACCAATCTTAACTATATCTTTAGGATCATTATATGACGTATAATTGGATGAGTAAGGTTTTGTAGTTGATGTTGAATCATTCGAGGTTAAGGAATTAGGGAAATATCCTTTGAATTAGTTGAATAACGTAAGGTTAAGCGATGCACTGCGGTCAGAAAATGATATGCGTAAGTTGAATGAATTTAGTCGAGAGGAGTTCTATTTGTGTAGTCCATACAAAATGTGTTTAGAAGAGTACATATGTTTGCATGAGTTAGCGGTTAATAGGTTGTTGTGGATGTCATTAATCAACAGTCAAGCAATGTAAGCATATGGGTAAGTTTTACATATACTCCAAAAATATGTATGGCTAGCTACTACAAATAATATGAATAGTGGGTATTGAGATTAGCTGATTAGGATGGAGGTGTTTTGACTTTTTAGCTAAGCAAATGACTAAATTAAGACAATAAGTCAGTTATAAGGGAGGAGAGATTATGCAAATATATGTGAAATTAGAGATTTTTTTAATGGGGATTAGATGTTGTAGAGAGGAGATTAGGGTTCCTAATTAGTAGCCGTACACGAGTAACCGAACCTTTATCGCCCTCATTCTAAAAAAATGTTGGATATTAATTTTGATTATTGGAATATTTTAGTTGGCTATTATGATCTCTATAATTTTTGGGAGTCCTTACCCCTGTGTTGATTTAGGAGCTATCTTCTTTCGACTAAGGTAAGTCGTCGAAACTTACTTAGCTGCCTTTCCACTGGCTAGCTTGTAATGTCATAGTGATGTGTGTTTCTTGGTTTGTTAATTACGAATTTGAGTAGAATGACGATACAATGATATTGATTAAGACCCTAGATAATGTATGTATTAAGATAGTCGTGACACCTGAACCACTCCGATCATGGTATACAAGGAGGGTCTTTGAAATCATTTTCTTGTAGGTATACGAGGATATGCATAGATATCACTCTTGCACGTGTATACGGGGACATAGGCGGGGTTGGTGGACCTTCCGTGTCACAACATAAGTTGAATATAGTATGTATAACTTAACGAAGATAATAAATGGAATATTGTAACGAATGCATGTTGTTGTGTTATTATTTTACTTATGTGTATTTGTGTTATCTAGTTACTTGCTATTTTTATGAGGATTGTTAGCTAACGATTTTACCGCTTTTGTTGATAGATTGTAGGTTTAGTAACAAGTTATGGAGTGATGCAGAATGGGTGGTCAACGGGTATACATACTTAGGATTGGTTTATGATTATTATCATTATTATTATGTCGCATTCCACTCAAATTTGTTGATAGATTGTAGGTTTAGTAACAAGTTATGGAGTGATTCGGAACGGGTGGCCAACGGGTATACATACTTAGGATTGGTTTATGATTATTATTATTATTATTATTATTATTATTATTATTATTATTATTATTATTATTATTATTATTATTATTATGTTGCATTCCACTCCAATTAGAGTTATGCTAGAATGATAGATGCTATTAGATATTCAAGTTGACACTTTTATTGCATGATTTTGATTTTTGCATTAAAGTATTATCAGTTTTATAAACCATCTCATTTTGCAAGATCTACTTAGTCATTGTTAAGCTAGAGTTAGGACCCATTGTGAGGTCCTTGCTCGTAGCATTCCAGGTTTTAAAATATGTATGTTACACATCGCCACCGTCATTGGTTTGTCTTTACATCTCTTATGGTGTTTCTAGGATTCTTGCTCTTTTTCGATTGTTGTTCTCGTAGTCCCACTTTTGGCGTTTTAATGTTTCCTTGACGGCTTGTCCGTTTACCGTCTTTTGGCCTCTCTATACACCAGGTGTATCTGACGTAGTCGAGTTTTCTTACCCTGTATCATCGACATTGGAAGCGATAAATCACTAGGACTAGATGACATGCCAACCGGCTTTTTATTAAAAAAATATTGGCATATTATTTGATCTACAATTGTAATAGCGGTCAAAAGCTTTTAGTGAACTAGAAAATTCCTAAAACAGATTAACTGTATCTTTATCGCACTTATTCCAAAAATAGACAATTCCTTTTTTTTTTGGTGAAAGCGAGACAAAAAAAGTCTCCGCGCAAAAGCGCTTATTACTTAAATAAAAAGTCTACATGCGGCTAGAACGAGGGAAGCACACCCCTCTGAGGTCATCTAACAATACCGTCCTAGAACCCAGTGGTGGCAAATCAAAAACATGTAAACCAACTGAAAGAGAGAACGCAACATTGGCTAGTGAATCCGCTAACCTATTACCTTCCCGAAAAACATGATCGAGTTTAACAACCCAATCCCTGATGAGTAAGCCTTGGCACCGGAGAACCAGGCTAAATAGCGGATGCATAGAATCCACTCCCTTTGAAAGTAGGCGGAGAACTACTAGTGAGTCGATTTCCAACAGGACTTGACGATATCCTTGTTCCCAAGCTATCTCAAGGCCAAAGATGACCCCCCATAACTCACTAATCGGTGCCGTTGCAGAACCTATGTTCGCAGCAAACCCAACCAGCCACTCTCCAATCTCGTCCCTAATAACACCTCCAGCACCTGCAGCCCCCGGGTTCCCTTTGCAGGCCCCATCAGTATTCACTTTGACCCAACCTCTACTCGGCACACTCCAATGGACTAACCTTGTGCATCGCTGCTGAACGATACCATTCATACCATCTCTCCTCCTTACCTCAACATATTCCTTAGCCCTACGACGCAAGAATGTGGCCTTGTCCCTTTCACCACAGGATCCATGGAAAATTCTCGCGTTACGCCATTTCCATAGCCACCAAATCACCAAGACAAACACACTATTCCATTCAACCTCATATTCTGTTAGCGTATTCCGGCTTATATTTGTGACAAACCAAACATCCCAATCTGCCCCAAAAAAAGCTTCCTGATGAGTTTGAGGGACTAACTCCTTCCACACAACCTCATCCCAACTACAATCCCGTAATAAATGGATCAAAGTTTCGGTTCCACCATTACACGACTTGCATGTAGCGTCATCGCTCAAATGTCTACGTACTCGCTCAACATTAGTAAGAATTACCCCTTTCCGGACCAACCATGCAAACCACCGAGCTCTCTCCGGAACGTTAACCCTCCAAATAAACTTGTAGCAACCGGATGTGCCCCAATTCTGACTTAATGAATGATAGGCCGAAGACGTAGAAAACTTACCGTTCAACGTACCCAACCAACGGACCTGGTCGGTGCGAGCCCCTATATCAACAAGAGTATACGACGCCAGTCGGAGCATACACGTTGACGTAACTTTTCCACACAGGCCATTCCAATTCCACCCTGTACCTGGAATCCATAAATCTCGCACCAACATGTCCAGATTAATACCTACAGTAGAGCCCATGAGTTGAGTTGTAAGTGGCTCATCAAATAGCCATTTGTCCTTCCAAAAACGGGTTGAACGCCCATCAACTACGTTCCTCCCAAGGTTTGGCACAATCACGTCATTATAGGCCTTGGCAATCCCCCGCCAAGTGACCGAGGTTCGCCGAGTACCAATCCAGATCCGGTCAGACCATTTACTAGGTGTGGTCCGGTACTTGTGAACCAGAACTTGGGACCACAATTGCTCATGGTTCTCAAAAAGGCGCCAACACAATTTCCCCATCATGGCCATATTCATTGTCTTAGCCTCTCTAATCCCAAGCCCCCCACATGACTTAGGTTGGCAGACTTCAGCCCATCTCACCAAATGCAGTCGCCTTTCACCTTGAGACGAGCCCCACAAAAAGTTCCTGCATAACTTGTTCAATCTGTCACAAATGGCCTGAGGTAATACTACAGTTTGCATAGTGTATATCGGAATGGACCCTAACACCGATTTTACCAAAGTAAGCCGTCCTGCCGCACTCAACGAATGTGCTTTCCACCCCGCAAGCCGACGGGTAACTTGCTCAATAAGAGGATTAAAAGTAGCGGTAGTAATACGATCATGGAAGACCGGGATGCCAAGATACTTACCAAGGTGTCTAGTCAAGGGAATCCGACTAGCATTGCTCAACGCCTCCTCAACCCCACCTCGCACATTATGTGACACAAATAGCTTGGACTTGGCCCTACTTACTCGTTGTCCCGATGCAGCACAAAATTTATCAAGACAACTATTCACCACTTCCAACTGCCCAACTGATGCTTCCGAAAAAAGAAGGATGTCATCCGCGAAGAATAGGTGAGATAAACGTGGTCCTCCTCTCGAGCAAACGATTGGTTTCCACTGACCTTCAAGCACAGTCCGATCAATAAGATGGCCAAGCCGTTCCAAGCATAAAACAAACAGGTAAGGAGAAATCGGGTCCCCTTGCCTAACCCCTCTAGTCATCTGAAAGGAGCGAGTTCGGTCCCCATTCCAAAGCAAGCTCATCGAACCGGTGGAAATACAGTGATGAATCAACTGAATAAAATGCGCCGGTAGACCAAGATCTTGCAATGTATCAACAATAAATTCCCATCTTAGCCTATCATAGGCCTTTTCGAGGTCGAGCTTCAGTACCATCATCCCTTTCCGTCCCGTTTTATACTTCATCGTATGAACCACTTCTTGTAAAAGGACAACATTGTCAGAGATCATGCGGCCCGGGATAAAGCTACTTTGCATAGGACTAACCACTTGGCTCATTAGTGATTTCAGACGGTGCTGAATAACTTTTGTAACAGTTTTGTAAAAAACGTTACATAAGCTGATAGGGCGAAATTGGGAGATAAACTCAGGCTTCGCAACTTTCCCAATCAACACAATCAATGTCTCATTAGACGTTGGTGGAAACACCCCCGAATTGGCAAACTCACTCACCAACGTAATCAATGAGTGCCCGACCGTCGACCAGAGCTTCTTATAGAATATCGGTTGAAACCCGTCCGGTCCGGGAGCTTTAAACGAGCCCATCTCCTTAATAGCATTACCAATCTCATCCTCCGTGAAGATACTATCCAGAGAGCTTAATTGAGATGGAGAGAGGCGGGGAAATCCACCTCGATTAAGCAGGGAGAGCGATGGAAGATCAGTCGGCCCGTAGAGATTCCGAAAAAACTCGACAGCATGTTGTTCAAGTCTTCTCACGTCCACACACCATTGACCGTCCTCCAACTTTAGCGCACGCACTGAATTTTGTTGCCTTCGGATCAACGTAGACAAATGGAAAAACTTCGTATTGTGATCACCGTGTTGGAGCCACAAATTCCGTGACTTTTGGAACCAAATCATTTCCTCTTGCGCTAGCACCTCATTAAGTTTCGCCGTACACTCCATTTCCTCAGCAATCAGTGCGTCAGTAGGATTGTCACTAAGGCTGGCCTGGACCATTTCGATCTCCTGAATGAGAGCTTTCTTCCGCTCGTGAATATTACTGAACACATCACGATTCCATTTTCGAAGTACCCCTCGCAGCTTTGCTAACGCCGTCGGTAAACTAGCCATCCTATCCCATGCGTCATTAACAAGGTTCTTAAAATCCGGATGCTCCAACCATGCTGCCTGAAATCTGAAGGGTCTGCGAAGTGAACGCCGAGCAAGACCTTTAATCGATAACAATAATGGATTATGGTCGGAAGATAATCGCGGAAGATGCGAAACAGATGCCTCAGGCCACAACATCCTCGCATCGGAAGAGCAGCATATTCTGTCCAGTCGCTTACTGACTCTCGTCCGACTATTATTACCATGGTACCACGTGAACGGAGATCCTCGGTAGCCAAGGTCTATAAGTCCCATATTCTCTAACCAAGCCTTGAAATTCAGCGAGCGTCGGATCAGGCGGGAAGAACCTCCTAGACGTTCCTCCAAACAAGTAATCTCATTCCAGTCTCCTCCGATCAAAATCGGATCGTGAATAGCCGCTAACTCATCATGTAGGACATCCCAAATATCACCTCTGTTTCCGGGATCCGGGCATATATAAACCGCTATCACATGCACTACCACACCCTCATACGTAATACATGCATGGATAAACTGCCGGTGTTTCCTAATCACTGTAAGCTGACACGAAGTAGAATTCCATAACAACCAAATACCACCACTTTGGCCAACAGCTTCCACTCTGTCGCAAGAATCAAACGGCATATTATTACACACCTCATCCGCCCTCCCCCTGAGCAGTGAGTTTCAAAAAGTGCCACAAAATCCGGGTGGAACTTTCTCGTCAGATATCGCATCGATCGTCGGAAACTAGGTTTCAAGGTTCCAAGACAATTCCAAAATAAACCTATCATTGATACTAATTTGAGGATGGGGCCCATGGTCAGGCTAGTGCGTCTCTTGCACTGAGTCAGGTGTGAGGCATAACCCGCCTTCCCTAACAACTTCCATATCATCTCTGGGGCTCAGTTGCGAATCAACCTCTTCCATACTCGTCAACGCTCCCGAGGCAGACAACATGCAATTCCTCAACAACTACTCATTATAGACTCAATAGTATATGTTCAACCATTTACAAAATCATTGCAAAAATCTTATCTAAAAGACTACATGCAATTCTCCAAAATTTGATCCACCCTTTACTAGGTGCTTTCACCCAAAATAAATCAATTCACGATGATGTACTCATTGTTCATGAAATCTTCCAAAGGTATTGATCCAAAAAGGCAAGAAATGATTCATGACAATCAAACTCAATATAGGCCTATGATAAAGTGGAATGACCTTTTCTAGAAGCAGTCTTGGCCAAATTTGGATTTGGAGAAAAAAATTAGAGCCTGGATTGAAGAATATATCTCGATGGTTTCATACTTGATACTAATAAATGACTCTCCAACAAACATTATCCTCCAACAGAGAAGCCTCCGTCAAGGAGACTCATTATCTCCTTTTCTTTTCAACCAAGAGGCCGAGACACTAGCTAGAATCATACAAATAATTAGCAATGAGAACCAAAAGATAATAAGCTTTCCTATCTCGAGAAATGGATCCACTATCCCTTTTTGGCATTTGCTGATGACATGATAATTTTCACCAAAACAACAACGACATCAATTAATATGAATATATGTCTTAACTGTCTATTGATTGGTTTTCGGTCAGGTAATAAACTACCACAAATCAGCATTCCAAACAATAATAATTGTAGACCCGACCACTAAAAGAAGAATACTTGTACATATGGACATTGCAGTAACAAACAACCTAGAAAAATATTTTGGATGCCCGATTATAATTGGACGATTAAAGAAAGACATTTTTAGTAGTGACAAAAAAAAAAGCAAACAACAACTAACATAATAAAACGTCACAATCCTTTCATAAGAAGGACGAATAACGTTGATAAAAAGCTAACTTAAATGCAAAGTCAAGCTACCTAATGCAATTCTTTATGCTTCCAACAAGTATTCATAAAGAACTTTACCAAATCAACAAGATTTTCTTCTAGAACAAGAGACCAAATTTCCACCATTCATTAGTTAGGATAAAATATGCAAAGCAAAAACACTAGGAGAAACGAGAATCGGTAAAGCGGAAGATATGAACAAAATATTATAAATTAAACTTATATGGAACGTGACGGCAAAACAAAACAACATTTGAGCTAAAGTTATATAAGAGAATTACCTCAAAAGGAACACGCATATGAAAATATAAATCCGGGAAAAAACACGTCATGGCAATAGAAAAGGTAATAAAATTAAGACATTATTTTGAAAAAGGTTTCGAATGGAGTGTTGGTGATGGAAAAATCATTGGATTTTGAAAAAACATATTGATCACTGACCAACCACGAAAAACGTGGTGAACGACAAATTAGCGATCAATACGTCTCAACTAGTAAGCAATTTTATAACAAATAAACAATGAAATCATCAACAAACAAATCAACTGGATAGTATATTACCACATGACATTATTAGGAAATTAAACACGTACAATCTAGCTACCTCAAAATCAAATACAAGACATATTCTATAGGGCATCAAGTTAAAAAGGATGGTTCTTCACTAAATCGGCAATGAAACTTATCCAAAAGCGTAGGGGACAGACACACTTTGACAAAATGTAGATATGGGATATCAACATAATGCCATAAGTTAAAAACTTTTTGTGAAAATTCTCTTCATATGGCATTCCAACAAAAGAGGACCTTGGAAAAACAAAAGGTCCGGTTTTAATGCATTTTGAGATTTATCAACACCCAAAATTTATTTTTAACCACCTCTTTGTCAAATGCTTGTATACATTACATTGTATTAAAAATAATAAAATAAAAACTCACTTATACAATTATGATCCAACATGCCATAAAATAACAGAAATCATCACGGAAATAAAGGAAAAATGTAACCAACAAAATTAAGACAAATAGTAGTTACATGGTGAAATATTTGGTTAACTAGAAACCAAATAATTTTTTACAAAAAAATGTCATGGGATTTCAATCAATTGATTCAAAAAACAAATCAATGATTGAGACGAGGATACATAAAAACGCCAAACTCCAATGGATGACTTGTAAATTGAGACGGAAAACAAAAATATTAATTGGATGAGACCAATCTTAGACTCTGTCAAAATTAATTTTGATGCTTCTAGAAACTCAAACGATCAATGTTCGTATGGTTTTATCAATTGAGATCATAACACCATAACACTCACTATTGAATTAGACAATATGGAGCAGAAACCGTCCTTCAAGCGGAGGCTTATAATCTAACAGATGGCCTCCAAAAGACCATAAACTTAGGATTCAATACTATTGAAATTGAAAGGGATAACTTTGTACTTATCAACTCAATCAATCAAATTTGAAATCCGTCATGGGAAGAGGACATGATCATCTTTGACATCTCCATTTTGATTTCAAGGTGTACACAAGTTAAAGCTCAAGGGAAATTAACGCCGTTGTAGATAGACTACCATCTTTAGACCATAGTTCATATCCAAATGATGAGAACCATCCGCGGGACGTTAAATACCTCATATTTTCTGGGACGGCCAACTGACATGTTGCCCTCCTCTTACCTTTGTATAAAAAAAAGGCAAGAGGTGATTTTGTAGCATTTGACATAATTATAGTGTAGTAGATAAAGAAGAAAGTAAAATTCCGTTCTTATGCTCTCGAGGTTTCGTTTGTTCCGGTTAATGACCACTAAGTTTGAATATTCGGTTTGGTGCCCTTTAGGTTTAATTTTATTCTATTTTATGCCCATTCTCAACCAAAACGTTAGTTTTATGAGTCACTTTTTAATTTGGAAAAAAATAAAAAAAAATAAATGAAAATTAGGGGAAATATGAAACAAGATATTGCTTGGTATTTGTTTTCCGTTAGAGATATTGCTTGATATCTACTTGGAGAAGAAATAAATTATGGCATTCGAACGCCATCCATGAAATCTCACAATCGCCTTTAATTCTCTTATTCGTCAATTTCGATACTCTTCACCATTGCCCTCACTTTCGATACTCTTCGCCGCCACCCTCGACTTTGATACTCTTTGCCTTTGACATCTTCACCCAAAACATCAATGAAGAGACCAACTAGGAGTAGTTGCTTGATCTTCTTTGCCCGAAATCAGGTTTGATATATTTCTTGGCTTCGAATACATTACCCCCTCTTCGAAAATCAGGTTAAAAAAACGTAGTCCTAATTTTATGTTTGTGCTATAAATTTAGGGTCTGTTTCTTTCCCATATCCTGACATAAGATATGAGTAAAGATATCACAAATCGGATATCCATATTTTGTAATTGAGTATATGAGAAAGGAACAAGCCCTTAGGGTGATTTCGCTCTTCGAAATGAGCCTAATTTTTTAATTGTCCTTGTGCATGTTATATTTTTGGAATAAGACGTGTTTGTAAATCATTTGAAGCAATGAAGTCGAACTTGATTACTAAGATTTCTATTTAGCTGAACAAAATTTAGCGATTGGCATGCTCAAATGATACATCTTGCATAAACACAATATTGCCACCGGTGAAGATTATACCCTCGTAATTCAGATACCAAACACAATGTCAAATGTCAGTAAGGGCTCGTTTGGTATGACAGTAGGAATGAGGTTGGAATTAGGAATCGGAATGGAACAAGAAATTGGAATAAGTCATTCCTGATACTTTGTGTTTGGTATGATGTTGGAATGAAAGATTTTTTAGACATATTTTTGATTTTATATGAGTTATGAAACAAGAAATCGTATCATATTTGAGGATATATGTGAAAGTTTACAATGCAAATATATGCTATTTTTTAAACTACATTTAAGAAAAATGAAGACTAAATAATAACTTAAAAAATAAACATTAAACAATCGTCAACCCAAATAAATAAGTATATAACTTCTTCTATCATATATATATATTTCTAATTGAACCAATTATATTATTTTCGAGCATTTTCCGGTTACATCACTTCTTGAATGAAATATGTGTATTATAGTTTAAGTTTTTTTTTTTTGAAATAATTTGGTTTACTAGGCTTTTTGTAGTTTTGTGTTTAGTAAATGTATCCCTTGAGAGAAGATTGTGTAGAGTTTGAAAATAAATACAAAAGGTTGAGGTATATTTACTTAATTGAAACATTAAAAAGTTTAGTTACTTCTCTAGTTTTTCAAAAAGGCCTACTTACCAAAATTGCCCTTTTTTGTCAAAATCACGCTTTTCTAGAAAATAATAATATAATTCAAATTATTTGATGGATAATAATTTTTTTATAGAAAATTATTATTTTTATTTTGTGAAACTAAATATATATATATATATATATATATATATATATATTTGTTACGAATGTGTCATATCGTTTAATGTATATTCGTAGTTATTGTTGGTTGAGTGGATTATTCGTAGTTATGTTGAATTCCTAATTATTATTATTCGTAGTTATTATTAATTATGACATCTACTCTAAATATCAACCCTTAATACTCATCATCCAACGGTGTACGATGTTGGAATGAAAGATTTTTTAGACATGTTTTTGATTTTATATGAGTTATGAAACAAGAAACCGTATCATATTTGATGATATATGTGAAAGTTTACAATGCAAATATATGCTATTTTTCAAACTACATTTAAGAAAAATGAAGACTAAATAATAACTTAAAAAATAAACATTAAACAATCGTTAACCCAAATAAATAAGTATATAACTTCTTCTATCAAATATATATATATATATATTCCGGTTACAATACTTCTTGAATGAAATATGTGTATTATAGTTTAAGCTTTTTTTTTTCAAAATCACGCTTTTCTAGAAAATAATAATATAAGTCAAATTATTTGATGGATAATAATTTTTTTTATAGAAAATTATTATTTTTATTTTGTGAAACTAAATATATATATATATATATATAGATCATATGAGAACACCCCAAACGTGTATACATGAGAACAGATTCGTAATTATTATTAGTTTTGTTACGAATGTGCCATATTTAATGTATTATTTGTAGTTATTGTTGGTTGAGTGGATTATTCGTAGTTATTGTTGGATTCCTAATTATTATTCGTAGTTATTATTAATTATGATATCTACTCTAAATCTCAACCCTTAATACTCATCATCCAACGGTGTACGATTGTTTTCATGTATACACGTTATGATATCTACTCTGTTCTCATGTTCTCACGTTAGGGGGTGTTCTCATAGGAACTATACTCTCTCTCTATATATATATATATAGGAATAAGATCGAGTAAGAACAAGTGATACAGTAAGAAATGAGAACAGATCTAGACCGCACAATTTAATTCATTAAAGGATATGATATGTTAGTATATTAAGACAGTAGTATATAATATACTCATTGTTTCCATACGAGTTACATAATAAATTTACTTCCTTAATATGTTTATCGATCCAATTATAATTTGTCGGTGAATTAATAATATGAACATAAAGTCTATAAGTGCACTAATATGTGCACGTCTAATATTCACTTTGACACGATTATTTCATTTGCAATAATATATACCATTACACGAGCCATTATGTTATGCATGTCTCGTGCATATTTCTAGTAGAATACGTGCTTATGTGTGCATAGTTTATATACATACTATATACCAATGCATGACTTCTTCATTTGTAAAACATATATACCAATGCACGACTACTTCATTTGTAAGAAAATATATACCAATGCACACTACTTCATTTATAAAAAAAATAAATTAGTAGAATATGTGACTATGTGTGCATGTGTAAATGCAGGTGAAACACTAGTTGGAAGTATGAGTCGTGCATAGCACTACTTGGAACGCAGGAGTCGTGCATATGTGTTAATGCAAGTTAAACATCGGAGTCGTGCATATTGTGAAGCACCTGTTGGAAACTCCGATGACACGAGTAAAAATTTTTACCGTGCACTTTTGTAATAGAATATACACATTTCTTTCCATCATTAAATTTTATTCTCCATATATTTCATTTGTAATAAATCATGCACGATTATTGAATATTTTCATTACCATATTTGGATACCATAATAAATCTTAATACAAGAATACCTTAATTAGACGTCAAATCTCAACCTTTTGTGCTTTAATCTAACGATCATTAGTTGTTCTTATTTCTTACCGTAAAACACGTTCTTACTTGATCCCGACCCTATATATATATATATATGAAATGAGTTTTTGTTGGAATGGATGATACCCACCTTTAAATTATGGAAATCAATTTCTTCTTCTTTTGAGTTGGAATGAGCCATTACATGGAATCATTCTCGTTTTGATTCCAAGGGCTACCAAACACGAGGTATTAATATCACTCATTCCGATTTAAATTCCTGATTCTATGGGAATCGTACCAAACCAGCCTAAGAGTATACCCATGTAAATGTTCTGTTTTATTTTCCATATGTTTTTCACTTTTGTCTCTACTTATTTTCCTTTCCATTTCTTTAAATAAAAAGTGACGGAAATTTACGAAATTTTGCAAGAAGAAACGAGAAAGGCAGGCCGCAGGCCCCTTGGTCGTCCGCGTGAAGTGGAAGCAGTCAGACACTCACAAAACCCTTTTAAATTACGTTTTTCTCACGCCTCTCTGCCCCCTCCTTCGATTTCTCTCCATTCCCCTCTCTCTTCGTTTCTGATTTAGGGTTTCTTTGTTACTGCGCCGGTCATGGCTTCCAAGCGGATCTTGAAGGAGCTCAAGGATCTCCAGAAAGACCCTCCTACATCTTGCAGCGCAGGTTCTTCTTTCTTCTTCTTCTTCCATTCAATTAGCTGTACCTGATCAGATAGATCGATTTATAATAACATTCTTCCTTCTCGCTATTCGCGTTTTATCTGCCAAAGTACCAGAAAGTTTATCATTTCACCTAATTACTGCTCGCAAATAGCTGGTGTAGTATGGTCTTCTGTGCAGTTTGAAGCTGACGTTTTTTGATGCATTCTTGATCTAAGATAGACTTGCTTGGTTTTCGGATCCATTTTTAATCTAATTTAGATGCGGTAATTGGGGTGTTGCCAGGCATTATGTTTGATGTTACACTGGATAAGGCTAATTGTAAAATTTTATTGGTAAGTCTCTACTCAGATGCCCCAAATTTGGGGCTGAGCAAAAGGTAGCTACTTCATTCTTCAGCCAATATGACATTAGAATTCTGATAGTGTGGAAATTCGGAAAGCACACGAACACAAAATTATTAGGATTATCACACACGAGAACAAACACAATCTTAAGATCGTCACGGAAGAACATAGGTTAGGAGAGTAAACCGCCAAGAGAGCAACTCTGGCAAGAAAGGCAAAATGGTTCTGGATAATCTCTCTCTGTCTCACTGCTAGTCCTTGTTTATACCCTTAAGGCCTCACCCTAAACACCTAGGGATCGGACTAGAGAATCACAATTCACAACTCACCCTATCCATTTTGTGAAAATTGCAAAAAGTAAATTATCCCTTCTACAAATTAACCAAAAGCAACCTATTTTTATCCTAGACGATTGTGGCCTAACAAATTCTCTCAAGGAAATTTGATTTTGTGCTTGAGCTTTATGTTCTGTGGCTTTTGCCTTTGTTTTACAACTCCAAGTTGATAGTTGGTATCTACTGAGTACTGACCATTGGTGAATGGCCTTGTTCAGTTTATTGGCATAGGGCATATTAATCTCTGGTTACTTGAATTCAAAATAATGATTAGGAATTTTCCATTATGGTTTTTACACCTGAAATGTTTGTCTTTTGTATATAGCATTTGTGATATAATGTGGGGTTGGAATAATATTCTTATCTAGAAACTGATCTGTAAGACTGTTAGGAGGATTGTTGAAGTCACAGTGGGGTGATCTATTTCAGGTGTAAAAACCATAATGGCAAATTATTTTGAATTCAATTTACCAGAGATCTATGGGTTGGAATAATAGAGTCTTATCTAGAAACTGATCTGTAAAACTGTGAGGAGGTTTGTTGAAGTCACAGTGGGGTGATCTATGGGTTGCTCAATCATGAATAAGGCTAGAGATAGTAGATCTTGATCATCCAGGCTTTTCCTAAGGATCAATTAGTTTTTGTATTGATATTTGGAGAGTATACGTGAACTCTCCAGGGGTTCTCCCTCTGCCTCTTGTCAATCTTTCTGTGTTTGTGGTTATTTCTGTGTGCTTCAGTCCCACCCCCTTAGCATTTTGGTGTTTTCTAAGGCTTTTTCAGTTTTTTGTAAGTATTGGTAGCCGTTGCTTCTAGCATTTCGAACACTACTTTTTGGAAGCTACTCTCAATTGCTACTGTTACACCAACCTCTACTGCTGCCACTTGATATGCCAAAGCCAAACACACCCTTAGAGTATCAGTTTGCATGCCCAGTATTTGTATCTAAAAATTCTTATTCAAGTGCTGATAATAATAGCATAACTATACTAGACTTGTTTGGACTTTATATTTTTAGCAAGTGTGAACTGAATGATATATAGATGTCTAGAATCTGTTGACTCATTTCTGGTAAAGCTCCATCTAATTATATTTTGTGTACTTGTCATATTTAACAGGTCCCGTTGCTGAAGATATGTTTCATTGGCAAGCAACGATAATGGGTCCAACAGATAGCCCTTATGCAGGAGGAGTTTTCCTTGTGACTATTCATTTCCCTCCTGATTATCCCTTTAAGCCACCCAAGGTGTGCTCTTGGTTCTGGAAACAGAAAAATTTTGCAAGAATATTGTTGTGGTCATAATTCAGAAGTTGTTGATAATATAAGTTCTTGTATGTTTGACAGGGTTAAAGCTCCTCTGTTTATTTTTGGCCATAAATGAGTGGATATTTTTAGAAGCATTGCTAACCTTCCTTAATTGTAGTACCTAGTTGTGTAAGTCTTGTGTTCATATTGATCGTCTTTGCAGGTTGCTTTCAGAACGAAAGTTTTCCACCCAAACATCAACAGCAATGGTAGTATTTGCCTTGATATTCTCAAGGAGCAATGGAGCCCGGCTTTGACCATATCTAAGGTTCTGGCTAACATTCCGTAGTCATTGCTTACTAATATAACACGTTATGCTCGTTTGTTGAGGTATACTAATATGCATCATGTTTACTGACTAAGCTAATAGCATGAGGATTTCTTCTGGATTTTACATCAATAGGTGTTACTCTCCATCTGTTCTCTGTTGACTGATCCAAACCCAGACGACCCCTTGGTTCCAGAGATTGCGCACATGTACAAAACCGACAGAGGCAAGTACGAGACTACGGCCAGAAGCTGGACTCAGAAGTACGCCATGGGCTAGCATGTGTCGCAGCTACATCTTAGCTGAGGTTTAAGTTTAAGGTTGGATGGTAAGTGTTTGTATAAATACCTCCCAATGTAACTCCAATGATGCTTGTAAAATGGAAACATTGCATCATCAATTTGACAATTGTGTGTTTGCTGTGCCCGTAGAACTGATTTCAGAAGGACCATGTTGAGTTTGTTGGTTGACGGGCAAAATGTGTACCTTGATCTTTTTGAATAATTTACTCATTTATGGATTTATGATCGAGTAATCAAAGCAACTAGTCATTATTGTGTCAGTTTGATAGGGTCACTTAGTAACCACTTTATGGTCATTGTTATTAACTTTAGTACAAAGTCAAGTTGACCTAATATTTTATATAAATCACTACTAGTTTTTGTACTGTAACGTATTATAAACAATGAACGAGTGATTTAGGATGTAATTGTCCTTAATAGTGTTCTTTTTCCAAGTGATGACAAATGCAAGTGCCATCAGAAGTTGTCTTTGTCGGGGCCGGTTTCCTTGGGATTTCTTTCATCAAATCATTCAAATAGGTCTGAATTTTATGTACGACTTAAATTCGAATTTGATGTCACTATTGTCGCTGGGGTTGGGCAGGGCATGGGATGGGATGAAATTAAGGTCGTCCCGCGTTCTGTCCCGCAAATTATAGCCGGGACAGGACAAGATGGAGTTTACAACTTTTTTTTTTCTTCGTTCTATGTGGGGCATGTCCCACAAGGGATAGGACGAGATGGATCTAATCCCGCAAGAATTGTGCACTGATTATATTCAACATTTGTACTTGTTTTCTCTCATCTTTAAAGACACAAATGTTAAAAAAAAAAAAAGCGATACCGAATTATCGATTCAAAAGGGGCCTACATTAGTAGTTAGTACTTTCAAAATAAATACAAGTTACATCAAAGTGTGTCTTACCGATTCACATTCAAAAAACCTAGCACTACACTACACTAATGATAGTTTACAAAAGATAACATTTTTTCACATGTTGTGATCCCTAACGATAGTTTAGAATAATTCATAGTAATTTATGTATATTATAATCTATATAATATTTAACAAAAATATAAAAATATTATTTATATATATATATATATATATATATATATATGCAGGACGGGACGAGATTAACCGAAATGAGAAGTTTTCGTCTCGCGTCCCGTCCCGTCTTGATACACATTAACCGGGACGGGATTAGCCAGGATTTATGCTCACCCCTAGTTGTCGCCAACCAACTTTGAACTTGGTTATACTCAAGTCCATTAGTAAATTATAGAGACCTATATTAAAATGTAGATCAACAATGTGTTTGTTCAGTGAAACAAGAATTGTGGTAAATGAAGTTTTTTTTTTTCGATGCAAGGGTAAACAAAAGGGGAACGGTCTCTAATGACCGGCCACCCAAAGCATCCAAACAGATGAGGTCTTCAACATCTTCCGGTAGCACCTCGTCTGACTCGACACAAGTCTCTTGCGCGAAACCATGCAACGTAAGTCTATCTGCTACGATGATGAAATCCCAGAAAAGTGGTGAGCATAAAGCTTATCAAAACCGGAGATCAAGGAGGAGACGTCCGAGAAGATCATAACGGAGACAAAGGGAAGAAGGGTGAAGCTGGAGAAGACAAACAAACACAAAATGTAAAGCATCTCCCAAAGATTAAGTTGGTAATGGGCGAGCAAAGCACTATCAGAATAGCACCACCGGATGCATGTACAACAGGACACAAACTCATAGGGAGGTTGAACGACGAGAATTCGAGGAAGAGCCTCCCATCAAAAGAAACCGTTATGAAAGCACCCCACCACGACCGTAATCCAGAGACGAAGTACACCGAAATCTTTAGAAGAGCTTGAAAAGAAGAACATGCCAAGGTCCACCTCAACGAAACTCACGAACTTATTCATAACGAGTTTTTCGCTCAAATTAGTTCACAACTTCAAATAAGGAGAATCTTTTCCGGTTTTCAAGTAAACTAGTTAAAAGTTTTATTCCAATCAGATTCCATAGACCAAAAATGGTCGGAATTTATGACTCTTATCGGAGAAAACAGATTCCATAGCTGGTTTGACCAATGTCGTTGTTCGTAAGCTATGAGATATTTGTCTAAAGCTTCATGCTTTTTTCAATAGTTCAAACAACTTTTCTAAATAAAAAGATTGAAAATTTCAATTCCAGTTCCATGAAAATAGACAAATTTTCAACACTATCAATAGGTTCGGTAGATCTCAAATCTAGATCTGAAGGTTTGTTGAAAGGAAATTGTTCGCAAGTGGATTAAGGCGAAGAGGGACATCAAAACAAGCGTTTGCATCTCCTAAAATCATCAAATAATCTAGAAAATAGTTTGGGAGACACTAGGAAGGTAAATATACCATACATAGTTAGACTTTAGAGCATTACACTAAAGATTGTTCATATGAGCATAAGCCACTCAAGATTGTTTAAGGATATAATTTGTTACTTGAGATTGTTAAATGAGTATATTCAATTATTCGAGAATGACTAGGAAAAAGTATTTAATATGAGAGATTCACATATCCTCACTCTTATTCCTCTTGTTCCTCCACTTTACTCAGAAAGTGTAGTTGGATAATTTTTTTCAACAAGTTAGTTTAGGATCAAAACAATATTTTGGGAAAGATTAAAGGTTATAGGTTCCAATTGTTCATAATTACTTCAATTTTGAGGGAAATTTCAAATAAGGCCGAAGAGTAGAGTTACAAAAAAGAAAATCGAAGGTTGTACAAAAAGAAAGGTTTAAAAGAAGATAGACCTTGAAAAAAAAACATGTGTAAGGAAAACAAAAAGCTAGAAGATAAGGTTAGAGGTTTAGATCTAAAAACCAAAAAAGTTCAACAAAAAGAAAAGGCAACAAAGGATATTAACCCTACCACACACAAACATAAACAACCAACCCGAAAGGAGATTAAAAAAACAAAAACGATTAAAAAAAATCTCATCTTCATAATACCACAAGTTGATAAACATGATAGCAGACTCAACAAAATATAGAGAAAGAGTGGAACGAAAGTACAAGAAACAAAAAAAAAGGATATGAAAGCCCACTAAAAGGATAAGGATACATCGAATAGGAAATAACTTAACCCACAAAAAACAAATTTTGGACCTAGAAAACATTTGGAAAACAAAGAAAAAGAGAAAAATATTTCTCTATCATCTTCGCACTTTAGAGATGAAGATGAATTTTCCTCAAAATAAAGATGGAATGAACGATCATTATTATTCTATTGGTATAGCATTTGTCTTTGTTTGGATTTGATTCGAGATCTCTCTCGGATGTTTTGGTAAAGTTGGATTTGAATTTATTGTTCAAGAATTAGCTTTAGATGTTATTGTTGATCGATTTTGGTTTCTTTGAAGCTGGATTTGTGATGGGTTGTGAAGAAATGAAATCATATGGCACTTATCACACTAGTCTTGGTTTGAAATTCCGAATCTTGGGTATCACTCTTGATCAATGTCTATTCGTTGTCATTCACAATCTTAGTGCCCATAGAGATAACTTTTTGAAGAAGATAATAGAGGAATAATTTTTTCATTAAAACCCTTATTGAGAAACACAAATTAAATATTTTGATATAGATTTATTCAAGATTATTTCACGGTTTTTTTAATATTGGTCACAAGTTTGTTCAAGATTTTCACGATTTATGCAAGCGTCACCCGCTTTGATACAATTTGATCTAGATTTATTCAAGATAATTTCACGGTTTTGTTTGTAATGTCTTAGTTAAAAGACTCACATTTTGTTCAATTCCTTTTGATTCGATCATGTTCGGATTCAGTTAGAGGCAAACACATTTTTGTGTGGTTCTCTTTAAGTCGATCATGATTAGATTTAATCGGAAGTTGTTTAGATTTAACCGGAAGCTGAATAGTGTAGTTCTTATTTGTACGAGTTTTCATGTGTGTCATTAAAGAAGGATTCTCTCCATGTGTGAAATTAAAGAAGGCTTTCGTTATCTTTCTCACGGCAATTTTGTTCCAAAATTGAAGTTAGATCGAGACAATTCTCAATAATTTTCATCTATCTGATAGCATGGATTATAGTCTATATTTTGGGGTTTGTTTGAACGTTTTATCTTTCATAATCTGCATGTTTGTATGTATATTATGTGATTATATTACCATTTCATCTACCTTTGCGGGAATCGAGGTCTACACCTAGTTTTGTTGTAATTGTAGGTAAAATGGCACGTTTTGCATCAAAAAGGAGCAAAAAGAGCTAAGGAGTCATTGGAGCTACATTCAGGAACATAAGGAAACATCCAGGAAGCATGGCCATGGATTTGAGATTCACTTTGGACCAGTTTTGAGAGATTTCACATTCAGTTATGACTCACCTCGGTTGACCACAGATTCATCTCGACCGAGGTGATCCAGGGAAGTCGACTCGACCGAGGCGAATACCTAGGACGCGGCGAGAATATTTTATTCTTGGATCTTTTATCTTTGGAAAGTGGTCTTATATTTTTGGGCTTGGCTCCTGGAAGGAAGAAGATATACTAGATCATATATTTTACCTATATTTATGGGAAAAGATCTCTTCTAAGATATCTTATCTTTGGAGGGTTATTTTCCTATAAAAGGGGTTGGATTTCCACAAATCCAACAACACGCTATACAATCGATCATGGTTTATACGCAGCAGCAGCCATACTCCAGTTGGGAGATTTGAAGACCTTTTTGAAGGTTGAAGGAAGATTGAAGATTGTAGCTTTTATAGCTTTTGGAGGTTTTCTTGTAAGATTACCTTAGATTCTCTTCCTTGTTGTCTTGCTTGTTGGATTTATATCCAAGGAACGCTTTGTTGTGATATTTGATTCAGTTATTGAAGTCTTTTCATTAAATTCTTCTTGTTCAAATATTCACCTTCTTCCCATATATTTGATTAATACTTTCATGATGATGAGTGGCTAATCTCTTGTGTGATTCTAGGGTGATTGGCTGAAGGTTGTGGGAAAAACAATGATAGAATGATCTTAATCACAGTAGGACCCTGAAAGTTCGAGTCTTTAACCTTAACCCTAAGCATCTCGCTCAGTCGATGAACATCTCGGCCGGGGTGGAATTTGGCTGACCGAGGTGACTTATCTGATCCGAAACTGAGAGTTAAGTGTTAGAGTTTGCCAAATCCTATTCTTATTACACCTTTCCTGGTTCAATGCAAGCCTAGGATGAGACTTACCCGGTAATTCCTTAATTTGTTTACCAACGATCATAAGTGTAGGTAATAAAGGTTTATCCTTTATTGGGGTTTGAGTGTGCTTTCATCCCTTCTTTGTGAGTTAGCCTGAGACTTACCCGGTAAAGGTTGATTCTATTCCCTTAGATGGAGTGTTAGTTTGAGGTTATAGTTCTTTATCTTAATTCCTTGAGACTTACCCGGTAATAGGAGTTACGGTTTAGGATTAGTGAGTAGTGAGACTTACCCGGTGATCTATTCTACTTTAGTAACACCTTCCCTATGCAAAAATCTCAGCTTTGTCCGCTTATCTTTAGATCTTGAGTTGGAACCACAACTAGATGCTTTAATCCCTAGAATTGCATGTTTCCTTTATTGACTTCTTATTCATCTTTGATTGTGTTAATTGCTTTTGTGGTTAGTATTTACATAAGCATACCGTAATTGGACTTTGTTTCACTAAGTTCCTGTGATCGACCCCTGGAATTCCTTGCTTTTACTACGATTGACCCGTACACTGCGGGTTCGCATCCTTGTTTTAAGCTTACGTCTAGGGTTATAAATTTAAAGCTTGCACACACCGTTTGGAGCGAACAAGTTTTTGGCGCCGTTGCCGGGGACTTGGTCTAGACCGAGCCGGTTACGGTTTGCTCTTGGGGCACTTGCCCCCGTGTCTATTAACCACTCTACTTGAGTGACTTTTGCAGGTTCCTTTTTAGGTATATGCGAAGAACCCGCACTGGGAAGGAAATCGTTCCTTACGATCCCGAACCAGAAAAGACATACAAGCGACGCTTAAGAGAAGCAAAGATGGCCCAACAAGACAACCGCGATCTTGAGGCCGAGTTGAAAGAGGTGTTAGAGCTGCTACGCCTCTGTAGGGAAGAACTAAGGCGAGAGAAGGAAGAAACTCGCACCAAGACTGAAGCAATCAAAGTAGAGATGGCCGTCATACGAGACTAGATTCTACTTCGACCGAGGGAAGATCTAGTCCCAGATCCTCGACCGATGCAGGATCCAGTTGCTGACCCTCGACCGAGGCAGGTTCCAGTACCTGACGCCCCGGCCGAGATACTTCCACCTCGGATGCCAGTCCGAAACGTTCTTCTTGCAGGAATCCCACAAACCCTAGGTCAAAGGATGGACCCTAATCAACAACTGAGGCGTCCAGGAGTTAATCTAGGAGATCCAGTGGACCATGACTATGAACTTCGACCGCAAGTTCTATCCATGATTCGCCAATGCCAGTTCGGAGGGCTAGAGAAGGAATCACCACATCAACATCTTCAAAACTATGAGATCTTGATGGAGACCTTGAGACCTCCGAGGATTGAAAATAACAACTACAAGCTAAGACCTTTTTACTTTTCTTCAAAAGATAGAGCTCTTACTTGGTATCAATCTCTTCCTCCAGGAAAAATTAGCACATGGGAGGAGATGACGACGGAATTCTTGACCAAATTCTTCCCCCCCTCAAAGACAACTAAATGAGAGGGAAGATCAATGCTTTCATTATGAAGGACAAGGAGAGCTTGTCCAAGTCATGGGAGCGGTTCAAGGACATTCTTTTGAATTGCCCACATCATGGGATTCCAAAGTTAGAGTTATTGGAGATTTACTTCAAGGGACTGGACGGAAGCACCCAGTTCAATCTCCAACTACTCTCCGCCGGTACCTTCATGGACATGGCGATTGACGAGGCTTGGGACTTCATTGAGAAGCAAGCCTTGCATATGGAGAAGTACACCCACCAAGGAGCTGAAGGTGGAGTTAAAAGAGTTAACTTCCAAGAAACTCAGCCCAACAACAATCAACTCACGTCTTTGAAGAATGACGTGAAGCAATTGAAGGAACTCTTGGTTGCTCAAACCAAGAAGGAAGAGCAAGGGCAAAGGAACAACAACAACGGATACCGTAACAACAACAACGGTTCCCAGAACAACAATTACAACAACAATAATTGAGGATCCAATAGCAACAATTGGAGGACAAACAACCAAAATTCTGGTAACAATCATTCAAACTCCAACTCTAACGATTCCTCTAACCCGTTCCTCTCTTCCCCTTCTTCTTCTTCTTCTACTCCATTAAAAAGCCAGGGGCAAGGATCAAGTTCGTCTCAGCCGGAAAAGAAAGACGCAGTTCTGGAGGCTATCTTGATCAAGCTCAACGCTATGGAGACTTCTATGACTTCATTTTCGAAGGCCCAAAAAGCCTTTGAACAACAACTTGCAAATAGGGCGAATGAAGCACCAAGAGATCCAGGGAAGCTTCCAGCAAGGACGGAAAGCAACCCTAAGGGCCAGATCATGGCCATAACTACGAGGAGTGGACTGAAAACTGCAGATCCAGTGCCTCGGTCGGTGCCAGTACCGACGAAGACCACCTCGGTCCAGGTGCAGTCGAAGAACACTTCGGCCGAGATGCCAACCGAGGTGGAACCACAGAAAGCGGAGGGGAAAACTGAAGTTTATGTTCCACCTCCTGCATACAAACCACCACTTCCATTCCCCCAGTCAAGAGCCAGAGCACATCTAGACAAACACTTTGGTAAGTTCCTTGACTTGATGAATAAACTGCATATTAACATTCCTTTCCTTGATGCTATTCTAGGAATGCCCGCCTATGGGAAGTTCTTGAAGGAAATCCTTTCAAGGTAAAGGAAACTGGAAGACTTTGGTGAAGTTAGGATGACATCTAAATCCTCGGAGCTCATACAAATCATGAAGGAGAAGATGTCACCTAAATTGAGAGATCCCGGATCATTTTGCATTCCCATTCAAGTTGGGGATGTCAGTTGTGAAGCCCTTTGTGATCTAGGAGCCAGCGTGAGCATCATCCCGCTGGAGCTATGTGTGAAGATTGGACTTGAAGAGCCCAAGCCGGTCAAGATTCGACTTTATATGGCGGATCGCTCCATCACCCATCTCGTGAGCATCTTGGAGGACGTTCCGGTCAAGTTAGGTAACTTCTATCTACCTATAGATTTTGTTGTACTTGACATTCCCGCAGATTATCCTGTTTCTATCATTCTCGGGAGGCCATTTCTAGCAACTTCGGGTTGCAACGTGGATTGCAAGAACGCCAAGTTGAAATTCAACATTGGTGGCGATGAGGTGGAGTTCGCACTACTTGCAGCCATGAAAGGGGAGCAGCTGAGTGATGATATCTTCAACATCTATGATGAAGAAGAATCAAGAGAATTGGTGAGCTCTATCCTTACTAACGATCCACTCGAAAGAGTTATTAGCTTCAGTTTAATGGAGGAAGGTATAGATGCTTCTTGTGATGCAGATATACGGAGCTTAAAAGCACTGGAAGAGGATCCAAGAGCTAAAACTGAGAAGCTAACCCAGGAGACGAAGATCTCCAGTTTCGATTCCAGTTGCAGTACCTCGACCGAGGCACTTCCTGGACTGAGCGAGGCGACTGAAGAACATCTCGGTCAACGCCTCTGCGCCTCGACCGAGGTCGATGGCGAGACGATTTCAACTGAGACTTCCGAAAGTCCAGTTTCTGGATCTACTCCACTGGAAGGAGGAAGCAAGGATCCCCCTCAGAAAGCACCCCCAGTTGTGGAGCTTAAACAACTCCCAAATTACCTGAGGTATGTTTTTCTTGGACCGGATTCCACTTATCCCGTTATTGTTAGTGCTTCCCTTTCCGAAACAGAATTATCTAAACTCATGCATGTCCTGAAAAAACATCAAAAGGCTTTGGGTTACACTATTGATGATCTTATTGGCATTAAACCTTCTTTCTGCATGCATAGAATTCTAATGAAGGATGATCATAAGACTTCACGGGAACCTCAAAGACGGTTAAATCCGATCATGAAAGAGGTTGTGAAGAAGGAAATTCTTAAGTTGTTGGATGCAGGTATCATTTATCCTATCTCAGACAGCAAGTGGGTTAGCCCGGTGCATGTAGTTCCGAAGAAAGGAGGGATGACCGTTGTGACAAATAAGAACAACGAGTTGATCCCAACTAGAACCGTTACGGGCTGGAGGGTTTGCATCGATTATAGGAAGCTGAACACGGCCACACGGAAGGACCATTTTCCACTTCCCTTCATTGATCAAATGCTCGAGCGGTTGGCCCAGCATTCACACTTTTGCTACTTAGATGGTTATAGTGGATTCTTCCAGATTCCTATCCATCCGGATGATCAGGAGAAGACCACTTTCACTTGTCCATGGGGGACATTTGCTTATAGGAGGATGCCATTTGGATTGTGCAATGCACCCGCTACCTTCCAGCGATGCATGATGGCTATCTTTTCCGAGTACATAGAGGAGATCATGGAGGTATTTATGGATGATTTTTCTGTATATGGTTCCTCTTTTGATGATTGCTTATCTAACCTTTCTTTAGTACTTAAAAGATGTGAAGACACTAATCTTGTTTTGAATTGGGAGAAGTGTCATTTTATGGTTAATGAAGGCATTGTGCTAGGACACCTCGTTTCTAATCGAGGCATTGAGGTCGATCGCGCTAAGATCGAGACTATTGAGAAACTCCCTCCCCCTTGTTCTGTTAAAGGTGTGAGGAGTTTTCTCGGGCATGCAGGTTTCTACAGGAGATTCATCAAGGACTTCTCTAAGATTTCTAAACCTCTAACTAACCTCTTGAATAAAGATGTTGTTTTTGAGTTTTCGTAGGAGTGTCTTGATGCTTTTTACAGGATTAAGGAAGCATTGATCTCCGCTCCTATTATCCAGCCTCCAGATTGGACCTTGCCCTTTGAGATCATGTGTGATGCTAGTGATGTAGCCGTAGGAGCGGTGCTTGGACAAAAGAAGGATGGACGGACCACCGCCATTTACTATGCTAGCAAGACGCTAGATGTAGCACAACGCAACTACACTACCACCGAGAAGGAGTTATTGGCGGTTGTATATGCTTTCGAAAAGTTTCGTTCCTATTTAGTAGGAGCGAAAGTCATTGTTTACACCGACCATGCAGCCATTCGTTACTTGTTGGCTAAGAAAGATGCCAAGCCACGCCTTATTCGATGGATTCTCTTGCTTCAAGAGTTTGACCTTGAGATCCGCGATAAGAAGGGATCCGAGAATTCTGTTGCGGATCACCTCAGCCGGCTACCTGCATCTTCACGTGAGAAGGACGACCCGCCCATAGACGATTCATTCCCCGATGAGCACTTATACTTGTTGAAGCGTTTGATAGATTTACTTACTTCACCCCACGATGGAGGTGAAGTATGGGGTGAGGGCACCTCCCATCACGTTTGAAAGATGCATTATGGTCCAGCTAGCGACCTTAAACCAAGCGCTTCTTGGATGGCAACCCAAGGTATTGCTTTCTTTTCCCTTTTTCTAGTCTAGCTTAGATAGTTTCTGCTTTTGCTTTGCTTTGTTTTGTTTTTGGCGTTCTAGACAGATAACAGGAGACATCTAAGGAAGGAGCATAACTGGAAGGACAGAAGTTCGAGAATTTGAGAAGACGGAGTTTGACTGAGGCATCTCGGTTGCTATCAGAGCACCTCGACCGAGATGATTCTTGAGCAACCGAAGCGACTAGGCTTTTCTGAAGAACCACCTCAGTCCGTACCACCTCGGTCCAGTCGAGACCATCTCGACCGAGGTGACAGCAGTCCAGAAAAGGGTATAAAAGGCGGAAGATTTCTCTCTCCTCACTTTACTCTTTCCCCTCGACCGCGGCGACAGTCCACCTCGCTCCTCCGATTTCATGCTCATTTTCAACGATTTCTGTCTCCAAACTGCGATTGAAACTCAGAGGACCCCGGTGCAACATCGATCTGCAAGAGAATCGAACCGATTCGGCCGAACGAGGTAAAAATAGAACCGAAACCCTACCTCGCTTTTTCGCTTCGATTTGGGCTTTGGTTGCCCTTGCATTTGTTGAGGAAAGGCTTAAGTACCCCATAGGAAGCAGTTGTAGTGATTTTGGGGGAAAAGAACTGAATTTTCAGAAGGAATTAGAATCCAGTTTTCCGCCTCGGTCCAGTCGAACTGTGCCTCGGCCGAGGTGATTCTTGAGTGTTGTCAGTTGACCGAGGTGACCTGACAGTGACTGAAAATGAGTTCCGACCGACGCCTTGTCCTTAGGAATAGATCCTCACCTTCCCCTTCTTCCTCTTCTTCCCGACCATATCGACTGGTGATCCATGAGCGACACCAGGTTGATTACGACCGTATTTCTGGCCGTCCAATGATTGCACCACGCTTCCGGGACGTGTCTGCTTTTGATTGCCTCCAGGTAGACGGAGACCTTAGGAGGATGATTTCTACAGTTGGGCTGGATCAGTTTACCGAGATCCGGGCCCCAACCTATTTGGAGCCGACCTTAGAGTTCGTTAGCTCCTTCACCTACCTACCCACAGAGCAGTCTGTGAAGTACCGGTTGATGAACCGGAACTTCTTAGTGCCACTTGAGTACTGGAGAGATATTTTTGGCTTTCCGAAGCCCACCACTGTTGACTTCCCGTCCCGATCAGTAGCTAGGGAGTTTTGGGGGCAGATTGCCCATATTGTTGAGCACGCAGATAGATGGTGCCCTGGAGATTCTAGGGAGAAGGTCATCTTCCACCTAGCCTTTAGGTTAGCCCACCGGATCTTCAGTGAGATGCTTCTGGCGCGTACTGAGACGCCCTAGAAGATCCGACAGGGAGAGCTTTTTAGTTTATACTGCATGGTTACTGGGGGTATCCCGGACTTTGGCTTGATGTTGGCAGAGGATCTGCACAGGATCAAGGCCAAGGCGAAGGGAGACATCTGCTGCGGAGGGCTTGTCACCCATATAGCTAGCTATCAGGACATGGATCTCAGTGCTTGCACGATGGTGGCGGCTGCCAAGCCGCTTGGATTGCAGGAGATGATCACTCGGCGGATTCTAGTTCCCCGAGGTCTGACTACTCCGTACGTGGCTATGCCGTGGGAGCTGACTGCGCCACAGGGGATCAGGTGGTCTGCCCAGTTTTCTGTTTATGACCCTCACTATTGGCAGACCGCTTGGACTCCACTGATGGAGGATTATAGAGAGGCAGCAGCTGCCCCAACTGAGGAGGAGGCTGATGATGAGGAGATAATTGACGAGAGAGAGGGTGGAGTCCCGATGGATATAGGGACAGATACTGTAGGGACGAGCGCACCAGTTATAGATCTGGATGATGAGGATACTGAGCCTGCACCTGCTGCATCACCTGCTAGACCTGCTAGGCGTAGGACACGCCGTCATAAAGATTCAGAGGCTCATCGTCGGATCGATGATCTGACGGATCAGATGATAGACTCTTATGCTGCCCTTACTGTGGACATGCATGAAAGATTTGCTGCCCAGCGCCGACAGATTGACAGCTGGACTCATCAGATGCTCGAGGGACAGCACTATCAGAGCAGGATGATGGAGATCCAGTTCCAGCAGGCTATGGGTTATCCGTTCGACCCGACCTAGTATCCGTACGTGCCACCACCACCACCACCGGATCAGGATTCTTGAGAGCTGCAGGATTTTCTTTACTATTTTTTATGCAGTTCAGCTATTTATCCGGTGAGTATTTTTATCCTTTAGACTTATTTCGACCCACTAGGACAGTGTGTCCCAAGTATGGGGTATTTGATGTATTATTTGACTTTGATGTATGACTCTATTTGACTTTGATGTATGACTCTATTGACCGGATATTGATATTTATGCTTCACTTTTGCATCTATATGTTTATCTGAGATTGCATGCATACTTACAGGTTATTTGATTGAGAAAAACGTCGAAACTGAAAGAAAAATGGTTTTTAAAAAAAAATTTTGGACCTCGACCGGGGCAGTTCTGGCCGAACGAGGCGTTTCACCTCGGTTGACCTAAAAACACCTCGACCGAGGTAGGTTAACTGAGAGTTTTCGAAAACGATTTTTGTGTTACTTATCTGGATATGATCTCAGTGAATATCTTGCTTACTGACTGGTTTTAAATTCTTTATGTGTTTGAAAGGTTTTATAATATGTTTAAGTTGCTAAATGCTTTGCTTGAAATTATTGGCATGTTTAATACTTTGTTTTTATCCAAATTATGATGAATTTGAAGGTTGACACCACATTATGAGTTCTCTCACTTTCTTCCTGGAAAGACCAAGGCAATTCATTCTTCTCTCTTCTTCTCCTTAATCATGCTTAGCCCCTCATATACATTTTGCCTCCCTCTACCTATCCGGGAATTTGGAAGCAAGCGAAGTGGTGAAAGCAAGTGAAGTTAAAGTTGAGAAGTTGGCTGGAAGTGAAAGTATTAGAAAGTAATCTTAGGTTTGGGGAAGTCAATCATGAAGATGAGTAACTCGGCACCATTCACATAGCCGGGTGTTTGTATCTTGCCAAAGTCGGATTGAGCGATATTCCTAACGGGTCATGGTATGTGCATCAAGGGTTTGATGCATCTCAAGAAATTGATGATTGCTGATTTCCTAGGCTTCGGTTATTGTGCACCTCTGTCCATGCATCCCAAAAAGTAAAGTAAAAAGAAAAAGTGTGAAATAAGCAAAGCTTATTGGTGGAAGATGTTGCAAGTAAAAGTGAAAGTGAAGTTCATCCTTTTCCCGGATTCTAGCACCACATTTCCTTACATGCATCCCTACCCTACACGTTTCTTGACCTTTCTTTTGGGAAGCCCTTGAGACCTCGAGCTTGTTGATTGACTTAGTGGTTTAAACTGGATTATGCATGATTGATTTTGATAAATATGACTTATTATACATTCTATGATTTTATGCAAAGATGAACAACTTTCTTATATTTATAAAATGTTTTGAACATGTTTTGATTTTAAATTCCATGAAGTATTCTCTTAGAGTGATCTATGATAGTTGCACACCATAAAAATATTTTTGAAAGACTTTTCATTGATTTTATTGACTTATAATCCATTCTATCTTGTCTTTTATATGCGGAACTTGCTTGGGGACAAGCAAGGGCTAAGTATGGGGTATTTTGATAGCATGGATTATAGTCTATATTTTGGGGTTTGTTTGGACGTTTTATCTTTCATAATCTGCATGTTTGTATGTATATTATGTGATTATATTACCATTTCATCTACCTTTGCGGGAATCGAGGTCTACACCTAGTTTTGTTGTAATCGTAGGTAAAATGGCACGTTTTGCATCAAAAAGGAGCAAAAAGAGCTATGGAGTCATTGGAGCTACATTCAGGAACATAAGGAAACATCCAGGAAGCATGGCCATGGATTTGAGATTCACTTTGGACCAGTTTTGAGAGATTTCACATTCAGTTATGACTCACCTCGGTTGACCACAGATTCATCTCAACCGAGGTGATCCAGGGAAGTCGACTCGACCGAGGCGTATACCTAGGACGCGGCGAGAATATTTTATTCTTGGCTGAGATCTTTTATCTTTGGAAAGTGGTCTTATATTTTTGGGCTTGGCTCCTGGAAGGAAAAAGATATACTAGATCATATATTTTACCTATATTTATGGGAAAAGATCTCTTCTAAGATATCTTATCTTTGGAGGGTTATTTTCCTATAAAAAGGGTTGGATTTCCACAAATCCAACAGCACGCTATATACCATCGATCAAGGTTTATACGCAGCAGCAGCCATACTCCAGTTGGGAGATTTGAAGAACCTTTTTGAAGGTTGAAGGAAGATTGAAGATTGTATCTTTTATAGCTTTTGGAGGTTTTCTTGTAAGATTACCTTAGATTCTCTTCCTTGTTGTCTTGCTTGTTGGATTTATATCCAAGGAACGCTTTGTTGTGATATTTGATTCAGTTATTGAAGTCTTTTCATTAAATTCTTCTTGTTCAAATATTCACCTTCTTCCCATATATTTGATTAATACTTTCATGATGATGAGTGGCTAATCTCTTGTGTGATTTGTTAGCATGAAATATTGTGATATTTTAGGCACGTTTTCTAAGCGTATTTGATTCATATTGATAGTCATTGATTGAGCATTGATGCATTTGTGAGCTAGTTTGTCTATAATGTCGATATAGAGATCTACACAAGCTTTATGTTGATTATAGGTGATTGAGAGCTATTTCCGAACGGAATCGAGCGAGGATGGAATTGTTGAGCAATATCCATGGATTGAGGGCATTCTTAGGAGCAAAAGGAGTGTCAACTTGAGGAATGCACGAAGCTAGGGAAGAATCACGTTCTTGCCCGAAACCACGCTCTAAAATACGGCCGTACTACTTTCCACGTTCAGTTCCACGGCCGTGGAACCATGGCTAGGGAAGTGTGGTTCATTCCAGCAACTTCTACGGCCGTGGAGAAGATGGTTCAAACCGTGTTGATTTCCACGCTCTAAATTACGGTCGTGGAACCTTCCACGACCGTGATCTTGGCGATCTTTTTCGTCATACTTTAAGCCACGATCTTTTAAAGGATTGGGCCGGGCCGCTACTTCATCATACACTATAAAAGGACGGACAAAGAGAGATTCCGTCACCTCTGCTTAGACGCACTTTCGCCCACACCTCGCTTTAGAGATCTTTGCGACTTTTGAAAAAGACGTACTTTGCGCTCATCCTTGGAGTTGCCCTAATCTCGCACTTTGGTGGAGATTGTGATTGATTTTTCCGGATTGACGGAAGATCGAAGATTCGGAAGACTATTCGCAAGAAGATTCCCCTTCTTTTTAGGTTTGATTTAGAAGACGGATTGACATCCCGTTCTTCCTTCTTATCTAAGATTGTGTTTGTTTGTTCTATTCCGAATCTAGTGACGATATAAGGTTCTTGATTATGACTTTGAGATTGGTTTGAAGTTTATTGAAAGTTTTCGGAAGTTTTCATCTTTCAATCTTTTAAACCTTGAATTTGATATCATTATGACTATTGTTGGCTAAAAACCCTTAACAATTCTAGGGTGAAGGGTTGATGGTTGTGGCTTAGATGATGATAGATCGATCGTAAACAGATTGGACCCTGAGAGTTAGAGAGAATTGCCGACGAACCCTAAATTACGGCCTGTTCTTAAGTCCACGGCCGTGGAACCTCAAGAACTAACCGTGATTTCCCTTAAGTTTACGAACTTGCTTTTACTTTAATCCAAAGTTAAAGATTTGCTTTAACTTAGTCTTGACTTGCCTTTTCTAGGTGGTAGTGAAGCCTCAACAACCTCTACCTCGATCGTGAGTGTCATAACCTCAATCGGTTAAGTTAGTCTTGATCCTTGGATTATAAGTTTGGGTATTTGACATTAATTCTCATCTTTAGAACCTTTCTATACTGAAGCCTCAACAACCTTTATAGAGAGTGTCTTGTAGGTGAGTCATATAAGGTTTTTGGAACTTCACCGTACGATTACCTTACATTAGCATACCTTTGCATATCTTAACTCTGTCCTTATATCATTAGTATATCTTGAATCGATTGCCACAGCTGGATACTTGGATCTTTAGGATTGTTGTTTTCCCAATAATTAGAAAAGCTCTTACATTTACCTGCTTGATAATCTGCAACTGAATTTGTTCCCCCCAAATCCCTGTGTTCGATACTCTGGAATTCTTGCTTAACTATATCGATCCGTACACTGCGGGTTCGCTTGCTTGATTCTAGTTTTATAAATTTAAAGCTTATTTGCACGCACGCTAAGTGGCGAACAAGATTCTAGGGTGATTGGCTGAAGGTTGTGAGAAAAACAATGATAGAATGATCTTAATCACAGTAGGACCCTGAAAGTTCGAGTCTTTAACCTTAACCCTAAGCATCTCGCTCAGTCGATGAACATCTCGGCCGGGGTGGAATTTGGCTGACCGAGGTGACTTATCTGATCCGAAACTGAGAGTTAAGTGTTAGAGTTTGCCAAATCCTATTCTTATTACACCTTTCCTGGTTCAATGCAAGCCTAGGATGAGACTTACCCGGTAATTCCTTAGTTTGTTTAGCAACGATCATAAGTGTAGGTAATAAAGGTTTATCCTTTATTGGGGTTTGAGTGTGCTTTCATCCCTTCTTTGTGAGTTAGCCTGAGACTTACCCGGTAAAGGTTGATTCTATTCCCTTAGATGGAGTGTTAGTTTGAGGTTATAGTTCTTTATCTTAATTCCTTGAGACTTACCCGGTAATAGGAGTTACGGTTTAGGATTAATGAGTAGTGAGACTTACCCGGTGATCTATTCTACTTTAGTAACACCTTCCCTATGCAAAAATCTCAGCTTTGTCCGCTTATCTTTAGATCTTGAGTTGGAACCACAACTAGATACTTTAATCCCTAGAATTGCATGTTTCCTTTATTGACTTCTTATTCATCTTTGATTGTGTTAATTGCTTTTGTGGTTAGTATTTACATAAGCATACCGTAATTGGACTTTGTTTCACTAAGTCCCTGTGATCGACCCCTGGAATTCCTTACTTTTACTACGATTGACCCGTACACTGCGGGTTCGCATCCTTGTTTTAAGCTTACGTCTAGGGTTATAAATTTAAAGCTTGCACACACCGTTTGGAGCGAACACTATCTCAGCCAAATTAATATTGAATAGTTTGTGCTTATCAAATGAAATAGATTATAGCTTTCTCAGCCCAAGATATAGTTTGTTGTCATCAAAGCAGATACCAAAGATTTTCTGGAGAACAGTTGTAGGCATTTTCTATTTTTCATCTGCTTGAAAGGACTTCAAGAGATGATTTTTTTTTTCAAATCCTGTCTTTTTCTCTTTCAAACATAGAGTTTCTCATAGAGATCTTGTTCATATTCGAGCTTGAAGAGGGGCTTGGATAAAAGCACCAAATCATGAAGCTTTTGATTAAAACACATATCCAGTTAATGAAGCTCTCGAGTAAAACACATATTCGGTTCTAGAATGGGCATTATATTAGGTATGAGTTGTTCTTTTGTGGACTTTTGAGTTGGAGAGTAAGAAAGAAATTGTTTTTGTTAATCACAAATCTACATAAAAATCTACATAAAAGAGAGAATGTAAGATCCGAGTTTGTTGGGGCGGGACCAGTCACCAGGGGTCGGAATCGGGCAGCGGAGCAGGCGGAATCTGGTGACCATAGGCGGCAGAAGAGCTATTGTTGGGCGAAACGCGCTGTTGTCGGCCTCTATACTAGGTTGCACGCTCGGCTTCCATCGACAAGACTTGCGGCGGTGCGTTCCTCGCGGCGTGACGGTGCTACCTGGAAGCGAGTGCTTGACCGGTGCCTGGTGGGCTCCCAACAACGTCCGGATCTGGTGTAGAAGGGGCAAGGGCCGGTGGAGATTGACGACAAATGTTAGAGTATCCGGTGGAGATTGGGGACATATCCAAACCCCTCAAACCAAGAGGTAGTTGATGTCAAAGGATAGGGTTCCAGTAAGTTTGAGATGGAGATGTCAAAGGAGACGACAAAACGGTGTTGGGAAGTAGATTTGGATCAATAGACACCTGACTAGGAGTAGTGGTCGGAGGAAGAGGTCCAAGAGGAGATATAAAGCTTGAAATCGTTGGTAAGGGCGGATTTGGGGTTGAGGAGAGCCGACGACGGATTCAAGATAGGAAAATGTCATGGTGGACTGTCAAAGAGGCTCGGCACCAACAGACAAAGGAGAAGGCGTGCACCGGAAAGAGGGAGGCGTACACCGTACTCTATAGGGTTTTTTCCTCCATAGCAACTTTAGCATGGGAAGTTGATGTGTTGTTAATGAAGTTGAATATGAAGTTGAAACTTAAAATAAGAATGAGAATGAAGTAAATTTAAGTCGATGGGTGTTGGGTGTGAAAAAAATTATTATTGACATGAAAGAAGTAAAATAAGTGAAATTACTAAATGTTTTCAAATTATTAATTTTAAACTAATTATAAAAAATAATTACTTATTTTGTATCATTATCATTAGGAATTTTAAATTAATTGTAATAAAAGTAATTACTTATTTTTCATCATTATCAATCGGATTTTAAAATTAATTGAAAAAAGAAATTACTTAATTTTATCATTATTAAGAATTTAAAATAATTACAAATAAAGTAATTAGTCTCATTTTTATATGGGATTAGCGTTGTTGAACATCCACCAGACCTTCGTCTGTTACCGTGGCAAAACTGAAAGCTCCATTGGCGGTAATGGCTTTGTCTTCTCCTTGGCATTGAAAATGACTCACGGGATTGCTCTTATAGAACCCAATCTCATGAGAAACCGATTGTATGAATCTTTTAAGCTGAAATCCTTTGCTAATTTGTTTGTCTTCTTCTTCTTCCTCGTGGATCTGTTCATTTTGGTCCATGGTGGATCTATTCTCGTTCATAGCGAATTTGTGTGTTCTCGTTTATGACGGATCAAGCTTGTCTTGTTGAAACCCGATTCACTTCCTCGTCTGTCCGGAGAAGGTGAAGTGTGTTATGTGCTCAGTGAAACTTGAAGGTTTCTTTCTATTGATTATTTAATAAGAAAACCCATCCAAATTTGAGTTGGTTTGTTTCAATTGATGAATTCAACACAATTTGAGTAGGTTTGTTTCAATTTATGAAGTTTCTGTCGAGAAATGAAACGAAGAAGATGGATTGGTTGTTCAGAGATGTTCAAAGATAATACGGTACAGGGGTATATATATGACCTTTTTTTAATTTCATTCCATAAGTTGTTGTGGAGAGGTTGAACATTTTGCATAATCTTCATCACCAAAGCTGTTGTGGAGAGGTAGAAGATTTTGCATAATCTTCATCCCCTAAGTTTGGTTCAACCTCATTTTCACCTTTCTCATATTTTGAAACGAACACCAAAAATCAGATTAGGGATTCGTTTGGTACCCTTGTAGTTTAAACCTTTTCACTTGGTGGCTTGAGGTTTTTTAATTTCCGGTTGATAACCCTAAATATCGGAAACCCCCCTCCGTGCCTATAATAGGCTAAATATTTTACGCCGTTAGTTCTTAAAAAAGAAACTTAATTATATTCTTATATCAATGAAATAAATAGTGGGAAGAGAATGCATGTGGGGGGTCTGCAACTGGCAACAACGAAGAAAAGTGTGAGTTGGTGAGTTATTGAAGGGGTTTTGGGTCATGCGAATTAGTACCTTGGATATTATTTGTCATTTTAACATATTTTTTGGCCCATCAACACCACTTTTCATGTCCCATATCCCCATTACAACCCTCACAAAGGCCTCATGATCGATTTATATCTTTCATTTTGTTTTTACTTGACAGACGGTGGACTTTGAGAACATCTTGACAAGCTTATAGTAAGAACTTTTCATGTTATTTGAGTTTGAGTGATTATTGATTTATGCCTAAAAACATCTTATGATATTGAGTGCAAACACATTATCCTTGAGCGGTTTGGATGGCTATGATTCATTACTTATCCTCTTACAATGATTGATGTTATAATGACATGATTTGAGTTGTTTGTTTTCCTCTTAGTTGAGGCATTCACCTGTTTTGCACATAGTATGACGTATTTTGATCTTACTTGAGTACGAGCAAGGTTTAAGTATGATGTATTTTGATGAGTACCAAATGAAACATCATACAACCTTTAGAATCATGCATTTCACATATTATTTTATATTTCTCTCATACATCACCATTTGTATAGAAAGCATCCACTTTTCATATTTCGGTATCTACCTTGACCTTTTTGTGTTTTAGTCATTTTGGCATCAATTGTGCCAGAAGTATGTCCTCCATGAAGTGAGAGAATCGAAAATAAGATCATTCATGATTGAGGAACTACAACGTGAAGTCCCTCGAAGAAGCCCGAAGACTAGATCCAAGATCAAAGCTCGACCACAAGCCAAACGACTTCTAAGACGGCATCCCAATCCGTCTCAAGACGTCTGGAACACAAAATCAACCTGTAGATGGACTTCATCAATCCATCCTAGTCCAGGCCCAAACGGGATGCAAGACGAGATGCTACACGACATACATGTTGTCTCAAGCCATCTTTACACCGTCTAGATTGCGCCGAAGATTGGAAGTTATTTATTTTGATCTTATCTTTGGAAGGATATAATTTTGTAACCATAGACTTCGTCCTTCTGACCCTATATAAGAATGTATCAACCTTAGGGTTTAGTATGCTCTCAAAACCTCCAATCTTGCCCTGAGTCCCGTAGCCATCAAGTAGCTTTATAGTAGAAGGTTCACCTCGTTGCGCGAGAACCAAGCAATTGTGAGTTTTTTCCGTTTTTGATTTTGTATATAGATTCTGCTTTGTATTCAATCATGTATGACTAATATTCATCTTGATCTAAGGAAAGGATGATCCCTATAATGATTTGATTTATTATTGCATATATGATTTGTGAATTGAGATTGTGATATAGCTTCTTTTCAAAGTATTTCGTTTTCATCTTTTATTTACCTTAGAAAGAAGTGGCGTTTGTAAAGGATTTAGATAAAAGAACATGTCTCCAAAATTGAGGTTGTTTTATTGGATTTTTTGAAAAGCACTTGGTTTAAGGGATTGAATCCTACCTTTTACTTTGAGGATATCTAACTAACGTAAAAAGTTCCGGTCTTTGTACCTTTTCTTCATATACCGCCAAAATCGGGGATTTTCTTGGTCTTTTCGGAATTCTAAGCTCTTAATGGGTTTCCTATATAATTGACCCAACCATTTACGATAGAGTGCAATCAAATTGGATAACATGGTCTTTGTTTGTGAATGTCAAATGCTATTTTAGATAGTTAACTATAATGTTCAGATGTCAAGGTTCATGAGCTTCATATATGAAATCTTATTATAATTCATTATAGTGGAGATTCTTGTTTCCTTAGATCACCTCCCCCATCATTTGCCTACAACAATCATCTTGTTTTTCCCTTTTTTTTTTACCAAAGCTATAGAAGATATAATGTTCCTCTTTCGTTCTTCTCTTCACTCTTTACTTCGAATAATCATTAATTGGAGTTTTCCAAATCATACGTAATCCTTGTGAATTCGATACTCGATTTACTACCACTGACCACGTCATCCTTCTGGGTAGGCTTTAGGACCATCACTATTCTACAACAAATCGGACATGTTGGAGATCATTGGATATTTTTATTCTAATTTTTCTGGTTGTATAGTTATTAAATGACACATTTCAAGATATGTCTTTATGTTGGTTGAAGGGGCTATATCCTGAAAAAGTGTCAAACAAACACTTTTAGCTACTTATTTAGTTATTCTATAGTTATAGAGTTCATGGCTTGCTTTGCGGCATTCATTGGTTAGATATGGTTGTGTAATTTTATCACATGTTTACATATGGTAAATGGAATTGAAAGCAATTGAAATTATTTTGCGACAATAAGGTTGTAATTGTATTCTCTAATAGGACGGGATCGGGTTTATATTTCACTTATCGTTTTTTCAGTTTGTTTTGAACTCGGCTGCAAGTCTTTTACGTTTTCATTTGTTTAAACCTTTGGTTTTATTATAAGTTTTGGTTTTCATTTATTTGTGCCTTGTTGTAAGAATCGTTGTGTCGTTGCTACTCTGATGGTCGGGACCCATTGTGAGGTCCTAACCCGTAACGTTTCGAGTTCTCGAAACTTGTGGTGCTACAACGTCGAAGATAAATAGCTTTTGAAATAATTTTTGTTCTACTAAAGGTTCAGAGAATGGTGTGATAATAAGCCTTAAATTTTACTTTTAAAAAAATTATTGTAAATCTTGTATACTTGCTCAGGCCAAAATTTATACAAATTGTTATCATTTGAACATTGAGTAAGAATGAAGTAGTTACTACACACCCCTTAACCGACCTCGACATAATTTTCCGGTGATATCTTTCCATCTTTTCATGTGATCATCTCAGAGGGTGATAATAGTTCACTACATTTAATTAATTATTTTATGACTGTTAATTATAAAAAAAATAAAACTATCTATATCTATCTTATATACTAAAGCGGCTCGTGTGATCATCTCAGAGGGTGATAATAGTTCACTACATTTAATTAATTATTTTATGACTGTTAATTATAAAAAAAAATAAAACTATCTATATCTATCTTATATACTAAAGCGGCTCGTGAACTGATATTTAGTGCAATTTCGTATAATCACCTCATCAATTGTACATATGACATCTATTCGGTAATTCACATCGCACTAACATTTAATTAATTAATATCTTAACAATTCTAATTCAAATTCGAAATAGTAACAAACTCTAATTTCACTTTTTTTTTCTTTTCTTTAAACATGTATAACAATAACACTAAGTTTTTGATACTATATAACTAAAATCAATTAATTTTTAATTTAATTATTATTTTAACAATTTTATTTCTATTGTTATTGTAGACATGATCTATTTAATAAAACTACAATATTACTCGTCAATTTTATATATGAATTAATTTTTTGTTACTAAGTTATATTTATCTAAAGATATATTTTGAGAGTTTTTATTTTGTTGAGGTCTCAAATATATTTTATTACGCTTGATATTCTTACAATTACGATTATTTTGATAATTTTAATTGAACTTATCTTACAATAAGCAAAAAATATATTTATTATCACCATGTCCATATATCTATAAAGAGAACAAAAAGAGTTATATAATAATAATAATAATAATAATAATAATAATAACAAATAATAATAATAATAATAATAATAATAATTTGTCATTTTTTTAAGATAAAACCTATTATTATCATTTTTATCCTCTAAATATGACTTATCATAGGTAAACATATTTTTTATACAATATATATATATATATATATATATATATATATATATATATATATATATATATATATATATTGTAAAATAATAATCACATAACTAAGTTTGTCAAATATAGAGATAATGTTTCGGATATAACTGTTTGGTCATACTTTGTTTGACGGCGTGATTATATTCTATTTTAAAAAGTTTTGAAAAAAAAACACATATTATTATACGGTTTTTTGAAACAACCATTTTTAAAAAAAAAAAAATTAAACCACCTCTTAAAAATATTTCATTAAATTGAACCACATATATTGTTTTCATATAAATTTCTAATAAGTATTTTAACATATTGTCTACATACCCTTATTACACTTAATCATTAAATTTATAAGATAATTGTTTTTTTAAAATCAATTTTACTCCATAAATTAGTTTATGTATATTTTATTTATTTTTGTAGAAAAAGCTTTACAAAATTATATTGATTATTATAAGGAATTTGTCCTTACACCGAATATCACATAATAGGTAATATAATTTTAATTTAATCAACTCTAATGCTCTCGTGGATCAATATTAATTTGCTACAGATATAAAACCATTATGTTCGCTTAGATTGATATTGACTTTGGCATCGGAGCAACCTCGGGGATAGTGCCCCAATGTCCTTTCACACAATTATTATTGCAAGGTTGTAGTGTGCGCTTAAGGCATTCTCAACCTTTTGGTTTAATTTTCTTTCATTCATATCGTAAGGAATTTTTCCTTATATCAAACATCACATAATAGGTAATACAATTCTTATTATAATAAACCCTAATTTTCTCTTGGATTGATACTAACTTTTGCATCCTAGTTGCTCAAGGAATATTGTTTTGGGTTCCTCTTTCACAACGGTTATTGTCGGACTTGGATTCTTGATTAATTTTCATTCATATTATGAAGAAAAAAAAAAACCTTACAACAACCATCACATAATAGGAAAGACAATTTCCAACGTAATGAATTATCAAACATTTTTTTACAAACACAATTACCGTCTAACCCGTGCAAGGCACATGTATTAAGTCAACTACCTTTAGGCAACATTGATGTTAACGTGACGACCTCACGATTTTTCTTGAAATAACTTTTTATTTACTAAAATTACTAATTAATCCAATAAATGTTTCTTCTTTATTTACTATTTAGGTTCTAAAAAATAATTGTGTCGGTTATCTTTGTCACGTAACGTAAAGATCTGATCAACAACAATTTTGTTGGAGAAGCTTTATGTTAACCTCAAGTTTTAATATAAAAAACTGTAAAACTTTTGGGATAATCACAAAAATAAATGAAAGAATTTGGTAAAGTATGCTCTTTTTTTTATGGGCTTTTTTTTTTCTATACCCCTCTAATTTTTAACACTCCAATTGACTTACCACTATTACTTCAATTAAGGGTACATTTACCCTTAAAAAACAAATTGGTTTACTAGGCTTTTTCTAGTTTTGTATTTAATAAATGTACCCCTCGAGAGAAGAGTGTGTAAAGTTTGAGAATAAATACAAAAGGTTGGGGTATATTTACTTAATTAAAACATTAAAAAGCCTAGTTACTACTATAGTTTTTCAAAAAGGCATAGTTACCAAAATTGCCCTTTACTTAATGAGTTTATGTTATGGGTACTCTTAATGGAGTAATATTGATAAAATGCCTAGTTAGTGAATTTGGCCAAAATATAACTTCTACGTAACCCGCTTTATTTACCGCCATATATATGGATCGTCTAATTGTGGTGGATTCATCAATCTCTCACGTTCCTATAAGCAGAAATCTTTTTCGTTATTCCAAATAAACATTCAATCACTTCATCTTAAAAAATAATTTTTTTTTATTGTTGTTTCTCCTTAAGGTGTTCTCATAATCATTCGATTTTAAGAGGTTCAACACAATCAAGTATCGGTGATAGATTATTAGTATTATGTTATCGGTTTATTATGCCATATAAAATAATATTTATCGATGTTATTGCAAATATAAAAATATAGTTTTTTTTATATTTTTATATAGAATTAATAATATTTGTTGACGGTATTCTTTAATTTATATCAGTAGTTTATTTATATTTTTAATGATGTTAAGCGACTTGCACTCTTACGTCTTATATCACTTTCAATAATTCAATTCATTTCAGTGCTTGACTTGTATAAACATTGACGACCACAACTACATATATTTTCGTTTTTTTCATTAAAAAAAATGTATATATTTAGAATTTGACTTGAGTCTCAAGACTTGAGATTTTTCGTGGTGAAAGATCAAAACTACATATTTTGATTCCATATATAACCCCAAACTTAGTAAAAAAAATAATATACCAAAATAAAAAATATAGTATCTTCTTAACTTTTGGAGTATAAAGATGACCTGAAATGAGGCATGCTTCACGTTTTACATCAATCATCATCTTTTAAAATGAATGGGAATACAAGACTACTCCCTAAAGTGATTCGAGTCTCATACACGGACAGCAACGCCACCGACGACTCCTCCACCGACGATGACGCCGTCGTGATTCACCGGAGGCAGGAGAAGAAACACGTAACCGAGATCAGAACCGAACGCCCAAAATCAACTACTCATGAAGTTCCGAGGAAGTTGAGGGGAGTAAGACGGCGGAAGTGGGGTCGGTGGGCGGCGGAGATAAGAGATCCTTGTACGAGGAGGAGGCTCTGGCTGGGAACCTACGACACCGCCGAGGAAGCTGCCTGCGCCTACGACTCCGCCGCCATCAAACTCAGAGGCTCCTACGCTCTCACCAATTTTGTAAGCCCGTCTCCACCAAAGGCGGCGCCGATTTCCGGCTGCGTGTCGGAGTCGAGGGGTGATGGTTCCCTCCGATCTCCGACGTCTGTTTTGGTTTTCCGGTCGGCGGAGGAGGGTGAGCTTGGGTTAGCCATGGAGGAAAGGGAGGAGCCAGCGTGGCTGTTAGGTGGTGACTTCTTCTCTGCTCTGGAACCATTACCCAAAACGACGTTCTTTTCTAAATGCAACGACGTGTTTGACGATTTCGGTGACTTCTCGGAAGCTTTGGATGATTGAGGAGACTTTTTGTGCAACTAATTAATACAAAGCATTATTTATATAGTAAGCTCTAAGTGGTAATTATGTTTATTCATTTTTGGATGATTATCACGCCACTTTTTACTATCATGGAATGTAAACGGCTCCCAAACAAAGATTAATGAAATTCATTATTATTACTTTTTCTCGATTTCATTCCCAATTTTTCATGTGATCGATTCAACGTATTCCCAAATACGTTTAAATTGGTATATATATATATATATGACGTGTTTTGCATTATCAGAAAATTACGTAGTGTTCGACAAAAAAGCCTTTTTTTTTTTTGTTAGCTTTAGTTTTTTGAAAGTTTATTAAGGAGATTTTTTGAGTTTTTTAGAAAGCATTCCATTCATATTTTTCTCTATATATTATATTATTTACTATAGGACCCAAAATCTATTTTTTCCGAACACTCAATTAACTTTTCATCATAATTTCATATATTTAGAAGACTCTACAAAAAAGGTACCCTAACAACTATGCAATAAGTTAAAACTACCCAAAAATCTTGTTTGTCGAACACAACTTAAAGTCTCTATATCGATATCAATACCTAACACATGGCATCTTTAATTTCTATATCAAAGAGTTAAATAGTTGTTATTGTTATAAATATTATTTATGAAATTATACTTATTAACGTGTTAGGATCTAGGGTTTGTTTGGTGATTTTTGGGATTATTTTGAGGGATGAAAATTTTTAATAATCTGATAATCTAGTTGTATACTTTTTTGGGTCAAAATAATCTGAGTACAATAACCCCGTAAAAAGTTGCTGTCGAACGGACCCCTAACGATCTTTCTTATTTATTATGCCAAATAAGGTAGGAAATTGTTTGTCTTTAAACAACTTTTATGTAGAAGAACTTGGGTTGTTCCTTAGAGGGGTGAATTGGAGTTTATTGGGTTGAAGAGAATGATGGTGAATGAAAAAGGAGATCAAATTTGTCTATTTTTTTCAATTTCGTAGTGTGAACTTAATGGAATAACGGACATATGGAGAATGAATTGTGTTTTCAACTTCATTCTATTGAGCACCGAACGGACCTTGAGCGAACAAAAGCTTTAATCTAAATATTTCTAATTTTTCCTTTCATCCACCTAGTGATAAGCTCTAGAACGGACTCTAAGGGTCCGTTCGGTGAACTTGATGGAGATTATTTTGAGAATTTTCATCCCCAATAATCCCATAATCCCCATTGAAGTGGATGAAAATTTTTTCAATTTTCATCTCCAATAATCTCATAACCCCCAATAATCCCTACCCACCAAACACACCCTAAATCTCGCAAAATAAATAGAAGAATCGATCATATTAAAAATTATGATCGAACACGGAAATAATAAAGTTATTAGAGTGCATTTAATTGTGTAGACAAAAGGGAAGGGGAAAAAAGATAAATAGGGAGTAAGAGAGAAAACAAGGGTTTTGTATATAGCATGTAACTCAAACATTCAGCTTTGTTCAATTATATTATTAACTAGTTTAATCTCCGCACCTTGTGCGGGTTTTATTTAAAATAAAAAGTATTTTATTGTTATTTTTATGTATTCTGTACCGCATATTTATTTATAGTACATTTAGTTCAGGTTAAATTGACTTAAGAACATAAAATTTTATGTTTTAATATCATCATGAACAATGTTTTTCTAATAATACAATATTTATTAAGAGTGATTTGGTTCCTATAAAATTGTTAATTTAATAATAAAAGATTTTTTGCCTTAAAATTTTATTATAAAAAAATTATCACACAAAATAGAGTCGTTCGAACTAACGTGAGTTGGTTCCTATAAAATTGTTAATTTAATAATAAAAGATTTTTTGGCTTAAAAATAAAGATTTATTGGTTTTAATTGTGGGAGCTCCATTTCAAAAATATTGTGTCCACAACGCGCCACGTCATCAACTTGTGCTCTGTTTTAGTATGTATAATAGAAGAGAGATTTTTAAAAAGTTAAACGATCACCACAAACAAGTAATTAACTAGCTAATATTTCCCTTGGTGTTGAGTATAGCTTACGTTAATAATCCACCATAAAACTAAATAAATTACACCATAAAATAAAATTAAAAAAATTTGTTAAAATATAATTGTTGCTAAAATCAATGGTAAAAATTTCGTAAAAGTTTAAAATTTATTTTGTAAAAAGATATATTTTAATATTTTTATAAAAAATTTAGATATTACTTTTCAATTAATATTAACATTGAAAAATTACTTTTTAAAATAAATTTTTTGGGCTTCGAGAAACGTGACGGTGAGACGTGGCAAGAGAGGCTTATATAAGATAAGATAAATCTCATAATATTGTTTAATTATATCAATAATCAAGTTAATTATATCATTTAAACATGCATATTCCTACACAAAGTCTCAGATCTTACAAGAATTAACTTTTAAGCACTTAAAACATATAAAACCATCCAAGTGTAGCTCTCATATCTTGTATATGTAACAATAAGAGCTATAATAGCATATAGCTAATTAACTATCAAATTAACATGATAGGAAAATAACAATTGTCAATTCACCCCAACTTCAAAATAGGGAGTATAGGCGGATCAATTTCATTCTAGAGAGAAAGCTTTATCTAAAACATTTAATAAATAGGAAAAGATTAATCCTAATGGACAAAAATAAAGCAAATCAAAAGATGATAAAAGATAAAATCTTCTTGACCTTGTTGTTCATGATCAGCTTGATCGTGCATGTTGATCGAATTGATCAATTAGTGTAAGTCAACTCAATCATGAAGATGGCATGGTCGGCTCGATCAAGTGTAAAACGTCGCAGTCTTTGTATTAGTTATCCCATGCTGTTGATTCTTAATCAATCTAATCTTTACAGCAACCACAAGGAGAGCTCTAGATTAATGCAAATATTCCTCCACTTTATCCTTATCCGATTTCATTTCGTTTTTATTTCATCGCTTGAATCAACACTAAAGGTATGTAATTGGTTGATATCATGTAGCCCACCCGAACATATGGAGCATGCCCGATACTTTATATACGAAAAGAGCATGCCCGATACTGTACTGTTATTTTCATCATTTTGATGATTAATCTGTTACAAACCCTAACATTGAATTGGTACGTAATTTAATATTGACGGGTAGTTCTCTTAAAACCTACTCATTTAATGAAACATGAATCCCCAACGGCACAAACTTTTGACCAAGCGACGACTGAAACAGTGAAAGAGCGAGAAAATAGCTTTACAGCTTCTCCAATCCTGCAATGCTGAATTTTTACAGAGTGCAGGCACCGACTTAGCTTTTTTCTTCAATATGAATATGTCAGTATAATAGATAATACACACCCAGATTTTCCAAGACACCATCTGCAATTCCTGATATTGTATAGTATCTTATATAGCCTTCTGATATGCCATGGATTTAGTCTTACTAGAAATGAAAGGAATATACGATTAATATGGGCTTGTGTTTAATTAGGGTAACTCCCATGTCCGGTATATATGTTAAGGATGATAATGGATCGGGTAATTTGTGAATTACCTTGTATCTTTGAAGATCATCTCATCTATCACCTAAATCCATCTCATCTGCCAATGACCCGCCAAGCATCTTACTCAGTTTGAATATTCAACCGATTAAGCGGATATATCGGATTATCCACTCATTATTTGTAAATTATATATATTAAGTCAAACATTATAATGAAACCAAGAGAAATACTTAGGTATATCCAACACAAATATAACATAAGATTTTACATAACTAGGGTTCAATTATACGATTGTTAACTTTTTATTTATACGGTATTACTACTTACATAGAAGTAGAAGGTAAGCGAGCACCAAATTGCGCCGCTATCCCTTTTTGGATGGCAAAACCTAACCTTTTAAAAACAACATCTACAAACCTAGAGGACATAATATTACTATGCATAACTCTTTGCACCCTCTTGAGAATATCAACAGCATCGGGTGCAAAAAATTCATACGTGTCAAAAGCAAATGGAAGACATACGTGTTGGTTTTCAACACATGCCCTTTCATGCTTGGCCACCTTAGCTGATGCCGCTCTACAAGCTGCCTGACCCACGACAAAAGGTCCGTTCCCTAATCCCACAAGCGGTGAGACCCCGTCAAATCAATACATGCATGCTTCCCTCCACTCCAACCAAACACCAAAACATCCGCCGGCAGCAATGTCGACCTTCCATCTCGCGGATCAGTCAAGAAGTTCACAGGTGCTTCTTTCTTTACAGAAATTCCGGCCCGTCTAAAGGTATCACAAAGAACATCACGAACCAGATCATGCCTATACTTGAAGCCATGAAGTTCCTTACAATGTACAGCATACTCCCCAAAAGCATCCAACACCCTCCGACAATTAGGAATGGGGCAAACCTCACCAGCTGAGAAAAGCGGAATCATAAGTCGGTACTTGAGAATGAAGCGGTACTCCACTGGGGACATGCATTTACCAAGTCCATCAATGGGAATGACAAGAAGAAAATCTTGGCTATGCGGCACTTGCAGACATCCGAAAACTGTCTTTTGTCTATTAGTCATATCAAACCTCTCAACCATCTCCTGAACAATTTTACCAAAAAGAGCATCCGCCAAAATATGTTGGGGCTTGGGGAGGACGGTGTACTTACTAGTAAAATTGAAAAGGTCAAACTCCGGGATAGTCACATGCAGGTCATCTAAAGCTTTGTAAAAATCTAAATCCATACCGGATAGCCCACTGTCACGCAAGATATGGTCTTGGAGCACTCAAGACTGAGCTCTGGAGGCAACAAAAGCGTAAGAAGACGCCTCCATAGCAGAGCACAAACCGAGCCCTCCACGACGAATAGGCAAGGAAGCCAACCGCCATTGAAGATCCCCGAAAAAAGGACCCTCACAAACCACAATATCTTCAATCGACCCACGAAGTCCCGCGTCAAAACAAGATGCCGCATCCTTCACATTATCTGGCTGACAAGCCCTCAGGCCAAAAAACATCTTCGCTACACCCAAACACGAACGAAGTAAGAGAAGCTCACTCTGAGGGTTCCTAAGTTGAGGGAGAAGACGCATCAACTCCAAAAAGAATTAGAAAAGAAATACAGGTTTACTTTAATAGTTTATATTGAACGAATAAAGGTAAATTGTAATATATATATATATATATAGAGAGAGAGAGGGTGTTGTTCAAGTAAGGCGCATTATTCCGGTACGGCCGTGTGGCCGACCGTACGGCCGACACATGTCCCGAAATTTTTTTTTTTTTTAAAACGAGTAAAAGTAATAGTTCAAAACTTATAATGGAATAGTTCATAACTTATAAAAGGATAGTTCATGAATTATAATAGAATAGTTCATAGTGCAAAAGTTATAAAGGAATGAAAGTAATACTTCAAAACTTATTAGGGAATAGTTCATAACTTCTAAAAGGATAGTTCATGAATTATAATAGAATAGTTCATAGTGTAAAATTTATAAAGGAATGAAAGTAATAGTTCAAAACTTATTAATGAATAGTTCATAACTTCTAAAAGGATAGTTCATGAATTATAATAGAATAGTTTATAGTGCAAAATTTATAAAGGAATGAAAGTAATAGTTCAAAACTTATTAAGGAATAGTTCATAACTTCTAAAAGGATAGTTCATGAATTATAATAGAATAGTTCATAGTGCAAAATTTATAAAGGAGTAAAAGTAATAGTTCAAAACTTATTATGGGATAGTTCATGAATTATAATAGAATAGTTCAAAGTGCAAAATTTATAAAGGATAATGCATAACTTATAAAATGATAGTTCATGAATTACAATTGAATAGTTCATAACATATAAACGATTAATTTATGAATAATTTGATAAAATATATTAAAAAGTAATAGTTCATGGAATATATGGAAATAGTTCAAATTTTATAGGAGAATAGTGCATAAATTATAACATGGTAGTTCAAACAAATTTTCATTCGTTTCTGGAATCAGAAAAAAAAAAAAAAAAAATTCGGGACACGTGTCGTCCGTACGGGCGGTCGTACCGCATTAATTTTACCGTACCTGAACAAAAGCATATATATATATATATATATATATATATATATATTAAGTGGGTGAATATGGGTACAATTGGGTGGGTAATGGTCGGATGAAACGTCCACTCAGATTCCATCCGATCCATCGTCCGCTTGTTAACGGGTTTCGTCGGATCTAGCGGTTGAGTATCCATCCGGAAAGGGTGAATTATCATTCATAACGCATGCAATGACTAGGATGGAAATTTTATCCATATTCATGAGGCACCCAACCACTCGATCGGATGAAAATGGGAAGATAAAAGTCGTTACAGTGTGGGTGAAGACGGATGGTAGATCCAGGTAGACGTTTCATCCACCCGATCATTCATTCAAGCACTCATCCGATATTATTTTACCGGCCTAAAAGTGTGTATATATATAGATATGTGTGTTTTTTTAGGTTTTTGTTATATTTTACATTTTTTTTCACCTCCTTATATAAACTGATTTCCACCGTCTTCCCTAGTTTCCTCTTCTTGATTCCTCATCTCTACTACTCGTTTGGTCTTTCCGATTGTTAAATGTGTTCTAATTTTTCAAATTTCAAGTCAATGAATACCCATCACATGATCCACCCGTTTCACCTATTAAAAGCGGTGAGAGTCTAGGCGGGTGGTAAGTCAGTACTCGGTGGGTGAAAGGCTTTGGGTGAGGGATCATGTGGCGGACTGGGTCGGGATCATGCGGTTTGGGTCATCCACCCGCCACTAGATCCATTGTCATCCCTAGTAGTTACAGAGGGAAATTTTCTCAAAGGGACAAGATTCTCTGGGTATTTTTGTTGTGCATTGTGTCTTGTATATTAGGTTTAGATTAGTCTATATATAATCCTAGTTATTGGGGGGGGTAGGAAATTCGATTTGGATGGTGTATTGTATGTACTTTACGCTTTTCGTGATTATTAACAATGTTTTTTAGTTTTTGGATTATGTCCATGAGCTTTATAATTTTCAGCATATCTTCTATCATTCATTAGTTAACATTACGAGAGAGAAAAAAATATAATTAGCATTTAATAGTAATTAGTAATGGTCATTTTGAATATCTATATAACTTCTTTGGATGAACGATAGACAAAAAAAATTGAAAAATATGAAGAACACGCCTACCATATATCTCCCATTTTCCCCAAAACCAATCGAACCCTAACACAATAGAAAACCAATCCTCATCGATACAAGAGATCCCAAATCCTTCTTGAAGAGATGGTGTATTGAGTCAAGAATTCTGACATTTTTTTTATAGCGGAAAGTGGTTCGAACCATTAGACGGCGCGCCGTCTAGTTGTTCGAAAGGCTGAAAAGGATCGACAAATGGACTAACCTTCATGAAGGGCCACAAACAAAGGAGAGAAGAAATACACAAAAATACATTAAAAAGCCCAAAAGCAAAAAAAATTTCAAGGGAAAGTAGGATGATTCAGCCAACAAGAGGCAACAAGCATAAACGTTCATCTTCGAAGAAAATACATAGGTAGGAAGTCTTGAGAACAAATGTGGACACCTCAGATTTGGACTGCAACAAAGCCGTTAGAAGTCGATCACAAATCCACGTCCCTTCTAGACAAACACTCAAAACCGCCATTAAAAGACAACATCAATCCTCAGAAGACAAAACTACAAAACATTGGTATCATGATGTATAAAGGTGTAAAACTTGATGGTTAGAACAATGATTTGTATGGGGAAAATTATTCACAAAGAGTTAATTTACGAATTGGTTTAAAACATAGGAGAGTTAGTGTTTTGATTGATATGATTTTGACTGAAAAAATTAAGTTCTTGGAAACCTTATGCTATTTTGTGGGGTTATGGTGTTGAGAGGATGAAGCATGGTCAATTTTTTAGGAAAGTAAAAACGACTTGTTTTCTGGAATAGCGGTTACAACAGAACTAGATAAACATCTTGGTTGCCCCATTATTAATGGTAGAGTGAACAAGACCGTCTTTGAAGATGTAATAATAAAATCTAGGAAGCAATTAACTTCATGGAAAGCCTCCACACTCTCATAAGATGGAAGAACGATTCTTATCAAGGCTAACCTGAATGCCAAACAAAATTATATCATGCAAAGCTTCATGTTCCCAACCTATATACATAAAGAACTTGATCAAATCAACCGGACTTTCTTCTGGAATAAAGGACCCTAATATCACCCTATCATCAGCTGGGATAAAATTTGCGAACCAAAAAAGTGTGGTGGAGTAGGTATTAGAAAAACAGAAGATATGAATAAGGTTCTCCAAATGAAACTACTCTGGAAAATCATGGAAGAAGCAAATAATATATGGGTTAAAATAGTAAATGAAAAATACCTCAAAGACTCCTTCTTTATGGAACTATAAAACCCAGAAAGGTACCTCTTGGCAATGGAGAAGATTAATGAATCTCCGACCTGACTTTGAAAGTGGATTCAGATGGAACGTTGGGGATGGTAACACCATTAAATTCTGGAAAAATAAGTGGGTAACAGAACAACCGCTCATCTCACTTCTTAAGAATAGAAGTGATATCAATGAAGATGAATTATTAAGTAACTACATCATAGAGAACATATGGAATACCCGGAAACTAAAAATGGAATTGGGAAATCTCCTCCAACAAGAGACTATAATCGCAATTAAATCATACCAACTTCCGAAATCTTGTATACGAGATCGTCTTTACTAGGCAGCCTCGGATAAAGGATCATATACTACAAAATCATCCATGGACCTCATCCATAAGAATAAAGGGCTTACTGCTAATTCTAATGCATGGATCTGGCAAATGGATATCATGCCCAAAGTTACAAATTTTATCTGGAAACTGTCCATAGATGGACTCCCAACTAAGGAAAACCTGGAAAAATAAAGGGTACCAGTGCCTATACAATGTGTCCTCTATAATCACCCGTATGAGTCAACAAAGCATTTGTTCTTCAGCTGCCCTTTTTGGTGGAAAATCTCCAGAATACCACCACTAAGAGGGAGCTCCAACGGGTAAATAACTCTAACCAAAGTATGGCAAGCATGGTCACCTGTATAAAAAATAAGCTAGATGATAATCAAATGATTCAGTTAGCAGTAACATGGTGGAATGTTTGGATTGAAAGAAACCAGAATATCTTTAATAACAAGAAAGCTCAAAATATTTGGGTACGAGTACAAGACCAAATAAGGAGCTGGTAGGATGCTAATAAAAAAAAAGAACCAAACAAAATAAAAAGCGGCCAAAAGTACTAGGAAAACTAGAAATATCCAATGGAATAAACCAGATAATGGATTTATCAAGTTAAACTTTGATGGATCTAAACGCGATTCCAGTGAATTAGCCTTCGGTTTCATTATTAGAAATCAACATGCATCAACCACCTCCCTAGGCTTTGGACAATGTGGGAACACATCGGTCCTTCATGCTGAAGCATGCGCGCTAAGGGAGGGATTGATCAGAGCATGCGATCTGGAGATCAACAAACTTGAGATAGAAGGAGATAATCTTACTATCATCAACTCCATTAAACAAATTTGGAAACCCCCATGGAAACTTGATCTCATCATTTCAGACATCACTAATATCATGGGCATGTTTCAGCAGGTCAGAATTCATCATGTCTTCAGGGAAGTCAACAGTGTGGCCGATAAGCTCGTAGAATTGGGACACGACTACCCACTAGGTTGCTCATCGATCCTCCCCAGGTGGTGGATTTCATCCGAAAGGATGCTATAGGTTGGAGAATCTCAAGAAGATGATCTACCCTAATCGCTTACCGTACAATATCAAAAATAAAAATAAAAATATTTAAATTGTTAACTTTGTTTTTGTTTCTTTTTAAATAATTATTTATTTATATAATTTAAAAAATTCGGTTTAATGATAAACCTAGATGAGGACAATTGGGCCAAAAGACCCAATTGATTACATATGGTGGGAGAGAGGTGTTTGACTGAAGCAAGAAAACCCTTATCACCACTTGCGCCACATCTATTATCTATCTATTATACATACTAAAAGAGAGTGCATGATTTGATAACGTGGCACGTTGTGGAAGCACCAATCAAATGGAGCTCCCACAATTTTTTGGCCAATAAATCTTTTTTAATTTTTTAAGTCAAAAAATATTTTTTTACTAAACTAACAGACTGCTATTCAAAATTATATGTAGCTTTTTTTTGTTGGAGATTCTCCAAGATCTTATAGGCCAATAAATCTTTATTTTTTGTGCAAAAAAACTAACTGGTTAAAAAAAAAATTTTATTAAAGTATATAAATTTTATAAAACAAACTGGTAAACACTTTTCGACACAAATAATTAAGAATATTAAAAAATCCTTCTTTTATGTTTTTAAAAGATTTGTTTAAAAGATAGCCAAAATCTTTGATTATTTTGTAAAAAAGAAATTAAGACTCCATATTTTTATCGGATTAATTTTTTTTACTAAACTCAAATTAAGCCAATAACTTTTTTTTTTTACTAAACCTTAGTTATTTTGTAAAATATGAATTTTTTTTTATCCCACATCGGTTATCAGAGAAGGATGACACTTTGACAACATGAATAAATAGACCTCAAATGTTTGAAGATTATACAAATCATACATTTATGGACCTTGGTAGGAATCAAGTATAAATACTTATTGATATCGGATTAGTATTTGTATGTGGATTGTTGTGACCTAATGATTTTTTGGGTCGTTTTGATCTAATGATTTTTGGGTCGTTTTGATCTAATGATTTTTGGATCGTTTTGACCTACAAATTTTTGGATCATTTTGACCTACAGATTTTTGGGTCGATTTGACCTAATAATTTGTGGGTCGTTGTGACCCACTGATTTGTGGGTCGTTGTGAACCACTGATTTGTGGGTCGTTGTGACCCAATAATTTGTGGGTCGTTATGACCCACTAATTTGTGGGTCATTGTGACCTATGAATTTGTGGGTCGTTGTGACCTATTGATTTGTGGGTCGTTGTGACCTATGAATTTGTGGGTCGTTTTGACCTATTGATTTGTGGGTCGTTGTGACCTATTGATTCGTGGGTCGTTGTGACCTACTGATTCGTGGGTCGTTGTAATCTACTGATTTGTGGATCGTTGTAACCTATTGATTCGTGGGTGGTTGTAACCTACTAATTCGTGGGTCGTTGTGATTTATTGATTCGTGGGTCGTAGTGACCTACTGATTTATTGGTCCTTGTGACGTACTAATTTGTGGGTCCTTGTGACCTACTGATTTGTGAGCTGTTTGTGACCTACTAATTTGGGGACCGTTGAACTATTAAATTCGTAATTCTTATTTTATCAATATAATAAATATACATCTATATACTTTACTAAAACAAACACTAATTCTTGACGTGCCGCCCCACGTTTTTTCTCGAATTAAACTTTTTATTAAATCACGAATTAAGCTAATAAATCATTTTTTTACTAAACCATAATTAGCCTAAATCTTTTTTAATTAGTTCCAATTTTAAAGTTTTTTTATTTGGATTACTAACTAATTCCGATTACAATAACATTTCCTTTTCTTTTAATTTTTTTTCCAAATATTTAAAATTAAAAGATATTGTTCATAAGCCTATCTCATACCCGTAAGATTAACTTTCTTCTTATCTATATACTTTACTAAAACAGAAGACACTAATGCTGATGTGACGCTCCACGTTTTTATCGGAATAAATCTTTTACTAAATCACGAATTAAGCCAATATTTTTTTTTACTAAACCTTAATTATTTTGTATAATATGAATTTTGTTATCCCACATCGGTTATCAGAGAAGGATGACACTTTGACAACATATATAAATAGACCTACAAGGTTTGAAGATTATACAAATCATACATTTCTAAACCTTTTGGGTCGTTGTAACCTATTGATTTTTGGGTCGTTGTAACCTACTGATTTGTAGTTCGTTTTGACCTAATGATTCGTGGGTCGATTTGATCTAATAATTTGTGGGTCGTTGTGACCCACTGATTTGTGGGTCGTTGTGACCTATGAATTTGAGGTAGTTGTGACCTATATGAATTTGAGGTAGTTGTGACCTATGAATTTGTGGGTCGTTGTGACCTATGAATTTGAGGGTCGTTGTGACTTACTGATTCGTGGGTCGTTGTGACCTACTGATTCGTGGTCGTTTGTGACCTACTGATTTGTGGACCGTTGAACTATTAAATTCGTAATTCTTATTTTATCAATATACTAAATATACATCTATATACTTTACTAAAACAAAATACAATAATTCTAACGTGGCGCCCCACGTTTTTTCTCCGATTAAAATTTTTACTAAATCACAAATTAAGCTAATAAATCCTTTTTTTTTTACTAAACCATAATTATTTTATAAAATATGAATTTTGTTATCCCACATCGGTTATCAGAGAAAGATGATAGTTTGACAACATTTATAAATAGACCTATAAGGTTTGAAGATTATACAAAGCATACATTTCTGGACCTTTTGGTCAGAATCACGTATAATACTTATTCATACCGGATTAGTATTTGAATGTGGATTGTTGTTACCTACTAATTGTAAATATAATACTTTGTGGGTCATTGTGACCTACTAATGCTTGGGTCCTTGTGACCTGATGATTTTTGGGTCCTTATGACCTAATGATTTGTGGGTCTTTCTGACCTATTAATTTGTGGGTTGTTGTGACCTATTAATTTGTGTGTCGTTTGTGACCTATTGATATGTGGGTCGTTTGTGACCTACTGAGCTACTGATTTTTGGATCGTTGTGACCTACTTATTTGTGGGTCGTTGTGACCTACTGATTTGTGGGTCGTTGTGAGTTGTGACCTAATGATTTGTGGGTCCTTGTGATCTACTAATTTGTGGGGGTCATTCTGATCTACTAATTTTCGTTGTGACCTACTGATTTGTGGTTCGTTTGTGACCTACTAATTTGTGGGTCATTTGTGACCTACTGATTTGTTGATCCTTTGTGACCTACTAATTTGTGGACCGTTGAACTATTAAATTCGTAATTATTTTATCAATATATTAATTATACAAATATATTCTATATACTTTACTAAAACAAAAGACACTGACGTGGCGCCCCCACGTTTTTTCTCGGATTAAACTTTATACTAAATCACGAATTAAGCTAATAAATCTTTTTTTTAATTCAACCATAATTATTTTGTAAAATATGATTTTTGTTCTCCCACATCGATTATGAAGAAAGGATGACACTTCGAAAACATGTATAAATAGATCTAGAGTGTTTGAGGCTTATAAAATTCATACATTTTTTAACCTTTTGGTCAGAATCAAATATAATACTTATTCATATCGGATTAGTATTTGTATGTAATCATTGTGACCTACTAATTTTTTGGTCGTTTTGACCTAATGATTTTTGGGTCGTTGTGACCTAATGATTTGTGGGTCGTTGTGCTCTTGTGGGTCCTCGTGATCTACTAATTTGTGGGTCCTTGTAACCTACTGATTTGTGGACCGTTGAACTATTTAATTCGTAATTCTTATTTTATCAATATACTAAATATACATCTATATTCTATATACTTTACTAAAACATACGAAACTAATGTTGACGTGGCGCTCCTATGTTTTTTTCTCGGATTAAATCTTTTACTAAATCACAAATTAAGCCAATTAATCTTTTTTGAATAAATGAGGAAAATAGGACCTTTCAAATTTTACTTTTGTAAAATGGACTCCTATAAAACTAGGCTTGTAAACTAGAGAATAGGGACATAATTGGAGGTCTAATGAAATGATGGTGCCTCTTTAAATTTCACTTTTTCCCTCTATTTTTCATTTCTTCATTTTTCTCTCTCATCACTTTCTCTCACCCAAATATTTCTTCCTCCCATAAACCTTCCTTCTCCTTCTGTGTGAAGTCGCCGCCTCCAGTACTCCGGCCACCAAGGATCCGATGACAGCGCCAGAGAGCACTGTCTCGCCGCCAGGACATTTGGCCACCAAGCCAACACCGAAGGGCGAGCGAGAGATCTAGGGTTTTGCCGTCAAGTTTGTCGCGAGAAGGGGGTACGCCACTTGTTTCCGTCGCCGGCGTCGTTGTCTGCTCGTCGTTCCGTCACCAACCCTCTCTCTCACCGTTGTTTGCTCCGTTGTTGCCGGAACAAGATCTGTATTTTTGGTAGGCTATTTCTACTAGATTTTGGGTATGCATTTAATTCGTTTGTTAAGTAGTAATGGGTATGTGTTTGATAAATTGAGTATGGGTATTATTATTTTATTGGGTATATGTTTATTGTTATTGTGGTATTTTTTTATTGATTAGAATGTTTAAAGTGAAATGTTGGGTATGTATTATGGTTTCCCAAACTTTGTTATAATGACAAAATGTCATTTGATATTGATGTTTATGTACAATATGAATTTGTGTAAATTTTGGATATGACAAATTAAATTGGGTACACTTTTAGTGTTAAGTGTGACTTAAATTGGAGAGATAAAAAATCGATTGAGTATGTATACATTGAGTATGAATATTTTATAAAACAAAATACTACCCAATTTGTGGGTACGATGTTTTTTGATATTTTAGTTTTTTGGGTATGTTCGGGTTTTGGGTATGTGTGTTTTCGAATATGTCTATGTAGTTTGACAAAATTATTTTGGGTATGGCAGTGACGTTTTTGGGTAAACGAATTTTTGGGTATGACAGAAACAAACAGAAATGGGTTTAAAAATAGGGAAGAAGGAGGAGTTGTGTTTTTTGGGTAGAGGGCTGAGTATTTTTGGGCCAAAAATTCTCTCCAAAAAATGTCAATCAAAAGTGTCACAACACTTCATTAGTCATCATCATGAATCATCACTTTTTCTTCACTTTTTGTACTTTAAAAAACTAGTCCTGCAAATTAGGAGCCCAATTTTTCAAGTTAAATTTGGGAGGGCCTAAATTATAACTATATAGTGTAGAAAGCCCATAATACCAATTCAGCCATCTTTTTTTACTAATTGAATTCGTATCAGATTATGATATTTTTAAATTATATGATTATCTTTTTTTATTAAAATTATTATTTATTAAATAATAAATTAGATTTAAAAATTTTTTATCAGCATAAAACTAATTAATGATCAGGGTTATGTGGTCTCATTTACTATGTAACATTTGACGCGTTATTTATGCGAGCTACATATAACTAATAAAGTTAACAACATATAATATAATAAAAAATGTAATATGATAAGCTATTTTATTAACAAACCCGCACAAGGTGCGGGCTATACACTAGTTATGGATCAAAAATGAGATTTATGACTCAAAAAGGAGTTTGAGGAACGATTAAAGAAGTGGCTAGAAGGGGTAATAGTTTTTAGTTTTGTTATACTGAGCCCATTTCTTCATCGTCAAATTTTGAGAAGCCATTCAAGAAAGGATGACTCCTGATTGGTATGCAACTTTGATTACAAAGTTCTTTTCTTTCTTTATTCGTCTTGTAGGTTGTTCAAGCTGGTGGCTAAGAAGATCTGGATCAAGGGGAGCTCATGTTGATGGGGCGCGAATGACGGTAGGGTGCGAACAGCGGTGCAACTTAAAAGACAAAGTTTGGTGGCAAATAAATCCCGACCAAACTTCAACTCTTTAAAACTGTTTTTAATCTCACTTGAATCGCTTTCAGTCGAAAATGTAGGTTTTGATTAAAAAGTCGAAAAGTTATAAATGGATCCCCTTAAACAGGGTAGAAGGTGGAGATTTCTTGCTTGTTAGATGAATAATAGGGAGGTATTCTCTTCTCTATTGTGGCATTTGTTCACATATTATTTGTGGAGAAAGAAGAAGTTCTGCATAGAGAAACAACTCTTGCTCATTAGACACTCTTGAAGTTCTTACTACAAAGGAAGAGACTTCAAGAAGTGAAGATGAAGGAATTGTGTAGAAGTCACAAGGAAGACCTAATTCAGAGCATCTAACTAGTTTTTTTTGTTGTAGAAAAGCCTCAACGAGTTGATTTTTTTACAGATGTCGCTCTTTTGGAGTTTCTTCAAACTGTTTAGGAAACAACAAAAGTAGAGTGATGGAGAACCATAAATGATGCAGCGTTGCTACAATGGTAGAGACAGATCTCAAGGTTTTCCCCTACGGTGGTAGAATTCTGGCATGTTGTTTCAACATTGAAGATGCTTTTCTGTCACTTTGAAAGAAAAAGGGACGAGTTTGGAATTTAACGGAGGTAGATAGCAATCCTCATAGGTGGACGTCCTATAGAAATATAACAAAACACACTTAAGTTTAGTCTTAAGTTTAAGTTAGCAAATTATTAACGAAACGAAATCTAACAACAAGGTAACAGTTTATGTTTTACGAAGAGAAATCATGAATAATCATGGTTAACCGAAAACATTGTTAATCGGATTGGACACCCCTAGCCATAGGGATGGCGGATAATACAAAGCAGAAACATGAAACATGTGTCTGTCTATGCTTAAGAAGAAAACGCTGCCCTAGGATCATAGGAAAATTATCTGTACATGAAGGAAAAAGCTTCCACACAATTCTACCGCCAAAGAACCTTCTTTGGAGATGAGGAAATCAGCAACCATCAACACTGCTTCAGTAAATCAACTCATAGAAAATGCATAAGTCATGAATCTACAGAATTTACCACAACTTGATCATCATTAGTCGTCCAGCAAACCTCAGCAAGAAGATTCAAACACATGTAAGTTTTCCATACTGGAATGCTTACTCTCGCCTTTTCCGGGTTTTTTTACATGGCCAACTATGGATCAATTGATCCAGACGCATCACCGTCTTGAGATTCCTGGAAAATCAGGAAGGTCAGCAAGATTGATGATAATATTTATGACTTACTTTTCATGACTAGACTGTAAAATACCTCCATTCCCCACTTGATATAATCTGGGGACTCACAAGCCTTGTACTCTTCTACCAAGCTTTCAATTATCTCTCTTGATTCATCAAATTCAGACAAATCATTGTCCTGTCCATGTTTCACAGTATCTTGCAATTAGGTCCCAAGGTTTTTCAATAACATGGAAAATATGAAGATCGTCTATCCCAATCCTATTCTTGTTATCTGAATTTGTTCTTTCTGCTCAAATGTTATACTCCCTCTAGGGAAAAATTCACCATTCTCACCAATGACTTAAATGGCATAGCAGTAGCGTTTCACTCGAGTTATTGCAGTCTTCAAAAAGTTCAACAAAAACTGATATAAGGAAATAACGGCCCATAAGCATAACAAAGATGGTACTTACAGCAAACATCGGGAACTTCCTATAGTTATCCAAGAAAGCCTGCTTTTTCCTCAGCTTCTCGTATTGACTCAAGCATCTACTAAAGAGGTGTCTGATGCTAGTGTGACTAGCCAACATTAGACCACTAACCTGGCAAATGATACATGTTTAATCATATCAAAATAGGAATTCATATCATAAAGAAAGCTGCACCAGTTACGATTCTCAGAAACGAGGAAGAGATGAGTCAAAAATGTCAGCTAGGTAACCAACAGATGCAGAAGAAAAAGATAACATAAAAACAAAAAGAGCAAGAAATTTAGCAATGACAGGTGTACCTTGTGGGATGATTGAACATATGGAGACTTTCTCGCCAAGGCCACCTACATTGTAAATCAGAGTAACAAGAATTCCAACCAGCTTACAAAAGGAAAAAGGAACAAAAGGGAAAATATCAAACATGAGCGAAGGTGTTAAACAATACCTGAATACTAGCAGGCCCCCATTCAATGAAATCAACAAGCTTTCTTTCACGGATTCTTTGAAGACTCTCGTGAACCTAGTAATTAGACAAGAAAACCAACTTTAATACCAGAGTTATGGAATAAAAGTATATCATAACCGACTGTATTATATCAAGGTACTATCAGTGTTCACCAACCATTTCAGATTTTCAAATTAAGCAAACTTGAAATAAGGGGCACTTGTGTGTGTCAAAAAATCATCATCTTAGGCCAAAATTGTGAGTAATTGAGATCAGAAATAGTAAGGACTCTTCAGAAATAGAAAAAGGAAGCAGACATGTAGAACAGAAATGAAAGGCTGGGAAATAAACAAAATGAGATAGCAAATTGCACAGATGTGGCCAACGAAAATGTCATCCAAGTAATATATCTGAGTAAATATGAACGATGCAAGTTATCAAAGAATTTCGATCAAGACATAAATTATTGCTTCTGAAATGCAAAAGAGCCTAAATTAATAATGTAACTACAGACTACAAATCACGAGCGGAGGATCTACTATAGGCTAAACAAAGACTTCAGGATCAGGACCCTACTGACTATGATCCACTCTCAAGATACTTAACGAGCACTGATAAATTATTGCTTCTGAAATATGAAAGAGCCTACTTAACAGTGTAGCTGCAGATTACAATCACTAGAGGAAGGATCTACTATAGGCTGAAGAAAGACTTCAGGTGAGGACCCTCCTCTATGCTGTTTTTGTATAACACAACTAATACACTATAATTCACTCTCTATAGGTATCTAATAGATATATTAGCAACTGGGCACAGATATGTAAGGCAAGAAGAATGCAATGCAGTCTACCGTTTGATAGCAATCTGCCAAGAGCCTACTTAACACTGCAACTGCAGACTACAATCACTAGAGGAACGATCTACTATAGGCTAAACGAAGACTTCAGGATGAGGACCCTCCTCTATGCTGTTTTTGTATAACACAACCAATACACTATAATTCACTCTCTACAGGTTTCTAATAGATATATTAGCAACTGGGCACAGATATGTAAGGCAAGAAGAATACAATGCAATCTGCCTAGAGCTCATCACTGTAGTTTAATATGTTAATATATATCACTGGCAAAAGTGATTGTACGAATAAATTGGGTCAAGTGTCGCTATACTGTAGTATGACGTACAGTTAATTGAAGATCGAGGTATGGCAAAATAATAGATTAAAGCAATAACACAATCTCGTATGAAATTCAGCTACATTACCTGAGTAGGATCCACATCGCCTTGAATAATGTTTAAGATTGATATATACTTAGCTTGACTAGCAACCTTTTTTCGAGCATTAGAGGAAACCATTATATTCTTGGCCTGCCAAACATTCAATACTGAGGATGATGCCTTTGCACAGAACTACAAATTTCACAACCCCTGGAAAAAGAACCTACCTGCAGGAGTCTTCTCATAACATCCAGCACAGTAGTCTTGCGAATAACATTAGCCTGCCAAATCAAATAAATGTATCAGACAACAGACATGCCTACAAAATAGCACCACAACGAAGGTTTTGGAAGGTAGACGAGAAGATAACCTAAAAACAGTCAACAGGAGACCATTACAAATCAGATAAACATCAATCTTCTGAAAAGAATGATGATAAAGTCTACACTAAAAGATCTATCAATGAGCATCGACAAATATACATAAAGGTAGAGCCCTGTTAGTATCAGTATCAGCTCCACAAGCTATCAAAAATTCTGATGCCTTGAAACCTTAACAAGTGATTCTCCTTAGTCCTTGGAGTGATGCCACTTTTGTAGGGGTAATTCTAATGTATGCCCATTGGCAGTGGGCATACATTAGTAATTACAAGAATGATGATAAAGTCTGCATTTCTTTGTATTTTTGTGTTTCTTTGTGATTTTTTGTCTGCAGTTTTTCAATATTTTATCAATTTGTTCAGCCCTACCAGTACTCTTAAATGCAATATTTATCCTCAGCACCATTATAACTGCCCAGGGAAATATCAAACCAACCCCCTCATGAATTGACCAGAAAATGCATATAAAAAAGCAAATATCAGTAACAATGAAAGTAGATACCACGATGTAATAGGTTAGCGTCTGTTTTCTAAAAGGCACAGCTTAGGCGCTAGGCGCCAGGGGTCCTGCGCCTTCATACACACAGACGCAGCCCATTCAAAGAGGCGCAGCCTAGGCGCCCCAGGCGCAGGAAGGCGTGCATGTTGGTGCATCCCTTATTTTTTGGTACAAAATCAGTTAAAAAAAAATTCCAAAAATATTATGTTCCTATCTTCAAAAATATTTACATTATTGATTAGGGAAATACATATCTTTACAAATAGATATTAATGGAAGTCCTTAATGAGAAAATCATTCATATTATCACATATTGTCATAATTTTCTGAATCATGGCTATATTTTATCAAATTGTCTTTTATTCTTCTCCTTTTCCTGAAATAATTTACCCTTGCACATCCATCTCCCTTTCCATCCAACCCTCCTTTTTTCCCTCCATCTGTAAAATAAACTCTTCGGCTGTACCACTTTTCACAATCTGCATTCGCTAGAGAAGCCTAGAAGAACTATATTTTTCTACTTCCTAGTTCATATTTCTTGCTTGTTTTCTTATAACCTACAATGTTATTTGTTGAGCAATTGAACTATGTTTTCGATTTAATATGAATTCAGGTGTTACAAAACCTTCAAGGAGGCACGCTGTGCCTTTTAGAGCACTGGTTAGCATTCAAATATATTTCATCTAATATTGGAGAATTGCAAATAAACACATGAAAATAGGAAGCAATACATATAAACAACTATCCGATGTTAAAAAAATCTAGACATTTTTTCTGTAATTGAAATGAGTATACAACCATGCTATGCTAAAAAGTTTTGGATGTGGCATGGGAGATAAAGAAAGTTAAAAAGGCATTTAATTTTAATACTTTAAAAATAGTGAAATCTTTACAACTGGTCATATAATTATGTATTACATTGGTATTTGATAAGGGTAGAATCTCTTTAACTATTAACGAGTGCCCATGGTAAACGTTAAAAATACCCGTTTGTCAACTATAGTAAACTTTATGCCTTATCACAAAGATGGCAAAAGAAAGAATAGTAGAGAGACGACAAGTCAACACAATAAGGCAAATTTCATATTATGAAACTAAAATAACTTCCTCATGCCTGTAAAGGGTAGAAGGTAAAGCCTTCTGACGTAGATCAGCAATAACCAACCAAATACTAAATTAGGAGACACGAACAGAACTTCAATAATCATTTTGCTTATCAATGAAAATCACCCAGATTGTATTTTATATCTTACCTGGCGCTCAACTGACAGAGGTGTATATCCTGTCATTAGAAAATGACATCTGGGTGTAGGAATCAAAGATGAAAGAAGGCCAACCAAGTCATTATTCATGTAGCCTGGGTATCGCAATGTGGTTGTGCTGGCAGACATTACTGTTGACACCAATGAATTTGTTTCAGCAAAAGTGGGATTTTCAAGATCAAGTCGCTCAACAGCAATTCTATCCAAAGCCGTATTATCAAGAACAACAACACAGTCAGCATTTAGGGTCAGCCGCTTGAGTGTCAATAGCGAGTTATAAGGCTGTACTACCACATCGCTTGTTTCCATTTGATTAGGAAACACGCTGTAAGTCTGAACCAGCTTTTTACCATAGCGATCATTCAGGGCCTCAAGGAGATAGGAACCCATGCCTGCAAAAATGACAGTATATTTGTCCTCAGGAAATGTGTCCGTGACATTTTACATGGATGCAATCACAAGTTATATGAAATACAGCATAAAAAGTTCCAGAACTATTCATAGGACAAACAAGAAGACCAAGCTTCTAGGAATCCTTTTCCTACTTTGGTGGAAAAAATCCATAATCTAGATAAGAACTGAGTTCCAGTAGTATTCTTTTTTTGGCTTTAGCTAGCAGAGTATCCCTAAAACTGTGATAAGAGATTTAGTAACCTGATCCAGTTCCCCCAGCTATGGAGTGGCATAGAACGAAACCTTCAAGACTATCACTTCCATCAGCTTCTCTATCAATCATGTCCATGATATCCTCCTCAACCTCCTTTCCCTGTGTATGAAATAACAATCATGCCAACATCTTCATTAAATGTGAAATCTTCCAGACGTATTAGCTAACGCTGGAAAGCACAAAAGACAAATTCTGATAATGGTAATATTGAGTGTCTTGACTAAATTAGGTGGGCTGATGCCAATTTACCAACCTATCCATGAAGTGGTTTTTCTAAATATTGAGCCCAATCCTGGATAATACGTCATAAAGCAACCAATATGACCTATTGTATTTTTCTAAAAATCTTCCAGAAGTGTATAAGAAGCACTGTTTAATAGTTTAACCAAAACTCGTATGTACAATAATGTTTGTTAAGACATCCTGCTAATATAAACAACATTGACATGATACTGAGATAAAATTTGATATAGCTTTTAATTATATATATGTTCACCAAAATCATATGTAGACACTCTAGACAGGATGTTATAGGAAATTCATCACCTTAAAAACAGAAAATAATGTTAACCATAGATTTACTAGCACTACACAGTAGGAAAACAAACCTGATGATATCCACTGGCCCAAATATTTCCAGCTCCCCCTCCATGGTCAGAGACAAAAATATTTTCGTGATTGTAAAGATTCCGATATTCACTGTTTTGTATACCATTGATAACTCTTGGCTCCAGATCAATGAGTAATGCTCGTGGTATGTAATGCTGATCATCAGCCTGGTAGAAGAAAACATCTTTCCTGTCACCACCCTGAAGTCACAACAAGAAAATGTAAGAACAAAGCTGTATCAGATAAGTTAAGATCAGGAGCCTGCATTTCCACCAAAAGGAAACTGATTTCATCCCTTAAATGGAACAAATAGGAATATTTCACGGTAAAAGTTTTTTCTGGATGAACAAAAATAACATTTTTCAGAATTGCAACATGCATTTAAACCACAACCAGCAAATATTCATGGCTAATCTGGTAAAAGGTACTTAATTAACACAGATGAGAGTGAAATGCACCTTGATTTAAGAATAAATGGATTATCATTGCGGCTCAAGATTTATAATATGATCTACACATTTTGCTTCTTCAGTTCAGTCATTTCACTGCTACCACTACAACATTCCACCTTCTAATAGCATGGAAGGAACTATGGCTATATCATCTTTGTTGTTCCCACACATTCTAGATTTCAAGGGACCGTGAAAACCAAAAGTATGTAATATTTATGGAAGCATCGCCTTTCAAACACAATTCTGGAATAAAACCCATGACACACCTTCACTCCTCAAAAATTTAAGCATGCCTAGTTCTAGCACAGCCTACACGGAGATAGAGGATGCATAAACAATAGGCCGAATCGAATATATCGCTATGTGTATCCATCCGTTTAACGAAAAAAAAACATAACTTAATAGAAATCCATGGAGAACTGAAATCCCTCAATCTGCAAGCACAGTTCCAACCAAACAAAAATTGAAAAAAATTCCTTCGAGATTGAACTATGCAGGATCTGAAAAATTGCCGTTGCATAAAATCGGCGTTGGCGAAATCAACAACTTGACAGAGAGAAAGAGAAGTGGAGAAAGGCGAGAAGCATCGGAGTACCTGAGTGGCGAAGTCTTCAAGGATGCCATCTTTACTGATACCATGCTCGAGACAGAGCTTCTTCCAGAACTCCATGCCGATCTGGTTCCCACATTGTCCCACCTGTAGCGTGATGATTTCTCTCGGCATTTCTCTTCTTCTCCCTGGCGTGACGAATAGCTATGGCTATGGCTATCTCGGTGATGTTTCTAGGGTTTTGAGCATTTGCTTTCCCCCTCGATTTTCGCTGTGGCGCGGGAATGCGACACTGTGTTTTAAAGGAGATAAATGAAAGCCTCCGAAGGCTCGTAGTGCACTCACTCATATGAGACTGAAGTCTGAAAGTGTGAGCGAGAGAGTCTCAGACTACCTAATATTAGATTTATTGTTTTAGTTTTAAAAGAGTTTTTTAAATTAGTTTTTATATATAAACTAGAGGTTTAATAAAATTAAACATAAATTTAGGAATGATCAAAAATAATAAAAAGTAGCGTCAAATGTAAACCAAAAATAATCTCAACTTTAAAAATTATCAACTCTTATATCAATATTTACCTATGAAATTAATTTCGATACAATATCTCTCCGGACAAAATTTAGGGCATAATTGTTAATTTGACTACTAAAAAAAATTTGGGCTAAAAAATCTAATTAGCCACAAATTTAAGTCATGCATCGAAAAGTGATGTCTCGTCTTGACCAATTAATTAAGAAGTCAAACCAAGCAAATAAATAATGTATAGATATGGCAAAACACAAAAGGAAAGCAAAAAACATAAATAGTGGACAAAAATAGTGGGGGAGGATAATCCAAATTTGTATATTGTTAACTTAAGTAAAATATTTTGTATTTTAGTTTGTTGAACCAAAAGACGATCTAAGGGTTCTTAAAGGGGGCATGGTCTTTTGACAAGACATTGTCAATGTTAAAGTAGTCTAACGGTATCCCATGGTCAACCACGAGCTTATCATGAAGATAGATATGTTGCCCCCGACGTCATATCTATGTTGAAGAAGATTACATTTCACCCTGCCGTCCGGATCCTCACCATTCTTGTCGGGGCGGTAAGACAACGGCGCTCTACAAGCAACCACAAGAAGGGCCGATTTCTTCAAGGTATAATCACTTTTACGCTCGTCAAATTGTACAAGGTTCACAAAAGCATGATGTCTTAGCCAAGGAACACGCGCTCACAAAAGCATGATGTCTTAGCCAAGGAACATGCGCTCTAAGGCATGAGATATAAGAAGTAAGGGCGGAAACGCATGCCTTCACGACATCCTCATAAAGCCTAACCCGCCAAGCGGCTACTGAAGGGGTGCAAAACCGCGGTCATGTTGCCCCGACACAAACCACCTCCGACCATGCCCGCCAAGAAACCCAAGCAGTGACACAACCTAAGTGTGAGTTGGTTGTCAACCCGTTGTATGACGAAGAAAAAATCTAAGATGGGGGCAATGTCATCTAGGGTTGAGCAAGTTAGGTTCGGTTTACTAAATCGAATCGAGTAGTTTCTGTCCAGACTGAACCGAATACCGACAATTTTGGTGCAGTCTTAGGTCTGCATTTTTTAAAAATAAGGTTCGGTTAAAACCGTCAAATCGATGGGTAAACCGAAAAAAACGAATTATTATTAAAAAAAAAACAAGGGTCAATTCATATAAGCATATTAGCAATTAGTTTTTAGGTTCATATCTAAACCGAAACTAAAACCGACCTTAATAGGTTCGGGTTTAGGTTCTAATATTTCATATTTTTGGTTTTAGGTCCAAACTGAAATCGTTCTTACTTATATAGGTTCAGTTTTTGGTCAAAGGTTTCAAGAAAATCGGTTTCAGGTTCGGTTCGGTTTGGTTTATTGCGGTTCGGTTCAGTCTTGGACTTATGATCACCCCTAATGTCATCATTAAGGATAAAGAACATGTCAACACCGAGCAGTAAGGACTAAATGCTTTCAATTTCATATGTGAGATTCCAAAATCTTCAACTACAGATACCATCCACAAAATCGCCTTGTGGAGGACCTTAGGATTCTTGTGCTCTTTCATAATTTTGTAAAACTACAAAAAGCAAATGCTCATAAGAATCACTTGCATGTAAGGGAACGTTAAACTGTGAGAACATAATGATTGAAGTTAGTGAGCACAAGAGAGAAAATAAGAACTACCTTCCACACCTGGATATGATGTAAAAAGCAAGATAAAAGCTTACTCTCTCAAAAACAAAACCAGATCTCACTGCTTATGAGAAAGTAGTAAGACATGTCATTGCCTGTACTCTGGTCTTGATATCCGCAACTCGTCCACTTATGCTTGCAATCAGGTATAAATTAGTTTTAGGTAAATATTCACATGAAATAGTAAATGAAGAAATAAAAAGTATATAGAGAAAAAATGACAACAAGAGTTAAAGAAATATGAGATGGGCATGTAACACAATAAGAAAAAAAAAAACTCAAGTGCCCTTCAAGGCTCATTTCACACCTCATGACCATAAATTAACCTTTAGTCTACAAAAACATTTCTTTTTTCCTAATCTATAAAACCATTAAGCAATGCCCTAATTCTACAAGTAGCATATTTTGTTGCCAAGAACACGCTTTTTTCTAGAATAAAAAAAATGACACGAATATCATACAATATATTGTGGAAAGAGGCTCAAATAGTAGATGATTTTCTCAAAAAAATAAGAAAGAGTTGATTCATACCACACTAAGGACACAAATCTGAAAGTCCACCAAGAAGGTAGGGGTGTAATTTGATACGAGCCACTCGGGCTCGGCTCGGGCTCGGCTCGCCAAAAGCTCGTATTCGGCTCGTTCATATTATAAAACGAGCCACTCGGGCTCGTAGAAGCTCGTTTATAAAAAAAATTAAAAAAAATGCCTTATGACATTTTTACCCTAAATTGAAATTAGGTTTTGGTGTACTGGGTACACTTTTCTCTCCTCGATCGCAGAGTCACAGACGCGACTCCCTCTCTCTCTATTCTCTATTGAGCGATTAGCGAAGGCGACGGTGTGACCTTCGATGCTACCTGCAGCCGTCGGCCGACGAAGACCGTCGTTGACTCACCGGCCGTCACTCAGTCACTCCCCTCAGGACCTCAAGTACACATTCTGAACTTTTGTCTGAGACTTTGAGTTTGGGATTAGGGCTCGTTACATACATCACACAGTCATGAGTCACCCTTATCTGTCTGATTTAGGGCTCGTTTGTTGCGGTTAGTCTGACTCCGACTCCGAGCAAGGCGAGCTAACCACTGCCCACTTCCCTCACTCCCCTCAAGACCTCAGGTACGGTCTCTATCTCTCTCGGGCTAACCACTATCCACTTCGAGTTCGAGTTTGTTGTTCACTTGGAGCCTGATGTACGTTGTCTATCTGATTAAGTGATTAGGCTCTTAGACAGTTAGACGCCTCCTCTATAGCTCCTCTGTTTAGACGCCTCCTCTGTTTAGTGTGTATTTGTTTAGACGGCTCCTGTTTAGAGTTATAGTATCACATAGTCATGAGTCACCCTTATCGAGTTCGAGTTTGTTTAGTGTGTATTTGTTTAGACGCCTCCTCTCTGTTTAGTGTGATTGTGTGTGTATGTGTTCTGTTCAGCAAAGAAGATTGTGTGTGTATGTGCTTAGAACAACCTCATCATGTACTCCTTGATTAATCAACAAAAAATAATGTATATATGAAGAAAATTCCATTGAAATCTGATTGTGTGTATGTGCTTTATTCTAATTCTCCATTCTAATTCTTTTTTGTCTGATTGTATATTAAAAAGTCTGAAATTCAATGTTGTGCATGAAAAAGCATGAACTACTTATGAGTTACAATTGTAAGTTGGTGAGTTTGTTCAATTATTTTTCAGGCAATGAGCACTCCAAATGATGACGTTGACATTACAACTTCCGATAATGTAAATGAGACAAATGATGAATTTGAGAATACAGTTCTGCCTGAAGAGAGTGAACATGACAAAAAAAGAAAAAAGAGAAGGACATCGACAGTTTGAAATGATGTCACTGAGGTGCTAAAAAATGGAATCACGTTTGTGAAATGTAACCATTGCGCAACTCATTTGCCTTATACCAAAGGGGGATCAACAACACACTTCAAAAGACATATTTCCTCATGTATCATATTTCATGCAAAAATGTCGGGTCAAGGAACCGGTTCTATACAAACAATGTTGAGTGCTGATGCTTTCGGAACAGGTGCGGTGATGACTTACAAGTATGACAAAGAGCTAATCAAAGACTTGACTGCAAAGATGATTATGGTGCACGAGTATCCCTTTATGATGGTTGAACACACGAATTTCAGGATGTTGTGTAGGCAACTAAACCCTAAGTATGAGTTTTGTGGTCATGCTGCTATTAAAGAACATTGCATGAAGTTATACAAGCGAGAAAAAGAAATGATGAAGTTGATGTTTGCTGATGTTGGGAGGATTAGCTTGACATTTGACTCGTGGACTTCTAACCAAACGAAAGGATATATGTGCATCATCGGACACTTTTTAGACAAGGAATGGAAGTTACAGAACCGGATATTAAACTTTTGTTTGTTACCTTCACAAGTGGAATGAAGTTGTCAAAAACATGTGTCTTCCTACTAACAAGACATTGATTCTTGATTGTGTGACCCGTTGGAACTCAACATTTTATATGTTGGAAAGAGCTCTTATTATTAAGGAGGTTTTTGCTAGATTTGCAAGTAGAGATCCTCTTTATCATACTTTACCTTCCGGAAAGAGCTACCGATGTGTGCAAGTTCTTATTTACTTTTGATGAGGTAACAAAAGTCTTCTCTGGTCGTGAGTACACAACTGCTAATTTATATTTGCCTGAAATTTGAAGGATAAAACAAATCTTAGATAAGATGGAGAATGATCCAAGAGATTTCATGAACCTTATGGTTAGGAGCATGAAATCTAAGTTTGACAAGTATTGGAAGGAGTGTAATATTTTCATGATAATAGCTGCTACTTTGGATCCTAGGAGCAAGTTGGATTTGGTTCAGTTCGTGTATGAGAACTTGTATGAGGAAGTGGAAGTAGAAGGAAAGATTGCCGATGTTGTGCATGAAATGCATCTTCTATTTGATGATTATGTTGGTAAGTTTAGAGGTGGAGTAAGGAAAGAAAGTAATCAAGTTCGTAGGGTTGAAAGCTCTAGTGAAGGAAGTCAAGGTAGGAATGTCTTTGAATCATGGAGAAAGACAAGACTTCATGTTATTCCAACTCAAGCAAAGAAAGAGTTAGACATCTATCTCGAGGAAAGTATGCTAATTGATGGAGATGATGACTTTGATGTTTTGATGTGGTGGAAATCGAATGCTTTGAAGTTTCCAACTTTATCATTGATGGCACGGGATATTCTTTCAATTCCGGTAACTACTGTACCTTCTGAGTCGGCCTTCAGCGCTGGACGTAGAGTTATTAGCAACGATCGATGTTCTTTGAGTGATGACACAATTGAAGGACTTCTTTGTGGAGCAAACTGGTTTCGTTACGAACATCATGTTTGATGTAAGTATTTCTCATTTTGCTCTTTACTTTTTAAGTTACATTTTTTTTAATAATTTTGTCTTTATTAATGTTAGATATTTGGATATCTTGAATTTTTTCAGGTATGTTTAGTTGACTACTTTGTTGATGTCTTGCTGAATTGTTGTTGAAGAAGACTTTATTTGGTTACTTTGGTATGATTGAATATTGTAATTTGGTTTGGTTTTGATGTTGATTGAATGACTCGGTTGTTTGAATTGTTTCTAATCTAGTTGTTGAATTGCATTTTTACAGGATGGGTCTGACTTTTGCGTTATGAAGCTTGAAGATTTGAAGTACTCATTGAAGCTTGAAGGGTTCGTTTGTGTCTTTAAGTCTTTGTAACTTTGGTTGTGTTGAACACTTAAAGTCTTTGTAATTTTAATTTCGTTCGTTGTTGTTGTTTCACGTTTGTTTTAAACTTGGGTTATTAGACGTTTGATTCAACTTGAATGATTGAATGTAAGCGGATAACAATTTCATGTTCAACAGGTTACAAGTTCATGCTCCATTAAATAAATCTATTCTCAAATCATAGACGAGCTCAAACGAGCTCAGACGAGCTCAAACGAGCCGAATGAGCTCCGCGAGCCCGAGCCCGAGCCCATGAGCCGAGCTCGGCTCGTGTAAGAAATGAGCTTCACGAGCACAAGCCCAAGCTTTCAAAAAAGCTCCCGAGCCGAATCCGAGCCTGATCGTAGGCTCGTAAAAAATTTCAGGCTCGGCTCGACTCGTTTCTAAACGAGCCGAGCCTGAACACCCAGGTGTTCGGCTCGTATTACACCCCTACAAGAAGGCATAATACTACACACTTCTTTGGAAACATTTTTGCAATGCCTTCTACGTGGTTGATGGTTTCTATTGTTTGTTGCTTGACCTACAATTACAAATAACCATTTGTAAATTAAATAATGCACAAGCATGCTATGAACTAGTTAACAATTGCAAATCTAAAAAACCTATCTAAAAAGATCAAGTGGGCTTCATCAAAAACAAAATAATGAATGTCATCAATGCATCAAGAAATCAAATTAATACATGTCTACGAAACAATACATGTCACTAGCAAGCATCGATTTTGTTAACCAAAACTATAACACCAAGGAGATACTATATATCCACAAGCACGCACACACATACACTACAAGTTACTCAATGGAAGAAAAAACGCAAAAACACACTAAGCTCCAAGTACTAGCTCATTGTCCAAGAGTCAGGAAAACACTTTTACTCTCGAGAACTCACAATCATATAAGATTTCATATGCAGTAGATTAATGTCAATTAGTACAAGTAGAGCACAACACAAACATATCAAGATCTCCACTGATTGATCAAGTTCTTGAATACCCTCCACTTGTGTTTTAAAGGAGCCGATCACTACATTAATCAAGCACCTAAAACCCGAGGAGGATAGCAACCGGCATGCTCACCAAGTAAAACGACCCTAAATTGATGTTAGCTCCAATGTTAGGCCAAACACTCCCTCTAAGAACCCCACATCCAGTTGTTTGTGGCCAATTTCCCAGCTCACACAACCCTGTAGTTAGCAATGCCACAGTTGTCAATTCCAATATCTCTTCATTCTTTGTGAAGAATATCCTCAAGTGATGCCTCATCAAGCAAGTAAACACCATTGCAAGTGACATTATCATCAAAGTATGCATCTTGATTGGCCGGTTTTCCCCGAGCTCGTTTCCGACCTGAGTCGACACTCCCAAACTCAAATACGACGGAAACACATATACTAAAGAGGTTGAAAGAAACTTAAACCTAGTATGTTGAAAGAAATTTAAACCTGATGCTCAATGAAATTCAGGGCCGCCGTAACCGCTGATCGATTGAAAGAATTTAGAGCCGCCACCGCTGATTAAATACAATTGAAGCCTTGAAGGCGGCAGGTTGTGGCGGTGGTTGCAATTGAAGCCTGGAAGACGGGAGGCCGACGCCGTGGTTTCACTTGAAGCCTTGAAGGCAACAAATACACGATATTGTTGTTATAGTCAATTCTATGCAAAGAGCTTTTTTGAATTGAATTGAAGCCTTCAAGGAGTTGAAGGCGATAGACAGTATAAGCGACAGTCGTTTATCGTGTTTTTGCAAAAGCAATAGATAAGTCATAGAACAATCGCGATAGAAATAAAAGAAATCAGGGTTTTAGGGCGGTTTTGTGACTTACCTTTCGAGAATAACAGGTTACGAGATTCGATTTAAATTTTAACAAGATTTTTTCCTAGGGAGTTAAATAAAACCCTGGAGAATATATTTAAAATATTAATATATATATATATATATATATATATATATATATATATATATATATATATATATTCTCAAGGGTTATATAAAAAACCTCCTAGGGTGTTTTTAAATTATAAGGATATTGTTAACCCTTGAGAGATTACCCCTGAAAGACGCTATTTATATACCAGTGACACGATGAACAAACCCCATGGTGACACTATCCTAATGGACTACAAGTTTGAGCCTCCCGATCCGGAGTTTGTCCTTGTTATGTCCGACGATTTACCACCCTACTTGATCCTCAATCTATTCGGCATGCACCAGAAATTCAACTTCAAGGGCATTGACGACATGTTAAACAAGCTATACAGTGCCACCATCTTGATGGATTACATGTTCACGCCTCCCTACCCGGAGTTTTTCCTTGTTATGTCGATGATCCACCTAGACGTGGCCGGGATGACTTTTGGAAGAACCGTGTAGTTGGTCATGCCCTTAACCAAATCACCGATAAGTACCGGTATCCAATCTGGTGCATTATGATGGACTACAAGTTCAAGCCTCTCGGTTCCTACACCATGCACCCGATGATCGACGTCAAAGACTTTGTCTCATATGTTGTTCCCTTATTTGACGACGGTGAAAGGGGGGCGTGTCACATTGAAGATAGGGGGGTGATACACCCTTGACTCTTACTACTACTCGTGAGTCCATCTATCCCGACACTTCCAACGACACACCTTGCCTTTGCGATACTAGGAGTTTACCGAAGGATAAGAGGCTTGCCCACGGTGCCGACGGAATACTTTTTCATTATATTTATTTCCATCAAAATTTCCATTTTTATTTAATTAATAATTAATGATTAAAGGGGATAATCTAGTGAATCTCTCGTGTAGGAAGACATACATTGCTTGAGATAATTCTTGGAATATGCCCTTCAAATCGATCCCTTCTTCAATGTGTAAAATATTTACTTTTAATTCTGCATTTAAGTCTTAGAACTTGCCTTCATCCTCCCTATATAAAGGATGTTTGGTCTCATTTGTAAGACATGTTCAAATTAAATCAAGATTAGTAGAGAGATATTTCTTCCTTGATTTTGGGCATCACAATCTTCTTCTCTTAAAGTTCTTCCTTGATCTTTGATTCAAACCTTCACATTCGAGGATTATTTAAGGATCAACTTATCGACTCCACTTCACGGATTGCTCGATCAACCTTGATTGGATCAATCAAGCGCTTCCGTTTCTAGTTCATCAATTCCACCAACCCATTTCAATTGTTTGATCCATCCACACATAATAAACGGAATAATTGAAGTTCAAGCTTGATCTAGATTTAGAGTTTATCCTTGAACGCATCCATTGACTTATCACCAAGGCAAAATGCAAATCATTTATCCGGAGGACAATTTTGTTTGATTGTCACTAGTCGAGTGGAATATGAGGGGTATGAGTGACTCAACTCTCACATTTTGTCATCAACACCTTGAAAAACATATAATAATGAAAGGTTTTGCCTCGACTCTCGCATTTTGCATATAAAAATTAAAAAAAATACCATAACTCTCTTAGACAAACATTCAAGCAATGTGTACATCATTATCAATATCATAGATCAATGTAGTCGGGCTCTCTAAACCATAGAAAGAGTTCAACTTAGCCACACATATCCTATAATAAATTAAAAGCTTCATTAATCGAAGAAAGTAGGACATGTCGATCGGCTAGTAGGGTACTAGTCGATCGACCCACTTTGGCAAAATTTTCCGTTTATTGAAACTCTCCAATGAAAAATGAATGAATACCTAATGGTTGAAATGTCCTATTTACAGGAGAATTTCTAACCTACTACTTCTAGGATTTGCAAATCAATTTACCATGTTCTATCTTGTAACAAAAATATAAAATTATTCAAATGGACCTTGCTAAAAAGATAAAACATCCAAATGGACAAAGTAAAATATAGCCTAAAATTAAAGGGACAAAGGATAAAAATTAGTCATCAAAAAAGCGAGTGGTGTGAGACCGGTTGTGATACGAGGTTAGTCGTGTGGTGAGTTCCGATATTTTGACACCAATAACACTTCTCGATCCTTATTACAAGGATCAAGCAAACGAGGAATATATCGTAAAAGGTGGGGAGGTTCAACGAAGGTTGTGTGGGTATGAGTGATGATGGTTGAGGTGGATCAATAGATGGATACATAGGTGGAACCCTAAGAAACAACTTGGAGCATGCTAGGTTACATATAACCCTAACACGTAAACAACCAAGAACGATCATAAAACCCTTACACTACAATCAACCTTATTGGTTAAGCCTACCAATCCACAACTGAAGGAGGCTTGTGAACTGAGAGAGAAGATACCATCTTGGCATCACAAGTAGAACAACTCAAACAAGTCCAAGTTTCGGGGAGAACGAAACGTCACTCACTCTCTACTCCGCTTTGGAAGCAAAACGGATTGAGCTTAGAAAATACCAAAAAATATGTGTTTAATTCAAAGTTGGGTGATTTACAATAGGTTGGAGTACCCTGTATATATATAGGAGAGGCTCAAGTGGTCCACAAGTAAAGGATCCGAGTAAAATCCTATCTTATGTAGGATAAGATATGAACTTCTACACTAAGGTAGAAACAATCTTCTAGTTATATGTGATCTCTAAGATCAATCAAATAATATCTTTAAAAGATATAATTCTCTTAATCTATCTTTAAGCATCCCAATTAGAAGACTTAAGTTATTTGCGAAATAATTAAAATAAATATGGGCTGAAAATTAACAACTTAAAGCCCAAATTAACCCATAATTAAAAGATGTCTTTATGGTCTACAAAAATATAGCATATGCCGAAAACTAGTCACTAGGTTTGAACCAATCTACGTGCATGGTTCGGTGGTGGTCCGAGATGGCGTGTGTGGGTCAAGCCTCTCGGTTGCATAGCGGGTTGGGAAGGCTCGTATAATTGCTCCAGCCATCGTGGAGATATAAGGTGGGTCATGCATTGAGGGCCCGGAAAGAGTGCATCGCAAAGCTGACCTGGGAAGGTGAAGTGTGGAGGGTTTGGGTAAGTGAGCTTGTAGGAATGACTGGGATTATTGTTGCGTTGCATGGTTGACCCGCTCCAAGGTGGGCGTTGCTTGAATGGCCCAAAGGAGGTACATATGCAAGGATGACCCGGGTTGGTGTGTCCTTGTGTGGGTTGTGGCATGGTTGATCCGAGATGGGGAGAGTGGGTCCGGACTTCTTTGTGTGACTGCATGGTTGTGTTGAAAGATATGTAGATATGAGTCCATTGTGCAGGTGCTCGATGAATCTTTTCCTTCTCTGGATATGTGCATGATGGAGAAGACTCTCATGCATCCTTGATCTTCTAGTACGGAAGGATCTCAACCAATTTATTCTCTTCTTCTTTTTGGTCACGTCTTTCCTTTCTCTCCTAGGTGTTGGAGTCCATGGATTTATGTCCTTCCTTATCCCTGAATTCATCTTTCTCCTCTTGCTAGGTAGTTTTGAATATGTTCCTGCATCAAGTGGGCTGAATGGTGGGGTCTAGTTGGCCGGCCTCCTCATAAAATCAACATTTGACAACATTACAAATCTTAGTAAAATTGAATTTTCCGTCGTTGTGGTTGAAACTAGAAAACTCACGAGTGCTAATCTGGTACGTAATTTGTCTACGACTTTAAAGTTGACAAGAAATTCTAGATCGGTCGACTTTTCGGGATAATTCGACCGTCTTCACACGCCATGATCGAGTTGTCTTTATTTCTTCGCTCTCGATTCTTGATAACTCTAGTTTTGACCTTAAATTTCTTGATTGAATGAAGATCCATAGTGTGTGAGAAGCATTATTTCAAAAATAACTCCATTCTTGGGATACATCTTACATAATCTCTTTCTTCTTCTTCTTCTCCCCCCCTTATTTGCTTGCATTGCTTCACATACTCTAGTAGACCCTCATGTACATTCCCCTCTCTTTTCTTATAAACGTAAACTTTTTAAAAAAATGATGGTGAAAAAGAAGCTAAGATGAATGTTATCAGGTGGGATAGGGTGAAAGTCTGCTGGACTATGATTTTATTTTTGAGATTTTTGATTTTTTGTATTTTAAGATTTTATTGTTTGAATTTAGATTGGAACCAAAGGTATATTTTAATTTGAATTTTTTTGTATTTTAAGATTTTTGATTTTTGATTTTTTGATTTTTTGTATTTTAAAAAAATAACTCCATTCTTGGGATACATTCCCCTCTCTTTTCTTTGTATTTTAAGATTTTATTGTTTGAATGGTTTTGAATTTTTTTGTATTTTAAGATTTTACTCTAGTAGACCCTCATGTACATTCCCCTCTCTTTCATGCTAGCTACTACTTAGGTGTTTCATTTAGATTGGAACCAAAGGTATATTTTAATTTGTTATAATAATTGGCCAATCCCTTTTGTGTATTTTGAAATCATCATTGTTTCATTGTTTAGTGCTTAGATGGAGTTATTGTATGAGCATGTTATTCAACTCTAGTATATGGTGACAATGTCATCCGAAGTCGATGGATAATCTGATCAATCGTAAAAGGGTAAAAACTCGGTATAAAACGGGTGAAGCGGAAGATGGATCGGATAGGATTCAGGTAGACGTTTCATCCACCGGCCACCCGATCCATCATCCATTCACCCACCCAACCCGTTCCACCGTTTAAATAATTAATTAAAATTTTAGTATATCTCTTAATCTATTTTTAAAAAAATTCTAAATCCTTTGTATAAAGAATTTATGGGATTTCTAAACGTACCAACTAAAATTGCTATTAGTAACCAGAATACACACGTGGAGTGCGTAGTTTTAGTTTTCACCTCCGGATTCTAACTATGCTAATGGTAAACGAAGTTGGAGTCGAGGTGCAGCCGTACGAGCCGATGTTTTTTTCTAAATCACTCTAACTACGCTTCTGGTAAGCATAGTTGGAGTTGATTTTAAAAAAATAAAAAAAATTAAATCCAACTACGCTTACCAGAAGCGTAGTTGGCTAGGTATACAAATCTGCATTCGGGAGTATCGGTTTCCTCAACACTCGCAGAAGGATCTCGCCGACACGTCACAACGATCTCCGCCGGCCACACTCACAGGTAACACCCTCCTCCTCCTTCGACAACTTCGTTTCCGATTGAGCCTCCTCCCTCCGTTCCGATTCAGCCTCCGACCCCAACTCGGCCTCCTCTCTCCTTCGATTGAGCCTCCTCCCTCCGTTCCGATTCAGCCTCCTCCCTCCTTCGATTCAACCTCCGACCCCAATCCTCCCTCCTTCGACCCCAATTTCAAATTAAACGAAGCCCTAATTTTTTTTAATTAATGCACTCCAACTGCGCTAATGGCTACCAAATACGAAAGTTAGATTTTTTTAATATAACTTTAACTACGCTTGCCAGAAGCGTAGTTAATCGGCTCGTATCGGCTTCGTCTCGGCTCCAACTACGCACGCCACAAGCGTAGTTAGATTCCGGAGCTGAAAAATGAAACTACGCATTTCGCGTGCGTAGTTTCGATTACTAATAGCGATTTTCGCTGGTACGTCTATCAACCGCCAACCGCCAGAATTTATTTGTTGTTTTTTTCATGAGACTTAGGGGGGTGTATTCAATTAAGAGTCTATAGGAATTTTTTGGAGTTTAAAAGTCTATGAGTATTGAATATAGATTTTTAAAAGTCCATATAAATCTGTAGGTATTCAATTAGGATTTTAAATTTTCCATAAAATTCCTATGGTATTTAAAAGTTTGTGGATTTTAAAAGAATCTGTTATTTCACTGATTTTGTAGGATTCTTCATTACTTTTATAATTATCTAAAATCCATAGAAATATTCCCCCAACACATAAGATTTCCACAGAATCTGTATTGACTCTATATAGAATTAAAATTTTCCACAGAATTTGCAAATCCTATGATTATTAAGAATCCGTCAAAATCTTTAAAAGTCTCGATTGAATACACCCCCTCTAAGATTATTTTAGTTTTATTTATTGTGTTCGGTATATAACTAACATTGAGGACACAAGTAGATCTAGTTTAGTTCAAAGTATGGGTATAATCCCACCCAAAAAAAAGTATGGGTATAATCACACATAAGATGCTAACCTTGTTGAATTATTAATGAATTCTAGTTTTACAGATGGGTGTACACACTATACATTATACGTTTAAACTATGGATTTCTCGTTGTTGATTAGTTTTAGAATTAAACTTATTGGCTTATATGTTGTGTGCGTTTGAACATGCGAATTTCCAAGAATTGAAGTAAAAAGAAGAGAGCAAATAAGGTAGAGGTGGTACATTAAACGAATGGATACAAATGAAGAAACCCAGAAGGAGGGTTATTGACTGGTTAACATATTCTTATTGGTGCTAATTAATAATACATGGAAATGAAGGAGGAGAGATGGGGTAAAATAGTAATTAAGTCCAGAGGAAGGCGCCGATGGCAAAGGTCCTCTTGTGGTGAAGGGAGCCGGAGGAAGGGAGGCCATACTGGGAGAGGAGACAGTCGAGCTTCCACTCAGGCATGGTCTGGTAGTCAGACTTGGAGTACCTTGGGTAGTGCAATGGCATTTGAAACTCTCTTGGTTGTGGCTGCTGAAGCTGCTGCGAACCCCCGTTCGTCGCTCTCCTTTCAACAGCCGAATCCATTCCTTTCTTTCCTTACTCTGAGTCGTGGGTGAATGTGTTTGGAGGTTAGGATGTGGAGCCTATTTATAGAAACAGAACCCAACATCTCACCCTACCTAGGTGGCAAGGTAATATGGTGTGCATGCAGTATTTCACTAATGTGTCGTGTAACTCGCTTTCTCTCATATTTACATATATCAAATACTATAAATATGTCATTTTATAATGTACTCCTCAAACTACACTCCATGTCAACGCTCACTTGTGGAGTCTCAAACTTGTATTAGGTAAATAAATTGGTTAAATTCATCAAAACAATATCTCATCTTTTAGATGATTAAATTTTAGTATCACGTTGTTTAAACTATCAGAACGGTACCTCACTTATTGAGCCCGACCAAAGGTTAGTATCTGAATTGCTGTTCACACGTTAAGTTAACAGATCGGTGTTAAATATGAGGGACAAAATTGTCCACCTACCTTAGACATAAACATTCACAAATTGCCTTCACATGATTAAAGACATAATTTCAAGCATATGATTAAACATGTTTTTTCTTCAAATTATATCTTTAATCATATGTGTTTTCTTGAGATTATGTCTTTAATCACATGCACATCGACAATCAAACATGTTTTTTCTTGAGATTATGTTTTAAATCATATGCTTGAGATTATGTCTTTAATCATGTGAAAGCGGTTTTTCAATTGTGAACGTTGCAAATTTATGTTTAAGGTAGGTGGACAATTTTGCTCCTCATATTTAACGCCGATCTGTTAACTTAACGTGTGAATAGTAATCCAGATACTAATCTTTGGTCGGGCTCAATAGGTGAGATATCGTTCTGATAGTTTAAACAACGGGTACTAAAATTTAGTCATCCTAAAAGATGGGATATTGTTTAGGCAAATTTCTCAATTGTGTAATGAAGCTTCTGTCTTTATTATTAATTCTCTAATCAACTTTAAATTGAATATCCGATGTATTGATTGTGTAATTTTGTGTATTTTTTATTGGGTTAGTCATGGCCGATCGGCCCGATCCTTGCAATTTGGGGGTTCGGGGCCATATTTTTTAGATACCCTTAGATATACAAATTATCAAAACTCCATGAAGTCACGAGATTCGTTCAACAACACACACCTACATGAAAAATTAAAAATAGACAAACTACACTAATTCCTTCAACCGGCATGCTAAAAGCACGGCGATAAAAACGATAAATGCACATGTTCAATGTAGTCTGATTGTGTTGAAACTTTTGAAACTCAATGCATGTCAATTGCGTTGAACTGTTTCAAATTTAACGTAGGCCAACTGAGTTGAAGTTGAAGGCCTACTTTACTTGAAGCGAAGGCGTCAATCACCGCTCTTCATCACAATCCAAGTTTTCGCACACAAAAAAGCCCGAAAAGCTCAACGAGCCCCCCCACCCCCCGAAAAACCTCTATTCAAATATTACATCGATTTGAAAGTTGTCTTAGAATTAGGAACGGTTTAAGAGGAGGACACTACTCGTTTACAATTTTATTTAAATTAATTTTATGAACTTATTTCTACCCATTATATATTTAACTTGAATTTAAAGTAGAGAGAATAGATATCTAGTTTGATAAAATAAGAAACAAGTAAAATTGCGAAGAAAAAAAATTCTAAAAAATATCACATAAACATCATTTATTATTATTCTCATCGGGATACACAACAAGGACGGAGACCTTGACAATGTCAATATTTCATCTTGACAAGCCATGACAATATACAATGGCGCCTCTAGCGTGTGCCAGGTCCAACCAATCCTTACCACTTGACGATATCAAGGACATGACAAGATTGTGACTCCCATGCCAACCATAAGACCAACAACACTAGTCATGTGACCTACGTATGTTCATCTCAATTACACGCTCAATAGTACGTTGACTAAACACAAATTCTCGATAACCCGGTATCGGGAATTTAATAAGGGATTCAAGAAATCTCCTCCCAACATCATCCTACACAAAAACAGACTCATAAATTCGGCTAGAGAAGTCAACATAACCTTAAATCCACGGTTCGAATTGCTCAGGTTATGTGCCAAGGATATCTTGCTTTGAGCGTTCCAATGAGAAGCAACAATGTGAATGGTACCCACACCACACCTCCATTATTGCACTAGATAGTAGATGCATTGTGTATTTGATTTTGTTGAAAGATGACTTGCCAATTTACAATTTCAATGTCCCCAAGATGTAGGGCTTCATTCACAGTTGAGAATGAAGCTCCTTTATTTGTGTGCCACTAATCTGAAATCATACTCATTTGGCCTCATACACAGATGGGGGCAACTGTACTCAATTATTATACTTGGGGTGGGGGTCGAATTACATGGAGCCATTGGAGCTGCACCCACACAAGGTCCAATCACTATGACTACCCATTTCACCAACTAAAATGTGCCCCTAGAGCCTTCTCAAAGGCGCACCTTAACATCAATGTTCTAGAAGCTATACGAGTTTAGTCATACAAGGGCAAAAAAGACATTAATGTGCTAGCTGGCATAGCAGGTTATGTGAATTCTTGAACAGTACACAAATTTCAGACTGTCTTCAATGATTGGGCGATTGCTGAAATGTTAGCAAGTAGAGGGTGACACCAGACTGCACTTCAATGGTAACTAGCTTAACAAGCATCAACACTCACTAACATACCCACTTATTGCAGCTTATTCAAACAGCATGTAAATGCTTGCACACAAAATTTACGACGGAAATGGCAAAACACTGCAACCATGTCTTGTTCGCCTTTGATCCGATATTTGCTTGCTCGAAGCTTGATCCGTCCTTCATCCCTCGTATGTCACTTATGTCACCACCTGTACAAGCAAATAACCCGCTCAACAATATCTCAACCGTTTTTACTTGGCTGATCATCTTAATCATTCTTTGACAAGGTAAAAGACCAACAATTGAGCAAGTTTCACAGAACAGAGGGATCACGAGATCATCTTACAACAGGTATTCTTACAACAGGTATTCGGACTCATATCCGGCATAAAGGAACAGTGAAGAGAAATGAGCAGGGCACAAAATTTTTTTATTGGGACGAACAGAATAAATGCCTAACTAGTCATGATTTTTTACAGGCATACAAGTCTATATCCTCCTCATCTGTAGTTTCCGAATAATCAACAAGTTATATTCAGATGAAGAAACTAACAGCAAATGTTTAAGCATGATATACGACCACTTCAAGCAACCAAAAACACTACACTGAAGCTTATGAACATGTCTTCCATACTATATTATTCCACATGATAAGAGAAATGTTACTAACCTTGACTCAACTAGGAACGAAGCCTTTGCACATTTTCCCCGAAGCCCTGATCCCTAACAGTTCTTCTGAATCTATCCCGCGTGCCATTTTACTCCAGAGAGCCCTTTGCTCTATCATCTCCTGTGACAGTTGAAGAGGCATCTTTCCATCCTACCATTTGCATTCTTCACCCAACAACATCTAGAGGATATGCAACTGTTGGGTGTAAATAAGATCCCGCTAATTAATATAGCTAATATTGTACTCATCCATCATGCACCAACCAATTGGGTTGTATACCTAGGATTAGATGAAGTAGTTTTCCTACTTTCAAACAGGTACCAACTAATCTGATCAAAATATGCAGAAATACCTAGAAGAAACGTGTTCAGTGATCAAAATTCAGAAGTTATATTTCGTTCAACATCAAACTCTAGATGGTTCCGTCTTTTCATGTGTCAACTAGACCAGCCAAAATTTGTTATTCATACATTAGAACTGAAGAAATGAGAAGAAAAGAGAAAAAACACTCTGAACAATATCCATCATTTCCCAAAAAGATTCCTCAACTGGAGATAATAACTTGATCCAAAATTTTCAGGGGCGTGCAGAAGCCACATTCTCTTCAACTTTAAAAGGGATAGGTTTGGTAGGAGCCGGCAGGCGTCCAATGCTGTCTACCTTGTCAGCAATTTTTGGAGGAGGGCGAGCAGGCCTTGGCAATAATCTTCCCTTCTTCTCAAACCACTCGGGCTTCAGAAGCGCACGGAATCCCAACTTGTTATAGTGCACCCTCCTCACAGACCCACCTGCGGCTTCAACTGCTGCCTTTGCCCTCACAGTCACCCTTGATACCTGTTTTTCTCCCCAAAGGACATGCAACTATCAGGAATGCATATTCATACAATAAGTTGCTTGCTGATATGGTGTTGAGTGTTCACATTACACAATGCCAAAATTGAGGAGTACCCAGTAATGGCAAGCAATTACGAAAAGTACAGATAGAAAAGCATAAACAACAAAGTAAACAGATGATTCTGCACTAACTGTTTTTTTTTTTTTATGTTTTTAACTCTGTATATTTGTATCTTTATGCTTCGGTTCAAGGAGAATGACCAAATCCGGTTACAGATACCATGTAACTGAGCATGGAAATTGTATGACACGGGATGTGTGGATGGTATCCCGTGCCCTAAATGCATGGGCATGAGAACACTTGATTCACATACAAACTTCACATACTTTCCAGCAGAAACAGAAACTATAAATCTATAATCATACATAACATATGCAATGTCTTTCACACTGAAACCTAGGGAAATGCTGATGCACTAGGGAAATGGTTATGCTTGGTAAAAGTAATGTGTTCATGAAATGATGCTTCTATTTTACATATTTTATTAAAAAGAGTGTCCTGTCACTTTACAGACACGAAAAAGTGTCCTCTCATTTTACATTATTTCTAACAAATAGTACAAGAATATTACAAACTTTGGGGTAATCATAACAGCAACACCAACTTCATAATATAAAATAATAATCAAGTTTGTGAAATGGCAGCAAAAGGTGGCACAAACTTTTAATAAGCAGGTAGCTAATAGTATGATCAATGCCACAGTTTTCTACTACACCTGAAATTAGTGCTTTTAATTAAAAGTTACCCTTCAAAAGTCAATGAGATGTTAAATTGAATGAATGATTAATCTAACACACCTTACCAAAAGTGTTTGGTAAACATGCTTGTGCTGTTACGGATGTCTCATTTGGCAAAAATTTTTTTGAAACGCATCCTAAGATGAGACCTAAAAGACATTTGCATCTAGCAGACAACATATTGGACAGAATGTAATAACTAATAAGATATAGATGAAGAAACACGGTGTAACAAAAGAGGTGGAGAAAAGAAGATAAAGTGGGAACTATTGTGTGAATGAGACGAAAAATTGTGGAGGGGTAAAATTGATCCATTGTATGCATCACTTAGTCAAGATAAGCTTCATCAATGTATAGATTTACTGAATGATAACACAGAAAAACTGCATATGGCATAATAGTACATATATAACAAGGTCAGGAGTTCAAGTCCTCATCCCCCAATATCTCCAAAAAAAAAAGTGGGGAAATGAAAAGAAACTGTTGAAGGGGTAAAACTTCTTGTATTAAAAATGTGTCAGGATTCCACCATTGCCATCTCACTTACTAAAGTCTTTTTTCATAGTTATAAACTCAATGCTCCAAAATACGTTGGACGGACTCAACACAGGGGCACCATCTGACATTTTTTTAAAACTATTTTCATGTATATAATCCCTAGGCTCTAGCCAAATTTCATACAATGCAATTAATCATTCATTTCCAAAGTCTTCAACATTTTAAAATCAAGAATATATCATGAAAATTAAAAAAAAAAAAACATCATAATGTCATTGAGTTTTGACTGTCCCACTCAAACTTAAAAAAACTCAAAGTCAAACTCTTCAAGCTAATCATCTTACAACACTACTTCAAGCTAATAATTTTTTGGAAACAGTACCGCCCAAAACCAGTATGGATGCCTTCCAGCGTCTAGACGGGGTCCAAATGGCTTTCTAGACCTTTATTTATAGCACTGTATAAACTTTTAATGACCTCGCTACTTCCACTCAATTTTCCAAGTATCTTCAATCTACACAACTTCAAAACATGAAACTTGGGGAAAAAACGAGAAAAGCAAGCATTTTCTACCTACATTAACATCACACAATATGTCCTCTTAAATCAACAACTATGATTAAAACCTATTGCCACAAATTATCGAAAGGGCTTTTGTATCTTATCGGCTTGTCAGTTATTTTCTTTAGTCTCCAATATCAGCAAAAGCAATATAAGAGAGACATAAATATGGATTATAAACAAAAAAATTTATCTAATGATGGCAGTCTTGGGACGAATCGAAGCAACATAGGGTTGAATCTCAGTGACTGTGGCAGAAAGGCCACCCTGCCACTATGGCAGTCCTTTATTGAAATCATGGTGTGTTGACATCAGCCACATTAAGGGTGTTAGGAGCTTAGGGTAATAATCCAATCTGTACATACAAGATTGAATTTTCAAATGTTCTACCAAAAAAGCAATTTATGTCTGGGATACCCACCACAAATGCAAGTATTGGCTATATGCAAATATTAGCTAGTTGTTTCAAGGATTAGGACCCAAAGTTTATTTTTAACAAATATCGTCAACACAAGAATAGAGTTTGGTAGTCTAGATTACCTCAAGATGAATAGGCCATTGAATCTGTTCGGCACCACGTCCCATGAGTCTTACCCCATCTTCTATCTGCTTACCTATTGCTCCTGTATCCTATTATAAAATGAACTTAGATACAGATTGTTATGAACATTATGAAAGTGAAGTATCAGAGTTGAGATTATCAAAGATCAAACCTTGAGAGTTTTCATTGTAATTAACTCAGAAGAGTCTATCTTTCCCGAATTTATAAGCTTGGCAATCTTCCCTAATCCTACCGGCTGCATCAAAGGTGAAACTAGAAATTAGCATTAGAGATGCTCATTTTGAGACAAACTGTAAAAGGATATGTATTTTAACCAGAATGGTGTCAAATGTTAATGGGCAGTTTCGTTTTTTGAAACTTCCGCTGATAAAGTTCAAGAATCCTAGGATTTGAAAGTATAAGTATAACATTTCAACAGATCCACTTTGAATGTCATAAGGAACTAGTTCTTTAAGCTTAGACACACTTATTCTGGTGGTACCAATACTATACCAAGTTAAAAGGGAGCCAGCCTTTTGTGACAAGGTTAGAGTATCACCTACCTTTTGAATTCAAAGAGACACCATTTACAACAATCATCTAACATGATTGCCCAGGGAATATTAAAATGTAAACTGGTAGTGGAGCCAAAACAATCCATTATCCAATTCTACATCATCTGATACTAAGCCTTAAATTCTACTATATTTTATCCTCCAAAGTAATTCAAATGTAGTGGATGGATCAATACATCAATGAAAAGCATGCATCTCAATACATCACAAAGAACTTGAATTATATTTTCCCACTAACGACATGAACCACGAGTATGTATAAATTTCTGCCTCATCCAAAAACAATAATGCACCAGCATGTCTACTTCCTAATTTAATATAATCCCAAACAATCTTCTTTGAATTAACATATGACAAGGCCTCGTGACAAATTCCGATCAAATGAATGGAAACTGAGAGGGAGTAGAAATCACCTGAAAAGTAAGGCTAAAAGGGTTTGTGAATCCACGCTTAGGAAGACGACGTCGAAGAGGAGTCTGACCCCCTTCAAACCCAAATTTGTAAGTCCCACGAGCTTTCTGGCCCTTGTGGCCTCTCCCAGCCGTCTTCCCTTTACCAGATCCAATACCACGCCCCTTTCTCGTCTTCTGCTTCGTAGCTCCCGGATTATCCCTCAAGTCATTCAAAGTCAAAAGGCTAAAACTCCTTGCAATCGAGCTCGAAAATCCATAATTGGCAAAATTAGGGTTCTGGGCATGGAGATGATGGAGGGAAGAGTTCCAGGGAAGTGGGGATGGAGCGGCGGAGGATGTAAGCGGTGAAGAAGAAAATATGGAGGGGTTGAAGGGAGTTCCATTGGAAGCAATTGAAGTAGAGAAGATGGAAGAAAGTCGCCTTCGAAACATTACTGATGCAAAAGAGTTTAGAATTTGGGGCTTTTTCAATCTGCAATTCTGCATAAGAAGAACTACATTTGAGAAATGAAGTGTACAAAACAATTCCAATGAGAGAGTTTTTCAGTCAACATTCATTCAGTTCAGTCGATACTCAATACAGTCAATGCAGTCATAAGGACGGAGCAAGTTCAAAAGCATTAATCTTTATGTTCTTAACTGCAGTTTACACCCTTCAATCTCAGTGCTTTACAAACGATAGTCTCAGATTCTGATTTCCGGGAAAAGAAGGAGGGACGAACCTTGATTGTGTTCGTTGCCGGCGGCGGCAGGTAAGAACCGTGACTCGAGAGAGAGACGAGAGATTGAAAGGATTTAAGGGCCGTTTGGTTTGTGAGGTAGAAACGGAATGAATAAACGAAAGAAAGGAAATGAAAGGTAATGGTTATTTTTATTGTATTTTTGTTATATCTAGGAATGAGTTTATTGACTTTAATAATTTTTTTTGTTTGATGAATTGTATCATTGAATGGATTTTTAATTTCTCTTTTTTTTTTTTGATGCATAGGTAAGCGATTAGACGGATCAGTTTCTAGAAATCAATCGGCGTAAAGCATCCTTACGGATGAGGTCTTGAACATCTTCGGGAATCGCATTCACGTCCATCTTTGCCAAGTGTCCGTGTTTTGCAATCTTTTCCGCCACCGAATTGATTTCACTGTAAATATGTAAATATGTTGAACGTTGGAGTATGGGAAGCCTGAGATAGTGTTTGAAATATCGTTGATCAGCATATCCAGTTCCCATGGAGGTTTCCAAAGATGATTAATCGAGTTGATTAGAACCAGATTATCTCCTTCAATTTCGATAGAAGGAAAACCACTATCTTTTTCCTTTTTAAGGTTCATCCGTAACGCTATAGCCTTTGCTTCCAACACAGATTCGGCGTAGCACGTACCGTTTTCTATAGCAATAGGAACCGCACAATGATCTCAGATGATAAATCCAAAGGAGAATTGATTTGCATCATTTTGAGATGCATCAAAGTTGAGTTTTTTGTTTTCCTCTTCTAGTCTTTTCCACATTAAGTTTTTCTTATTTCTTCTTGTCTTTTTCTTCACTGTGATATTATTATCTTGGTTCTTATGTGCTTCTTCCCAAACAGTTATTTGATTCATAGCTTGTGGTTTAAACTTTTGTGGAATTTTAGTCTTGTGAAAGATGAACTGATTTCTAGTCATCCACATGTTCCACCAGATGACTACCAAGAGTATGAACTCAGAGGTTGACAATTTTTCTTTGATGTGAAGGATAGTTTTTGTAATACCGTTGTCGTCAATGTCGGAGTTCTTTAACATATTTGTGATTTTGTCATCATCAACTACCACTTCCAACGAAGGACATTGAAAAAAGAGGTGTTTCGCACTTTCTGTATGATGGTTGCAAAATTCACAGTTCATAACTATAGGGATATTGTGTCGATCGAGATTCTGTTTTGTTGGAAGGCCGTCCAATGCTAATTTCCATAGGAAGTTTTTAATTTTCGGCATGATGTTCATTTTCCATATCCAGGTTTTGTCCGATATGACACCCATTTTCTGTTTTTGAATTAACTCCATAGCTGATTTAGTCGAGTACCATCCTTCATCATTTCCAGTCCAATATAATCTATCCTTGATATCATTAACGGGTAGATTATAATTTTTGATTATATTGATAATGTCAATAGGCAATATCGTGTTTAGTTGACTTAACATTTGATGATTCCATATATTGTTAGTGATATAATTGAAAACATATTCAAACGGATATTCCGGATTTGTATTATTCACCACCTCCATCAGTGGTTTATCAAGAAACCATTTATCTTGCCAAAATCGAACCGTATGTCCATCTCCCACTCTCCATCTTAGTCCTTTATCTAAATATTTTCTAAGTTTTATTAGATTCTTCCATTGCCATGAAGAATTTGACCCACACTGGTAGTTCCATAGGCAATTTCCTTTAAGATATTTTTCATTTACAATTTTGACCCAAATATTTTCTGGCTCTGCCATAATTTTCCACAAAAGTTTCATTTGTAATGCTTTATTCATATCTTCAGATTTCCTAATCCCGGTGCCACCTAAAAACCGTGGTTTACATATTTTGTCCCAGTTGATCAGAGGGTGGAAGTTGGGTCCTTTGTTCCAAAAGAAAAGTCTATTAATTTTATCTAGTTCATTATGAATACTAGCTAGTAACATGAAAGCTTGCATTAAGTAACTTGGTTTGACATTAAGGTTTGCTTTAATTAAGGTTATTCTACCTTCCTGAGACAATGACAAAGCCTTCCACCTGGATAATTGTTGTTTTATCTTAATAATCACGGAATTAAAAATATTTTTATTCACACGTCCATTAATAATCGGACACCCTAAGTATTGTTTAAAACTAGTAGTGTTATTAATTCCAATATGTGATTGGATTCGTCGTTTGGTACTTTGGTCAATATTAACAGTAGTTTGAAAAGCTGATTTGTTAAAGTTGATAATTTGTCCTGAGATGTCACAATAATCCTGTAGAACTGATAGAATTTTATTACTAGCTTGCGCAGTTGTTTTCGTGAAAATTATAATGTCATCAGCAAACGCTAGGAAAGGGATTATAGTCCCATTTCTAGTAATCGGAAAACCTATCAATTTTGGATTTTCATCGGATATTTTCTGAATATTTGTAGATAAGACCTCCGCACATAGGTTAAATAATAGAGGAGATAGGGAATCACCTTGTCGGAGCCCACGTTGTGGGCAAAAAATACTAGTAGGGGAGTCATTTATCAAAATGGAAAAGGATAATGTGGAAATACACTCTTGGATCCAATTTCTAAATTTGTCCCCAAATCCAAATTTTTGTTATTATTGTTATTATTAATTTTTTTAATTATAAAACTGGATATATATAATATCGAAAGGAAAACAAATTACATAACATTGGATGGGAGCCGACTAACAAGTTGGGTTCCATATCCTTTTTTAATGGTAAACGCAATCTTTTAAGTAGCTCTTTAGCAACCGAGCCCAATATTTTAAGTAGCTCCACCGCGTCATCACCCAAATCACCAAACGTGGAAAAGGAAAAAGGAAGAAAATGATATCCCTTGGCGCTACAAACGCCAGCATACTTCTTTCTCTTATTATCAGCAACGATCCTCACGGCTTTACTTGGGATGAAGCTAGATAAGCCAGATGAAGAGAAAATGTCGACACATGTGTCTTTGCCTTGAAATCAATTATAGAAAATGATGTCGGCGGGGCGGAGCTCCCCACCATCGTCATCAACCATACTAGTAGGGACCTCCTTCCGAACATAAATCCCAATCTTGAGACACTCATAAAAAATGACATCACGTACCATGTTATGCCGGTGCTTGATGCCAACCTCTGTAGCACAAGTGAGAGCATGATCACCCCAGGCATCCAGAATGCCTTTCTCACATGCAGGGCACTTGGAACCCTCTATAAACATCTCAATACCCAAGTGATACTTAACAAGAGTCTGAAAGGTGGCCGGGTTCATAACCTGACCAAGACTAGAAACTGGGACCGCTTTAAGCCACTGTTGAGCCAAAGGTAATCTCAGGTTTTCAACTAAGACCTTATGCCTAATCAAAAGGTCAAAGTCTCTCAAAAAACACTTATTCACGATATTGTAATAACAATCAGCCAATTTCTTCGTTAAATGGGGGGCTGGGCGTATCACACTCATGTCCAAGTCGTAATCTTTACAAAATTTAACCCAACTAGCAACAACCGTTTCAAAAGCAACATCATCGCCTAAAACACCAAAAAGTCTCAAGATCTGATCATGCAAGTCACGAGTCTGGGATCTCGATGCCAAGAAGGCAAAATGCAATGTATCAGCACAAGTGAGAATTCCAAGCCCTCCGTCACTAATCAACAAAGTAGAAAGACGCCACTAAAGAGGGCCAAATTCAGCTCCTCTAGTGGTAACAATTTGCTCGACCGAACAACGCAAGGCATGATCAAAGACTCTCATAGCCTCGGAAAAATGAGAGGGGGGAGCAGTCCGCATCGTAACATAAAGACGGGACACCCCAGAACAGGACCGAAGAAACAATAACTCGCATTGAGGGTCCCCCAACCTCATAATGGCCTCCATCAAGGATTTGGTTTTCGCAACCCCCATCAAAGCCACCCGAGAACAAAAGGACGGGTCAAGGCTAACCGCACCACCCAAAAGCTTGACACCATCAAGTGGCCTAGCAATATGCTTAGGAAAAACACCCAACTCATAACTATGCGGATCAACCTTTGGCCAAAAGATCTCTATTTTACAGATATTAAGGTGGAGGCCTAAAGCGGGGCCATCCGCCATGATGATGTCAAGCGCCTTACTCACCATCAAGGTATTCTCAACCAACGTCCCATCGTCGTGGTACCACGCATTAAGCTTCAACCGGCAACACTCCGAAATTTTCCGGATAAGGTGGAGGACAAGCGAGAAAATCAACGGGCCGAGGGGCTCCCCTGCTGGACCCCTTGACAAGAATACTATTATTGATTGCTGTCACGATGTTGCATATGATATATATTGTTGTTGTTGTTGTTGTTGCATTTGATATACATTGTCGAATTGGTACTTATCCAACTCAAATTGACATGGAAATGAGCTATTGTTATGGATTTTATACAGCTATTGTCCAAGTGTTACTAGACTGTGATTTTGAGCTAAGTAAAACAGTTCTGAAATGACTACTCTCTAGGGACAACAAGATGGTTGAATACTATTGCATTTGGATGTGAAAAGGGTCATCTATGAGGTTGTCAATCTTCAAAAAGCATAAAATTTAACATTGATGGTTATCATCAACAATGTTGAATATTGATGTCATAGAAAAGCATAAACCTAAATGCAAAAAGTCTACAACAAGTATGTAAACCTGAATTTATAGTATCTTAATTCTAATAATTTAGTTCAGAAAAATAAAGTGAAGAAAAGGTTGCCAAAGTGAATAAAAATGAATGTGAGCAAGAAAACACACAATGACAAACACTTGAATATTAGCTTATTCTGATTTGGTGATAATGTATGTCACCCATGACCCCTTTGCTGGCCACAATCGGGTTGCTTTCAATGCAAATCTTCTGACCCCTTTGCTGGCCACATAAAATTGCTATGGTGAAAAACAAGTTGAATCAAAATGTCAAATTTGAAAAAAAAAACTCATTTTATGTAGGACATGGATTATGGGATGAACAAACAAAATTGTCAATGATCTCAATCCATCAATATACAGTATATAATTTTAAAATTTTTATGATCTTGTTACCTGGATCAAGAAATCACTTTATAAGAAGAGTAATTCAACTTCTTTGAGTAATTAAAACTCTTCGTTTATTTAATTATCAATGAGGACAAATTAATCAAATGCTAAGTTGGCATGGGCTAACATTATTTGGAGTTGCACACATTTTAATTTGAAAGGTATACCACTTAGTGTTCACAAAAAATGGTAAATTGGGTAATTTCAAATAAAGATGATCAAATTCATTGTTAGTAGATATCCCTAACAATGATGATACTAGAAGTGTAGAATCTTCCTACATTCTCAAATGAAATTGTTACAGGGAAACAATTGCATTCTTCATGTTCTATTGTTTTCAATTCCTAAAATTCAATCCAAATTGTATTATTCATGTTCTATTATTTTCAGTTTCTACAATCCTTCATGTTTTACTGTTTTCACAACAGATTTATACAACCTACAATTTAGAACAAAAGTATATAATTCATGTGTTAGAAAAGCTGTTGAAAGTCATCAATCGAACCTAGAAAACTCAGATTCACAAGTAAGTTGTTGCCATGTGTCGTTAGACCAAGCCAGCATTCTAGTATTGCAAAACATGTCTATTGTGGTATGAAGGAGAGTGATTCACCAAGGTGTTCAAAAGTTAACCTAAAAAACTCAAATGCATCCCTAAATCGGACTTGCTAACAACAAGTAAGCTGATAACCAATACCAAGTTGTTCAAAAATTAATCAACAGAAAGAACCCAGAACAAGGATGTGTGCTCACCAAATCCAATTCCTCACTAGTGCCAATAGATTCAACGCTCCAGTCACCACCACCTGTAACACAACGAATTAGAAGAACAAAATCAGAGAATGGATAAGAATGGATATGAGATGAACGGGGATGTGTGCAATTACCTTTATCGACTACTCACGTGTGAGAATCCGAGCTAAAGAGAATGAGAGTGGAGAAGAAGGAGATGCGAAGTGCCGGAGAAGAAGGGAGATGACAGTCGTTGTAGAAGAAGGTCTATCGGGGAGAGAGAATACGAAGGATGTTAACGTTGAAATGAGAGAGGTAGCAAATAGTTAAACCATTAGAAGGCCAAAACAAGATTCATTAAACCAAAATTTAATTTGGGGCCAACCGGAATCATTCCGTTTCCATGAGATTTTTTAATAAACCAAACAAACCCTTATTGTATCATTAATATTATGGTGAACTAGGATACATCATGACATGTCTCACATCTCTTCTGTGCTTAAGATATTTTGTCAATCTTCTATACCAATTACCAAAAGTATCACGGGAGGACAACGAGGTTGCTTGTTGGATCAACAAAGAAGAATAAGACATCAAAATGTAAAAAAAAAATGATTTTTATGCTTGGAAGTTTCTTCTTGTAAACAACAATATCAATGACAACATTTTGCAAATAGAAGTTTCTTTGCTCCACGGATCGTAAGAGGTATAGGGGAATGAGCTATGCTGGTTGGAGGCGATTTAACACAGCACAATCTTCCACGATGAACTCAATATCTTGGCTCCAGAAACTTTAGATATTACGGAGTCTTGGACGCAATAGTATAAAAAGTATTAATTGTGATGCAATAGTATAAGTGCCCGTTTGGTTGAAGCGGTGGAACAGAAATGGAATGGAATCGGATAAGGATAAGGAAAGAAAATGGAAATGATGGGACTATTTTCATGTGCTAAAGGACCTCTAAACAAACATAGTTTTTGATTTATTCAAAATCATTCTGTTACCGGGAATGATTCTTAGAGGAATAAAATGATCCCTAAGTAGTAATTATGATGCAATAATGTTTTGTGCTATTATCTTAGACTCGTTTTGGTGCAATACAATAACCTAAAGAATTTCATTTTATGTTAATCAAGTTTATTTATAAGTTTTAGATATAATTGAGTTTATGTGTAAAGTTTAGATATTTGAAATATGAAGCAAGTATGTATATTTAAAATGGTATTATTCGTATTTTCTTAGATATATCACCATCGATTTATGGAGTTTTGAAACTGCCATGAAATCCTACATATACCCATGACGTTTCAAAAACTTTGTCGAATAGTGATGAGGGACCATCCCCAACACTACCTCAAGGACCAAACACTAGATCAAGGGCTAAGGCATTGAAGAACAATCCAGCTACACCTTCTTCAAATTCCATCATGAAAGGAGCCATCACTAGAACAAGAGCAAAGGTCATTCAAGATAAAGTCACCAGCATGTTAACAACATGTACACTCAAAGAGGCCCTACTCAAACTTCGAACACCTTTGACGATGTTCGCTCCAAAAGGTGTGTGCAAGCTTTAAAATTTATAACCCAAGAAGTATGCTTGAACAATATGTGAATCCGCAGTGTACGGATCAATTGTAATAAAAGCAAGAATTCCAGGGGTCGAACACAAGGACTATGGTGAAACAAAGCACGAAATCAAGTAGTCAAATATTGCAAATAACTACAAATTAAAGCAATCAAAGATGGTATAAAGTCAAGTAAAGGGAAATGCGGATTTTAGGGATTAAAGCATCTAGTTGTGGTTCCGACTCAAGATCTCAAAGGATAACGCGGACAAAGCTGAGGTTTGCAAAGGGAAGGTGTTTCTAAGGTGGGAATAGATCACCGGGTAAGTCTCACTACTCACTATCCCAAACCAAAGCTTCTATTACCGGGTAAGTCTCAAGGTACTAAGGAAAGGAGCTATAATCTCAAACCAACACACCACCCAAGGAAATAGAATCAACCTTTACCGGGTAAGTCTCAGGCTAACTCACAAAGATGGGATGAAGGTACACTCAAACCCTAATATAGGATAAACCTTTATTACCTACACTCATGATCTTAGGTGAACAATCAAAGGAATCACCGGGTAAGTCTCATCATAGGCTTGCGTTGAACCAGGAAAGGTGTAATAAGGATAGGATTTCGCAAACTTAAACTCTTAACTCAAATAATGTTCAGGAAAGGTCACCTCGTTCAGTCAGATTCCACCCCGGCCGAGATGTTCAATGACTGAGTGAGGTGTTCTAGGGTTAAGGTGAAGACTCGAGCTTTCAGGGTCCTGCTAGGATTAAGATCATTATACCATCGTCTTTCCCACAACTTTCAGCCAATCACCCTAGAATCGCATAAGAAACTTAGCCAACAATCATCATGATAACAATAATAAAATAAATAGGAAAAGAATCAATATTCAAACAAGAAAACCTTGACAAAAAGGTCTCAATAACTAAATCGAACAAACAAACAATCAGCGTTCCTCAAGTCACAAATCAGAAAAGACAACAAACCAAAAGTAATCTAAGAAGATCTTACAAACTCCTTCAAAAGCCAACTTCAACTATGATTTCTTCCTTCCTTGAACTTCAATCCTTCAAAACTTCCTTCAAAACTCTTAGAAAATCTCCAGAAAATCCTTGATCCGAAGATGGCTGAATTGTAGAAAATTAAACCCTTTATATAGGAGAATTATCTTCCGAAGATGGCTGACGTTTTAAAAACTCCGATGAATAGTGATGAGGGACCATCCCCGACACTACCTCAAGGACCAAACACTAGATCAAGGGTTAAGGCATTGAAGAACAATCCAACTACACCTTCTTCAAATTCCATCATAAAAGGAGCCATCACTAGAACAAGAGCAAAGGCCATTCAAGATAAAGTCACTAGCATGTTAACAATATGTACACTCAAAGAGACCCTACTCACACTTCGAACTCCTTTGGTGACATTGTTGATTGTCATAGAAGAGTCAAGCCACAACCAAGAAGAATCAACAAGCACTAAAGGTGGCTAGGACGAAGAAAGAGCCTCAAAGAAGAAATCTCGGCCAACCTACAGGAATCTCAGTCGAGATATTCAACCAAGATTTGGTCTCTAACACGTGCTTGAAGATCCGGCCAATATCTTTTAATTTTGGCAACTATCTTTTATCTTAATATCTTAAAAGATCTCAAACATTCTTTAAGGTAATTGTTGGTTTTTGATCCTTTCTTTGGGATTATTTTTTATTTCTTTCCTACATTATATTTTAAAGATATTTTTCTTAGATTATCTTTTAAAGATATCTCTCCTAGTTTACATAGGAAAATCTCCCTTATACATAACCTTAGAAGGGGAGATTTCTAGATAGATTTGATTTGATTATATGCCACAATATTGTGTTAACTCGCAGCTTCGCTTATGAACTTTGTGTTTTATTCATTCCTATTCAATCAAAAAGAGAGCCTTGATTGAATCATTGTGAATTCCTTCCTAAATTGTGCTTGTGTGTGTAAATCTTTTTGAAGGTTGGTGCTCCTAGTTAATACTAGTCCCTCCTTGTGCTTGTCTTATTTAGAAGACTTGTGTAAGGTTAAAGAAGTGAGAGTTAAGGTAAGCTCTTCATTAAGGGGTTTTGACACATCATTGGTCAAGGTTCTATGCGAGAATATTTTGGTTCATATCTTCCTATACTTATCATATTTCATTCCATTATTCATCTTCTTATCTTTCGATATCATTCATTATTCCGCACTCCGAGTTTCACTAAATATCGCTTTGTTCTTCCCAAAATCTTGTGTGAGATTTTCATTATCTAACCGAGATTTGCTTCAGTCGAGTACTTTCAATCTAGATCGAGAACTACGATATCAACCCCGCATCAAAGACTTTTATGACGTTTTTATAAAACTCAATGAAAAGTGGAATGTTTATTCCACGGAGTGTGAAAAACACCATGAAATGTGCTACTAATCGACAACGTCACTATAGACGGCGTTATCCAACGGCGCCCAAAAATACCATCAAAGGCCTTTCATGACTTTTGTTAACACCATGGAAGACCTATATGTACTAGTGTCATCGGTGAAAATCACATTATTTACTCTCGGGATGACAGTCTCACCCGCATATGTTGGATGCTCGAAAATTCGGTGAAAAAAAAAGGGTAAAAACTTGTGAACAAGCGGGTGAAACTCAGGTGATGGGTGCAATGGGTGATGGGTAGTGAAGTGGGACCCAACAACCGACCCGGCATCCTCACTCCGCACCATTTTAAAATTTCAATATAACTATTTTATACTTTAATAATTTGTAAAATTACTTTATAATATTTTGATATAAATCTTACTATATTATATTTTCAGCTTTTAGAGCATTGCTTCTCTTATTAAACTAATAATTATCCCCATATTACCTAACTAACTCCTCCAAAACAACCAACTTTTCATTTGTCTCTACTTAAATTTTTAACAAACTAATTTCTTGGTATTATCTATTATAAACATTGATCTACCTACATTTTTAACTAATATCTCACTTATTTCAGTAAACACCTCCAAAACAACCAACTTTTCATTATTTGTCTTACATTAAATTCTTCAGCACAATAGTTATTTTATATTGATCATTCCAAACATTCATCTACCGAAACTTTTCTCTCCTTGATCTTCTACTATAAAAATCCATCTCATTTTTTTTAATTAGGAGTCAGCAACAACGTTCACGGATTTCTTGTATGCTATTGCTTTTGTATCTTTTGTTCAAAGTTCTACTTATTTGTTGTATTGGAGAATTACAGTTTGTGTCGAGATTCTTAATTGCCAAGAAGCGTGTAGGTTCATTGGCTGGTATTTGAACATGAGGTGAGTCAGGTGACCAATGTGATTTTATTTTTTCCTTGCGTGGTTGAATATTTTTTTTAAAAAAAAAACTCTACTATCAACTTCGATTAACTGACCTAAATTAGTTTTTATTTTATGTCATAACATTGTAAACTTGTTTGAGTCGTTTGATTGAAGCTTTTGTATATATTTTATATTTATTCTTAATGTCAATGGAGTTGGTTATTATATGTAGATAAGTTATCTTTTAACATAAAGTTACTTAGATATTTAGGAACAACTAATGCTCTAATATGAAATAATTTTCAAAAGTTTTTTTTTCCATATCTTTTGACATAAAGTTACTTTTTATGACTTTGCATACATTGATGGACATAGGAGACTTCAATCAAAAATAAATTTTCTTTAAGTTTGATCATATTGTAAGCGGTTTAGTTTTCATTCTTGATGAGGTTGAAATGTTAACTTCATGTCTCCCAAATATTTATAAGACCGGTTGTAATAGAGGGGTTAGGATCGAACACAAAAAATACAATGTCTCGTTAAGACGAATTAATTAAGAAACAAAACAAAGATATAAAGTAAACTGAATATGTACACATAGGAAGGATCAAGAAAGAAAAACAGAAACCGAAGTTAGTGAACACGGGTCGGTTGACTTTAACAAATTTATGTTATGGATGTTTCAAACTAACCATTTTAAAAAAATCTTTTTAATATACATTTTAACAAATCTTTCTATTATATTTATTTTTTCTCATTATATTATCATCTAATCCATTTTACCTTTATAATAAATCAAATATTTTATTTTATAAATAATAGTATAATTACACAAACTATTAATTATTCAATATATTTTTATATTAAATTTATTAGTAAATGGTATTCTAAAAGTATTAAATATAGATATTTTTAATTGAATAATAGTTTTTAAATATAATTTGAAATTGAAATTTATTAAATTATATGTATATATATATATACATGAAACAAATATTACACTAATTAATAAGTCGCTGTGAAGTGGTAAAGTAAAGTCTTTTGGAAAGAGTATGTGTTTTTAATTTAAAGAAAAGAAAGCCAGCTTTTGGGAAAAGTTGTGGCCTAGATGAATACTTTATATATATTGAGCTTTTTAAATATTTTATATTTTCTGGAAATTAATTATGGGAGCGGTTGTTATTTCACCAACAAGAGATATTTCGTTCCTTAGATGGAGCCCTTTTTTAGGTGCTGTATGTCATGTTCAAATAACTCTTAAATAGATAAGTTACTATTTTATCTTTTAGTTAGAATAAGTAATATCCTACTTAGGAATGACAATTTCATCCGAATTCGACGGAGACCCGATCACCCAATCCATACTAAAAGGGTGGAAACCAGACATGAAGCGGATGAAAGCGGGTGACGGATGAAACGGGTGATGGATCGGGTCGGATTCGGGTGAACCTTTCATCCACCCGTCACCCGACCCATCATCCATCCACCCACCTGACCCGTTTAACCCGCTTACACCCACTATAAATAATTTAATAAAATTTTTAAATTATAACACTTCTTATATTTCCACTTGGATGATTTGTGTTGACTTTAGATTTATCATATTTTTTTACGGATAATACTTTTTCGGATTGAATTTTTTTTTATTATTAATTTTCTGCATTCGAATCCGAGTTTAATATTGATTTAAGGAAATGCGTAGAACACCCGAATATCACCCGATCCACCCGCTTCATCCGTTGGATGCGGATGGATCGGATGCGGGTGGTGGGTTTGGCGGGTGGCAGGTCGGGTGGGGTGAATGAAATTTTTTCGCGGGTCAGGTGGAGGACAGGGTTATCTACCCACCACCCGATCCATTGCGATCCCTAATCCTACTACTTTCTTTAAAAAAAAAGTGGTATCCTATTTTACACAAATTAATTCCTCTTGTTTGACATTTGTGGACGAATTAAAATAGTAGAAAATATATAAGTAATATGAATCTTAATGTTTCAAGTTGTATAAATATCTAGCTTATATATAATTATATAATATAAGATAAGTTTATTTAGATACTCTTTTTTATACTTCAATTATGCCGTATCTATATACTTTATTAATGTGGGTGATTTATATAATGTTAACGTGACGACTTCACGTGTTTTCTCAAAATAAATTTTTTTACTAAATTATAATTAAATAAATTTTATTTTTTTGCTAAAGCAATATCTATATTATAAGTGTTGATAATTATAAATATTAGCTCAAATCTGTTCGGCCAGTTGTGAAAATTACTAGATCGCTTTTGTTTTTTTTAAACTTACATCTTATCATACATAATACAATGTTTATTTTTTAAACTTTACGTCAAATTTGCTCAGCCGATTGTTAAACTTCTCATATACGATATGAGATAAACTTACAGGGGAAGCAATACACATTTTATTGACGGGATCAATTTAAAAATTTTTTTTACGTCTTATCAAAACATAGTTGTCTTTTTGTTTTTAAATTTTACGTCAAATTTGTTCAGCCGATTGTTAAACTTCCCATATACGATACGAGATAAACTTACAAGAGAAGCAATATATTGGTTCCACTACATATATCAAACACCATTCATCAATCTCATACAAAATATTTACGTTTTCTAATATCATCCATTTTTACTATCGGGTTTTAAACCTTTCTTTTGATCGTCTGCAGGTATTTGCATCTTTTGATCTTTCAACATCTGTAACACCCCAAATTCCAAGAACTCATGATGCTACGAGTAAGGACCTCAAAATGGGTGATGACCCTTAGCTTGACAACAATTTCACCGGATCGGCACAAATAAATGAAATTCCAAATATAAATAAAGCAATCAAAGGTTTAACATCATAAAAGAAACAAACTCTCAGCTGAGCTCAACAATGTCAACCAAAAGACAACTACAAATAATAAAACCCAACTCCCGTCCTATAATGTACGAGACCCCCAGACTGACCACTCCGACCGGATCACTTGACAACATCTGTAACCTGCAAGACATCTACATAACGGATAAACTGTTAACTAGCATTCTATGAATCAAAATAATTAGAACAACACAATCTCACATCAAGAGATAAACACACATCAACATGCTTTCACAACAACCCGGTTATTATCTTTCATTAAGTTATACACTTTACTAATTCAACTTGTTTTGTGACAAGAGAATCTCCCGAAACTCGCCTCTGTCACCTTATACCAACAAGAGGATCTGATGCAACTCGCCGTTTACCGGCCCGCGTGGAATTAGAGAACCTCCTAGTCTCCTGTAGAATTGAACAAGTTGTCATCTGGTTATCATACACTTGGGTCAATCAACATATAAGGTCGTCCTAGCATGTTGCTAATATATAACATCTAGAACACACCACTATCATAACTAAGCTAACACATAAAAGACAACTAAGGAAGTCCAAGGGACTTGTCTGAATAAAAGGTAATCCACTTCAAATAACACGCTCAGCTTCCCGCAAGAAAGTACTCTCTGCGTGCTCAGATAAGACATCTCAAATCAGCATCTAAACATCATGCTAGAAGTCTTCACTTCTAGTCTCATTGACCTCTACAAGGTCGTACCACAATATTCTAGAAGGTTCCTACTTTTAGTCTCAATGATCTTTCCAAAATCATACAACCTACGCTAAGATATACCATCTTAGTCTCAAATTCCTCAACATATCCACATCAACACAACTAGATCAAAGGTTCTTAATCCACTTCCAAACACTTAGGAAACCACAAGTCACTAACTGTCATTCATACTAGTTCATCTAGGGTCCAACCTAGCATGATCTAACACTAGGAACCACAAGGGAGAAAGGAGGGAGGTGACATACCACAAAGACGGTACCTACTGAAGGTAAGGCCCGACAACGGGTAAGGAAGGCGCGGGTGCGGCGATGCTCCATAAACGAATGTCGAAGGTTCTTTGACGACAACAAATTCCCTCTAGACTGGCTTTGCTCTACTCTGTGTTTTTCACCAAACACTACACACAACTACAGACTGGATTCTACCAACAATGCCGGACACAAAGGCAACAACATAAATCAAGAATCGATCTTGATTTCATGCTAAAGAGAGGGTGAACGAAGAAGAAGGAGGATGAGGCAAAGGAAGACTTATTGTCGGATCTAGATGCTTGCTCAGGTTTCTTCAGTCTCCAGAATTACAGGGAGACTATTGAAACTCGTACCCACTTGTGGAAAGAAGAACAAAGGAAAGAAGAGAAAGGAAGCGGGAAAAAGGAAGATAAGTTAAGAGGAGAAAATAAACGGTTGGGAAAGGGAAAGAGAAGTAGGCTGCTAGGGTTAGAAGACATAAGGAGGAACAACCCAAACGGAAGATCAAATCTTATAAAGAAAGAAAGGACATACTACGGTTACAAAAGATCGCACGTGATTACGTGTAAAATCTCACCCGCAACAAGACTCTACCGCGACCGTGACAACCTGGTTGTCGCGCCCGCGGGCTACTGGACTGCAGGTGCGGAAACTCCCTTACGGCACCACTTATGTGGTTCCGAAAAAAGTCTCGAAAGACCAAAACCGAAACAAAGTTTCCGGTTGTTACATCAGATCCCCCTAAAAACAAGTTTTGCCCCAAAACTTAGATGAAGTTGATCCTCTCGGTCTCACATGACGGGGTAAGCACAATAGAACTCATGAAGACATCATCCTTATAAACTACTCACATTGTAACACCCCAAATCCAAGAGACTTGGGATGCCACATTGGGCTGGGTTCTCACAACGGATCCTGACCCTAGCCTGACAACAAGTTCACTGGACCTTACAACATGACACTGACATATATAAAACAAATACATGAAACTGTATAAAACTTTACAACCAAAAGATAAACAAGATCATAGCCGAGTATAAAGCATAATCCTCACACAGGAGGTATACAAAACATCATCCTCACGCAGAAGGAAAACATAAACAACCCCAAAAGCCATAACCCCCTAATGTACGGGAGTCCTCAGCCTGTCACCCTACCAGATCACTCAACAACTCGCCTATCCTGTAAGGCATCTACAACACGGTATGAAACCATTAGCTAATCATACATGTATAAGATAATGCATAAGCACAAGCACAATCATGAAAGATAAACACATAAGCATGCTATCACACATTTACCTATTTTATTATCTTCATATAATAGTCATTCACTCAAATCGTATATATATATAGGGTGTGGTTCCCATGAGAACATCTCTAACGTGAGAACATGAGAACAATCGTACACCGTTGGATGTGAGTATTAAGGGTTGAGATTTAGAGTAGATATCAAAAATAATAATAACTACGAATAATAATAATTAGGAATCCAACAATAACTACGAATAATACACTCAACCAACAATAACTACGAATAATACATTAAACGATATGGCACTTTCGTAACAAAACTAATAATAATTACGAATTTGTTCTCATGTTCTCACGTCAGGGGGTGTTCTCATAGGATCTATACTCTCTCTCTCTCTCTCTCTATATATATATATATATATATATATGAAAATATGTGATACGAGGAACGTATCATCCTCGCCTCTAGGCCTGCTAACCAGTTGTAGTAGTATCGGTCACACAACCCGTATACCCAATGGGAGTGGATTGCGCTATTCCTGTAAAGTCAGTCTGGCCTAGCGTCAGAGAACCTCCCAGACTCCACGGCGGGATGAAAGGGAAAGGTTATCACAATCACACATACGGGGCAATAAATAAAACATAGGTCGGTAATAATCGACATCACATGCTATCATATCAAGCATATAATACACACACCACTCAAGCAAACACCCAATATAAGGATGGTAGCTAAGTAAGTCCTACGGACTTACCTCAACCTCGTACAATCTCAATCACGATCAACCTCCAATCCTGAGAGGGACTCTGTCTAATAATAAGGCATAAAGATATATCAATACTCCTATCAAACAAAAAGGTCACACCTAGACCCAAGGGATCCATAAGGATCATAATCAATCTATAAGCCTCACAACCAACTAAACCTCAATATCTCAACATAACTCACAATTCCTCAAATCTCAAGGTAGTATCTAATCAACATTCCTCAATCTCAATTTTAATCCTAATTTAATTAATTAACCTTTAATTAATTAATTTAATTTCGTCAGAATAACGTTTTGTCCGTAGGCCATTTCTAAACCCACAAAGTCATCAGATTTCAACAAACAAACAACCCATAATCATCAGAATAATATAACGACCATAATGGAATATCTAATTATCCATTTTGACAAGCCTAAAGTTAATTTAGGTCAAATCGCAGTACGGAAAACGAATAAATTCATAACTTATTCGTTACTAACCCGATTGACGATCTGAAAGAAGATTCGGAATCACAACGACCCAGGCTACGCATGAACAACATCAAATTCATGGGAATCTGAGCGACGGAACCGTCCTGGTGACATATAGGCTCGACTAGATCTCTATATACTCGGAAATGCAGAAACTCGGTACCGATATGAAGAGAATGAAGAGAGGAATACGAAAACTCAAACAGAATTGAAATCAGATTAGAAACGGAGAGTAGATATGAGTTTGAAGGTTGAGAGAAATCAGATCTTTTACGAGGAAACGTGAAAGGAAATGAATTAATGAAGGATTTTCCTGCGATTTATAGTGAAGACGATAATTATCCTTTAGCGAAATCGATAGTTATCCTTTAACCAATCCAAAGGCGGGTCGAACCCCCTTCTCCAAACTTCTCAAAATTGGAATAATAAATCTGGAATATTGTAGGGACAATTCTTCCACAACTGCCTTGGAAAACGTGTATTCCTAAGCCGTCTTTCTTAGCCGTTATGAAACGAAATAACGACTCTTTTGGCTATTTTTCCTCTCCATGTTATTTCATATAGAGGACATATCCGATGTCCTCATCATTTCTCTCAACTGCATTTTTATTAATTGGAGCTCCCAAATACTCCAAATAACACCCGAGGGTAAAAATAATTACTCGGGGAAAAAAGTGAAAATTTCCCCATACGTCCAAAATTACGCCAGGAACATAACGGTGGGACTCATACTCCTCACTTGCGCAATCTTCGCGAGTTATATGTCAATTACTATCAATGATTAAGTTAATCAACATTACTTAGAATTCGGAAATCCTAGCTATTACACACATAACCTACTCATGCTAACATATCAGAGAACTCACCCGTCGATCCTATAGGCGCCTCTAGCTCGGCGTAGAACTCTAGATAGTTCATCCGAATACTATACTTTATCTCCCAGGTAGCCTCGTCGGCTCCTCGTCTTGACTACTGTACTCTCATCATCGATATGTCCTTCGACCGCAAGCGTCTCGTACCACGCTCTAGGACAACTACCGGATGCTCTACAAACGTGTGGTCCGGCTCAACCACCAAGTGATCATGACTGACTATATGTCTCGGGTTTGGTATGTACTCCCATAGCTGAGACACATGGAAGACCGGGTGAACACCCCTAATCTCAGTGGCAACGCAAGTCTGTAAGTCGCCTCTATAACTCGCTCTAGTATCTCAAAAGGTTTGATATATCAGGGACTTAACTATCCCTTAATGCCGAAACGTCTCCCGCCTCACGTCGGTGATACTCTCAACCATACCTGAGCTCCTACTCTAAACTCCAGAGGCATGCACCTCTTATCAACATAGTAACTCTGGTGACTTTATGCGGCTCGCATCCGCTCTCGGATCATCGCCACTCAGGACATGTCATCATGTACTTGCTCGGGAGCTACTAGCCCTACCCGGCTTATCCTAGCATAGCGGTGTGCAACATCTCCACCCATACAATGCTCCGTACATATAATGCCGCCAAATCTTCAGAGCATGAATCACTGTAGCTAACTCCAGATCATGGGTAGGGTAGTTCTCTTCATACGTCTTCAACTGCCTAGACGCATATGCAATAACTCTACCCCTTTGCATCAGCACACATCCCAAGCCCAGCTTGGATGCGTCGCTGTAGACCAAAAATTCCTCAATGCCCTCCGGCTTTGCTAAGATAGGAGCGGAGGTCAACCTCCTCTTCAACTTCTCGAAACTCTGTAGGTACAGCTCGGACCAAACAAATCTGGTAGACTTCCTCAACAAGGAAGTGAATGGTCGGGCAATCACTGAAAACCTTTCCATGAACTCGTGGTAGTAGCCCGACAAACCTAGGAAACTGCGTACCTCCTTGAAATTCCTAGGAGGCAGCCATGATGCAACAAACTCAATCTTCGCCGGATCAACCTTGATCCTCTCGGCGGAAACTATGTGACCAAGGAAGGCCACCTCAGGCATCCAAAACTCACACTTAGAGAGCTTGACGTATAACTCTCTATCCTGCAGAACTCGGAGTACAATCCTCAAGTGCCCTACATGCTCCTCCTTGCTCCTAGAGTACACTAGGATATCGTTGATGAAGACTACAACAAACTAGTCAAGGAAGTCGATAAAGATGTCATTCATCCATGAAGATAACAAGGGCATTCATGATCCCAAATGGAATCACTACAAACTCGTAGTGTCCATACCTGGTCCGAAATGCCATCTTAGGCGCATCTTGCTTTCTCACCCTCAACTGGTGATATCCTGACCTTAGATCAATCCGTGAAAACACTGTAACTCCATACGGTTGGTCTAGCAGATCGTCGATACGGGGAAGTGGGTAATATTCTTGATGATAACATTGTTTAGCTCTCGGTAGTCGATACATAACCTCATATACTCTTCCTTCTTCCTGACGAAGAGTATTGGCGTGCCCCAAAGAGATACACTAAGGCGAATGAAGCCCTTCTCAGCTAACTCCTTGAGTTACTTCTTCAGCTCAAGCATCTCGATATGCGTCATGTAGCATGGTGCCTTCGAGATCGGTCTTGTTCCGGGATCTAACTTGATGCCAAAGTCTACACTCCTTTGCGGTCCCGGGTGGCTCATTGAATACATTCGTAAACTCACTCGCCACAAGAATATCCTCAAACGCCTGACTCGTACTATTCTTGATGGCATAATACCAGAAGGCCTCACAACCCTGTCCGATAAGTCTCGTAGCTCGGATTGCGCTGATGATTGTACCGATCTTTTTGAGGTCCCAACCTTGGAAAATCTCCACATGACCTGCCCCCGTTGTGACTTTCACGGTCCTCTTGCCAATATCTAACACTACCCTATGTCTGTCCATCTAATCCATACCCAGAATGATTTCTTCATGTACCAAGTACATGTAAAAGAAATCTGCTAGCCAATCGCAACCTCCCAATCGGATGGGACAATCGCGTACCTCCCTAGTACCTCTAATCTTACCCCCCGTCGGATAACCCTATAATAAAGGACCTCTCTTCTACTATATCTGCAACTAATCTATCCACATATGTATCAGAAATAAAAGAGTGAGTAACACCCGTATCAAAAAGCACTCTTAACAAGTAAGCCATTAATCTGAATGGTACATGTGGTCGTTGGTGATGTCGGCTCCTCAAGACTCTTGATCTCGAAGACTCTAGCCTAAGAACCTCTCGTGTCCGTGGTGCCACCACCACGTCCTTTGCCCCTACCTTGTCCTTGCACGGAAACCCTGTGGAGTGGGGTAACCCGGGGTCCTCTGCTGCTAACCTTATGTGGGGCGGCCTCTGTCCATCTCTTGCAACGCTAGCAGACAAAGAACCCTGTTGTGATGAGGCCTTGCCTTGACGGAAATATACTACTCTATGCCCTAGCTTTCCGCATGTGAAGCAAGTCACTAGCTACTTCTTACACTCGGCTCTTAAATGACTGACACCTCCGCAGTTATGATATTGTCGTCCTATATCAGAACCCTGTGGTGACTGTTGGAAACCAAGGCATCCCTACATCTAACTGCACCCAAATCCTACAGCTCCAACTCCTGTACTAGCTGGTGTAGTCTTTTGTCTCTTCTTAGGCCCTCCTGCCTGAGTAGCTCTCCTCGGACCCTGTTGGTCCCTCTCATAATCTGAGGCTCGGTCCTGATAGTGTATCAGGGAGTCACAGCGAAAACCCGCAAGATAGGCATGGTTTGTTTCTCTCAACCTCCGGGAAAACAGGTACACGTGCTTGTCCTCTAGAGGTGCGGAGGGACCCAACAAAGTCAGCTCCTCATGGAACCTCCTGAACGTCTCCACAATGGAAACATCCTCAAACCCGGCCTAAAGGAAATCTTGTAGTATGTCTCTCCTCAATGTTGCAGGACAGTAGCGCTCCCGGATAAGACCCATCATTTAGTAAAACCTTGTGACTCTACTGCGGATCGTCCTCCACTAGTAGTGCGCTTGGTCTCGGAACAAGGTCTGCAACAACTCAACTCGTCGATCCTCCGGACAACGGATCGACTCTAGTGTCGTCTGCACATGGCCTAACCAATGCTCCACCTCTAATCGCACCTTTCCTTCGAACGTGATTACTCTCTAATGGTTGAAAGTCTTCAACCAGGAATCCGGTCTCGGTGATCTTGGCTCAACCCGAGCTCTGTCGGTCTCAACAACTCTAACTGGTGCAACTATCACGTGTGTCACCCTTCGGTGAAACCTTAGTTGATCTCGCATGTACTCGAGGTGTTGGGGCAAGTCCCCTTGTCCTAATGGCCTCCTTGACCCTCTGGACATACTCTCGATACTTAGACGCCCCAATAAACACTCGACCTGACTCCGCCGACTGTGCTCTCTATGTTGCAGGCCTAGTACCGGTCCCATTTCCGACCTTGGGAAAAAATGCTCTCAACAACCTTCTCGTCCATAGCATCGGCCGCTGTTGGATCAGCAATGTGGACTCGTCCCCGACCTCTAGCTACGAGAGGTCTACCTGCACGTCCTCACTACCGTACAAGTGCAAAGTCCAGTAAAACAGAAATAGTCCACCATATAAGCTAAATTCAACATGTAAGCTAAGCTGCCGAGATCCGCGGAAGTAGTTGTGGTTCCCGTACATTCTATCCCACACCGACTACACACGTTTTAAAACCAAATTCATTTTTAAAACTCACACCCCTTTCTGGTTCTGTTTATTTATCTATTCGACCTTTAGAAGATTGCGAGTGCCATTATTGTCAACCTAAAGCTCTCATATTGTAACACCCCAAATTCTAGGAACTCAAGATGCTACGGGCTAGGACCTCACAAGGGGTCTTGACCCTTAGCTTGACAACAATTTCACCGGATCTTGCAACAAGGCACAAATAAATGAAATTCCAAATATAAATAAAGTAATCAAAGGTTTAATATCACAAAGGAAATAGACTCTCAGCCGAGTTTAACAACGTCAACAAAAAAGACAACTATAAATAATAAAACCCAACTCCCGTCCTATAATGTACGGGACCCCAAGGAATTACTACTCCGACCGGATAACTTGGTAGCATCTCTAATCTACAAGACATCTACGTACATAACGGATAAACTGTTAGCTAACATTACATGAATCAGACTAATTATAACAATACAATCACACATCAAGAAATAAACACACATCAACATGCTATCACAACAATCCGGTTATTATCTTTCATTAAGTTTTACACTTTACTAACTCAACTTCTTTTATGACACGAGAATCTCCCAAAAATCGTCTATGTCCCCTTATACCAACAAGAATGGATCCGATGCATCTCACTGTTTACCTGTCTGGACTAGTCGCAGAGAACCTCCTAGTCTCCTGTAGAACTAGACAAGTTGTCACCACCCAATTATCATACACTTGGGTCAATCAACATATAAGGTCATCCTAGCATGTTCTTAACATCTAATATCTAGCACACACCACTATCATAACTACACTAACACATAGAAGACAATTAAGTAAGTCTAAGGGACTTACTTGAATCAAAGGTAATTCAGTTCCAATAACACGCTTAACTTCCCGCAAGAAAGTACTCTATGCCTGCTCAGACAAGGCATCTCAAATCAGCATCTAACCAACATGTTAGAAGTCTTTAATTCTAGTCCTTTTGACCTCTACAAGGTCGTACCACAATATGCTAGAAGGTTCGTACTTCTAGTCTCAATGATCTTTCCAAGATCATACAACCTATGTTAAGATATACCATCTTAGTCTCAAAGTCCTCAACAAATCCACATCAACACAACTAGCTCAAAGTCCCATCCCAGTTCAACTACTATCCCATGCGTCTAATATACCTCATTCACCCCCCCCCCCACAACCCAATAATCATATATCCCTCATTTCAATTCCTGTTATTGACTCTACATCCATACAATACCTTTATATCACAAACTCTATTCCCAACACTACATCCATACAACACTACTCCTCTAACACAAACTCTATTCCCAACACCTCCGATGTCTGATCACACATCTAACCTCCCACAATCTTCAACATCGATAATTCCCCAACCTACAATCAACTGTTTTCCCCATCTCAAACCCGTAGATACATCATCTCATCCTATGTCTGCACGTGCAAACCGGGAATCTTAAATATCATGTCCTTCTCACTATTAAACACCCTCTCACTTATGCTCAAGTTCTACCCATAGAACCTACATCCTACAAATCCATAACCAATCACCCCATTGGGTTCAGGCGGTGTAAAACCAAGTATATCCCCTACTGCAGAATACTATGTGGAACCTTGTACCTCGTCCAACATATACTTATATTGTGGTTTGTAAATGAGTATTCAAAACAAAACATAGAGGCAATGACTCTCTTGAAAGACATAAAGCCCACCTCATCGCTAAGTGATATCACCAAGAAGAAGGTGTCGATTACCTTGACACTTTTAGTCCCGTTGTCTACCCCATCACCATACATTTAGTTTTTATCGTTTACCCTCACCAATATATGGACACTTCATCATTAGGAGATCGATAATGCCTTTCTCAATGGTGATCTTCATGAAAAGGTATTTATGAAACAGTTGCTCGGTTTTATAAGTTATATTCACCCGTCTTATGTGTGTGCACAAGGCCCTTTATGGACTCAAACATGATCTACAAGCGTGGTTCAACAAACTTTTTAACTTACTCCTTATGCTTGGTTTTGTGACTTGCAAGAACAACAACTCTCTATTTATCAGACATACATAAGACGGCGCCCTATATTTTCTAGTCTACTTTGATGATTTGATTGCCACAAGCTCTATTACTTCAGCCATCACACAGTTTACTCAAGTCTTGCATGATAAGTTCTCTCTTCGTGATCTTGGGGGCTCACACTACTTTCTCAACGTTATTCTCACTCGCCATAATACATCTCTTCATCTTTGTCAATAATAGTATGTCCGGGACATACTTGCTTGCGCCAAGATGGAAGAAGGCAAACCCATCAGTACACCAACCGAACCTCGCTCGTGTGTGACCTAAGTAGGAGATCCGTTAGAAGATCCATCTCGTTATCATAGTATTGTAGGTGCCCTACAATACGTCACATCACTCGCTTGAAAATATCCTATGCTATAAACCGAGTATGCCAATATATGCATAACCCTACCAACTTTCATTGGAAGACTGTCAAGAAAATTCTTCTCTACCTCAAAGACAACTTGACTCATGGTAAACAATTCACTGCATTCTCCTCTACAACACTTACCACCTTTATAAGTGCTAGTTTGATGAGTGAATTTGATCACAACCGCTCACAACATGAATATGCTATCTTTTGCGGTCCTAATTTGTTAGTTGGGTGTCTTGCAAATAAAACCTAGTATCCCGCTCAATCACAAAAGATGAGTATCAAGCCCTTTCTCTTGGCACACCAAAAGTTCTATGGCTACAACAACTGTTGGAGATTTGGGCGAAGTCTTCATTGTAGCCGTTGAGCTTGTCTTTAGACAAGGTGAAATGAGTTGTTCACATGTGTGTGACTATGGTCCGGGTTGCGGGAGGCAAGCCAAGTGACCGGCACTAAGAGCAACTAGTATTGTAAGGAGAGTCAAATCAAAGCAAGGTGATTCACGACAATGTCAACTTGTGTCAGTTTTTAGAAGGCCAACGTTTGGGGCTTTTTAACCACATTTTATCGACACACCTTTGGTTCTTAGGCCTTATATTGGTTAAGGAATATGTGGTTAAAAAATGGGATCAATCCAAGCTCAAATGCTTGGTGAATGTCAATGAAGCTGCTGGTGAACTTCTTTAGGAGCTACACTAGCTTGAGCTAAGACATTGAGTATTTGTGGATCTTGGAGCTTACCCTAGCTATATTAAAGTGAATGAAACTTATTGGAAGTGTTTGGACCAAGGAAAATAAGCTAGCTCCGCGGAGCGGTTTTGGGCTCCCTATGCGGGCCTCGGGCATCGGGCTTTTCTAGGGCTTCAAGGCCTATCTTCCAAGTAACTTCCACATAACTTTCATAACCGAATTTAACCTCATTTTGGCAGTTATAACTCCCCAAAACCGTGCCTACTATGCCTATAAAAGGGAGAACAATTTGCACTTAATTTTAGATTCGTCTTTGCAACAATAAAGCTTTTAGTTCCATTTTATTGACATTGGACAGACCTTCTTATAAGCTTATTTGCAAAACTCGAAAGACTAGTATAGTTTCTTTGTATTGACAAAGGATAGGCATCCATATTTGTTTGGTTTTGTCAAGGAATACCCTTTATTATAAAGTAAGACAAGAAAGTCACTTACTTAGTCTTTGTAACGTGTAACGTTTTATCCCACTAAGGTATTTGGTTATTCCCGGTGTAGGGGAGGATACACTTAGAAAGAAAATTCATTTATAAATGACTCATTGCATAATCCAAATCAATGTTTTTAACATATAACAATCGATTTATAAGACTTGCAATTGAACTTAATTTCTATTAGAGTTTAGTCTACTCCTTTTCGAAGATTACAAACTCTTGGTTGGGTTTTGTCTACTGCTTTGTGAATATTACAAATCCCTGGTTTATAAATTATTTCCACTTCAAGATAATTATATTAATATGATTGGCAATTGGAACAACCTTCTACTCACTTAAGTGAGACTACGACCCTTTGATCTCAAACCGGACATAGAAAATCCAACAATCTTCTAAGTGTATTTATTGTTTATTGTTTTGTATATTGGATTGGTCAACAATGAGTAAGACATGATGATAGAAATGAATTCTCATTTTGGGAAGTTGGATAAGTTTGAGGGTGTAGACTTTAGGAGGTCACAAAAGAAAATGCATTTCTTCTTGACTACACTAAAAGTCGCTTATGTACTCACTACACCTAGACCAGCCGAGCCGGTTGATGATATGGTGGAGGAGATAGAGGTTGTCCGACAAAGGAGCAAATAGGATAATGATGACTACATATGTCGTGGTCATATTCTCAATGGCATGAGTGATGCATTATTTGATGTCTACCAAAGTGTAGAGTCATCAACGTCAATGTGGGATCAATTGGAGTCTAAGTATATGGTGGAGGATACTTCATCTCGCAAATTCTTAGTCTCAAATTTTAACTCATATAAAATGGTGGACTCAAGGCCGGTAATGGAACAATACAATGAATAGCTCCAGATTCTTGAGAGGTTCACTCAACATGCCATGTATATGGATGAGGCCATTGCGGGTTCATCTATAATGGATAAGCTCCCCCCCCCCTTCACGGAAGGACTTCCGCCATGTGCTAAAGCACAAGAAGGAAGAACTCACGTTGGTATTTGGCTCTCACCTTTAAATTGAGCAAGGCCTTAGGACACAAGAAGGGGAAATCAAGAAGGATTAGATGGTCGTATGTTCATTAGAAGATTAGGACACAACAGCCTTTAAATGTGTCATTTATTTATAAAGGAAATGTAAAGTTCGTGTATGTTGCCTTCATGTACTTAAACAAGTTAAGTGGTTCAGTCCATTAGGACACCATAATTCTTTAGTGTAGAATGCGTAATTATACTAATTCAATAAATTCAATCGAAAGATATTTATGATTTTGTGAATCTTTTGTTTGGATGTATGTCTATTAAAGTTTCTTGACTTTGCTCAAATGGGGGAGGAATGTTGGAGATTTGGGCTAAGTCTTCATTGTAACCGTTGAGCTTGTCTTGAGACAAGGTGCAATGAGTTATTCACATGTGTGTCACTGTGGTCCGGGTTGCGGGAGGCAAGCCAAGTGACCGGCACTAAGAGCAACTAGTATTATAAGGGGAGTCAATCAAAACAAGGTGATTCACGACAATGCCAACTTGTGTCAGTTTTTAGAAGGCCGACGTTTGGGGCTTTTTAGCAAAATTTTATCGGCACACCTTTGGTTCTTAGGCCTTATATTGGCTAAAGAATATGTGGTTAAAAATTGAGAGCAATCCAAGCTCAAATGCTTGGTGAATGTCAATGAAGCAACTAGTGAGCTTCTTTAAGAGCTACACTAACTTGAGCTAAGACATTGAGTATTTATGGCTCTTGGAGCATACTCTATCTCTATTAAAGTGAATGAAGCTCATTTGAAGTATTTGGACCAGGAAAAATAAGCTAGCTCTAAGCTAGCTCCGGGGAGCAGTTTTGGGCTCTCTATGTGGGCCTTGGACCTCGGGCTTTTCTAGGGCTTCAAGGTCCATCTTCCAAATAACTTCCACGTAATTTTCCTAACCGATGTTAACCTCTTTTTGACGGTTATAACTCCCCAAAACCGTGCCCCCCTACGCCTATAAAAGAGAGAGTCATTTGCACTTGATTTTAGATTCGTTTTAGCAACAATGAAGCCTTTAGTTCATTGTATTGACATTTGATAGGCTTTCTTGTAAGTTTGTTTGCAAAACTCGAAAGACCGGTCTAGTTCCTTTGTATTGACAAAAGATAGGCATCCATATTAGTTTGGTTTTGTATTGACAAAACCTAGGAATACTTTTTCTTATAAAGTAAGACAAGTAAGCCACTTACTTAGTCTTTGTAACGTGTAACGTTTTATCTCACTAAGGTATTTGAATATTCTTGGTGTAGGGGAGAATACACTTAGAAGGAAAATTAATTTATGAATGACTCATTACATAATCCAAGTCAATGTTCTTAACATATAACAATCGATTTATAAGACTTGTAATTGAACTTAATTTTCATTATAGTTTAGTCTACTCCTTTTTGGAGATTACAAACTCTTGGTTTATAAATTATTTTCACTTCAAGATAATTATATTCATTTGATTGGCAATTGGGACAACCGTTTACTCACTTAAGTGAGACTATGTGGTCCTTTGGTCTAAAACCGGACACCGAAAATCCAACAACAACTCTTACGTGAACTATACCAACGTCTCAACCAAAGCCCAATTCTTTATTGTGATAACATTAGTGCTGCATTTATGGCTCACAACCAGTTGTCACAACCCACTCCAAGCTCACAAGCTCCGTATCCAACATGCTTGCGTTTGGCTTTCAAACTGCTGATGACCAAAGCGCTCGCCCGTAATCGTTTCATCACACTTTGGTCCAAGTTGTGTATTCGTGCCTCTCCTTCAGCTTGCATGAGGTGTATTAGATGATAATGATCAATCCAGGCCCATCCAATAAGGGGTGTCATTCGGACCAACAGCACGGGGCCCCCAATTTTTTGGGGACCCATAATATTTACTTTTAGTTAGTTTAAGATAGAAAAGTGTGCTTGCCATATTACTTAGAACATAATATTTGGTGCAATTGGTCAAGAGTTCAAATCCTACTTTCTATATTTTTTTATTTTTTTTTTCATACATATTTTGTAATATTTTTTTCCCCTCTTTTGCTTAATTTTATTCGTTATAACGGTCTTGTTTCACTTTTTATCGTCATTCTTTCATATATTTTTTGTTAAAAAAAGCTAAAGTTGAAATCTCCATGTTCTTTTTTTTATACATGTTTTTATAATTTTTTTCTTTTTTTTAAAAAACTTTTTTCTCCGAAAAACTATTTAAAATTAAAAAAAGTCTTGTTTTACTTTTTATTGTCATTCTTTCATGCATTTTTTAATTAAAAAAAGTTTTTTTAGTCTTTTTTTTTTTATTTTTTTCTAATAAAACATATTTTTAAAATTGATATAAAAAAAAAATTTGTTGACACAAGGCCTCCGAAATTCATTGGACGGTCTGGATCAGTCCCTACATGAATAGGATCATATCTTTTGCACGTTGTTGATTGGAGTAAAAAAAGAAAATAACACGTATGTTTCTTCACATAGATATCACGTTTTAGTTACTAAAAAGTAAAATAGTGTAGTATTGAAAGCTAAATATATAAGAAAATAAACTTTATTGGCTTTTTATTCCTTGTAAAGTAGACAATAACCTTTATACTTGTGGTTCTTGTGAACGTCCATTGTCGTTTCCACTCTCCAGGGAAAAAGAAAAAGAGACTTGTCTCGAGTGCTTACTTGCATATGGTGAAGGTGAATTGCATTCTTTTGAAGCAGACATTTCATTTCAATATATTAATGGCTCAACATTAATGGATAAATCTTAGTTTACTTCCCAATCTTTCCAAATATTCTTTGTATTCTTCTACTTGTTCCCAATAATTGAGAATATATCATATAAAAATGGAAAAACCTCACTTATAGACCTGTACAAAAGCGTCTCATATACATCTGTACAAAAACGGGCTCGGGCCGGGTTCTGATCAGGCCATAAGTAAAAACTCTATCCAGAAGGTGTGAACCGGACCACAAACACTGCCCATGTCCACCCATGTAAAAAACGGACAGGTTGTCGGACCGGCCTGTATATACTTGATTGTGCGTTTTTTGGGATTTATCGTTCAAAACAAGCAATATAATATATTTAACACACACTTTCAATCCAATAATACTTGCATAGTGCACTACCAACAAGTTCAACAAGAATCAACACACAAAAATGAATAAATTCATATACTTGAAAAAGAACAAGTACTATTAAACTCAAGTTAGTCATATAATCTTGTATTACAAACGAGTAAAACTATAAACGGAATGGACCAGAATGATCGCGTACTAAAATATTTACTCATACCCGTCCCGCCAAAATACGTGTGGGCGGACGAACGGGCTGGAGGATCGGCCCTAATTTGTAGGGGTCTAGTCTCAAACTCAACAGCCAGTCAATGTAACCAACGGTGGTTGGAAGAACCCCATCACTTTTCATATCTTAATAAGGGACTAATTTGTAACAAACAAAAGGTTTAGGACCAAAATAGACAAGTCATACAAATTGGGTACTTAAACTCATAATTTATTAGAAAATTAAGTGTTCCTTCCCTCCTATTGGCTATATATATAATTCTGCAACAATATTGGCGAGTACGTACGTATTACAATCAATCTTTAACCTACAATTATCAATCAACAATGGAGCGTCCACACATCTTCATGCTACCAAGCCCCGGCATGGGGCATTTCATCCCACTCGTAGAGCTCGCCAAGCTCCTCGCCTCCCACCACCGCGTCTCCGCCACCATACTGGTCCCCACCACCGGCTCCGGCCACCTAACCCCAGCTCAAAAGCCTTTCCTCGACTCCCTACCCAATGGAATCAACTACCGTCTCCTCCCTCCGGTGGAGCTAGATGACGTCGTCGATGACGCCAGGTTTGAGGTTAGAGTTCTCCTCCTCATGTCCCGCTCCATCCCCTTTGTCCGAGACGCCATGGCCGGCTGCCGGATATCCGCTTTTGTTGCGGACCCATTTGGGATCGATGCTTTTGAGATTGCTAAAGAGTTCGGGATTCCTTCATACTTGTACTTCCCGGCATCCGCCACATCACTTGTTTTCTTCCTACACCTTCCGGATCTTGACGGGTCCGTTTTCGGGGAGTTTGGCGATTTGCCTAGTCCGGTTTTGCTTCCTGGTTGTGCACCACTTCATGGCAAGGACTTGCTCGATTCGGTTCAGGACCGGAAGAACGAAGCTTACCAATGGATCCTTCATCTTTCCAAGAAAGCTAGGGTTTTGCCGGATGGGATCATGCTCAATAGCTTCACAATGTTAGAGCCCGGTCCCATTAGGGCATTATTGCAAGATAAGTTACCGGGTCCCACAGCCATTTACCCTATTGGCCCGGTGATACAATCCGGGTCGGGTAAAGAAGCGGATCGGGTTGAAAGAGAGGAGTGCTTGAAATGGCTAGATGACCAGCCTGATGGGTCGGTCTTGTTCATCTCCTTTGGGAGTGGAGGAACACTCTCATATGATCAACATACAGAATTGGCATTAGGGTTGGAGAAATGTGATTATATTAGATTTATATGGGTGATTAGGATCCCTAATTGCAAGTCTTCAAATAGGCCACTTTTGAGCCCTAAATGTGACCATAACCCACTCGAGTTCCTACCACGAGGGTTCCTCGAAAAGACCAAGGCTCGCGGTATGGTCATGAATTGGTGGGCCCCGCAAATCGACATCCTAGGCCATAGATCCACCGGCGGGTTCTTGACGCATTGTGGTTGGAACTCGACGTTAGAGGCTATCGTACACGGGGTTCCTTTGATTGGATGGCCTCTCTATGCAGAGCAGAAGATGAATGCTATGATGTTACATGAAACCCTAGAGATTGCATTGATGCCTCAAGCTGACCCGGTATCCGGTTTAACGGATAGCGAAGAAATCGCACGGGTAGTTAAGGATTTGATGGAAGGCGAAGATGGCAAGAGGGTCCGGCATAGGATCAAAGACTTGAGTGAGGCTACTAAGAAATTCAATAGCGAAGATGGGGATTCCACAAAATTGTTAGCACAAGTTATCCTCAAATGGGGTGATTACAACAACTAAGTTCATGAATCAAGTGTATATTTTTTAATTGAATTTATTATTAAGAATTGTTATGTTTTGTTATTAAAACCATTTTAAGTATTGTTATAGTTATCATTTTTACTCATAAACTAGCTCTTCATATTGTGTTGGGTACTTTGACACTTTGTTCCCAACAATAGGTTTAAGTTCGCCTCCTATTTGGATACGTACTATACAACTTGCATGTATGCATGTAAATTTATTGATTGGTGTAATATCAAATGGAGGCCAACCTTAAGCGTTATCATCCGGATAATCTGTGTACTTAATTATTGTGTTTAGGTTACGGCGTTCTCTCTTCTCCAATGAACAGAAGGACAAAGCAAATTAAACTCAAATAGACTCTTAACAAAGAAATGAAAATAAAAGAATACTCAAAATAAAAATTACTCAAGTCGTGATGTATGGTTGAGTTGGACTTCAATCGACAAGCTTTGATACCACTTTGATGCGGGGTTGAGACCGCAATTGACGGATCTAGATTAGAAGTCCACAAAAGCTTCAAACTGTAATCTCGATTAAGAATCTTGGCCGAGATCAATAACGTGGAGTAACGAGATTACACGAAAACAAAGAAACGAAAGAAAGCGAGATATGGGATGATGGGGCGAGATAGATAAGAAGATGATATGGGTCGATGATGATATATAGGATAAGAAGAGCCAAGATATACTTGCTAGCTAGAACCTTGATCAGTTGGATCAAAACCCACACAATGAATTATCTTAACCCTTTCTTCTTCAACCTTACACAAGTTTTCAAATCGAGACAAGCACAAGGAGAGATTAGAATTGACTAGGAGCATCAATCTCTCAAGAGATTAACACACACAAGAACAACCTAACAAGGACTCGCAACGATTCAATCAAAGACTCTCTTTTTTATTGAATTGGAATGAATAAAACATTAACTTCATGAATGAACATTGGAGTATCTCACAAATAATTTGGATAAATTAGTCTAATCAACCAAGTTGATCCTAGGGAGACCTTTATAGCCGAAAACCTCTAAAAGAAACGTCAAAAATAATTCTTAAAAGAATAAGATAAAAGATGTCTAGAGCTTAAAGTTATTAAAATGTCTAATAAAATAACTATAAGCTTCAATCCTCTCCATATTCACGTGTGCAGGGTATGCATGGCGCCTCCTCTATAGCCTCCATGGCTGAAATTGTTATCAACGTAACTAAGGAAGACTTAGGTACAAAAAGATCACCAATGGTCTCCTTAGTGACTAAGGATGCCAACAAGCTAGGAACCTCTTCTTGAATGGTTCTTGCTTTGGATCTAGTGATTGCTCTTTCCATGGTAGGTGATGTAATAGTTGAGACTCCTTCTCCTTAATAGCTCTTTCCCTTTATTTAGTGATTTGTCCATGTGTAGTAGGAGTTGTTGGGGAAGGTCCCTCATCATATTGTCATTTAATCACACCTAATTTGGTTTCGGTTTTGGTTATAGTACTTGCTTGAGAATGTGTTTCTCCTTGGACTTGCAACTTTATGTCCTCTCCAAGGACCATAGAGTCATGAATTAACAATTCAGTGCTACTGTTTATCATCTTAGAAGGATCCTCATGGGACATACCATGAAATAGTATGTTGTTGATTTATTGAGAAAGAAGTGAGAGATGAAGATGATTGATCTTATAAGGATTATTATTGTTTCTAGTCTATGGCTAAATTGTTTCTATTTCTGTTTTGATTGAGCTTATGTTGTAATGATCATTATTGTTTCTGACTGGATTATTTCTTATGCTACTAACTAGGAACTTGCACTTGTGATCTTCCGGCTATTTTCTATTTTTGTTTTGACTTGTGTTGCTATGACTGAACTTGCACTCATGACCAACTATATCGTATTATATAAACATGTGTTGCAAACTATAACTGTTTTTGTATTGATTTGTTTCTTGTTGGAGCATATGCATAGCTTCTTGCATACTAGGCCTTTCTTCCGGGTTTTAGTTGTACGCATAAAAGTACTACAGTGAGGAAGATTTGAATAGTGTCTTTGCATAAATTCTTATAATATATATATATATATATATATATATATATAGTAATAATAATAATAATTTTTATTTTTATTCAATGAGACTAATGATTTAATTCAAACCAAACAAGTAAAAGTATCATTGAGGTCAACGAATCCATTCCCAAATATAATAAAATATACAATAAAAATAACCCTTTTTTGTTTCCTTTCCTTCATTTATTCATTCCGTTTCCGTTTTCGTTTATCCTTTTGTAACCAAACGGTCCATAGTAGTAATGGTAGGAAGGTTAACTGTGTATCCATTATCAACTTCAATGAACCAGTCACCTAATGAAAGGCTAATCTACAGTTGAGGTCCCAATAAGCATTATTGTAATCCAAAAATCAACACTTTATCTAATGCAAGATTTGACCTTGGTTTCGCAAGTAGTGACATCCTAGCGGAAAAAACCCCTTTGAACTCGGTCTTCCCACTGCAATGGGAAGGAGGATTCAAAACTAAGTTCAAATTTAAGAAGATTATATACATACAGATTTACAACCACATGGTTCTTTTTAGGGTGTGACTTGTTTAACCTCTTGTATGTCTAGAGAGGGAGTTTTGACCCTATAACCCATTAATTAAAATTCTCCATCAAAATTATGACAAGTAGAAGTAAATCAAGTACTTCAATAAATCTCTACAAAGACTGATTCATAAACTTCCAATATCAAATTGCAAAGTTTAACCTAGGAGTTAGCACATTCAATGATTTCATATATGATACAATCCCAGTAACTCAAATTCACCCAGATCTCATTGGAGAAATTTTAATAAGCATGCTCACAAAATCAAAGATTAAAATATTGGAAGACCATAACCACGTCATGCAAGAAATTGAATATTTTGAAAGTAAAATTATTTGACAAACAGTTCATCTAATTCCTTGAATAGCCTTTTTTGGAACAAACATCTTATTTCTATATATAAGAGACGCTCACTGTATTGCTTCGGATTTGGCAAGGCAAATTTCGACATGTGATGGCCGTATTGAAAAGCTGCATTTATCAAGTATTATCTACTTGTCAAGCATCACCAGACTAGTCAATTAGAAGAAAGGACTTAAATTTGGGAACATATTTTATTATTGTCGGGAAAAAAAATACAATTAGGTGATAAACTCATGCAATGTAAAACAAGTGATCGAATTGAATAAAATAGAAAGGGGCATCCAATAGCACTTACAAACGCCAACAGCATACACTCTGAGTGACTTAATTTTGCATATTGTCATTGTTTTAGAACCAATTCCAACAAGGATCTCAAAGCAAAACGAGAAGATGGGAACCTTCAGTGTGAATGAATAAAAATACTTGCAGTTGACATAAAAAAAAAAGAAAATTAAGTACATGTGTTAATTGTAGAGTTTGAATAACAACTAGAAGAGAAAGAGGTAAACTTGAAGAGGACGATGATAGCCAACGACATGTTGTTCATCATAGCAAAAAGGCATAAATTGATTAGAATCTTCGAGATGAAACTTATTACCTGAAAGGATGAAATCGCTACCTGAAGTGTTGCTTCATGAATCTAAGTTAAGGTCACTTCAAATTAAGGTTCTTCTAGGGAAGAAACCGTCAAAATCGACGTACCTTGGAAGATGAGACACCAATGAGAGCACGAACTGTGGATTAGAGGAATGCTCCATGTGAATTTGAAAGTAAAGGGACGAGCAGGAGAGTTGCGATTCTTTAGGAAGGGAATGATGGAGAAAGAGATAATGTTGAGTTATCCATCGCCATTGCAAAGAGGATTGAAACGTTGGAGATCCCGGCTAGGGCAGTAGAGTGAAGTGGAAGGTGGGAGAGAAGGGTTACGTATGAAACAACTGAAGAAAGCAAAGAAGATATCGGCATATTAAACATCAGGGAAGTAGTGCTTTGAAGAAGCACATAGGACAATTGTCAAGAAAAGAATAATGACAATGTGATAACTTATTAAAAAGAAAAAATAATAATAAAATCCACCAAAACCTCTTAATAGGATAAATTGACCACTGCAATAATAATGTAGTGGTCAACTACCTTTTATAATCTATAATAGATAGTATAAGTAGATATTTCTAAAAAATATAGGGCTAATTTGGTTTATAGGCCTTTTTGAGATTATACTTTAGTAACTAGACCTTTTAATTTTTTTCATTAGGTTAATGTACCCCAAATCCTTTTTTTTTACAGTGGAAACCTAACCTGTAACACCCCAAATCCTGGAGGACTCGGAATGCCACAAGGTGGGACCTCACAATGGGTCCCGACCCTTAACTTGGCAACAACTTCATCGGACCTTACAACACGGCACAAATAAAAAGGCAAAATAACATAGTTTTATTTCATGAGCGAAAGCAAAAGTACAATCTCAAAACAATCCAGCCGAGTCTCAAATCCAGAATAAAATAAACTAAGTCTCAAAGACATGAAATAAGATAAATAGTCCCGTCCTATAATGCACGGAACTCCGGCTGCCCACTACCGCCGGATCACTCGACCGTCTCTCTAACCTGCAAGGCATCTATAAGGCGGTATAATACCGTTAGCTAACATTCTATGCATAAGTATAGAGTTAAAAGCACATAGACACACAACATACAATCAACATGCAACACTCAAGTCCGTTTATTATCTTCAGTTAGGTGATATGTCATTACTAATGATACTTATTTTGTGACACGAGGGATTCCCAAACCTCGCCCCTATCCCCGTTTACCAACGAGGAATGGTACTAATTTATCTGACCGTCTATCTGTCTGGGCTGGTCGCAGGGAACCTCCTAGCTCTCACAAGAGCTAGGCAGTGATGTCACGACCCGTTATCATACACTTGGGTCAATTACGTAATATAATAAAGTTGGCCTAATCCGGTTTCGTTGTTATCCTATCTAGCAAACACCACTCATACACATTACACTCATACAAGAAGCCAGCTAAGTAAGTCCGTGGACTTACCAGTCTCCAAAGCGCAAACGATCACCACACTCTCAAGTTCCCTCGAGAAAACGCACAACGTCTGTTCAAGACAAGGCACACGAATCAAACCACACTCTAGTCCACTAGAAGTCTTTAGACTTCTAGGCTCAACCTCCTCACCATCCTAGTACAAAAATGTAAGACCCGAGGTCTTAGGGACGCTGTTCTCATGCCAACCATGCTCGCGCAGAAAACTTCTCAGGAGGTTACCCATCTTGAAATTTCTCTCGCACGAGCACGCTTAACTCCAGAGTTATTTGTCCTCACTCTACCACTGGAAAAGAAGAATTCTTGTTGACATGGGTAGCAATCCATCCTTATAAGTCAATCACAAATCCTCATTCAAATGATGCGGGATGACAATTTTTACGGGATGTGCCAATCTCCCTCACTTAAACTCCTGACGTCCACGTCTGGCCAAGGACGGTCCACCGAGCCGAGTGACCACCTACTAGGGCAAGTACACTCGTAACTCAGGGTTAGCTCTGATACCATCTGTAAGACCCGAGGTCTTAGGGACGATGTTCCCATGCCAACCATGCTCGCGCAGAAAACTTCCCAAGAGGTCACCCATCCTGAAATTTCTCTTGCACGAGCACGCTTAACTCTAGAGTTATTTGTCCTCACTCTACCACTGGAAAAGAAGAATTCTTGTTGACATGGGTAGCAACCCATCCTTATAAGTCAATCACAAATCCCAATTAAAATGATGTGGGGTGAAAATTTTTACGAGATGTTACAAAGAAGGCTACACTCTCAGTCCACAACCTTTCCAACTCTCAACATACAACTCACACAAGGGTTGCTCCCATAAAGCTCTAATCGCACACAACAACAACATGCCACCAACGAGACATACTCACACAACCTCTAAGGTCCAGCCACTATATAGCATTCCAGTTCAACTACTCTAAGCCAGCCTAGCATGTCTCTAAGATATTTCAAATCTAAGGAAATGAAGAAGGAAAGGAAGGAACAAGATTCGGGACTCACTGGTACAAAACCTCCCCTGCGCCTATCTCGGTCCGCCCCTGCGCCTGACTGGGTCCGCCCCTGCGCTTGACTGAACCCGCCCCTGCGCCTCTGTGAATCCGCCCCTACGCCTAACTGTGTAGAACGTCCGCCCGTTGAGTTCTTCGATTGTGCAGCCGGTCTCTTCGAGTCTCCTTTGGTGTTATGGACGTCTTTCACCTCTCACACTAGGTCTTAGCCTCCCTCCAAGGTCTAGCTTCATCACCATACCATCAAGGCAACGATAGATCGTTGAGCATATATTCTTAAAGATCTTCCATACAAGCCATGGAAGAGGAAGGAAGAAAGAAGAAGGAAAAAGGAAGAGGAAGAAGCCTTACCCTTGTCACGTCACCGCAGTTCCGGCATCAAGGAAGGTGGATCGAAGCTGGAGCAAGCAAGGAGAAGAATGGAGGAGAAGGATGGAGAAGAAGAATGCAAGAGGGTGAAGTTTAATAGAGGGGAAGTAAAGTAACGTGAATGAAATGAGAGAGAGGAGAAGTGGCTGCATAAAGGAGAGGGATATCAAAGGACTCTCAGCCACAAACTCCTCACACATTTATGAGATGGGTTAAAAGATAGGAAGATGAAAGATTGCTCGAAACCGCTAATATCCCGCCTTCGCGTGTCACCGCCCCTGCGGGAATCCTAGCTGTACTTGCGGCCTGCTCGACTGCACCACCTAAGTCGCAAGGGCGTGAGCCCTTGTGCACGGCTTCCAAAACTCCTCTAACACTATCAAAGCGTAGCGAAAATTCCGGTCGTTACATCAGATTCCCCTCAAAAATAAGTTTTGTCCCGAAACTTAGGGGTACTAACCGAAATCATAAGACATAGGCAAGCCCTATGACTAAACAAATTACCACATCAAGACCACCTAAGGGTCACACACAAGCACAACAGACATATCACACATACAATCACTGAAAACAACCAATACATGGATGTAGGACTAACTTGACAGTCCTATAGACGTCTCTAGATCTGCATAAAACTCGGGATAGTTCCGCCGGATACTATCCTCCGTCTCTCAAGTGGCCTCGTCAATCCCTCGTCTCGACCACTACACTCTCATCATGGGTATTACCTTCGATTGAAGGTGTCTTGTACCTCTCTCCAGAACTGCTATCGGGTGCTCAGCAAAAGTATGGTCCGGCTTGACCACTAGGTCGTTGTGGCTCATTATGTGTCTCGGGTCATGCACATACTCTCTCAGTTGAGACAAATGAAAAATTAGATGGACTCCCTCCAATCGGGATGTCAATTCCAATATATAAGCTACCTCTCCTATCCGCTCAAGGATCTCAAAAGGCCCGACATATCGGGGACTCAACTTCACCTTAATGCCGAAGCGTCGAACGCCCCTCGTCGGTGACACTCTCAACCATACCTAGGCTCCAACCCTGAAATCCAAAGGTTTGCACCTCTTATTAGCATAAGACCTCTAACGACCAGCATCCGCTCTCGAATCAATGCTACCCGAGCCATATCGTCCTGCACTTGCTCGGGTGTCACACCACTCATCCTCCCAGGCTCATCCTAACACAAGGGTGTACGGCACCTCCGTCCATATAGTGCCTCATAAGGAGTCATCTCAATAGTCGCATGCCAACTATTGTTATAAGAGAACTCCACCAAGGGGAGGTGGTCGGGCCATACTTGCACCCTATCAAGCACACATGCCCTCAACATGTCCTCGAGGGTCTGAATAGTCCTCTCCGATTGCCCGTTCGTCTGAGGTTGATACGCCGTGGTGAATTGTAAGCTCGTGCCTAGGGCGGCATGTACCTGCTGCCAGAACCTCGAGGTAAAACGCCCATCCCTATCCGAAATGATAGTCCTCGGCACCCCAAGGAACCTCACTATTTGACGGGTAAACTCCTCGGCTAAATGAGACACCGGCCACGTTTCCTTAATAGGAATAAATCGTGCCATCTTCGTCAGCCGATCCACCACCACCCATATCGCATCAAAGCCCCTACTCAACCTCAAGCCGGTAACAAAATCCATAGAAATGTCCTCCCACTTCCACCGTGGAATCGGAAGTGGTTGGAGCTCTCCTCCGGGCCTGTGGTGCTCAATCTTGACCAGCTTACAGGTCGCACACTGAGCTACATATCTAGTCACGTCGGGCTTGAGCCCGCCCCACCAATAAGATCGCCATATATCCTGATACATCTTACTCGCGCCCGGGTGGACGGAGTAAGGTGTAGAATGGGCCTCCTACAGTATACGCTACCTCAACTTTCTGCCAGATGGTACACATATGCGCTCCTGGCACCTCAAAATCCCGTCTGCACCCACCATAAACTATGGTGCCTCACGGCCCTCACCTCGGGACATCCTATCCCTGATCCTAGCTAGTGCGGGACAATTCTCCTATTTCTGCCGGATCTCCTCCAACAGATCCGGTGAAACCTCTAACGCGACAAATGGCCATTAGTATCCGGGAACCGGATATCTACCTCCAACCAGATCAAATCTTTCTGCAATTGTGTTTGTACGGTCAATCTAGCTATCGCAGCCTCATGGGGTGTCCTCCTACTAAGGGCATCGACGACCACATTCACCTTTCCCGGGTGATAAAGAATCTCTAAGTCAAAATCCTTAATCGGGTCTAACCATCTCCTCTGGTGGTTATTCAACTCCCACTGAGTGAATATGTACACCAGACTCTTGTGGTCTGTGAAGATCTGACAAGTGGTCCCATAGAGGTAATGACGCCACATCTTCAATGCATGAATGACTACGGCTAGCTCGAGGTCGTGAGTAGGATAATTCTCCTAATACGTCTTCAACCGTCGAGACGCGTAAGCAATGACCCTACCCCTCTACATCATAACGCATCCCAAGCCTAGCTTGGATGCATCACTGTAAACGACGAAATCCTCAACACCCTTTGGCTATACTAATACGGGAGCTGAAGTCAATCTCCTCTTCAGCTCTTCAAAACTCCGCTAAAAAGACTCTTACCATGTAAATCTGATGGACTTCCTTAGCAAGGAAGTGAGTGGCCTGGCCATCATAGAAAAACTCTTCATGAACCTGCGGTAGTATCCTGCCAGTCCTAGAAAACTGCGCACCTCCTTGATCGTCTTAGGAAGCGGCCATGATGCAACTGATTCTATCTTCGTCGGGTCCACCTTGACACCCTCGGTAGAGACAATGTGGCCAAGGAAGGCAACCTCTGGCATCTAGAACTCACACTTAGAGAGCTTAGTGTAAAGCTCTCTGTCCTGTAAGACCCGCAACACCATCCTCAGGTGTCCGGCGTGCTCCTCCCTACTCCGGGAGTATACTAAGATGTCGTCGATGAAAACTACCACAAACTTGTCTAAGAAGTCAATGAAGATGCCATTTATCAACTCCATGAAGACAGCAGGAGCATTGGTGAGCCCGAAAGGCATCACCACAAACTCATAGTGACCGTATCTGGTCCAAAATGCCGTCTTCGGTACGTCCTCCTCTCGCACGCTAAGCTGATGGTACCCTGACCTCAAGTCAATACGTGAAAACACGGTAGCGCCCTACAACTGATCTAGCAAATCGTCAATACGCGGCAACGGGTACTTGTTCTTGACTGTGACTTTGTTCAACTCTCGATAGTCGATACAAAGCCTCATAGATCCGTCCTTCTTCTTGACAAAGAGGACTGGCGCACCCCAGGGAGAGACACTAGGTCGGATGAATCCCCTCTTTGCTAAATCCTCGAGTTGCTTCTTGAGCTCAAGCATCTCGACTGGTGACATGCGGTATGGAGCCTTGGAGATCGGCCTCGTGCCAGGCTCCAACTCAATCCCAAAATCTACACTCCTCTCCAAAGACATCCTCGAACTCACAAGCTATAGGGGTCTCTACTAAAGATGGTCTCGTCTCCTCCTTCGTGGCGTAACACCAGAAGGTCTCGCAACCCTGACCTATGAGTTTTGCGGCTCGAACCGCACTAATGACCGTCCCGATCTTTCCGAGGTCTCACCCTCGAAAGACCTCCTCCTGCCCAAACTCCGTAGTGACCGTCATTGTCCTCTTACTGACATCCAGAGTAGCTCGATGGAGGTCCATCCCATCCATCACTAATATGACCTCTTCATGCACTAAGCGCATGACGTGGAAGTCTGCTAGCCAGTCACGGTCTTCCAAGCGGATGGGAATCTCTCGAGTACCACAAACCTTACTCCCATCGGGTAACCTTATAAGGAAAGGTTCCCTTACTTCTGTATCTAAGGTCAACCTATCTATGCAATCATCATATATGAAAGAGTGCGTTGCACCTATATCAAAAAGTACTCGGACTGGAAATCCATGAATCGTAATAGTACTTGTGGCTGTTTGCACTGCTGACTTTTCGGCGCTCCTCAACTCGAAGACCCAAGCCTGAGTACCCCTAGTCTCTGAGGTGCCTCCACCACGCCCTCTACCTCTACCTGGAATCTGAGCAGAACCCTGAGAATATGCCTTACCAGAGGCTCGCTGCTGCTGACCCCGAGCCTAATACTAAGCCTGCCTCTGTCCACCCCCTGAGGTACCAGCAGGCGAGGACCCCTACTGTGATGTTACCTTGCCCTGTCGGAAAAAGGTAGCTCTATGGCCCAACTGCCCGCAAGTAAAACACGTCACTAGAGGCTTCCTACATTTCGACTTAATGTGTCCATACTCCCCACAGTTGTAGCACTAACATCCCCTAGAAATAGTCGGCGGCACAACCTGATAACTAGAATGGCCTTGAGACTGACCACGTCCATGACCTGAACCTCCTACTCTTGTGCTGGCTGGCCCGGTCCTCTATCTCTTGTCTGGCCCACTAGACTGGATAGCTCTCTTAGGACCCAGTCGGTCCCTCTCATATGCTGAAGTCCGATCCTGGTAATCGGCTAAAGACTCACAGCAAAAACCTGCTAGATAGGAACGTGTAGTCTCCCTCAGTCTTCGGGAGAACAGATACACGTTCTGGTCTACGGAAGGTGTAGCAGGACCCAGCAGTGACAGCTCCACCCGGAACCTCCTCATCGTCTCAGCTATCGGAACATCCTCAAATCCTGCCTCCAAGAAGTCCTGCACTCTTTGTCTCCTCGGCGAGGTAGGACAAAAAGTCTCCCGAACAAGACTCAATAACTGCTCAAATTTGGACACTCCGCCCAGTACGGTCCTCTACCAGAACAGTGATTGGTCTCTAAACAAGTTCTGAACGAGCTCCACCTTACGACCCTCTGGACAGCGGATCGCCTCCAATGCAGACTCCACGTGACTAATCCAATGCTCCACTTCGAGTCCAACGTTCCCGTCGAACGTGGGAACTCGCTGTTGGTTGATAGTCTTCAACCAACAATCCGGCCTCGGTGCCCCCAGCTCGTCTCTCACTCGATCATCCTCAGCAACTCTCACTGGTGTAGCTACCACCGGTGGCACTACCACTTGGGTCACCCTCTGAGAGACCTCTGCCGACCTAGCAGGCACCGGCGGTGCTGGAGGTGGTGCCCCTGTCCTCTATGCCTCTTGGACTCGCTGAACATACTCTCGATACTCCGATACTCCAATCGATACACGGCCGAAATCAGTAAGCCCTACAATCCGTACTCCGGACCTAGCAGCGGTCTCATCCCTAACCTCGGGAACTATACTCTCCACCACCTCCTCAACAAGAACATCCGCAGCTGGCGGATCTACTACGGGAGCACGTCCTCAACCTCGGCCCCTCGAAAGTCTACCACACGTCCCCGTCTCGGAGCTCCTGGAAGAAGGGAAGGTCGGCCCCCTCCTCGTCCAACGTAATTGTTGCTCTCGTGCGTGCCATCTGGTAGAGGTATGATCGATATAAGACTACTTTATTTGCTAATAAAGACATAACTAACTTATTACTCTAGATCACTTCTAAAGGTAAAACTTAACTAACAAGCACATGCTATAACAAAAGTCCAATAAACTATACCATCGAGTTCTGCGGAGGTAGTGGTGGTCCGTGCATTCTATCCCAACCCAATTATGCTCATGGTTTGGAAACAAAATTCATTTTAAAAGTTCGGAACCCTTGCGGTTTCCGTTTGTTTGTTTATTCGGCCTTTTTGAAGATAGTGAGTGCCGCTATTGCCAATCTAGGGCTCTAATACCATATTATAACACCCCAAATCTTGGAGGACTCGGAATGCCACAAGCTGGGACCTCACAATGGTACCGGCCCTTAGCTTGGCAACAACTTCATCGGACCTTACAACACGGCACAAATAAAAAGGCAAAACAACAAAGTTTTATTTCATGAGCGAAAGCAAAAGTACAATCTCAAAACAATCCAGCCGAGTCTCAAATCCGGAATAAAATAACATAAGTCTCAAAGATATGAAATAAGATAAACAGTCTCGTCCTATAATTCACGAAACCCCGGCTGCCCACTACCGCCGGATCACTCGACCGCCTCTCTAACCTGCAAGACATCTACAAGGCGGTATAATACCGTTAGCTAGCATTCTATGCATAAGTATAAAGGTAAAATCACATACACACACAACATACATAATCAACATGCAACACTCAAGTCCGTTTATAATCTTTAGTTAGGTGATATGCCATTACTAATGATACTTATTTTGTGACACGAGGGATTCCCAAACCTCGCCCCTGTCCCCGTTTACCAACGAGGAATGATACTAATGCATCTGACCGTCTACCTGCTTGGGCTGGTCGCAGGGAACCTCCTAGATCTCGCAAGAGCTAGGCAGTGATGTCACGACCCGTTATCAAACACTTGGGTCAATTACGTAATATAATAAAATCGGCCTAATCCGGTTTCGTTGTTATCCTATCTAGCAAATACCACTCATACACATTACACTCATACAAGAAGCCAACGAAGTAAGTCCGTGGACTTACCAATCTACGAAGCGCAAACGATCACCACACTCTCAAGTTCCCTCGGGAAAACGCACAACGCCTGTTCAAGACAAGGCACACGAATCAAACCACACTCTAGTCCACTAGAAGTCTTTAGACTTCTAGGCTCAACCTCCTCAGCAACCTAGTACAAGAAGGCTACATTCTAAGTCCACAACCTTTCCAACTCTAAACATACAACTCACACAAGGGTTGCTCCCATAAAGCTCTAATCGCACACAACAACAACATGCCACCACGACACGTACACAACTCACACAACCTCTAAGGTCCAGCCACTATATGGCATTCTAGTTCAACTACTCTAAGCCAGCATAGCATGCCTCTAAGATATATCAAATCTAAGGAATGGGATAAGGAAAGGAAGGAACAAGATTCGGGACTCACTGGTGCAAAACCGCCTCCGCACCTAACTGAGCCGCCCCCGCGCCTATCTGGGTCCGCCCCTGTGCTTGACTAGGTCCGCCCTTGCGTCTGACTAAACCCGTCCCTTTGCCTCTGTGAATTCGCCCATGCGCCTAACTGTGCAGAACGTCCGTCCGTTGAGTTCTTCGATTGTGCAGCCGGTCTCTTCGAGTCTCCTTTGGTGCTATGGACGTCTTCCACCTCTCACACTAGGTCTTAGCCTCCCTTCAACGTCTAGTTTCATCACCATACCATCAAGGCAACGATAGATCGTTGAGCATAGATTCTTAAAGATCTTCTATTCAAGCCATGGAAGAGGAAGGAAGAAAGAAGAAGGAAAGAGGAAGAGGAAGAAGCCTTAACCTTGTCACGTCACTGCAGTTCCGGCCTCAAGCATGGTGGATCGAAGCTGGAGCAAGCAATGAGAAGAATGGAGGAGAAGGATGGAGAAGAAGAATGCAAGAGGGTGAAGTTTAGAAGAGGGGAAGCAAAGTAACGTGAATGAAATGAGAGGGAGAGGAGAAGTGGTTGCATAAAGGAGAGGGATATCAAAGGACTCTCATCCACAAACTCCTCATACATTTATGAGATGGGTTGAAAGATAGGAAGGCAAAAGGTTGCTCGAAACCGCTAATATCCCGCCTTCGCGTGTCACCGCCCCTGCGGGAATCCTAGCCGCACCTGCGGCCTGCTCGACTGCGCCACCTAAGCCGCAAGGGCATGAGCCCTTATGCATGGCTGCCAAAACTCCTCTAACACTATCAAAGCGTAGCGAAAATTCCGGTCGTTACATGACCCACCTCTCTTCATCCGCCTCTACGCTCTGTTTTACATCCCCTTTGCGAACAAAGAACCTCTTCTCTTCTCTTTCGATCTCGGTCCTCCACCTCAGATCTCTGCCACAACCATTGCCTCCTGCTTTGCGCCTTGTGATATTATGTCCTGGGCTTCCTCCATCACCGAAGCATCATCGTCTGTCGCATAGATAGGAGGAGACTTTATTGACATAGGAGACTCCCAAAATCTTCAAATACGATGAAAACGAGCTCAAAAGTTGGACTTTAGAAAGCAGACGCGGAGAAGTTTCTAATGGCGAGCCATGGTGTGCCCCACCCACACGTTATCAATTAGGGCAACAACTACATCAGGAATTCCATTTCTATAGGTTCGATTTCAAGTTTGCTTGATACTGCTGCTTTTGTCGACTGCAGGTCAGTACAAATTACAAGATGGAATCCCTTATTCTATTCTCTTTTCAGTTTCTTTTTGCTTTATTGGGAATTTTTAATTGAATTCTAGCAACGTTATGGCTGGTAAATGATTTGGTCTCCATGATCAAATGGATGAAATCTGGCTGGGAAACGCAGGAAGGTTCTCTTATGCGTCGTTGCAGACTACGACGAACAATTTCTCTAAGAAGAGGCTTATTGGGCACACCATGGCTTGCCTTGATAATATGTCCTGCACACGCTTTTTTTTGCTTCCAAAGAGAGTATGGGTTCGAATGATGATTTGAAGCATAATTCAGATGATATTTAGTTATTATGATAAACTTCGCATTAGTCTTTCGCTCCTATCTGATCGAATCCGGCTCTTTTTCTCTAAATACTATTAGTTTTTGAAATTGAACTTATTGATGCCTGATAAGAGTTTCTCTGTGATGATAAAAAAATGATGATGAGTCTCATAATCCATTCAAATATTGATGACAAAACGAGGCATTTGTTTGAGAGAAATCCTTGGCATTTTTATTGTTTTTGTATGTTTTTCTGTTTTCAAAATTCGTTGGTTTGGTATTTTCCAATCAGAATTAAAATGTATTCCTTTACGGATTGTCCCAAAGTGTCTTTTGTTGCTGAATTGTGATTGTTCCCTAGCTGGCCATAGAAATGAATATTGAGGAATTGCTCAATCTTAGACTAGAACAGTATTTTCACTTAATATGGTGATAGATGAGAATGATCGGAATCCTTGGCATATTAATGTTGTTGAAATATGAAGGAATCTGGGCATTGAAACTTGCATCACAAGTGAAGAATTGCTCATCTAGCTTATGAACAAGTTGATATTGGGGTTCATAAACTTCAGGGTCGATGATGATTAATTCAATGGTCTTGTTCGTCGTAATGGTGTTCGAGTTTCGTTCGCCTTGCTGACCAACCATATTCTGAGTTCCTCCCACAGTCTTTTCAGATCTTAACTGTTTTTCACACAAATTTTGATAATTTGTTGCGTGGTTTCAAATGTCCGGTATGTCAATGTCCGGTATGTAAATGTCTAGTATGTAAATGTCCGGCATGTAAAATGTCCGGTATGTAAATGTCCGGTATGTAAAATGTGCGGTATGTAAATGTCCGGCATGTAAAATGTTCGGTATGTAAATGTTCGGTATGTAAATGTCCGGTATGTAAATGTACGGTATGTAATCGTTCGGTATGTAAATGTCCGGACTGTAAATGTCCGGTATGTAAATGTCCGGTATGAAAATCCGGTATGAAAATAGAAAATAAAAAGACAAATAAAATAAAATAAAAAGAAAAACAAATTCAGTAATTAAAATCAAAACTTACAAAACAAACATCAAATATATTTTTTTTAATAGAAGGGTTAATTAGTTTTATCTACCATTAAATAAAAGTGGTAAAAAATTATACAGTACATTTACTAAATACAAAACTTAAAAAGGACTAATAGGCCAAATTTTAAAAAAAAAAAAATATATTTACTTCATTTACAAGTTCGAAATTATTTTTTGTATGGATCTTTTGTTACATCTAACATCCAGTCTAGTAAGTGGATGCCATAATTGAAGGTCATACTATGAGTCTAATTGGTTTTGATACGGGCCTAGCTTCCTTTATCTCAATTGGGCCTTTTATCTAATTAATAGTCGGCCTTCTCTTATTAAATCTAGACAAAACAATAGTATTTACTTATTTATTTTGTTAAGGTGGATCTAATATTTTAAAAAAATGACTAAGAATAATATCAATTATGGGGTATAAATCAAAAATAATACAAACTTTAAAAACTACTAATTGGTATACAAACTATTTCACATTAAACCGATTTTGATACATGGCAAAATTATAGCTAATTTTATTACAAAAATTGCCCAAAACTTTTTAAATTACACAAAATTACCCCTACATTATATTTTATTTCAAAAATCACCCATAATTTTTTTTATACCTAACGAATTATATAAAAAGGTTAGTTATCACAATAATCTTAAATATTTTAGGCCATTTATTTAAAATATAACTATAAGAGTGATTGAAATATTTTAAAATTTTAAAAATAAATATTTGGTTAAAAGATCCATACTTGACGACATTCCACAAAATTTTGGTGTAAAATAAAATTGATTTTTTAATTTCAAAAATTTAAACAAGAAATGTGGATTTTTTTTCCACACAAATTTACTTTAAATAAATTAATTTTAAAATTATAAGTTACACAAAATTCTAAATAAGTGGTACATTCTTTCATTAAGTTTTACCTACAAACATGAATTTTTCCCTCAAACTACCTATAAAATTATAATGACACCAAACATGATTCTATTAACCAAAATTTTATTCTTAAAACTACTTTAATTTGTTTAATGAATAAACTACCTTTACTATTAAAAATAAAGTGATGACTAACTTTTTTTTTACCTAGTTTATTAAGTATATATATATAACATGGGTGATTTTTAAAACAAAATAAAATATATGGGTCATTTTGTATGATTTAAAAATATGTGGGCGGTTTTTATAATAAAATTTGGCAAGATTTTCATCCCGTATCAAAATTGGTTTAATGTAAAATAGATTGTATATCAAATAGTAATTTTTAAAGTTGTATTATTTTTGGTTTATACCTCATAATTGATATTATTTTGGTTATTTTTTCTAATATTTAAAACAAATTGTAAAGATAAACTTTGTCTGATGCCAACTAATATAAATATTAGTCTTTACTTATCATATCTCATTATAAATAAATAAAAAAAATTCCAGCCACGAGTTTGACTCTTTTGAGGTTAATTTTTAGAAAAAGTATTTAATTTGATTTAGTCCAATTTAATGACCAACAACAGCTTCATCGCAATTCTAGAATCTTGTTTCTTCATGGTGATTGGTGTTCATAAGGTAAAGGTACAACTTATTTTCATTCCTAATTTGTCCCATCAATCCCTTCTTTTCTTTAAAAAAAAATTTATATTAAAGGTATCAAGTTTATAATAAAGTATATATTTTGATTTGTAACTTTAAGTCATATTTTATTATTTTTGGGAGATTTTGTCATTTGGTATCAGAGTCAAGTTGGTAAATATAAATTAATCCAAATTTACGTGGTTTAAAAAAATTAAGTAGAACTAGAGGTTTTAGAACATTGTCCACATAAGTTAACATTACATGTGAAACATTTAAATATTGGACAAGGTTATCAAAAAACTAATTTTAAGTACTATAGAAGATGATATTGCATAATTAAAATTGGGATTAGTTAAGTTGCGAACAAATCTTAGAACATAGGAATAAAATATTTACTACTTTATTAGTTATCAAAGAAGAAAATCAAAAACTAATTCTTGTTTCTTCATATTCTAGCTTGAAGTGTTTGAAATGAGTTGAACCTTTAATTTCAGTGTTTGTAATCCTCTTTCAAATTCAATAAAAAGTTTGTTTTGAAGTATGAAAAAATTACTTAATTAAAAACTATATTTTGAATAATTTACTTTCTTGATTACATTTCCTTCATCCTCATAAAAGAGAAATTTGAGTGACTGACTACGTTCGAAGGTAGGAAACGGAACGAATCTGTGTTACGCTTGAGCTAAGGTAGTACCAGTTGCGGATTAGTCACCCTTAAAAAGCCGAAAGCTACAAAAACACTGGTGGTATAATGATATTACATGCAGGTAATAGTCAAAACTCTTTTACTTAAATTTCTTAATTACAGAGCATGATGAACTTTTGATCATTGAAAATTTATTATTCATAATATAATTAGTAGATTATGGTAGCAATTACCACATAAAATCTATAAACTAAATTAAGTGTGTGAAGTTGAATAAAATTGTACAATATATAAAATTACATATGAAATCTGTAATTTGATAAAAAAAAATAGGGGAAAAAATCAAATTTGAAAAAAAAGGGCAAATTAGGTAAGTATGCTTTTTTAGGTTTTGTGTAAAGTAACTAGGCTTTTTGTATAATCCGTTTAGTAAGTAGACCCTTTTTTTTTTACTGTTGAAAGCCCACATTCACCGTAACCCTAACTTCTTTCTTCCCTAGTCACGAGCAGCAGACACAACAACAGCACAAGCTATCTTCTTCTTCCCTTGGAGCTGAGCAGCAACGCCTTCTGAAGCAGCTCATCTTCTTCCTTTCTTCTTCTTTGATCGCCAAGTAGAAGATGTTCAACAGGTATGTTGTTCGGCTTTCAAGTTTCGATGTCCTCATCTTCAAGCTTTCGTTTTTGCCTCTTCTCCCTCCCTCTCTTCTTCTTCTTAATCAGTTTCGGTGGTTCTCTCGGTTTCGACCGGAAAATGGGGTTAATCAGCCGGTGATTGACCTCCGTGAAGACAAGATCTAGATCTAGATCTACGTCTATATCTAGATCCGATATGGAAGGTGCGTTTTCTTGTGTATGGTAAGGACGAGAATGTACAGAAGTCGTGATGATGAGATCCTTCTTCCTGAGGCCAAAGGGGAGGGCTCCGCTCCGAACTTGGACTCTCCTTCTGAATTTGAATCCCTACCTCGTCCGCTTCATCATCTTCATCTTTTTCAGATTCTCCAACCTCCAAAATCATACCAGCTTTTAAGGAATCGGTGCTGGAAGACGGCCTCGATGTTGGTTGGACGATACATGTCTCTCTTGAGGGCATTGTTTACACTCTTGGATTTGACTGTTCTATTGGAACATTTGCAATTTGTCCAGGAACAAAGACTCAAGATAATTTTTGCACACTAAACCCGAGTTGCGCATGATTCACTCGTTTACACTAGAGATACTATGCAATCAAATCTATAAGATAGTTTATTCCGAGAGAGTTGTCTGAAGAGATAGGACACTCTCGACTTCTTTGGCTTTCGCGTTCCTCTCTGCAACTATTTTCGACATTCCAAACATCTAAAACAAAAAATTAGTTAATGAATCTCTTGCAAGTCTGACTATGGTCACTCATGTGATAAAATGAATGAGTGGCTCACCTTCTGAGCCGTTTTCTTAAAGAAATTTTTGTGTTCGTCCATGGAAGCATTGATGAATTCATCAATATGATCCCTAACATCCTCTAAAAAAGTTGCATCGTCTTTCTTCTTCCTACGGCATGATGAAATAGAAGGGTTTGGAGCTGCACTTGATGCCTTAGTTTCACCTTGGCTCTGTTGTGATTCTATCCTAAACTGTATAAAAATAAGAATTTTTCATAATATCTATTATTTAGTTTCTGGGCAGATAATTTATAGTATCTAGTTTCTGGTAACATAATTTCTGGTATGTGAAAAATTCTGGTATTTGAAAAATTCTGGTATTTGAAAAATTCTGTATGAAAAAATTATGGTATGAAATTTCTGGTATGAAATTTCTGGTATGAACTTTTCGTATGATAATTTCTGGTATGAAATTTCTGGTATGAACTTTTCGTATTATAATTTCTGGTATGAAATTTCTAGTATGAAAATTCTGGTATGAGAAATTCCGATATGAAAATTTTCAGAAAATAAAAAAGAAAAAAAAAAAATAAATGCAAGAAAAATAATAAAAGAAAACAAATTCAGTAATTAAAAATTAAAAGTTATACTTATATAATAAATAACAAACATCATTTATTCTTTCATTTTAAATAAAAGGGTTAATAATTTTTACCTACTATTAAATGAAAGTGATAAAAAATTTGGGATACACTTTTTTTTTAAAAAAACTCAAAAAGGCCTAGAATGTCAAATTCGGAAAAAAAAAAAAAAAAATCATCCTTGCATATTAAAGGCTTTATATTAAAGTTCTATTTAAATTGGTTCTTACGTAAGATTACGCAAGCATGACTGAACTCTATTTTCAAACAATCGACACTTTCCAATTCTAATCTATTGTTAATATTTTTTTATTTTTTAAATATTACGTAAGCATGATTGGCTTGCTGTATATAAGACCTTGTCAAGATATGTGACTATCTAGACAGGTTGTTTAAAAAATAATTCGTGCAATAACTTCGGTTTACCCGAGTTACCCGGAATAAATTAAGTTAATTAATTTTGAGATTTTACTTTTTAGTTTTTTTTGCAACTCTCATAAATCGGTGAATAGACATTTTATCCAGTAGTGTCAGTCCTCAATAGTATGTATGGGCTGCGCTGCGTAGGCATAATCATTTTCCTTAGTTTTTTGAACGAAATGTTTTGATATGGACTCCTACGCGTACGACATGCGTAGTCGTAGTCATACTACGTATACGTCATTCGTAGTCGTAGCCGTTTTTCTTTATTTTTCGAACGAAATGAACTTGTTGCTACGGTTCCGCGGTGCGTAGTGGACAAGCGGTACAAATAGTATGTTTCATGTGTTACGAATAGCAAATAGGGCTACTAAAGCTCCATATCGGAATTAATATTTTTCTTTTTTTAGGGTTATCATATCATTTACATGTTAATCAAAACTTACATAACTCATTTCTGAATAAAATAACATCATTGTAACTAGAACCGCATTTCCCATAAATCGTGCCTAATTCTCTAAATTCTCTATATATCATGTAAAAAAATGTATAATTCGATATGAATCGCTCCAGATAGTCTGGAAAACCACGATTGCAAAAGAAAAATGATACTATTAATTTCTACAATGATAAATCCATTTGTTACAATCTACTTAGCATTCTAAAAATAACATATTGTGGATATAAGATAACATCCTATTAATAACAACTAATTATTCATTAACGATCGTTCATGAATATTAGATTCTCGGGTTAGTGAACCTAGAGGTGTCAATAAGGTGGGTCAGGGTACATGGTTCGGGTCAATTTTATTTCGGGTTACTTTGAGTCGGTCGAATTTGTGTGTAATGTTATGTCATGCTAACTCGAGTCTGGTCGGGTTGAGCTAGATGCACTAGCACAATGGAAAATCGGATTCTTGGTTAAACATCGGGTTTTTATTCTGGTTGGATTGCTTCGTGTTTTGGGAAGATCTTAGGTAGGATAATTCCGGATTCGAGCCTTTTGGGATTGTATCATTTGAGTATAACGGGTTTGAGTTCTTTTTTGATAGGCTAATTCGGATTATGGAATTCTCAAATATACCCTTTTTCGGGTTGGATCGGATACCCATTTTTGGGTTACAAAGATCTTTATAATGAACGATAACTTTTATTTTATTTTACTTTTAACCTAAAAGAGATCCATAAAATTACCCATAACTCGTTCTATTTTATTAAAAATTTGAATGTCAACTTGTTCCTTTACTTGAACTTTCTTAAGAAAAAACTTTTAGGTTTTGGATGGTACCCTTAAGTTTTAGACTTTTTCGAATTATGATCTTCTATCTTTTATATATTAACATTTAATAGCATTTAAGGAAACAAACACATAAGCTATTTATTCAATAAATTATCTATACCCTTAAAATAATTATCAACAATAACTAGCAAATAATATTTACCTTTTTTCCTTAAAATCTTAATTTATGGATAATAGAAGGATATAATTCGAAAAAGACTAATATTAATGGACATCGTTCAAAAGATAAAAAAATATAATCTAAAAAGTCAAAAGTAGAAAAACACCATCCGAAATTTCCCTAATTTTTTTGGGTTAGCGCCGGAGTAACTTAGTGGGGTTCAGTGGATAACAATCATTTTGGGGTTTAACGACACCGGCCTGAACTTAGTGTTTTTTTTATTTTTACGGTCGACACTAGGGGATCGGACGGTTTTTCATACTGGATTCACTATTGACGGCTCAAGTTGAAGGTTTAACATTGACGACGTTTGTGAGATCCGACAGGACAGGACAGGACAGGACAGATGTAGTAGGTCGTTCATTAGTTTACTGCTTGTTACGAATCTCCAAAGTAACTGAGTTGGTGGGAATATTGATGACCTCACCCATACGTAATTCTCCTCAAATGACAAAACATGTTATACTTACTAATTCATATACTAAATAAAACAAAGTGTGTGTACATATATATCTAACTTTCCAACCAAAGTCACCCTTAACCGCCCAATCATATTCTATTTTTTGTTTTCATAACGAAAATCGCATTCTACAAGTGGAAGCATAGTTATATATTGCGTCTTCTCCGATTTGAATCAACATCTTTCAATTTATTACTTTGAATAAATACCCAAATGTTAAGCTAGTTATTTGATGTTCATAACGACAAATTTTTGTTCAATATGGTTTTTTTTTTTTTTTTTTTTTGTTAATTGGGTGGGAGAGTTAGTGGTTTCTGGCGTATCTAGACCCACTTTGGCTATGTAGTCATCATGCGAGGATAGTCTGACCTCTTAGACTATCAACATCCCACTCCGTTTATAATCCTATTTACGCACTCTATTTGTATACTAAATCATGTATTGAAAACTAGGCCTTTTTGAGTTATGGTTTTAGTAACTAGGCTTTTTTGTTTTTTAATTAAGTAACTGTACCCCAAAATTTTGTTACCGTGGAACCCTAATATTTCCTTATCCCTCAGCCGTCTTTCTTTCTCACAATCTCCTTCACTCTCTTCTCTCACCCCCTCTCTAGTATGAGTTTTCTACCATCAAATCCCCATCTTCTAGAGCAGATATCACCATCGATTTGCTTCAATTGCACTCTGCTAACAAGAAGCTACGAATCAATCCTGCATAAATTGGATTTTTCGATCTAGGTATAGTAGATCTGTAAAAGGGTTGAGTTACGATTCCGATCTAGATTCAGAAATGGGGTCATAGCACTGAAGGCAGAGATGAAGAGCATGTATGGGGAATCCGACGGGGAAGGCGCCATTGAAAGGGAACCTAAAGAAGGAAATGAAAGAAGAAAATCCCGTTATTCGATTCCTTCAATCCGCCACCGCCAGGGAAGAAGGGGGTGGAGTAAGTGGAAATGCCTGGGCCGTTCAAATTAGGGTAGTATCCGAAGGAGTCCAGGAGCAGAGAGGAGGTTTTGGGAGAACCGTTGTCTAAAGCTTAGGTTAAATTGGTTATTCAGCCCCATTTGGCCTCCAATCGCCAGGTTAATCTTGGTATTGCACTCGATCTTGTGTTTGAATAATCGATTTTAGGGTTTAGTTAGCTCTAGTTGAATGTGATTATACTTCAACAGTTCAGCTGAGAAAAGTTTAGAGATTTAGCCTATGAATGAACTGAACTTATGACTTATTACAGTTGAATATATTGTAATGGTTGAATTATGATAGATTTATGTGACTATGTTGGGTCCTGAGGGCCGGCTATAATCGGTCATGCTGATGATGAGGTTTAACTTGCCTTTCTTTCCTTCCAGTTGAGCTTTAGTTGATTGCTCTTTCTTTCCTGCGGATAGCTGAAGTTCTTACTGCTTGGGCTACAACAACACATCACTGTATCATTCAAATGCCTTACTAAGTTTGTACTGTTCCACTAAAGTCTCTTCTCTTTGCTCGAAATAACTTTGTTATGATTGACACGCCTAAACAAATAGGAGAAGTACAACTTATGCGGTTGATAAGCAAAGTTTCGTAGTTTTTCAATTGCTGAATTACTGTAGGAAGGGATGCACAATATGCAGTCACAATCAGTGTCTCAGTCGAGGAATGAACTTCATACCAGATTGTTGATATGTGAAAAAAAATTTGGTATGAGTTTCTTGTATGAATTTCATACCAGAAATTCATACCAGAAAATTATAAAAAATAAATAAGGATACAAAAAAAAATGGTATGTATTTCTAGTATGTATTTCTGGTATGTAAATTCTGGTATGTAAATTGTATGTATTTTTGGTATGTAGTTCTGGTATGTAAATTCTGGTATGTAAATTCTGGTATGTAAATTCTGGTATCTAAATTCTGGTATCTAAATTCTAGTATCTAAAATTCTGGTATGTAAAATTCTGCTATGTAATTCTGGTATGTAAAATTCTAGTATGAAATTTTTATACCAGAAAATAAAAATAAAATAAAAAATAAATAAAAAAAGAAAGAAAAACAAAAGCAAATAAAAACACAGTTTCAGTAACTTACTACGTTGTTTTTCTTTTTTCCTAAATATAGGAATTTCTTTTTTTTAAGTAGAAGAGTTAATTATTTTTACCTACCATTAAATGAAAATGGTAAAAAATTTTGGGTACATTTACTAAATCATATTCTCAAAAAGGCCTAGTAGGCCAAATTCTCCAATCATGTATACCTCCGTCTATTTATCTTTTTCTCACATCCCATGTTCCGTCTATAATATAATTGTATTCATTTTTTTAATTACATATAAGTAAATTTAAGGAAAGAGAGAGGGAAAAGATTTGATTTTTAAAAGAAAAATTAAGAAAAGAGAGAGAAAAAAGATTTGATTGGTTAATTTGTAAAAGAGGTGGGCCTGATTCCTTTTGCATTTCGTCACAAATAGATCCAAATTTAAACAGAGTGAATTTTATTTTAACTCTTTTCACATGGAGAATACAAGGAATGTGAAGATTGTTTGGGATAAAAGTGTAAAATCTAACAATTTAACTTGGGGGTGTAGATAGTCTTACATCATCGAGTAACTGGTCAACTACATCCTCCGGCGGGTCAAACAATACATTCAAACCAATAAGAAGGCTCAAAGTGTAACTATCAATAAAATTTGTTAATCTATTCGCCTCACGGTAGACATGTCGAAACTGGATATTCCAGTCTCTTTTCAAAAAATATTGGTACATATGTACCAGAGTGGCAAGAGTATGGTGATCGGCTATGGTATTCTTGATTATTTTAATAACCAATTGGGAATCTGTTTCAAAGATAACCGATCAGAACCTAATTTCCAAGCAAACCTAAGTCCATGTGCCAGTCCCCAAAGCTCAGCTACGGGGACTGAACATATCCCAAAGTTAACACCAAAACCTCTCATCCATTCTCCTACTTTGTTTCTAACTACACCTGCCGCACTAGCAAGACCACCAACCTTCTTAGAACCATCCGTGTTCACTTTGACGAAGCCATACGGTGGAGGGACCCAAGCTACGTTGACCTTGCTTCTAGGGAGTCTTCTATGGTTCTCATACTGACTATTCCAAACTCGAGCATTCTCCTTGGTAGCCACCTTGACATCCCAACTTCTATTGCCTCCGTAGTTAATATTGGTGAAGGTTGTCTCGTATCTCCATTTTCAGGTCCTCTAGATACTAACTGCAAACAACTCACTCCACAAACAATCAACACTATAAAAAGCTTTAGATAAGATATTACCTCTAAGACAAGAAGAGAATTACGTGGAGAAGAAGTCATCGGCATAGCACCCAGGGCTGCAAAGATCGCCACATGGACTTGGTTCTCGAACAGTCTTTGAAGAGATGAATGAAAGATTTAAGAGCTTGTCTACAACGCACACAAGCGTCGGAGTGGCTAATATGTATTCTCCTCCTTTCCTCATTGCAAAGAACCCCTCCCTTGAGAAGCTTCCATATAAAAAATTTAACTATCTCTTGCACTCTAAGCCTCCACATAGTCTTGAAGACAGCTCCCTCACTGAGTTGTATGTCGTCTGCTCCGGTGATAAACCTGTAGGCGGAAGAAGTAGAAAATTTTCTATCTTGGGTGAATCTCCAATCAAGAACATCGTTGTACATATGGACCTCGCTGTTGGTCAAGTCAATAGGCTCAGGGTCAAAAGGTTTGACAATTGTGAGTTTTAACAAAGTGGAGGTCGGAAGTTTTCAATCAAGTTACTTCCAATCCCAATCCTGGTTGACAATCCAGAAACTTCTGACAGACCTCATTAACTCACCTTAATCCACTATCTCCTGCGTTTGGCTGACAAGGGGAGCACATCCCAACCAAATATCTTTGCAGAAGCAAATGGAACATCCATCCCCGAGCTTCCACGTAGCCCCTTTGGATATAATATGGTGCATGCCCTCAGAGATACCAAGCCATATATGTGAGCCCAAGGACCGACTCATGACCCCATCTTTGTAGTATTTGCTCTCTAACACTTTGACCCATAAACCATCTATATCCTTCAGGAGTCTCAATGCAAACTTCCCCGCAACGCTTTGTTGATCTCATGCATGCTACGAATGCCTAACCCTCATTTTTTCTTTCAATAAACAGAGCTCTCTCCAACTCACAGTGTGCATCCTCCTATGGGCATCCAAATGACCCTAAATAAAGTTACAACACACCTTATCAATCTCATTAGTCACACTCACCGGGAGGGTAAGGGTAGCCATGGAGTAGATAAGAATGGATGTGAGGACGACCTTGGTCAAAGTGACTCGACCCGCAAAACTCAAGATATTACTTCTCCACCCATTAAGTTTGAGATTGATCCTATCCAATAGAGTTGAGAAAGTGGCTCTCGAGACTCTACCTTAGAGGAGAGGAACGCCAAGATAGTTCCCAAGATTCTTGGTGACCTCAACCCGCTTAACCACTCGATACTAATGCAAAGCTCTCTTGAGACGTTAGGAGACACACAAAATTTTGATTTTTGAACACTAACCTTCTGACTTGGAGACTTACACAAAACATCAATGCACCTCATGATGACTCTGATTTGAGATAATGAGGCTTTAGCGAACAAAGTAATGTCATCTGCAAAGAAAAGGTGCGAAAGAGGAGGGCCTCCCCGAGAAAGAGTGATGGGTTTCCAATATCCATTATCTACCGCCTCTAGAACTAAATGACTAAGTCTTTCAACACAAAGAACAAAGAGATAAGGCGACATTGGATCTTCCTATCTTCTGCCTCTTGCCAGAGTAAATTGTTCTGTCACTTCACCATTCCATATAACTTGCATCTTAGCATAACTCACACATTCCTTAATCATCTTCCCCCATTCAAGAGGGAAGCCAACCTCCCTGATCGTATCTTCAATGAAGCCCCATCTGATTATGTCATACGTCTTCTCAAGGTCTAATTTCAAAAGCATCCATTGTTTACCAACTTTCTTCTTCCTCATAGAATGAACAACTTCTTATTCTTGAATCAGGCGGCCCAGAATAAAGTTGCATTGAGTGGGCCCTACAAGCTTCCCAATGATGGATTGCATGCATTTGACAAGCACCTTCAACATAATCTTGTAGGTGACATTGCATAACGCTATAAGTCTAACTTGACTTATGAACTCCGGATTATCAACCTTAGCGATGAGGGAAATAAGGGTATCATTACTACCCGGATACAACTTCTGAGTACCAAAGAATCGGGAAAATTCTTCTTTCATCGAATGACCCACAATATTCCAACATTTCTAGTAGAAACACCGGTTGAAAACAATCAGCTATAGGTGCTTTGTAAGCCCCCATACTTTGACAACCTGCCACACTTCTTCCATACTGATCGACTTTTGGATATTAGCCTACTTAACATCATCCACTGTAGGGAATTCAAGCGTTTCAATGTGGCTCGAAGGCAGAGTTTTAGCATCAACCAAACTGTAGAGATCTTTGAAATAATCCACTACATGGTTCTCTAACCTAAGCAGATCATCCACCCACTCTTCATTCGCCAATTAAAGACCCACCACTCTATTCCTACTGATACGGATAACAATATACGTGTGGAAGAAGGTAGTATTTCGATCTCCTTGCTCAAGCCGTTACTCACGGGACTTTTGAAACCAAATAGTTTCCTCCTGTTCCAAAATATTTTCCACCTTTGCTTTCAAGTTAGTTTCCTCCTCAATCAACCTATGATTACTTCCATGGCAAAGCCTAGCTTGAATCTTAGCTAAATTGGTCAAGGCTTCATGTTTCATGCGAAAGACATTACCAAACACAAATCTATTCCAAATAATAAGGGAATTTTTTAGACTGGGCAAGGCCTTACTTAGCTCCGGATTGTTGAACCAGCACATCTTCAACATGGGTTGAAAGTCAGAATGGGTCATCCATGCTGTCTCGAACCTGAAGGGTCTCCAAAGAGAAGTGAACAAGGTGTCTAACATGGGAATTGGGACACTTCATACGACCTTCCTGATTCATGAACACTTTATCAAGTCTCTTAAGAACATTCCTTCTAGACGATTTACCATCATCCTACGTAAAGTCTGCTCTTGTATACCCTAGTTTAATCAAGCCATGAACCAAAACAAGATCATTGAAAATCTCCGAGTCTACATGTAACTTTCCCGAACCACCTTTCCACTCGTAAAGGAAACGAATACAGTTGAAATCACCTCCAATGATGAGAGGCTCGGTAACAGTAGCCATCTCACTATCAAGGGCACTCCAGAAATCCCTACGCCTTCTAGCATCTGGTGGGGGCATAAACGACTATAAACTTATACGCACTAACACCATCTAAAACTCTAGCATGAATGAACCACTTGCTGCTATCGACAACGTTGAGCTGGATCTTCTTGCTTTTCAATAATAGCCATACTCATCCTTCAAAACCTTTAGCTTCGACACGGAAACAACCCGAGTAGTTTATACGATCACAAATGGACTACGCCTTAGCTCTAGAGATCCGGGGTTCAAAGATGGCAAGAATATCAACAGTATAATGTCTACAAATGTACCTAATAGCACGACGGAACCCTCTCTTTTCGGCTCCGAAAACGTTCCATAGAAGACAATTCATAATAACAATAAGGAGGAAAAGAAAAAGAGGTAAAGGAAGGACTACTGACCCGGTCCTACTGCCACCACTTGTCCCTTAGCACCCTAAATCTCCACCATCTCTAAGCTAGGAATGAAGAAAAGAAGGAAATAAGGAAGAAAGAAGAAAGATAAGAAGCAAAGGATAAAGAACTCACCAAGATGTAACCTAATCAGGAGGAGAATCACACCATAACCTCAAGGCTGGCTCATCAAAGGCATATCAACATCAACTAACATCATCCACAACCAAAGCCAAACTCAAACTCTCACAAACTCATGCAAAGATCAAATAAGATCAAGAAAGAGATCCAAAGAGGGAAGAAGAAGAAGAAGATGAACGTGAGGGAGAGAAGATGAAGCTATAGAAAGGTAACCCTCATTAGAAGAGAGAGAGAGAGAAGAAGAAACTTAGAGAGGAAGATAGGGGTAAAACACGGGTCAAGAGTCAACAAAGTTGGCTGCAGCATACCCTAAACCGCAGGGACGGCTCAGGGAGGCGCATGTGTGGACTAGGCAAACCGCAGGGGCTGTTTAGGCCATATCTGTACCATCAACACTCACTCTCAGCTCCTCCAGACTAAGGCTCTTACATAAAATACCTGATTAGAAGACGATGAGAATATTGAATGTGGTTCCATTGTTTATATAAGAACCTAATAAATAATGGGAGAATTTGACCTACTAGGCCTTTTTGAGAATATGATTTAGTAAATGTACCCCATAATTTTTTTACCACTTTCATTTAATGGTAGGTAAAAATAATTAACCCCTTTATTTTAATAAAAAATGAATAATAAACATTAGTTAGTGTTAAGTTGTAATTACTATTACTGAATTTTTTTTTTCTTTTTATTTAATTTTTATTTAATTTTCTGGAATAAATTTCTGGTATGAAATTTTTCATACAAGAATTTTTCATACCGGAATTTTTCATACCAGAATTACATACCAGAAAGTTTTCATACAGAAGTTCATACCAATTTTTTTTTTGTCCTTTTTTATTTTTTTATAATTTTTCGGTATGACTTTCTCATACCAGAATTTTTATTTTTTTTATTTTTTTTTATAATTTTCTGGTATGAGTTTTTACTCATACCAGAAATCTACAAGCTGCACAACAACAGCTAAACAACCTTGACAAGGATCTACAAACTCAAATTGCAACCCAGCATATCAATCAGTTGCAAGTGTAGTTCGTGTTCAAACAATTACAAGTGCAATTAGGATGAGACTACCATTAGGAAGACCTAACTGTTAAAAATCCCTCTGAAAAAACATTGATCTTCTCCATATCTCTCCTGTTGATTTCATTGAATATCTAGGAAAAAAAAAAGTAAATAGAACAACGAGTTAGAGCTTATATGAAAGACTGAAGCACAAAATTTGAAGCATACCAGAACTAGGATGAGACTACCATTGTAAAGCATACCAGAACACTTATATAAAAGACTGAAGCATAAAATTTGAAGCATACCAAAACTAGGATGAGACTACCATTATAAAGCATACCAGAACACTTATATAAAAGACTGAAGCACAAAATTTGAAGCATACAAGAACTAGGATGAGACTACCATTATAAAGCATACCAGAACACTTACATAAAAGACTGAAGCACAAAATTTGAAGCATACCAGAACTAGGATGAGACTACCATTATAAAGCATACCAGAACACTTATATAAAAGACTGAAGCACAAAATTTGAAGCATATGTTTTGCGTTCTAAAAAAAATCATTTGGGTTGTTAAAAAATATATGTTAAAATAATATCTGTTAAAAATAAAAAGGGAACCGTATAAATAAAAATAATAAAAAATTGATTTGGGTTGTTAGTTTGTTTAAACAAAATCTGTATGAACAAAAAAAAATTTGTATAAACAAAAAAAACGATATGTTTAGAATGATCGAGTAGTTAAAAAAAGATCGATAAACGATCTATTTAAGGAAAAATTGATATTTTACGTTGATCGATAGTCATTCCGTAAAAATATAAAACAATTTAAAATAGCGAAAAGAGAAAACTAATAGATCTAAGAAAAACTAATGGATCGAAATAAGTAGTGAATTAAAGAAGACGATGAACACACTGAAATGAAATTGATGAAGATATTCTTATTCTAAAGGAAAAGGTAATTACGTAGACTAATAGATAACATAATGTACCTATGAGTTAGAGGAGACGATGCGAACGTATGTATAGTAGACGAACACACTGAAATGAGAACATTAAGGAAGTAGTTAGTCTAATTAGAGAAAATAGAAATGGAAAATCAAGTTACACGTAAATCAGTGGCGGCCGCAGGATTTTAAAAGGGGGGGGGGCGAAATTTTATTTTCGATAAAAATATTTATGAAAATAAAATTGCGATAAAAATAAAGTCAATATGTCATCTACTTACAATAAACAACAATACAAAAAACATTATAAAAACATTACACTTAAAAGGCGCGGTCATAGACCGCGCCTATATATTTAAAAAAAAAAAGTTATCCTATAGGCGCGGTCTATAACCGCGCCTCTTTAGTTTTTTTTTTTCAAAAACGTTACACTATAGCCGCGGTCTAGGACCACACCTCTATTTGTGTTTTTGTTATTTTTATTTCAGATATTAAAACGTTGTCCTCGACAACGCTTTTTACAAATAAGAGTGTGATCTAAGACCGCGCTTCTAATCCAAACAACAAATCTCGTGCATTTTGGTGAATTATTTCACTCTAGAGTCTAAAACGGGAAATACTTATGAAGTTTCGTTCACTTCGACGAAAGATCCAAAAAAAACATCTATTATACTTACTAAAACAGAGCACGGGTTGATGACGTGGCGCGCTGTGGACGCAGGATTTTTGAAATTGAGCTCCCACAATTAAAGCCAATAAATCTTTATTTTTTACACTATTTTTTAAACCATAAAATCTTTTATTATTAAAATAATAATTTTATAGAAACCAAATCTATTATACTTACTAACACAGAGCACGGGTTGATGACGTGGCGCGCTGTGGACGCAGGATTTTTGAAATTGAGCTCCCACAATTAAAGCCAATAAATCTTTATTTTTTACACTGTTTTTTAAACCATAAAATCTTTTATTATTAAAATAATAATTTTATAGAAACCAAATCTATTATACTTACTAAAACAGAGCACGAGTTGATGACGTGGCGCGCTGTGGACGCAGGATTTTTGAAATTGAGCTCCACAATTAAAGCCAATAAATCTTTATTTTTTACACTATTTTTTAAACCATAAAATCTTTTATTATTAAAATAATAATTTTATAGAAACCAAATCTATTATACTTACTAAAACAGAGCACGGGTTGATGACGTGGCGCGCAGTGGACGCAGGATTTTTGAAGTTGAGCTCCCACAATTAAAGCCAATAAATCTTTATTTTTTACGCTGTTTTTTAAACCATAAAATCTTTTATTATTAAAAGAATAATTTTATAGAAACCAAATCTATTATACTTACTAAAACAGAGCACGGGTTGATGACGTGGCGCGCTGTGGACGCAGGATTTTTGAAATTGAGCTCCCACAATTAAAGCCAATAAATCTTTATTTTTTACGCTGTTTTTTAAACCATAAAATCTTTTATTATTAAAATAATAATTTTATAGAAACCAAATCTATTATACTTACTAAAACAAAGCACGGGTTGATGACGTGGCGCGCTGTGGACGCAGGATTTTTGAAATTGAGCTCCCACAATTAAAGCCAATAAATCTTTATTTTTTACACTGTTTTTTAAACCATAAAATTTTTTATTATTAAAATAATAATTTTATAGAAACCAAATCTATCTTATATATATATTAAGGGAGAAGCAATTTTTGCTACGTGTCCTCCCAGAAATTAACCTCAGCCAAACCAAAATTTTAATTCAATAATTAAAACACAGATTCTATAATCAGAAAATTATTTTAATTCAATAATTTTTATAATTTTTTAAAAATCCAAAATAATTCGTATATTCTTTGATAACCGAATATCCATTAAATTCAATTTTATTTTATTTAAAATTTTACTTGGGTAACAATATGTAAAGAATTTTTTATTGTTAATTACGTAACAACTTTAAATTCAAAAGTTTAACAAACCTAAACATTTCACCTAAAGATATATGGTTAAAAAATATTTTAATATCTATTATTAAATTAAACTTAAATTATCATTGCATAATAGTAACATAACCTAAAGATATATGGTTAAAATATTTTCTTATCTTATTAAAGCAAAATCCTCTATTGCCACGTGTCACACCGCGAGCACTCTAACGCCACATGTCAATTTAGCAATTAATATTAGCCCCAAATTTTTTTAATTAAATTTCTCAAAACATAAATTTTATATAAAAAAAATCTGACCTAATGATAAGAAATATACTACAAAATACTCACAAAAGGAGCACCCCATCAACTATAGTGAACTCTACTTTAGTATATTATATTGATTGTTAGTTATAAAAAATTTATAATGATAATTAAAAAAAATTTTAGCTTTAATTGAGAGAGTTCAATTTCAAAATACTCCCAAAAGATAGCGTGATGTAGCTCTAGTGAATTTTACTAGTATATTTATATTAATTGATGATTGGTTAATATGTGGATGTTAAGAAAAAGATAACTTTTTTTAGGGGGAGAGAGAAAATTGTCTAATCTTAAATTGACTGCTAGAAGGCACTACCAAAATAGCTATGGTGGTTGAGAATTCCAACTTTTTGACATGAAAATGATATTCAAATAAAAAGATGTTTTTTTTTTTTTTTTTTTTATTATTTTCAAAGCTCAATGATTATTTGTAGAGACGATAAATATCAATACCCAATCCCAATTCCCCACCATGATTATTGATTGATTAAATCCTGGTACCCAAAATCATAAAAGAAAAGAAACCATTGCATATACCTAATCTGAACCACTATGGTGCCCCACACAGAATTGCTGTGTTTCTGGTAGTAGAGAATTCCAACTTTTTGACATGAAATTGATATTCAATTCAGAATTCAGAAAGAAGATGCTTCCTTTTATTTTCGTTTTAAAAGCTAAAGGATCAATTGCAGCGCAGAGACTCTATAAATATGGATATCGATAACAAAAATAAAAAGAAAAACAAAACACTCTGTTATCATATCGTGCTTTCCAGTTTTCATATCTGAACCACCAAGATGTCATCATCATCAGCGCCCGTACCCTCCGACACCACCACGGAATTAGTCGCAGGACAACCACCACACGTGGTGATCTTTCCGTCACCGGGGATGGGTCACCTCATCCCCCTTACGGAGTTCGCCAAGCGGCTGATCCCCCGATTCACCTTCACCTTCGCTGTCCCCACTGCCGGAGAGCCCTCCTCCGCCCAGCGCAGTTTCCTCTCGGCCCTCCCCGCCGGCATCGACTCCGTCTTCCTCCCGTCGGTTTCAATGTCCGATGTTCCTTCTGACGCCCGAATCGAGACTCTGATGTCCATCATGGTATCCCGGTCCCTTCCCTCCCTTCGCGACCTCCTTCTCAGCCGCAGCCCTGTCGCCGTGCTTCTCGTCGATCTCTTCGGCACCGACGCCTTCGATGTCGCCTTTGAAGTCGGGGTTACCCCTTATATATTCTTCCCCTCCACCGCCATGGGACTGTCCTTAATCCTTCATCTTGAGAAGCTGGATGAATCGGTGTCGTGTGAGTACGCTGATCTGACCGAGCCGGTTAAACTCCCTGGATGCGTTCCGGTTCACGGTAGAGACTTGCTGGACCCGGTTCAGGACAGGAAGAACGACGCCTACAAGTGGGTCCTACATCACTGCAAGAGGTATAAACTAGCCAAGGGTATAATCGTCAATAGCTTTGAAGCTGTTGAAGGAGGAGCAATCCGCGCGCTTTTACAGGCTGAACCGGCGGTTTACCCGGTCGGACCTCTGGTTCAGACCTGTTCTCCTGAGCAGCCAACAGAGTGTATCAAGTGGCTGGATCGTCAGCCACGTGGATCTGTTTTATTCGTGAATTTCGGGAGTGGTGGGACCCTTAGTACGGAACAGCAGAAGGAGCTTGCACTAGGGCTGGCTCGTAGTGAACAGAGGTTCCTATGGGTAGTTAGGAGTCCCAACGACGCCGTTGCAAACGCCACGTACTTCAGTGTGGATGGTGAGAGTGATCCGCTGCAGCTCCTCCCCAGTGGATTCTTAGATGAGACCGCAGGCAGGGGATTGGTGGTCCCGAAGTGGGCCCCACAAATCGAAGTCCTGAGCCATGGATCAACCGGTGGGTTCTTGACGCATTGCGGTTGGAACTCGATTCTGGAGAGCGTGGTTCATGGAGTGCCGTTGATTACATGGCCTCTCTATGCGGAGCAGAAGATGAACGCTGTAATGTTGACCGAAGACCTTAAGGTGGGGTTGAGGCCCGCCGCCGGAAAAGACGGGGTCATACGCGGAGACGAGATCGTGAGAGTGGTAAGGGAGTTGATGCAAGGTGAGGAAGGGAAACGAATCAAGAATCGGATGGGAGAGTTGAAGGTTGCGGCTAAGGCAGCGCTAAGTGAAGATGGTTCATCTACTAAGGCCCTTAATGAGATAGCAACACAATGGGAAACCAAGGTTTAATATTGGTCTTCTACGAGTCCGTTTGAAAATGTAAGATTACGTAGATGGAGACGTGGACGAATAAAATTATTTGGATGAAGAATTAAGGAGATGAAATTGTTTAAGAATGAAAATAGGTGAAATGTATGTTTGGTAAAATAAATATGATTGTGGGTAATTATATAAAAAAGTATGTGAAATTTATTTTATAGACGAAAGGAATGAAAAACAAGGATAAGTGATATATTTTATCATCTAACAATTCTTATAATTCTTATAATCAAAATTTTATAACATTAGAGAATTTTCACAATCTAATTCCATTAATTTCCATAATTTAATCCATTTTTTATATTGATTCTCTTACCAAACGAGATTAAGACAACTTTTTAAAAACTGATCAATATTTCAACCCTACATAGAACTTTGAAAACTTTGATTTCAGACTAATCAGTAATTCTAATTTATAATCAAATTAATTACTGAAGAAACATAATAACAAAAAAAGACAAATAATTAAAAAAAAACAAGAAGACTGTTGTAATCTGATTACTTTTGTTCTATTGATTACTTAAAAATTTTGTGGAATGTGTTCAACAACACTTAGAGTGAAGCTAGAAGAATTGAGTGAACAAGAATAGTAGATTTCTCGCTTGCTCTTGGTGCACTTGTTACAATAGGTGAATGCTTCTATTTATAAGCAAAGTGAAGTTGAATTTCTTAATAGAAAATTAGGGAGGTAAAGAAGGTGAACAATTCACCTTGTACAATTTACCACAAAATATCTAGCAATAATTCACTCTATAATTCTCCTAGCAATCATGTTAGTAGACATACAAGTATTTGTAACTTATACTTGTAGAATATATGTCTAACATGTATAAATGACATTCCATAACACTCCCCCCTTGAATGTTTACCTTCTTTCATTATCAAACTTGAGCATCTGTTGTTGACTTCATACTCATTATACGCTTGGGTGAAGCTGCCCCTTTAAAAACCTTGTCAGGAAAAACCTAGTGGGATAAAAACTTGATCGAAGGGAAAAAGAGTGCAACGCGTATAATGCTCCCCTGATTTCAACTTATGTCTCGGAGTACATGCCAATCTTCCGCACAAGCTCTTCAAATTTCTTGGGGCTTAATGATTTTGTGAACAAGTCAGCAAGATTGTCACTGAAGCGGATTTGTTGAATATCAGCTTCTCCGGTTTCCTCCAACTCACAGGTGGAGAAGAACTTTGGCAATATGTGCTTTGTACGATCTCCCTTGATATGTCCTTTCTTCATTTGAGCAATGCATGCTGAATTATCTTCATACAAGATGGTGGGTTATTCGGTGATAGGTTTCATCCTGCAGTCCTTCTGTATGAACTCGATCATTGAACGTAGGGACACACATTCTCTTCCAGCCTCATATAGAGCGATCAACTTAGTGTGATTTAAGGAAGTGGCGGTAATTGTTTGCTTTGTTAACCTCCATGAAATTGCCGCGCCTCCATATGTGAACACATATCCGTTTTGATAAAATAGACCAAGGTCATGCCTACCTCGAAGGTAGCGGAATATACGTTTGATGTTATTCTAATGTCTTCTTGTAGGTTCACAACTGTACTTGGACAACAAATTTACAGCAAAAGCAATATCTGGTCTTGTAATGTTAGTCAAAACATTAAAGCACCAATTGCACTTTAATTTGGCACTTTTGGGCCAAGGATTTCTTCATCTTGTTCTCGAGGACGGAACTCATCATTTCCACATTAAGGGATCGAACAACCATGAGTGATCTTAAAGGGTGTACTTTGTTCATGTAGAATCTCTTTAGTATTTTCTTTGTATAATTAGATTGATGGATAAAGATTTCATCCTTCAAGTGTTCAATTTGCAAGCAAAGACAAAACTTAGTCTTTCCGAGATCTTTCATCCCGAATTCTTTCATCAACTATTTTACAGTTTCTTCAAGCTCGTTGGAAGTTCCGACGATATTCAAATCGTCAACACAAACTACGATTATAGAAAAGCCACTTTTGGATCGCTTAATGAAAACACATGGACATATAATGTTGTTCTTATATCCCTCTTTGAGAAGATATTCACTAAGACGATTGTACCACATTTGTCCTGATTGTTTTAATCCATACAAGGGTCTTCTCAGTTTATGAAAAACATTTCTCGTGGCTTTGAGGAGTTGGCTCAGACAATTTTAGTCCTTGTGGGACTTTCATGTAGATGTCGGTATCAAGTGACCCGTATAAATATGCAGTCACGACATCCATAAGGCACATTTGTAATTTTTTAAAGACAGTCAGGCCAATTAGGAATCTAAATGTGGTCGTATCAATTACTAGCGAGTATGTTTCATCAAAATCGATTCCTGGAATTTGAGAAAAACCTTGGGCTACAAGTCTCGCCTTATATCTCACAATTTCGTTTTCTTACTAAAACCCATTTATAGCCGACTGGTTTTACACCCTTTGTCTATGGACTACTGACCCAAAAACTTCACGTTTTTCAAGTGATTTCAATTCTGCATGAATTGCTTCTTTCCATCTTGGCCAATCCTTTCTACTACGACATTCATCAACTGATTTTGGCTCTATTTCGTCATCTTCAACTGCGATATCATTAGCCATATAATTGTAATAGCTAGGATTTCCGAATTTTAATTAATGTTGCTTAACTTAATCGTTTATAGTAATTGACATATAACTCGCGAAGACTTAGCAAGTGATGAGTAAGAGTCCTACCGTTATGTTCTTGGCGTAATTTTGGACGTTTGGGAAAATTTTTACTTTTTTCCCAGGGTAATTATTTTTACCCTCCGGTATTATTTGGAGCATTTGGGAGCTCCAATTAATAAAAATACAGTTGAGAGAAATGATCAGGACATCGGATATGTCCTAGATATGAAATAACATGGAGAGGCAAAACGGCCAAAACAGTCGCTATTTCGTTTCTTAACGGCTAAGAAAGACGGCTTAGAAATACACGTTTTCCGAGGCAGTTGTGTAATAATTATCCCTACAATATTCCAGATTTAATGTTCCAATCTTGAGAAGTTTGGAGAAAGAGGTTCGACCCGCATTTGGATCGGTTAAAGGATAATTATCGACTTTACTAAAGGATAATTATCGTCTTCACTATAAATAGCGGAAAATCCTTTATTAATTCATTTCATTTCACGTTTCCTCGTAAAAACTCTGATTTCTTTCAACCTTCAAACTCAGATCTACTCTCCGTTTCTAATCCGATTTCAATTCCGTTTGAGTTTCTGGATTCCTCTCTTCATTCTCTTCATAACGGTACCGAGTTTCTGCAATTCCGAGTATATGGAGGGCTGGTCGAGCATATATGCCACCATGACGGTTCCGTCGCTCAGATTCCGGTGAATTTGATGTTGTCCATGCGTAGCCTGCGTCGCTGTGATTCCAAATCTTCTTTCAGATCGTCAATCGGGTTAGTAACGAATAAGTTATGAATTTATTCGTTTTTCGTACTGCGATTTGGCCTAAATTGAGTTTAGGCTTGTCAAATAGGACAATTAGAAATTCCATTATGGTCGTTATATTATTCTGGTGATTATGGGTTGTTTGTTTGATGAAATCTGATGACAGGTGGGTTTAGAAATTGCCTGCGGGCAAAACGTTATTCTGACAAAATCTAATTAATTAATTAAAGATTAATTAATTAAATTAGGATTAAAATTGAGATTGAGGAATGTTGATTAGATACTACCTCGAGATTTGAGGAATTGTGAGTTATGTTGAGATATTGAGGTTTAGTTGGTTGTGAGGCTCATAGATTGAGTATGATCCTTATGGATCCCTTTGGGTCTAGGTGTGACCCCTTTGATTTATAGAGGTTGATATATCTCTTTATGCCTTGTTTATAGGCCGTGTTATCCCTCCAGTGTAGAGGTGATCGTGGTTGAGTTTGTACGAGGTTGAGGTAAGTCCGTAGGACTTACTTAGCTACCATCCCTATATTGGGTGTTTGCATGAGTGGTGTGTGCTTTATATGTTTGCTATGATAGCATGAGTTGTCGTTTTTATCGACCTATGTTCTATTGACTGCCCCACTGCGTGGCTGTGATAACCTTTCCCTTTCACCCCGCCGTGGAGTCTGGGAGGTTCTCTGATGTCAGGCCAGACTGGTTTACAGGAAGGGCGCAATCCACTCCCATAGGGTACACGGATTGTGTGACCGATACTCGTACAGCTGGACATTGTACTCAGAGGCGGGGATGTATCGGTCCTCGTGTCACATACTTTCATCTATCTATATATATATATGTGGTTTTTGAGTGAATGGTTATTATATAAAGATAATAAAATGGGTAAATGTGTGAAAGCATGATGATGTGTTTATCTTCCATGATTGTGTTTGTGCTTATGCATTACCTCATATATGTATGATTAGCTAACGGTTTCATACCGTGTTGTAGATGTTTACAGGTTAGGCGCTGCTGAGTGATCTGGCAGGGTGACAGGCCGAGGACTCTCGTACATTAGGTGGTTGGTTTGGGTTGTTGTGTTCCCCTCCTTCGTGAGGATGTTCTTTTGTACCTCCTGTGTAAGGTTGTCGTTTTATATACTCGGCTATGTTGTTGTTTACTTTGGGTTGTACAATTTATACTATTTTATGTATTTGTTTTATATCTGTCAGTGCCATGTTGTAAGGTCCAGTGAACTTGTTGTCAGGCTAGGGTCAGGATCCATTGTGAGATCCTAGCCCAATGTGACATCCCGATTCCCGCGGATTCGGGGTGTTACAGAGTTGGTATCAGAGCCCAGGTTGACAACAATGACACTTGCTACCTGCAATGAGGTTTGATAGGTAAAATAAACAGAGCCCACATGGGATCTGACGTTTTCAAAGGTTTTGGTTTTAAGTGTGGTTTTGGGATAGAATGTACGAGAAGTCGTTACCTCTGTCATGGATCTCTGCAGCGTAGATATGTATATATATCTGTGTGTACTATGGATTATGTGGATTTATTATATACATATCGATACCTATGGCATATATATAGCCTTATAAGATTAGGTGCGTATATCCTACAGATGACTCAGACTAGAGTAGTATCTGTAGTGGGATGAGGTAGGGGTACACCCCCCTCTTCCTCCAGTGGTGATAAGTTAGGGACCAGTTTCCGCTGTTGTTTCGCCTATGGCAAAGAACGAGTTTGAAGAGGCTGATCGTGTCTCCATGAGTAGATCCGAGTTTCAAGAATATATGTAACAAGTATATGAAGCGGTGATAGCGGGTAGATCCACACCGGATTTACCAACAATTGTGAGATCAACTGAAGCTTCTGGATCCGGAAAGAAGCAATGGACTGAATCAGTTACTGGAGAAGCAAAGATGATGAATGGGGAACCAAGTCCAATATCAGGACAATCTAGTGATCCTTTGGCCATGAAGATGACTGGCAAGGAACTACAGTGTTTTAATTGCGTGGAAGTTGGGACACTGGTGAGCTGTGTGCCCAAAGGCTCCCATCATATGCTTTACGTGTGGTAAAGCAGGGCATAGAGCGAAGTTTTGTCGACAAGGCAAGGCATTGCCTTTACAGGTTCCCTTCAAGAGTGAGATCATTCCAGGTGGACGACGAAGGTCGAGTTACCCTTCAGTTGCACAGGTTGCAAGGATGGGATGATTATGTTTCAGTTGTGGCTATCCAGATCATTTGCGTTCTGTGTGCCCTTTGGCAGTGATAGCTTGTTTCACTTGTGGTGAGTTAGGTCATCTGGCCCTTTCTGTCAGCACGGTGGTGTTTCTTCCCAGCAAGACCTTCCTCTTTCCGGTGCAGAAAGAGTAGAAGTGGAGGTTATAGTAAGGACCTCAGTGATACTTGAGGAGCATAGATCCGAGATCGAGTGATGATATGTAGTGGAGCTACGGGAGTTAGCTGTTACAGGTACCATTCTCGTTAATGGTTTACCTACTGGAGTTTTGTTTGTTATGAGTGTTATGCACTTCTTGTCTTTTGATGCATGCGTTAATGGTTGATCTTTGATATATAGTAGAAGGTGAACTTTCCTTTACAGGATTACCAGTTAGGGGTCTGAGGTACCCGTGAGATATGTGTTTGTTCCCTTGTTCTGGGACTTGTGTATGGCTTGTAGACTTCTTTGTCATGTCATAGGTGCATGAGAAAGTCATTATGTGTATGGATTGGATGAATAGATATCATGCGGTGTTAGATATTAATAGTAAGGCTATTATAGTCTTTACTGAGATAGTAAATAGAGGTCTTCTAAGGTTAAGACCTTTGAAGAGACGGGTTTGTCATCAGGACTGTACGAGCAACGAGCTGATAGCACAGGGTTGTGACGCCTTCTAGTGTTATACCATGAAGGAGCGAGATAGTCCAACATTGGAAGGTATTCCAGCTATTTATGAGTTTATAGACGTGTTACTGAACCGTCTAGTTGCCACCTCAGCGGAGTGTGGACATTGTTATCGAGTTGAAGTATGATACAAGATTGAATGGGAAAGCCACACTATATGGTGCTTGTTGAGATATTGTACTGATAACTTGAAAATTGATCGAAACGGGTTTACCCTAGTGGGTTCCATGTTCCGTATTGACGACCTGATGAGTTAGCTTCAAAAAGTAATTGTGTTTTCAAGATTCCTTTGTGCTCAAGATATCCCTAGTCATGGATGAGAGAGCAGCATGTGTATGAGATAGCATCCCATACCCGTTATGGACACTACGAGTTTGTAGTGATGTCATTTGGGTTGACAAATATTTTAGTAGTTTTTATAGAGTTGATGAATAGTATCTTCATCGACTTCCTTGATTAGTTGGTGGTGGACTTCATGGATGACATGTCGGTATACTCTCATAGCAGAGAATAGTAGACCGATCGTCTGAGGACCGTTCTGCAGATTTCGAGAGATAGAGGGTTGTATTCTACGCTCTCTAAGTGTAAGTTGAGATGCCAGTGGTAGCCTTTTTAGGCCATGTTGTCTCCGCCAGTGGGATCATGGTGGACCTGACGAGAATTAAGTATGTTGTAACATGGGAGATACTGATGAACATTAAGGAATACGTAGTTTTCTCGGCTCAACCGATTGCTATCAATGCTTTGACGAAGGATTTTATATGATTACGTATTCATTTGCGAGTCTTTTGAGAAGACCACCATAACTACATGATGAAAGCAGTGTGTCTATGTTTTGAAGAGTTGAGGAGGCATTTGACCTTTGCTTCCATTCTGTTGTAGTTAGAAGATTTTTGGGATCCCATGATTTACGGTGATACATCCCATCTAAGTCTGAGATGTGTATTACTACAGAGGAGTAGGGTTATTGATATGTGTATTTACAGTTGAGAACGTGTGATGAGAACTACCCGATTCATGATTTAGAGTTAATAGTGGTAGTTCAAGCCTTTAAGTTTTGAAGACCGTACCGGTGTGATCTTCATGTCAGATTTCTATAGATCATAGAAATCTGAAGTATATTTTATACAACAGGGGTTGAATAACCGCTAGTATTAAGAGCTTAAGTTGATCAAGACTTTGACTTGAAGATTCCATATCATTCAGAGAAGTTGAATGTTGTCGCCGATAACTTGAATGGAAAGGAGAAGATGATTGTGAGACTGATAGTTCAACCTCAGATTCAGAGAGATCTAGCTTGGCTAGAGTTGGACAATCAGTTCCTTGATGAGGATACTCAGTTATACCTCAGAGGTTCTACCTGATCTGTTGGATGAGGTCCAACAAAAGCAGGAGACATGCCCGACCTTGATAAGGTTTAGAGAAAGGATGTCTCATACTGAGGCACCATAGTTCTCCATGGGAGTAGATGGACTGATGAAGAGTCATGACCACTTTTGTGTACCTGCTGATGCAGATGGAGACATAGAATATTATGGTATACCCACTGTACGCCTTATTCAGTACATTCAGGTACGAGTAAGATGTACCACGAGATAAGACGATTATATTGTATGAAGCCGATATAACCAGATTTGTGATATAGTGTGTGACCTGTCAGTGGGTCCAGATAGAGTATTTCCGATCTAGAGATAAGCTCCACCCACTAACAGTGTAGTAGTAGAATTTGGGAGGACATCTCTATGGACTTTGTTATGAGATTGTGACCCAGTAGAAGATTGATGTTATCTGTATTGTTGGTAACATATCAATGAAACCAGCACGTTTCATTTCTATCAGAAGGACGTGGCTAGTGAATGAATTGGCTGAGGAGTACACTAGACAGATAGTGAGACTCCATGGTATACCGAGAATGATCATTTCTAATCGAGATGGATGTTTTTACTTTGAGATTTTGGGCAGCAGATTCAGACTGCTATGGGGACGAGTTTGTACCTCATGATTACAATTCACCGTGACAGATGGTCATTTAGAGAGGATCATCTAGATCTAAAAGATCTATTATAAGTTGTAAGTTGAATGGGAAACGTGGATGGTTATATTACCTTCCATTAATGAGTTTATTATATAACAATGAAGGACGTGCATCTTTCTGGGATGGCCCTATGAGGCAATATATACAGACATTGATGTTGTATATCCTTATGCTAGAAGTGATCTAGCAGTAGTAGTGGAATAACACCTGACCAGATTCAGGATTTTATAGTTCAAGTAATGTTGATTAAAGGAAGAATGCTGGTTGTACAGAGTCTCCATATATTATATGTAGACAAGAGGCGTTAACCTCTAAAGTTCAAGCGAGAGTTCATGTCTGGCTGTAAGTATCTCAGCTGCAAGACGTTAGACGTGTTAATATGGAAAGGGAATTGAGTTTCCACTACGGTTTATTTGAGATCGATCAGTACGGAGAAGGTAGCATGATGTTTAGCTTTGCCTCTGAGATTAAAGGATATCCACCCAGTGTTTCATATGTCTCAACTGAGGAGTATATACCAGACTCGAGACACCTTGTGAGTTACGATGATTTGGTGGTTGAGTCCAACCACACTTTTATTGAGCATTCGATTACATTCTTGGAATGAGATATGAAACGCTTGCATTTGAAAGACATTCCCATATTGAGGATATGATGGTCGAGATGAAGACCTAAAGAGGCTATGTGAGAGACTGAGGATAGTGTCCTGAGGAACTATCCAGAGTATATGTTAAGACATACCCATTTGTGGGAGCATGAGTAGATCTTAGTGCTATCTTGATGAATGTTGTGCTTATGTGCTTATATGCCTTGATGTGTTATTTCATGCTAGTTGTGATGTGATTTATGATCTTAGTAGATCTTGATGTGCTAGCGTGATGTATGCTATAGCTGGAGATGATTACTTCCTCCACGTTATGATTATATTTATAGCTGGAGATGGTTCTTTCCTCCATGCTATTTGAGTGGGATTAGGATTCAGCTGGAGATGGTTCTTTCCTCCATGCTACCTTGATGGACATAGTTCAGTGGAGATGTGATTCCTCCATGCGATATATATGTTTATGGGTTGGCTAGAGACGTATTTCCTCTATGCCTGTGATATGTTTTGGCTAGAGATGTGCTTCCTCTATGCCTTGTGATGTGGTATGGCGAGAGACGTGATTCCTCTACAGCTTAGGGTAGCGTTATGGCCCTGTTTCCTGGAGATGATGATTCCTCCATGTTTATACTTGAGGTTATAGATTGTTATAGGTTGTGATCTTTTGAACGGAGATGTGATACCTTCGATAGAAAGAGTGAGAGTTATACCTCGGCGTATGGGTCCGAGAGGATTTGGGAATTGTTCAAGTTTCGGGACGAAACTTTTTTTTAGGGGTGTGTGATGTAATAGCTAGGATTTCCGAATTTTAATTAATGTTGCTTAACTTAATCGTTTATAGTAATTGACATATAACTCGCGAAGACTTAGCAAGTGATGAGTAAGAGTCCTACCGTTATGTTCCTGGCGTAATTTTGGACGTTTGGGAAAATTTTTACTTTTTCCCCAGGGTAATTATTTTTACCCTCCGGTATTATTTGGAGCATTTGGGAGCTCCAATTAATAAAAATGCAGTTGAGAGAAATGATCAGGACATCGGATATGTCCTAGATATGAAATAACATGGAGAGGCAAAACGGCCAAAACAGTCGCTATTTCGTTTCTTAACGGCTAAGAAAGACGGCTAAGAAAGACGGCTTAGAAATACACGTTTTTCGAGGCAGTTGTGTAATAATTATCCCTACAATATTCCAGATTTAATGTTCCAATCTTGAGAAGTTTGGAGAAAGAGGTTCGACCCGCATTTGGATCGGTTAAAGGATAATTATCGACTTTACTAAAGGATAATTATCGTCTTCACTATAAATAGCGGAAAATCCTTTATTAATTCATTTCATTTCACGTTTCCTCGTAAAAACTCTGATTTCTTTCAACCTTCAAACTCAGATCTACTCTCCGTTTCTAATCCGATTTCAATTCCGTTTGAGTTTCTGGATTCCTCTCTTCATTCTCTTCATAACGGTACCGAGTTTCTGCAATTCCGAGTATATGGAGGGCTGGTCGAGCATATATGCCACCATGACGGTTCCGTCGCTCAGATTCCGGTGAATTTGATGTTGTCCATGCGTAGCCTGCGTCGCTGTGATTCCAAATCTTCTTTCAGATCGTCAATCGGGTTAGTAACGAATAAGTTATGAATTTATTCGTTTTCCGTACTGCGATTTGGCCTAAATTGAGTTTAGGCTTGTCAAATAGGACAATTAGAAATTCCATTATGGTCGTTATATTATTCTGGTGATTATGGGTTGTTTGTTTGATGAAATCTGATGACAGGTGGGTTTAGAAATTGCCTGCGGGCAAAACGTTATTCTGACAAAATCTAATTAATTAATTAAAGATTAATTAATTAAATTAGGATTAAAATTGAGATTGAGGAATGTTGATTAGATACTACCTTGAGATTTGAGGAATTGTGAGTTATGTTGAGATATTGAGGTTTAGTTGGTTGTGAGGCTCATAGATTGAGTATGATCCTTATGGATCCCTTTGGGTCTAGGTGTGACCCCTTTGATTTATAGAGGTTGATATATCTCTTTATGCCTTGTTTATAGGCCGTGTTATCCCTCCAGTGTAGAGGTGATCGTGGTTGAGTTTGTACGAGGTTGAGGTAAGTCCGTAGGACTTACTTAGCTACCATCCCTATATTGGGTGTTTGCATGAGTGGTGTGTGCTTTATATGTTTGCTATGATAGCATGAGTTGTCGTTTTTATCGACCTATGTTCTATTGACTGCCCCACTGCGTGGCTGTGATAACCTTTCCCTTTCACCCCGCCGTGGAGTCTGGGAGGTTCTCTGATGTCAGGCCAGACTGGTTTACAGGAAGGGCGCAATCCACTCCCATAGGGTACACGGATTGTGTGACCGATACTCGTACATCTGGACATTGTACTCAGAGGCGGGGATGTATCGGTCCTCGTGTCACATACTTTCATCTATCTATATATATATATATATGTGGTTTTTGAGTGAATGGTTATTATATAAAGATAATAAAATGGGTAAATGTGTGAAAGCATGATGATGTGTTTATCTTCCATGATTGTGTTTGTGCTTATGCATTACCTCATATATGTATGGTTAGCTAACGGTTTCATACCGTGTTGTAGATGTTTACAGGTTAGGCGCTGCTGAGTGATCTGGCAGGGTGACAGGCCGAGGACTCTCGTACATTAGGTGGTTGGTTTGGGTTGTTGTGTTCCCCTCCTTCGTGAGGATGTTCTTTTGTACCTCCTGTGTGAGGTTGTCGTTTTATATACTCGGCTATGTTGTTGTTTACTTTGGGTTGTACAATTTATACTATTTTATGTATTTGTTTTATATCTGTCAGTGCCATGTTGTAAGGTCCAGTGAACTTGTTGTCAGGCTAGGGTCAGGATCCATTGTGAGATCCTAGCCCAATGTGACATCCCGATTCCCGCGGATTCGGGGTGTTACAATAATAGGCAAATATATCATCAACAATGATATCATTTCTCTTCCATTATATCATTGTATCGACATAATTTATAGCAATTTCATAATTGTCGATTCTTTCATCATCATCAAGGATATTATCTTTATTTGGGATGTTCTCATCCTCGTTTTCTTTGTCTTTCTCATGTTCCTCATTTGATTCAATCGCTATAGCCTCTCCTGCTATACCCTTTGGCTCCTTGTTTTCCTCAGTTTCAAATCTTTTAAACCAAGTGGTCTACCACATTTTCGACGTATTGTAGACTCATTTGCAATAGACACATTTGGTTGTCCAATGGGTACATCAATTCTTGCAGAGACATTTTCCGGTGGAACATATGACTTTACCAACTTCTTAGTGTTTGTAAATGCATCTGATAATTGATTTGCAACACCTTGTAAGTGAATGATTCGTTGATCTTCTTGTTCACACATTTTTGTTCTTTGATCAAGGTGCGATAACAATGTTGCATTCCAAACCAACATATATTGTCCCCAAGCAAGTTCCAAATCTTAAGTACAAGATAGAATGAATTATAGGTCATAAAGATCAATGAAAAGTATTTCAAAACATTTTTGGTGGTGTGCTCTACTCATAGATCACTCTAAGAGAATGCTTCATGGCATTTAAAATCAAAACATGATCAAAACATTTTATAAATATAAGGAAGCTGTTCATCTTTTCATAAAATCATAGAATGCATAATAAATCATAATTATCGAAATTAATCATGTATAATCCAGTTTAAACCACCAAGTCAATCAACAAGTTCGAAGTCTCAAGGGCTTCCAAAAGAGGTCAAGAAACGTGTGAGGGTGGGATGTATATAGGGAATGTGGTGCTAGAATCCGGGAAAAGGATCTTACTTCACTTCCTTTGAACTTCAACATCTTCCACCAATAAACTTTGCTTATTTTTACTTTACTTTTTGGGATGCATGGACAACAATCATCAATTTCTCGAGATGCCTCAAACCCTTGATGCACATACCATGACATGTTAGGAATATCGCTCAATCCGACTTTGGCAAGACACAAACACCCGGCTATGTGAATGGTGCCGAGTTACTCATCATCATGATCGACTTCCCCAAACCTATTTGTTTCTTTCTAAACTTCCAGCCAATATCTCAACTTTTCTTTCACTTGCTTTTCTTCGCATGCTTCCAAATTCCCGAGGTAAAGGAAGGTAAATATGTATATGAGGGGCTAAAGCATGATCAAGAAGAAGAAGAGAAGAGAATGAATTGCCTTAATATCCCAGGAAGAAAGTGAGAGAACTCATCATGTGGTGTCAACCTTCAAATTCAACATAATTTGGATAAAAACAAAGTATTAAACATGTCAAGACTTCAAACAAAGCATTTAGCAACTTAAACATATCATAAAACCTTTCAAACATATAAAGATTTCAAAACCAATCTGCAAATTGAATCATCATTGAGGTCATATCTAGAAAAGAAGCACAAAAATTGTTTCGAAAAATCTTTCAGTTAAACCGCCTCGGTCGAGGTGTTCTAAGTCAACCGAGGTACTTGACCTCGTTTGGCCAGAATCATCCCGGTCGAGGTCAAAATTTTTTTTTTTCTTAAACCAGTTTTTGACGTTTTTCTCAATCAAATAACCTGTATGCATGCATGTAATCTCAGATAAACACATAGAGCATAAAGAAAGATCATAAATATCAAGTCGAGTCATACAAGCATACATAATGTTGAATAATACACATAAATACCCCATACTTGGGGACACATTGTCCCAATGGGTCAAAATAAGTCTAAAAACAAGAGAATTCACCGGACATGGTGAGCTGTGTAATAAATAAAGAAAAGAAAATCCATGCAAGCTCTAGTCCTGATCCGCTGGTGGTGGTGGTGGATCCGGGATGAAGGGATACTGAGATGGGTCAAATGGATAACCCACGGTATGCTGGAACTGGATCTCCATCATCCGCTGCTGGTAATGATGGCTCTCCCTCAACTCCATCATCTCTACTGACAAGGCGGCGTAAGAGTCGATCATCTGGTCCGTCAGCTCGTCAATCCGTCGGTGAGCTACGGGATCTCTCTGTCTACAGACTCTACGCCTAGCAGGTCGTGATGGTGTTGCAACAGCCTCCTCCTCCTCTGTCGCCTCGTCGTCTAAATCGACAATTGGCACACTAGGGCCGGCTGTATTTGTACCTGTCTCTATGGCAGCACCGCCATCATCATACTCATCCACCTCTTGAGCTGGTGCAGCCTCTCTAGCATCCTCTATGTAGGGCAGCCACGTTGTAGACCAATACTGTGGATCAAAGATTGTGGACTGATCTGACCATGGGATACCCTGAGGGGCAGTCTGCTCCCAAGGCATCGCTACGTACAATGTGGTAAGGCCACGAGGAACCAATATCCTCCTCGTGATCATCTCCTGAAGTCCAAGCGGCTTTGCAACCGCCACCAGTGTACATGCAGTCAAGTCAAGACCCATAACTGAAGCGATATGAGTCACCAGTCCTCCACAACAGATATCTCCCTTTGCCTTGGCCTTGATCCGGTGCAGATCCTCAGCTAACATGCCAATATCCGGCACTCCTCCAGTCACCATGCAGAAGAGACTCAAAAGCTCTCCTTGTCTAATCTTCTGGGGTGTCTCAGTACACCAGAAGGGTCTCACTGAAAATGCGGGGGGCCAGACGGAAAGCCATATGGAATATGATGCGCTTCTTGGAGTCTCCAGGTCTCCATCTATCAGCATGCTCCACTACATGGGCAATATGCCCCCAGAACTATCGAGCTACGGCTCGAGAAGGAAAGTCGGGAACAGTAGGAGTCAGGAAGCCAAAAATGTATCTGAACTGATCTATAGAAACCATTTAGTTCCGGTTCAGCAACCGGTACTTGATGTTGTTCCTCTTAGGCATGTGATTAACAGAACTGACAAACTCAAGAGTCGGGTCAAGATAAGTTGGAGCTCTGATCTCCATAAAACGCTCCAGCCCCACCATAGAAATAATCTTCTTCAAGTCCTCCACCACGTGGAGCCACTCGAAGTTCGGAACATCTAAGAAGCGCGGGGCAATAATAGGGCGCACGCATATACGGTCAAAATCTGTCTGGTGACGCTCATGGATCACCGAGATGGAAGGTCTAGAGGAAGGGGAAGGAGAAGAACCACTGGGGGTATCCCTCAGAACAAGCTGGAGATCAGATATGTGACTCATGGTTTCTGCTGACAAGGCACCTGGGTCGGTTTGACAGACTCAAGAACACCTCGGCCGAGACACAACTCGATTGAACCAAGGCGAAGCACTACTCGATTTCTCCTCTCTGATTTTCAGTTCTTTTCCCCTAAAATCACTACCAATTGCATTTCTATGGGGTACTTATACTCTTTTCAGCACAAAAATGTGGCAACCAAAGCCACAAATCCCTAAAATCAGTAAAGGGAAAGAGAGTTAGGGTTTCCGACAATTTACCCCAGATTAGGTCGATTCGAGGCGTTTTTCTTGCAGTTTCTTCCTTGCAATCTGATCCTCTTGCCTTTCCTTGCAAGATCGGAGCAAAAATCGTGGAAAACGATTGAGAATCGAAGAAACAAGGTGGAGGAGTGCCGCGGTCGAGAACAAGAATGGGAGGGAAGAGAGAGAAATCCTTTTGCCTTTTATACCCCTCGCTGATTCTGCTGTCATCTCGGTCGAGGTGGTCCCAACCGGACCGAGGTGGCTGACTGGATTGTCAGACCTAGTCGCCTCGGTTGCCTCAAGAATCATCTCGGTCGAGGTGCTGTGACAGCAACCGAGATGTGTCTCAGTCAAACTCCGTCTTCTTAATTTCTCGAACTTCTGTCCTTCCAGTGTTGCTCCTGAGTTGTAATCCTTCCTTAAAAAGTACCTGGTTTCTGCCTAGGACGCCAAAAACAAAACAAAGTAAAGCAAAAGCAAACTATCTAAAACTAAAATAGAAAAGGGAAAAGAAAGCAATACCTTGGGTTGCCTCCCAAGAAGCGCTTGATTTAAGGTCGCTAGCTGGACCGTACGGCATACCTAAACATGTTGGAAGGTATCCTCACCCCATACTTTACCTTCATCGTGGGGTGAGATAAATAAGTCTATCAAACGTTCCAGCAAATGCAAGTGCTCATCGGAGAATGAATCGTCTATGGGTGGGTCGTCCTTCTCGCGTGAAGAGGGAGGTAGCCGGCTGAGGTGATCCACAACAGAATTTTTGGACCCCTTCTTATCGCGAATCTCTAGATCAAACTCTTGAAGCAAGAGAATCCATCGAATAAGGCGCGGCTTTGCATCCTTCTTAGCAAGCAAGTAACGAATAGCTGCATGGTCAGTGTAAACAATAACTTTCGCTCCTACTAAGTAAGAGCGAAATTTCTCAAAAGCATATACAACCGCCAAAAGCTCCTTTTCAGTGGTGGCGTAGTTTAGTTGAGCTTCATCTAGCGTCTTGCTAGCATAGTAAATGGCGTTGGTCCGGCCATCCTTCTTTTGTCCAAGCACCGCTCCTACCGCCACATCACTCGCATCACACATGATCTCAAAGGGCAATGTCCAATCCGGAGGTTGAATAATAGAGCGGAGATCAGCGCTTCCTTTATCTTGAAAAATGCATCAATACATTCCTGCGAAAACTCAAAGACAACATCCTTATTCAAGAGTTTAGTGAGTGGTTTAGAAATCTTCGAGAAATCCTTGATGAACCTCCTGTAGAAACCTGCATGCCCGAGAAAACTCCTCACAGCCTTAACAGAACAAGGGGGAGGGAGTTTCTCAATAGTCTCGATCTTAGCTCGATCGACCTCAATACCTTGGTTAGAAACGAGGTGTCCTAGTACAATTCTTTCATTAACCATAAAATGACACTTCTCCCAATTCAAAACGAGATTAGTGTCTTCACATCGTTGTAGCACTAGAGATAGGTTAGATAAGCAATCATCAAAAGAGGAACCATATACTGAAAAATTATCCACAAATACCTCCATGATCTCTTCTATATACTCGGAAAAGATAGCCATCATGCAGCGTTGGAAGGTAGCGGGTGTATTACATAATCCAAATGGCATCCTCCTATAAGCGAATGTCCCCCATGAACAAGTGAAAGTGGTCTTCTCTTGATCATCCGGATGGATAGGAATCTGAAAGAAGCCACTATAACCATCTAAATAGCAAAAATGTGAATGCTGGGCTAACCGTTCGAGTATTTGGTCGATGAAGGAAAGTGGAAAATGGTCCTTCCGAGTGGCCACGTTCAGCTTCCTGTAATCGATGCACACCCTCTAGCCCGTAGCGGTCCTAGTTGGAATCAACTCGTTGTTCTTATTCATCACAACGATTATCCCTCCTTTCTTGGAACTACATGCACTGGGCTCACCCACTTATTGTCCGAGATAGGAAATATGATACCTGCATCCAACAATTTAAGAATCTCCTTCTTCACAACCTCTTTCATGATCGGATTTAACTGTCTTTGAGGTTCCCGTGAAGTCTTATGATCGTCTTCCATTAGTATTCTATGCATGCAGAATGAAGGCGTGATACCAATAAGATCATAAATAGTATAACCCAAAGCATTTTGATGTTTTCTTAGGACATGCATCAGTTTAGACAATTCAGTTTCGGAAAGGGAAGCGCTTACAGTAACGGGATATGTAGAATCCGGTCCAAGGAAAACATACCTCAAGTGACTTGGAAGTGGTTTAAGCTCCACAATTGGGGGTGCTTTCTGAGGGAGATCCTTGCTTCCTCCTTCCACTGGAGTAGACTTAGATTGAAGAACTGGACTTTCAGAAGTCTCAGTTGAAATCATCTCCCTTGCGACCTCGGTCGAGGTCCAGAGGGGGTGACCGAAATGTTCTTCAGTAAGAACACCTCGCTTGGTCCAGAAAGTGCCTCGGTCGAGGTACTAGAACTGGGACCGAAACTGGAATTTCTCCTCTCCTGGATCAGTTTCTCAATTTTAGCTCCTGGATCTTCTTCCAATACCTTTAAGCTCCGTATATCTACATCACAAGAAGCAGCTATACCTTCCTCCATTAAGCTAAAACTAATAACTCTTTCAAGAGGGTCATTAATAAGGATAGAGCTCACCAATTCTCTTGATTCTTCTTCATCATAGATGTTGAAGATATCATCCTCCAACGGCTCTCCTTTCATTGCAGCAAGCAATGCAAACTCCACTTGATCTCCGCCAATGTTGAACTTTAACTTGGCTTTCTTACAATCCACATTGCAACCCGAAGTTGCTAGAAATGGTCTCCCGAGAATGATAGGAACGGGATAACCTGCGGGTATATCAAGTACAACAAAGTCTATAGGTAAATAGAAGTTACCTAACTTAATCGGAACGTCTTCCAAAATGCCCACGGGATGGGTAATGGAGCGATCCGCCATGTATAACCTTATCTTCAGCGGCTTGGGCTCTCCAAGTCTGATCTTCACACATAGCTCCAGCGGGATGATGCTCACGCTGGCTCCAAGATCACACAACGCCTCACAAGTTACATCTCCAACTTGAATGGGAATTCAAAACGAGCCGGGATCTCTCAACTTGGGTGGCATCTTCTCCTTCATGAATTGAATGAGCTCCGAGGATTTAGATGTCATCCTTACTTCACCAAAATCTTCCAGTTTCCTCTTCCTTGATAGAATTTCTTTTAAGAACTTCCCATAGGCGGGCATCCCTAAAATAGCACCAAGGAAAGGGATGTTAATATGTAGTTTATTCATCAAGTTAAGGAACTTTCCAAAGTGCTTGTCTAGATGTGCTCTAGCCCTTGACTGAGGGAATGGAAGTGGTGGTTTATATGCAGGAGGTGGGACATAAACTTCAGATTTGTCCGTCACTTTCTGGGACTCCACCTTGGGTGGCACCTCGACCGAAGTGTTCCTCGTCTGTACCTGGACCGAGGTGTTCTTCGTCTGCACTGACATCGACCGAGGTGCTGGATGTGCAGTTTTCTGTCCACTTCTCGTCGTTATTGCCATGATTTGTCCTTTGGGGTTGCTCTCTGTCCTTGCTGGGAGCTTCCTTGGATCTCTTGGCGCTTCATTCGCCTTGATAAAGAATTGTTGCTCTAAGGCTTTTTGCGCCTTTGAAATGAAGTCATGGACGTCTTCATAGCATTGAGCTTAATCAAGATGGCCTCCAGCACTGCATCTTTCTTTTCTGGTTGGGACGAACTTGATAGGCTCCTGGCTCTTCAATGGAGTAGAAGAGGAAGAAAAAGGGTTAGAAGAATTATTAGAATTTGAATTAAAATAAGGGTTACCCGAATTTTGTTGATTAAATCTCCAATTTGTTGCTGTTGGAGCCTCTATTGTTGTTGTAATTGTTGTTCCTGGGCCCTTGGTTGTTGTTTCTCCCTTGATATCCTCCTTCTTCCTTCTTTGTGTGAGAAACCAAAAGGTCCTTCAATTGCTTCACAACGTTCTTGAGGGAGATGAGTTGATTATCATTCGATGGAGCTTCCTAGAAATTAACTCTCTTAACTCCATTTTCGGCTCCTTGGTGAGAGTACTTCTCCATGTGCAAAGCCTGTTTCTCAATGAACTCCCAAGCTTCGTCAATCGGCATGTCCATGAATGTGCCGACGGAAAGTAGTTGAAGATTAAATTGGGTAGCTCCATCCAATCCCTTGAAGTATATCTCCAACAACTCTATCTTTGAAATCCCATGATGTGGGCAATCCAATAGAACATCTTTGAATCTTTCCCATGACTTGGACAAACTCTCCTTGTCCTTCATGATAAATGCATTAATCTTCCCTCTCATTTCAGCGGTATTGGAGGGGGGAAAGAACTTTGTTAGAAACTCCGTCGTCATCTCTTCCCAAGTGTTGATCTTTCCGGGGGAAGAGATTGATACCAAGTAAGCGCCCTGTCCTTAAAAGAAAAGTAAAAAGGCCTTAGCTTGTAGTTGTTGTTTTCAAGCCTCAAGGTCTCCATCAGGATCTCATAGTTTTGCAAATGTTGATGCGGAGACTCCCTCTCTAAACCTCCAAACTGCATTGGCGGATCATGGATAGAACTTGCGGTCGAAGTTCGTAATCATGCTCCGCTGGATCACCTAGGTTGACTCCTGGACGCCTCACTTGCTGGTTAGGGTCCATCCTCTGTCCTAGGGTTTGTGTAATTCCTACAAAAAGAACATCTCGGATAGGCATCCGAGGTGGATGTATCTCGGCCGCGGCAACTGGGACAGGGTCCTGCCTCGGTCGAGGGTATGGTCGATGTAGAATCTGGGCTCGTAGATCTGCCATATCTGCTTCAATCTCTGTAGTTCTGGTGCGAGTTTGCTCTCTTTCGTGCTGCAGTTCTTCCTTATTGAGGCACATCTGTTCCATCGCCTCCTTCAATTCAGCCTCAAGATCGCGGTTGTCTTGGTTGACCATTTTCGCTTCTTTCAAGCGTCATTTGTATGTCTTTTCTGGTTTGGGGTCGTAAGGAACGATTTCCTTCCCAGCACGGGTTCTTCGCATAAACCTAAGAAAAGATCATGCAAAATCACTCAAGTAGAGTGGTAAGTAGCAACAAGGGTAATTGCCCCGAAAGACAATCGCAACCGGCTTGGTCTAGACCAAGTCCCCAGCAACGGCGCCAAAAACTTGTTCGCCCCAAACGGTGTGTGCAAGATTTAAATTTATATCCCAAAAAATATGCTTAAAACAAGGATGCGAACCCGCAGTGTACGGATCAATTATAGTAAAAAGCAAGAATTCCATGGGTCGATCTCAAAGACTTAGGTGAAACTAATCAAGAAAAGGTTGTCAATGTAACTAATAACCACAAAAGCAATTAAAGCAATAAAAAATGATAATAAGGTAAAATAAGGGGAAATGCGAATTCTAGGGATTAAAGAATCTAGTTGTGGTTCTGACTCAAGATCTCTAAAGATAATGCGGACAAAGCTGAGATTTTGCTAAGGGAAGGTGTTTCTAAAGTGAGAATAGATTACCGGGTAAGTCTCACTACTCACTATCCCAAACCAAAGTTCCTATTACCGGGTAAGTCTCAAGGTACTAAGGAAAGGAATTATAATCTCAAACCAACACACCACCTAAGGGAATAAAATCAACCTTTACCGGGTAAGTCTCAGGCTAACTCACAAAGATGGGATGAAGGCATACTCAAACCCCAATAAAGGATAAACCTTTATTACCTACACTTATGATCTTGGGTAAACAAACTAAGGAATCACCGGGTAAGTCTCATCCTAGGCTTGCGTTGAACCTGGAAAGGTGTAATAAGAATAGGATTTGACAAACTATAACACTTAACTCTCAGTTTCGGATCTGAAAAGGTCACCTCGGTTAGTCAAGTTCCACCCCGGCCGAGATGTTCATCGACTGAGCAAGGTACTCTAGGGTTAAGGTTAAAGACTCGAGCTTTCAGGGTCCTACTGGGATTAAGATCATTCTATCATCGTCTTTCCCACAACTTTCAGCCAATCACCCTAGAATCGCACAAAGAATTTAGTCACTCATCATCATGAAAACAATAATCGAATATATGAGGAGGGAATGAATATTTGAACACAAAAACCTTAAGAACAAGGGTTCAATAACTGAATCAAATAGTTCACAAATCAGCGTTCCTTGAATCACAAATCAAACAAGACAATAAACCAAAGAGAATCTAAGAAAATCTTACAAACTCCCTTGAAAGCAATCTCAAAATAGGAGTCTTCCTTCCTTCAATCTTCAAAACTTCCTTCAAGCTTCCAAAAAATCCCTTAATTGATGTGTGGAGAATATTGCTGATCCAAAGATGGTTGAATTGTGGAAAATCCAACCCTTTATATAGGAGAATTATCTTCCAAAGATAATAATATCTTAAAAAGATAATTTCCTATAAAGATATGTCCATATCTCTAAAATAGATCTCCCAAATATATGATCTTCCTTCCAGAAATTCAGCCCAAAAATATAAGATATCTTCCTTCCAAAAATAAAAGATCTCAGCCAAAAGATATGATCTTGCCGGCGCCAAGGTGTTCGCCTCGGTCGGGACGCTCCTCAAGTTCACCTCGAACGAGGTGACACTGTAGCTGACCGAGGTGAATCTCAGCTGAATATGAAATCTCTCAAATCTGGTCCAAAGTAAATCTTCTTTATTAATTCCTTGCTTCTTGAGTTCTCTTTTGTGCTCCAAAATGTAGCTCCTATGACGCCTTAGCTCCTTAGCTCCATTTCGATCCAAAATGTGCCATTTTACCTATGATTACAACGAAACTAGGTGTAGACCTCGATTCCCATAAAGATAGATGAAACAATAATATAATCACATAATATACATCCATACATGCAATTTATTGAAGATAAAACGTCTAAACAAGTCCCAAAATATAGACTATAATATATGCTATCATTTCTGAAAGAGATTCTTTTAAGGAAGAGGAAGCTGGAAGATTTTGGAGAAGTAAGGATGACATCTAAGTCCTTGGAGCTCATTCAAATCATGCAGGAGAAGATGCCACCCAAATTGAGAGATTCCGGTTCATTTTGCATACCCATTCAAGTTTGGGATGTCACTTATGAAACGTTGTGTGATCTAGGAGCCAGTGTGAATATCATCCCGCTGGAACTATGTGAGAAGATTGGACTTGGAGAGCTCAAGCCGGTGAAGATAAGGCTATACATGGCGGATCGCTCCATTACCCATCCCGTGGGCGTCTTGAAAGATGTTCCCGTCAAGCTAGGTAACTTCTATTTACCTATAGATTTTGTTGTACTTGATATACCCGCAAATTATCCCGTTCCTATCATTCTCGGGAGGCCATTTCTAGCAACTTCGGGTTGCAATGTGGATTGTAAGAACGCCAAGTTGAAATTCAACATTGGTGGAGATCAACTAGAGTTTGCATTGCTTGCTGCAATGAATGGAGAGCCACTGGAAGACGACATCCTCAACATCTATTATGAAGAAGAATCGCGGGAATTGGTGAGCTCTATCCTTATTAATGACCCTCTTGAAAGAGTTCTAAGTTTTAGTTTAATGGAGGAAGGTATATATTTTTCTTGTGATGCAGATATACGGAGCTTAAAAGCATTGAAAGCAGATCCAGGAGCTAAGATTGAGAGACTAATCCAGGAGAAGAAAAGCAATTTAGGTTTCGGTCCCAGTTCTAGTACCTCGATTGAGGCACTTTCTAGACCAAGCGAGGTGTTCTTATCTGAAGAATATCTCGGTCACCCACCTTGGACCTCGACCGAGGTCGCAAGCGAGATGATGTCAACTGAGACTTCTGAAAGTCCAGTTCTTCGATCTAAGTCTACTCCACTGGAAGGAGGAAGCACGGATCCCCCTCAGAAAGCATCCCCAATTGTGGAGCTTAAACCACTTCCTAGTCACTTGAGGTATGCTTTCCTTGGTTTGGATTCTTCTTATCCCGTTATCGTTAGTGCTTCTCTTTCTGAAACTGAATTTTCTAAACTGATGCATGTCTTGAGGAAACATCGAAAGGCTTTAGGTTATACTATTGATGATCTTGTTGGTATTAAGCCATCTTTTTGCATGCATAAGATACTAATGGAGGACGATCATAAGACTTCACGGGAACCTCAAATACGGTTAAATCCAATCATGAAAGAGGTTGTGAAGAAGGAGATTCTTAAATTGTTGGATGCAGGTATCATATTTCCTATCTTGGACAATAAGTGGGTGAGCCCAGTGCATGTAGTTCCGAATAAAGGAGGGATAACCGTTGTGACGAATAAGAACAACGAGTTGATTCCAACTAGGACCGCTACGGGCTGGAGGGTGTGCATCGATTACAGGAAGCTGAACGTGGCCACTCGGAAGGACCATTTTCCACTTCCCTTTATCGACCAAATACTCGAACGGTTAGCCCATCATTCACATTTTTGCTATTTAGATGGTTATAGTGGCTTCTTTCAGATTCCTATCCATCCGGATGATCAAGAGAAGACCACTTTCACTTGTCCATGGGGGACATTCGCTTCTAGGAGGATGCCATTTGGATTATGTAACGCACCTGCTACCTTCCAGCGTTGTATGATGGCTATCTTTTCCGAGTACATTGAGGAGATCATGAAGGTATTCATGGATGACTTTTTGGTATATGGTTCCTCTTTTGATAATTGTTTGATTAACCTTTCTCTAGTGCTGCAACGTTGTGAAGACACTAATCTTGTTTTGAATTGGGAGAAGTGTCACTTTATGGTTAGTGAAGGAATTGTGCTAGGACACCTCGTTTCCAACCGAGGTATTGAGGTCGATCGAACTAAGATCGAGACTATTGCGAAACTTCCTCCCCCTTGTTCTGTAAAGGGTGTGCGGAGTTTTCTCGGGCATGCAGGTTTCTATAGGAGGTTCATTAAGGATTTCTCGAAGATTTATAAACCACTCACTAATCTCTTGAATAAGGATGTTGTTTTTGATTTTTCGCAAGAATGCCTTGATGCGTTTTACAGGATAAAGGAAGCATTGATCACCGCTCATATCATTCAACCTCCCGACTGGACTTTGCCCTTTGAGATCATGTGTGATGCGAGTGATGTGGCCGTAGGAGCGGTACTTGGACAAAAGAAGGATGGTCAGACCAACGCCATTTACTATGCTAGCAAGATGCTAGATGAAGCTCAACTGGACTACGCCACCACCGAAAAGGAGCACTTGGCGGTTGTATATGCTTTTGAGAAGTTTCGCTCTTACTTAGTGGGAGCGTAAGTTATTGTTTACACTGACCATGCAGCTATTCGTTACTTGTTTGCTAAGAAGGATGCGAAGCCGTGTCTTATTCGTTGGATTCTCTTGCTTCAAGAGTTTGACCTAGAGATTCGCGATAAGAAGGGGTCAATGAATTCTGTTGCGGATCACCTCAGCCGGCTACCTCCCTATTCGCTCGAGAAGGACGACCTACCCATAGATTATTCATTCCTCGATGAGCACTTGCATTTGCTGGAACGTTTGATAGACTTCTTTATCTCACCCCATGATGAAGGTGAAGTATGGGGTGAGGACACCTTCCAGCATGTTTAGGGATGATGTAACACCCCGAATTCTTAGAACTCGGGACATTACTGGTTAGGACCTCACAATGGGTCCCGGCCTCAGTTTGACAACAATATTACTAGGATCTTGCAACAAGACACAAATAAAGAAAACCGAAAAATAGTATTTTTAAGGTAATGAATGCAACACGGTCTAGCAGCCTAAAGTACTTAAACAAAGGAAACGAACAACTGTCTTAACCAAAAGGAAGAAAAGACAAACACAACCCCAACCCCCACTCTAAGGAGTACGGAGACCCGGCTGACCACTACTTCCGGATCACTCAGCTGCTGGTCTAACCTGCGGTAAATCTAAAAACACAACAAGAGGAACCATTAGCTAGTTATCTAAATATTAGAAGAATAATAGTAGCACACACACATAAAAATATAAACACCCAACATGCTTTCAAACAAGTCCATTTTATTATCTTGAGTTAAGTTACTCTTTCACGCTAATGATACTTATTTTGTGACACGAGGGATTCCCAAACCTCGCCTCCGCCCCCGTGTAACCATCAGGAATGGATCCGATGCATCTCACTTTGTACCTGCCCGGTCTGGGTATAGAGAACCTCCCAGTCTCCTGTCAGAGCTGGGCAGTGATGTCACGGCCCGTTATACATACACTTGGGCCTTAAACATAATAATAACAGTCGTCCTAGCAAGTTATTATTATTAAAACACGCACAAAGCACACACAACCACTATCACTCAACTAATACCCAGAAACTGGCTAAGTAAGTCGCAAGGACTTACCTGAGTCAAAATACACTCTAACACGTCTCAAACAGTCCGTACTCGTGGTAACTCAAACGCCTGTCAAATAAGGCATGTGTATCAAAATCACATCCAGATGTCCAACCTCATGCTAAGGAATTACGGAACAAGTTTCTTACGGTAAAAGACCATTTTACCCTCAGCCGAAGGCTTCTTAAATTTATTCTTAAACTTTCTAATTCCTTTTAAAACTTGTCTCCATACTTTGTGTCTCTCGGTTAGCTACTTATAGGTCACCAGTTCAAACTTGAATCCACTCAAAAAAAAGAATAGCACTCTTCCTCCTTCCCGGTTACCATCTATTACATATATTATCCGTATTATATACTTTAACCTTTCTCCTCAACTCACTTATTTAATTGTGTAATTATTCGGTACTCATATATATATATCTACATATTTTATTTCCCATCTTGTACGGATATAGGTACACTTACGTCATGAGTATATATATTCTTATTTTTCTTTATATATATAAATCCTGAAATCCCAACTTATTTATATATATATTTATATCTCTTTTACATAAATTCATAACTCCCAACTCGTACTTATATACGTAAGTCCATAAATCCGTATACTCTATACTTATACCTACAATTATTTTCCTATATAGATTACATATGTCTTTTATTATTAAGTTTCCATATAAATTATCCATGCTCCAACCTATACATTTATATATATATATATATATATATATATATATATATATATATATATATATATATATATATATATATATATATATATATATATATATATATATATATATATATATATATATATATATATATATATATATATATATCCGTACATATCCACTGCGCTAAAACATATATGATAATATATACGTCTCTCTCGTCTACAAGTTATTATACGTATACATATATATATATATATATATATATATATATATATATATATATATATATATATATATATATATATATATATATATAGCTGGTACATGTACTGTACCTATAAAACACTCCACATCGGCCTACTCCGTACCCTCGAATCAAACGCATTAGTCTTACTCCAACTTACAGTTTTCAAACAGCTAAAGAACTGCACATATTACCCTTCATCCTTGCTTATACATCCTACCTCTACTCTTACTGCTTAACCTACGTTCTTACTCACACTTATACTAGCAGGAGGGCAAAAGAGGCGGAGAAGAAGCCTTACCAAAATTACGGTCCGACAGGGTGCTAGGCGGTAAGGTCCTACGGTTGAAGGTAGTGGATCTCCGGCCGGGTTCGTTCTTTTTCGTTCCAGCGGCGCAAACAGGAGCAGTCGACTGGTGGTGCGTGCAGCGGCTGGTGCAAATGACGGTAGGGCAGCGAGGCGGCGCCGGTTTGGTGGTGACTGGTCTGCTGGCGGCCCAGGCAGTCCTCACTGGCTGTTGGCGCTGCGGGATCGACAAAGAAACTGCAACACTCGTGGTGGCTCCGGTGCTACTGCAGGGCCGAAGAGAGGATGACGGGGCGCTGGTCACGGATCTCCTACGGGAGACGGCGGAAGGCGCGCAGGCTCGGTGGCAGCAGCGGCGGCGGTTCAGTGGCGTGTGCCTGGTTGCACAGCAACGATTAGCGGATCCGACATTAGAGAGGGAGAGAACGAGGAGACGGAAGGCAATGGCTTACCGGTCTACAACAGCAGTCGGCGGAAGGCGCGCAGGCTCGGTGGCAGTAGCGGCGGCGGTTCAGTGGTTGCTGTTCGTCCGTCTTGCAAGAGCGAGGGAGCAGGACGCTGCTGTTCGTTTGTGTCCAGAAGAGAGACGACGGAAGCGGCATAGAATTAGGGTTAAGAGGGAATTAAGGTTAGGATTAGATTAGAGGATGGACTGATAATTGGGCCTCGTAGTGGGCTACATCCGGCCCGCTTTCTCATTAAATACGGATACGCAACTCGTTACTCGATTTATAATATACGGAACTAAATTACATTTTATATAAATTATTATCGTATTTTAAAAGTACCTAAAAGTTATTTCTGGCTACATAGTTTCATCATTTTATGTGACTTAAAGTCACATAAAATGATAACATTTAAACTCGTTTTATTTTATTTATTTATTTATTTAAGATTGTCGCATCGGAATTTGGTTAATTTCAGTTTACCGGAACTTTAAAATTTTCGGTTATTACAGATGATGCACGGTCCAGCTAGCGACCTTAAATCAAGCGCTTGTTGCGAGGCAACCCAAGGAATTGCTTTCTTTTCCCTTTTCTAGCTTAGTTTAGATAGTTTCCTTCGCTTTGTTTTTGCGTCCTCCTAGACAGGAATCAGGTAATCTCTAAGAAAGAATTACAACTCAGGAGCTACATGAAATGACTAAAGTTCGAGAATTTGAGAAGACGGAGTTCGACTGAGATACATCTCGGTTGCTTTCACAGTACCTCGACCGAAGTGTTATCTGTCAACCGAGGCGTCTAGGTCATACCACCACCACCAGCTGATGAGGATTGAGAGCTTCATGGATTTTTTGTCTGTATTTATTATGTAGTTCAGCTAAGTGCAGTGAGTATTTTGTTCTTAGACTTATATTTGACCCATTGGGACAATGTGTCCCAAGTATGGGGTATTTGGATGTATTACTTGACTTACGTGTTTGGTTGTATGACTCTTATGGATATTATTGTCTTATTTGGCTCTATATGCTTATTTGTCATTACATGCATTCATACAGGTTTTTGTTTGAGAAAAACATCGAAAACTGGTTTGAAAAAAAAAAATTCTTTATTGACCTCGACCGGGATGTTCTTGACTGGACGAGGTAGACACCTCGGATGACGTCAGAACACCTCGACCAAGGTGGGTTCTTAACTAAGAGTTTTTCGAAACGATTTTTGTGCTTCTTCTTTGGATATTACCTCAATGATGATTCTGTTTGCAGATTGGTTTTGAAATCTTTATATGCTCGAAAGGTTTTATGATATGTTTAAGTTGCAAAATGCTTTGTTTGAAGTTTAAAATACTTTGTTTTTATCAAAATTATGTTGGATTTGAAGGTTGACACCACATGATGAATTCTATCACATTCTTCTTGGGATGATTAAGGCAATTCATTCTCTTCTCTTCTTCTCCTTGATCATGCTTAGCCCCTCATATACATATTTGTCTCCTTTTACCTATCCGGGAATTTGGAAGCAAGCAAAGAAAAGCAAGTGAAAGTGAAGTTGAAATGTTGGCTGAAAGTGTTAGAAAGAAACAAATAGGTTTGGGGAAGTCGATCATGATGATGAGTAACTCGACACCATTCACATAGCCGGGTGTTTGTATCTTGTCAAAGTCGGATTGAGCGATATTCCTAACGGGTCATGGTATATGCATCAAGGGTTTGAGGCATCTTGAGAAATTGATGATTGTTGATTTCCTAGGCTTCAATTATTGTGCACCTCTGTCCATGCATCCCAAAAAGTATATTAAAATAAGCAAAGCTTATTGGTGGAAGATGTTGTGATTCAAAGAAAGTGAAGTAAGATCCTTTTCCCGAATTCTAGCACCACATTCCCTATATACATCCCACCCTCACACGTTTCTCGACCTCTTTTGGAAGTCCTTGAGACCTCGAGCTTATTGATTGACTTGGTGGTTTAAACTAGATTATACATGATTGATTTCGATAAATTTGATTTATTATGCATTCTATGATTTTCTACAAAGATGAACAACTTTCTTATATTTATAAAATGTTTTGATCATGTATTAATTTTATTTGCCATGAAGCATTCTCTTAGAGTGATGTACGAGTGGAGCACACCACCAAAAAGTTTTGAAATACTTTTCATTGATTTTTCTGACTTATAATTCATTCTATCTTCTACTTAAGATTTGGAACTTGCTTGGGGACAAGCAGGGGACAAGTATGGGGTATTTTGATAGCATGTATTATAGTGTATATTTTGGGGCTGGTTTAGACGTTTTATCTTCAATAATCTGCATGTATGGATGTATATTATGTGATTATATTGTTGTTTCATCTACATTTACGTGAATCGAGGTCTACACCTAGTTTCGTTGTAATTGTAGGTAAAATGGCACGTTCTGAACCATGCTTGGAGCATCCAGCAATTGAAGGATTTTCTGGAGGTTTTGAAGGAAGAATTGAAGGAAGTATTGGAGGATTGAAGTCCAAGGAAGGAAGGAATCATAGTTGGAGATAGCTTTTGAAGGAGTTTGTAAGACTTTCTTAGATTGTCTTTTTGGTTTATTGTCTTTGCCGTTGTGTGACTTGAGGAACGCAGTTTGTTTGTTATTTGATTTAGTTATTGAGACCTTTTTCTTAAGGTTTTCTTGTTCGAATTTAGATTCCTTTTCCATTAATTTGATTATTGTTATCATGATGATTGTTGGCTAAGTTTCTTATGCGATTCTAGGATGATTGACTGAAAGTTGTGGGAAAGACGATGATAGAATGATCTTAATCCCAGCAGGACCCTGAAAGCTCGAGCCTTTAACCTTAACCCTAGAACACCTCGCTCAGTCGATGAACATCTCGGCCGGGGTGGGATCTGACTGAACGAGGTGAACCTTTCCTGATCCGAAACTGAGTTTAAAAGTTTAAGTTTGCCAAATCCTATTATTATTACACCTTTCCTGGTTCAATGCAAGCCTAGGATGAGACTTACCGGTGATTCCTTTGTTTGTTTACCTAAGATCATGAGTGTAGGTAATAAAGGTTTATCCTTTGTTGAGGTTTGAGTGTGCCTTCATCCCATCTTTGTGAGTTAGCCTGAGACTGACCCGGTAAAGGTTAATTCTATTCCCTTGGGTGGTATGTTGGTTTGAGTTATAGTTCCTTTCTTAGTACCTTGAGACTTACCCGGTAATAGGAGCTTAGGTTTGGGATAGTGAGTAGTGAGACTTACCCAGTGATCTATTCCTACCTTAGAAACACCTTCCCTTTGCAAACCTCAACTTTGTCCGCGTTATCCTTTGAGATCGTGAGTCGGAACCACAACTAGATGCTTTAATCCCTAGAATCTGCATTTTCCCTTACTTTTATATCATCTTGATTGCTTTAATTGCTTATTCGCATATTTGTTCAAGCATACTTCTTGGGTTATAAATATTAAAGCTTGCGCACACCGTTTGGAGCGAACACGTCCTTCTCGGAATCTTCCCAAGCAATGATCCAAAATCTCTCTCTTCGGGTGTAAACAGCTGTCAATGCAAGCGTCTATGCGAAAACCTATACGAGCGTATGCGAACCTCTCTTTTTCTCCCTCCTTCAGCCTTCTTATAGGGAAAATTAGGGTTACGAGAAAGCCCAATAACTATTGCTGACGTGGCCAATATGACACGTGGAAACGTCATGGAAATCACGGTCTAGTGTAGCATTCCACGGTCGTGGTTTAGGGCGTTGAACTTTCTGTTGCTCTTCGACATCACCTTCCACGAACTCAATGCATAACAATGGTCGTGGTTTAGGTCGTGGAACTCAAAAGCCTTTGTGAAAGTCTTTGTTTCGTAAAGTTCTCTAATCATGCTCCTTCCTTAGCTTCTCAAATGAATCTCCTTGACATCTAGCGTGATCAAATACTCCTATTCCTTCGCATATGCTCCAATTCAAGCCTTTATTCACCTATAAACATAACAAAGCTAGTGTAGATCTCTATATCGACAAAATAGGTGAATATGCTCATAAATGCTTCAAACTCATATTCATGTACACATCTAAAAGGGAAAAACAATCAAAACAAGTGCCTAAAATATAGTCATATTTCATGCTATCAAAGGCCAAAGGCCGGTTCCGGTTTGGCGGTTTGGGATCGGCCGGTTTAGGTTTATGTTTGGACAAAGGTCAAACCTAAACCGGCGGTTCGCAAATCTAAACCGGCGGTTTAGGTTTGCGACCCACCTTTACTTCAAGTATTGTCAAAATCAAACATGTGAAACTTCAATTTAGATCACCAAGTCAAACAACATTCTTATGATCTCAAGGACTTTCAAGTAAGGTCAAGAATATGAAAAGGGTGGGAAACTTGTAAAGGAATGTAGTGTATGAATCCGGGAAAAAGGAACAACACAAACTCTTTTCTTTTCACCATTTGAACTAGCCACCAACTTAGAGTTTTGCTCTTTACTTTTTGCACAAAATTTTTTGACTTTACTTTTGGAAATATGGACAGCGGTGTACAAAAACTGAAGCCTAGGAGAATGGCGTTTCTCAATTTCGAGATGCCTCAAACCCTTGATGCACATACCATAATCCGTTAGGAATATCGCTCAATCTGACTTTGACAAGACACAAACACCCGGCTATATGAATGGTGCCGAGTTACTCATCATCATGATTGACTTCCCCAAACCTATTTTGCCTACACTTTGAATTCAAACAATTGCTTTCGGTGGTTGTTACACCACTCCTAGTAGTAATCGCCATTACTCGCCCCTTTGGATTGTCCTCCGTCTTTCCCGGGAGCTTCTCTTGGTCTCTAGGGACTTCTCCGGCCTTGCTGAACACTTGATTTTCTAAGGCCTTTTGTTCCTTTATCAACCGAAGTGATGTGATTCTCTAGTCCTTGGAGCTTTCCCAAGATTGTCTCCATCATAGTATCATGCTTATCCTTCTCCAGCTTGCCCGAGCCATTCGATATTTGACCCTGGCTTTTCAAAGGAGTAGAAGAAGATGGAGGTGTTAGAGAATTTTCATTTTGTGAATAGGAATTACCGGAGTTTCGTTGGTTGGATCTCCAATTGTTGTTGTTGGAGTTCCTGTTGTTGTTGTAGTTATTGTTCCGGTAGTTGTATCTCCAATTGTTGAGGGAAAATATTTGAGCTTGTGCAGCTTGAGTCAACTTCGCTCTTGGATCTCCATGGTTCCGATTACTAGGATCCACTTTTCGATGGGAATACTTCTCAATCACTTGGGCTTGCTTCTCAATGAAATCCCAAGCGTCATCCTCTCTCATGTCCATGAATGTACCACAAGAAAGAGATTGGAGTTTGAATTGTGTCTTCACATCCAATCCCTTATAGTAGATCTCCAACGATTCCAGCTTTGAAATGCCATGGTGTGGGAAATCCAATAGAAGATCCTGAAACCTTTCCCAAGATTGAAACAAACTTTCGTTAGGTTTAATGGAAAAAGCATTAATCTTACCTCTCAACTCCACCGTCTTGGATGGCGGAAAGAACTTGGTGAGGAACTCTGAAGTTAAATCCTCCCATGTGTTAAGTATTCTAGCCGGAAGAGCTTGATATCAAGACAAAGCCTTGTCCTTCAAAGAGAAGAAGAACGATTTTATCTTGTAGTTGTTGTTGACAGCCCTCTTCGGCTTCAATCTCTCCATAAGAATCTCGAAATTCTGTAAGTGTTGGTGTGGAGATTCAGCATTCGTTCCACCAAATTGACTTTGGCAAACCATGGTAATAACTTGCGGGCTAAACCCGAAATGCAGGATGTCTTAACCTCCGAAATTCACACCTTAACGGCGTGGTTGCTGAATTGGATTCATCCGTTGCCCAAGGGTTCGTGGTTCATCCCCGCCATCAGCAACTCTCACATCTCCAACGGGAATGCGAGGATCAACATGTGGTCTAGGATTGTCACGAACTGGATGGATTATTGGTGCAATATCCTCTAGTTCCGGCATGTCTTCATCGTCGGATGATTCAGCAATATATTCCTTAGCTTTCTTCTTCTTCTTCTTCTTCTTCGCATCATTCCTCTCTAGTTTCATGTCTAGAATCACTGCTCGAAGCTCATCTATTTGAAACTGATTACGTTCCTTTTCCTCCAAGCGAACCTTCTCACTCAATTGGAATTGAGTTCGAGTTTCATCCAACTCCTCTTGGATGTTCCTCTCAATATTTTCAGCCATCTATTTATATTTCTGTTTTCTTCTCAAAGTTTTCTCAAGTTCGGGATCAAAAGGAACGAGATCTTTGATAGATCTAGTCCTTCGCATATACATAAAGAATTTGCAAAAATAACTCAAAGAAGGCAAATCAAATCACAAGAGCAAAAGCTCCCAAGCTCGACAACCGAGAGCCGAATTTGGTCTAGACCAAATCCCCGGCAACGGCGCCAAAAACTTGTTCGCTCGAAAGTGTGCGTGCAAATAAGCCTTAAATTTATAAAACTGAAATCAAAGCAAGCGAACCCGCAGTGTACGGATCGGCGTAGTAAAGCAAGAATTCCAGAGTATCGAACTCAGGGATTTGAGGGATCAAATTCAATTCACAAATCGTCGAGCAATTAAAGTATAGAAGCTTTGCAAATATTAGAAAAACAACAATCCTAAAGATCCAGGTATCCAATTGTGGTAATTGATTCAAGATATTCTATAGATATAAGGACAGATACAGGATTGCAAAGGTATATCTAAGGTAAGGTATTGTACGGTGAAGTTTCCAAAACCCTATATATCTCACCTAAATACTCTCTCTATAAAGGTTGTTGAGGCTGAAGTATAGAAAGGATCTAAGGACAAGAATTACTTTCAAATACCCATGCCCAAACCCAAGGGATCAAAGATAAGCCAAAACGGTTAAGGATGTGACACTCGAAACCGAAATAGAGGATGTTGAGTCTCACTACTACCTAGGAAAGGCAAGTCAAGGCTAGGTTAAAGCAAATCTTCAACTTTGGATCAAAAGCAAAAGCAAAGGTCAAACGACAGAGGAAATCACGGCTAGATCTTGACGAACCACAACCGTGGTTTTCAAGAACAGACTGTGGAAAAGGCTGTCGACGAGGTTTCTCGCAACTCTCAGGGTCCAATCTGTTTACGATCAATCTATCATCATCTAAGCCACAACTATCAACCCTTCACATTAGAATTGGTAAAGGGTTTTAGCCAATAACCATCATCATTGAATCAAAAATCAAGTTTAAAAGAGAAAAAGGTAAAATCCTCGAAAACTCAATAATAGTCGAAATCAATCTCAAATCGAAACAACCAATGTATGTGTTTAATGAATGCGGAAAAAGGGAACAGAAATCCTCACAACAATCTTAAGAAACAATGAAGAACGGGATGTCAATCCGTCTCCAAATGTAAATCCTAAGATAATCTCTAAGTACGCAATCTCCAAATCGCGTCCTTCTCGGAATCTTTCCAAGCAATGATCCAAAATCTCTCTCTTCGGGTGTAAACAGCCGTTAATGCAAGCGTCTATGCGAAAATCTATACGAGTGTATGCGAACCTCTCTTTTTCTCCCTCCTTCAGCCTTCTTATAGGGAAAAATAGGGTTACGAGAAAGCCCAATAACTATTGTTGACGTGGCCAATATAACACGTGGCAACGTCATGGAAATCATGGTCTAGTGTAGCATTCCACGGCCGTGGTTTAGGGCGTGGAACTTTTTGTTGCTCTTCGACATCACCTTCCACGAACTCAATGCATAACCATGGTCGTGGTTTAGGTCGTGGAACTCAAAAGCCTTTGTGAAAGCCTTTGTTTCGTAAAGTTCTCTAATCATGCTCCTTCCTTAGCTTCTCCAATGCATCTCCTTGAAATCTAGCATGACCAAATACTCCAATTCCTTCGCATATGCTCCAATTCAAGCCTTTATTCACCAATAAACATAACGAAGCTAGTGTAGATCTCTATATCGACAAAATAGGTGAATGTGCTCATAAATGCTTCAAACTCATATTCATGTACACATCAAAAAGGGAAAACAATCAAAACAAGTGCCTAAAATATAGTCATATTTCATGCTATCACTCCTCAAAAAATTCCTTCTTTTCCCCCAAGAAATTCAATGCGCTGTTGTGCCTCCTTGGTGCTCTTCAATGGTACCAAAAACCACAGTAAATACATAGCCCACTCGCCGCCGCTAGTGGCTGAATCTTTCGAAACCATCGATAAAGTGAAAGTAAAGTTCCAAGACAAGGAGGGCTTACCCCCGGACCAACAACGCCTCATCCTCGCCTTGGTTCTCCGATCAGTGGTGGTGCAAAAAAAAGAAGGAAATTTAAGACTTTCTTGTTTGCTACCGGTGTTTCTACATGAATCCTTAGGGTTCAACCAAAGGTGTGGTGTTTCCTTTTTCGGCACCGTCTATGTGGTAGCGGTGTTTTGCTTGTTGCGCCTTGTGCCTTCCCCCTGACGACGTGTCTTCTTTTTTTTGTTTGTTTGGGAGGTTTGGTTTTCAAATCGTTTCTTTTTTCTCCCTCCTCCTTCCTTTTCATCCTCTCCTCTTCTGTCTCTGTTGCGTTCGTTTCCTTCTAACCCCAATCTCACTCCGACTTCTCTTTTGTACAAGGGGTACAAAGAGATCTAAATTTGAAATTCCTTCTATTTATATTAATCTCAACTCCTACATTTTCTAGGAATGGTATTGACCTACCAAGTTTCCCGAATTCTACCAAATATACTACTGAGGCCACAAAGTCTAAAACCAGTTACAAAAAAAAAAATTGTTAGCCCTAACAAAGCTAATAATCCTAAACATTCGATGAATGACAAAGGAAAAAGAACAACGGAGGAACAAATTGTCCAGGAGGAAAACATCATTAATAGGGAGGATAAAATCCGTATCACTACCAATTCTTTATATGGGACTGAAATGTCAATCTTTAGCCATTTGACTCTCGATTCGACTACTGTAACTAGTGTGCTGCTTTATAACCATTATGTTTACATCTTTCACAAGACTGTTTCTCGAAGGAACCATGGCAATGTGAAGATGTCTACTATCGGACCACTGTCTTTCCTTACCTGTGTTGCTTGCTTACTAATTTTATTGATGGTATTGAACCCATGTCATAACCATTTTGTTCCTCTTCCTGTACTGTTGTGGTTAAACTTTCATATCAACTGCGAAATCTACTTGGCTTTTCCATTTATGTGGTTTTGGATTTTATCAATGTTGGGCCTTAACTGCTAAATGGAGTTCGGGTCCACTCCACCTTGATCATTCGAGATTCGGTCTAACCCTCTGCTCCGGATTCCAAGCCCATCAAAAAGAGCTTTACTTCCTCTATGTTAGATATGATCCATCAGATTTTCAAACCATTAATCGATGTGTAAGTAAACTACTCCCACCTTGCAAAAAACCTACCATATTTTTGGGTTACTATTAATACTGAAGATTCGATAGGTGATATAAATAAGATAGATAATACTCTAGAAGGGGAGTTGAATAGAGTATGGGAACTTTTCGCAAACCAAATCTCAAGGCCTTGAAACTCCTTTCAAGGGTCTTGATGTCAATCTGTGCTACTAGTGAAACTTTGATTTCAAGGACTTTGAAATTCTATTTCAAGGGCCTTGACTTCTTGCTCCTGCAAAACAAAGTTAGTCACAGTAAAGTATATATGGTGCGGAATTGAAAAGATTGACACGAGGATATGTTTACGAAGTTTGGCTCTAAATAGCCTACTCTCCGTCCCAAGGTATATCTGTAGGATCTAACTATCTATTATCAACTTCAAAGAGTCTTAGATACAAACTAGAAGAAATCCCCTTCTTCTCTCACTTGTAGCCAATGCTACAATCTAGCTCCAACTCTTAACCTAAACATAATAGCCTAGTTAATTCGCAGAGTAACACACTCTAGTATAACACTTTTTAGATCTACCAATGGAGCTCTTGTGTTTTCTGTCTCTAAGGGAATAAAACTTTTATGTGAATGTGAGAAAGAAAAACAACGAATGAAGATGATTAGGTTGCTTGAGGATGCAAAAATGTTTTCCGGTGTAAGCTTGTATTTTTACTTCTTCGACCATCATCATCATTTATATCTTCTATGGAAAGATCTTCTAGCCGTTGAAGAGATGACCGTTTGAATATCAATCTTCTTTTCCATGAAGATCGTAAGGTAGACGTTGCAAGTCTTCAGTCCCTACGAACACGTTGAGTCTTTTACTCCTTGATCTTCTCGTCTTTCTGTTGGATAAGAGAGAAGATATTTTTTGCCGTTTTCTTGTTTAGAAAATTTTCAAGAAAAGATTCTCTATTCTTCGGTTGAGATCTTTCTTCGGCTGACAAAATCCTTGCTGATGAGATCTTCTTGTTACGGAATCTTCAACGAAGATCTTCAATTTATTTGAATCCTTGTGCCGTGCAGCTTAGATTCCAAGGCCCTTGATTTTGTCCTTTTGAACTTGTTCTTGAATCCAACTTCAAGGCCCTTGACATGTAGATATACAACCTGCACTGAATTCAATCCAACCAAATATATAGAAATATAATCAAGTACATTGTTAGTATATCCAACTGCTATATTTGTGTGAATTCTTCCATCATCAACACCTGTAAACCATTTCAATCAAGGTAGAGTTTTCAATCTCCCCCTTGATGGAAGACAACACAAAGTTTCTTACCTGCATTTGTTAGTTTAGCAATGCATATAACAATCTCAAAACTAAAAATGCAGAATGTAGTATATCGAAATGTCGGATCATATTTCTCCCCCTTTGTCTTTCAACAAGGGAGAAAAAACAGTCAAACCAGGAAGTCTTAAAAATCAATTACAGACCCAAAAACCAAATGTATTTCCAAACAAAAAAATATTTTTCAAAAACTCATGAAATGCCGAGAGTCTTCAGTCTTCCTTGTACCATTTGGAGGAACTTCCTTTTCCATAATAGTCTCGTAGACACATATCTCTCGATCGATCCTTTGCATCAGCAAGATCACGTTCTTTAAGAGATAGGTCAGTTCCTCTTTGTGTAGACTCCTTTGCATACTTCTTGACGACCCCAAATTCTTCGATTGTCAACATATCTGGATTTTCTGGCATTGGCTGTCAGATGGGTTTATCTTTGACAACTTTATGACACTAATCCATAACCTTCTCAGCATCCTTATGGGTTTCATGTCCATCCTCCTCTGGTATTGGTTTGATACTACTTGCAACTGTTAAAGTCATAGCACTCACATGAAATAACTGGTTAATCTTTTGATTCAGAATTTCCAGCAGATCTTGAGCTTAATCCATCTGATCAGTCATTGACACTCTAAACTCTATAAAGTCGGAAGTTAATGAAGTCAACGATTCTTCCACAAAATTCAGTCGCTGTTGTGTAGTAAAATTCCATTCAGGCTGCTCCATTAACACCCACACAGTACTAAAGCCCACTTTAGTCTTTTTAATTCCTATTGTCTCAAAGAAATTTTCATCTAATCCATCATTGTACAGATTCAACACCTCACTAGAATAATCTACTGAAAAATGTGTGAATATTATGGGAAGCAAATTCCCATAAGGTAGGTGACTAGTGCTTGGAGAATTAATCACATTCACCATATGAGACAAAAGAATTTCACGCAGATTCACCTTCAACCCATTCAAGGCATTGTAAGTCAACATCAGCACAGAATTGGTTATAATCTCTTTGTTGTCAACTCTACGGACAATGCATCTCTCTATAATAGAATAGACTATCCTAGCCTCCAGATTTAAACAGGTAATGGTTGGAGGTGATAAGGCATTAGGAAGGAGAAGTTTTTCTTTTCCTAGCCTTAAAGTTCTAGCAGGGTTTGAGTCTTCTGAAGCATCATACAAAGGAATCCCAAAAATAACTACTATAATTTCAGAAGTGAGGGCGATTTTCTTACCTTTGATAACCGAGTTTAGAATCCATTCCCCTCTCTCACGCCTTGCCGTCAAGTTGGCATAGAACAGTCTTGTCAGGCGAGGATATGACGATTCCCCTGGATTCAGCATAATCCATTTAGAGCTTGCTTGGAGCGCTTCAAGCCTTGGCATAGACGAGCAAGTAAACAGTTCGTTGTGTACTCCTTCACACATGCACTGAAAGCAGTCATCATATTCCTTGACCCACTTTTTAGCTGATGTTGGCTTGATGAACCAACTTGATGGTAACCCTGTTCTAGCAAAAATATCCGCATCACTAGAGAACCCAGATGAACTTGAACTCAACCCCGAGTCAGAACTTAAATTAGAGTCGGACGACACTTGAACGACCCTCTATCGTTTTGGAGCTGAGGATGTTGCTTCGTTGACTGAAGATCTCTTGGGAGCCATTGAGAAATTTTGAAAAAACGATGAAGAGGGTTTTGGAAATTTGGAAGAGTAAAGCACCGTTCTTTCAAAAGCAAAGGGAAGCGGAAGAAGGGAAGAGAAGAGGTATTTAAGGAAAGAAGTCTAATTAACGTAAGATCAAAAGATTTTAAAGATCTTGAGTGATAAAAATTCATTCCATAAATTTAGGCAACCACTTTTCAAAATCCTTTGAATATGAAAACAAAACTTTTGAAATCCCTTTTAAAGAATAAAAATTAGATAATTCAATATCTAAAAGATATGAATTTCTAATTGATCCGTTTTATTTATGTACCCTTTGAAATATATTTCTAGGCCCTTGAAAACATCAATTGGGTTGCATGCGTAGGATGACTAAACTCGTTTACTCCCCTATGTTAAAGCTTCCTAGTTCAACATACCAAGTTCTAATCTAATAAAATTAAATTGTTCCTCAGGAAGAGGCTTGGTAAAGATATCTGCAAGCTGCAAGTTAGTTGAGATAAAAGAAATCGAAACATCACCTTTCTCCACATGATCACGTATGAAGTGATGCCTTACATCAATATGCATAGTTCTTGAATGTTGCACAAGATTTTTTTGTTATAGAAATAGCACTAATATTATCACATTTTATAGGAATACCTCTCAAGTCAAAGCCAAGGTCACGAAGTTGTTGAGCAATCCAAAGAATTTGAGAACAACAAGCTCCTACAGCTATGTATTCAACTTCAGTTGTGGATAGAGCAACAGAATTTTGCATCTTCGAGTGCCAACTGATTAGGGATGACCCTAAGAATTGACAACATCCAGAGGTACTTTTTCAATCAACCTTATAACTTGCAAAGTCTGCATCTGAATAGCCAACAAGATGAAACGAGCTTTGACGTGGGTACCATAACCCTAGATCCTTAGTGCCATTGAGATACCAAAAAATTCTTTTCACAGCTATCAAGTGTTGACTCTTTAGGATCATCTTGAAATCTTGCACACATGCACACGCTAAACATAATGTCATGACGACTAGCAGTTAGATACAACAATGAACCGATCATACCTCGATACTCCTTTTGTACTACACTTTTACCGTTCTTGTCATGATCTAGCAAAAGTGTTGAACTCATAGGAGTCTTTGCAACCTTAGATTGATCCATTTTGTACTTTTTAAGCAAGTCTTTAGTATACTTGCTTTGATTGAGGAAAATTCCTTTCTTTGCTTGTGTAACTTGAAGTCCAAGAAAGAAATTAACTCTCCCATTAAGCTCGTCTCAAATTCCCTGCACATAATATCTGAAAATTCCTTGCAAAAGGAATCATTATTAGCACCGAATAATATATCATCAACATAGATTTGTACTACTAAAATGTCGTTACCTCTAGTTTTGATAAACAATGTTTTATCAATCAAACCTCTTTTGAAATTGTTTTCAAGAAGATATTTAGACAATCTTTCATACCAAGCTCGAGGAGCTTGCTTAAGACCGTAAAGAGTTTTATCTAATTTAAAAACATGATCCGGAAATTCATCATTTTCAAAACCAAGAGGTTGAGCAACGTAGACTTCTTCTTCTAAGAAGCCGTTTAGAAAAGCACATTTTACATCCATTTGAAAAAGTTTTATGCTCATGAAAGATGCAAATGCAAGTAACATACGTATGGCTTCTAACCTGGCAACAGGAGCAAAAGTCTCCTCATAATCAATACCTTCTTCTTGGTTATAGCCTTGTGCTACAAGTCGTGTTTTGTTTCGTATGACTTTGCCACTTTCATCCAATTTGTTTCGAAAGACCCATTTCGTGCCAATAACTGATTGATATTTTGGTCTTGAAGTAAGAGTTCATACCTTGTTCCTCTCAAATTCATTTAATTCATTTTGCATGGCAATGATCCAGTCTGGTTCTTGAAGAGCTTGAATGTAGTTCTTTGGCTCGACAAGTGATACAAAAGCAGAGAAGGCACAAAGATTATTTACTTTAGATCTAGTTTGAACTCCAGCATTTGGATCTGAGATCACATTCTCTTGTGGATGATACGAGGAGTGTTGAACTTTTCTTCTTTTGATAGATGATGTAGATCCAGAAGGTTGAGCTGAATATGTCTGACTCGATTCAGATACCGTTTGTGCATTACATGTTGTTCCAATCTCAAGGCCTTGAAGTTGGGTTTCAAGCCCTTGAAGTGGAGTTCTGTTGTCACAGTTTCCAGTTTCAAGGTCTTGAAGGTGTGTTTCAAGGTCTTGAGGATTTTCTTTGGTATCTTGAATCTTTTCTTGCATATTCTTGTCTTGTCCTTTAGGATCTTCCTCTTCATCCGAAATGTGATCTTCTCTTTGATTCAGATTTAAATCTGCAAAACTCTCACTCAAAGTACCATCATTGCTTTCATTAAAAATAATATGAATGCTTCCCTCAACAACTTTGGTACGTTTGTTATATACTCGATAAGCTTTACTATTTGAAGCATATCCAATGAATATAGCTTCATCACTACGTGCATCAAATTTCCCGAGATTGTCCTTTCCATTATCGTGAACAAAACAAGTACATCCAAAAGGTTTGAAGTATGAAATATTTAGTTTTCTTCCTTTAAAGAGTTCATAAGGAGTCTTTTTCAAAATAGGGCGAATTAAACATCTATTTAAAATATAATTTGCGGTGTTTACTGCTTCAGCCCAAAAACTTTTTGGCAAATCATTTTCTAAAAGCATTGTCCTAGACATATCATCAAGAGTGCGATTCTTGCGTTCCATAACTCCATTTTGTTGAGGAGTTCTAGGAGTTGAAAAGTTATGAGAAATACCATATTTTGCACAAAATAAATCGAACTTTAGTTGATCAAATTCTCTACCATGATCGCTTCTTATACAAACGATTGGTAGGTTTTTCAAACTTTGTAACCCCTTCCACAATTTTGAAAACTCAAATAAAGCTTCAGATTTTTCTCGTAGAAAAGATATCCATGTAAAACGAAAGAAATCATCTACTATAACAAGGATGTATTGTTTTCCTCCGGAAGATTTGACACGCATAGGTCCACAAAGATCCATATGTAAAAGTTCAATATGTCGAGAAGAACTTACAACTTTCTTAGGTTTGAATGAACCTCTTGTGTGTTTACCTTGTGTACATGCTTTACATAGGTCATTAACCTTGAAGTTTAGGTTTGGCAAAACACGTACCAAATCTTTTGTAAGTAGCTTCTGCATGGTGTGCATGCTTACGTGGCCAAGTCTTCTATGCCAAAGCCTTGGATCATCAGTAAAGGCCTTTAGACATTTTAACTTAGTTCCTGCGACTTGGTTAGTACTCAAAGAATAAACATTATTACACCTAGGAGCAATAAGCAATACTTCTCCCGTCTTTATGTCTTGAACTTCACATTTTTCTTAATCAAACATGACTTTATTGCCTTTATCACAAATTTGAGAAATACTTAGCAGATTATATTTCAAGCCATCAACTTAATAAACATCATCAATAAAGTTGGATGAATCAAAGCAAATTTTACCAATGCCAATTATGTCACACTTTCCTTTATCACCAAGAGTAATAGTTTCAGATGATTGCTTCTTTAAATTTGAGAATAAAGAACTCTTTCCACTCATGTGTCTTGAGCAACCACTATCTAATATCCATTTGTGCTCCTTTACCTTGGTGATATCCTGCAAAACAGCTAACATCAACCTTTTCGGGTCGACCAAATGGCATATTTTGGTTCATACTCAGGTTCTCTCATGTTTGGTGGTCTAGTACCTTTAGGAACCCAGATTTGTTTGACTTGTTTCCTTAAACATAAAGGATATGTTTTTCTGATGATATAAGGATCATTTATTCTATAAGGACATGTAGATTTAACATGACCCTTTTTACAACAATAGAAGCAGGTAGGCATATGAATGCTTCCTTTAGCCGTAACAAAAGTGGTGATAGGTTTTATAGGAAAGCTCCTATGTTACCATATACCATTTTTGTTAAGTGAAGATTGTTGTTCACCCATCATTCTTTCCAAATTAGCTTTTGAACGAGTAAACTTAATGAGTGATGCCTTCTGGTCTTCACACATTAAAGTCAGATCAACTTTCTCTTTCTCTAGATTGATATAGTTTCAATGTAGAGAAAAGAGGTTGTCCTTGAGAATCAGGTTTTCTGATTCCAAGGCCTTGGTATTGTCATCAAGTTCTTCCTTTTCCAGTGTTAAGATTTTCAATCTCCAGAGACATTTCACTCAATTGTTTATCTTGTTCATGAAGTTTTTCTTTGAAAGAATTTATCCTTATTCTATGTTCCTTATCACTCAAGATAATATCCTTAAGGAATTGTTTAAGGTCAATCTCAGGTTGAGACAAAATTGTACTTACCATATTGTCGAAGTATAGATTTGAGTTATCTTCATGATCGGCCATAAGACACAAGTTTGCTTGTTCTTGTTCATCTTCTGATTCATTTGTCGATTCTGAATCACTCCCTGAAGCAACCACGGCTTTCTTCTTTTGATCATTCTTCTTGAAGTTGGTCCTCTTTTTTTGTGGACAATCCTTCACCAAATGATCTGTTTCACCACATTCAAAGCAAGTCAGTACTTTCGTTTTCTTATTAGAGTTAGGAAACTTACCTCGGGGTTTTGATGCTCGTGGAAATTCTCGGTTTACAGATTGTTTCTTTATCTTGAGAATTCTTGCTAAACCTTTAGAGATCATGGCGAGAGCATCGTCTTCATTATCATTATCACTATTTTCTTCATCAGAAGGTAACTCATCTCTTCTGGATTTTAATGCCAAATTTTTGGAGTTGGATGGGAGTTCTCCATCTTCTTCGCCAAGAATCATTTCATGTGTGATGAGTTTTCCAAGTAAATCATCAAGAGGAAGAGTAGTGACATTTTGAGCTTCTTCAATGACAGTCATCTTTGGTCCCCACTTGGCTTTAGGTAAACTTTTTAGAACCTTTCTCACTTTTTCTTCATTTGTGAAGGCCTTTCCAAGTGAGTCTAGATTGTTCACGATCTCAGTGAATCTGGTGAGCATTTCTTTGACTGGTTCATTTGGATTCATCTTGAATAGCTCGTATTGTCTGAGAAAGATGCTAATCTTTGTTTCCTTGACTTGACTTGTTCCTTCGTAAGTGACAACAAGCTTGTCCCATATTTCTTTTGCACTTTTGTATGATGAGATGCGGTCGAATTCATTAGCATCTAATCCACAGTAAAGTAGATTCATTGCCTTGTAATTTTTTGACACACTGTCCAGGTCTGCCTGTGTGAAGTCTGATTCCTGCTTCGGGACTTGGACGCCTTCAACCGTTGTCATTGGAACTTTTGGTCCATTTTGAATAATGCTCCAAAGCTCCATATCCTGGTCAATCATGAACATACGCATAAGTGATCTCCAATGAGCGAAGTTGTTGTCACAGAAGAGTGGTGGTCGAGATGAGGATCTTCCTTGAGCAAATCCACCATCACCTATAAGATTCATGATTAGTCTCACTGATGGTTAAATCAATAAACGTGAGTCTAGCTCTGATACCAATTGAAGAACCGATAGGTGATATAAATAAGATAGGTAATACTCTAGAATGGGGTTGAATAGAGTATGGGAACTTTTTGCAAACCAAATCTCAAGGCCTTGAAACTCCTTTCAAGGGCCTTGATGTCAATATGTGCTACTAGTGAAACTTTGATTTCAAGGACTTTGAAACTCTATTTCAAGGGCCTTGACTTCTTGCTCCTGCAAAACAAAGTTAATCACAGTAAAGTATATATGGTGCGGAATTGAAAAGATTGTCACGAGGATATGTTTACGAAGTTAGGCTCTAAATAGCCTACTCTCCGTCCCAGGGTATATCCGTAGAAACTAACTATCTATTATCAGCTTCAAAGAGTCCTAGATACAAACTAGAAGAAATCCCCTTCTTCTCTCACTTGTAGTCAATGCTACGATCTAGCTCCAACTCTTAACCTAGCTATAATAGCCTAGTTACTTCGCAGAGTAACACACTCTAGTATAACACTTTTTAGATCTACCAATGGAGCTCTTGTGTTTTCTCTCTCTATGGGGATAAAACTTTTATGTGAATGTGAGAAAGAAAAACAACGAATGAAGATGATTAGGTTGCTTGAGGATGCAAAAATGTTTTCCGGTGTAAGCTTGTATTTTTACTTCTTCGACCATCATCTTCATTTATATCTTCTATGGAAAGATCTTCTAGCCGTTGTAGAGATGACCGTTTGAAGATCAATCTTCTTTTCCATGAAGATCGTAAGGTAGACGTTGCAAGTCTTCAGTCCCTACGAACACGTTGAGTCTTTTACTCCTTGATCTTCTCGTCTTTCTGTTGGATAAGAGAGAAGATATTGTTTGCCGTTTTCTTGTTTAGAAAATCTTCAAGAAAAGATTATCTATTCTTCGGTTGAGATCTTCCTTCGGTTGACAAAATCTTTGGTTGATGAGATCTTCTTGTTACGGAATCTTCAACGAAGATCTTCAATTTATTTGAATCCTTGTGTCGTGCAGCTTAGATTCCAAGGCCCTTGATTTTCTCCTTTTGAACTTGTTCTTGAATCCAACTTCAAGGCCCTTGACATGTAGATATACAACCTGCACTGAATTCAATCCAACCAAATATCTAGAAATATAATCAAGTACATTGTTAGTATATCCAACTGCTATAATTGTGTGAAATCTTCCATCATCAACACCTGTAAACCATTTCAATCAAGGTAGAGTTTTCAAATACAATTAAAAAAAACTCCCCTTTACAATCTTTAATTCACCTTATTAAAATCTAAAACAAAACAGACCTACCAAAAAGTTAAACCAAAGCCCAATTTATCAAAGCATTCAAACTTATCATAAAACAAACAAAAATTACGGAATTTTACTTATCTTTGATAAGTCATTATTCTTTGTGTAAAAGCCTCACCAAGATCAAAATAAGAGCACTTCTATTTTGCAATGCTCCTTTGCTTTAATAATTTTTTAAAAAAACAATCCGTTTTGAACAATGTTTTCCTTGTAAATCACACTCTTTAAACCATTAAAGTTGTACATATGTTTATATCACGATACCCGTGTACTGCAACTTCGTCTTCTCTATTTTGATGCTGTCTTTGGTGGTGTTTTGAGTGTTTGTCGAGAAGGGGGCGTGGATGTGTGATCGACTCCCGACGGCTCTGTTGTAGTCCAAATCTGAGGTGTTCACAATTGTTTCCTAGGCTCCCTATCTGTGTACTTCCTTCGAAGATAAACATTCTTGCCCGTCGCTTCTGGATGACTAGATCATGTTGCTTTCCCTTGAAGACTTCCCTGCTTTCGGGTTTTTATGATGTATTTTTGTGTTTTCTTTTTCTCCTTTGTTGTGGTCCTTCATGACGGTTAGTCCGTTTGCAAATTTTTGTCGGCCTTTTGATCCAAAAATAAAAAATCAAAGCAATTACCAACAGGGTTTTTCCTTTCAAATGAACAGAGATTTGCAAGGTTTTTCCTTTCACAAGCTAATAATACAAATCCCATTATAGACAACATTAAGAACCAAAAATAAATTTTCCATAAGATTTATGGCATAAGAATGGTGATCAATGGACTTCCCTCTTAACTTCATCTACAATCGTCAACCTAGGGATCTAACCAAATGCATAAGAAGAAGATCCATAAATCAAGCAAACTACAAAAATTAGAACACAACATTATCCATGCTCATCATCAAATCCAAACCAAACCCTCCAAAACATTATCAATTTATTTTTCTTCAATTAGAAGACTATTAAGTAGTCATAATTTAAAAACATAATAATAAAAATTAATATAATATTAGATTTTATGTTGCTTATTAAATGATCTTGGTCAAATGCAAAAAAAGACGAATTTTTGTTCTTCCTCAACATACTTTCAGCTCCAATAATCTACACGGTTAACATTTTCTTATGCAACAAATGGTAAACACTACCTTATCCTTTATAAATATTTATCTAGTTATGGTCAATTTTAGATGAAACCAAGAATCCTTGGTATTTTAAGAAACAAATTTATATTAATAAATGTCATCAGTTTTTTAATTGGACAAAAATTATTTTGTATTGAGTGTTAAATTAAAATGGAAAATTTTGGTAACTAGGCCTTTTTGAAAAACTAGAGTAGTAACTAGGATTTTTAATGTTTTAATTAAGTAAATATACCCCAACCTTTTGTATTTATTTTTAAACTCTACACACTCTTCTCTCAAGGGGTATATTTACTAAACACAAAACTAGAAAAAGCCTAGTAAACCAAATTGTTTCAATTAAAATTAGCTTACATTCTAATACAAAATGATTTACGATGTGAAGTTTACCGTGCCCAATTTTCTTCTACTTTTGTGCATGTTCTTTCTTTCGTTTTCAATGTTGTCATTTTTTTTTTTAATAGATACACTTAACAGTTTCTTCTACTGTACCCAATTTTCTTCTATAGTATAGACATATATGCATATATAATTTAGTAGTTTACTAACTAAAAATCTATAGAATGTTTGGTAGAACTACTATGAATTTTATGGTTTGTCGTCAACAAAAACCAAATTGGTCATCACCTAGGTTAAGTTGCAAAAATTCAATAATCATTAACTTGATGCTCTAATAAATTGTATGATAGATCTTATATATATAGGTGCTCCAATCAAATGGATTCAATGATATTGATGTTTGGATGAGTTGGGTGAAATAGAAAATGAAAAAGGTGTCCAATACTCTATAGATGTTTTGATAAACATAGCATTATGATTTTGAATCTCAAAGATTAAAATTTTGGAATATTGTTGACAATACACAAAAAAAACCCTTCTATTTTGATGTTTAATGTGTTGTTGATAATGCAAATAAAATAATTGTGTTGTTGACAATATAAAAATATATAATTAGGTGTAAATGTGATGTTTAATGTTTTATAGGAAGAGAAGGTCGGCCAAGGGGAAGCAATCCTTTTCTGTGTGGGTCGGGCTCTTCCGGCCCATGAAGAAAAGAGACATGAGCTACAAAGGCAGCGGGCCTGTGGCCTACAGGCCTCTGCTGACTGGGTCGGACTCTCCTTTCATTTGGCTTTTCAAAGAAGGACTCAGGTGACCATCTACTCCTACTACAATAGTTGATCGGTCATCAAAAAACCATTGGCCCAAACCTAAGAGTACGTGTTTTATCACAGATGAAAACCCTACGGCTCACGATAATCATCCAAGATGATATTATAGACACTATAGTCCTTTCAAGTACCGAAGTGGAGTTATTAACGAAATCATGTTTACAACACATAGGCTCTCCGTGCGATCAAGGAAGTTGAGGTCCAGGTTGAATTGATTGAGACCCGATAGTGAAGAATTGAAGATCGCATGAAGCAACATTATTGATTGGGCTAACTTGCACCTCTAGTCGACCCGATTGGTCCAACATTTTTGAGCATTTAACTTTATCTTTCAAGACACTAATTGCATTTCGATGTTAGTCATGCTATCTCAATATAGATGTCGGCCTGACTTGGTCCAAATCAATGTTGCTTCGGAATATCTATCTTTTTCCTTTTTACCTTTTTTTTTTCTCTAGTAACTTTTAACTTGTCCACTTGTACGTTTTTATCTTTTATTTTTATTAAAGATGGGGTTTAGTAGGATTACCGTCTAACCCTAGAAAAATTAAGTTAGATATTAAGGCGTTTAGCCATTACATATTTTAACCAATTTTTTATTGGAGAGTTTCACTATAGATATTGTAGAAATTGGGCCGGCTGACCTACACATGTGTATCGGTTGTTCGGTCACTATTCAACCAACAATAAAAGTTGAAATGTTTTAAGTTCTTGTCTTGTTTTTCTCTTGTTCTGGGGTTTGGAGAGTCCGACTTTGCATGACTACTTTATGATGTTGATGATGATGATGTTTTATGCGTGTAATTGTATGTCTTAGTTCATGTGTTATGGTAGTTTAATAATTAGGGTTTGTGTATGCAAGATGCAAGAGCTCTGTATATACATACTATTAATATGTGCTTCAAGATGTTAATTGCAAGATGCAAGAGTCGCGTGATTGGTACTTTCAATATTATTCAAGATGCGAGAGTCATGTAGGGTTGTTTCCTTTATAGGATGGTGTATCATTTGTGGATTTTGTTATTATCAATTGAGATTGAAAATGCATTGTTACGATGATTTGAATTATGAAATGCTTTATTATTATTGAAAAATGCTTTATTATTATTGAATTACAATTTATAGTATTCTCGATTCCTCTGATATTGGATAATTTGATACAAACCCTACTTTCTCTCCCTTATTGCTAATGTCGTTCGGTCGGCTCATCGATCAAGACAATTTCTATGCCCCCTATGTGATTTTTGTTGTACTCATAATTTGGTTTGTTACACAGTTGAGACTAATCACACATTTTGGTGCTTGGATTCCACTGATTTAAATTCCATATTATTCGTTACAACTTTGGAGATCAAATATCGAAATCCTGAACTCAAAGTCTGGTACAACTACACATTTTAACTAATCTACATTGTTTTTTTTTCCCTAAAAATTTGAAATAATTTTGGTTACACCTTGATCCTATATCTTGTAACAAAAAGCTGAGATTATTATCACGAAAACGAATATGTAATGAGGAAAATGGTGATGATGTGTACTAAAAGAATTTGGGATCTTCAAAAGAAAAAAAGGGGTCAATAACACCCAACTCATCGAAGGTGAACTCAAGTGTGCCAAAAGGCGAATCCGGACCCGACCAGGAATGCTCGATGACATCCGACTCCGTTGTCCAAATACCATTGCACCCGGGTAACTGATTAGAGTCCGAAGTGGTGGGCGAAGCCGAGACAAAACAGTGGCTCGCAGGTGCCTCGCCTGCGGCTTCGAGGTAGTCTTGGAAGATTTGGTCAAGATCTAAGGTCTCCGGTTCCTCAGCCTTCACCTTGACTTGTGGATGAGGAACAGGTGGAGTGTTCTTACTGGTTGAGAGCTGTGCACACGTGTGGTGACCCTTGTAGATGAGGTGCAAGAGGGTGGGGTCCTCCGTCGATTTTTGGACTTGCTTTGTGGCGTAACAGTTACGTGTGCTGCGATGGCTGCATCTGTAGTAGCCCCTGCACAATTCCATTCCCCTCTTAGTCTTACTCTTCCATACTTGCAACCCAAACACAAATCCAGCTAGACGGAAGATGACGAAAACGAATTTAAACATATTTAAAAGAAAAGCCTACCAAACCTAAGAAAGAAAAACAATATCAAATCAGATAATTAAAAACATGGGTTCCACAAATTCAATTTTGACGGATCAAACTCGATTCGGGTGAGACCATCTGGCGGTTTTGTTATACGAAATCATTACAGTGATGTTATTAACTTGGACGTTTTGAAAAACAATTTTAATTCAGTTGTTAAAACAAGAGTTTTAGCATTGAAAGCGTGACTTAAAGAAGTCATAAGTCTAAATATCAAAAAATTGAAATTGATTGTGATAATTTATGTGTTATCTATACACTCAAAGTACTTTGGTGTTGTTCATGGTAGATCGAGATGATCATATCCAACTCTGGACTGAATTTTCGCTTCTTCGAGGAAGTTCAGGTCAGAAATGTGTTCTGTTAAATCAACTGTGTTGCTGACCGAATGACCCGAATTTTGAATCTCAATACTGAACTTCATGTTCTCATCCGCAAGTATGTTTTAGGATAAAAGGATAGTTTCTTTCTAACCGCTTTTCGTTTAAAAAACCAAAACAAATCCAGCTACTGTTCATTTATGACTTAAACAAAATAAATGTTGCTCAACACAAATCACAGCAGCTGAATCATCAGGAACAAATCATCCAAAAAAAACCTAACCTTGGAAAAGTAGCTCCAAGAATAGCCTTTTGTCCATATTTCCTCCAACTATATCCATCATTTACACCTCCTTCATCTGTGCTCACTTTTACTGTCTCCACCCATCTGGGCACAGTCTTCCTGCAAGTTAAACAAAACATCAACTAATTTTAGTTATAAATTTACTCATGAAATTTTTAAATCTTAAAAATATTAATCTGGAGTACCTTCGCTTGGAGGCACGATGGCCATTGGTGAGATCTGAGCAAGGAGAGACGGCATTCGCACCCTCGCCATTGAAGGCGATCAACGAGTTTAGATCTCCTCTAAACGAATCATCAAGATTGGTCATTTGGAGAAGGTTGTTGTAAGTTGATAGGATCTTTTGAATGAGATACTGGCGCGTCTCCGGCGGGCTGGAAGGGTCTAGATGGTTCTGAAGTTGCTTTGCAAGCTCCCTTCCTTGGCTCAGTTCATTCATCATCACCCTCCATCTCTTCAATTCCTCACATGTTTCCATTTCTGACTTTCAGATCATTAATTGTATGTTTCTTAGGAAGAAGATAAGATTAGGGTTTTGGATCATATATTTATAGACAAGAGAAGAGAAAAATCAAACAAGTATGTACAGTCATGTCTTTTTTCCTGGAAATTTTTATATACAACATGCTATTTTTTTTAATGTCCATTTACCCATTTTTTTAATTGCAACATGCTATTTTGTTAATCACAAGTAGATGATTAACGATTGACTAAGCTAGTTACAGGATTGTAAAGCGCCCTTAAGTATGAGTAACACGTACGGATGGCCTTTCATGTCTAAGGTGCATGCAAATTTTCTATTTATATTACATTCTAATGAATTTTATTTGCAAATAATATACTACATTATTATTATTATTATTACATAACAATCATATCTATATTTTGTTACAATTATAAGATTATATTTTGTGACGATTTCTACAAATGAGATGTGAAGAACCAAAAATATTCCCCCATGACAGACACACAAAAGGCCAAAACCGAAATAAAATACATATTAATCAACAAATCATCAACCCTTTCTCGTATTTTAATTTTTGAATGCATTGATATTTGAAAATACCTTTTCCAACTAAAATAAATAATTATTAAAACTTTCAAGTTGCTTTCCTTTTCTATCTTTTAAAAATGGGCAAGATAAGTGAGCGTACGAACGGTAAGAAGAGAGAAGAGACCCAGAATAATTTTTTCAAACATGGCTCCGAGTTGGGTCCTTCTCTTTCCTCTACAGCGTGGGTCCCACTGGGTCGTGACGTGTGACAAGGGACGTCATCTTCTTTTCAACTTCTTAATTAACTTCACGTTGTCGCAACTCATCCAAGAAACTGTGTGCTAGTAGTCTGGTCTTGGGTCATCTATGCCTAGGACTCCATATTTAGATTAGATATCTATTGTTCACTATATTGTTTTTTTTTTTTTTTTTCCAAAACCTAAGTGATTGAATGTATCAATAGGAGTACTTATCATGAAAAAAATTATAATATACAAAAAAAAATAAGGCTAAACATATTAAATTAGCAATAGATGAGGGGAGGGAAAATCGAAGAGATCAATTGAGAGCAATTTTACCAGACAAAGAATGATAACATGTTTTCATTCTATGTTTCTAGATGTGTTTTCTGTGTGATTTTACATTTGTTTTTGCATTATTTGGGTACTCATATGGTAGCTAAAGCTTAAAATGTTAAAAGATACAAACATAAAGCCAATGAAGTTAAGGAAACTCCGAGGAAGGAGCATCAAGTGAAGTCAAATTCGAGCAAAGAGGAAGGTTGAACTCGAGCAAAAATAAAAGAAAAAGAGAAGAAGATATATCACTCGACCAAGGAAAACACTAATGTGCAGAGGATTCAACTTTACCTGAGTGAACCTCGAGTGACACTACAATCAAGCAAATAATACTTCTTCACTCGAGCAAAGATGAACAGGAATCACATTTGTCAACGTCTCACGAGTTTACCTCATCACTCGAGCAAGGAAGACAACCCTTGAAAGAGGAAGACAAAGCACCCGAGCAAAGAAGACATGGACTAGGTCGGTGGAGAAACTCGATGCTTAAGAGAAGAAACTCAACCAAAGTGTAAAGATCACTCGAGGGAGCCTCTGTTGAGTTTTTGCATCAACTACTTTTAGGAAGTTCATCCTAACAAACTTTACAACTTGCACCCAAAGGGAGACCACAACTCATATAAAAATCGGTGGGCTACCCATGATTTCTTGCTCACCCTCACTCTCAATTTCTTGGATAGCCCCTATACCATGAACAAATTTGAAAGTTATGTTAAATTCCATGAATGCAAGATTTAATCAAGGTATCTCAATGAAATATGGAAATAGTCAACCAATTCCATAAGCATGTTTGACAAATAAATAACATGATCAAATACTAAATAAGCCCAAAGATGATAGACATTTCGGTTCATAAAAGAAACTATCTTATGCTTCTCTATTATCGACATACTTTTAGTGGTAGCACTTAGAAACATCAAATCCAAGCCAAAATAATCATATTAAGAATAGATATAAGGCATGATAAAATTTATCAATTAAGCTCAATTATAAAAATTTTCAATGATAACTCGTATCAAACACTTATTGATGTTTCAACCATCAATTGAAATTAATATAAACTCCAAGAATAAATAATCACCAATGTTTACATAAACATGTGAAAATTATAAAAATCACCATGGTTTTATTAAATCAAGAACTAGCAAAGATATGAACCATGTAATAATCATATGAATTCCTCATGATCATGCTTCAATCAAGCTTATAATAGATTCCACTCGAGGTAAGGCCACTTTCGTCCTTGCTCGAGTTTTCTGGCCACTCGATTGAGTGAGTCCAAGAGAGGAAAACTCGAGGTAGGCTCGTCGTCTTCTTTTCTCGAGTTTTTTGGCCACTCGATCGAGTGAAACCATCAGAGAAAAACTCGATGCTCCACTCGATGTTACTCCATTGGACCTTTTTTCCTTTCTTTCTTTCCTTGAACAATTTTCTTCATATCTTTTCATCTTTAATCCATGTCCTTTCTTTTAAGAACACTCATATTATTCAAAACAAAATGAAAAATTAAAAGAAAAGAAAAGAAAAGAAAACATATCAATGGGTTGCCTCCATTAAGTGCCCTTGTTTAAGGTCATAAACTCGACCCATCTTCCTTTAGGGAATTTTTATCACATCTTTGGACAACCACTTTGTTAGGAAAAATCCTATCCACTATGTTATCTTGCCCTTAATAACATGGTGAGAGCATGAAGAAGGAGTTGACAGATCGAAGCCTTATGGCTGGATGACAGGTTGTGGTGTTAATTTGACGAATGTTGCATTGGAAGGGCATGTTGTGGATTACTTCTAGATTTTCGGGCTAGAAGCAACTTACCTTGAGCATTGCCGGGAGAGTTACTCTAGCAAAGTTGGTGCTTGCTACCATTCCCCTTTACCATATACAAACTTTGAATATCCCCTCTTCTGTTTGTGAGAAACTTGATCATATTTGTAGGGACTTTGTTTGAGACAGTTCTTTCGGGGATCGGTCTTTGCATTTAGTTAAATGGGATGACCTATCCCACCCGCAATCTGATGGTGGTCTAGGCTTTTATAAGCTTGCTTTGGTTAACATTGTTATGATCAACAAAGTTAGCTGGGGTTATTTGCATGTAGAAAGAAACTATAGGCTAAGGTGATTCTTCACAACTACAAAGCTCAACATTTTGAATGGCTTGACTCCCTTCGGTTAATTTCTAGAAGCGCCATGGTTTAGATAAATATTGTCAACGCATATAATACGGTTATTGCCCCTAATCGGGCATGGAACGTTAATGAAGGAAGGAATGATTGTGGAAGATTTATCGAATGGTAACAGCAACCTCCCCCACAAGGATATGAGATCGGATGTAGTATATTCGGGTACCAAATTCATAAAGACCGCACATATTTTGGATGTAATTGATAGACAATTATGTTAACTAAAAGAAGAAAGAGAGAGAAAACAATGTCTTTTGGTGAAACAATGATAAAAGGGAAAATAGAAAAAAAAAAATTATTGTATGTACATAATGGAGGGAGACGATCTAATAAAATATGAATCCCCACTATAATGAAGTAAAGTAGTATTACATATATGAGACTCATGAACGTTGATATGTGAACAAAACAAGTAACTATTTAAAATAGCTTTTGACATAACAAACAAAGACTGTATTATCCAACTCGAGTAGCCCTTTGAGTGTGGCTCTTCAGTTTGAAAAGGTACAAAGACCGAAACTTTCTACGATAGTTAGAAATCCTCGAAATAAAGGGTAGGATCCAATCCCTTAAAACAAGTGATTTTCAATAAATTCAATAAAACACCCTTCACTTGTGAATCTTTAGTTATTTTATCTAAACCAGTTACAAAAGCCACTTCTTTCGAATTAAGGTAAATAAAAGGTGGGAATAAAGTACTTTGAAAAGAAGCAATATCACAAAATCTCAATTCATAAACATATATGCAACAATAAATCAAACCATTATAGGGATCATCCAATTCATAAACATATAATCCATATCATCTTATATGCTAGATTTAAACATTGCTTGGGGACAAGAAAGAGGCAAGTATGGGGTATTTTGATGACATGAATTATATGATATCATATTCATGCATATATCACCTCAGTTTTACATACATTTGATGAGAATCATGTGTCTTTAAGTCTATATTCACATATATTTCGATAATAGAGGTCTACACGAATTCTTGATTGATTTGTAGGTAAAATGGTGGAGTTTTGGTTCGGGAATGGATCAATATCGAGCTTGACATCATGAAGGATCATGAGGGAGTCTTAAACATAAGAAAAGATATGGGAAGATATCACAAAAGAAGATAGAAGACGGAACTAAAAGATAACACGCTCATAAGATAAAAATCGGGTCAATATTTATAATAAATCGACCGATTTTCTCAGGAATGATCCGATTTATATCTTAGATCGTCCGATTCGGTCTAGGCTTGCAACAAAAGATCAAGATTTCAACCTAGATTTTCCTATAAAAAGAACGTCTCTCCACATCCTAGATCATCCAATAACCATCCAAAGAAGAGCTGGAAGCAAGTGAAAAATCCTAGGAGAAGCAAGTTCGAAGATTGAAGTTCAAGATCGAAGCAAGAAAGACATTCTTGAGTTTTTGTTAGTTTTTTAATTATTTTGTCATTGTAAACGCAAGATTGGAGTTTGTTTTGAATTTTTGGTTAATTTTTAAGAGATTGAACACTTGTTCAAGGATTTTTCGTTTTTATTTCAAGATTCAAAGTTTTCTTTACTTTCTTGATTTAATCCTTTTCTTGATTTTCATAATGCGTGTTATTGGCTATAACACTTGTGATTCTAGGGTGATTGGTTGAAGATTGTGGTTAAGTTGATGATAGAATGAATCTCACATTGAGATTGGACCCTAAGAGTTGAGTTTTACCTTCACAGAGAAGAAAATTCGGGCTGCTCTTGAGAGAAATCGACCGATTTTCAGGAAAAACAGACCGATTTTCTCTATATCGTACCTATCTTGCTTTATCCTTAATCTTTGGTTAAAGATTGCTTAAACCCTAGCCTTGTTGAACCTTTTTAGCATATATCCGTGCGTGGAAAAAGACTTACCCGGTGATTCCCTTGCTTGTTTGCCAACGATTACAAGTTCTAAGTAATAGAGGATTCAAAACCCTCTATTAAGGTTGAGAGTGCCAAAGCCTTTACCTTTGTGAGTTAACCTGATTCCCTTGGGTATTGTGTTCGATTTGAGAGTATAATCCTTCCCTTAGAATCTCTATCTTATCGAGACTAACCATCCTTTATTTAGAGTCTTTGGGTTGAGATAAGTGGGCAGTGGAGACTTAACCGTACATTATCCCGTTTTAGAACATACTTCCTTGCAATCCCAACGCTGTCCATATAATCTTTAGAAGTATTGAATCGAAAACCACAATTGGATACCTCGATCTCTAGAATCTCTTTTTCCCAATTTTTACACATATCTTGCTTTTGTCTTTAATATTTGCAATATTTCCTTTGCTAGATTACTTTATCGATTTTGATTTCACCAAATCCCTGAGATCGACCCTGGAGTATTTGTCATTGTTACGATTGATCCGTACACTGTGGGTTCGCATATCGTTTTGGCTTATATTTTAGGTTATAAATTTAAAGCTTATTCACACACTTTTGAGTGAACAATGGGGTTCATATGAAATCGGTACAAAGAGATGGTTGTTGTTGTTGAGTTTCGGGATGAACTTTGTTCTCTCCCTCCTAAACAACAAACACTAGTGTATTGGGTTCGGCCGTACCAAGGTTGGATCAAGATGAACTCCGGTGGGATAGTTCACGGCTCCTCTAGACTCGCATCGACGGGTTGTGTGTTACGTGACGAAAATGGAGAGTGGATCCTCAGTTTTTCTGCAAATTTGGGTTGTGCTATTGTTCTTACGGCGAAATTATAAAGTTCAATCCACATGCTTGACATTGCTTGGTCTAATGACTTTAGACAAGTGGTGGTGGAAAATGCCTCTAAGATTGTTCTTTATCGGGTCACGCAGGGTGTGGATTCGATGCAACCGCTTTCAGCCTGGTATCCACGTGTTAAGCGTATCTTATTCGAAACTTAGTTGTACGATTTGATCATATTTTTTTGGGAAGGTAAACATAGATGTGGACTTGTTGGCTAATGTGGAATGATCCTCCGACTTGTGTTAGGGGAATTCTCTTAAAGTATTTACATGGGTTAGTTTACCTCGTATCACACATTTGTAGTTGTTCTTGCAATATTATAGGGCTCCACCTTATTTTTCTACCCAAAAAAAACTAATGACTGTATTTGATATTTTGAAAGGTTTTGTTATTGGATAGAAAATGCATAAAATAAATAGAAAGTCAAAACATTTATATTTTAGAAAACTTAATTATTCCTCCTATATATATCCTTCTGTTTTTTTATTTTATAAGCGGAAGCTAATTAGATCTGGTTAACTACTTAGATGTGTGTAATGCATTTCTTATGAAAAACGTCGGATTTTATTAGTTTATCAACAACACAAATAACTTTAATAAAAAAATAACAATTTAAAATAAATTATCTACGAGATTTTCCATTTTTCATTGATTGTATATACCATAATTTTTGTAGTATCATTTCCATTTCTGAATGAAAATAAGCGGGCTGACATTAACTAATATTTGACTAAAATTTATAATTTAATTCACAATTTTACCAACATTGTAAAAACAATCATAGCACCAATATTTATGTAAATGATCACAGTTGTTTAAGTTAAATTACTTTTATATTTATAAAAATAATATTACCAGTTATAAGTTACTAGTGATAAACATATATGTATTTTCATTGATACAAAGGAGCACTTGTGTTGATGAATAAAAACAATATCTATGTTAATAGAACAAGAATATAATAACATTCGTACGGCTACAAACATAAATATTCGTTTACAATAACAATTTACACATAAAATTTTAATAATATATTGTTATAACAAGTTTAATTTCTTTCGCACGATCTTACGATATTTTGTGTTTCTTATTTTCTCGGAACACATTCATGTCCACTAGTGTGTACATTGTTAGAGATAGATTTAGGGTCCGTTTGGTTTTAACTCCGGACTCGAAAACGAATCTAGTCCATATGTATATCCTTGTTCATGAAAATTTTTGGAATTATTCCTTGTGGTTTGAAGTAATTGGAGTTGAATTTTATTAATTTTTTTATATCCTATAGGGAAAATGTGGGGAGATGAGCACGGGGAAGTCGGCTTGAAGTTTTTGGAAACGAATCTAGTCCATAGGTATCATCGCACGAGACGAGCACGGGGAAGTCGGCTTCATGGGCTCCAGGACGATACAAACAGGGTCCACGGTCGAGGTTGTTGAAGTAGAAGCAGTGCTCTGGGTGGTGCGTTGTGCGAAAGAACTAGAGATGTTACACCTGATTTTCGAGACTGATTGTCTAACGCTTGTACGTAAATTGCAGAAGAAGTGTGCTCAGCGGAATGTGGCAGGTGTGCTAGTTGAGAAGATCATCAATGAGTCGAGGGGGATTGAATGTACGGCCCGGAAGTATGTCAGACGTTCAAGCAAGGAAGCGGCACACCGACTCGCTCATTTACTTCCGTTGTTTCCATTTTTCAATTTAGCTTTTTCACATTACCCACCTGGTTTGGGAGACATTTTGTTGGATGATTGTTTGCAAGGTTAATTCAAATGGGTTGTTCATCAAAAAAAAATGTGGGGAGACAAGTGCATTTTGTATGGAATCAAAAGAAATGATTTCATAAAATTTTATGAATAAGGATATACATATGGACTAAATTCGTTTCTATTTCGTTTCCGTTTTCGGAGTTGGAGCCAAACGGGCCCTTAGGGTTACATTAAACTTATATGTACTTTACCGTTTTATCTCTACGTTTATGTTATATAAACTATATCAAGTTAATAAAAAAACCTTTACGACTGCTAAATTCTACATTATATCAGAGCATATTATCTCTATTTTAGTTTAGTATATTGATGATAAAAAAAATGCAACCTATAATCGTTGTCATCAACAAATTTTAGTTTAAACACATTCCAACCTATAATTTTTGATCAAGTAGTTAAATGTGTAGTATGGATACTAGAAATTAGACATGAGTCCTAAACCTAAACTACCGGCCGAAATTGGAAAAGATTTGACGGCCAGTTTGGTCCCTTTAAAAATAAAAAATAAAATTAATCAAACCGGCGGTTAAATCACTTGTTTAGCCTACAATTAAACCGCCGTTTTATGCTTGTCGAAATGATAAATCTAAACCTAAACCGTCGACCGGCGGTTTGGCCAAACTGACAAACCTAAACTGTCAATTTGGCCAAACCGATAATTTAGATCGGTTTAAAAATTGCCGGTTCGACGGTTTTCCCTAAACCGGACCCATAAAAATAAAAGAAAGTCAAGTGTGGAGAAACGTGCATGGCGATGAATAGGCAAAGAAGAAGACAATAGACATTGCTTTGTATAAAAAGCAAGTTGTAATTGCGTAGCTGGTTGATACTTAAATAAATATAAAATTGAAGAAGTTGGGGTTTAATTAGATGATGGAGGCATGTACCCTTTTTTGATTATTTATAATTTAATTTTATACACAACTAAAGGCCACTTGTATAATAATAATAATATGTATAATCGCTTAATTTAGTATGAGTTGTGTGCATGAATGCTCATCGTACAAATTTTACTTAAAATGGTGGCAGATACTCCATTCAAGTGTACGGATATTTATAACCACAATTTAGCAACACGGTGTGTTTTTTTTTCTAAGTCTTTTTGAGTCGTAAGTGACCTAGTTGTTGCGTCCATCGTATACAACCAAATGGTCAGGTGTAGTTCATCCTTTGGTGTGGTAGTTCACACATCCAATCCGATTAAAACAAGTTACTTTATATAAGCTTATTGGTAACGCCGACGGCTTAATTTGTTAACAAGGGCAGAGACAGAATAGCTCGACTAGGTCGTCACCCACCCGCCCCTTTTTTTTTTTCTTTGCCCTTTTCCTTTTATTACGTACAACAGAATTAAAAACCTTTTACTTATTACCTTTTTCTGTAAATTTGCGTCCACCTATCAAAATTTCAAAGTTGAAACGGCTCTTTATTTGTAAAAAACGCCTATATTTGTCAAGGAAAAAAATGCCTATAATTTTGTAGTCACACTAAATTTACGACGATAACTTTTCAACAACAGTAAACTATGTACTTTTATCTATTTTTAAAGTTTAATTATTCATTGCTTGTCATTTACTTTTTTATTATATGTATCACACTAAAATATTATATTTCTAACGTTTATTTATGTATTATATATTTTTCTTTGCCCTTTTTTTCTTTGCCCTTTTCCTTTTATTACGTACAACAGAATTAAAAACCTTTTATTTATGGCCCATTTTCTATAAATTTGCGCCCAATAGCCCACCTATCAAAGTTTCAAAGTTAAAACGGCTCTTTATTTGTAAAAAAATCCTGTATTTATCAAGGAAAAAATGCGTATAATTTTATAGTCACACTAAATTTTCAACGATAACTTTTCAACAGTTTACTATGTACTTTATCTATTCTTAAAGTTTAATTATTACATTGTTTATCATTTACTTTTTCTATTATATGTAAAATATTATATTTCTAACTTTTATTTATGTATTATATATTTTTATTATAAACAATAACGTGTATATATAGAATTGTTAGTGATTAAAAAGTAATAAATAAGATGTAACCATTGATTTTAACTTTTAAGGATTTAAGTATTTATTATATTTATTTTTGATATGTTAGTATTTAATACACAAACATACTTTGACAATTTTCAATAAAAGAAAATTTGCGAGTAAAGCCGAGATAATAAAGTCGAGATAGGTTTAATCGATTCGTTAATCTAAAATATTGCGGTTTTTATTTTAATTTAACACATTAGAAGTTAGAACATGTATATTGACCCTAGTAATGGTCCAGAATTGAATGATCTTCGGCCCCAAGATGATGGTACTAATAACAGCCATAATTAGTATTTGATTTAGCGGTCAGATTGGAACATTATCTGCAGATATCTTCATATTTACTCGATGCGAATGTGTCATTATTCTTATCCGGCTTATATGTTTTGTGTTAAAATGACTAATCCGGATCGGACTCACCCAATTAATCCATATGATAATCAAGTTTACACAACCCGATTCAAATAAAATTGAGTAACAGATACATAATCAAGTTTAATGAGAAATTTATGTTTACTAATTTAGCACACATTTTATATTTTTCACAAAGTTAAAAAGAGCCGGAACTAAAAGAAATATCGTTATAGTCTATAGTATACAAGAGTTAAAATCAAAAGTTATTTTAATATATTTAAGAAAATGTTATATGGTTGCATTATGTATACATATACATGTTCTACATTCCATTTTATGTAATTATAAGATCTGTATATTATACATACATGTATAAATGTTGTAAGCAAATGAACATTATATGGGGGTGTATTCAATTATAATTTTATAGGAATTTTTTGGAGTTTAAAAATTTGGGTATTTAATATAAAATTTTAAAAGTTCATATAAATTTTTAGGTTTTAATTAGAATTTAAAAATTTTCATAAAATTCTTATGGTATTCAAAAGTTTGTTGATTTTAAAAGAATCTATTATTTGATTGATTTTGTAGGATTCTTTATAACTTATATACTTACCTAAACTGCATAAAAATCTTCCCCCAACACGAATTCCACAAAATCTGTAGTGATTCTATATAGAATTAAAATATCTCACAAAATCAACAAATTTAAAAATCAGTCAAAATTTTTAAAAGTCTGGATTGAATACATCCAAATAGTTACTTTAGGATTGTTCATCCAGTTTGGATTGAATCTGGACCAAAAATTTATAATTAGACCGGACCTGAACCTGTGGTTTAGAACCTGTCCAAACCTATTGGACCAAATTTCTGTATATTGTTGGGCCCACAATTGACAAACTGATCCAAATCTATATCAATTTTTCAGCCCTAAATTACTTTGCCTTAATCAAATGTTTTTACCATATATTATATTGTTTAATATAAATATTAGTAAAAAATTGTAGTATAGAAATTGTTTCTTCTCTTTCCTAAAACAAATATATTTTACCCTACAAAAACTATTACATTAATTTTGAGGATGTAAGGGTATACTAATATATATTTAATTTTAAATTCTTAAGATGGTGCAACGGGTCTTGCATGACAACGTTATGTTTCCTAGATCTTCTGATGTTGTTTTTAGGAGGATCGGATTCGCTATCCAGAAAGGATTGACGGCACAACTTGTTGTCCGTCTTCCTTCTAGCTCGATGTAAATTTTGAAGTCTAATTATATATATAGGGTCCAGTTCCGGTGAGGAGTACCCTTCCAGATAGGAATGAGGAGAGCCGGGGTGGTGACATGTGGCATGTCACGTCACCTTTTTTAAAAGAGTCGTTGTTCATATTTTATCAATAAATGTTCTTTTTTTCGAACACTAACGGTTCATTTTTTAACATTAACTAGTTTAGTGCCCGCACCTTGTGCGGGATTGTCTAAATAAATATTATATTTTCATTTTCATGCATCGTTATTTTTATTAATTAATATAACTAACATATGAGGATTAATTTTTTTAAAATAAATAAAAGAACATAATTAAAATTCTATTACAAAGATTATTATTCAAGTATTATATTTATACCTTAATATATTATCACTTTTATTTAGATTTAGATAGAGGAGCAAAAATTGAATTAGTTTTAAATTAAACAAATGTGGCAAATCTTGTTACAAGATTTGCGTTAGATTCTCTCAACAAATCGAGTTACAGTAGATGAGTTTGTTAATTTTGATTGGTAGATTGGTAGATTTATTTTTTTAATTATTTGTTTTAATAAAATTGACGGGACATGATGAATGTTTACAAATTCTAATAAAAAAAAATTTCTTATAAAATAATTAATGGCAAATCTGTAAATACGTTGTGGCAAATCTGTAAATAAATTGGAAAAAAGCTGACGGGGACGACCTTAGAGGTTGACACGTGGACAAAATAGGTGCTGCTTTAGTAATATATATATAGATTGTTCATTTTTTTTATTTTTTTTAAAACATGTTTTGGATTTTTTTTTAAAAAAAATATACTATTCTTTCAAATCGTGTTAATAAAATATGATGCTCATTTTTTTACAAGTATGTATTCATTTTTTTTACATTTATGATGTTTATAATATGATGTTCATTTTTTTTTGAAAATTATACTTTTCTTTAAAATCGTGTTTATAATATTCAGAGATCGATTACATACAAAATTGTGAAATCAAAGAGAATACAAGACGATTCAGGTTTTGTTTCTTCGAATTTCTACTCTCACTGTTTAAATTTCTATTCTTAAGATTTAAGTTTCATTATGATTGATGTTTGTGTTCGAAATCAAATTTGTTTGAATCATTTTTGTGTTTGATAAGTTTGATTGAGAAAATACACGTATATACATATGTTGAGTTGGTCTAATAGCTCCAATTGAATAATCTATATGCTCCTTTTAGTGTGCACGCAAACTGTTCGGCAAAATGTCTTATAGAAAAATAGTTTATAATATTCACCGGAACAATGACATAAAAAGTATGAACACTGACGAATAAAAACATGAACATTGACGTATAAAAGTATGAACACCAATGACTCATCTATAACTTTGACACATACATAACATATATGATCATCTTTTAACGTTTTGTGATGAGTTTTTTTTTAAATTTTTTGTGGTTATATACTGTAAATGAACATCTATGCATTATAAAATGAACACAAAAAAATAAATGGAAAATACACTTTGATGAATAAAAATACTATGAACACCGATGTATAAAAACATGAACAATGACATATAAAAGTATGAACACCGATGACTATTTTGAACGTAAGGGTATTTTTTTTTAGATTTTTAGTCAATTTACAGAAATGTCATTAATGATGAGCGTGTGAGAGCCCTTGATTTAAATTCATCCAATGGCTTACGGCCCTCCTAATTCCTATCTACAAGCTCTCTCCTCACTTGAACTAATATATATATATATATATATATATTACCGCTAGAAGGTAACGTATAAAAAAAATTAAATATGTTCGTATGAGAATATTGATTAAATAAGGCATCTTTTGTATCTTGTAGACTAACTAGACACTCTATTTTCTTAATTAAAAATAAAGATAAATTTAAGTAGATAATACCGAAAATAAGGATAGAACGAGTGACATGAACCAAATCCAAGCAATGCTTGAATTTGTCTGCGGTAACTGGTTTGGTCATCATATCAGCTGCATTTTGAGAAGTGTGCACCTTCTCCACGATGATCTCACCAGAAGCTACTAGCTCTCTTATATTGTGAAATCTCACATCAATATGTTTAGTTCGAGCATGGTACACCTGATTCTTAGCCAGAAATATAGCACTTTGATTATCACATTGTACCTCAACTCCACCTCTCTCAATACTTAGTTCCTCCACAATTCCTCTAATCCACAGAGCTTCCTTAGCTGCCTTAGAGTTACTTCCTAATCTGTTGGGTGAGATCCGACAGAAGCAGGAGACTTGTCCGACTTTGACCAGGATCCGAGACAGAATGTCTAGAGATGAGGCACCTCAGTTCACTATTGGTGCTGATGGAGTGATGAGGCGTCATGACCGTATTTGTGTACCATTAGACAGTGAGTTGAGACAACGGATATTGGGTGAGGCACATGCTACCCCATACTCAGTGCTTCCAGGAGCGAGCAAGATGTACAAGGACGTGAGACGTTCCTTCTGGTGGGGTGATCTGAAGCCCGACATGGCTCGGTTTGTAGCTTAGTGTGCGACCTGCCAGTAGGTCAAGATTGAGCATCGTAAGTCCAGAGGAGAGCTCCACCCGTTGCCAATACCACGGTGGAAGTGGGAGGATATCTCTATAGATTTTGTCACGGGATTGAGACTCAGCAGAGGTTTTGATGCTATTTAGGTGGTAGTAGACCGTCTGACGAAGACCGCACATTTCATTCCGATTAAGAAAACGTGGCCGGTAAGTCGTCTAGCTGAGGAGTTTACCATACACATTGTGAGACTCCATGGAGTACCGAGGACTATCGTCTCCGACAGGGATGGACATTTCACCTCGAGATTCTGTCATCAGGTACATACTACTTTGAGGATGAGTCTCCACTTTACCACTATTTATCACCCACAGACCGACGGTCAGTCTGAGAGGACCATCCAGACGTTCGAGGATATGCTGCGGGTCTGTGTACTGGATTGGGGACAAGTATGGCCAGATCACCTTTCCCTTGTAGAGTTTTCATATAATAATAGTTGACACACATCTATTGGGATGGCCCCTTATGAGGCTTTATACGGGCGGAGATGTCGCACCCCATTGTGCTAGGATGAGCCTAGCGGAGTTGATGGAATAGCTCCAGATCAGATACAAGATGACATCGCCAGGACTGCCTTGGTCCGAGAGCGGATGTTAGCAGCTCAGAATCGTCAGAAATCCTACGCCGAAAAGAGACTTCGACCTTTGGAGTTTAGAGTACGTGCACATGTGTGGTTGAGAGTGTCACCGACGAGAGGCGTCCGGCGATTCGGCATATGTCGGACCTTTTGATATCTTGGAGAGAGTCGGAGAGGTTACCTACATACTAGCACTACCACCGAGACTAGAGGGTGTCCACCCGGTCTTCCATGTATCTCAGTTGAGAGAGTACATTCCGGACCCGAGGCACGTCATCAGCCATGAGGATCTGATAGTTGAGCCCGACCACACTTTTGTATAGTACCCAATAGCTATCCTTGAGCGCAGTACTAGATGTCTGCGGTCTAAGGAGATACCGATATTGAGGATCCAGTGGTCTAGACGAGGAGCCAATGAGGCCACATGGGAGATAGAGGAGAGTATTAGACGTAGCTATCCTGAGTTCTTTGTAGAGTTAGCTGCTACTTCTGTACTGACGGTTTAGTACTCAGATGTTGTGTGTGACTTTTGTGATTATATATTTTGTCGAATGATTATGTTTATGTGTTGCTTGATTGATGATTGAGTAGTCTTGTATGTTAGAAAGTGAGAAGGAAGATGTTATAGTACTGAGTTAAATCAATTAAAGTGTAGGAGACACGGAATAATACTTTATCCTAAGTTTCGGGACGAAACTTAATTTAAGGAGGTACTGATGTAATATCCGGAAGTTTTATTTTCATTTTATTACCGAGTCAAACCGGATTTCGACTCGTGATCATTTGTATGATACCCAAGATTCTATACCGACACAAATTTGTATTATTTTATGTAAGTTTAACTCACATAATATGATGTTTTCCAAACCCTAAATCTAAGTCATGACAAGATTATGACAACATTTGACGATGTCATGGCGAGACCATGACGAGACCATGCCAACATTTGACGAGGTCATGACGAGGCCATGACGAGACCATGACAACATTTGACGAGTTTAAGACGAAGCCACGACAAGATGTGACAAGGAAATGACAAACTTTGACAACCTTCAGCTACCTCTCCTTCCCTTGTTTAGCCCATGTCTTCATACTTGTAACTTTAACTCTAACCCAGAACTTACAACTTTGACCCCAGCCAAGGAAGGAGATGGGCCTGCTTCTTCTAATCTTCGCAGCCCAAGAAGCCAGCAGGTGAGGGATGCGCATTACGCTCCACGTCAGGGCCATCCGCTACGTTCTCGCTTTCTCTCCTCAGCAGATCAGATCCCTTCCCTTCCCTTCCCAACGTATATCTTTCTTCTGCAGCCCGAATTTCACGCCTTCTGTTGCACACGATCCCTTTCAGCAACAAATCTGCACCGCCCAGTCTTCCCAACCTCGCGAGACGGACTCCACGCAAAGACAGTGAAACTTATGCCTCTCGACAGAACCAGAGACGCCACCAGAGACCTCCAGCACGAGTTGACAGCCAGGGAAGACTGAGTGCCTCTTCGACATCGTCCCGTTCGAAGTACTCCTGCACTAGAGCCGGACCTAGTCGCCCATCCTTTCTGAAGGTGAGTACAACACTACTCATTAGTACCCATTTGTCCTTGTATACTCAGCCTGGTAGTCTTACCTCGGCCCTCTACCGTTGTTTTAGGAGAGACGCTCGCTGGTGTGACGGTGAACCAGGGAAGCCGGAGAGCCCTCCTCCGAAACCGTCTGAAGGTGCCTCTGATTAGTAGCTAATGAAAGAAGTAAGCCCCTTCTCTCTTCTGCAGTTCAGTCCTTACCTTCCGGATGTAAGCAGGCATGTGATTGCATAGGTTTTAGTATGATTTTTTTGGTGTTGTTGTGAGGAGAGATCAAACCAGGGAAGTGGGGGGTAGTAAGTGAGATTTGTTGAGGCCCTCCTAGAGTGTCTAAATCATGATCACTGGATGAAAATGGGGTAGATCAGGTTACCATAGAAATTAAAGTGAGGAACTCTTTTTTAAAATTCAGATTTGTAAGTTGGAAACTATCAATTTTGTAGATCAATGTTAAGGAGTTAGATTGAAGATCCACCGCTGAAACTTGGATAGGTCATAGATGGATATATGTAGTTTACTGTGTTAAAATTTGAGAATAAATGAACGGTCGGATTAGATGTTATAAGGTCCCAAAGTAGAGTAGTCGAGCTGTTTTTCCAGCAGTGAAAATTTGGCTAAGTATAGAAATTCTGGGTATTTGTATCCGACTTTAGAAATTTTTGTAGAAGTGATGGCTGGACAGTTTTAACAAATTCTTGCTTCTATGAGTAGATTGCATATCATAGATATCTGAGAATTATTTCGGAATTTTAATAAATTTATTCGAGCTTCATATTTTGAGCCAAAATTGGATCCTAGTGACTTTTCGGAAAATAGAAAAAAATGTGTAGTTTTCTAGTTTCTACACAAACTCATCCTGAAGAGTTAGAATATGACATTTTAGTCTCAAATAAGAGTTTAAGCATAAATTATGAGATTTTTGGGAGTTTCGGGAGCAAGGGTAAAATAGTTATTTTACCTTAAATGAGTACTGTAGTAATTTCTGTTCTAATAAGATCTCATATCTTAGAAGTCTTAGGCTTCTAAACACCTAGGAAAGGTGCTGACACACTTACCTCATTTGACAGGCCACTGAGTTTCTACAGTTACATACCGAGTTGTGGTTAAGAGAGTCGAGATCTGATTCAGGTAAGTCCTTTGGGCTTACTTAGCTAGATTTCAGATATGTGTGTGAATGATGATAGTGGTGTTTGAATGATGTGTGTAATCATGTATTTCATTGTAACCATTGAACGACCTGCATATCTGGCATAAGAGTAACGGGCGGTAGCATTCTACTCAGTTAGCCCGAGGGCGCTGGGGGTTTCTTTCGGGACTAGTCCATACTTGGTTTGCGGGGACGCCACCGGCGGAGGTGTGCCAAACCATCACCAATTGGATAAGGAACGAAGGTGAGAAATCTTAAGATTTCTCGTGCCACAACTTTTAAACAGGATGAAGTGAATCACAAAAGTTATCAGATAATAACCGGATTGTGTGCCAGCATGTTGAGTGTTTATATTTTCCTTCTATGTGTTTGTGCTATTTATCATTATGCTTATATTTGATTAGTTAGCTAACTGTTTTATCGTTTTTTAGACTTACCACAGGTTAGAGTAGATGCCGAGTGATCCGAATGGTAGTGGTCAGCCGGGGTGTCGTACTCCTTAGGACGGGTTGCAGTTTCCTTTTATTGTTGGTATTTCAGTAATGACTTTTCCTTTTTCTCAGATTGTGAGACTTTGTTGTTTCCGGATGTTAGTATTCTGGTCACATTCATGACTTTGTTAAAACATACTTTATGATTTCTGATTTTTCCTTATTTGTGCCTTGTTGTAAGATCTAGTTAGGTTGTTGTCAAACTAAGGTCTGGACCCACTGTGAGGTCTTAACCAGTAGCTCCCCGAGTTCTGAATCTTGAGGTGTTACATTGATGCTTTTTATAAGAGTAGTTCCATTCCCTGTGACTTCTCTTATCTCATTACTAGTATTAATTTGTCAGATCATCTCAAAAAGACTCACTCATAAGATTTCTTCTTAATTTTAAAACCCATTTGACATTTTAGAGCAATCTAATTTTATCATCAAACATGCATATAGGTATATTTCCTACTTCCTTAATGGATAAAATGGCATTATTACCTAACATAACTTCACATCCATCAAATTTATGCAAAGAGCTAAATGGAGGTTTGTTATAGGAAGAATGCATAGTCATGCATAGTCTAATTCCAAACATCAGAATCATCAATATTAGAATTGGCACACATAAGCAACTCACAAGATAATCAATTTGAATTTTTTTTTCAAACAAAGACACTTTTCCATCAAGATTTTACTATTGTTAGCTTCATCCTTTTTCTTCTTTCTGCATTCATTAGCAAAATGTCCAAGTTTCTCACAGTATTAACATTTTTATTACATTTATCAAGATCAGAATTTCCAGATTTTTCTTTATCATTTTGTCCTTCTTCTTGGTCTTATTTTTCTTATTATTACCTTTAGCCATAAGAACCTCAAGTTTGACATCTGATTTCTTGTTAGTTTTACATTTAAACACTTTTAGGTATTCGTTCTTTTCAGTTATAGCTTCTATGGTATTTTCCCGAGTCAAAATGTTTGAGCTAAATTGTATGACATCCCTAAGAGTATCAAATTGGGTTGGTAAAGAACCTAATAACAACACAACAAGATGTGTTTCTTTAGTCTCATCATCACATCTGGTCAGGTCCTGATTCATTTTGAGAAATTTGTCCAAATTTTCATTTAAAGTCACGCTAATATCCATTTTAAGGTTAACAACCTATGCAAAAGAGATATGCTAGAAGGTAGAGATCTTTTCAGATAGTGTTTTTAAAGAGCGTCACATAAAGATTTGGCTGTAGCAAAACTTACAACCTGACGAGGCACATCGTCAGTTAACCTAATGATTATTTTAGCATGGGTTTTCTCATCCATTTCCTGTTTTCTTTCAATTAAGGTCATGGAAAGGTACTCTCTAGTGATGGCCTTGAGACACTTCCTTTTTTTAAGACAACTCTCATCTTCACTTGTCACGTGGTGAAGTCACTGGACCCATTGAAGGGCTTCATCCTCACAAACACTTTTGACATATTCAAAAAACACAAACTTGTTAGTATTTTGTATGTCTTTTTGGTAAAACAATCAGAAGAGGGGTATAACAATAACAAAAGAACACATTATGGTGTATATGCGTAACAACTAGTAAAGAATATCAACACATAGTTCAGGTTTTAAAACCCTACGTTTGTTAAACCTCAAGAGGGGAGATCCGGTCCCGAATTTTATCAAGCATTCGAGACAGGTTACACTAAGTGTAATTCGTGTGCACATTCAAGGAAACTCAGTAAACAACCCTAATCTAGGAGACACAAGAACAAGAGTACAAGTAGATAGAAAATGATGTCGAAATAGCCCCGTATGGCTAAACAAAGTTTTGATCAAAGCTTTGTTATCTTCTATGTGAAGACTTTCATCGGAGAAACTAGGATCAAGGATGAACATGTTGAATCCCTCACGGCTACCTCCATCTGTGTGTGTGTGTAATCCTACCCGATTGCTCACAAGCGGCGGCTCTTTTTCCTTAGGGTTTCTGGTTGGGTCTTCATGTTTGTATATATACCTCAGACAATGGACCTTAAGCTCGTCGTTTCATTTTAGTGAATCGGCTAGCTTAAGTGTAATATCAAAACCACACAAACTGAACCCGGTTCACCTGGTAACAGATCAACTTGCAACATAACACAAACTCAACAAGAAAGCTGGCTTTTTAATTATATGCATTTAACCTATAATAATAATAATACAAACAACTAAGTATTAGATAATCCACCTCTAAAGATGCATTACAATGTCCCTTAGTTCATTGCTACCAAAACTAGATGATTACTCATCTTAGTTAGCAACATATGAAATAAGAGCCCCCTACAACTTATTAGAAAGCAAAGTCTTATACACCGGACGACTCGGCTAATAACATAACTAATCCGAACACATGACGGACCGGGTAAGCCGTGAGACCTCCGATTTGTGGTGGCTTAAGTGACCATTTGATGCGACGGTCATGGGAGAAAATATATTATAAGACCGCCGTATCTGGATACATCTTAATTATGAAACAAAAAAGTACCCCGGGTTACTAGCGAGGTTGCTAGAGCCAAGTTCTCCATCTATTACTCGATCCAATTTTATCCTTAATCATATCATCAACGACATTCACTACATACATCACCTCAACCGACGACAAGATAGTCTCTATGAAATGTGAAATGCACAAATTGAGCAAGTCTAAGGAGCTACCTAGTAGCTACCATTCTATGGAGCATGGAAAATTTGGAGGAATGACCACTATATAGCCAATATCTACCAAGTAATAAGCTAGTACTTGTTGGTTCTCCTTTTAAGTTGTCTTCTCCTTGCAGCAAAACCTTGTTCATGTCTCATTATCCAAAACCTCTCTATTTCTTCAGCCTTCCTTCCTGGGATCCGACCCGCAATCAGCTCCCACCTACAACGTACGTACACATACATATTGTGTTATATATTCATCAATCAATATATATTTACCACCAAATTAAAACGAATGGAATACCTGTCACCTACGAGGTTATACATCCTGTAAATGAGATCCTCTTCTTGCTCAGTCATGTATATCAACTCCCATTCTACACTGCTCGCCTCTGTCCCTCCACAACAACAAGCAGACAATCAAAGAGTGGTAAAATGGTCCCAATTGACGACCAAATCTAATTATAGGTATCATTGACGAGAAACCTTAATATACCCAGAAAGGAAAATGGTCCCAAATAGAAATAGAATTAAGGAATGAGGAACCTTGGGAGCATGAGCTCTCGGCTCTGGCCTGCACCTTTCTCCTTCGTCTATCCATCATCACTACAATGGCTTCTTAGTTTAATGCAATGGAGCTCATCGACCTTCATTCTTATATACTGTTTATATAATATTGGTTGTCTAACAGAATTGTTTGATGTGAGTTTTGTTTCTTTAGGAACGACAGGTTAGACCAACCATACAAGTAATAATTAAAATATAAAGGGAAAACAAATTCAAACTCAAAGGACCCTTTTGACTTGTAGTTGTTCCTTGTCCTTCAACACAACGCTCTTTCCAATTTCAATACTAATCATCATAGAACAAACCAAGGTCAAACACAAGAAAGATAATATTAAAAATACAATACTATTTATGACAAAAAAAAGATGAAAATACAATTATAAAATATAATCGTGTAATAATAGTATTATAGTTGGAATATGATTATTATCTAGCTCCACATATACATTTCTCGAATTTGATTATAATAAATTTAATTAAACAATTATGAATTAATAAAGATTAATAAAAATAATGATTATTTATTAAGATGAAATATACTGTCAACGTTAAAAAAATACAATATTATAACAATATGATTATCGTACGTGCCATTGTTGAAGGAGGGTCTGGACTTGCAGCTTGGATTGCATATGAAAAGACGAGCTATTTGTGCAGTTGATGTGACTTCACGAACAAAAAGGAGCTAATTGTTTGTGCTTTTGGCCGCACCCGATTCCATCTCAAGGCGTTATAAGAATGCAAGTGAACTCTTCCGATAACAATATGAAAAACTCAACCACCTACAAAAACGTAAAGATGATTTATTTTGAGGTACGTTAAATTCGCGGCGTGGGATGTCAAAGTTTTAGTCTGACGCGCATGGAGACTGAGCGTCAGGATTAGCTCTAATATGGAGTTGTTATAAAACCGATGTGAATTCGAAGTTGAAATTTGACCATTGGTTTCTAATATTGGATTAGAATTTACGGGTAAACGTATATACCAATATAGACGGTAAATGTCCATCCATCTTTTTTTATTTAATTAAAATTTTCAAAAAATGAGTTCAAAGAATGTCGCTATACGAGATGAAGACGTGATCCCGTTCGACGATACAAAATATAACGATACTGACGAATTTTTTTCTCACATCCGGATAAGAATTTATCGAAGCTCTTTGTATCTCAATTATGATTATTTATATTGCTAAAATTTTGTGGTAACAACCATAATCTAAATGATTTTTGAAAATAGGCTCTTCCGGATTATCCAATTGACGAGGTTACACGCTACTCCACCATGTTATAACTTCGCGTGTGTTTTTACGAGAGAGACAATGGTTAATTTGGCTAGTTACATGGGAGCGACGAAGAATATGGCGTTAATCACGCAATATTAACTGAAAAACAAGAAAGGATTCGTTGTATTTCTCTTGACATAAAAACGTTCCGTACATCATAGGAGGAAGAAAGATGTTGATCATGATATGGAGATCATGTTTGAAAAAAAAGATTTCGCCTTTATAACTATAACAAGATTTAATCTATGGTTTCTCGATCATTTTGTTGGTCTAAAGTCTAACCTTTAGTCTTTTCATAATTAATGATACATCTCATATTGCGGATTCAATATAAATAATTCGTTTCCATCACAGTGATTCAAAAGTTTCAATAATATCACAAATAAGTAATGGTGAAAATGATTTATTAATCGTGCTTTTTAACGTGAAATTTATTCTTTGGCTTCTTACTAGAATAGCATTATGATTCAAAAGTTTCAATAATATCACAAATAAGTAATGGTGAAAATGATTTATTAATCGTGCTTTTTAACGTGAAATTTATTCTTTGGCTTCTTACTAGAATAGCATTATTATGAGATGAATACTCATATTCTATTAGTGTTTGATTAAAAAAAATTGAATAGTCAACTTATAAAACTATTTGTCGAATTAAACTACTTACATTTTTATCAATTTCTAGCCACCTATTTGTTGGAATCTATGGATTCATCAATCAGAGAAAGAAAATCAAGAAGAGAAAGATGAATGAGAAATATGATTTCATTGCTGTGTTTGTTAAATCTGTTACAGAGATGAGTCAAGGCTTTATATAGATTGACTTAACAGTTTCACCTATTTACAGAATATAGCTACTATTTATAACTATGTACAAAAGTAACATTATATTCTAACATCTCCCTTAAGTTGGAGGGTGTAAAGACAACCCCAACTTGGAAACAATATTTTGATGCTTTGGTCCACTTAAGGACTTAGTAAAAACATCAGCTAATTGGGAATGAGTAGGTATGTATGATAGAGAGATTAAACCATCAAGCGGCTTGGCACGAACAAAATGACAATCAATGTCGATATGTTTCGTCCTTTCATGAAAAACTGGATTACGAGCAATGTGGACGGCAGCTTGAGAGTCACATTGAACAGGAACAGGTAGAACATCAGGGATTCCTATCTCATGGAGTAATCTAGTTAACCAGGCCAACTCAGCTGTAAGTCTCCTCAAGGATCTATATTCTGCTTCAGCAGAGGATAAGGAGTGTGAAACTGGATGAATTGGACAAGAGAAGACCATAATAACTTGTTGATTTGAGGTACTTAAGAACATGAAGGGTTGCAGTCCAATGATTGTTAGTAGGACTTTGCATAAATTGGCATAGATGTTGAACATCAAATGAAAGATCTGGCCTTGTATTAATAAGGAAATTCAATTTCCCAAGAAGTTGTCTATAAGGAGTGGGATCAGACAATAGAGAATCCTCATCTGGTTTGAGTTTAATAGAAGGATCAAGTGGTGATGTAGCTGTATAAGTAACCAGAGACTTATGACTATGAAGGAGGTCTTGTGCAAACTTTCTTTGAGACATGATGATACCTTGAGAAGTATGGATAAACTCAATCCCTATGAAGTAATTGAGAGTGCCCAGATCTTTGATCTTGAATTTGGAATCCAGGAATGACTTTAGAGCAGCAATACCCACAACATCATTTCCTGTAACTAATATATCATCCACATATATGCCTAAGAAGATCACTGAATTTCCATTCTTCTTGTGAAATAAAGAATAATCATTCATAGAATGAACATATCCTTGTGAAATAAGAGCATAACTGAGTTTGGAATACCATTGCCTTGAGACTTGTTTCAAGCCATATAAGGACTTATTCAATTTGCATACTTTCCCTGAATATTGACCAGACAAGCCTAATGGAATTTTCATATAAACATCTGTGTCTATATCTCCATGTAGGAATGCGTTATTAACATCTAACTGAGACAAATGCCAACCTTTCTTGACTGCAAGAGTTACCAGATTTCGAATTGTGGTCATCTTGATGACCGGAGAAAATGTCTCAGTGTAGTCCAACCCTTCCTTTTGTGTGCAACCTTTAATAACAAGCCCGACTTTGTGTCTTTCCAAGGAGCCATCTGCTTTGAACTTCAATTTATAAACCCATTTGGAACTGATGGATTTTTGACCAGCAGGAGCATCAACAATGGTCCATGTGTTATTAGCAGTAAGAGCATCTAATTCAAGTTTTATGGCATGTTACCATTCTAGAGATGTAATAACCTCTTCATAAGACATAGGCTCCACCATAGATTGTATGTGTGGTGATGAAGTTGTTAAGCAATAATGTCTAGGTGGTTGGAAAGAATAAGGGAGATAAGAGGAGCAAGCATCTCCACAATAATAATTCTGAAGATAAGTTGGTGTAGATGTGATTCTAGAAGATCTTCTTAGAGGAGTAGGTTGATTTTGTAAATTTGGTGAAGGAGGTGAATTTTGTGGAGGTATGGGATCTGGTATATGTATTTCTGGTTGATCATCAAAATATGATTGTGGATTTGCGTTAGGAAAGATAGGAGAAATGGATGACGAATTTGAGTAAGGGAAAATGTTCTCATGGAATACAACATCTCTAGAAAAAGAACTTGTTTTGTTTCTAGATAAAATAACTTGTAGGCTTTCTTACCATAGGGATAACCTAGGAAGACACATTTCATAGCCCTTGGACAAAGTTTGTCCTTGTCATTTTTGTTAGTAGACACATAAGCAAGGCAACCGAAAGAACTCATATGATCATATGAAGGAGAAGGAAGTCTATTAATGATTCTTTCCAGATTTCTTGAGCTGTTCCAGAGAAACTATCCCCAATATTGGCAGACATCGCTCCCCTTAGCCATGATACAACCATCTCGTTGAATCGATTCCATCTTCTGTACGTTTCATCAGTAGGCACAGGTTTGACAATTGAACCATCAACGAAACCTAATTTGTTCTTGGCAAATAGAGCCGAAAGAACCTTTCTCTTCCAGGAGTAAAATCCGTTCCCATCGAAAACCCTAGAAACGAGCAACATGCCTAGAGAATCAGACGGATGAAGGTAAAATGGATCGTTATCATTTTGATTGTTCGCCATTGTCAAAAAAACTCAAATCGAACAGAGAAATTGATTTCAGATTTTGTGCGGAAAACGATGATCGAGCATGATAAGCTCTGATACCATGTTGGAATCCATGGATTCATCAATCAGAGAAAGAAAATCAAGAAGAGAAAGATGAATGAGAGATACGATTTCATTGCTGTGTTTGTTAAATCTGTTACAGAGATGAGTCAAGGCTTTATATAGCTTGACTTAACAGTTTCACCTATTTACAGAATATAGCTACTATTTCTAATTATGTACCAAAGTAACACTATATTCTAACACTATTTCGATAGCTTGACCAAAATAGATAGTTAATTGTTCAATTAAATATTTTTCAAGTATTTTTTAAATAATTAAAGAAATTTAAATTAAATATTTACAAAATAATAAATTATAAGGGTAATTACTCTCCTTTTATGTATTTATGTCTGTTTTCAGTTAACCACCTCATATTTATCTCAGTTTTTTTAATAGCTTTTTTGGTAAATTACACAAAATTTCTTATTTACGTCGGTTTTCACTTAATCTATATATACTATTAAACTAGACTACACTAAGGGTGATGTGACGCCTCCAGGTTTTTTCTCGGATTAAATCTTTTATTAAATCAAGAACAAAGTCATAAAACCTTTTTTACTAAAACAAAATCTAATAAGAAATATTTTTTCAACTAAACTTCTGAATAATTAATAAGAAATAAGAAAGTTTTATAAATAATAAATAATCTATATATCTATATCTATATTGTATATATACTACTAAACTAGACTACATTGATGCTGACGTGACGCCTCCAGGTTTTTTTTCGGATTAAATCTTTTATTAAATCAAGAATTAAGTCATAAAACCTTTTTTTACTGAAACAAAATCTAATAAGAAATATTTTTTCAACTAATCTTCTAAATAATTAATAAGAAATAAGAAAGTTTTATAAATAATAAATAATCTATATATATCTATATATACTACTAAACTAGACTACACTGATGCTGATGTGATGCCTCTAGGTTTTTTCTTGAATTAAATCTTTTATTAAATCAAGAACAAAGCCATAAAACCTTTTTTACTAAAACAAAATCTAATAAGAAATCTTTTTTCAACTAAACTTCTGAATAATTAATAAGAAATAAGAAAGTTGTAAAATCCGGAATTTTTATTCCGTCTATTTCCGTTATAAAATAGATCTCGATCAGTTGACCATATCCGTCTACTTAGTTAGACATATTATTATAGGATTTATCATTTTATGTAGATTCCTTCACATAAAATGATAGAATCTTTTATATAGTTTATCATTTTATGTAGATTACTTCCGCATAAAATGATAGAATTCTGAGCCGATCCTAAACTATAATAAACTCCCTATCCGCCTAGTCCGTATATTTATATATCGGGATCTTGTCCAGCCAGAAACTCGCTAAATTAAGGAGCCCAGCTGCAGCCATTTTAGCCCATCTGTTAACATATAATTCAGCCAGCGGATCCAGCGCCAGCAGCCCAGTCCAGCGCCACTCCAGCAGCACAACTCCAGCCCATTCCTCAGGCCCAACCGGAAGCAAAAGGAGAAGCCAGCCCAGCTGTGATGTAGCAGTTTCAACGTGTGAATAAATGCAGTGAGAGAGCCGATGCAGTTGCCATAAAACGCTCCTAGAATCACGTTGTGCAACCTCTCACCTTCCTCCCATTTCACGTCCACATTCAGAAGCCACACTTCCCTCTCCTGCTGATCGAAATCTCCAACGTAACGTGCTCTTCCTCACGTCCCAGCCAGTGCACACAGCGCTTCTGCACAAAAATCTTCTGCACGTAACAACCTTGCTCTCTCCTGAAACCGGACGGAAGATCACTGTCCAGCCAGCAAGGACCCGATCCAGCCTTCTGTTGCACAACCGAGCCAGCGACAAGTACTCAGGCCCTACAGTCGTCTGGACATCAAGCAGCTCCACATCTCCTCGAAAGGCTAGACTTCCATCGGCTACAGACCTCCCTCTGCGTAAGCAACCGTCTTGGTTCACTTTTCCGTTTCTACTTCTAATCCTAACCCGGCCTTCCCCTTTTGTACAGAAGAGACGAGCTTGAGTCGTTTTGGAACAACAGTAGACCGAACCAAGTCTAATCTCAGCCCAGTAACGGTTAAAAAGGTGAGCCTCTCTTCTGCAGTCCAATTCTCGCCTCTAGAAGTTATTGTATAATCTTATGTATGCATACCAATTCCTTAATGTTAGATTGATGAACTGCTGTAATTCGGCCTTGAGCATAGTTCATATAGTAATAGGTAGCTGCTGAAAGTTATACATAAAATGATAGACATAAGGGCTGCTGTAAAATTGAATTTTATGCCTTCAGCTTTTGACTTATAAACTGCCTATCTTGTCGGCCAATTATTGAACGTTTGGATAAAGATCCACCGTTGAATTTTGGATATGTTGTAGATGGATATATGTAGTTTAGCATATTAAAATTTGGGAAGAAATGAACGGTCGGATTAGAAGTTATGAGCTCCCGAAGTTAGGTAGTTGAGCAGTTTTGGTAAACTTAAGTTTTTGGCTAAGTATAGGAATTTTGAGTGAAGTAGCCAACTTTGTGAATTATTATAAAATTAATGGCTGAACAGTTTAGAGAAAATTTTCCTCCTAAGGTTAGATAGAGCCTCATAGATGATCTAGAGATTTAATTCGGAATTATTATAAGCTGTTAAGAATTTTATATTTAGAGCCGAAGTTAAACCTTTACGATTCTTCCGGAAAATAGAAACATAGGAAAAATGTCAGTTTGGAACCAAATAAAATTTTAGGAGTTAGAAAATAATTTTAGAACCTCAAATAGGAGTTTAGACATGAATTTTAGGGTTTTCGAGAAAATCGGAACCAAGGGTAAAATGGTCATTTTACCCTAAACTAATACCGTAACTAGTATGTCTTAATACCTTATTCGATCTTAGAAGTTTTAGACTTCTATCTACGTGAGAGTGTGCTAATACACTTATCGCCTTTGGCAGGCAACTGAGTTGCTACAGTTTACAGAACGAGTGGTTTAAAAAGAGTCGAGCGTTATAACAGGTAAGTCCTTTGGGCTTACTTAGCTGACTTCTAAATATGAGTATAAATGATGATGGTGGTGTGTGATTGAAATGTTTAGAGAGATAGGTTGTGATATATAATTACCGACCTATATTTTGGCCTAAGAGTAACGGGCGGTGGTATTCTGCTCAGTAGCTGGCGGGCGCTGGGGGTTTCTTTCGGGACTAGTCCATACATGGTTTGTAGTGATGCTACCAATGGAAGTCAGCTAGACCTACACCAGTTGGATAAGGAACGGAGGCGAGAACTAATAATAATTCTCGTGCCACAACTTAAATTGAATAATGTGAATCACTTAAATAATAGATAATAATTGGTTGAGTGCAGCATGATGTTTGTTTATTTTTGTTTCTGCTTGTGTTTGTGCTGTTATCATTTTGCTTATATTTGGATAGTTAGCTAACTGTTGATATGTTGTTTAGATTTGCCACAGGTTAGAGCAGATGCCGAGTGATCCAGATGGTAGTGGTCAGCCGGGGTGTCGTACTTTAGGACGTTTTACAGTTTCTGCATTTGTGGGTTTTACAGTTGAACATTCTTTCCTTTCGTACCTTGTTATATTCCGTTTTCCGGCTGTAGTCGATCTTGTCACATTCATGCATTATTAAGAACTATTTTATGATTTCTGATTTTCCTTATCTGTGCCTTGTTGTAAGATCTCGTTAAGTTGTTGTCAAACTAAGGTCGGGACCCACTGTGCGGTCCTAACCAGTAACTTCCTAAGTTGTAAAATTTGGGGTGTTACAACATGGTATCAGAGCCAGGTTGGCAACAATGGCACTTGAAACTTCTAAAAAGGTCATATAAGTAAATAAAAAGAACCCGAAAAGGGTCTGAGTTTTCCAAAGAGAATTTTAGTTTTAAAATGCATACAGAGTCGGGTTGGGATAGAAAGTACGGATGAACACCACTACCTCTGCGGATCTCGGTATTCTTAGAATAATTATAGACTTTTACTGTTATGATAGATTAGCTAGTTTATAACTGTAGCTATTACTATTCGTGCAGATGGCACGTACTAGGGCTGCCCAAGTGACTGGCCGAGGTAGGGGTCGTCCCCCCCTTCCCCAATCAGACAGGATCGAGCTGATAGCACCCCTACTATTAGAGGGCGTGGTCGTGGGGGTAGACCTCCACTAGGGAGAGGCCGAGGGCGAGTTCCTCGAGAGGACCCACCTGCAGCCAGCATACCAGAGGCTGCTGTGGAAGAGGTAGCCGAGAGTGTAGGCCCCGAGGTTAGGCCGGAGGCCGCTGCTAGGTCTGGAGCACCAGGAGCACGTTCTACCGAGTCAGGACGTGTTTCTATTGGAGCATCTGAGTACAGGGAGTTCAGAGCCTATGTTGAGCGTAGGGAGGAAGCTGCCAGAGTTGAGAGGCTTACTCAGGTACCACCGGTGGTACCGGCTAGGTCAGTTCAGGTGACACAGGGAGTGTCTCAGGTGCCGGCTGTATCTGAGAGGAGGGCTGACGCTGATAGAGCACCTACTAGGTCCAGAGCACCGAGACCGGATGAGTGGTTGAAGGCTTTCAACTCTTAGAAGGTCCCCTCATTCAGCGGAGAGATAGGGCTAGAGGTGGAGCACTGGATAGGGAAGATTGAGACTGCTTTGGAGGCAATACGTTGCCCCGTGGATCGACAGGTAGATTTGATACAGACCTGTTTCACAGATGATGCTCATTCATGGTGGCGTACCATTCGTGGCCGAGTCACCAGCTGGGAGCAGATGAGGAACATTGTTAGAGACAGGTACTGTCCAGTTTCGCTGTGGAGAGAGAGATTCCAGGATTTCATTGAGGCGGGATTTGAAGATATCCCGATTGCTGCAGCTATAAAGAAATTTCAGAAGGAATTGACCTTACTTGGCCCATCTGCACCTCCAGAAGAGCAGCATGTTTATCTTTTCTCCAGGAGGTTGAGAGAGAGTACCCGATCCTACCTGGCTGGATTCCGCTGTGAGACCTTGTCTGATTATCAGGATAGGGCCTCTGCTTATGAGAGAGATAGGTCAGCTTCTAGGAAAGCAGCTCAGTCTAGTGGGCCGGATAAGCGGCAGAGGACAGGACATGCTGGTAGCAGCGCAGCAGTAGCAGGTTATGGTCGAGGACAGACTCAGGGGAGGTCTAGCTACCACTCTATAGTTTGGACTCCCGGTAGAGATCGACAGTGCTTTAACTGTGGTGGCCGTGATCACATTAAGACGGATTGCCCGAAACCACCCATCACTTGCTTCACTTGTGGGAAGCCGGGACACAGAGCTACTTTCTGCCGTCAGGGCAAGGCTCCTTCTCAGCAGGGATCTTCTCCTGCATGTGCTGAGAAGAGTGTACAGAGACCCCCTCAGTACCGAGCTCCGAGTCAGCAGCAGCAGCAGTACCGGGCTCCAGGACATCCTGCTTCATACAGTACTGCACAGGGATCAGGCCGTGGCAGAGGACGTGGTAGTACCACTGACACCAAAGGAGGACCATCGAGAGTGTTCGAGCTGAGGAACACTGAGCAGCCTGCAGCACCTGCGACCACAGGTACTATTTGGATCCATGACTTACCTGTGAGAGTTTTATTTGATACGGGTGCTACGCACTCATTTATATCAGATGCATGTGTAGATAGGTTGTCCTTAGCTACAGTAGAGGGTGTACCTTTTGTGGTTGGGTTACCAGATGGGGGTAAGGTTAGAGGATCTCGAGAGATTTATGACTGCCCTATTCATCTGGGAGGCCGGATCTGGTTAGTAAATTTTCTAGTCATGCCCTTAGCACATGAGGACGTGATATTGGGAATAGATTGGATGACTAGACATGGAGCAGTCTTAGATATTGGTAGGAGGACTGTGACCGTCGCCACCGAGGAGGGTCACAGAGTTATATTCCGAGGTTGGGACCTCGGAAAGTCCGGCACATTTATCAGTGCAGTGAGAGCAGCCAGACTGATAGCACAGGGTTGCGAGGCCTTCTGGTGTTATGCCATGAAGGAGCGCAAGAGCCTGACAGTAGAGGAGATACCAGTTGCCTGCAAGTTTGCAGAAGTATTCAGCGACGACTTGCCAGGGCTACCTCCACAGAGGAGTGTTGACTTTAGCATCGAGTTAGAGCCGGGCACGAGACCGATCTCGAAGGCCCCGTACCGCATGGCCCCGATAGAACTGCTTGAGTTGAAGAAGCAGTTAGAGGAGTTAGCAGAGAAGGGCTTCATACGCCCTAGTGTTTCTCCCTGGGGCGCACCAGTATTGTTTATGAGGAAGAAGGATGGATCGATGAGACTGTGTATCGACTACAGGGAGTTGAACAAGGTCACCATCAAGAATAAGTACCCACTGCCTCGCATAGATGATCTGCTGGACCAGCTGCATGGAGCGTCAGTGTTCTCGAGGATAGATTTGAGATCGGGTTATCACCAGCTGAGGGTGAGAGATCAGGACATACCTAAGACGGCATTCCGGACTAGGTATGGTCATTATGAGTTTGTAGTGATGCCATTCGGGCTCACTAATGCGCCAGCAGTATTTATGGAGTTGATGAATGGAAATTTCATCGACTTCTTAGACCAGTTTGTAGTGGTCTTCATTGACGACATTCTAGTTTACTCTAGAAGTCGAGAGGAGCATGCCGGACACTTAAGGACAGTGTTGCAGATTCTACAGGATAGTCAGCTATATGCTAAACTATCCAAGTGTGAGTTCTGGATGTCAGAGGTGGCGTTCCTAGGCCATGTAGTGACTGCTGAGGGGATTAAGGTCGACCCAGCGAAGATTGAGTTAGTGTCCTCTTGGCAACCTCCGAAGAATGTTAAGGAGGTTCGCAACTTCCTTGGATTGGCAGGTTATTACCGTCGGTTTGTGGAAGGGTTTTCCCTGATCGCCCGACCACTTACTTCTCTCCTAAGGAAGACTACTCGGTTCGTCTGGTCTGAGCCGTGTCAACAGAGTTTTGATGAGCTGAAGAGGAGATTGACGTCTGCTCCGATCTTAGCACAGCCTGAGGGTACAGAGGACTTTGTAGTGTACAGTGACGCATCCAAGCTGGGCTTGGGGTGTGTCTTGATGCAGAGGGGTAGGGTTATAGCATATGCGTCTCGACAGTTGAAGACGTATGAAGAGAACTACCCCACTCATGACCTGGAGTTAGCAGCAGTAGTGCACGCTCTTAAGATCTGGCGTCATTATCTCTATGGAGCGACCTGTCAGATCTTCACAGACCATAAGAGTCTGAAGTACATATTCACTCAGCGGGAGTTGAATAACCGCCAGAGGCGGTGGCTAGAGTTGATCAAGGATTTTGACCTTGAGATTCTCTACCACCCCGGAAAGGCGAATGTAGTTGCTGACGCTTTGAGTCGGAAGACGCCTCGGGAGAAGGCGATAGCTCGGTTGACAGTACAGCCACAGTTACAGAGAGACCTAGCTTGGTTGGAGGTAGAGATCCAGTTCCCCGATACAGCTCATCAGTTAACCACCTTAGAGTTACTTCCTGACCTGTTGGGTGAGATCCGACAGAAGCAGGAGACCTGTCCGATGTTGACCCGGATCCGAGACCGGATGTCACGAGATGAGGCACCTCATTTCACTATTGGTGCCGATGGAGTGATGAGACGGCAGGATCGTATATGTGTGCCATCAGACATTGAGTTGAGACAGAGGATATTAGGTGAGGCTCATGCTACCCCTTACTCCGTACATCCAGGAGCGAGTAAGATGTATAAGGACGTGAGACGTTCCTTCTGGTGGGGCGGTTTGAAGCCCGATGTGGCCCGTTATGTAGCCCAGTGTGCGACCTGTCAGCAGGTCAAGATTGAGCACCGTAGATCTGGAGGAGAACTCCACCCACTTCCAGTACCACGTTGGAAGTGGGAAGATATTTCTATGGATTTTGTTACTGGATTGAGGCTCAGCAGAGGTTTTGATGCCATTTGGGTAGTGGTAGACCGTCTGACGAAGACCGCACGTTTCATTCCGATTAAGGAAACGTGGCCGGTAAGTCGTCTAGCAGAGGAGTTCACCAGACACATCGTGAGACTCCATGGAGTACCGAGGACTATCGTCTCCGACAGGGATGGACGTTTTACCTCGAGGTTCTGGCAGCAGGTACACACTGCTCTGGGGACGAGTCTTCACTTTACCACTGCCTACCACCCGCAGACAGACGGTCAGTCCGAGAGGACCATCCAGACCCTAGAGGACATGTTGAGGGCATGTGTGCTAGATTGGGGACAGGTATGGCCAGATCACCTCCCACTAGTAGAGTTTTCATATAATAACAGTTGGCATGCGTCTATTGGGATGGCACCTTATGAGGCTTTGTACGGGCGGAGATGTCGTACACCGCTATGTTGGGATGAGCCTAGCAAGGCTGATGGAGTAGTACCAGATCAGATACAGGACGACATCGCCCGGATTGCCTTAGTCCGGGAGAGGATGTTAGCAACTCAGAGTCGTCAGAAGTCCTACGCCGACAAAAGGCGTCGACCTTTGGAGTTTAGAGTAGGTGCACAGGTGTGGTTGAGAGTGTCACCTACGAGAGGAGTTAGACGTTTCGGCATTAAGGGGAAGCTGAGTCCCCTGTATGTCGGCCCATTTGAGATCGTAGAGAGAGTCGGAGAGGTTGCCTACCGACTAGCACTGCCACCGAGATTAGAGGGAGTACACCCAGTTTTTCATGTATCTCAGCTGCGAGAGTACATACCGGATCCTAGACACATCATCAGTCATGAGGATTTGATAGTTGAGCCAGACCACACTTTTGTGGAGTATCCAGTAGCCGTCCTAGAGCGTAGCATCAGGCACCTACGTTCTAAGGAGATACCGATGTTGAGGATTCAGTGGTCTAGACGAGGAGTTGATGAGGCTACCTGGGAGACAGAGGAGAGCATTAGACGTAACTACCCTGAGTTCTTTGCGGAGTTAGCCGCTACCTCAGTACCGACGGGTTAGTACTAAGATGAGACCTTATATGACTTCTGTGATTATATGTTTACGTAATTGTTTATGTCTATGTGCTTGATGACGTGAGTAGTTGCTTGCTAGAATATATTTCTCGAGGGGAAATGTATGGGGTAGGTATCTTATTCCAAGTTTCGGGACGAAACTTATTTTTAAGGGGGTACTGATGTAAAATCCGGAATTTTTATTCCGTCTATTTCCGTTATAAAATAGATCTCGATCAGTTGACCATATCCGTCTACTTAGTTAGACATATTATTATAGGATTTATCATTTTATGTAGATTCCTTCACATAAAATGATAGAATCTTTTATATAGTTTATCATTTTATGTAGATTACTTCCGCATAAAATGATAGAATTATGAGCCGATCCTAAACTATAATAAACTCCCTATCCGCCTAGTCCGTATATTTATATATCGGGATCTTGTCCAGCCAGAAACTCGCTAAATTAAGGAGCCCAGCTGCAGCCATTTTAGCCCATCTGTTAACATATAATTCAGCCAGCGGATCCAGCGCCAGCAGCCCAGTCCAGCGCCACTCCAGCTTGCTTCAGCCCAGCGCCACTCTAGCCCAGCGCCACTCCAGCAGCACAACTCCAGCCCATTCCTCAGGCCCAACCGGAAGCAAAAGGAGAAGCCAGCCCAGCTGTGATGTAGCAGTTTCAACGTGTGAATAAATGCAGTGAGAGAGCCGATGCAGTTGCCATAAAACGCTCCTAGAATCACGTTGTGCAACCTCTCACCTTCCTCCCATTTCACGTCCACATTCAGAAGCCACACTTCCCTCTCCTGCTGATCGAAATCTCCAACGTAACGTGCTCTTCCTCACGTCCCAGCCAGTGCACACAGCGCTTCTGCACAAAAATCTTCTGCACGTAACAACCTTGCTCTCTCCTGAAACCGGACGGAAGATCACTGTCCAGCCAGCAAGGACCCGATCCAGCCTTCTGTTGCACAACCGAGCCAGCGACAAGTACTCAGGCCCTACAGTCGTCTGGACATCAAGCAGCTCCACATCTCCTCGAAAGGCTAGACTTCCATCGGCTACAGACCTCCCTCTGCGTAAGCAACCGTCTTGGTTTACTTTTCCGTTTCTACTTCTAATCCTAACCCGGCCTTCCCCTTTTGTACAGAAGAGACGAGCTTGAGTCGTTTTGGAACAACAGTAGACCGAACCAAGTCTAATCTCAGCCCAGTAACGGTTAAAAAGGTGAGCCTCTCTTCTGCAGTCCAATTCTCGCCTCTAGAAGTTATTGTATAATCTTATGTATGCATACCAATTCCTTAATGTTAGATTGATGAACTGCTGTAATTCGGCCTTGAGCATAGTTCATATAGTAATAGGTAGCTGCTGAAAGTTATACATAAAATGATAGACATAAGGGCTGCTGTAAAATTGAATTTTATGCCTTCAGCTTTTGACTTATAAACTGCCTATCTTGTCGGCCAATTATTGAACGTTTGGATAAAGATCCACCGTTGAATTTTGGATATGTTGTAGATGGATATATGTAGTTTAGCATATTAAAATTTGGGAAGAAATGAACGGTCGGATTAGAAGTTATGAGCTCCCGAAGTTAGGTAGTTGAGCAGTTTTGGTAAACTTAAGTTTTTGGCTAAGTATAGGAATTTTGAGTGAAGTAGCCAACTTTGTGAATTATTATAAAATTAATGGCTGAACAGTTTAGAGAAATTTTTCCTCCTAAGGTTAGATAGAGCCTCATAGATGATCTAGAGATTTAATTCGGAATTATTATAAGCTGTTAAGAATTTTATATTTAGAGCCGAAGTTAAACCTTTACGATTCTTCCGGAAAATAGAAACATAGGAAAAATGTCAGTTTGGAACCAAATAAAATTTTAGGAGTTAGAAAATAATTTTAGAACCTCAAATAGGAGTTTAGACATGAATTTTAGGGTTTTCGAGAAAATCGGAACCAAGGGTAAAATGGTCATTTTACCCTAAACTAATACCGTAACTAGTATGTCTTAATACCTTATTCGATCTTAGAAGTTTTAGACTTCTATCTACGTGAGAGTGTGCTAATACACTTATCGCCTTTGGCAGGCAACTGAGTTGCTACAGTTTACAGAACGAGTGGTTTAAAAAGAGTCGAGCGTTATAACAGGTAAGTCCTTTGGGCTTACTTAGCTGACTTCTAAATATGAGTATAAATGATGATGGTGGTGTGTGATTGAAATGTTTAGAGAGATAGGTTGTGATATATAATTACCGACCTATATTTTGGCCTAAGAGTAACGGGCGGTGGTATTCTGCTCAGTAGCTGGCGGGCGCTGGGGGTTTCTTTCGGGACTAGTCCATACATGGTTTGTAGTGATGCTACCAATGGAAGTCAGCTAGACCTACACCAGTTGGATAAGGAACGGAGGCGAGAACTAATAATAATTCTCGTGCCACAACTTAAATTGAATAATGTGAATCACTTAAATAATAGATAATAATTGGTTGAGTGCAGCATGATGTTTGTTTATTTTTGTTTCTGCTTGTGTTTGTGCTGTTATCATTTTGCTTATATTTGGATAGTTAGCTAACTGTTGATATGTTGTTTAGATTTGCCACAGGTTAGAGCAGATGCCGAGTGATCCAGATGGTAGTGGTCAGCCGGGGTGTCGTACTTTAGGACGTTTTACAGTTTCTGCATTTGTGGGTTTTACAGTTGAACATTCTTTCCTTTCGTACCTTGTTATATTCCGTTTTCCGGCTGTAGTCGATCTTGTCACATTCATGCATTATTAAGAACTATTTTATGATTTCTGATTTTCCTTATCTGTGCCTTGTTGTAAGATCTCGTTAAGTTGTTGTCAAACTAAGGTCGGGACCCACTGTGCGGTCCTAACCAGTAACTTCCTAAGTTGTAAAATTTGGGGTGTTACAACATGGTATCAGAGCCAGGTTGGCAACAATGGCACTTGAAACTTCTAAAAAGGTCATATAAGTAAATAAAAAGAACCCGAAAAGGGTCTGAGTTTTCCAAAGAGAATTTTAGTATTAAAATGCATACAGAGTCGGGTTGGGATAGAAAGTACGGATGAACACCACTACCTCTGCGGATCTCGGTATTCTTAGAATAATTATAGACTTTTACTGTTATGATAGATTAGCTAGTTTATAACTGTAGCTATTACTATTCGTGCAGATGGCACGTACTAGGGCTGCCCAAGTGACTGGCCGAGGTAGGGGTCGTCCCCCCCTTCCCCAATCAGACAGGATCGAGCTGATAGCACCCCTACTATTAGAGGGCGTGGTCGTGGGGGTAGACCTCCACTAGGGAGAGGCCGAGGGCGAGTTCCTCGAGAGGACCCACCTGCAGCCAGCATACCAGAGGCTGCTGTGGAAGAGGTAGCCGAGAGTGTAGGCCCCGAGGTTAGGCCGGAGGCCGCTGCTAGGTCTGGAGCACCAGGAGCACGTTCTACCGAGTCAGGACGTGTTTCTATTGGAGCATCTGAGTACAGGGAGTTCAGAGCCTATGTTGAGCGCAGGGAGGAAGCTGCCAGAGTTGAGAGGCTTACTCAGGTACCACCGGTGGTACCGGCTAGGTCAGTTCAGGTGACACAGGGAGTGTCTCAGGTGCCGGCTGTATCTGAGAGGAGGGTTGACGCTGATAGAGCACCTACTGGGTCCAGAGCACCGAGACCGGATGAGTGGTTGAAGGCTTTCAACTCTCAGAAGGTCCCCTCATTCAGCGGAGAGATAGGGCTAGAGGTGGAGCACTGGATAGGGAAGATTGAGACTGCTTTGGAGGCAATACGTTGCCCCGTGGATCGACAGGTAGATTTGATACAGACCTGTTTCACAGATGATGCTCATTCATGGTGGCGTACCATTCGTGGCCGAGTCACCAGCTGGGAGCAGATGAGGAACATTGTTAGAGACATGTACTGTCCAGTTTCGCTGTGGAGAGAGAGATTCCAGGATTTCATTGAGGCGGGATTTGAAGATATCCCGATTGCTGCAGCTATAAAGAAATTTCAGAAGGAATTGACCTTACTTGGCCCATCTGCACCTCTAGAAGAGCAGCATGTTTATCTTTTCTCCAGGAGGTTGAGAGAGAGTACCCGATCCTACCTGGCTGGATTCCGCTGTGAGACCTTGTCTGATTATCAGGATAGGGCCTCTGCTTATGAGAGAGATAGGTCAGCTTCTAGGAAAGCAGCTCAGTCTAGTGGGCCGGATAAGCGGCAGAGGACAGGACATGCTGGTAGCAGCGCAGCAGTAGCAGGTTATGGTCGAGGACAGACTCAGGGGAGGTCCAGCTACCACTCTACAGTTTGGACTCCCGGTAGAGATCGACAGTGCTTTAACTGTGGTGGCCGTGATCACATTAAGACGGATTGCCCGAAACCACCCATCACTTGCTTCACTTGTGGGAAGCCGGGACACAGAGCTACTTTCTGCCGTCAGGGCAAGGCTCCTTCTCAGCAGGGATCTTCTCCTGCATGTGCTGAGAAGAGTGTACAGAGACCCCCTCAGTACCGAGCTCCGAGTCAGCAGCAGCAGCAGTACCGGGCTCCAGGACATCCTGCTTCATACAGTACTGCACAGGGATCAGGCCGTGGCAGAGGACGTGGTAGTACCACTGACACCAAAGGAGGACCATCGAGAGTGTTCGAGCTGAGGAACACTGAGCAGCCTGCAGCACCTGCGACCACAGGTACTATTTGGATCCATGACTTACCTGTGAGAGTTTTATTTGATACGGGTGCTACGCACTCATTTATATCAGATGCATGTGTAGATAGGTTGTCCTTAGCTACAGTAGAGGGTGTACGTTTTGTGGTTGGGTTACCAGATGGGGGTAAGGTTAGAGGATCTCGAGAGATTTATGACTGCCCTATTCATCTGGGAGGCCGGATCTGGTTAGTAAATTTTCTAGTCATGCCCTTAGCACACGAGGACGTGATATTGGGAATAGATTGGATGACTAGACATGGAGCAGTCTTAGATATTGGTAGGAGGACTGTGACCGTCGCCACCGAGGAGGGTCACAGAGTTATATTCCGAGGTTGGGACCTCGGAAAGTCCGGCACATTTATCAGTGCAGTGAGAGCAGCCAGACTGATAGCACAGGGTTGCGAGGCCTTCTGGTGTTATGCCATGAAGGAGCGCAAGAGCCTGACAGTAGAGGAGATACCAGTTGCCTGCAAGTTTGCAGAAGTATTCAGTGACGACTTGCCAGGGCTACCTCCACAGAGGAGTGTTGACTTTAGCATCGAGTTAGAGCCGGGCACGAGACCGATCTCGAAGGCCCCGTACCGCATGGCCCCGATAGAACTGCTTGAGTTGAAGAAGCAGTTAGAGGAGTTAGCAGAGAAGGGCTTCATACGCCCTAGTGTTTCTCCCTGGGGCGCACCAGTATTGTTTATGAGGAAGAAGGATGGATCGATGAGACTGTGTATCGACTACAGGGAGTTGAACAAGGTCACCATCAAGAATAAGTACCCACTGCCTCGCATAGATGATCTGCTGGACCAGCTGCATGGAGCGTCAGTGTTCTCGAGGATAGATTTGAGATCGGGTTATCACCAGCTGAGGGTGAGAGATCAGGACATACCTAAGACGGCATTCCGGACTAGGTATGGTCATTATGAGTTTGTAGTGATGCCATTCGGGCTCACTAATGCGCCAGCAGTATTTATGGAGTTGATGAATGGAATTTTCATCGACTTCTTAGACCAGTTTGTAGTGGTCTTCATTGACGACATTCTAGTTTACTCTAGAAGTCGAGAGGAGCATGCCGGACACTTAAGGACAGTGTTGCAGATTCTACAGGATAGTCAGCTATATGCTAAACTATCCAAGTGTGAGTTCTGGATGTCAGAGGTGGCGTTCCTAGGCCATGTAGTGACTGCTGAGGGGATTAAGGTCGACCCAGCGAAGATTGAGTTAGTGTCCTCTTGGCAACCTCCGAAGAATGTTAAGGAGGTTCGCAACTTCCTTGGATTGGCAGGTTATTACCGTCGGTTTGTGGAAGGGTTTTCCCTGATCGCCCGACCACTTACTTCTCTCCTAAGGAAGACTACTCGGTTCGTCTGGTCTGAGCCGTGTCAACAGAGTTTTGATGAGCTGAAGAGGAGATTGACGTCTGCTCCGATCTTAGCACAGCCTGAGGGTATAGAGGACTTTGTAGTGTACAGTGACGCATCCAAGCTGGGCTTGGGGTGTGTCTTGATGCAGAGGGGTAGGGTTATAGCATATGCGTCTCGACAGTTGAAGACGTATGAAGAGAACTACCCCACTCATGACCTGGAGTTAGCAGCAGTAGTGCACGCTCTTAAGATCTGGCGTCATTATCTCTATGGAGCGACCTGTCAGATCTTCACAGACCATAAGAGTCTGAAGTACATATTCACTCAGCGGGAGTTGAATAACCGCCAGAGGCGGTGGCTAGAGTTGATCAAGGATTTTGACCTTGAGATTCTCTACCACCCCGGAAAGGCGAATGTAGTTGCTGACGCTTTGAGTCGGAAGACGCCTCGGGAGAAGGCGATAGCTCGGTTGACAGTACAGCCACAGTTACAGAGAGACCTAGCTTGGTTGGAGGTATAGATCCAGTTCCCCGATACAGCTCATCAGTTAACCACCTTAGAGTTACTTCCTGACCTGTTGGGTGAGATCCGACAGAAGCAGGAGACCTGTCCGATGTTGACCCGGATCCGAGACCGGATGTCACGAGATGAGGCACCTCATTTCACTATTGGTGCCGATGGAGTGATGAGACGGCAGGATCGTATATGTGTGTCATCAGACATTGAGTTGAGACAGAGGATATTAGGTGAGGCTCATGCTACCCCTTACTCCGTACATCCAGGAGCGAGTAAGATGTATAAGGACGTGAGACGTTCCTTCTGGTGGGGCGGTTTGAAGCCCGATGTGGCCCGTTATGTAGCCCAGTGTGCGACCTGTCAGCAGGTCAAGATTGAGCACCGTAGATCTGGAGGAGAACTCCACCCACTTCCAGTACCACGTTGGAAGTGGGAAGATATTTCTATGGATTTTGTTACTGGATTGAGGCTCAGCAGAGGTTTTGATGCCATTTGGGTAGTGGTAGACCGTCTGACGAAGACCGCACGTTTCATTCCGATTAAGGAAACGTGGCCGGTAAGTCGTCTAGCAGAGGAGTTCACCAGACACATCGTGAGACTCCATGGAGTACCGAGGACTATCGTCTCCGACAGGGATGGACGTTTTACCTCGAGGTTCTGGCAGCAGGTACACACTGCTCTGGGGACGAGTCTTCACTTTACCACTGCCTACCACCCGCAGACAGACGGTCAGTCCGAGAGGACCATCCAGACCCTAGAGGACATGTTGAGGGCATGTGTGCTAGATTGGGGACAGGTATGGCCAGATCACCTCCCACTAGTAGAGTTTTCATATAATAACAGTTGGCACGCGTCTATTGGGATGGCACCTTATGAGGCTTTGTACGGGCGGAGATGTCGTACACCGCTATGTTGGGATGAGCCTAGCAAGGCTGATGGAGTAGTACCAGATCAGATACAGGACGACATCGCCCGGATTGCCTTAGTCCGGGAGAGGATGTTAGCAACTCAGAGTCGTCAGAAGTCCTACGCCGACAAAAGGCGTCGACCTTTGGAGTTTAGAGTAGGTGCACAGGTGTGGTTGAGAGTGTCACCTACGAGAGGAGTTAGACGTTTCGGCATTAAGGGGAAGCTGAGTCCCCTGTATGTCGGCCCATTTGAGATCGTAGAGAGAGTCGGAGAGGTTGCCTACCGACTAGCACTGCCACCGAGATTAGAGGGAGTACACCCAGTTTTTCATGTATCTCAGCTGCGAGAGTACATACCGGATCCTAGACACATCATCAGTCATGAGGATTTGATAGTTGAGCCAGACCACACTTTTGTGGAGTATCCAGTAGCCGTCCTAGAGCGTAGCATCAGGCACCTACGTTCTAAGGAGATACCGATGTTGAGGATTCAGTGGTCTAGACGAGGAGTTGATGAGGCTACCTGGGAGACAGAGGAGAGCATTAGACGTAACTACCCTGAGTTCTTTGCGGAGTTAGCCGCTACCTCAGTACCGACGGGTTAGTACTAAGATGAGACCTTATATGACTTCTGTGATTATATGTTTACGTAATTGTTTATGTCTATGTGCTTGATGACGTGAGTAGTTGCTTGCTAGAATATATTTCTCGAGGGGAAATGTATGGGGTAGGTATCTTATTCCAAGTTTCGGGACGAAACTTATTTTTAAGGGGGTACTGATGTAAAATCCGGAATTTTTATTCCGTCTATTTCCGTTATAAAATAGATCTCGATCAGTTGACCATATCCGTCTACTTAGTTAGACATATTATTATAGGATTTATCATTTTATGTAGATTCCTTCACATAAAATGATAGAATCTTTTATATAGTTTATCATTTTATGTAGATTACTTCCGCATAAAATGATAGAATTATGAGCCGATCCTAAACTATAATAAACTCCCTATCCGCCTAGTCCGTATATTTATATATCGGGATCTTGTCCAGCCAGAAACTCGCTAAATTAAGGAGCCCAGCTGCAGCCATTTTAGCCCATCTGTTAACATATAATTCAGCCAGCGGATCCAGCGCCAGCAGCCCAGTCCAGCGCCACTCCAGCTTGCTTCAGCCCAGCGCCACTCTAGCCCAGCGCCACTCCAGCAGCACAACTCCAGCCCATTCCTCAGGCCCAACCGGAAGCAAAAGGAGAAGCCAGCCCAGCTGTGATGTAGCAGTTTCAACGTGTGAATAAATGCAGTGAGAGAGCCGATGCAGTTGCCATAAAACGCTCCTAGAATCACGTTGTGCAACCTCTCACCTTCCTCCCATTTCACGTCCACATTCAGAAGCCACACTTCCCTCTCCTGCTGATCGAAATCTCCAACGTAACGTGCTCTTCCTCACGTCCCAGCCAGTGCACACAGCGCTTCTGCACAAAAATCTTCTGCACGTAACAACCTTGCTCTCTCCTGAAACCGGACGGAAGATCACTGTCCAGCCAGCAAGGACCCGATCCAGCCTTCTGTTGCACAACCGAGCCAGCGACAAGTACTCAGGCCCTACAGTCGTCTGGACATCAAGCAGCTCCACATCTCCTCGAAAGGCTAGACTTCCATCGGCTACAGACCTCCCTCTGCGTAAGCAACCGTCTTGGTTCACTTTTCCGTTTCTACTTCTAATCCTAACCCGGCCTTCCCCTTTTGTACAGAAGAGACGAGCTTGAGTCGTTTTGGAACAACAGTAGACCGAACCAAGTCTAATCTCAGCCCAGTAACGGTTAAAAAGGTGAGCCTCTCTTCTGCAGTCCAATTCTCGCCTCTAGAAGTTATTGTATAATCTTATGTATGCATACCAATTCCTTAATGTTAGATTGATGAACTGCTGTAATTCGGCCTTGAGCATAGTTCATATAGTAATAGGTAGCTGCTGAAAGTTATACATAAAATGATAGACATAAGGGCTGCTGTAAAATTGAATTTTATGCCTTCAGCTTTTGACTTATAAACTGCCTATCTTGTCGGCCAATTATTGAACGTTTGGATAAAGATCCACCGTTGAATTTTGGATATGTTGTAGATGGATATATGTAGTTTAGCATATTAAAATTTGGGAAGAAATGAACGGTCGGATTAGAAGTTATGAGCTCCCGAAGTTAGGTAGTTGAGCAGTTTTGGTAAACTTAAGTTTTTGGCTAAGTATAGGAATTTTGAGTGAAGTAGCCAACTTTGTGAATTATTATAAAATTAATGGCTGAACAGTTTAGAGAAATTTTTCCTCCTAAGGTTAGATAGAGCCTCATAGATGATCTAGAGATTTAATTCGGAATTATTATAAGCTGTTAAGAATTTTATATTTAGAGCCGAAGTTAAACCTTTACGATTCTTCCGGAAAATAGAAACATAGGAAAAATGTCAGTTTGGAACCAAATAAAATTTTAGGAGTTAGAAAATAATTTTAGAACCTCAAATAGGAGTTTAGACATGAATTTTAGGGTTTTCGAGAAAATCGGAACCAAGGGTAAAATGGTCATTTTACCCTAAACTAATACCGTAACTAGTATGTCTTAATACCTTATTCGATCTTAGAAGTTTTAGACTTCTATCTACGTGAGAGTGTGCTAATACACTTATCGCCTTTGGCAGGCAACTGAGTTGCTACAGTTTACAGAACGAGTGGTTTAAAAAGAGTCGAGCGTTATAACAGGTAAGTCCTTTGGGCTTACTTAGCTGACTTCTAAATATGAGTATAAATGATGATGGTGGTGTGTGATTGAAATGTTTAGAGAGATAGGTTGTGATATATAATTACCGACCTATATTTTGGCCTAAGAGTAACGGGCGGTGGCATTCTGCTCAATAGCTGGCGGGCGCTGGGGGTTTCTTTCGGGACTAGTCCATACATGGTTTGTAGTGATGCTACCAATGGAAGTCAGCTAGACCTACACCAGTTGGATAAGGAACGGAGGCGAGAACTAATAATAATTCTCGTGCCACAACTTAAATTGAATAATGTGAATCACTTAAATAATAGATAATAATTGGTTGAGTGCAGCATGATGTTTGTTTATTTTTGTTTCTGCTTGTGTTTGTGCTGTTATCATTTTGCTTATATTTGGATAGTTAGCTAACTGTTGATATGTTGTTTAGATTTGCCACAGGTTAGAGCAGATGCCGAGTGGTCCAGATGGTAGTGGTCAGCCGGGGTGTCGTACTTTAGGACGTTTTACAGTTTCTGCATTTGTGGGTTTTACAGTTGAACATTGTTTTCTTTCGTACCTTGTTATATTCCGTTTTCCGGCTGTAGTCGATCTTGTCACATTCATGCATTATTAAGAACTATTTTATGATTTCTGATTTTCCTTATCTGTGCCTTGTTGTAAGATCTCGTTAAGTTGTTGTCAAACTAAGGTCGGGACCCACTGTGCGGTCCTAACCAGTAACTCCCTAAGTTATAAAATTTGGGGTGTTACAAAAGTTTTATAAATAATAAATAATCTATATATCTATATCTATATTGTATATATACTACTAAACTAGACTACATTGATGCTGACGTGACGCCTCCAGGTTTTTTTCGGATTAAATCTTTTATTAAATCAAGAATTAAGTCATAAAACCTTTTTTTACTGAAACAAAATCTAATAAGAAATCTTTTTTCAACTAATCTTCTAAATAATTAATAAGAAATAAGAAAGTTTTATAAATAATAAATAATCTATATATCTATATATACTATTAAACTAGACTACACTGATGCTGATGTGATGCCTCTAAGTTTTTTCTCGAATTAAATCTTTTATTAAATCAAGAACAAAGCCATAAAACCTTTTTTACTAAAACAAATTCTAATAAGAAATCTTTTTTCAACTAAACTTCTGAATAATTAATAAGAAATAAGAAAGTTTTATAAATAATAAATAATCTATATATCTATATATCTATATCTATATTCTATATATACTACTAAACTAGACTACATTGATGCTGACGTGACGCCTCCAGGTTTTTTCTCGGATGAAATCTTTTATTAAATCAATAATTAAGTCATAAAACCTTTTTTTACTGAAACAAAATCTAATAAGAAATCTTTTTTCAACTAATCTTCTAAATAATTAATAAGAAATAAGAAAGTTTTATAAATAATAAATAATCTATATATATCTATATATCTATATATACTACTAAACTAGACTACACTGATGCTGACGTGACGCCTCTAGGTTTTTTCTCGGATTAAATCTTTTATTAACTCAAGAATTAAGCCGTAAAACCTTTTTTTTACTAAAACAAAATCTAATAAGAAATATTTTTTCAACTAATGTTCGTCTAAATTTTTAGGTTATTCCCAACGTTTTCAATCATCACACTTATTTTGCTATTGTTTATTCATTCCTTAATTTGTGTAACACCCCGAATTCTCAGAACTCGGGACATTATTGGTTAGGACCTCACAATGGGTCCCGACCTCAGTTTGACAACAATATTACTAGGATCTTGCAACAAGACACTAATAAGAAAAACCGAAATTCATAAAACGTATTTGTAAAAGAATGAATGCAACAAGGTCTAACAGCCTATCGTACTTAAACAACGGAAAAGACTAACTGTCTTAACAAAAGGGAAAGACAACAAGTAATAACCCAAAGGTCCCAAACCCCCACTCTAAAGAGTACGGAGACCCGGCTGACCACTACTTCCGGATCACTCAGCTGCTGTTCTAACCTGCGGTAAATCTAAAAACACAACAAAACAACCATTAGCTAGTTATCTAAACATTAGGAGAATAATAATAGCACACACACACACATAAAATAATAAACACTCATCATGCTTTCAAACAATCCATTTATTATCTTCATTTAAGTCATTCACTCTAATGATACTTATTTTGTGACACGAGGGATTCCCAAACCTCGCCTCCGCCCCCGTGTACCCATCAGGAGTGGATCCGATGCATCTCACCGTGTACCTGTATGGTCTGGGTATAGAGAACCTCCCAGTCTCCTGGCAGAGCTGGGCAGTGATGTCACGGCCCGTTATACATACACTTGGGCCTTAACACATAATAACAACGGTCGTCCTAACAAGTTGTTATTATAAACACACAACACACACACCATTATCGTCATCCAACTAACATCCAGAAACCAGCTAAGTAAGTCACAAGGACTTACCTGAATCAATTCACAACTCTCAAAAGTCTCAACTCGGTCTACAACCGTAGTAACTCAATCGCCTGTCAAAGAAGGCATGTGGATCAACAATTACATCTCACACTCTTAGAAGTTATAAACTTCTAAGTTTTACAATCTCGTGGAAGGAATTTACGAAAAAGGTTTTATTAGGTTAAAACGACCACTTTGTCCCTGATTCCGAAACTCCGGGAAGTCTATCATTTAGTCCTAAAATTCTATTCTAGGACCTATGTCCTAAATCTAGTTCTCATACAAAGGTTTAGTGTGGATTTATAAGAGTTACACAAAAATCTAGTTTTTCATAAAAAGTCGTTAAGGTCCGACTTTGGATTAAGATCCAAGGTTCTAATGGAAGATCAAAATTCCGGAATATACTTCCTAATTCTTCTATGATATACCTACTAAATATAAGTGTCAAGATCTCTCTAAAAATTCTTAACCAAAAATCTCCCATGAAATTCTAAGTTGGGGTAAAATTAACATTTCTACACTTAGTCATTTTTCTTCCTCTTTTGCAAAAACAGCCCAACTGCTCTACTTCAAGACCTCGTAAGTCTCAATCAAACCGTTAACTTTCTCTCAAAATTTAACACAGTAAACTATGTATTTCAATCTACAACATATAAAAAAATTCAACGGTGGATGTTATATATAAGATATCTAAACTTGGGTTCGAAGGTGACTACATAAGCTGAAAATTGGAAACATAAAAGTATGTCAAAGATCTAAGGTTCGAGCCTCACTACTCACAGTTCTTGGAATCAAAACTCAGCCCATAAACCCAGATTCGGAACTCACCAAAACATTGGCTAACTCAAGGTATAAATTCATGAATACACAATGAGAAAAGAAAGGCTAAGACTCCACTTACCCCAGGCTTGTAGTCGACTAAAGGAGGCGGTGCAACTTCTTCCTAACTTTGCTGCAATCTGCACAGCCCTTTAGTCATACTAGGACACAACGCATGCTATCAACAATAGAAGTTGCAAGGTGGAGATGACTTACGGTTATAATTAAGTCGATCGGCAACAACGATCACGCACAGATCGGGAGAGGGTAAGGAGGCTCGTCTGGATGGGTAGGCAACCACCGAGAGGAGACCGGCCGCGTTCGCTGGTAAGCGATGGATCTCGGCGGTTACGGTCGGTGACGGTACCGGTTCCTAGGCCGCTGTCGATTGCGAGAGGAGGTTGGGCGGGTCGTCTAGATCGACAATGTGCAGGGCTGGAGGGAGAGAGGGGAAAGACACTGGATTGGTGCGTTCCGGTACAAGGCGGAGCCCTTTTCACTTGCGTCCTCTCAGTCGCCGATGTAGGAGATGGTGTCCGCCCCCTTCGGCGTCAACCACTGCTGCAGGCTGGAGAGGTGATCGACCGCCTTCGATCAAAACGGGAGAGTTGTGGTTGATAGGATCGCGAGGGCAAGGCCGTCGGTGTTAACGCCGGAGCGCAGAAGAGGGAGGAGGAGACAGGCGGTAGTTCGAGCTTGTTGAGAGGCCATCGCCTGGCGCTGCTATTCGTGACTGGGTACGGTGGAGAGGAGTAGTAGTTAGGTTAGACGTGAGGGAGAGTAATTAGGTTAGGGTTAAATTAGATTTAGCGTTAATTGTAATTAAGAGAGGATTAGGGTAAAGATAGGGTTTTTGGGCCGGTGGGCTAATCTTAGTGGGCCTACTCCGATGGGCCTGCTCATCTAGTAAAAAAAATGAGCTAAAGAATAAAATCGTTAATCACACGGAACCGCTCTTCGGTTTTTTAAGAAGTACGGAATTATTTACGGTTACATAAATTATCATTTTATGTGAATCAAGGTCACATAAATGATATAATTTAACATACTTTTATTTTATTTAAAAGAATGAAAGTTGGCGGATCGGAATCCGGTTTGAACGGGTGTTAAACGGAAATTAAATTTTCCGGTTATTACATCAGTGCCCTCTTAAAAGAAGTTTTGTCCCAAAACTTAGAATAATGTATCTAATCAAACGACTTTCTTTGTATAACTTGGTTTCATTAAGTCTCGTTTTCTAACATGTAACTACTCAATCATTAGAATCAGGCACACATCAAAGAAACACATTTACTCAATCCAAAGTAAAAACATGAGAAGTCAAACCACACAGCATCCGAGTACTAACTCGTCGGTACAAAAGTAGCAGCTAACCCCGCATAAAACTCGGAATAATTACGTCTAATACTCTCCTCTGTCTCCCAAGTGGCCTCATCAGCTACTCATCTAAACCACTGGAACTCTACAAAAGCATGAACCGGCTAATTTTCTGGTTTTCATAGCTGATGACGTGTCTCGGATTCGGTAGGTACCCTCTCAATGGTTTGGTTTTCTAAACTTAGTTCCACCTCTTTTGCTGACTCTACCAAATTTCCTTCCCCTGGGCCCACTTGCTTTTTCCTTTCGAAAGTTCTCGACTATCGATTATGAAATAATGATCTTAAACTTCTGTCGGCACTTTACTAAGTGCCTAATGCTCTTTGTAATTCAAACCACTGGGCCCGTTTTTTTCAATGTGACCTAATCGGATCGTTCCTTCATTAATGGGTTTTCTCTTACTTCTTGTCAAACTTTCAAATTTATATAACTCAACACAACTCACACACCCAAGTGGACCTTTTCATATGGATCTCTAATTCCTTAACTTGAAATCATAGTTCCTAACATTGATTTTCTTCATCTGTGGGTTATGGGCCTACCACGCTTCTGGTGTAACACCCATTAGTCACAATGGCGTCTTTCTGAGGGTCAACATGATTTACCCAACTCCCGCCTATACTTCCCTTCTAATACTAGCAAGATCCTCTTCAAACAGACCCTTACTCTCTTACTCAACCGTAGTCTGTTCTTAACCAACCAGTAAGCAACCTCTAACTCGATTTCTCTTCATATCCTTAGATCATCCCAGAGGGTTGTCGTAGCCTACTTGGAAATCCTCCAAGGCATCGGTAAAGTTACTTCTTAAATCCGCATTCACTAATGTCTCTTCTTAACAGTACCGTACTCGTCAGTACCAACCAACACTTACACGTTCTCAGTTGACGTCGGTCAGTCTATAATTGACTTATCTTTATATCCCGTACTTACTCTTCTCATAACTATACTGGCGTTAAATTCTTGGTGAGAATCATCTGCTCGATTAATCCTTTCATACTTTGCTAATTCGTTTTATCTTCCACACTTTTGTTTCTTTAGACTAACTCTACTTCTCGAGCCCAACTGGGTCATTCATCTTGACCTAAATAGTCATTCCAAGTCTTCAACGATAGTTGGTAAGTGTCTTTGTAGTTCTGATGACTTAGTTATCATCCCCTTGCAGTTCCCTTTGCATGGACCATCGGTGTTGATGACTTAGGTCCCGTGATAATTGGGTTTACCTTGGACTTTCGAGTCCACCAAGGCCGTTCTCATATATACATTCCTTCGCTGGTGTCACCGGCAATATTGTCTTCATGAAACTCCGTTGTTTCCTCTACAGGCTTCGACTCTTTCATACCGGCATTGCGATTTCTCCCAAATTCCTATATCTTTGAGTAGGTCAAAACCTCTCCACACTTGTAAAGTCTACATTTTGCTTCTACATTCCATTGTATGTATCCCTTCCATGCACCTTAGACCCTCATATCCGGATCGACATTTTATCTCTTTTGGTCTCTCAAGCTTGTCTTGTGAACTCTTCTACTAGGTGAATCGTCTTATAACAATTTCCTTCCCTGAATCGGTCTCAACTTTCCGTTGATCATTATTGCTCATTTCATTTTGGAACCTCAGTTATGTTGTACTCTTGCATAGATTCTACAAAGGCATCCTCATCTCAACATTTTATTCCAATTTAGCAAGACTCGCCTTTTGATACATCACTGTCCTTCTTATTGGTTAAGTTATTCTTTTGGTTTACACTTTATCCATCCAAGCATTATCTGTCCGATGTGCCTGACTTTTGTTAAACACCTATCGGTACCATTTGCATAAGAAACCTCAGTTGTATATGATTTTCTCAAAAATCAAAGTTCTTGACTCGCATTTATTATGTTGTCCTTATGCTCGTGTCACTTTACCTTCTTTAAATCTTTACCCCCACAGTAGGATAGTTACCCCTTTGAGTTTTCTCGTATTCGCTTTACGAACCACGTTGGTTGGTCTTATTACTTTCATCAACTCTTATGTCTTCCATCCAGCTTGAATTTTCATCGGAGTACCACCTTTTCACATTACTCTTATATAGACATCTTTAGGAAGTTATCTTATTGGGGTAATATCGGATCTATTTAGCAACCTTTAGTCATTCAACTTTACTCCTCCTCATGTCTATTCTAGCTAACATGCATATTCTATCTGCAATCACCTCACAACTCGATCATACATTTCACCAAGGTTGTAATCATACTCTTTATGTTTGTGCCGCTTCTACAATTCCAATAATTTTTTGTCACATCCTTAATCACAAGGGCTTCCCCTGTCAATCTAGACAGTTTGACCCCACTTTTTCTCGGAGGAGCACCATCAGTCCTACTTGTGTGGAATGCTAAGACATAGAACATGTTCACAATCATATGTCTCTTCTTACTCTTCTAGTTCTCCTTACAGGGATCCCTTCATACTAACTTTGATATGTATCCTTCCTTAGTCGGTAGTAAGTAACTACCCCCAACAATTCCCTTTACACCATTACTATCATCAATGGTCGTTACCAACCGTCAAGAGCTTCTCTTTAATTTTTTTATTAGAGTTATCATATTGGACTCATTCAATGTTACCGTCAATGCTACTAGTACTTGTATTGATTTAACTTCACCATTGTTGTCTTTGATCTCTGGAAGAAATTCACCACATGTCGGTACATTCCCTTTATAACCTTGTGGTTATGCTTCTTATATGTCAACCAACCATCACTAATTAGCCAGCACGTGTAAATTCTCTATTGTTACCAACTAGTCTGGAGTTGACCTTCTATAAGATCGTAGACTTACTTTTCTTCTATCTCTTTTGAGGTTTGATATACAAGGTGGAAATATATCTCTTCCATTTATTTTCCTTTAGCTCCTTCTACAAGTTGCACTCCTATAAGAGTACTATACTCTTACGAGTCTAGTTGTATCTTCGTCTCCCGTCAACGGACTTATACATTCTTCTGCGATAATTTGTAGACATTTCTCCATGATTCTTTTTACCCGCGTTATTGTCCACTTGCGGTTCTCTGTTATGACCCGCCAATGTTATTAACTTAAATCCTTCGTGAGTGAGAAGTTATCAAATACCCTCTTTTTCCCCAAGGTTATTCTCCTACACCCTTCTTGCTTGGGGTATTGCTTGTACTTCTGACTTTATAGAAATCCGGTCTTTGTTGTATCCCGATCCTGGTTGTAATTCTTGTATGTTCTAGGAGGTCACACCACTTCTATGTTGTTGAAATCAACCTTCCCCTTCTAGCAACCTGTAAGCTTTCATTTTGCGGCTCTTTAATTCTTTGTATCGGGATGAGCAATGTATCTTATCTTGACTCCTATGCTTATGATTGTCTCGGTTTTCCATCTTGATTGTGGCGGCAAACAGTTTTTCAAGAGTGATCATATTCCGCTTTGCTTCTAGCCTCAAACTTTCACCTTCTGGTCCGTCAGTAAGCTTAGATTCAATGTCTCTTGTCTGGATCGCTTGCTATATTTCACCTTGACCTTCATGCCTATGTGTGTTTCTGTAGGCATCCCCTCTGTTTGCAACGTTGCTTTACACCATCTTGAAGGAAACTATGGTTTGCCTCTCCCAATTTGTATACTTGCCGGTCACCCAACGCGTTGCTAGAACTACTTTCATGCATATTCTTCATTTGATCCTATTGAGTTGACTCGGGATTCCCTCCTTGTCATCGTAGTTGGTGTTGTCTTTTAATCGTCACCTTTCCGTCTCGACATTCCTCAACAAACTCGAAGGAGTTGTCCGCCATTTGGCTACCCTAATGAACAAAAAATGTGCATACTTCTCCTCACGTTGTCACCCTTCAACATCTACTTAGATGTGTCCAAGGGGTGAGAAACTCATTATGTTACCTTTGTTAAGGAAATAACATAACTACAGTTTCTACTAATCTCCGGCATATGCTTATCTACATCACCTATCATTATAATCAAGCTAATAAGTCCAACAAAAGTAAAACCTAAAGTCCATACTAAGCATACTGAGATCCGTAGTAGTAGTGGTGGTCAGCCGTACTTTTCTATCCTCAACCAGACTATGCATGCATTTGAAAACCAAAAGTTCTTTTTAAAACTCAGATCCCTTTTCGGGTTCTGCTCAAATACTTATTCGGTCTTTCTGAAGATTTCAAGTGCCATTGTTGCCAACCTAGAGCTCTGATACCATGTTGTAACACAACGAATTCTCAAAACTCGGGACATTACTGGTTAGGACCTCACAATGGGTCCCGACCTCAGTTTGACAACAATATTGTAACACCCCGAATTCGCGGGACTCGGGATGCTACGGGTTGGGACCTCACAATGGGTCCCGACCCTTAGCCTGACAACAATTTCACCGGATCTTTCAACATGGCACAAATAAAGGCAAAAACGAAATTCCTTTTAATGCAAATGATAAGAAACCCGAAGGAAAACAACAAAAGACTTCAGCCGATAAACAACACCAAAGACCAAAACGCCATACACGCGGCATACCAACATAAATAACAAAGAATAAAACATAACCCGACTCTAACCAAAACTCACTCCTAAAATGTATGGAACCCCGGCTGCCCACTCTTCCGGATCTCTCGGCCGCATTCCTAACCTGCAAGGCAATCTACAACAATCGGTATAAAACCGTTAGCTAATATTCGAAGCATTAGAATCAATGGGAAAGGCACAAACACAAGTAAATCATCATAAACACACAACATTCTCAAAGCACACAATTCCGGTTTATTATCTTTTTATTATTAAGTCATATCCCGTTCTAATTCAACTTAGTTTTGTGACACGAGACCACCGTGGTCCCGCCTCGGTCCCTACTTACCGGTATGGAACGGTGCAGATGCCTCCGACCGTCTAACCAGCATGGGCTAGTCGCCAAGAACCTCCTAGACTCTCGCAAGAGCTAGGCAAATGATGTCACCGCCCGTTATCATACACTTGGGCCAAAATAATATATAAAGGTCGGTAATCCTATTTCCGGTTTAGTTGTTATAACATAAACAATAAACACACACCACCAAACACACATCAACGCTAATACAAGGAATACGAGCTAAGTAAGTCCGGAGACTTACCTCGTCCCAAAGATAATCCCGCTATATCCCGCTCTTAGCTTCCCGCAGGAAGACACTCAACGCCTGTAAAAAGGCACATGATCAACATCTCTCTCACATGCTAGAAGTCCTTAGACTTCTAGTCCCAATGATCTCGCAAGATCATAAACCATAACCATGATAGGATAACAACTCCTAATCCTCACGATCTCACAAGGTCATAACCATCACTACACATGCTAGGATACTCTCGTCCTAGTCCACAACCTCAACCCTTAAATTCTCACAAGCTCAACATACAACTTAAAGGCATAAACAACCTCGCAAGATAATATTAAATCCTCAAGCCTTACAACATTTCACAATCCACAAAACTCACCTAAGGTCCATAACCACTACTTGACATTAACTCTAAGTTATGCTAGATCCAATCTATAATCTCGAGGATCATCCTAAGATCGTAAAGAAGGTAATTCAACAAGTCCATATCCAATCACTAATACCTATGGTTCATGGCCACTACATGGCATTTGCTCTATGTTATGTTAAGTTCATCTAAAATGTTATACTACCATTACCGAGCTGACGAAGGAGAAGTACTCACACGAGATTCAAGGTGAAGCACGGTCTACGGAGTCAAGAACGAGGTCGATGGCCTTTATAGGGCGCTTCCGGACCTAAGGACAAAACTAAGCAAAATTAGCTTAAACGTTAATTTTGGAAGGAGAGTTTAGCGCATAAAGATTTTCCAATGAAAACTCCGTTTTCCAAAACCGAGGTTAACTTGTTAAAACCAATTCCGGGCAAAATATCTCAAATGGAAAGTTGATTGAAAAACCGAATATCAAATTATCCAACCATTGGATTTAAACCATCAAAGACACCAAATTAAATTGTAAAGTTGTTGGGTCACAAATCTCAACAAAATTAAGGGTTTAATAATTTGCTGCAGAGTATAATTGTTCCCTTCCAAAGTTATTGGGTCAAAACTGCAATTACACACAAAATGGACACACATTGTAATTATCTATAAAAATGGGGTCACAACAGGAATAAGATGTAAATAGAGGGGCATATTTACAATATTTTCAAAACCCTTCTTCACCCTACAGTAACACGCAGAAGAAAGGGATAGGGCTGCTCCCGGCGGCTACCCAGGCGGGAAGAGAGGAAAAGAAGACCGGTGTTCCGGTGGTGGCTCCGGCGGCGGTGAGCGACGTCTCCGACATCGGCCTTCACTACACAAAACTAGGGGCGGCCGAGTTATGCAGAGAAGGAGAGGAAAAGAGGAAGGAGGGAGAGATAGATGCGGTCACTCACCGATCCGGCAGCCCAGGCGGCTCGAGACGGGGCGAGGCGGCGTCTGCTCTTCCCGGCGGCCCTCTTGGCGGCGTTGCGGACGGCGGTGACCTAGAAAGGGAAGAGAATGGAGGAGCAGCTGTGAGTTGAAAGAAGGGAGAGATGCAACTGTCTCCTGCGGTTCTGGCGAGGCTGTGCAGAATGAGAAAGGTGAGGGAAAGTGTGAGGTTGTTGCTAGGGGTAGTCAGCACAGGGACGGAGGTCAAGGGGTCGGGCGCAGCTAGGCTGCAGGCTAGGGCTAAGGGGGGTCGAGGGGTCGGCTGAGGAGAGGTCGGCCTCTGGCCCTCCTCTACTGCAACGGCACACGCAAGAAGCGACGGAAGGGAAAGAAGAAAGAGAGAGAGTGGAGAGAGAAAAAAAATTAAATAAAAGACTAAAGAGGGCTTTTTAAAATAACCAACTCGATCAACATTCGGAACGGGATTTCCCGGATCGGTAAATCCTGATTTCCGACAAAATTAAATTACTAAAATACGGGAATACATACATATATCCCAAAATAATATAATATCCGGAATAAAAATATTTTTAAAACTATAAAAAATATACTTTAAATAAGAACTCGAGCTATAGCGAATCGAGGGATGGGAGGAACGCAAAGTCGTAACGCACCCGAATAAACGGGGCGTTACATCAGGTCCTCCTAATGAAAAGTTTCGTCCCGAAACTTGCTACACGCCGAACTCTCCAACAAACGTGTCTCGATATTCTCTCGGAACACTATAACGTGGTAACTATGGCCCTTCTAATCCAAAGTCTACTCGCCTAGACTCGCAAGATATACACATAGGAAACACACATAACATCACAGATGCATATGACTCAACCAAGGAAAGAACTAGGTCTGACCCGTCAATCCTATCGATGCTACTAGTTCAACGTAAAACTCAACCAAAGATACTATCCTCCGTCTTCTAGTTAGACTCATTGGTTCCTGGTCCGCCACTCCATCATCATGACTGCCAACATGACTCGAGTCATGTATGCACTCTCTCGATTGATACCCATGAAACTCCGGGTGAAGACCCTCTACGCTCGGCGGTCACGCCCACCGGTAACCCACTTTCCAAACTTGCGCCAATATCTTAAAAAGATCCGATATATCGGAACTCAATTTTCTTTTTCGGGTTTTTCTCAATTTCCATTATGTTTCTCTTTTATTGTCTCTAAGAAAGAAGATCGGATTTCCAATTACACCGTTGGCTTTGGATCTTGTCAAACCAAACTTGATGTTGAGTTTCCTCAATTCTTGTTGCAAGTTCCAAGTAATGACAAAAGTACTTTACCCATTACTACTTCTATTAACCAGACATGTATGTTATTACTTTTACATCACTCCGCAATACTCGATCAAGACCTTGTCTTGAAGAATAACTCGTACAAGTCAAACCCATCATACCTCGAGGCAATTTAAAAACAGTTGCACCGATGAATCTCCTCTTCACTCTCAACAACTCCATTGTCATCTAGAGTAGGTTAGCCATAGTTGATGTTACTTGGAAAATCTTTCCACAAATCCGGTAATGACCATCTCATCCAAGAAAGCTTTTAACTTCTTTCACATCCTTCGGGGGTTACCATCCCGAGACATCTTGTCATATAACTTCTCTTCTTCGAGGGTAGACCAAAATATCTTAGTCAGGCATTGATAAGCCCATTTGTAATCTCTACAACTCGTAGTGACCATGGTTCGTCTGGAATGCCTTATTTGCAATATCACAAACTCGAATTCTCATTTGGTGACAATCAGACCCTAAATCAATTTTAGAAGAGATTACTGACCCTTACAACCGGTCGAGTAGATCATCTATCCGTGGTTAGGGATACTTGTTCTTCATTGTTATCTGGTTCAACACATGGTAATCGATGTACACACGGTGATAACCGTCTCCCTTTTTCACAACCTAGTGTTCTCCATAACAACTTCAAATCAAGAATTCAAGATATATCCAAAATGAACTTCAAATCAAGAGTTCCAGATATATTCTAACGTGCACTTCACATCAAGAATTCAAGATATACTTTCAATAACAACTCCAAATCAAGCTTAATGGTAAAACTCACCTACTGCCGCATTCGAATCCGTTCTATCTCGGGTTCCATCTTTTCTCTACCCATCTCATCTCGCAATGACCGACACAACCTGGTCTTAACACTTGACAAGTGGTCCACTCCGATCTGTTGGGGTGACGTCCTTCAACCCGTGTATTGCTCCTTCTGTAGCTACTATGTTCACCGTTCTCTTTCAAAGATCCTTCATCTACAGAACTCGAGAGACTTGCTCAAAATTTCTGACTCTTGAAGCCTTGGTTAAGCAATACTTCAGCTTAATCCCTCTTCTCACTTCAAAGGAATGGTGATAGCAACCTCTTTTGATCTCGGGCATATGTTCAATCACAAAGGTCTCAACCACAAGACTCAAGCATGTCATATAAAAAATCGATACAATCTTCTTCGCTTCTTCTGACATCCCAGCATACGGGAGAAACTCCTCGTATTCTACATCAGCTTTCACCATAGACATCCTTTTTTCAAGTAGGTGTAGAAATTTATACTTCATTTTCTTATGTAACGTCAACCGACCGTAGAGGCTCCAACCTCAATCTTTCATGTACTTCTTGTACACCCATATCGACAACAAACTTCAAAACTTTGGTCTTCTCTTACTCTCGTTGGCCACCTAATGTACCTCTTGGTATCCATGCACCGCTTCATAACCGTATTTGTATGCCTTCAGGCAAAATTCCCAACCATAACCACAAAAAGATCCACTCATTACTCCACCAATCACTAACATCGTAATTCCAAGCTTGAAGCATTGACCTAATATAGGTCCTCCCTTTCACGCCATAGCCACCATGTCTCTTTCGTGTGAGTTTGATGCCTCACTCTCATCTTTTGCTCGCGTAAACATACCCTCCATTTCATTAGAATGAACATATTGTGCATCCTCTTATTTTACTCTCGGCTACGCACCACAAACAATGAAAATATCACCTTCCTCTTGATCTACGAGTTGCCTTTACCATGACCAAACCATAAAACTTCTAATCCAGGTTGATCTCCCATATGCCGTTCCCATGACCTAAGAAGGTCGTAAAGGGTCATCTTCAACCTTCCCTAGGAGGTTTGTAACAACTACTTGCTCGAACTCATTCCACCTTATTTGATTTAAGACAAATGCACTTCCGTTGACGTACTTCCTTACCATTGACATTGATCCACCGTGAATACTTTAAGATCTTGTTGTCGACCCTCTATATGCACATAGTCTTGTTTACTCATCCCCTCTACACAAACCAATAGACAACCCGCACATCTGCGTTCTCAGTTGTCACTGGTCAACTTATAGTTGACCTTCTCCCAAGTCAACGCTTTACCATTCTACTACACTTTCCATGTTACCTCTCTTATGAAGGCTACCCTTCTCGGGGTACTCTACCTTAATCTCCATTAGTTCTTTCCTCGTACCATGCTTTCTTCCTCTTCCATAAGGTAACTATACTCTTCTTGGCCTTGTTGTTTCTTATAACCCCCTTCCATAGGCTTAACCATTCTTCCTTGATGTCCTTCAAGTGCACCTTCCCAAATATTATAGCCCTAGCTAGCATCCACTCGCTTTCCTCTTAGTTGGTATCTTAAGTCTCTTGATCAAAGCTCCTCGTTTTGTCTTTCATCTTCTTAAGATCATCACTTATACTCAATTCTTCCTTCTTGGCGTTTCTTAGCCTTATCATCATAATTTAAACCGGTCAAGTCCACGTTAATCTCCATCATGCCCTTCTTCTCATAACTCTAGTAATGTTGACACTTCACTTATTGGTACCTCGTAAGCTTAACTTACGGTATCTTAAATCTTTCTCACACGTTTCGTTCACTTCTCTCATCTTAACTCCAATGCTTAGAAACGTCTAAGGAAAGCTATGCATCTTAATGGAACACCACCTTAACCTTGCTAGAACGTACTCATCTCCTTCTCGATTTACCTCTTTAGTTGTTCACGCTTTTTCTCGAAGAACTTAAGTTTGTTCTCTCCCTTGGTTTTGTTCGCTCCAAACGGTGTGTGCAAGCTTTAAATTTATAACCCTAGACTTAAGCTTAAAACAAGGATGCGAACCCGCAGTGTACGGGTCAATCGTAGTAAAAGCAAAAAAATTCCAGGGGTCGATCACAGGGACTCGGTGAAACAGAGTCAATACGGTGTGCTTATGTCAATACTAACCACAAGAGCGATTAACACAATCAAAGATGAATAAGAAGTCAATTAAGCAAACATGCAATTCTAGGGATTAAAGCATCTAGTTGTGGTTCCAACTCAAGATCTATAGATAAGCGGACAAAGCTGAGATTTTTGCGTGGGGAAGGTGTTTCTAAAGTGGAGTAGATCACCGGGTAAGTCTCACTACACACTAATCCTAAACCGTAACTCCTATTACCGGGTAAGTCTCAAGGAATCAAGATAAAGAACTATAACCTCAAACTAACACACCATCTAAGGGAATAGAATCAACCTTTACCGGGTAAGTCTCAGGCTAACTCACAAAGATGGGATGGAAGCACACTCAAACCCCAATAAAGGATAAACCTTTATTACCTACACTTATGATCGTTGGTACACAAACTAAGGAATTACCGGGTAAGTCTCATCCTAAGCTTGCTTTGGACCAGGAAAGGTGTAATAAGAATAGGATTTGGCAAACTCTAACACTTAACTCTCAGTTATGGATCAGATAAGTCACCTCGGTCAGCCAGTTTCCACCCCGGCCGAGATGTTCATCGACTGAACGAGATGCTTAGGGTTAAGGTTAAAGACTCGAACTTTCAGGATCCTACTGGAATCTAAGATTATTCTATCATTATTTTTCCCACAACCTTCAGCTAATCACCCTAGAATCACACAAGGAAATTAGCCACTCATCATCATTATGAAAGTATTAAAATATATGGGAAGAAGGTGAATATTTGAACAAGAAGAATTTAATGAAAAGACTTCAATAACTGAATCAAATATCACAACAAAGCGTTCCTTGGATAGCAATCCAACAAGACAAGACAACAAGTGAGGGAATTGAAGACAATCTTACAAAACCCTTCAAAAAGCTATAAAAGCTATAATCTTCAATCTTCCTTCAACCTTCAAAAAGGTTCTTCAATTCTCTCCCAACTGGAGTATGCTGCTGCTGCGTGATCTTCTGAATGATAGCGGATCGTATGCCGTCTTGATTTTTAGGTCTAAGCCGCCTCCGGAATTGTGGAAATCCAACCCTTTTTATAGGAAAATAACCCTCCAAAGATAATAAATCTTAGAAAGATATTTTCCCATAAATATAGGTAAAATATATGATTCTGCATATCTCCTTCCTTCCAGGAGCCAAGCCCAAAAATATAAGATCTCTTTCCAATTTTAAAAGATCTCATCCAAGAATAAAATATTCCCGCCGCGTCCTAGGTGTTCGCCTCGGTCGAGTCGGCGTCTCAGGATCACCTCGGTCGAGATGAATCTCTGGTCAACCGAGGTGAGTCATAACTGAATGTGAAATCTCTCAAAACTGGTCCAAAGTGAATCTTTAATCCATGGCTATGCTCCCTAGATGTAGCTCCAAATGACTCATGACTCCTTTCGCTCCTTTTTGATGCAAAAACGTACCAAATTACCTGCAATTACAACAAAACTAGGTGTAGACCTCGATTCCCGCAAAGGTAGATGAAATGGTAGTGAAATCACATAATGCACATACAAACATGCAGATTATGAAAGATAAAACGTCAAAACAAACCCCAAAATATAGACTATAATTCATGCTATCAGGTCTCGTCGTTGTTCGATCATGACCTCTTTGGAACCGCTTCTACTCTTTAATGTTGCTCTTCTTTACTTGTATTGATCCATCTCCACCTCTCTTTATTCGTCTCGAGTTCTTCTTTCTACTTGTTCGTCCTTCGTTATTGTCATCTCTACTCCTCCTCTTCGACATCCTCTTAAAGGAGTACAAGAACTCCAAAATGTTCGCCCGAACGTAGCTCTCAACTCGATACTTGAGCATATTCTTCCACATATGTACACTATCCTATGTAAAACGACGTCATCCAAGGGCGATGATATCATAATAGCATCCCAACTAAAAGGTCTTATATCTCCATATGCTACTATATATAATAGGAATACGTATCCATAACTATATAAGTCCTAACTCCTAAGTTCATAGTACTACTAAAATCACGCATTCGGCATTCCATTACAACAATACAAGGTCCAAAACATATAATCGTTCACATATACAACTATACACATAAATCATGTCCATCATGCAACTACAATCCACATACAATAATAGCCCAAAAACATCCTAAATCCACAATACATATCTACATATATACATATATATACTAAAAATCCAATAAACTATGCTGCCGAGATCCGCGGAAGGAGTGGTGGTCCGTACATTCTACCCCGACTCATGCATGTGACTTTGGAAAACGAAAACTCAGAACCCGCGGGGTTCTGTTTATTCCTTATTCGGCCTTTAGAAGATTGCGAGTGTCATTGTTGTCAACCTAGGGCTCTGATACCACTTTTGTAACACCCCGAATCCGCGGGACTCGGGATGCTACGGGTTGGGACCTCACAATGGGTCCCGACCCTTAGCCTGACAACAATTTCACCGGATCTTTCAACATGGCACAAATAAAGGCAAAAACGAAATTTCTTTTAATGCAAATGATAAGAAACCCGAAGGAAAACAACAAAAGACTTCAGCCGATAAACAACACCAAAGACCAAAACGCCATACACGCGGCATACCAACATAAATAACAAAGAATAAAACATAACCCGACTCTAACCAAAACTCACTCCTAAAATGTACGGAACCCCGGCTGCCCACTCTTCCGGATCTCTCGGCCGCATTCCTAACATGCAAGACAATCTACAACAATCGGTATAAAACCGTTAGCTAATATTCGAAGCATTAGAATCAATGGGAAAGGCACAAACACAAGTAAATCATCATAAACACACAACATTCTCAAAGCACACAATTCCGGTTTATTATCTTTTTATTATTAAGTCATATCCCGTTCTAATTCAACTTAGTTTTGTGACACGAGACCACCGTGGTCCCGCCTCGGTCCCTACTTACCGGCATGGAACGGTGCAGATGCCTCCGACCGTCTAACCAGCACGGGCTAGTCGCCAAGAACCTCCTAGACTCTCGCAAGAGCTAGGCAGATGATGTCACCGCCCGTTATCATACACTTGGGCCAAAATAATATATAAAGGTCGGTAATCCTATTTCCGTTTTAGTTGTTATAACATAAACAATAAACACACACCACCAAACACACATCAACGCTAATACAAGGAATACGAGCTAAGTAAGTCCGGAGACTTACCTCGTCCCAAAGATAATCCCGCTATATCCCGCTATCAGCTTCCCGCAAGAAGACACTCAACGCCTGTAAAAAGGCACATGATCAACATCTCTCTCACATGCTAGAAGTCCTTAGACTTCTAGTCCCAATGATCTCGCAAGATCATAAACCATAACCATGATAGGATAACAACTCCTAATCCTCACGATCTCACAAGGTCATAACCATCACTACACATGCTAGGATACTCTCGTCCTAGTCCACAACTCAACCCTTAAATTCTCACAAGCTCAACATACAACTTAAAGGCATAAACAACCTCGCAAGATAATATTAAATCCTCAACCCTTACAACATTTCACAATCCACAAAACTCCCCTAAGGTCCATAACCACTACTTGGCATTAACTCTAAGTTATGCTAGATCCAATCTATAATCTCGAGGATCATCCTAAGATCGTAAAGAAGGTAATTCAACAAGTCCATATCCAATCACTAATACCTATGGTTCATGACCACTACATGGCATTTGCTCTACGTTATGTTAAGTTCATCTAACATGTTATACTACCATTACCGAGCTGACGAAGGAGAAGTACTCACACGAGATTCAAGGTGAAGCACGGTCTACGGAGTCAAGAACGAGGTCGATGGCCTATATAGGGCGCTTCCGGACCTAAGGACAAAACTAAGCAAAATTAGCTTAAACGCTAATTTTGGAAGGAGAGTTTAGCGCATAAAGATTTTCCAATGAAAACTCCGTCTTCCAAAACCGAGGTTAACTTGTTAAAACCAATTCCGGGCAAAATATCTCAAATGGAAAGTTGATTGAAAAACCGAATATCAAATTATCCAACCATCAGATTTAAACCATCAAAGACACCAAATTAAATTGTAAAGTTGTTGGGTCACAAATCTCAACAAAATTAAGGGTTTAATAATTTGCTGCAGAGTATAATTGTTCCCTTCCAAAGTTATTGGGTCAAAACTGCAATTACACACAAAATGGGCACAAATTGTAATTATCTATAAAAATGGGGTCACAACAGGAATAAGATGTAAATAGAGGGGCATATTTACAATATTTTCAAAACCCTTCTTCACCCTACAGTAACACGCAGAAGAAAGGGATAGGGCTGCTCCCGGCGGCTGCCCAGGCGGGAAGAGAGGAAAAGAAGACCGGTGTTCCGGTGGTGGCTCCGGCGGCGGTGAGCGACGTCTCCGACATCGGCCTTCACTACACAAAACTAGGGGCGGCCGAGTTATGCAGAGAAGGAGAGGAAAAGAGGAAGGAGTGAGAGATAGATGCGGTCACTCACCGATCCGGCAGCCCAGGCGGCTCGAGACGGGGCGAGGCGGCGTCTGCTCTTCCCGGCGGCCCTCTTGGCGGCGTTGCGGACGGTGGTGACCTAGAAAGGGAAGAGAATGGAGGAGCAGAGGTGAGTTGAAAGAAGGGAGAGATGCAACTGTCTCCTGCGGTTCTGGCGAGGCTGTGCAGAATGAGAAAGGTGAGGGAAAGTGTGAGGTTGTTGCTAGGGGTAGTCAGCACAGGGATGGAGGTCTAGGGGTCGGGCGCAGCTAGGCTGCAGGCTAGGGCTAAGGGGGGTCGAGGGGTCGGCTGAGGAGAGGTCGGCCTCTGGCCCTCCTCTACTGCAACGGCACACGCAAGAAGCGACGGAAGGGAAAGAAGAAAGAGAGAGAGTGGAGAGAGAAAAAAAATTAAATAAAAGACTAAAGAGGGCTTTTTAAAATAACCAACTCGATCAACATTCGGAACGGGATTTCCCGGATCGGTAAATCCTGATTTCCGACAAAATTAAATTACTAAAATACGGGAATACATACATGTATCCCAAAATAATATAATATCCGGAACAAAAATATTATTAAAACTATAAAAAAAAATATACTTTAAATAAGAACTCGAGCTATAGCGAATCGAGGGATGGGAGGAACGCAAAGTCGGAACGCACCCGAATAAACGGGGCGTTACAAATATTACTAGGATCTTGCAATAAGACACCAATAAGAAAAACCGAAATTCATAAAACGTATTTGTAAAAGAATGAATGCAACAAGGTCTAACAGCCTATCGTACTTAAACAACGGAAAAGACTAACTGTCTTAACAAAATGGAAAGACAACAAGCAATAACCCAAACCCCCCACTCTAAAGAGTACGGAGACCCGGCTGACCACTACTTCCGGATTACTCAGCTGTTGTTCTAACTTGCGGTAAATCTAAAAACACAACAAAACAACCATTAGCTAGTTATCTAAACATTAGGAGAATAATAATAGCACACACACACACATAAAATAATAAACACTCATCATGCTTTCAAACAATCCATTTATTATCTTCATTTAAGTCATTCACTCTAATGATACTTATTTTGTGACACGAGGGATTCCCAAACCTCGCCTCCGCCCCCGTGTACCCATCAGGAGTGGATCCGATGCATCTCACCGTGTACCTGTATGGTCTGGGTATAGAGAACCTCCCAGTCTCCTGGCAGAGCTGGGCAGTGATGCCACGGCCCGTTATACATACACTTGGGCCTTAACACATAATAACAACGGTCGTCCTAACAAGTTGTTATTATAAACACACAACACACACACCACTATCGTCATCCAACTAACATCCAGAAACCAGCTAAGTAAGTCACAAGGACTTACCTGAATCAATTCACAACTCTCAAAAGTCTCAACTCGGTCTGCAACCGTAGTAACTCAATCGCCTGTCAAAGAAGGCATGTGGATCAACAATTACATCTCACACTCTTAGAAGTTATAAACTTCTAAGTTTTACAATCTCGTGGAAGGAATTTACGAAAAAGGTTTTATTAGGTTAAAACGACCACTTTGTCCCTGATTCCGAAACTCCGGGAAGTCTATCATTTAGTCCTAAAATTCTATTCTAGGACCTATGTCCTAAATCTAGTTCTCATACAAAGGTTTAGTGTGGATTTATAAGAGTTACACAAAAATCTAGTTTTTCATAAAAAGTCGTTAAGGTCCGACTTTGGATTAAGATCCAAGGTTCTAATGGAAGATCAAAATTCCGGAATATACTTCCTAATTCTTCTATGATATACCTACTAAATATAAGTGTCAAGATCTCTCTAAAAATTCTTAACCAAAAATCTCCCATGAAATTCTAAGTTGGGGTAAAATTAACATTTCTACACTTAGTCATTTTTCTTCCTCTTTTGCAAAAACAGCCCAACTGCTCTACTTCAAGACCTCGTAAGTCTCAATCCAACCGTTAACTTTCTCTCAAAATTTAACACCTTAAACTATGTATTTCAATCTACAACATATAAAAAAAATTCAACGGTGGATGTTATATATAAGATATCTAAACTTGGGTTCGAAGGTGACTACATAAGCTGAAAATTGGAAACATAAAAGTATGTCAAAGATCTAAGGTTCGAGCCTCACTACTCACAGTTCTTGGAATCAAAACTCAGCCCATAAACCCAGATTCGGAACTCACCAAAACATTGGCTAACTCAAGGTATAAATTCATGAATACACAATGGGAAAAGAAAGGCTAAGACTCCACTTACCCCAGGCTTGTAGTCGACTAAAAGAGGCGGTGCAACTTCTTCCTAACTTTGCTGCAATCTGCACAGCCCTTTAGTCATACTAGGACACAACGCATGCTATCAACAATAGAAGTTGCAAGGTGGAGATGACTTACGGTTATAATTAAGTCGATCGGCAACAACGATCACGCACAGATCGGGAGAGGGTAAGGAGGCTCGTCTGGATGGCTAGGCAACCACCGAGAGGAGACCGGCCGCGTTCGCTGGTAAGCGATGGATCTCGGCGGTTACGGTCGGTGACGGTACCGGTTCCTAGGCCGCTGTCGATTGCGAGAGGAGGCTGGGCGGGTCGTCTAGATCGACGATGTGCAGGGCTGGAGGGAGAGAGGGGAAAGACACTGGATTGGTGCGTTCCGGTACAAGGCGGAGCCCTTTTCACTTGTGTCCTCTCAGTCGCCGATGTAGGAGATGGTGTCCGCCCCCTTCGGCGTCAACCACTGCTGCAGGCAGGAGAGGTGATCGACCGTCTTCGATCAAAACGGGAGAGTTGTGGTTGATAGGATCGCGAGGGCAAGGCCGTCGGTGTTGACGCTGGAGCGCAGAAGAGGGAGGAGGAGACAGGCGGTAGTTCGAGCTTGTTGAGAGGCCATCGCCTGGCGCTGCTATTCGTGACTGGGTACGGTGGAGAGGAGGAGCAATTAGGTTAGACGTGAGGGAGAGTAATTAGGTTAGGGTTAAATTAGATTTAGCGTTAATTGTAATTAAGAGAGGATTAGGGTAAAGATAGGGTTTTTGGGTCGGTGGGCTAATCTTAGTGGGCCTACTCCGATGGGCCTGCTCATCTAGTAAAAAAATGAGCTAAAGAATAAAATCGTTAATCACACGGAACCGCTCTTCGGTTTTTTAAGAAGTACGGAATTATTTACGGTTACATAAATTATCATTTTATGTGAATCAAGGTCACATAAATGATATAATTTAACATACTTTTATTTTATTTAAAAGAATGAAAGTTGGCGGATCGGAATCCGGTTTGAACGGGTGTTAAACGGAAATTAAATTTTTCGGTTATTACAATTTGTTTTCAATAACTATTATTTCAACAACTTTGGTTTTCACTATTACATGTTTATGAAAGTCTCTCCCATTCCGCCTTTCTTATCACTTACTCGCAGACCAGTGGCGGCCGCAGGATTTTAAAAGGGGGGGGGGGCGAAATTTTATTTTCGATAAAAATATTTATGAAAATAAAATTGCGATAAAAACAAAGTCAATATGTCATCTACTTACAATAAACAACAATACAAAAAAAATTATAAAAACATTACACTTAAAAGGCGCGGTCATAGACCGCGCCTATATATTTTTTAAAAAAAAGTTGTCCTATACTTTAGTTTTTTTTTTTTTTTCAAAAACGTTACACTATAGCCGCGGTCTAGGACCACACCTCTATTTGTGTTTTTGTTATCTTTATTTCAGATATTAAAACGTTGTCCTCGACAACACTTTTTACAAATAAGAGTGTGATCTAAGACCGCGCTTCTAATCCAAACAACAAATCTCGTGTATTTTGGTGAATTATTTCACTCTAGAGTCTAAAACGGGAAATACTTATGAAGTTTCGTTCACTTCGACGAAAGATCCAAAAAAAATATTTAAATATAACACAAAAATAGTGATATTTAAAAAAATAAATTATAGAAAATTTATTTATAAACGAGAAAATTACAACCCATTTTAAAACGATTTTTTTCAAAAAAAAAAAAAAATTTTTTTTTTTTTCGGAGGGAGCGGCCGCCCCACCCCGCTCCCCCTTGGGGCCGCCCATGTCGCAGACAGATCTTCCGAGATATGTATGTGAAGATCCATCAATATTTAAATATACATGAACTGGTTATATATTTATTTTCAATTACGATCTCTTATTCCACTTCCCTTAACAATTCACCACCACATCCAACTGTGTGGGACCCGCAAAATTTTAATAAGGGTAATTAATCTGACTTTATTGATTAAATATATCTTTAAGCTATAAAAAAAAACAAGAATAAGCTCTTAAAAAAAACATGAATATACCTAATTTAAAAAAAAAAAAGAGTTTATATTGAAACACAAGCCCACTGCCAATGCCATATGATACTGTAGCAAACGAAAGTTCTTCTCATTGTAGACAGAAGTAAAATAATTTGTTAAACTTGAGATTGATTGAGAAAAATTTGTGTTAAGGCCAAAACTCTAAACTCCTCCATTTTCTAAATCCTTATTCCAGTCGATTTTCTACATTTTGGATTGACCCAACACTGATGCTTCAATATACAAACACCAGTCAAAGTAGCGTCAATGAATAAATGAGCATGAATATGGAGATTATAGAGAAGATAAAGTTAATGTCCATTCAAGAGTGTTTTAATGAAAAAGACGCCATACAAATTAGACATGAGACGCTTCATCAAGTTCTACTTTAGAAGCATATGCACTTCCACAAAGCAAAACAAGCATTACTAATAAGTTAAAACCAAACAAAGCTACTTCTAACCAAAATGTGCAGCTGAAGCATTAATCACACATCTACCTCTTCTCCTTCCTTCATTTTCCCATACTGGGTCCGATCATTAGGAAGATGTTGGATTCTTTCTGGATGTTATAATCACCAAGGGTCATGCCATATTTCAAATGCCTACCACCGTAAACGAGCCTCTGGTGCTCTGCTGGAATTCCCTCTCTCTCCTTGATTTTGGTCATGACATCTTCAATTGCTTCCGACCTTGTTACCTCTAGGGTGATACTCTTGCCTTTGGGGGTCTTCACAAATATCTGGATAGTCGGCCACACACACGGAACTAACTCGATGATCGAACCTTTTATGATGTTATAGTCACCCAAGGTCCTCCCATATTCCAACTGCCTATTACCAAAAACCAGCCTGTGTTGGTCAGCTGGAAGGCCCTCTTTCTCCTCAATTTCGGCCATCACCTTTTCAATTGTTTCAGTGTTTGTGACAGCAAGCCTGATGCTCTTCCCTGTCGGCGTCTTCACAAGTAACCAGATTGTGCACCTCAGACTCATTACTAGGAGGATTGTAGATTTCTTATGGATGCTATAATCAGCCAGAGTCTTGTCATCTTTCAAATAGATACTACCAAAAAATAGTCTCTGGTGGGCATATGGAATGCCCTCTTTGTCCTTGATCTTGCCTTTGACATTTGCAATTGTGTCATAGCTTTTCACATCAAGGCTGATGGTCTTTCCGACGAGGGTACTCACAAAGATCTGCATAACATCCCTGCAACGGAGCAATAGGTGGATTGTGGATTCAGGCTGGATGTTATAGTCAGCAAGGGTTTTGCCATCTTCCAACTGTGTAACACCAAAAATTAGCCATTGTTGGTCAGGTGGTATCCATTCCTTGTCACAAATCATGGTCTTGATGTTTTCAATTGTGTCTGAACTCTCGACCTCAAGGGTGATCGTATTGCCATTTACTTTTTTCACAAAGATCTGCAAGCTTCCCACGCGACGGAGAACTAAGAGAACACTCGATTCCTTTTGAATTTCATAGCTAGCCACTGTCCTTTCATCTTCCAACTGTCTAATACCATAAATTAGACTCTGTTGCTCAGGTGGAATGCCCTCTTCGACATGAATTTTGTTCTTCACATTTAAAATTGTGTCGAAGCTATTCACCTCCAGGGTGATGGCCCTGCCCATGATGGTCTTCACAATGAGCAGCATCCTACCACAACTATGCCTTCTGAATGTTATATAGTCAGCCACGGTTGCAATGCTCCCAAGTCGTTTTCCAGCAAAAATAAGCCCCTTCTTTGCCCGTGACTTCTCTATTTTACTAGTAAGCGTCTGTATCACCAAAAAACACAATATCAGTGAAGCTCTAGAAATCTAGAAGAATTGAGAAATAGGTGTTACACTCTCAACATGGATTTTCTACCCTAACCAGTAAATGATCTCGCTTAGATACAAACAAAATAAGAGGACATTCAATGCTCAATCGCCACTTCCAAATTTCCAATCAAGGCAGTAAACTGAAAGTATCGCCTTATCCATATACGGTGAAACTGAATTTCGACTATTAGAAGTGATATCAAGCAAATGACCAAGGCTAGATAACATAGATTTAGGAACCAAAACAAATTTGGTCATGGTAGGCAGCAAAATCAAAATTCCGAAACCCTAGCATATAAAAGTATATACAGGAACTAGTAATAGTGAGCAATCACATACATCAGACAGTAGGAAAGAATACTGCAAGTAAAGAGACGAACATGAGAATGAGAAGATAAACAGAGAATTTATCACCGGGATTTATCAAAAGGTTAGCATGAAAACGACTCAAACAAAGCATAAACTGCGCAACCCGTACAGTAAATCAAACTGATCGAAAACTGCAAAACTAAAAGAAAAAAACTAAATTTGTGGCGATCATGGAAGAGAAAAATATAAAGACGGTGAATAGCGGTAGAAACTGACTTGGAGAAGATCTGGAAATATGTAGAAACAAAAGAGGAGAGAGAGAGGTCGCATCCGCAAGGAGAAAAACCCTAGAAGATCCTTGTCATCAGTTCTTCTTGTGTTCACGACGTTACTGTTCGCTGGGTATTTGGAACTTGGAAGGGCATGAACTTCGGTGGGTATTTGGCAATTCAACACACCTCATATATATACACCTCAAAATTGGACTTTCTACCAAAATAGCAAAAAAAAAAAAAAATTAAAATATTTACTAACAAAACATAAAGTAAATTGATGTTGTCTTTGGTTGGTGGTTCCGACCGTTTGTCATCAATTTTTTTTGTTTTCCGTTAGTCATCAATTTTTTTTATAAAAATGATATCAACTTCGTTAATATAAAGAAGCGGTCCTACCTTTTGTTTGTTTTCCGTTATACATATTACGATGTTTTGATTATACGTGTACTTCGTAACTGTTTTGTTTTTTTGTTGACGCGGTTCGTTTATATAAATGCAATAAACTAAAAAAATTTGAATTAGACAAGGGTATAATATATTTATCGCTTTCGTTTATATAAAATTCGGTACAAAACGCTTGTTTATATTTTCGTTATACATATAACGATTTTTTTATTATATTTTTACTACATACTTTTAATATGAAATAATTAAAGTTTTAAATTATAAAAACAATATAATGTCGAGTTCGTTAATATAAAGACACAGTCCTATGCAATACATGTTACGATGTCTTTATTATATGTTTACTTCGTAACTTTCAAAATGCAATTATTAAAATTTTAAATTAGAAAATAGGTATGATATCGTGTTCGTTAATATTAAGACACAATCTCAGCCTACTTGTGTATAAAAAAGATTAGGTTGCTTTTTTTAAAAAAATATTTATATAAACAAAATCGATATATATTATATCTTTGTCTAATATAAAAAACTTTTACTATGTGCATTTTGTAAGTTCGGAAGTAAACATGTAATAAAAATATCGTAATATGTATAACGGGAAAAATAAATAAGTTGTCTAGAACCGCGTCTTTATATTAACAAATAAAAAATAAAATAGTTACGAAGTACACGTATAATTAAAACATCGTAATATGTATAACGGAAAAAAAATAACGGTAGGACCGCGTCTTTGTATTAACGAATTCGATATCATAAATTTTTTTTGCCTAAATTTTAAAGACTATATTTTAAATAATAATTAATAAATAAAATAAATAAAAAAACAACTATTAGTTATAAATCGTGATTTTAAAAATGAAATTTGAAAAAAAAAATAACAGCAATCTAACAATCTAGTCCCTATCCTTTGTAGACTTGTGTCAGAAAAATTTGCTATATTGGTGAATTTGCTTTATGTGGTGTTAGTGTTGTAAATATTTTAATTTTTTTTTGCTATTTTGGTAGAAAGTCCCTCAAAATTTTACTTAGCCACATTAAATTTTGTATTTTTTTTTTTTATGTGTATGGTCTTATGCGCATTCTAAGGCGCATAGAAGCATGTACATCCTAAGGCGCATAGAATCATGTACATCCTAAGGCGCATGAAAGCATGCACATCCAAATGTGCACACCGTATGCACATCCTAAGGCGCACACAAACATGCACCTCAAAAGATGCACAAGACATGCGCCTTAGGATGCACATCAATGTAATTTCAAATCGCAAGCGGATCTCGGATATGTTATTATAACGGAGAAAAATCTCGGACTTGGAAATGGTATATATTGTGCGTTTCGTAAAGCGCACAAGGGTAGTTTTAAAAAAAACTTTGCATTCTATAAATGAAGTTATAAGGAATGACGTAACACACTTTTGAAGACATCAAAATTTGTAAAGCGTTTAGACATTTTACTTAGTCAAGTCAAATTTTGTGCGTCTTTTGTTGTGCATGCAACACTTTTAAATTTAATTAAATTAATTATATTTTATTATTAAAATTTAACTAATTTATGATTAATCCATTGTTAGAAAAACTTTTAAATTCTCCCATGTTAATTTGCTTTTGAATAAAAAAATAGTATAAAGTAAAACCGTGAAATCTTCTACATATATTAATTACAATATATAAAATTAATTTATATGTTCGTATTAATTTAAATAGATTCAACACATTTAAAATGATTTACACAATATATACCGGAAATCTTAATTAATATTTAAATTTTAAAATAAATGGTAAATACTAAAACAACTAAAAAGGAGGTGCCATAAAACACTATTATTGTACTAGTGATAAAACGATAGAAATTTACATATAAAAATAATTCAAACGCAACTTAAAAAACTTAAAAAATTACAATAATGGACGACCATCATGTTCTCGATATGTCCGATATTGTTCCATTCGGTCATTAAATGGTTAATCTCAACCATCGACACTAGGGTGATGGACAATTTCCGCTATGTTGGAACTGGGGATATTGGAGATGTTGGATGCATCCAAACATGTAAAGAATTTAGACATTTTTTTAGTAAATTGATATAAAAGCTATATGAGAGGTGTTCTAAGTACGTTAACTCACCGATACGAAGTGAGTGTTGTTGTTGACATACATTATGGCATACACCTTGAGCGGTTCGTTGAGAGGGTCGTTCGAAACCATCAGCAGACATGTGCAGGGTTGAATCCAAGTAAGGTAGACAAAAGCTACACGATATCTAGTCGCAAATGTCAAACCAACAATAGGCATATCTATCCAATATGAAGGAGGAGCATTCGGGGTCGTGTACTTGATGTTGAAGATCAAATTTGGTATTGGAATGAAGATAATGACCAACTCGTATATATGTTGATTTTTGATTAATTCCTCAACCAACTCCCACCATAGTTCTATGTATGCATCTTCCACTCTACCCAACAACTCGGTAATGAGCGATACCGCAGTGTCCGCCTGATCGGACGTCCATAACCTTGTCTACATATGACATCATTTTGAAGTCCTTCCCAACCCAATTGTTTCCAAAACTTGTGAAATTTGTCCGTGCATGATTGAAACATTATTTTGGATACACAAGGAAATATCATGTGCTCAAGGGAGTCCGAGACAAGTTGACAACCACTTGTCAAAGCACTCATCTTGTATTTTTCTTGACTTCACCTTGTTGTATGTGTCAAACATCATATAAAAACATTGATTCAAGATTTTGCCAAGTAACCGTACAAATATGGAGTGATGAGTCATTTTAGTTGGTCTCGTTGTTCGTGCAATCTTCAAAGAATCCTTGACTGCATTAATCTGGTTCGTCATGAAACGACATATACACGTGATCACCGTGTGAAATCCTCCGATAGAAGAATTCAACCTTCTTTTCAAAATAGAGTGGATGAGTTGGGTAAGTAGTCAACTTATGTAAAGATGTGTACAAACTAGGCCCATTTTGTTTCTTGTTAACAAACTAGGCCCCTCAATAATTTACAAAAAAGATTAATCAAATAATTATATAAGATTCTATAGATTTGCTGAATAACCCTCTTTCCTAAATAGCCGTATTAATTAGCTTAATTAAAAACATTAATATTTATTTCAGCCGTTAAATAAGGGAATAAGCGTTGAACAATTTCCATTAATTCATTGAATATCAATTAGACGATCGTTTGCAGAAGCATTCTGGACGTCATTGCTGCTTCATCCGAGTTTATGCTCTTGTGTTCTTCAACATTGAAGCTATTATTTCTCATCTTCATTCCTTCTTAATCGTTCGATATAAGTCGATCAGATACATAAGATGCTTGGATTTAGAAACATATTGATTGTGTTCATCGGTTTTTTCATCTGAAAACATGTACGCCATTGTTGGTCCTTTATATCTACTCAGTATCATCGGTGGATATCGAGCATATACACAAGACGGTGGGATTCAACTACATATCTATTGTATTAATCAATAGATGCGTATGTACCAGGTAATTTGTACTTGTCCGGCGTTTTTTGTGTTTTGTTTGAATTTACACCTACTTATTATTGGGTCGTGGTACAATGAAATATTCTCTGATTTGGGTATGATATGTAGTTATCTTGTGTATTAAATATGTGATTACGTTATGTAATATGTATGTATTGTAAACATGTTATTGATGTTTATGTAATAGGTATGCGTACTGTATTCATGACATTCTATTACGGTGGTGCTTGGGAGTTGAAGAATAATGTATGGGAATACATTGGTGATGTTACAAGCAAACCTCTTACTGTAAACATGTTATTTCTTTTTTAATAATTTGAGTCGTATCATTCCGGATAACAAAGAACTTGTGTTTGTTTCCGATCGACATAATTCTATAAAGAAGGGTATATCATCGAACTATCGTTTGGCATTTCATGGTTATTGTATTTGGCATCTTAAGGGGAACCTGTGAAAACGGACAAGATCGAACCGTATACTACAAATGTTTATTGAAGGGGCGAAGAAATGCAGAGAATCTGACTGCATTGAACTACTTAGGCAAATATCATTGGTATGTGTTGTTACATAATGACTTCATTTGTTCATTATTTATATAATATGTATACTTATATTAATAAATATGTACAAGAAAAGCCAAAGGTTGGAGAGTTGCTTACTGAGATGGGGATATCAACGTGGGCTCGTTCGTTATCTCTTGGAAAAAGGTATAACATAATGACTAGTAACAACGCCGAGTGTGTTAACGGCATAATAAAAGAAGGGAGGGAATATCCAGTGTTAGCAATGCTGGATGAAATCAGAAAATTTATGTTACGGTGGTTTGCGGAGCGCCGTCAAAAACCGCAATCTTGTGTGGATGTTTCCACACCAAAAGTTGAGGTTATCATTTAAAAAAGGTTTGATGAATCAGATTCTTACTTTGTGTACACACTTGGCGCAGAAAGGATGGAATTTGAGGTAAAAAGGGTGGATGAACATGTCATTGTTTGTTTGCAAATGAAGACTTGTGCCTGCAAAGAGTTTGATATAGAAGAGATATCATGCATACATGTAGTAGCTGCAACAAAACATGTAGATATGAGTCCTTCTTATCTTGTAAGTAAATATTATTTCACAGAATATTGGAGGTCTGGATATGCAGAGGTTATTTACCCGGTGCCGAGCAAGTCATATTGGGATATACCGGTGTACGTTTCAGATATTGCTTGTGAGCCCCCATTGAAGCGTAAGAGGTGTGGAAAGATGCCAAAGTCCAGATTTCGTTCATCTTGGGAACAAGGGTCTAAGAGAAAATGTAGTTGTTGTGGCTTTAGTGGACACACTAAGAAGACTTGTGTAAACCAGCCGAAATAGTCAAGTTATTTGATAATTGGAAAGTATGTAGGCTTGTGAACAAACATTATTATGTTTGCAATTCAACATTGTACTCCGTATAGTTTTTGTGTGAGTTTGTTATCAACATTATAAATATTGCCTTTTTTTATATATACATACGTCGTTTTTTAACACTATAAATGTTGCAGATTGATAACAAGGGTCTAAGAGAAAATGTAGTTGATGTGGCTTTAGTGGACACACTAAGAAGACTTGTGTAAACCAGCCGAATTATTCAATTTATTTGAAAATTAAAAAGTATGTAGGCTTGTGAACAAACAGTATTTGTTTGCAAATTCAACATTATATGTATGTACCTGTACTATTAAGAGTAATTTGGTGAAATCAAGACAATATATAAATAACTCACACATATATATATAACTCATACGCTATTGTGTTCAAAATTTATAAGGTTATTGCGAATCAATATATACAAATTGAATTCATACGACATTGTGTACATAATTTATATGCGTGTGTGTACGGTTATATGTTATGCATGTATATTGTTACTGAGTTGTGTATTTCATTTTAATATAAAAAAATTGGCATTTATGTACATATATAATGAATAAGTTAATAAACTGAACAAGTATGACTTGCTAGAATGTTTAATTTACTTCATTATATCAAACGAACACATGCAATGAATATCAAACCGTTATACACAACCATGTGTATAATAGCTAAAGGTCATAATAAAAACAAGCAGTAACATGGAGGTCTTGGTTTTTCGGTTACATAAACCATTACATAATCCGATGTTTTTCAATTCTCATCAAACCATTCGCGCCATAATAAAAACAAACAGTAACATGGAAGTCTTGGTGTTTCGGTTACATAAACCATTACATAATTAGATGTTTTTCAATTCTCATCGAACCATTCGCGCCATTTCCTGGTGAACACAACATTTGTCAATTTCTCTCTATTTGCTTGAACAGATATATCGTTAATAGCACTCAAATTTTTACGTCTAGACGCTAAGTACTGTATGTACTTCAGAGTGAATATGCCACAGCTTCCCCTGTGTTAAAAAAAGTGCACATAATTACAAAGTATGTAGTATTATATGGATAACTACATAATTGAAGTACACAACACGTACCCATCAACATTGATGTTCAACTCAGTCTTCCTGATCACCTTGAGTGGCCCCTTTAGTCGATCTTCAAGCCTTTTGTACTTGTCATGTACTCCAAGAAGTTGAGGGAGCATAACAGTCATGGGCTCAAGAAGATTATGCAGTTTGTCATCCTGTGTGTAGTGTATCTTTGGATCATAAACATATATGCACCACATACGGAAATCAATTTCAAGAGAAACCCAATGGGATTCTAGGAGGTTGAATGGTGAATATATCACATCAACATCATATAACGCCTTTCTGAACATCTGTGGACTGTCCCCAGAAATAACGTCATGCATGTGTTCGCCCTAAAACGTGCGTGCAATCAAGTCTTAAATTTATAAAACTAGAATAAAAGTAAGCGAACCCGCAGTGTACGGATCGGCGTAGATTAGCAAGTATTCCAGAGTATCGATCACAGAGAGATGGTGAAACAAAATCAGTTCAAGTAATCGAGCAAGTAAAGTATAAAGCTTTGCAAATATTGGGGAAAACATCAACCCCAAAGATCCAGGTATCCAATTGTGGCAATCGATTCAAGACATACTATAGATATAAGGACAGAGTAGAGGATTGCAAAGGTATGCTAAGGCAAGGTAATGTACAGTGAAGTTCCAAAACCTTATATGTCTAACCAAAAGAACTCTCTATAAAGGTTGTTGAGGCTGCAGTATAGAAATGATCTAAGGACTAGAATTGATCTCAAATACCCAAACTTGTAACCCAAGGATCAAGATAAACTCAAACGGTTAAGGTTGTGACACTCGAAACCGAAATAGAGGATGTTGAGTCTCACTACTACTTAGAAAAGGCAAGCCAAGACTAAGTTAAAGCAAATCTGTAAGTTTGGATTAAAGTAAAAGCAATGTTCGTAAACTGAAGTAAATCACGGGTAGTTCCTGAGAATCACGGGCGTGGAAACCCTAAAACAGGCCGTGATTTAGGTTCATCGACAATATTTCTCTAACTCTTAGGGTCCAATCAAATTACGATCGATCTATCATCATCTAAGCCACAACTATCAACCCTTCACCTTAGAATTGCTAAAGAGTTTTAGCCAACAATCATTGTCATGATATCAATATTCAAATTAAAGAGAATAAAAGATGAAAACCTTCGAAAACTTCAATAAAACTCAAACTCAATCTCAAATCCAAAACACAAGAAGCAATGTTAATGGATCTAGAATATGTAACACAAAACCTCACAATAATCTTAGGCAAGAACGAAGAACGGGATGTCAATCCGTCTTCAATATCAAAACCTAAGAAAAGGCTAAACTTCCGCCACAAGCAATCTCCGATCTTCAACTTGCCGGTCCTGTCGCAACTCTTGGCGATCGTCAATCTTAACCCTAAGCAAAGGTTCTTCCAACACTAAGCGAAGATGCTCGAAACTCTCTTTTCTGGCCTTTTTATAAGACGAGAAAAAGTTACCGTCCAAGCCCAATACGTAAATGACGTGGTAAATAGAGACTCGCCAAAAGATCGCCTAAATCACGGTCTCATAACATTCCACGACCGTGGTTTAGAGCGTGAAAAAGGATTACGGTGTCTTGTGACTTCCATGACCGTAATTTAGGCCGCGTAACCTGCTGGAGTGCTCCACGCTCATGATGCCAAGATCCACGTCCGTGGTTTAGAGCGTGGGCTTGTCTACGGCCGTAATTCAGGGCGTGAAAGTGTATATTGCTTGTAGTTTCCTTTGTGTCGTGACATTCTTCATCCTAGCTTCTTCCTTGATGTGTCTCCTAATCCTCGAACATGATCGATTACTCCCTTTTCTCTCACAATTACTCCGATTTCGCTCCTAATCACCTATAATCAACACAAAGCTAGGGTAGACTTCCATATAGACAAAATAGATGAACAAGCTAGCATTTGCTTCTAAACTTTATCCATGTACACTATAATGAGGGAAAAACAACCAAAATAAGTGCCTAGAATATCGCTATATTTCATGATAACAGCATGCTTTGATTGAAACTTGGCTTCGAGTCTTTCATAGTAAGATGCTTTTCAAATACTGTACGGTTGTATGCCCTAGACCAAACAGATGAAAGCACAACAATCTTGGCGAAGCGTTCAGGGTTTTCGAGAATGCTCTTCCGCATATTCATTAAAATCTCATCTATAGCCTGTGACAATCATTAAAACTGGAATCAAACATAAATATACGTATTTTGTGTGTACATACGAGCAGTTACAAAACTGAATATTTCAATATGTATTGAAAATGCATAAATATGTATTGAAAACTTATACATACCTCATCTTTTATCCAGCCGCCTTTTTCAAAATGTCCTGTATGGATGCTCTAGATATGTTCTTAATATAACCCCTAATCATACCTTGACCGTCCTTGTTATTCACCCAGTTATAAAGTTTTTGATGATCAACTGTTTGTAGCATGCTCATTGGTGGTTCTTTCGGTAGTTTCACATTTTTCCTGAACGGGGTACGCTTGTATTTACTATCTTTAGGAACCCTTAGTCCGATCCTTCGAACAGGCTCGTCTATATTGACGCCCTGTTTTAACACAATGATAAACACTATTACATATATTTTTTAATGTCATATAATGTATCATATTCAGCTACATAACAGCACAACTATATTACATATTCTACACTGTTTTGGGGTTATGGACTAAATACTTGTGTTGTTCATACCTTGCTAGAACCACCACCTATCTCTTAAGCTGAAGCATCATCTGCGGTATCCTTTGGAGATTTGACAACACTTTTTTCAGTTGGGACTTGCCCTCTTATATCAAACGATTGGGATATAAGGTCTTTTACAAGGTTTTTGATTTTGTTCTCGGTCCTTTGCTTGCCATGTACACAATTGTGTCTATCTTATCGTATAGAGTTCCAAGATCCTTTGCATATGTTGTCAAATAATCAAGCATAAGACCTTGTTGTTCGACCTTGTCTCCAATTGCTTTCTGATGTCGTTCAATGGATTCCAACTTTGTCATTATTTTTGCAACCCAATCTGGCTGAGTTACTTCATTTCTGATAGGTTAATCAATTTATTATGTACTGTTATTAACACAAACTGAAACTAACCTAGAACCATCATCTTTGGCATGTTTTTCAGTTTATGTACTTCATAATGTACATAACTAAACTAACCTTGAACTCTCCGAAATCTTTGCCTCTGTTTGTTCAACACATTTTTTCTTCTTTCTTTCGGGTGCTTTTTCAGGATTTGCATCTACGGTTTCTGCAGATAGGTTGTCCTTGTTCTTGTTCGTCCTCTTTGATTATCTACATGAAGTTCAGGATATGTATTATCAACTACATATATTCATCATTTATAAAAAAAATATGTATATAAAATTGACAACCTGAAATGCTTGACAATCGGGCTACTGTTTTTTCCCCTTCATCTTTTCAGCATCTTTCACTTTCACCTTGGGTTTTTTCTGGTTTCATAAGTTGTATGTTCAGTATACTCATATAAAATGTAAGCATTATATAAATGAGTACACTCACTAGGGGGCTCAACAAAATTATCAGCTTCATCGTCATCCTTCGAAATTGATATGTTTCTAATCTTTATTTCTAGTACAATAGGACTACATAACCAAAACCTATCAATAAATATGTGTAACTGTTAACTACATAAAAAATTAACTTAATAAAATCAGTACATAACGTACCTAAACTCCTTTTCCTTTTCGTGCACAACATTTGGCTTGTAATAATCAAGTCAAACTTGTCAAATCCAACTTCAAACAAGAAATCAATCCTCTCATCTTCTCCCTCTTTTGTCGACCACCTGTCGATGTCATCTGATTCAGTGAGCCCTTGAACTGTTTTTATTTCCTTCTTTTCAAGGGTATTAATAATACCCTTGATTTCCACATACCCAGGGAACGGCTTACCCCCTTTACTAGACTTTGACACCCAACGTAGGCACAATGGTGTTGCATTTTCATTTACCAAACTTGCGAATACCCTTGCAAGCTTTAAAATCGAGTAGAAAGCAAATATCTATAACATGTATCAAATAAATCGTGAATATGTAGACATTTTTTTGCATGAAATTACATAATGATTATGAATCAATATATGTGGACATGCACTAAATTGTCAATTCATAACTACTGATTCTTGTGCAAATCTCCATATGTGGATATGTACATATTCATATGATCATATGTGGTGTGTACTACATTTTCAATGCACGATTTCTTGTTAATGAATTAGAAAACTCATTTGCAAATAAACCACTGATACTATGTACACATACCTGAAGTAAAAGTGGAAAACCTCCAATGTTGTAGCCACCACTGTTCCTTGCTTTCCCAGCCTCACAAGATTCAAGGAATTTCTTTGTCTGACAGAAAGCTAATCTACCCCACGGAAACGAGTTAAAAAGGTCCATATCATTGACCATATTGATTGTCTGTTGGTTGATTTGAGTTTTCCTATCTTTGGCCACAACTACACATTCAATGAGTAAGATGAGGGCCATTTTGTATTTGAATGAAGACTCCTTTGGTTCTTTCATGTATGTTTCTTCCAGGTCCTTAGTTGAACATCGTTCTACGCCAACAACAGCTTTCATATCGACATCAGGTGTTTCATCATATGCCTCAAAGAAGTCCTCCTCACAGTTAAGCCCCGTTATTTCTTCAAATTCCTTGATTCCAAACCTTAGCAATATCTCTTTGACTCCAAACCACATAAAATGTTGTCTTCTGGTCTGAACTTCTCTCATCAACATAAAATGTATGATCTGGTTTGACATTTCAGTCGTGTGCTCATTTCAATTATTGGTGCAAATACCCCTTTTTCAATATTTTGTTGTCGACATCAAACAACCCATCCAATATCATTGGTATAAGTTGGAGGCGACTGAAGCTGTTAATACGAGCCATCTTAGGGGATTCATTTTCCACCCATCTGTAGGTGAATTGTATAGAAAACACAAGGGTAGTAAGATATTACTACAATAAAAATAAACTGGATACTTATGTATTCTACTAAATTGTGACAAACCTTAAGTTGTGGATTGTCTTCTCTATTCATGGTTGCAACATCTTGGGTGTACGAACCACCCATTTCCTGTTCATAATTTGACTAATCAACACATTTTGTATGTGTGTGTAATACATAAGTTATTTGATACATAAATATGTGGTGACTGATATATGTATATATGATACCTGATGGCCTGCATACATTTACCAAGCCCTGTACGTATATAACATAATACTTGTACATATATGTGTATGTATATTACATGCTTAAAAAAATATCCTTGATTTCTGTTAGTTACATATATTTGTGCTTACACATGAACTAATCAATACATTTGTCTGTGTGTATGATATACATATGCTGTTAAAATCATACTACATGTATGCATGAAACTATTTAACCATAACATATAATTTGATGTATGTTATGCATATGCTGTTTGTTGGTCACAATATTGCTTGCTGTTACACAATTAACATCTTATCAATATATTTTTCACATTATTATTCAGTACATTTATCTTCTAATATAAAATTTACTATCAACTACATAATGATGACATTTATATACCTGCTTTGAAGGACCAGCCCCAGAAGTAGGATGTTCTTTCCTCATGTGGGGCTTAATGGACATTCGTTTTTTTCTTGCCATAGTGTTTCTACTATCAATGAACTAATAAGATTAGTTGTTGTATGTTAATATTGAATGCTATATGCATATAGTGTGATACATATTCGGTTTTCTATTAAGCAATATAAAATGTATTAAAACATGTATGACATATCTGAAATTACTACAATGATATGAAGCAATATTGAAGCTTATCTACATATTTGGTTAGTACTTTGTATAACATAGAAATGTATTTGGTTCACATGTATTATATATGATTTGTGTGTTTGAAATCACAATCAATTTGCATATTGTTATGTATGTACATATTACTTGAACACAACATCATTCACAATGAGTTTCAGCACACAATTGCTTCCAGAATAAATAATACACATATTAGACAGAATAATTTGTTCATATATCATATTTTGTGCATTACATAACTCATCAATAAAAATGTACCTTTGTGTTACACATACGAATATCTTACTTCACATGCATCATCATCATCATTCAAAATGCATTATAATAAATGAAAATTTCCAAGAACATATATGGGCCATATTATACAGAATAACTACATATAACTACATAATCGACTCAAAACGAAGAATACAGCTCTGTTACTGACTATGTTGAATACATATTTCGACTATCATTGTTCATGTCATCACCCATCTTCTTCCCCGACTATCATTGTTCATGTCGAATATACTCTGTTATTGACTCTGTTCGCCTTAATAAACCCTAATAGTTGTTCGATCTTGCAAAATCAAGTACATAATCAAGCAATAGGTCAAACTAATCTTCGATTTTGGTTAGAAAATGTACATTTCTATAAGTCGGTGAAGAATATAAGAACTGAAGATGTTTGGAGCAGCCTTCAATGGAGATATATTCAACAGAACTTCGATAACCTTCAATGGAGTCGGAGAAGAAGATAAATTGTTTCGGTTAGTTTGGAGAAGTTAATATAGTCGAAATGGAATGGATTAAGATGATACCTTGAAGAAACCACGCTGTGACCTTGAAGATACAAAGCTTCGTCTTCCAATCGCCCTTCAATGGAGAAACAAAGAGAGTAAAGTAAACCGACGCTTGGAAATTGTGATATGTTCTGTGATTGACGGGATGTAACCACTCGTGATGATGTTGCGAGATTCTCTCCAAATCGGTTTCTTTTTTTTTTCAAATTTCGTCTCTTTATTTATGGTACATTAATATTACGGTTTTATTAAACTGTCAAACCAATTCCTAATTTATCTCTTACGGGATTTAGTTTATCTTTATTTTTTTGGTGAATATTACTAGGGGCCTAGTTTGTACACCTTAATTAAAAAGGGCCCTATATCACCAATTTTCTCAAATAGAGTGTGTAGACTCCACCCTGTAAGTTTATAAAATAAAATAATATATATATATATATAACGCTCGAAGGTAAGGAATTTTTTTAAATATAGATGTAATTGAATTTACCTGTTAGTAGTCCTGATGCCAAAGTGATATACGGTGTTCGTCCAAGCTCTGACTATACTCTTCTTATATGGAGTTAACCACATACCCTTGAGATATGTCAATAAACCATCTACTTTACCCCATGTCACATACAAAATCCTTCATCGAGCCTCATTCTTTTCATTTGTATTGGATGAAAAAAGTTTATAACAATCACTCTTAAACTTGTCACGAGCCTCCTCAGAACCCGTTTGACCCAAAGCAGCATCTCCAACGTTACAACCGATGCGCCACTAACATAACATATGTTTTACATCGGGTAAACTTGCATGAGTGCGTTAATTAGACCCAACTCTTTGTCCGTCATTATCATGTGTGGCGTCACACCTTCGCCGTACAAAGTAGCAAGTTGATTCAATGCCCAAACATAACCGTCTTCACTCTCCTTGGACATGAAAACAAAGACGATGCTGAAGTTTTTATTCGTACACATAAAACTAATGATTTCCAAAAGTGACATATTGTACCTACATACAATGTAAAATTTTACAAGAGAATTAAAAAGTGTCATAACATGCAGCTGATCAAACATCGATAAAGTAAAGTTAATGTCATTTAATTTACACAAGTAAAATTCCATAGCTAGAATAGAAATTATAAATTTTTAGAAAACATTAAATCAAATAACCATAACACATATCTGTAAAATGAAATAATGGATAAAAGCTTACTTGTTGGTTTTGTAGGTGTTATCCAAAACAATAACGCATGAAAATAAAGACAACAAGTGCCTTGAGTCTAGGTGAACAAGAAATAAGTTGCTCATTGTTTTAATTCCATCCGCCCGTCTAACACTCGTGAAGTAGTTCTTCTGTACGAGTAAGTCTAGCGTATATTGAGTTATGCTCCTCGAGTGCCGGTCTTCCTTCTTTATTTTTGCTCGTGCGTTGTATATTTGTTTAATTAAGGTGACACGTGTCGGGTCCCTCATTTGCAAGTCAATATTGCTTCAGGTTTGGTACCAATTAAAGACAACCACATCACATGTTGATATTGCTCTTGCGTCAACTGTCCTTCGAATACATGGCCTAATGTGGAGGATCTTGATTGTGATACCCACATATAACTTTAACCATCCACTGATCCTACTCTACCTCAGAACCGTACAAACTAAAAGGACCACACAATAACTTAGTGATAGTTTTAATGAGTTGTGAATCCTCACTTACATCATTTTTTGCCTTCACCTTTGATTTGTAAGCTCCACTCTGTTCTCGCATGATAACCATATCCTCCCAAGTCGTTTTTCGGTACTTGGCGAAGAACACTTTATCGTCAATACCACGTTGTGAGATCTACCTATTGATCGCAAATGATGAAGCATAGACATCCGATCCGGCCACCGGTTGGCTGAGTCGAAAAAAGTGGTGAAGTCAAGATAAGTTTGTACTTCGAGGCTTTGATCACTATCATTCGAATCCATTTTTTAAGAGGTCTTTTTGTACTTACCAACACAATATGCCTTCAAGTGTTTTACGCCGATTCCTTACAACGCCATTTATAGAACGCAAAGTTTTTTTAAAAAATACCCATGTGCGCTTTAGGATATGCATATTACCATATTCAAATCAAAGGATTTTTTCCCAATGTATTAACAGACTCGAGATTCACCGGCGATTTGAAGCTACATTAATGCACATCCTAAGGCGCATGTTATGTGCACATTTGGATGTGCATGCTTGTGTGCGCTTCCTAAGGCGCACACTTTGTGCACATTTGGATGAGCATGGTTTTGTGCACATTTGGATGTACATGGTTCGTGCGTCATGGTTCATACGCCTTAGGAGATGCATGTAATTTGGCGTGTCTAAGCAATTAATTGGCGTGCATTTGAATTTCGAATTATTTTTATGATTATTATTATTTCTCAAGAATATCTTGTGTAACCTAGAAGTAGAATTTATCTTTTAAGTTATTTAATAATGATAGAGTTTAGCACAAGATACATGATATTGGTAAGGTCATCTTTGAGAGAGATAGATTGAGACAAAAGCATGGATAAAATATTTTTAAAGATAAAATATTTTTCAGGAATATCTTGTTGGTTAAAGTTGTGTTTTAAGACCTTAGTGTTTTTTTTTTTAATGGAAAGCGGTTCGAAATATTAGACGGCGTGCCGACTAATGAATCGAAAGGCCGAAAAAGATCGGCAGACGGACTATCCGTCATGAAGAACCATAACAAAGTAGAAAAGAAATACACAAAAAATACATCATAAAGACCCGTAAGCTAAAAGGTCTTTAGGGGAAAGCATAATGATCAAGTCCATAGGAAGCGATGAGCAACAACGTTCATCTTGAAGGAAGTACACAGGCAAGGAGCCTGGGGAACAACTGTGGACACCTCAGATTTGGGCTGCAACAGAACCATCAGGAGTCGATCACAAATCCACGCCTCCTTCTCAACAAAACACTCGGATCGCAACCAGAAGACAACATCAAAACTGAGAAGACAATGCAACAGAACACGAGTATGATGACGTATAAATGTGTATAACTTTGATGGATAGAAGAGTAATGATTTATAAGGAGAAAATTGTTCATAAAAATTTGAATAAATAATTAGTTTAACGTACAAGAGCTTGCACAAAGAAATGCAAAGTTATGATTTTGTTCGATTTTATTTTTGAAATCTTTCTTGGGCAATAAAAATTTGAGCTTTAACTAGTTCAAAAGTTAACTTTGAATTTCACTGTTGGTGAAATTCGTGCCGTTAAGCTGAGATCAGTGCCGTTAGACCACAAGATTATTGCCTCGGGTCGAGGATTAACCCCCTCTTTCTTAGTATAACGTTGTGATTGTAACATGGAACTTCGTTATTCTTTATTTTCAAAAGCCCTTTTTTCTACATTTAACTAACATAAAATTAGGTGAATGAGAAAAGGGCCAATAAACCCAATTGAAAGTTGAAAAAGTGGGTGAAAGGCGTAGGTAAAAAGCACTAGAGCAACTCCAATGACAAAATGAAAATGAAAAACAAATGGGCCATCAGGCCTAGTTGAAACCTTGGAGAAAGAAGGCGGGCAAAGAACCCTAGCCAAAGACGGCCGTCGGAAATCGAAATGCAGGGAAGTGTTCAACTAGGAGTACGAGACGAGGGATCAGCGGAAGAAAGGCAAAGAAGATGACCTACTACCACCTCAACATCCTCGCGATTTCCGTTGGATGTTCTCCAAATCAAAGGTTTTCCCAACTTTCAATTTGTGAAATAAACCAAAATTACATTGTATCTCCGGCGTGGGTATAGAAACTCCGGTAAGAGCGTCAAGACCGGAATCGGAAAGTTAGCTTGTACACAGATTAGGTGACAACTAGATTCTGCTAACACTAAGCTTGGGTAATATAGCTGGAAGGTTGGAAGCTAAGTCCGACGTGACTGTGGGGTATTCACCGGTGAATCAAGCGATTCCGGTGACCAACATCAAGTTTTAAGCGTCGTTTGTGGACATACTTGGTTTTTCAAGTCACAAGACCAAGGGTTAACTGCTATAAAAGCCTTCCAACAGGGAGCTGCCAACCACGAAATCTCTTGGGTTAGTCAATCGACCCCGTAGCTCGTAAGTTTGGTAACTTGTGTGTTTATTTTAACCTCTCAGTGCTTGTTCACTTCGAGGTACCCTGATGTTTAGGATAGTTTGTCCCTTAGCTTGCTTGTATGAATGGTAAATTGTGGATGGGGTCGAAAGATGTTGATAAGGAAGAAGGATATTCAGCCCATAGGCCTGTCCGCCACCCTCCCAGGCTTGCAGCTGGTGTTCAAAACGCCAGCGCCGGCCATTTTTGGAAGAATAGATGGTGAGATTTGTTGATCGACGGTAGCATGTGTTGAGTGGGAGGTTATCCCAAAAGTTAGGTTTTTCTACAAAAGAGAGCTTTTTTAGGTGGGTTTTTGTTTTAAGACCTTAGTTGATTGTGTACTTTGTAAAACATGTAAATTTAATAAAAAATTTAATTGATATTTGGTAAAAATAAATTTTGGATAGATATTTAGGGTGAATTTACTTTAAAAAAATCAATAAGATAAAACATGTCCAAATAATTAAATATATTTTAGGACAAAACTATAAACAAATTTGATAATCTACTTAAAAAATCTCCGAAAAGTTATCATTTAAAACTTTCAAAAATTAATTTATTCAATTAGCGAAGCTAATCTTGTAAATAATCTCTACGTGCCAAACACCACGAGCTTTCAAAATATAAAAAAAATCTAAACAATATAAAAAAAAATCTAAACAACAAGCTACGGTACAGTGCATGCTGAACACACCCTTAAGTTTGAACTATTTTAGGGTATCAAACAATTCAGTCCTCTTGATAAACTTTTCTTATTTCATCTTGCAATGCCTGAAAACACTCTTTCACTCACTAACCTTTCGGATCATCCGGTCTCTCAACATGTCCGATCATCCTCAAAGGCAACAACTATTCCGGGTGGGCATATCAAATGAGTAAAGATTTATGTGCCAAACGTAAACTCGATTTTATTGAAGGTTCTATCACCAACCAACCACTGCCTCGTCGGATTTTCCTCACTAAGCTAGCTCTTGCTCAGAAGTAAATCTTTCATCCTATCTGGCCAAAGCCCATTGCAACTTTAACAGATTTACATTTACATCTTCCCATTTTTCACTCATGAAAACTCCGGCACCCCACGAACGGACTTCATCCATGTAACAGTAGGTGGATAGGGTATGCTTACCGCTACAGAAGATCAAAGAAAAAATCCAACCCTTGTCCAATTTCCCATATGGAAACTCCGGCACCCCACAAACGAGCTTCTTCCAGTCGTGCTGATATTGACAGTAGAGACGGGTAGAACACTGCATGCTGGCGTTGCTGATCGTCTTCATACAAAAAGTAATGTTCTGCAATCTTCTTCTCCCACACTATCCCTGGCTTATGCTGCTTTAATAGCTTCATGTAATCCCTGCCGGTTAGAGCTTCTGCAGCAGCACCTGCTGCAAACAACACAAGTGGAAATGTCAAACGCTTGCACTTTGCATTGCTCTCCATATTTTCATGCTAGCTTTATTAGCCCTCTGTTTGTCTATCAATGTCCATTAATTATTACGATATAAAGCCTCCATATGGAGCAGGGTAAAAAGGAAAAAATGATATACCTGCAGATACAACAAAATCGTATCCATAAAAGTTGAGCCCAAGATATACTTTACGGGCTACACTCTCATCAGCATTACCAAGCAGAAGTTGCAATGTAGACTGAAGCCATTCCAGAGGCGCATTAGGTCCGGGATTGTTCGGACTGGAGAAGTCATATGTCATGAGAGAAAAACCATCAACAGCTCCACTCAAGCTTTTCAAATCATCAGGTCCAAAATCATGGGTTTGGAGCTTTTTCAGATTCGGAGGGCCTATAACATATATTAGTTCTAGAGGTTGCTTATCCTTCTCACTTGAGCTCACTGTGTGCAGGGTTTCACCAAGTTGCCTGATAAACTGCAGAGCCTATACATAAAGCAAGATCACACATTGAACGATGCACCTAATACAGATATGTTTTTACACATAATGATAGGGTTCCTTTTAATTCTTGGCTATGATGAAATGGAATCACTATTGTGTTTAACGACCCACTTGAAACAACTGCTACGATAAACTAGAAGTATCACTTACGAATCCCGTTAGAAAGATAAAACTGAATGTAGCGTACATTTAAGTTTTTGTCGTACCGCTTTTCTCAAAGAAGCATTGTAGAGGATCGCTGTCCATCTCGACCAAGATTCTATTACCACTCCGTCATATCCCATTTCTCTGCAGATTGATAAACAAGATGGGACAGAGATATCCACGTTACACTGGTATAAAAGATAAAACCTCATTTAGTAGTTATCTCTTATTCATTCCCTATGATTTATAGTCGAGAGGAAAAAAGTGGAGAGTTTGTAACAACTCAATCAGTAACAACTTATAAGTCATAAATAATTAGATATAAGAGTAATCAAATGCTCAAACAGAATCATGCGGGAAAGTGTTGTTCCAAGAAATCTACTTTAAACCCAACTACTCAAGCCCAACATACTAGCTCATAGGGTTTCATCTTAAAACCGATTAGATATAAGAGTAACCCCATGTACTTATATGCTACGCTTGGAACTCTAAGTTTTTCCATGTGAAACACAATTGTAACCAACAAAAAGAATCATTTCAGTAACCATTTTCTTACAAATTGCTACTATCACATATTTTATCTTTAAGCTTTTGAATTACAATAGAATTTAGCTCCAGAGTTAATTGGATGCTTACCTGCACTCTGTAATAATTAGGTCAATAGCCTTGTCCCTCTGTTTCTTCTTTCTGAGCAGATCATTAGGATTAGCTTCAATGACAATTCTTGGTAAAACCTACATAGGAGAAGGAGAACCACACGAAAATGCCATCACTACAAAAGAAGGAAGCTAGTGTGTTTGGTAAAATAAGATTTTTTGATAGTTTACGATTTTTTGGTAGATTTATCAGGTAGTCTTTTGAAGAGTTGTCAAGAATTAAATTTCTAATGAGAAATCCAATAGTGTTTGGTAAGAAGAGAGTTATGGGTATGTTTTTAGAGTAAATTACTAAAAAGGACTAAAAAAAGTATTTAGACATGTGAGACCAAAAGGAAAATATGACAAATCTTTTCAATAAGCTACACAAAAAGGTATTGCTAAGAGCTTTGTAAAATCAATAAAAAAAATGTCGGAAAAGCTCAACAAAAACCTCTAAATACCAAACGTCCATTAGCTTTCACTTTTTTCAAACTCCCCAAAAAGCTCTACCAAACAAGCTCTAAATCAAGGAAACCGCTATATATGGGAACACTCATAGCAAGCAGAGCAACTTTCAGCTAGTTAAGTACCCATAAAAAAAAAACGAAATCAATAACAAAATACTTAACTTAAAAATCCTGAACTTGAAACCATCAATCAAATCAGATATCAATTTACATAGCTTTTCAATTTTTACCTTGGCATCGCCTTTCCTTCTGAGCTCGGAAATCCATCCCGTGTCTGCATTATGTCTCCCTTCCAGGACCAACTCCTTCCCCTGACTGAGAATATAAAAAAGATGCAAAAAATGGAAGTTGTAAGATTGAAATAATATTCGGAAGGAACACTATCTGGATACTGACACATAAATAAGAAACATATCAAAATTGCAGCTGAACTTTAGCAAATCCCCTTGCCTAAATCCAATCGTTAAAGGTTCCATTGTGAGCTTAAACCAACTTTCCTAGAATGTATGTATAAATGTTCATCTTACTAAAAAAAATATAGTTCCTGTAAAAACACCAGGTAACGTTGTTACTAGAAGCAGCTCGCAATAATGGTAAGGTCGCAAAAGAGAACCAAGACTCTGAACTGATTCTCATGCTCCTGTGAGGCCCTGTTACATTTTGTACTAATTTGGGCTTCAATAGGGAAACTAGAATTTGGTTGGAACAAGAATCCACATCCAACGGCTTTTGCTCGGCTAAATCATGAATCAGGTTATATTTAGTTCAAGATTTGAGCTTGTCTATAAGTAGAGGAATGGGTATAAGGAATTGATATAGAGAAAGTTCATGTGTAAACTAACATTCGTATCAGAATTAAATCATCTAAGCTGATCCCTCGTAGTCCTTCCCAAAAATCCATTGACCAAATGCCACTAACGCTATCCCATAAAAACCTCTATACTTCCTTGATTCAGCAGAATATGAAATCTATATATAGTGTTAACCTACAGGCATATAGCCACATTTCATCACCCAATGAAAAAGGATTCAACAACAGGGAAACTAAGTCAAAGTAGATGAATACCTTTTCAAATCATACCATACGGGAGATAGATGTGTAAATTTAGAATTGAATCTTTGGGCCACATCATATCCTCCTGGGTTCCTGTTGCACTCACGTCAATCCGATCAAATCCTTCAATTTTAATTCAAAAGAGAAACTAAGGATTTGATTCAGTGAAGGATGAAATAATCACAAACCAGGGAGTAATGTATGCCAGGACATGATTCGCAAAATTCCGACTACTAGTATTATCCGATACCTTAGTGTGCTCCTGCAATTTTCATCAATAGAAAGTGATTTCCACTCCAGAGATACTGAATAAAGATGGAATTTAAAAGGGGGGAAATGGGAATTTTGACAGTTAGGATTGCCTCTAAGATATCTTGGAAGCTCAAATCGGCTTTGACGAGACCTCGTCGGAATACATAGCTATCACTAGGCGAAATGCGAGTGCCAGGGTTTGTAGGATTCTGAAAGTACAGAGCGTAGACGAGGATGGAAACGGCGGGGAGGATGATGAAGAAGACGAAGATCGCTACGGTCCGGCGCTCTCTGGCGGGGATGGAGGTAAATTCGTTTTTGGAATGTGGTGGTTCGGATGGATCATCGTGATTTCGACGCCGAATTGAATCGATGGTGGCTCGGCGGTCACGATTCTTCTTCCCCATTTATTGCCGTAACAAAAAATTTGGAGAGGTGAGTAATGTGACTGATATCATAACACTGTGACGAGCGAACAGAAAGAAAAATATAAAAAAATATGAGAAGGCGAGACCATAGTAATTATTGTACTCAGTTTGTAGGACGTAATTAAATTTTTTTTTTTTTATAATGGAAAGCGGTTCGATCCAATAGACGGCGCGCCGACTATTGGATCGAAATGTCGAAAAAGATGGCAGACGCGAAAAAGGAGAAAAAGAATTTTGGTAATAGATATGTTTTTTTTAAGTAAACGGTAATAGTTTTAGAAAAAAGTTAGTTAAATACGCGTTTTTTATTTTTTTTTGTAACTTTATTGAAAGAATTTTGGTATTGTTTATGGTTGAGTATCTGATATGAATTTCTGGGATTATTTCTAGTTGAGCTTTTGATATGGTTTATGGTTGAATTTCTAGTATGGTTTTTTGTTAAGTTTCTGGTTTTCTAGTATGGTTTTCGGTATGAGTTTCTGGTATGAATTTCTAGTATCTAGTTAAGTAGATAATGAGAAGTTTTATTAGAAATCAAACTACACTGCTGAAATAATATCAATATACAATCAAATTTACACTAAATTTCTCAAAAAGAAACAGAAAATTCAACCAAATTCATGTTGTAAACAATATTTGTTAAAAACATTTCAATATCCGTACATCAAAACTTGTGGCCTTTGTTGCCCTTGGCAAAGATACCACACTTCTAGATTCATTAACAAATCTTGGTAAAAGACAGCAATTACTCGAAGAACATAGGGTTCAAAGCAATCGAAAGCAAAAATTATGCAAGACCGGAAATGTTGAGGTATCCAGGTCTTACAGCTTAAGTAGATTGAGAAGAGAGTTGAACCCAAGCAAACTCCTCTTTGTAAGCAGTGCTTGATTCACAGGATTCACCACAAGTATAAATGGCAATAGTCGCCCAGTCGAGGGAATTTGTCTCATTCTGCACTCCGAAGTAGTACAACAGTTGTGGTAAGATCTGCAGAAACCACCAGAAGAAACATTAATGAGCATTGCAAAATCTGGTTTAGAAATGGTTTCGAAAACGAATTTTTGCAAACCTGAAACTCAAAACTCCTCTCCCCACCACAATAGCTGCACTTGGGAATTTCAGCTTTAGTTGGCCTGCCACTTGATACAGGCCAAAGCGGTCTAGCTCCAGGGTCCCTGCAATACCTATATTTTCAACGGGGTTCGGTTGGTTAGTTTTCTTATTGAAAAATAGAAAGAAGGAAAATAAGTTGTTAACCTTTAGAAAACAAGAAAATTTTCAGATCAAACAATGCAAATTTGGCAACCAGTTGAAAGATTTAAAGGTCATGGCCTCAAATACCCTGTTCTCAATCAATTCCTTTTTTCTTGCACATTTTGAAATGCCAACTATCAACAGAAACATTTTGCATATCTTTTTCTATGAAAATTCTTGCTATTTACCTAATAACTTGTTCAGGAGCCCTGCCAACTCGTTCTTCGAATGTAGCCCAACTGATTTTGTCCTCGTCTCCTCCCTGGTCAACAAGAATAAAATAGTTTAAAAAATATGAGATTCAAATATTAAGAATGGAGTGAACAAGGTATAACACTCTACTTCGAAACCATCTAGATCCAATTTGGCCGTTTCATCCACTAGCTGCCCCACAGGGATATCCACATCAGACTCGCAATCATCCTCAATTTTTATCTCATACTCTTTCCAAAGAGATGTGCTTGCAACTGAAAACATATATAGCTTTAGCAACGAGAAGTGCACAAGAATGTACAAGTTAAACTTACTTCAGGCTTTACAGTTTCAACAAGGAATCCCTTAAGACAAACTATACATAATTCAATAGACATGCTCAAGAAAGTTTAAACAAGACCATCTGCAAGTATATTTTTTAGCAGTGAATAGTGTCAAACAAGAATTTAGCAACCTCAACATTCTACAGATCATTGAGCATGAACCACCATCAAAAATCAAAAGCAGACATAATTCAGTCTAGCAACACATCCATCAATACCATGTTGAGCACCAACCTTCTTGAATCTCTTCTGAAGGGAGGGAAACAACAGAGGATTGAGAAGCAACAGTAATTTGTCGGCATTTGACTTTATGACCTGAGCGCCAATGTATAGCCTGCAAAAATTCAAAGAATGTGTTTGTCATGATAATTTACACACCGTGCAGATACCAGCTCATTGAGAAAGCCCAACAGATCCCACTTACCTGGTGTTTCTCAGAGCAGTAGTGAGCCCGTCTACAACTGCTACATATTTTGCTTCCCTTCCATGTACCACACCATGTACAGAGTGGAACTAATACAAATTATATATCATACACACCAATATGTCATATTCAATTCATCAAACAAAATTGTGGATGTAATATATCTACATTAACTAGATAGGTTGTCTAGACTCTAGAGGAATCATATGCTTCTGAATTATAACTACAAACCGCAATAAATGAAAAAGAAATTCATCAATTCTTCATCTATCAAATGATCATAAACAAAATTATAAGACAAATTATTCATATCCTTCAAGTAATACAACACAATCTCTTAAGATTCAAGGATACCATGGATACAAATTACCTCCACTTACTAAAGGTCTGTCAGTTCCATCATGTTTTGGAGGATTGCTCGAGTAAAATTGATTAGTGCGAGGCAATTGGCAACGAAAGACCTTCACACTTGAGATTCATAATGCCATACAAGATGGAGATGACAAAGTCAGAAGGAAACCCAAGTGTCCATTTTTTCAAGCACCATAGGATAAATGGAACACCAATAAATTCATCCAAAAAAAAGTAGTAGCAACAACCAGTGAGTACCTTCTAGATGGTTTCTGTGGTTCGTGCCTCCATTGCTCATGTTGATCTCTCAACAGACATGTTTGTGACATGCAAGTGAATACATATAGCAATCGATGAAATGAAGGTTCCTTCTCAGAAATTGGAGCATAAACCTGAATATTCAAAAGCAGCCTTCATCAGGCATTACATCCTGCCATATTCTTCCAGTTGTTCAAGTATACAAATAATAAATGGAGGCATCACATGCATATATGTATACAAATTTCCACAAACAGAAGCATATTTTGTCAGCTCAACGTTCAGCTATACATAATTCAATCTAAAGCATATACGTTTGGACCAAAAAGGAGCAATGCATGCTTCTGAAAATTAAAAATAATAATCGTATGAAAATTCATTGAAAGAATCTTCGAATTTCAAAATTGGACTCGAAGTTGCTGGTCAAGAAAGTTAGATCAAAATAAAATAAGAAGACTAGTGATCCTAAAGAAGCTTAGGAAAACATGCTAAACGAAAAACTAACAGCTAATGTGCTCCACATGACATCAGCACTTCGTAAAGGAGTTCAAGATGGGAAAGACATTCACCTGAAGTAAGAATTGCAATGGTTCTTCACACAAATCACACATTACAGATCTCCCAGAAGGCAAATTTACTGGATCCAACCAAGCCTGAATAAGAAACGAGCATTAATATCCAAACAGACAAGCTTTTATGCAATGAAAAAACATTATCATCTCATTAAATTCATGACATACAGGAGTACCCCCAGCCTTGCTTGGGAATAACTGGCGAAGTAACGCCCATGGCTTATCGGGCTTTTCAACAAAACCCAGAGTAACAGGTATGCAAACTTCATCGTCGTCGTCATCATCAATATCATCGTAAAGATTTTCATCATTCTGCTCATTTTCTTCGTCATCAAAAGAGGATATGTGTAGACCTTTCAGCACTTCCATAGAATTCTCCATATTCACTAGTCCAACAAAGTACTGACTATTTCTCTATCTGACAAAGAATGAAAGGCAATCATAGAGTTTCAGCGATTCAATTATAGCATAAGTAGTTAAAAGAGTAAAAGTGTCTGAATAGTTTGCAAGACATCCTGTCAAAATGAAGCCCATTATTTAAGTATTAATTTAACACATGTTCTTCTAATATATTAGAACCCAAGCTAAACCAGAAGAGGCAAACTATGAAATTTCAACTTAAGAAAACAACAGACGCTATGAATGACATAGATAACCTGTGATGCACAGACACAGCGAGAAACGGAAGAGACAATCCTAAAAATCACAAGAAACGGGACACAGCGAGTAAAAGAAATAATATATAATTTTAAAGCTATTGAAATGAGGAATTGATGTATCATAAGGAGAGTCATATAAATGAAAAACCCATCACATCAAATTAACTTAACATTTAACAAAAAAAAAAAAAACTATGTTACACCTTTAAACTGAAGAAACATATTATTATGGACTTGTTCATTTCCCATATCAGATATGAGTATATCAGATATCGGTATCAGTATAGATATCGTAGATATGGATATGAGATTGATATCTCATATCTGATACTTGTGTTTGGCAAGATGGTGAGGTATATCAAAAGAGGAAGACTGGAGAGGGAGAGGTTTGAGGGAAACGTGAGAAAAAATGACTATGATATCCCTCAATTTTTTAAGATATCAAAAACGATAAAAAAGTAAAGTATTGATATCTAGGATATCACTTTGATATCCATATCCTCAATTACGAAACATGGATATCGGATATGTGATATCCATACCCATATCCCATATCAGGATATGGGAAATGAACGGGCCCTATATGAACTCACTCAACTCAGTTGACAACTTTAAACTCATCATCAGATCAAACATTCTGAATTATTTAAAAAAGAAGTGAAGCACTAACATTAGCCAATTTTTGCAGAAGAAGAATGTAAGAACACAACACAATAATCAAAATGAAAATGAAGGAGAGAACTCGGAAGAGAATGAAGGAGAGAAGTCAGAAGAGTCAGCACCCACTCAACTCAGTTAACAACTTAACATTTAACAAAGTCACAATTTCTGCAGAAGAAGGGAAGAACACAATAGGGTCGAAGAAGAAAATGAAGGAGAGGAGTCAGAATTCTGAAGAGGTGATACAAACATATGAATATAACAGATTAGGTGCACGTGAGAGACACGTGCGAGTTTGTAGATTTGTATAGGATAGATGCTGATGTGAGGGAGAAACTGTAGGATATTCATCGTCAGTTGGATAAACATGAAAACCCTAGAGCTGAAGGGCAACAGCGTTGTCGACCACAGGGACTTTTTACAGAAAACCCTAGAATTGAAAAACAATGGTTCAAGATTGAGAAGTACCAGATGACGCCGAGGAGACGATGATGACAGCTACGTAGCCGGACGGTGAAGGAGGCGCCGACGGAGTGTTTCCTATCTTCCTCTCTCGTCTCTCTTCTTGTGTCGACCAGTTTTTCTGTCGATGAAGGTAACGAGGAGAGATAGGGTATTCACAATACATATTTGGTAATACGGTTAATAACATTTAAATGAAAGGGCAACAGTGTCATTTCAACCATAAAAACAAAAATCACAAATTCCTTGAATTTCTAAATTCATGTTAGGAGTTAGTTATTAAGTTTATAAATTATAATGAAAAAGGGTTGTACTTTCATATGTTATAAGATTTGTCAGGGCATTCTTTTCAGTTTGAGTGGTCACTAGTATTTGTGAAGAACAACTTATCCCCACAAGTCCTGGGAAATGGAACTCAAAACTTGCTGTGTTGTTGTAAAACTTATCCCCTCAGATACCGATCCTCCTCCATGGACAAGCTCAGCTTTCGTCCACACCATCCTAATTACCTTCTACCTCAGAATCATTGCAATATACCCACCACTATGATGACTTGTGCTAATGGAGTTGCAGGTCCCACTCCTGCTCATTCTATCCATGTCATTCTTCATTCCTCTTCTTCACACCCATCCTCACTATATCTGTCCAATTTGGTATTCCATGATATTGGGAATATACAGTCGTTAGATTCAGTGAAACAACTGCATGCCCAGGTGGTGAAATTGCCAAGCAAGGGGAATTCCGATTGGGATTTGATCAGAGCTTATTTAAAATTTTGCGATTTTAGGTCCTCTGTGACTGTATTCTTTCTGGGGCTTGCAAAGACTTACATGCCGTGGAAGAGATTCCTAGATGAATATGACAGTTTTGGGGGAGATCCATATGAGATTCTTCAGGCTTTTGAGGAGCTGCATAAGAAAGGAGTTGAATTTGATAGCTGGGTTCTTACCGTTGTTTTGAAAATCTGTGCTCTTTTGGTCGATGTGTGGTTAGGGACGGAGGTCCATGCTTGCTTGATAAAGAAGGGTTTTGAATCAGATGTTACTTTGAAGAGTGAATTGCTGGATTTTTATGGGAGGTGTTTTGGTGCAGAGTATGCTGATAAAGTATTTGATGAAATGCCTGAGAGAACAACTCCACTTTGGAGGGGAAGAATAGCAGCAAATGTACATAATTCAGACCCACACAAAGCACTTCACTTGTTTCAAGAAATGCAATTTTCCTCCCTCAAGCCTGAGTCGCCTGACAGTTTCATACTTGCTAAAATTTTGCAAGCGTGTGGAGATGTTAGAGCCTTTGATGAAGGAAAGCAAATTCATGCTTATGTCCTTCGAAATGTGTCGGAGTGGAACTTAAACTTACAGGTATGTAATTCCTTGATTAACTTCTACAGGAAGAATGGAAAAATTCATTTATCTAGGAGGCTTTTCGATTCAATGGGAGTACATGATCTTTCTTCATGGAACTCAATGATCTCGGGTTATGCTACACTTGGTTACTTTGCTCAAGTGTGGAAACTTTTTGGTGAGATGGAGTCTGGAAATGTGAAACCTGATGAGGTGACATGGAATTGCCTTTTGTCTAGCCATTTTCAACATGGGTTATACGAACAAGTATTGGCCATCCTGCAAAGGATGGTAGCCACGAAAATCAAGCCAAAGACGAAAGCAATCAACCCTGCGATTCAAGCAGCAAGTGAACTGAATTTGCTGAAGGCAGGGAAGGAATTACACTGCTACACTATACGAAATTGTCTCGAATATGATGTCTATGTAGGAACCATCCTTGTAGACATGTACATAAAGAATGACAGCTTAGTTAAAGCACAATATGTGTTTGACCTGATGAAGAATAAAAACGCTGTTTCCTGGAACTCATTGATATTTGGATATGCCTCCAAGGGTTTATTTGATGATGCCCTTAAGCTGTTGAATCAGATGGAGGAGGGAGGGATCAAGCCGGATACCTTTACATGGTCCGGTCTTGTCTCTGGATACTCGCTGCATGGGCATGTGAAAGGCGCTACAGAAATATTGCATCGGATGAAAGTTTCAGGATTGGAACCTACCGCGGTTTCATGGACCTCAGTCCTAGCAGGATGCTCAAGAAGTGGAAACTATATTGATACAATCAAGCTCTTTAAAGAAATGATAGAGACTCATATCAGGCCTAATCAAGCCACTGTAGCGAGCACGCTTCAATCTTGTGCAGCCTTGTCAATGTTGAGGACTGGTAAGGAGATACACGGCATCTGTACAAGAAATGGCTTGTCTGAAGACGCAATAGTAGCCACAGCTCTTATTGACATGTACAGCAAATCGGGCAGTCTAGAGAGTGCCTCGAATATTTTTCGGAGAATAAGAGATAAAACTGTTGGTACGTGGAATTGCATGATATCTGGATACGCGATTCATAGTCGTGGGAAGGAGGCTATCACACTATTCAACATAATGCGTGAAACGGGTGTGGAACCGGATGCTTTAACCTTCACAGCTCTACTCTCAGGATGTAAGAACTCGGGTTTACTGGACGAGGGTTGGAAGTACTTTGATATGATGGAAAAGGATTTTAAGATAGTCCCTACGATTGAGCATTACTCATGCATGGTTGATCTTCTTGGAAGATGTGGTTATCTTGACGAAGCTTGGGATTTCATGCAAACAATGCCGGTTAAGCCAGATGCATCCATATGGGGTGCTATTCTTCGATCTTGTCGTGTACAGAACAACTTGAAACTGGGAAAGATTGCTGCTGAGCATTTATTTGAGCTGGAGCCATTTAATTCTGCAAACTATATTCTCTTGATGAACATATACTCGATGGCGGGTAGATGGCAAGAGGTGGATCATTTAAAGGAGAAGATGAATGGTAAAGGATTAAAATGGCAGAGTAGCAGGTGCTGGATAGAGATTGACGGGAAAGTTAATGTTTTCAGAGAAGACGAGAGTCACCCGGATGCAGGAGAAGCTTACTTTGAGCTGTATCAGGTAATGAAGGAAATCAAGAATGTGGGTTATGTGCCTCAGATCCAATGTGTGTATCAGCAGATTGATGAGAGGGATAAGGAGAAGGTGCTGATGAGTCACCCTGAGAAAGTAGCGATTGCGTATGGACTGATGAAGAAGAGGAGGTCAGTGATAAGGGTGATCAAGAATTCTCGAGTTTGTTCGGATTGTCACACGGTGGCGAAGTTGATTTCGTCGGTAAGAGAGTGTGAGATTCTGCTGAAAGATGGGGTTCGGTTTCATCATTTCAGGGAAGGGAAGTGCTCCTGCAATGACTGCTGGTAGACCAACAATTGGTACCTCATCTTCAAATTAATATAATGGCTTTTTTAAGATTTTACTTACCTTCTTTAATTCTACAAATTTAGTTTCTAAAGATTTTAAAATAACTTTCGATTTATATTAGAACAATACTTTTACTATAACCACGTTTTTTCAATTCCGAATATCTGTTTTTGAAGAAATGTTGTTTTAAATATTTGATTTTTTAATTGTAATTTCCAAGTATTTTGGAGATAATTATCTGGTCCAACTGAAGTCATTACCAAATACTAAGGGCCGTTTGTTTCCAACTCCGGAAACGGAAACGGAATGGAAACGAATTTAGTCCATATCTATATCATTATTCATGAAATTGTATGGAATCATTCCTTGTGTTTTAAGGCAAAATAGATTTCAATTACCCTATAGGTATCAAACGTAATCAAACTCTACTCCAATTACTTCAAACCACAAGGAATGATTCCAAAAACTTTCATAATAAGGATATACATATGGACTAGATTCGTTTCCATTCCGTTTCCGATTCCGAAGTTAAAACCAAACGGGCCCTAAGTCATTACAAAATAATTATCTGGTCCAACTGAGAGGAAGTGGTTCAGGGTAGAAAGTAGATTTAATGGGTTCGGGTTTTATTATCTGTAAAATAAACCAATTTAGGTACATAATTCACGACGTCTATTGGAATTCCCCTCACCGTCTTCATCTTGTTCCAAAAGAGGATGCCACTACAAATTAATGAAGTAAATTCTCAATATCATCCATCTTAGTTTAACATTTTGATTGTTCGATATGTTTGCACAGAATGACTAAATCTTCAAATGTTAAACTAAGATGGATGATATTGAGAATTTACTTCATTAATGTCATTTGTTTGATGTTTTCTGGGTGAGGGGTTGTTTCTTTAGATTTGACAGCAGATTTGTATTTGTATTTAGCAGATATGTGTTATAATTGTTGATATTGGAAGGACTAGACCTGTTTCTAATGGTTCAATGTTTGAAAGTCTTTCTTGTACTTAGGAATTAAGGTCTTGACAGTTGTGTATTTCCCTCTCCTCTCGGCTTTGACATGATGAGTTCTTTAATATGAATATAGTTAAGAGCTGAGTGTGAGTGAGAAATTGTTGTATGATGATGTGCAAAGCACATTTGAAGTCTTAGAATGATTTATGACTTGTGAGTATTGGTTAATAATTTTTGAATTTGGCTAAAACAGATTGAGTTTTGCTCCCACTGTTACAGGAGGATAAGAGCATCCCCAACAACTTCTACATTTTAAAATATTTGAAGAATTTAAAAAAAAAATTTGGTCCAACAGATTCTCCATTTCGTTCTCAAAAATGGAGAATAATGGAAAAAAATGGAGAGTCTTCCCTAAATTTGAAGACATTCTCCAAATAAATGAAGAATTTTCCAAGATAGAGAATCTGTTGGATTTGATAAAAACATAAAGGGTAGATTTTTACTTTTAATTCTTCATTTTGGAGAAGGGTTTAGGGAATCTGTTGAGGATGCTCGAGAATAGAATGTTTATCATCACATTAAGCATGAAAGACCAAATATGTGTTGGGGAAAAAACTCCGCGTTCCCGACTCACTCCGAGTATTTATAAATGGGTATTTTGTTGCGCACTGACACTCGAACAAAACCTCACTTACAAGCTCTCTTTAGAAGCCTTTTATTACTCTCTTCTTGATGGAGTTACACAAATGTGGGGTGGCCTCCCTTATTTATAGTCATGGCCACCTCCTCTACGGGAAGGTTCCGGAACTCGATTCTCCTAGATAATTCCGGAGCCTTCTCATACAATCCTATACAACTCTAGAACTCTACCTAGATTTCTAATCTAGTCTACATGGTTCCGTCGAGTTCTAGATGTCTCCATCATCTTCCGCCTCCTTCCGGAAAGTTCCGTCACCATCTTGAGTATTCCACTTCATTCTAGAAGGTTCCACAATATTCCGGAATGTTACATCACCTTCCGAAATATTCCTCTTCCTTCCGGAGTGATCTATTATCACAATATTTATATTTGAAAATATGAATTAGCCTAACAATTCCTCCCTTAATTCATATTTCCAAATATCTCCACATCATCCGAAAATCTCACCTTCGTCTGCTTCTTAGTTCCGGTGCCACTACATCCTTTTCGCACCGCTCTTCCATCTAAGAAGCAAATATTCTTCTCATCCTTCCGGCCTCGCATCACCAAGCGTCTCCCCTTGATCACCTTGCACCATCTCTTTGTGCCGACGAACCTATACCCCTCCATCGTCATCGCACCCAACGAGATTACATTTACGTTCGCCGATGGCACGTACCTCACATTGTGTAGAGTATGGCTTGTACCGTTATGAAGCCTCATCCTCACGCTTCCGGTACCTTCTACCTAGCTTCAACTTCTCACCACTCACCGAGTTGAAGTGACCAAACTCTCCACCAATCTTCAAGGTGTCAAATAATGCTTGGTCTCTACAAACATGCATCGAGGCGGCACTATCCATCACCCACTCTGACTTGGCGGTCTCCTCACCCGTCGCCAAGTAAACATCTCCGTAATCAACTTCACCAACTTCACTGACCATATTTGTACGGGAGTCATCTCTCTTCTTTCCCGGCGACATCTCTCTCAACTTCTTTAAGTCCTCTCTCATCCGAGGACACCGGGCTTGCATGTGACCCTTCTCTCTACAGTAGAAGCACTCGACCTCACTCCAATCTCGTCGCGAGCTTGATCTCTGCCTCTGGTCATCATGCCTCCTCCATTGACGCCTCCCTCGTTCTCGCTCCCTCGCAACTAGTATGCGATTTTCTCCCTTGTCGGTAACATCATTCTTCATCATCCTCTCACTCTCCCGCAAAGCACCGATCACCTCATCCAAAGTGAGAGACTTCCTTCCTACAAGTAACGTCTGCACCAAGGACTTGTAGGACTTTGGCAATGATGCTAGAAACAACAACGCTTGCTCCTCTTCTCCAATCTTGTCATCAGCATTCAACATTTGACATACTAGTTGATTAAACGAGTTAATATGGTCATGAAGATTACCTCCTTCCTCCATCTTGAGCGAGTAAAGCTCCATCTTCAAGCACAAACGGTTGGTCAACGACTTCGACGCATAGATGCTCTCGAGCTTCTCCCACAACGCCTTCGATGTGGTCTCCTTCAACACACCGTACTTAATCTCGGGAGCCAACGCCAACCGAGTTGTACTTACCGCCTTCTTTTGGATCCTTCTCCACTTCTTCTCGCTCATCGATCCAGGCTTTTCCTCCTCCAGAGCTTGGTCAAGACTCTGCTGCACCAAGAGGTCTTGAATCGTACTCTGCCACAAAGTGAAGTTGATCTTCCCATCAAATAGTGGAATCTCGAACGCCCTCATCGCCTCGGCCGCCATCGCGCCAACACGAGATTCTTCAAGCAACAAAGTTTACCCGAACACCACCACCGTAACCTCGGCTCTGATACCAGTTGTTGGAGAAAAAACTCCGCGTTCCCGACTCACTCCGAGTATTTATAAATGGGTATTTTGTTGCGCACTCACACTCGAACAAAACCTCACTTACAAGCTCTCTTTAGAAGCCTTTTATTACTCTCTTCTTGATGGAGTTACACAAATGTGGGGTGGCCTCCCTTATTTATAGTCATGGCCACCTCCTCTACGGGAAGGTTCCGGAACTCGATTCTTCTAGATAATTCCGGAGCCTTCTCACACAATCCTATACAACTCTAGAACTCTACCTAGATTTCTAATCTAGTCTACATGGTTCCGTCGAGTTCTAGATGTCTCCATCATCTTCCGCCTCCTTCCGGAAAGTTCCGTCACCATCTTGAGTATTCCACTTCATTCCAGAAGGTCCCACCATATTCCGGAATATTACATCACCTTCCGAAATATTCCTCTTCCTTCCGGAGTGATCTATTATCACAATATTTATATTTGAAAATATGAATTAGCCTAACAATATGCTTCTCTAGATATGTGGGATATGCAACCCTGTATAAACAACAATCCTTTGGGAAACTCTATCATTCAACATTCACGTCCCTCTGCTGGTAGATGATGACCGCTGACTTCTTCTAATTGTTGCAGCAACGAGGGTCTTGCCCGTCAACCATAGACCACCGTTTTCAACTGTATTGATAGGTGGAAAGGACTGCTTCAACAAGCTAGTCCAGGCAAGAATTAGTGCAGACATACAGAAGATCAATAAGTGCAGAGTAAACATCAATCCAACATTCTTTAAAAGAGATAGAGTTGGTGAACAACTTGCAAAAAGAATATGGAGAAGCAAGTGCATACTGAATCTTCCATTTCCTTTAACAATTTATAAATACAGTCGTGTATTTATATAATGTTTATAATCTTCCATTTCCTTTAACAATTTATAAATATAGTCGTGTATTTATATAATGTTTATTTACAATTTATAAACGCAGACTGAATCTTCCATTTCAGAGTTGGTGAACAACTAAAAAACTCTATTAACCAATGTGCATTTGGTTTCATCAATTGAGACCACAACACATGAACACTTGCCATGGGAATGAATCGATGTGGAGCATGAACTATTCTTCAAGCAGAAGTTTATGTTCTAAGGCAGGGCTCCAAAAGTCATAAGTCTAGAACTTAACACCATTGAATTCTAACCTTATGGGTTTCGGATCCGTGATGATTTTCTTTGTGGATTCGAACCCAAAAAAAAAATCTGACACTGTCACGGATCCGTGTCAACTGACAGGAAAAAAAATTCACGGTTTCGGAACCCATAACCTTGACGGCAACAAGTTTCGAATGCGCAGTGCGTTTGTGAATTTCATAGCCGTGTACATAATACCCCTCTTTATATTTTCACTTAAATGTCTATATTTTGAGCTACACTCCTCACTGTGTGAATAGCCTTGGATAAATCTATATTATAGCCAAGTATAAGCTATCCCCGTATATTCACTTATGCACATGAATCCTATGTCGTATTATATGTATTAGCTTACCAACTTTCATTACATGTTCCCTTTGAATTGCTACTTTATATACGTTTACTTTGCTGTAGCAATTCTTGTTATCGAATTTCTTTGAAATTTGGAATTTGATTTTGCTTATAGGTGCCTGAAAACCAAGCTTCTGCTTTTGCCATGGAATCATCCAATAACAGTGATAAACCATCAACAAGTGATTTCATAGCCGTATGTAATTTATGTTTAATCGAAATTCGTATGTAATTTATTTTATTCTCGCAACAACTTTTTCGTAGTAATATACCGCTTAATAAGCTGTAGAGCGGGAGTCATGTGCATACGAGCGCACATGTGCATTAGATCCAAGCCCATCACATAATCCCGATGAAGTTTCATCGTAAAACCAATTAACAATATGAGGAGTAGCCTACCGCCGACCTATATACTAGGCTTGGATTGCCCACAACTTCGACGTGGGAACTTATTATCTCCAACATACCGCTAGATAACCAAATGCATTTTCAAGAAATTACTACCTTAATTGAAATACCCATGTATTAAAGTTACTCGATCAATACCCGAGATTACTTTATTCAAACTTAAAAACATTAAATTACAACTTAACTTTATTTAGATATAACTAAATCCTATTCATTAATGATCGATAAAACTTGAAACCCAGGTCCTGAAGAAACCTGCACATGCAAGAATCACACAATATAAGATTATATTAGAGAGAAGTTAAGACAAGTTGGATTGGTTTGATACATACCGACCTTTATTTTAATCACAGTATCTTACGTATAGAGTTTTCCTTGAATCTTGGCTTCTTAAGCAAACAGATCCCTTAGTTGAACACTAGATAAGAAAGAAGAAGATTTTAGAAGTCTTTATTTATTTATTTATTTATATATATATATATATATATATATATATATATATATATATATATATAATAAGGCAATAAATCTAGGTAGAATACGATGAGCCATGAAACGAACGAGATGAGTTCTTTCTGAACCTTCGTCCCAGGAAAAAAAGGAAAGTATATTGAAAACGCGGTTCCTCTGATTAACTAGTTCAAAGCCCAACATATATATATACATACTTACCTTTTACAGTCAGTGTCCTTGTTAATGGGAGGCAAAGTGACATCAATGCCACAAAGTTTAGGAATCTGAGAAATTCGATCATAATCGACATTCTTCATGCCGCTGAGGGCGGTTTTTACGCACTCACAGATGGCTTGCCTATCGTCCTTGGTCTTGGCGGACTCGGCCAGCTGCTTGGCGCCGCTGCAACACTGGGGAGAGGGCTTATCAACCTTGTCAGTTATGAAACTCAGACAGGGGCCAACTTGTTGGTTCACTGTCGAGCAAGAGATTGCCAGTGACTTGGTGGCCAGACCGTCGAGCATTATGCCGACGACAAGGAGGAGGAGTGTGGATAGGAAGCGTCCGGATTTTGGCATTGATGAATTAATGTAGAGAAAGCTGAAGAAGTAAGTGTATGTATATATGTTGATGGTGTAATATGATGGGAAGAGGATGTGCATATTTATAGGTTCCATTCAACCTAACACCACCATAATTTAGGACTTTCTTCTGCATGCAACATAACCAACGGGTCATGCTCTTTTGCATGTTTTAATTAACCGTACCAACAATTCATACAACTTTTAGGGGGAAACAAGACTAAACCAACCAAATCTAAGTATGGATGAAACGAGCAGGACTTGTCCGCGATCAAGGAATGATAAAGAATAGAACTCATCGTCTCCGACCAGCCGACCCGAAAAAAAATGTGCGGATAGGAACATAGTACCAAGTCCAACCAGGCTGAAAATTCCAGATCTAGATAAGCGGGTAAAAATAATTTTTATACAAAGTCCGGCTGGAGTCCAGAGTTGATAGGTCTACTAAAAAACAAGCCAAGCAAGGATCTAAGAGCGATTATAGTGTATTATTCATAGTGAAAGTGATGGATAGCAATTGGGGCCAGTAAGTAGCTCCGATCTTGCTCCGCATATCTAGATAACAACTTATAGACCTTATTTACTAGACTCACAATCTCTTGATTTTTTAGATGTGATACTTTAGTATTTTAACACGTCAAAAGTTGAATGATTGTTAGCCTAATATACAATATTTGTTGACTACTGTTGCTATTGTAAAATGGTTTTAAGATGAAAGTTATTGTATCTATATGTTGGGTAGGTGAGACAGGAGCATCTCTAGAGGTAGGACCCACACACCTTGAGAGTTGAGAATAAGGAGAAGCATCCAAAAACAAGAAAGAAGGCATGACTATAGGAGACTCAAGTAGAAGAAGGAAGGATCTATATATAAGATCCCCCACACACAAGCAACAATGAGAGGGAAGAATACGAAGGAAGACACTATACTCTCAATAATAGAAGACCCCAGTCCCACATCTACCTTGAGCAAGCCATCCATGCATGTAGAAGGCCCGATAAGCATGGCTGGTTATCTACACATCCAATTCGGGACAAGCATGCGAGAACGTCATGTCAAGCATGCACACACCCACATTGCACTCCCATGGGCCATGCAAGTGGTTGGTTTTTGGTTCCCTTATTATATTTTTAGCCCATAAAGATATCTTTTAATTATGTGTTAGTTTTGTGCTTTAAGTTGTTACTTTCCGGTCCATGTTTATTTTAATTATTTTGCAAATAATTTAAGTATTCTATTAGGGAAGCTTAAAATAGATTGAGAGAATTATATATTTAAAAGATATTGTTTGATTAATTTTAGAAGATCATATCTTACTAAAAGATTGATTATATCTTAGAGTAGAAGATCGTATCCTAGATAAAATAGGATTCACCCGGATTCGTTTCATGTGGAATACTCGATCTATACCCTATATATAGGGGATGCTCGAGCCTCTTGTATATCATCCAACTTTGAATTAAACACATATTTTTCGGTATATGATGAGTGCAATCCGTGTTCTTCCGAAGTGAAGTAGAGAGCGAGTGACGTCTCGTTCGTCCCATAGCTTGGACTTGTTCGAGTTGTTTTGCTTGCGACTAGTCATATTCATATCTGGGTCGGTTCGAACCAGGATTTTATAAACAATTAAGTATGTTTATCCGGACCCGAGCCTGAAATGGTTGTCGTATTTAGCCGGCTGTCTGGGCTGGGCCTACGGGTACCGTTTTTCATTTTTTTATAAAATATAAAAAAAATGTTTTTAATATGATATTTTTAAAAAATAAATTATATTTAAGGTATGCTTTGTCAAGATATTTGACTTGTTTCAACCAATGAGTATCACGTGATGTTTGTTATTTACTCATTAGTTGATAAGCTTCTCTACAACTTATTACTATATTCAACTATGCAATAATCACATGGTGTTTGCTATATGCTTACACAATTCGACATAGCCATAGTTGGAAAGATACAAGACAAATGTGCTTAGCCATCCTTTCGGCCCTATCTAGCATCATTCAAGCATTATAAGAATCTAACATTGCATAATCAACTTAGAATTACTTATAGGTCTGATCTAATATGATCAATTTATCCAAACATTCATTCATACTTGAAAATATACAATGTGTTAAGAGAACAATCTAGATTATGTTCAATCTAGCATCCGACATTCAAACTAAAATCAAACATGGATGAACATCTAAATAAAATTAGAAACTACTAGTCACACATTTGATTCTCCATATTTTTATAAACACAACATAAATCATGACAATCCTAGCACGATTTGGAGTTTTCACCCCAAATCCTAGCAATGTGACTACTCACTCGTGACTAAAAATGCAATAACACAAACAACTGAAATTAATACCATGGTCACAAACTAGATTGAAAATAAGGAATGTTAAACGGACTTATCAATCCAAAGTTATGGCTAAAACATATCTAGAGAAGATATTTGAGAAGAAAGTCAAGAACAACTTCGAACTTCCTTGCCAATCTGTCAAATGTTGTTGCAAAGAGGGGTCCACACCGGGTAGAGGGTCGAATTTTGCGTAGCCTTTGGTCGGATTTATGTGCCTCTACCTCGAGTTTTTCCCCCACCATTGGAGATTTATTCACAACTCCACTTTTAGTGCTTCTTTGGTCGAGTTTATGTGCTTCTTAGGTCGAGTTGTCTCTTCCACCCAAGGTAAGTGTAATCTCTTCATGGAAGGTATTCTATGCCCGAGTTTTTATTTCAACTTAGGTCGAGTTTTTGTGATTCTTTGCTCGAGTGATCTGAGCAAACTCGACCTAAGTGAAATTTTGCAAATCGGATTGTTCCTAGCTTGGATTTCCATATCTTCTTACCTCGAGTTGTTATAAACTCGAGGGTCCTTTTCTAGGGCTTCATGTTTGTCTTGTTTATTCCCTTTCTTGTCTTCTTGCTTCTTTTATCATTGACTTCCCAAATGATGAGGAGGTTGTGACGAGTACTCCTTGGATTTACATAGATATATCTTTTGTTCTCCATTGCAGACCTAAAACACTTAAAAAAACACAAGAAACAAAGGGGAGTATACATTCTTTGATAACTTTATGCATACACAAAGATGTGAATGTCTTTTTCCATACAAAACTAAGGAAAAACACACAAAACTACATCTATAAAGATAGCATAAAACACATGCTATCATAGAGTCTAACGTGCTTTGTGCGCTCATGCGCAGACCCTCAATTTATAGTTCATTCAACTTTCACACCTAACGTTTGATTTCATTAATTTAGAGTTATTGTAGCTTCGTGGTGCATGTTGGCTCGTTTGCCCTTTGGGGACCGCACTTGGGGCGTGTTTGATTGCAAAACCGAATTAGATTATTTTAGAATTCGGATGGACCCCATAATTTACAATTACTATTTAATTTCATCCTTGTGAATTAGATTGTTGTGTTGTGTTGTGTTTTAGAGTTTGAGAAGAAAATTTCACAAATCTTTCAAGAGTAGATTTTAGGGGGCGGTGTCAGATCTAAACTTTGATATGTTAGTACCCTCGTCTTCCTTCTTGCTCAAAGAAGAAATAACACAATAAAAAAATCGAAGAGCATACTAGATTTCGATAACCAAATTGAACAATAATAATATCCACGCAATTTCGAAGAGCATACCAAATCCATGCAATTTCGAAGTCCTCTTCTTCTTTGCAAACGAACACAAAAAATTGAGGTCTCTTCTTCTTCCAACGAATACGAGACTTGAACCTAGATTTGTACAAAATCGAACCTAAAGCTTCTTCTTCCTCGTTCTTCTGTACCGACGCATAGAAAAACTGAACCTAGATATGAATTGAGATATGTAATCCTAGACCTCCTTCATTCATTCTTTCAATCATTCGTTCTCCCCATAACATAATCTGAACGATTTCGAAAACCTTAAATCGAAAGAAAGATAATGAAGCCTAATGTTGATCGATTGCGAGATGTGTATTGTGCCGCCAACGGTGGAAAAGAAAACCCTAGATACTCTTCTGACTATGTGAAAATGGGATGGAAGAATGTTGATGGTGGTAAGATATAGAGGGGGTTTTTTGTTTTGATTTACACCAAGAAGTGTTGTAGGAGTATTTAGGTAATTTCTTATTTTCGAATCCTATATCTAATTTTAATAAACACATCCTAGATTTAACTATAATGTTTTTTCTAAGAAACTTAAATATAAAAAATCTACTCGCAAACCACAACCATTAACTACAACTATGATTACAAACTATAAAATCTTATTTTACTAAACACCCCCTATATATTGCCTCCTCTAGCACTTGGGCCTACTAGATCAGAATGTGGTATGGATTTCAACCCCAACAAATACCTCAAGATCTAGATGCTAACACATACACAATCTTCTCTTCAACTAGATTCTCCAAATTTGTTGTCTACCATCTTAAATAGAGAAGACTTCTTTTAAAACTGAAATAGAGAAACAAAGAAGCTTTTAATTATGACTTTATGGGTAGGAGTCTTATTTTTTGATCGTCTTTTTTGGCCAAATGTTCTTGAGAAGATTCGTGAAATAAGACACCTTTTGTAACCTGTACACTAATAGGCACCCTATTTTTCAATTAAAAAAATAAAGATAAAATTGTGTGGCCTATTTTTACAATTAAAAAATTAAGATAAAATTGTGTAGATATGTCTGAAAGTATGGAAATTTAAAGATTATTCTTTCTCCTAATAATAATCAATTAAATTTTGTTAAATCGGGTAACTAAATATTCTTATTTCTCATCTTAATTATTATAAGTAAAAGATTGTGTCAAAGGTAGAATTCGAACTCTAGACGCTCCCTCCCATCCTTATATCAGTTGTACTAATCAAATTTTGTGTATTCTTTTCATTATACACAATTTTAATTACATAATTTCAAGTACACAATGTTTATACACAATTTCAATTACACAATGTTAATAAATAAAATACTTGTGTAACCAAACCTTGCGTAAATGACGGACTTCTGAAACCAAACATTGTGTAAAAAAGAGACTTGTGTAACCAAACTTTGTATAAATGACAGACTTGTGTACATAAACAAACGGAACTTGTGATAACCAAACGAAACTTGTGTACATAAGCAAACGAAACTTGTGTACATTCCACATAAGGTATTATCTCATTCCTTATTTAATGTTTGATTTTGTTAAATGACCGTGAATAATTATGGATAGATTCTAGGATCAATTATTATCACATTCCTTATTTGACGTATGATCATATTTCTTTAATTCTTTAATTAGAAAAATAATTAAGTATATATAAGAGAGAGAAGGTTGACTCATAAGGTAATATATTTTCTGATTTTCTATTTTATCTCTTTCATCATAATTTAGGGCGCCTATTTTATCAACACAAAAACAAAAGGTACCTACTTTATACACAATGTTACATTATCTACCTACTTAGCCAACTCATTCAATGTTCTTGGGGTGGAGAAAGTGATAATATATATAGTTATTTGTTAAAAAAACAACAACAAAGTTTTCTCTAGTTATGAATAACTAGTGAGTTCTTCCTTGATTTATCATCATTCAAGACCGCTATGAAGGACCAACTAGAAAAGTGCTGCTCTTCGAGGGCAAGATGCTCTATCTTGAAGAGGATAGATTCTTCTTGTGAGAGGTCACTTCTAATTATATCAAAGACCATATTTTATGTCATCTACTAAATAATTCAACTTCAACTACTAAAAATCTTTAATCTTGATAAACTTTGAGCTAATTAGGTAAGTAGGCTTTTTTATTTTATTGTATACTAACTAGGCCTTTTCTAGTTTTCAATTTAGTAAATATACCCCGTGATTTTTTTTACCACTTTCATTTAATGGTAAGGTAGAACTAATTAACCCTTCTATTAAAAAAAGAAAGAATATTTGATGTTTGATATGTAAATTTTAATTTTAATTACTGAATTTGTTTTTTAAATTATTTTATTTTATTTTCCTTTTTATTTACTGTTTTCATACCGGACATTTACATACCGGACATTACCATACCGGACATTACCATACCGGACATTTACATACCAGACATTTTACATACCGGGCATTAACATACCGGACATTTTATATACCGGACATTTACATACCGGACATTTTACATACCGGAAGTTCATACCGAAATTTTTTATACCGGATGTTCATACCGAAATTTTTTATACCGGAAGTTCATACAGACACTTCATACCGGAAGTTCATAACGAAGTTTTTCATACCGGAAGTTCATATCGAAATTTTTTATACCGGAAGTTCATACCGAAAGTTCATACCGGAAGTTCATAACGAAAATTTTCATACCGGAAGTTCATACCGAAATTTTTTACACCGAAAGTTCATACCGAAAGTTCATGCCGAAAGTTCATACCGGAAGTTCATAACGAACTTTTTCATACCGGAAGTTCATACCGAAATTTTTTGTACCGGAAGTTCATAACAAAAATTTTCATACCGAAAGTTCATACAAAATTTTTTTTATACCGGAAGTTCATAACAGAGTTTTTCATACCAGAAGTTCATACCGAAATTGTTTATACCGGAAGTTCATACCGAAAGTTCATACCGGAAGTTCATACCGTTCATACCGGAGGTTCATACCGAAAGTTCATACCGGAAGTTCATACCGAAAGTTCATACCGGAAGTTCATAACGAAGTTTTTCATACCGGAAGTTCATACCAAAATTTTTTATACCGGAAGTTCATAACGAATTTTTTCATACCGGAAGTTCATACCGAAATTTTTTTATACCGGAAGTTCATACCGGATGCCAATGATGTTTTACACTGGTGAATTTACAACCTTTGCTCGCTCAGGGTGATGCTGACAGTGGTCTTGATCGTCTCTGGGCAAAGAAGAAGGTTATACCATTTTTAGAGACATTTTTGTTGCTTCAAGGTTGATACTTGTTTGTTGCGTTTTTGCTCAGACCATTTTTATAACTTTCGGTATGTAATTCTCTTCTATGTATTTCTCCGGTATGTAATTCTCTGGTGTGTAATTCTTAATTCTAAACTATGACATACAATCAGTTTGTTTGGTATAACTTCCGGTATGATATGATAACTTCCGGTATGGTATGATAACTTCCGGTATGATATGATAACTTCCGGTATGATATGATAACTTCCGGTATGATAACTTCCGGTATGTGAACTTCCGGTATGTGAACTTCCGGTATGCATTCCAAAAAAATAAATAAAGAAAATAAAAAAGACAAAAAAAAAAAGAAAAAAAAATTCCGGTATGATAACTTCCGATATGATATGATAACTTCCGGTATGATATGATAACATCCGGTATGATATGATAACTTCCGGTATGGTATGATAACTTCCGGTATGTGAACTTCCGGTATGTGAACTTCCGGTATGTGAACTTCCGGTATGTGAAATTCCGATATGTAAAATTCCGGTATGTGAAATTCCGATATGTGAAATTTCGGTATGTGAAATTCCGGTATGTGAAATTCCGGTATTGGAAATTCCGATATTGGAAATTCTGGTATGTGAAAATTCCGGTATGTGAAAATTCCGGTATGTGAAATTTTTTGTATGTGAAATTTCGGTATGTGAAATTCCGGTATTGGAAATTCCGGTATGTGAAAATTCCGGTATGTGAAAAATCTTCATTCCAGAAAATAAAAAAAATAAAGAAAATAAAAAAGAGAAAAAAATTAATAAAAGAAAATAAAAAACAAATTCAGTTTTTAAAAATTAAAACATACACTTAAATAACAAATAACAAATATTTTTTTTAAATAGAAGGGTTAATTAGTTTTACCTACCATTAAATAAAAGTGGTAAAAAAAATATGAGGTATAGTTTCTTTAACAAAAACCAGAAAGAGTCTAATAGGCCAAATTCTTTCATAAACTTTTTGTATCAAACAAGTCTTATAATTAATTGAGAAAATTGGTGTAGAAGGGCCCTTTTTGTATCCATGATACAAAATAGGCCCCTCTATTTTTCTTCCATAAAATAAAGCTAAAAGAAATTATAAATCATGGATAATAAGATAGTTATTTAAGGGCAAATTAGTAATGTAGCATAATAACTGCCTAAAAGTTAAAGATATATTAAATTAAAAAAAAAGGCAACAACATGATACGGTATCTTCGGTTCGTCTTCTTTCCTAAACATTTCATCCCAAAAATTAAGCGTCATTCGGAACCTCCATTGGATCGTGAGATTCTCCATTCGCAACCTCCATCTTCAAATCGTGAACTTCGATCGTCTTCAACCTCCTGTCTGATCTATTCTTTGTGTAACAACAATCAATCCTTGTAAGTATTCCAAATTCTCTCAACAATATACCATTTCAATGGCTTCGATTTTGGTTCAAACCGAAAACAGTTGATGAACGTTTTCCCTAAAATCCATACTCAAAACCGCCATTGTTGATCTTTAACTACATGGCCTTAATTTTGAAATTATCCATTTCTGTGAAATTTATGTATTCAAATCAACAGTGATGAAAGATTATGTACATAATTTTAAGCAGATACATAAAAATCAACGCCACATAAATTTAACAACTACATAATATTAGCAGATACATAAATTATGTTCGTCACCTTCGTCATTACTGACACATAAATTTAACAACTACATAATATTAGCAGATACATAAATTATGTTCGTCACCTTCATCATTACTGACACTCAGCACATAAAAATCAACGCCACATAAATTTAACAACTACATAATATTAGCAGATACATAAATTATGTTCGTCACCTTCGTCATTACTGACACATAAATTTAACAACTACATAATATTAGCAGATACATAAATTATGTTCGTCACCTTCATCATTACTGACACTCAGCACATAAAAATCAACGCCACATAAATTTAACAACTACATAATATTAGCGGATACATAAATTATGTTCGTCCCCTTCATCATTACCAATACTCAGCACATAAAAAATCACCGACATATAAATATACGAAATACATAATATTAACTATATACATAAATTACGCAGAGCAAATTGAAGAAACAAATCATCAAAACGAAATAAATCGGCAATAATCGCAAAAAAAATAGAGAAAATGTTTTTGACAGTAAACAAATAACTCTGTAGCATGGTGGTTATGGCTTCAGAAATGGGGAATTTCGTGATTATGGGATCACGTTTACAAGAAGGTATATTTGCTATTCTAACAACATCCTGATTTGTAGGGGACCACATTAAATAACCATATTTATTTAAAAAACTACCACATCATCATTTTTTATTTTCAGCAGGGATATCAATTTATTTGGGAATTAATCTTTATCATAAAATTACTAGGGGCATACTTTATCTACATTTTTACAAAAGAGACTAGTTAATCTACATTAATACATAATTAACCTACTTCCCCTTTTATCTCTAATTAATTCTTGGTGTTTAGCTTTTCAAATTTAATTTTGATGTATAGATGTTCAATCCTCAACTTAAATTCAATGAGATGTACAATATTTTTTGAAAGGTTAAAAGATTTACATTTTAAACTTAAAATTCCTGATTTAGTGTCAACTCGAGTTGGTTGGGTTCGGATGTTGGGTGAACCGGGTTTCGGGCTTTGGGCGGGTCCAACCGGTTTCTCTGTTTGTTTGGTCTGACTCCTTCGGTCCTTCCGATCCACGCATCGGATAGGAATCAATGCATCATATAGGCGGTAAAAAATGTCGAACGACAACCTAATCCCTTTCAAATTCCAATTGGTCTCTCCTCTCCAAATTCCCAGTTTTTTATCTGAGGCAGCGGAGCAATCAAATTCAACCATGGCTGTGGAGAGTGATTTCTTCCAGATCTTCGTCCGACTTCTGGATAACAAAACCCTAACCCTACAATTCACAAACCAATCCCCTATTACAGGCGAATTTGTCAAGCAACAGATCCAATCCCTCGCCCAAATCCCTTCCGAATTTCAGAAGCTTACCTTGAACGGAAGATTCATTGGCGAGCAAACCCTAATTTCCCCCAAACTCAATCATTCGACCATCCAACTCAACTTGTCGCTCCTAGGTGGCAAGGGTGGGTTCGGATCTCTTCTCCGTGGGGCGGCCACGAAAGCAGGCCAGAAGAAGACGAACAACTTCGATGCTTGCAGGGATATGAGTGGCCGGCGGCTAAGGCATGTGAACGCCGAGAAGAAGATTGAAGAATGGATGGCGGAAGAGCAAGATAGGAAGCTGGAGAAGGTGGCGGAGGATTATCTAAAGAAGATGGCCAAGACTCAGAAGAAGAAAGGTGGTGATGTTACTGACAAGTATGTTCAGAAGTACAGGGAGGAGTCTGCCAAGTGTGTTGAAGATGTGGAGAGGTCTGTTAGGGAGTCCGTGGGGGAATTGCTTGTTGGAAAGAAGAGGAAACTGATGGAGAAACTCAAGTCCAAGGCTGGGAAAGAGCAGTTGGATTCCAAGAAGTTGAAGATTTGGTGAGTTGTTCTGACGTTTGATCAGGCTTTGATATTGTTGATGTTTAACTTCTGTTAAAGTTGTGAAAAGTTGATTTCAGCCTAGACTTAACATTTTAGAACTGCTACCAAACTTGAATAGTTGCTCCTACGCGTAAAATAAAAATGGAACTAGCTCTTAGCTAGTATGAAGTAGATTTGTCGGATTATGGAAGCAATTCTCTCAGAAATTATTATAGTTTATGCTGCCCTAGTTTCAATATGTCTGCCCTTGAACAAATCCATTATAAGTAGCAATTTGTTATGTACCATTGACCGGATGGTTGCTAAATTATTAGCTGCTAGAACTTTATAACAACGTCAAGGGACTAATAACAATGTTCCGTACCCTTTAACAGAAGTTGATATCAGGTTTGTATGAGGTCTCTCTGTACCTTCATCTCTTGATGATTATTGTACTTCAAAATTTTGCTCCTTGACTCATTTAGCTTATATATGCTCTCTTAAATTTGTTTTTCTAGGATGGGAAAGAGAAGAATGGGTGAAAGTGACAGTGACAACACGGATGAGGACGAAAGTGACAGTGATGATGCTGAAAAGGAGAGTTCCATTGTAACAGATAATGGAAACCATTCAGATTCAAGCAAGGAGCTTGAAGGCTCTTCTGATACAGATTCTGCCAAATTTTTGGATGTGGCCTGTGTTGGGCGGTCATCTGAGAGCTGTCCTGAAGAAGAAACGGATTTGATTAGCCGGGAAAGTTCTGAAGCAAGTGGTAGTCCAAGTGGAAGCAAAAAAGATGCCTTCAAACCATCATCAGTTTGTCAGGATCAACAGGTCCTTTTAAACAACTCTGCTTCACAGGATATCCCTGAATTGGAAGCTGCTGGTTGCAAGCCTGAGGTACTTACAGAGACACACAACGTGAACTCAGACATCCCTGAAGTGGAAGCCGCTGGTTGCAAGTCTGTGGTACTTATGGATACACCCAACGTGAGCACAGACATCCCTGAAGTGGAAGACCATCCGATAAATTTGGATGATATCTCCTCTGCAGCTGAGTTGGAGGTTTGCTGAACTACTCTTGTGTTCTGCATATGCATCATCTTTTTTCTTGGGGAACTTCTTTCCTCAGAACTCCTTTTATTCCTGAGCATATGATTTCTGCAATGCATACAAGATGCTTTGTCCATTACAAGCAATAGAAATAGAGTTGTTAGTTCTGATATATGTGTTATTGAATGGATAACAGGTTTTTGGTTTGGAGAAGTTGAAAACTGAGCTACAAGCACATGGATTGAAATGCGGAGGAACTTTACAAGAGCGAGCTGCGAGGCTGTTTCTGCTCAAAACAACCCCAATCGAGAAGCTCCCCAAAAAGCTGTTTGCTAAGAAATGAAGTCATCTTTGATTGCCTTAGTTGTCTTGTTCGCATCTAGAGCTGTTGGCTAGGAAATGAAGTCACCTTTGATTGTCTAGAACTTTTTGCTAAGAAATGAAGTCATCTTTGATTTCCATGTGTCATCTTGTTTGCGTCTAGACTAAGTGAGAACTCACCCCATTAGTTATGGCTGTTCCAGAATTCTGCTACTACTGTGAAAAAGTAATGGTTACATAGTGTATCACAGTCCCAGTTCATTGAGTTAACAGAACTGGTTCTGTTTTTGAACTTGTCTTCTGCTTGTATATAATTTGCTGTAATAGCATATTGTTACACACTTTAGCTACTGTTTTTTTTTTCTTTATCAAAATCTTGATTTGTTGATTGCTGATTTGATTCCATAATGAAGGCTAATGTTACAAGGAAAACTGTACATCTCTTTACACTGGAAAATGATATTGTGGTAAACTTTAGTCCAAATAGGACAACTGGCCGTCATTCTTAGCCAGGGGATATATGTTCAACTACTATTTCATGTAAAGGGGAAGGCGATTTACGACAAAGAGGACAAGTACCCTTCAATCTAAGCCACTCGTCGATGCAGTCGGCATGGAAGCAATGCTGACACTCAGGTATGCACCTCAATGTCTCGTTTGGACTAAAGTCTGATAAGCATATAGGGCATACGTCTTTGTTTGGCCCAGGGACCCGCTTGCTCTCACCAAGAACCACCTTGGTGTACGAATCAATGGTAGCTTGGTCAAGCCCGTCTATGGTGGGTTCGAGCTGTGGGTTGACGGCTGTTTGCCGGGTCAGTGCCTCTCTGCTGTCTATTGCACATAGAAAAATTCCAACACCCACAGAGCAAAGCATGGCTGGGATGGTGATTGACAAGGCGATGATCTTGAAGACCTGGTCGTTGGTTGAGCCTTGCTTCGAACCACCTGAAATTGGTAACAAATCTCATTGCCTTGTTAAATTAATGTCAACTATCGTATGAGGACGCATCCTTCATTGATTGCTTCCACGTCTTAATCCACATTTCATCAATAGAAGAAGTTACCTTTATCCGAATTAGGGTAACACACAATCTGATTGTGATCATTATCAAACCCACAGGTCCCATTATTGGCTTCACAATCCTGGCACTGTGGCAGGTCCCACCTGAGCTCAACAACATCAGTCATCCAAGTATCCATCTTCTGGCATCTTCCGGTCACCGTTGAACCAACAACGGTCCCATTGAGAAGGGCCACAACGGAATGCGTGGAGTTCCCAAGGCAGGCGATGGTCGGAAGTCCCAGGGATTCTATTAACTGCTTAGGACAGCTATACAAGGTGGAGTTGGCTGAAAAGTCGGCCAGGAAAGGAGACCCGGAAAGGTTGAATCCTATAAGCCTCCTTGGAAGGCAATTTCCTTGATCAGAAACTCGTATGCTTTGTGTTGTGTAGTTGATTTCGCGTACCAGAAAGTCTCCTGAGCCAGGGAGGGAAAGGAGCGTCTCTTGTGCTTTGCAGGTGAGGTTGAAGCCTGGATAGCCGCACCCTGATGGGCGTCCGCCTACGCTGAAAGGGAACCGAATTGTCTGGTTCCCGCAGGTGTAGGAGCAATTTGTGGCTGCGGAGCTCACGGAGAAGAAGAGGAAGACGAGGAGGAGGTTGGGGATGCCGGCCATGGTGTGTGATACAAATTGTCTAGTCCTAGTAGTATTTATGTGATATAAGAAAGAAATATATTTGAATTAAATAAGGAGGTCAAAATGAGAATGAGAGGAGGAAGCTTTGGGGGTGATAAACGGTAAGCTGTTATGTCATGCTACCAATGATGTCCATGTAGTATTATTACAATGTGTTGTCAACCATTTTTTAAGCGTAGACTTTATTACCAAGTTGTGTATTCTATTGGTATGAAGTCTGCACATAAAATTAATACAGAAATTGAAGAAGAAAGGTTGGACTCGTCGTGCGGTTATATTAGTACAAGTCTTCAACTGAGCTCTTGCTTAGGGACAAACGCACTCGTCTCTTCAGCTTCATCAAGTTGCTAAGTTTGGCCCTCTCTAGTATCTATCTACTACTTCTACCCACTATTTGTTTAAGTTTTATTTTGTTCCAAAGTATCTGTATCATGTAAGTTAACAGTCTATGTCTGTTAAAAGGTTAGGTTTTCGGTAACCATTTATAAATGGTCACAGGAGAATATATAGGGTATCTTCCGGGGAAAAAAATTACGATGAGAAACAAGGATAGTGAGTAGAAGTGTCAAAAGTTGACCCGACCTAGCCCCAATAATTTTGAAAAACGAAACTATCCGGAACTGACCCGCTTGAATAGTTGAATCTAATAATAAAAAGGACATGACGTTGCATACAATAATAAACATAATTAGTAAATTTACAAGTTTTAATAGTAATTAACGTATTGAATAATCGAAGATTTGGTCTGTACCAATAGAAAAATCGATGATGATAGAGTTGCAATTAGGTGTTCCATATATATAATGAAGAGTAAAACGCAATTACTTACCTTATTCGGGAAGATTTATTCTAATAGATCAAGATGAACATAACTTAGATATTGACAAAATCGCATCTATCTATTTCATTTATTCATAATAAATTTAGCTGTTTTGTAAATGAAGATTGTATGAGAAGATCTAGTTATGAATTAAAAGTGTTATTGGGGTTAGTTACGTGGATTTATAATGAGCTTCTCCCATAAGTTTTAATTTTTGTTAGATTTCCGAACTTTGAGAAGAGTGTGCACGGATCAAAATTTTTGCTTATTCGTGTATGGGAAAAAGATATATTTTGTTTATTTTAAGGAAATTTATATTTGTGAAAACTTTGAATAGTGGAACATTATGTTAGAAGTTAAACCAATCAAATCTTTTTGAAAGATTTTGGCCTACTAGGCCTTTTTTTTTGGGCAATTTTGGTAACTAAGCCTTTTTGAGAAATTAGAGTAGTAACTAGCATTTTTAATATTTCAATTAAGTAAAATTTCAATTAAGTAAATATACCTCAAACTTTTGTATTTATTCACAAACTTTACATACTCTTCTCCCAAGGGGTACATTTACTAAACACAAAATTGTAAAAAGCCTAGTAAACCAAATTGTTTCTTTTTTTTTTTTAGTTTTGTGCTTAGTAAGTGTACCCCATAATTTTTTTATGGGTTTAGTAAAATATAAATTTCGAGAAAAATTGTGAATGTGTCACGTCAGCTTTACTGTCGCTTACTTTAGTTAAGATATATAGATATATAGAGTTACTAAAATGGTTTTTGCAATTTTAAATTTTAAAAAAATCTTAGATTAAGTTATTTGGCATAATAAAAATTAAACTATCTAATATATATATATATATATATATATATATATATATATTATAATATATAAGGTTAAACAAAAAGTGGATAAAAACAAAATCCTTTTTTATAATAATTTTTTTTATAAATGAATTCATAAATTACCTTGTATTTTTTATAAAGTAAATTTTTTTATATTTCATTTCATTTTTAAATGAAACCTGTTTTTTTTCAATCTAAGCGAAGTTTTGTTTAATTTTTTATATATAAAAACAAAAACAAAAACAATTTTTTAAAATTATTTTGCTATTCTAGATTGAATGAAAATAGGGCCTCAAATGAAAAAAATTAGACGTTAAGAGTACCAAACTGAAAAAATAACAAATTTGGAGGGCACCAACAGAAAAAGTAAAACTTGAAGGACATCGAACAAAAAAAACAAATTTGAAGGGTATCAAACGGAAAAAGAAAAATTGATGGCCACCAACCGAAATAGATAAACATTGAGGACACCAACGGCATAATCCTTTATATCTATTTTGTTAATAAATATATAAAAAATAATATTAAAATAAATATATTTCACATCAATAGATATATATCTAAAACACAAATTGAGTAAACATATAAAAAAAATGATGTCTATAAATAGATAATATTATGGGCCCGTTCGGTTGCTGGTTTATCTTGTATAAAGTTGAAGATTGTCTCCTTTTTTCATCTCTATTTGCCTTGGGCAATTTTGGTAACTATGCCTTTTTGAAAAACTATAAGGCTTTTGAATGTTTCAATTAAGTAAATATATCCCAATCTTTTGTATTTATTCTCAAACTCTACACACTCTTCTTTCAAGGAGTACATTTACTAAACACAAAACTAGAAAAAGCCTAGTAAACCAAATTGTCTCATCTGCTTTTTCATGTTTGGTGAGAATCTTTCGTAGGGACGAAGATGAAGATGAAGGAGTTGAAGGAAATTATGGGAAAATCATCAACTACGACCCTAATATACGGGAATGAAGGATCCAAATTTCACAATACTACTATTCCTCCTCCTCTCTCTTTCTACTTTTCCCTGCTCATTTCTTCTCATCTCTGCTTCCATTCAACACATATGTCATCCCCGATTTCTCGTTGAGCCAACATTGCCAATCTCTGTATATATAGGGTTCCCAAAACATTGTCCGCTGAGACCCGGGTCCTGGTTTTCTTCTGTCCTTGCCGACCAACACTCAAGTATGTTCTCTTCTTACAGAGTCTTTATTCAATTTCGTTCATTATTTTGCTTGTCTCCTACCCTGGTGCACTTTGAGTTCTTCCTAGTTTCCTTTCCCTAATTCAAAGCCGAAAGATTGAAAGCCTAAATATGCTTGGTTTCGTTACATCCTTTCCCTAATTCATGGATTTTAGCTTGGATTTATTACTACTCATCGCTTATCTCTTTCTCTTTGTGAGTGGATCTTCATTTTGCAGCTGGTATTTACTTATTTTTGTGAAATTTGGTTGAACCTGTTTAGAATCAAATTCCAATGAAACAATAGGATTGTTGGTTCTTGTTGCTAGCTTTTTGATAGTAAGTTGGTCTTGTGTTCTTGTTGTTGGCTTCTTAACTTCTTGTTGTTGGCTTCTTAACTTATTGACAGTAATTTGGTATGTGTTTTTGTTGTTGGCTTCTTAACTTTTTGATGTTAGCTCCTTGACATTATGTTTAGAATCAAGTTTCAATGAAACTGATTTTTACTTGTTCTTGTTGTAGAGTAACAAGAAAAATCATGTAGCGGTTGACTTCTTAACTTCTTGATGTTGGCTTGTGTTATATGTTTTGTCTTTTTATTTTATAAAACAGCTATAAACTTGTAACACCCCAAATTCACGGGACTCGGGGAGCTACGGGTTAGGATCTCAAAATTAGGGATGACAATTTCATCCGTACCCGACGGATATCCGGCCACCCGATTTAACAAAAAAGGGTGAAAATCCGTTAAAAGACGGGTGAAAGCGGGTGACGGATGAAGCGGGTGGTGGATCGGGTCGGATGCGGGTGAACGTTTCATCCATCCACCATCCACCATCCATCCAACCCGTATTCACCCGTTTAAAGTTATATATAACTTTTTTAATTGATATTTGTAATTTTATATTATAAAAGTTTTACCATTATTTTCTTACTATATAGTTATATTATATTAAACCTTATATCTTCTTTCCTAGTTTATTTTATTTGGATTTTTAATATATTTCGATCCTTATTATTGATTCATCATATAAAAAATTATTTTTGATCTTGATTTGTTATAGTGTTGTACTTCATATCATGTATATTTTATGTTACTTTTTATTTGGATTTAATTGTGTTCTTGATTTTCAGTAAAATAATTATTTTTTTTTACAATTTTAAATGAAGTGTAGAACACCCGAAATCTCCCCCGATCCACCCGATTCACCCGACAGATGATGGTGGATTGGATGCGGGTGAGACCCTTAGCGGGTGGTGGGTCGGGTGAGGTGGACAAATTTGGATGATGGATCGGGTGGCGGTCAAGGTCATCCACCCGTCACCCGATCCATTGTCATCCCTACGCATAATAGATCTTGACCCTAGCTTGACAAAAAGTTCACTAGATCTCACAATGAACCCTGTTGTGACGAAGTCTTGTCCTGCCGGCGAAAGGTGGCTCAGTGTCTTGGTTTCCCACAAGAGAAGTACGTCACTAGTGCCCTCGGGCAATTAGATCACATATGCCCAAACTCTTCGTAGTTAAAGCACTTTTGTCCTCTTAGTAGTCTGTGTAGACACTAGGTAACTCGAGCGGCCCTGAGTCTAGCCTCGCCCGTACCTTGATGCTCTTGCATTGGTATGTCCCGTCCTTTGTCTCTTCTCAGACCTTCCTATCTGAGAAGCTCTCTTCTGACTAGCCCGCTCAAACTCGTAAGCCGAGGCTCTATCTTGGTAAGCTATCAGGGAATCACAATGGAAACCCACCATGTAGGAACGGGTACTCTCCCTCAGTCGGCAGGCGAACATATACATGTGTTGATCCTTTGGAGGTGCAACTGGACCCAGTAATGCCAGCTCCTCTTGGAACTTCCTGATCGCCTCGGATACAAGAGCATCCTTGAATACAACCTCAACAAAATCATACAGTTTCTCCCTGCTCAATGAGGTAGGGCAGAAACGCTCTCTAATCATATTCTGCATCTGGTCATAACTGGTGACTCGACTCTACATGGTCCTCCACCAATGTTGGGATAAATCGTGGAATAGAGTAACTCTATCCGTCTTTCCTCTGAACATCTAATATACTCAAGGGCTGAGTCTACATGTCCAATCCATAGCTCAACCTCCAAGCCCATCTTTCCAACGAAAGGGGGTACTCCCATCTTCAACCAAGAGTCCGGTCGTGGTCCTCTCGGCTCTCCTTGAGCCCTAGCAACCTCAGTAGCTCTTGCCGGTATGACAAGAACCTGAGTAGCTCCATGGGAAATCTCAAATGATCCCACATGTGCTGGAAATTTTGGGGCACATCTACCTGCCCTGGAAGCCTCTTCGACTCGACGAATATACACGCGGAACTCTGGTCCCCTCATTGAGACATGATCTGAGTCATTTGACTGTACAAGCCGAGATCTCTGTCTCGCTATCATCTTGTTCCCAGTCTGAGGAACAACGCTCTCAACAACCTCTTTATGCATATCCTCCGCTGCAGGCGGATCAACAACGGAAACTTGTTACTGACCTATAAATACTAGAGGAAGAGAGGGTCATATATATATATATATATATATATATATATATATATATATATATATATATATATATATATATATATATACTGTTGAGATCCTCAGAAGGGGTGATGGCTTCCCGTACATTCTATCCCAATCAAATGTATACACATTTCAAAACTGAATTCTTTTTGAAAAGTCAAACCCTTTGTTTATTTATCTATCCGGCCTTTATCGTAGATTGCAAGTGCCATTGTTGTCAACCTAAGACTCTGATACCAACTTTGTAACACCCCAAATTTGTGGGACTTGCGGCCCTACGGGATAACATCTCACAATGGATCCCGACCCTAACTTGACAACAAGTTCATTGAATCTTACAACAAGACACAAATATATATAGCCAAATTCATAAAACTATAGAATCATATATCAAAATACATACAAAACTATATATACAAACATCCCAAAACCCATACACGTCCTAATGTACGGAAGCCCTCGGCTGATCACCCCGCCGGATCACTTTGTAGTCTTCCTATCCTGCAAAGCATCTACAACATGGTATAAAACCGTTAGCTAACATTTCATGAATAAGAATAATGGTAATAGCACACATAATCACATCATAACTTGCAATGCTCACACACATCATCCTTTTATTATCTTCATTACGTTATAGCATTACTAGTTCATTCTTTGTGATACGAGAAGTAGAACTACCTCGCCTATGTCCCCTTTCACCACACAGGGTTGGAATTGGTGTCAATCATCATCACCTGGTGAAATGGTCGCAGAGAACCCCCTAGTTGCCCCATTTTGTGCTAGACAAGTTATCACCGCCCGTTATCATACACTTGGACCAATTAATACATATATGGTCGTCCTAGTCCGGTTAAGTTATCAATGCAACATTCATATGCGCACACAACACTATCACAATCACTCCAATCCATAAACGCCAACTAAGTAAGTCTAAAGGACTTACCTGTCACAAGGTAGTCCTAAACATTGTCACGGTTTCCCTCGAGGAAACGATCTGTGTCTGCATAAATAAGGCACACAACATCAATCACTATCAAAGGCTAGGAGATTCCACCTCCTAGTCTCCAAGATCATACAAGATCATAACCCATAAACTAATCCTCGATAACTCATCAAAGCCCAAAGATGCCTAAGACATTCCTCAACATATAACATCCTCAATCTCAACAACATACGCACTATCATGATCTCACTCTCAAACTATAACCATAAGGGAAGGAAGGATACATACCAACACTTGGTATGTCTTGGACAAAGACGCACCTGCGGAAACGAAAGGGCGCAAAAGCGGTGACAAGACGCGACAACGGCGGGCCAAAGCCGTAAGGGCGGTGACAACTTTCAGCCGCAGGGGAGGCAGACACCAGGCGCAAGGGTGGCCACAATGCATAAAGGCGATATGTTTGCTCTTTAGCGATCTCTCGATTGATCTTCTATCCTCTTATGGTGCCAAAGGCAACCAACAACAACATGCATATACATACACAATACCAAAGGCTTACAACAAGTGCAAACTTGTGGGATTCCAACCATGGAAGATAAGCGGAAGGAAATAAGAAAGAAGGAGGAAGAAAGGGAAGAAGCTTACCACTTATGGATCAGGAAAGAACAACCACTCAGCTAAGCATCCACCACAAAACCACACACGTTCCTCATCATCAAAACATACATCCAAAACCTTCACACTTGAAGGAATCCAAGAAGAAACCAAGGAAGAAATCAATAGAGGAGAAATAAGGAAATGAGAGAGCACGAGAGAAGAAGGAGATTAAGTCTGGAAGGACTAACCCTCATCAGAAGGGAGAGAAAAGAAACTTATGGGAGAAAAATACAAAAAGCAGTCGGTCAAAAAAGGCGGCGCCCACACTGCAGGGCCGCGGGGGCGGATCATCAAGGCCGTGGGGGTGGCTCTGCACCTGCGTTTAAGCCGATGTACGGTCGCGGACTCACTAAAAGACTAAGGATATTACAAAACTTATTGTACTTGAATAATAAAATGAATGATTTCTTATCCTTAGTTGATTGTTGATTGTGACCATGAATGAATAATAGAATAACAAGGAATAAAATAATGAACAATTAAAATTGTTGTAGCTTATAGCCTGAATCTTGCCATAATAGTTAGGCTTCAAACATTGATGCTCAAAATCAGTTATTTACTAGTAAAGAGTGACACTATAATTTGTATAGATACAACCACTGATGCTCAAAATCAGTGATCAATTGTTCATTATTTCTTGTGTTTGCTAGTCACGTGATAGTCATGTGCCTCGTTAAAACTTTTTACTTTATACCCTTTTTAGTAGTTTCACCCACATTAATTCTCTTCATATCCATAATAAAACACCAACAATTTTTATTTCATTTAGGTGTCGTTCGGTGGCTCTGTTTAAGTGACTTAAGTTGACTTAAGGAACTGAAATCCTACTTCAACCTGATCGGCACCGAAATTGATGCAACTGAAAGCTCGGTTGAAGGGACTTAAATCTCGAATGAAAAACAAAAAAATTCAACCGATTGAGACAAGTTGAAGAGAATGAATCTCTTTCCTTTTCGTTTGTACCCTAAAACTTCGAGATTTCCTTATGCAAATTCATATTCATCAAAATCCTACTGGCCTCCACCTACAATCACTAATTTCAATGGCGAAATAAGGTTGAAAGTCATTACATGGGAATTGAAAAGTCCACCTCCAATTCAAGTGAAGAGGGAAGAATAAAGAAGAAAAAGAGATCCACATCTTGCAAGCTTAGGTCTTCAATGGAGATATAAGGTTGAAAGCTTAGGTCGTCAATTTCCATCGCTTATTTCAATAAGAAGAAGAATGAAGGCAAATTTGATTGTCTGTGTTATTGAAGAAAGAAGAACTAGGTCGACTCTCTCGTTTTGAAGTGGGGGAAGGAAGAAGCATGAAGAAAATTTTGATTATTTGTGTTATTGAAGAAAGAAGAATCGGTCGAGTCTCTAGTTTTAAAGTGAGGAAGGAAAAAAAATCGGCTGATGCTCTTCTCTGATTAAGTTAAATTATTTTAAATTGGGTTAAAGAGTCTTTAATTACATTAACAACCCTAAGTATAATATAATTACAAAAAAATATTTTTTATGATACTAATCCTTTTTAATTTCATCTCTTATTACTTTTGTTTGATACTATTGTATTAATTATGTTAATAGTGAAAATCATTTAAACCATAGAATTTTTTTTATAAAGCCCATTTGGTCATTTAACAAATAATTCATCCCCTTCATTTCAATTTTAAACGAACTTAAAAGCAATACAATTCATTTCATCCCCTTCAATGTCATTCACAATTTTTAGTTCCGTTGAATTTTTGTATACCGAACATGTGCTTAATCTCCAACTTCATTTTTCATCTTCATCTTCACATTCAACTTCAACTTTATTCTGTAATAAATTACGTTTCACAAACGCACCCTTATATCTCATTGTAAAACTTTTATGTTTTTTAATTTAATGTTATAATTTACTGTAGAATATTTTTCAAGTGAAAAGGCTTGAGAATTTAAAAAAAAAAAACAAAAACCGATACTTTTACTTTTGGCTAAAATTAAATTAAAATTCATGTTTTTGGGTTTGTTTTTGAAGTTAAGTGAAGAAAAGAATAAAATTATGTCCTATAAATAAACACAACTTACTTCTTAAGATTTTAATCCTATGTAAGATTTAGCCAATTCCGCAAATAGAAATAAAATGAAAATAAATCTAGTTTATGGGTACTTTGTTCATAATTTTTTTTTAGAAACATTCTTTATAATTTCATGCAAAATGCATTTGTTTCTCCTATTTGTTTTCCAGTATTAAAATTAATTAAGTCTTACTTCAATTACTTCAAACCACAAGAAATGATTCTTAAAAAAAATCATAAACAAGGGTATACATATGGACTATACTCATTTCCATTTCGTTTTCGTTTTCATAACTAAAATTAAACGGACTCTTAATTTATGAAAGAATTTGGTAAAGTAGACTTCTTTTTATGGCTTTTGTTTTGTATACCCTTAATTTCTATCACTCTAATTGACTTACATTGTTACTCTATTAAGAGTATATTAAGGGCCCGTTTGATTTTAACTCCGGAATCGGAAACGAAATGGAAACGAATCTAGTCCATATGTATACCCCTATTCATGAAAGTTTTTGGAATCATTCCTTGTGGTTTGAAGTAATTGGAGTTGAATTTGATTACTTTTGATACCCTATAGGGTAACAAAATGTGGGGAGTAAAGTGTAAACCACAAGGAATGATTCCATAAAATTTCATGAATAAGGATATACATATGGATTAAATTCGTTTCCATACTATTTTCGTTTCCGGAGTTGGAATAAACATACCCTAAATGAGATTATGCTACAAGTATATTTAATAAAACAATATTACTCATAGACCTAATTAATGATATTGATATTGATATTCATACATGTAAGATTTAACCATTTCACAAAATAGCTCAAAAAGTCATTATTGACGTGTCATATTCTAATCGGAATCAGGCAACATATCATCCTTTTACCAAATCATAAAGTGTAATGTCCTAAATAGAAGTAACTTAATTGACCTGTCATATTCTGATTGGTCGAATGACGAAACCTTGACAAAGGCGCTTCCTCCTTTGCCACGTCCCTCTCTCTTCAGTCTTCATCTCTCCTCTTCATCCTCTTCCCTCTCACACCATCGTCATCCCTTGAAAAATCAACCTTTCTGATATCTCTCTCGCTATCTTTCAAGCTGAAGCCTCCATTTGCGCATCATCAAATCTTTTATTTTGCGTCTTCTCAGCTTTCTCTGGTAAGAATTACAATTTCTCCGAGGATCAATATATTACAAACCCTAGAGTTGCAAAATTTGTGATGATCAGACTTGATTACTTCATTTTCTGTTGAAATCCCATTTTCTCTGACAATAGTACCCTCTTTATTTCGTTTTATAGGTCTTGGCCTGTGTTGGTCTGATCAGATCGTGTTGTTCAACATCGTTGTTTGCCCTAGGTCAAACACTGACCGACCGCTAGAGTTGGAAATCGGGAAAATTACCTTGCATTTTCTATTTATTGTGCAAGATAGTCCATTTTCTTCTTGAAGCCTAGGTTCGGGCAGATTAACGAAAAATAAGAAAATGGAGGAAATTGGATTACATTGATCATTTGGGGATCTAGGGTTTCTTGCTGGCCACAATCTTCTTTGAATTGAACCTCAAGGCATTCTGAATTTCGTTGCTGTTGAAAATGTCGTCTGCTGGGCTTGTTGCTAGTAGAATCAATGAACATGTGCCATCCCTGGGCTGTTTCAACAGCTCACTGGATCTGCGCTCAGACGAATCCATAATGATTTATCTGAGTGTGTCTGGAAATATGATCCCAATGAGGGTTCTTGGTTCTGATTCAATCCAGTCTGTGAAGCTGAGGATTCGGACTTTTAAAGGTTTTGTAGTAAAGAATCAGAAGCTAGTTTGTGACGGGAGGGAACTTTCTCACAGAAAATCCCCTCTTCGAGACTATGGTGTCTCGGATGGGAATATTTTGCATTTGGTTCTTAGGCTCTCTGATCTCCAGGAGATTAAGGTTAAAACTGTTTGTGGCAAAGAGCTTACATTTCATGTTGAGAGATGTAGGAATGTTGGCTATGTTAGGAAGAAGATAGAAAAGGAGGGGCGGGGTCTGGTTAATGTTGAGGACCCGGAACTCATCTGTGATGGTGAGCCCCTTGAGGATGAGAAACAAATAGTTGACATTTGTAAGAACAATGATGGTGTGATGCACTTGCTGGTTCGAAAATCAGCCAAAATTAGGGCCAAGCCTGTAGAAAAGAACTTTGAGTTGTCTGTTGACGCTGCAAACTTAAATGTTAGGAGTAATGTTGAAGAAGCTGATGCACAATTGAGGGTTCCCAGTGCTGATTTCATGCTGGAAACTGTGACTGTCAATAAGAAAGTTGTAATCCCTTCCCCAATATTGGATCTTGTCAAATCAACAGTCAACGGTTTAGGGAGCGGGCACGCTCCAGTCAGATCAACAGAGGGCTCAGGAGGAGCTTATCTGATGCTGGATTCAAAAGGAAAGGAGTTTGTTTCTGTATTCAAGCCAATTGACGAGGAACCCAAGGCTCTGAATAACCCGCAGGGGCTACCCTTGTCTCTTGATGGCGAGGGCCTAAAGAGGGGCACTCGAGTGGGAGAAGGAGCCTACCGAGAGGTTGCAGCCTACCTGTTGGATCATCCAAAGAATGGGAAAAGATCAATATCAGGAGAGGAGACTGGTTTTGCCGGAGTTCCTCCTACTGGTTTGGTGAGATCTATGCACAAAGGGTTCAACAACCCCATGGGTTTGAGCATCAAGATTGGATCTTTACAGAAATTTGTGAAAAACTATGGAAGCTGCGAGGATATGGGTCCTGGTGCTTTTCCAGTGGAAGAGGTGCATAAGATTTCTGTGCTGGATATGAGATTGGCTAATGCAGACAGACATTCAGGGAACATTTTGATGACTAAGGAGGCAGAAAGTGGCCGAATCGTACTAGTCCCTATTGATCATGGTTACTGCCTACCAGAGAGTGTAAGTGTGATTCCATTTCTTGTATTTTATTTATTTGGTGTATTTAAACTCCATAAGTACATTTTGAATGAGTGTTAAATCAGCTGTCTACATATGCGTCATTCAAGTATGCTTCTTGTTTATCGTTGTGGTAAACAGTTCTGTAGTCATTATTGTAACAAATCCTTTTTTCTTTCTACGGTACAAAGTCATTGAATCATGCTGTCCTAGTGTGCTATGTTATCTTGCACCTTAAGTAAGCCTGTTCTTTTTCATTCCGTCATCACTTTCATGGCTTTGCTGTCACTGTGCTCAGGTTTTCATTTGAGTGATGACTCAATCCTATTTTGAGGTGCCTTATCTGAGAGTAATTTATTTGGAGTTATTGGTGTAATGTATTAATGCACAATGTAGAGGCCATATGATCCTGCTTTAGATCAATATCATGATATCTTAATAAAATCAATTTTGGTGGCCTTTGCAGTTTGAAGATTGCACATTCGACTGGCTCTACTGGCCTCAAGCTCAGAAGCCATTCACACCGGAAACCATAGACTACATTAGATCTCTGGATGCGGAAGAGGATATCACCCTCCTGAAGGCATACGGGTGGGACTTATCTCTAGAGTGCGCTCGCGTGCTTCGTATCTCCACAATGCTTCTGAAGAAGGGAGTGGAGAGAGGGCTAACTCCTTTTGAAATAGGAAACCTCATGTGTAGGGAGACCCTGAAGAAGGAATCTGTGATTGAGGAGATCGTTCAGGAAGCCCTGGATTCGATTCTTCCAGGCTCGAGCGAGCGTACGTACCTTGAGTCAGTGTCTGCAATCATGGATCGTCGACTCAATGAACTTAAAAAGTGACCTCGGTAGCAATTGAACATCAAATTTGTTGGCTGGTATATATATGTGCATGCACGTGAATGTATTTCGTATTCCCTTACTGTAATGGTGAAATGTGATGTTGATAATAATAATAATAGTAGGCTAGAGCCGCTTGACATCCAATATGGACGTGTTACGTTATTTCGTTTTTTTTTGATAACGAAAAACGGTTCTAACACACTAGTTTTTTCTTAAATAATGAAAGGGGATGATACACTAGCACGCTATCTGGAGGATCGAAATGTTGAACAATATCGGAAAATGGACTAACCAAGAATCACACCAAATGACAATACGCCGTCTAGAGGATCAAAATGTCGAACAGACTAACCCTCGTCGGAAAATGGACTAACCAAGAATCACACCAAATGACAATACGCCGTCTAGAGGATCAAAATGTCGAACAGACTAACCCTCGTGAAGAATCACACCAAAGGACAAGTACATCAAGAAAACTCGAAATTAGATACGTCTTCAAGGAAAGCTCGAAATTAGGTACGTCCTCAAGGAAAGAAGGATGATATGCTCTTTATTTTAGATTACAGGTAATGAAAAACTAATCTCAGTACATATTTTCAGATGATCGCTCATCATCAAATGCCCAAGTTATCACTTTATATTCTTTAGTTTCAAAATATGCTATTATGCCCCCTTCAACTCCTTTTCATTAGTGTGGTTCGTATATGGAAGTGAACTATGTTTTGAAATTTCAACTTTTCTGCCAATAAAAAAATTTACACATTCAACCAGATACTCTACAAATACAAACATGAATCAGAGTGTTACAAATACGAGAAAAGGCACAAATCATGATTTTGTTTGGAGGTATCAAGCCAGAAACAACATTTGAACGCGAGAAAATTGTTCATTGTTGACATGAAAATAAAGGAAAACTGGAAGTACTTGGATCTGCTTAGTGTGCTATTATTTATGGACTGATGTAGGTTGGGACTGTTGGATCTTTAATGAAAGGGGGTCTCTTAAACCTCATGTTTGTTCCAAAGGATAACAGTGAGATCCCCCTGAGCTTCTGTATGAGGAAGCCCCACATCCCTCATTGTACTCGCTTCAGCTCTGCAAAACAATGACATGTAAAAATAAAGCTCTACTTATTGACAAGCATGAAATTCCGAAAGGGAGAAACGGGTAAGGACGGAAGAAGAATGTGCTTACTTGATCATCAATTGCAAAGATTGGGAATACAAGCACCGCCATCTGGGTTCGGCTGTTCCTTCCATATCCGCCCTGTAACCCTAAGTTTGAGCTCTTTGCGGTCTCCTCCAGAGAAGAAGAGAGCCATGTTCCTCTGAACAATAAGCCCATCATGGCTGTCCCTCACCTTCCTGTGACTGTCCCTTATGCTGCGTGGGGTTCCTTCCCAAACGAGCTTACGCCCATTCCCTCCTACCTCGAGGCTGTATCCATAGGTACGAGCCTCTGCTTCATCTCCCATGAACCGCAGGAATGCCATGTAGACCGGTGCCACCCCCAGCTGAAAGGCTTCAAAGTGGAGACAGAAGTACTGCCCAAAGCAGTGGAAGACCTGCCAGGGAGGGTTAAGAAAGGATAAGAAGAATGATTGCAACTGGAACATGATCTAGGAGATGAAATGTTACAATTTCCTTTGTATGTCAATTGTGGCAAACCAGCAAATTTCTACTATATACACATTCAGTTTATCCAATTTTCTTGCAATGCTATGATATAAAAGTGTTACACGCTTAGTATAAGTGGATTAAATGCCAACTAGAACTACAAGAGTCTATATTAGACAGTTAGGCTGTGAGGTGGCCTTGTTAAAAAAACATGTACATAACCATAGAATGAGATATCCTACAAATAAGGCAATAACCCTTCATCACTAGCATCTTTCATCCATCTTGTAACTTCGCAATTGCTTTAGGACTTGAATCAGATTTCCTGGCTAGTTAGGAGAGTTTATGATTCAACATCTGCCTATGGTTTCTCTTTCTATCTTTCTGTTTTGTGGCAATCTGGCTTTAAGGTTCTGCCCGAGTCATACTTTATCAAATTTTCTTGCGAAGAACTGGATAAATTTGTATATAATGAATTGCAAAATTTCGATTGTTGGATGTATACAATGAAAACTTTTGAGGAGCATAATGAATGAGTTTAGGGATAAAATTCAAGCTCTATACAGATAGTCTGGTGATCTGGATGTACTTGCAAATATGTCTTATAGCCTTATAAAATTATAAAAGTACAGAAAAAAAAATACTTGCTGTATAGTTGATACTCTCTTAAATAGGATACTACAATGGAAAAATGACAATTTTATTCAGTGTAAATTTATATGAATCTGCACTAAAAATTTCACAGAAACACATTTTATCAAGAATTTTTATAGAAAAATTCACCTTCTGCATTTATTCTGGTAATCGGTTTGGTTAGATGCACAAACTGAATAAACTTGTACCTTCAATGTCTACCGTGAAAAAATGCAAATGATGAGGATAACACTAACCGTCAACATCCAGGTTGCATTCTCTACTTCACGGGGATTGGATTTCGCATAGCGGTGGTTGAAAGTACACCCGGAATGCATATCTACCTTGTGATCATCCCTCAAGTGAGAAACCAGGAATGGGATATCACCAAGAACAGAACACTCTGACCCGGCATATGGGCAAGTGTATGGCCGGAAGTTGCATTTTGATTCGTGTTTAAGCTTGCTGTAGTACGGGAATATTTCCAGGCACCCTAGGGAGTAATATTTGCATGGGAGCTCAAGTGACTCGGCCACTTTCTCTAGTGCCAAACATCTTATGTCTCCAAGCTCTTGTCTACAGGTAGGGCACTGGTTGTGCACCCGCGATTTACATGTGGAACAAAGGGTATGTCCATTGTGGCACTGAGGAATCAAAAGTTCATTAAAAATAATCAAGAATCAGGACTGATTAAAATGAATAAAATCCGGATACTTAGAAGAGGAAGCATTTGACTTTGAAACTCTATTTTCTATTGCTAGAATCTCTATGCTGAATATGAGGAACTCAGAACATAGACTCCCGAGATCTTCAACAAAAGATAACTTATATAGATACTCAGAAACATTCAAAATCTGTATTATTCTAAATAAAAATGACTTTTCTCTTCGCCCGCTTGTTAACTTCCAAAGAACTATCAAGCCAAGTAGATCAAATCACCTAAAGAGATCATTCGCTGATCACTTTGCACTTGGGTCAAGTTAAACAATGCTACAGCAGGTGATTCAACAATTGATTATTTGAGTGTGAACTGCAAAATGTAGTCTACTGGATTGACTGTTGTCTCAAAGGTAGAAGAAGCTAAACAATGTAGATGTCAAAAATAGATAATCCTTCTTGCAGATGATCCAGTAAGGTCAAATATCAATCATTCTATTGTTTCTACTTCCCATTAACTTTTTACAATTGAGGAACAGAAGAATCTCGCATTCTCACTTCACAGACACAATAAAACTGGCATCTCCCAATCATCAGGCAGGAAACCAAAACTACACTATCCATAAGCTTATCTCTTTAGTAAAGTATTCCAGTGCTAGTTCCATCATCGATTGCTCTAGTCTTACTCTATTCTCCATGTCCCAATCAATCCAATAGCTAATAGAATAGATGCAAAAGAATGTAATTTTCCTTTTGACAGAAGGAATAAGAAAATTGAGAATCTTATATTTCTTGTGCACCTCAGATGTACTTTTAGATAGTGATGTCACAGTTACAGCAAATATTATCCCCTCCACATCCGGAAGGATACAAAGAAAATGCTAGGAAACTTGCCACAACCCCTGAGACCTGTACCCCCTGAGACCTATACCCCTATAAATTCTACAAAAGGCTAAGAAAATTTTTGCTTAAAAAGCTATAGAAACACCATAACTAGCCAAACTCAAGCAAAAAGATACTTCTGCAAATATTCCTTAATTTGCTAACATCCAACTATCATCTCAACTGACAAAAAGATAAGGTACTTGCAAACATCCAACACCAAATCAAGTGCTACGCACCATTAACTGACCAATTTCAAGATGAGCTAGACCCTTTTTGATTTCTGAAATAGAGCTACAATTCTTTTAGGAACAAATGACCGATTTTAGACTAACCCAAATTGGCAAGCAAACGAGAAGAAAGAACATTCACCAAGAACAACCAACCACATGGAAAAATCCAAATCTAATCATAATACGCAATTTTATCACAAAATTTAAATTGGCATGATAACCCATAAAGGAAGTACAAAAATAATATGTGGGTGAATAATGGAATTTCAGATAAATATACAAACCTGATGAATAGGAGGGTACATAGAATTGGTACAAACAGGGCATTCAAGAAGCTCGTGCACACTTGGGGCCGGGTGGACCGTTGAATTGGAAATGACACCGTTTCGCAGAGGTTTCGACGGCGTGAATTGGTGGTTGTTGTGGTGGTGGGGAGGAGAGAGAGAAGGACGGTGGCGATCGATCTCGTCCTCGTCGATAATTCCCTCCAAAGAAGACACGCATTCAATGTTATCCAGATCCATTTTTGAAATCAATTTTTGTTTGCCTCCCAAGAAAGAATCCAAAACTAAAAAGGTAAAGGGTACCCAGATCAAATCTGACTGCGATTTGTCATGGGTTTTAATCGAATACTAATAACAGGAGTTCATTTCTTTTTCCATGGAGGAAGAGTGAGAAGGGAGGTAGGGAATCTGCAATTCCCCATAGCAATTTGAAACCCAGAAAATGGAAAGGGGAAAAGAGATGCAGAGATGCCCCTTTACGGCCCTACGTTCCTATAGGAGCTTCTTTGCTAAACGGGCCTATTCCGGGCTTCGACGCATGCACATAAGGGACGAGCCAATGAGCCGAATGCACATGACAAGTGTACCCACAAATACCTTATTGTCACTAATAAAGGAAATTTACAAATATTTTTTTTTTGATGCAAAGATAAATGAGTTATGCGGATCAGGTTCTAGGAACCGATCGACCTAAAACATCATTGCGGATGAGGTTTTTACCGTAATGAGGAATTGCATTAACGTCCATTATGAGGTTATGTCCATGCACCTTGCATGACAATCTTGTCCGCGACCGTGTTGACTTCTCTAAAGACATGATGTGCAGTGGAGTAAGGAATTCCCGAGATCGAATTGTAGATATCATTGATAAGCATGTCAAGCTCCAACGAAGGTTTTCATACTCGGTTTATCGAATTAATAAGCATCAGGTTGTCCCCTTCAATCTCGATAGATGAAATTCCACTCTCCTTGGCCTTTTGTAGGCCTTCCCGCAGAGCAAGTTTATATGCTTTCAGTACAGAGTCAGCGTTGCAACTACCGCTACCTATAGCAATAGGAACGGCTTGTTGAATTCTAATGATATAACCAAAGAAATTTTTTTTAAAAATGTTGTGAGGCATCAAATTTAAGTTTTACGTTTCCATCCTTTGGTCGTATCCACCTTTTTTTTCTAGTTCCTTCTTATGTTTTTAGTGTTTATGTTGTTGTTATTATTGTTCTTGTTTGCTTTGTCTCATGTTTCTATTTGATTGATAACTATCAAATTAATGTTTTGTGGGATTTCTTTTTTGTTAAAAATAAAATTGATTCCTTTTCATCCATATGTTCCACTATACGACGACAAAAAGTTTCAATTTTGAAGGTGTTATTGTTCCTTTGAGGTCGTCAAGGGCCTCTGTAATACTCAAATTTTCATGATCATTGTTCTTCAAGATGGTTGTAATTTTCTAGTTACCGACTATTGTGGTCAAAAAAGGGCACTGAAAAAAAAGGTCTTTGGAACTTTATGTATGATGATTACAGAAAACACAATTCATAACGACCAAAAATTTTTGTCTATCAAGATTTTGTTTTGTAGGAAGGCCATCGAGGGCCAGTTTCCATAAGAAAATTTTAATTTTTGGCTTTATATCAATTTTCCATATCCAAGTTTTGTCCATAATGACCCCCACCTTGTTTTTTTGAATTAGTTCCAAAGCCGATTTTGTCGAATACCAACCTTTAACATTTCCTGTCCAATAAAGTCTATCTCTAATATCATTAGCGGGAAGATTGTATTTCTATATTTTATCGATAATGGTATTTGGTAGTATTGTGTTAAGACGATAAATTAATTGATTATTCCATCTTTTGTTAGTAATATACGATGAAGTAGTTTTCATCTGATTTAATAAGTCCTTATTAGTCACTAACTCCTTGAGTGGTTTATGAATAAGCCATCTGTCCCTCTAGAAGCTAATCGTGTGGTCATCTCCTGCTCTCCATCTAAGCCCTTTGTCAAAATCTTTTCTTAATTTTATTAGTTTCTTTCATTGCCATGATGTATTCGTGCCACGTTGATAATTCTATAGGCATGCTCCTCTAAGGTTTTTTTCTTGAACAATTTTAACCCATATATTTTCTGATTCTGCCATGATTTTCCATAAAAGTTTCATTTGTAATGCTTTATTCATGTCTTCTGCTTTTCTGATTCCGATGCCTTCTAGGGACCTTGGTTTAAATATTTTGTCCCAATTGATTAGTGGGTGAAAATTGGGTCCTTTATTCCAAAAGAAATTTCTATTTAGTTGGTCTAATTCATGGTGAATACTTGCTGGTAACATAAAGGTATGCATTAGGTAGCTTGGCTTGGCGTTGAGGTTGGCTTTTATTAACATAATTCTTCCTTCTTGTGACAGAGATGTCGCTTTCCACCTAGTGAATTGTTGTTTGATTTTCATTATGAAGGAATTAAAGATCTCTTTGTTAATGCGTCAATTAATAATAGGGCACCCTAGGTATTGTTCCAAATTATTTGTGACATTGACTCCGATATGGCCTTGAATTCGTCTCTTACTACTTTGAGAAATGTTTGTAGTTGTTTGAAGCGCGAATTTGTGATAGTTAATAATTTGTCCTGAAATATCACAACAGTCTCCTAAAATCGAAAGAATCTTACTACTTGCTTGTACAATTGTCTTTGTGAAGATAATAATGTCGTTTGCAAATGCTAAGAAAGGTATTCTTGTCCCGTTTTTGGTAATTGGAAAACCAATACACTTAGGGTTTTTATTTGACAATTTTTGTAAATTTCTAGCCAAAACCTCCCCACAAAGGTTGAAAAGAAGGGGGAAAAGTGGATCTTCTTGACGGAGGCCACGTTTCGGACTAAAGATGCTAGTCGGGGAATCATTGATTAGGATAGAGTAGGATACTGCGGAGACACATTTAAGTATTCATTTCCGAAATTTGTCCCCAAAACCGAATTTTTCTAGAACAACTTGGAAGAATTCTCATTCAACTTTATCATATGTTTTTTCCATGTCCAGCTTAAAAGCCATGTACCCTTCTTTTCCTTTTTTTGATTTAAACCCATGACAAATTTCATGGGCTATGAACACATTATCATGGATTGCTCTATTTTTTTACAAATGCACTTTGAAATGGGTGGATTAGTTTAGGTAGAACTAAACTTAGTCTTTTTTCCAAAATTTTTGAGATAATTTTATAGACGGTTGATACTAAGCTTATTGGTCTGTAATGAGAGATTGTTGTTGTGTCATCTATTTTTAAACTTAATGCAATAAAGGTAAGATTGAGTTGTCTAAGAATTTTTCCGGTTTTATAAAAACTTTTCACTGCTCTAATAACAGTCGACCCAACAATGCGCCAATATTTCCGGTAGAAAAGCGGGCATCTCATCAGGCCCCGGTGATTTATCACTGCCTATCTCAAATAGGGCATCCTTAATTTCTTTAATGGAGAACCGTAATGAAAGATTGATGTTGTCGATTTTAGATATTTCTAATTGAATAACTTCTATTTGACTTCGAAGTTTATTCTTATCAATAGTCGATGCTGTAAATCGGGTCATATTATCTTTTATGAATTCATCGTTGATGTCACACTCTTTAGACAATACCACACCATCACTTTTAGTAATCGTTCTGATGATTTTTGTTTCTTCTTCCCATAGCTTTTCTATGATGGATTTGTGTTCTTATCACCTAGTTGTAAATTTTTCGTTTTTGCTCGTTGCATCCGGTAGTTATATTGGTAGTCCACTAGACATTACCTATTTTAGTTAGTCTGTAAGTTTTGTCATTCATGCCTTGTTTGAACCGCGCAAAACTTTGTTTTTGAAGGGTTTCTTGTTCATTGTCAACCTTTTGTAATTGTTTGTGTATATTACCAAATTTCTATCGACTCCATTGTTTAAGTTTTTGTTTGAGTAATTTTTTTTTGCGAGGTTGAACATATGTGTACCTGAGTATTGTGTCCTCTAGACCTATTTAATGAGGTTCTCACAATCTTGTCTTTGCATCCACATTGTTTCGAACCTAAACGGTTTATTTTTAATATTGAGAGGATGTTTTGAAAGACTACGGAAATCATACAATGATCTGAATTCGTAAATGTGTGATTTCTAGTGTGAATTCTTGGGTATTCCTGGATGATTCCCATTAACGTCATAACTCTATCTAATTTTTCATACGTGTTATCATCACCTTCTTTCTTTTTTTTTCAAGTGAAAGTATTTTCTTTAGCAGTGAGATCGTGTAGGCTATACTGATTAGATAGTTGTTGTAATCTATCGTATATATTATTAGCGGGAGTCGCCCCTCCTTTTTTGTCAGATGGTTCCAATACTTCGTTATAGACTCCAATAATTATCATTGGAATACTTGTAGTATTCATTTCTCCCGTTAAATCAACTTAATTGTGTCTAAAACTCAATTTTCAATTGTTCGTTAGGAGGAGCATAAATAAACAAAAGAATGTATGTTTTACCATGAGATATCTGTGTGAGAATTTAATTATCTCTATTTTTCACCTTTGATTTAATATTTTTTCCACAAAAGACACAATCCTCCAACAAATCCCATTGCCGGGATGAAAAAATTTCTATCAAAACCCGCGCTTCTCCATACACTTTCCTCAGGTTCATCCTTAGTTTTAGTTTCAGCCAATATAATTATCTGAATGTGTTCATTTTTACATGTCATATTAATGTTAGTCCAAAATTTTTTTCTTCATTCCCCTACGATTCCAAAATGCAATCTTCATTTGTGTATATCGGTTGTTATCGGGTGTTTGATTCCATTAATTCCCAACTTATGTTCATTATTCATAATGATTCCCGTATTCATATTGTAGTTGATGATAACATTGTTTATCGTCTGATCGTCCATATAGAAAATTCGTTGCAATGGATAATTAGTTTTTTTTGTTACCTTCATCTCAAGACATTGCATTAAAAAAGAAACGACAATGCCTATGCCAATACTTAATGTTTGAAAGATATAAATTATTAGTTCTACAAGTTTTATGGGTAGGCTTCCTCTTCCTCGGTTCATACTTAAGGATAAAACTAATAGTTAGTAATCAATAAGAGCTTCATATTCCTCATTTGTCGTTGACCATTTGGACTAAACCTATATTCCTTGTGTTTGTACATTTTTGCCTTAGTCATCCTATTTTTCTATATGTTAATGTTTGAGATATGTATCATATATATAATCCTCTATCAAAATGACAAAAGTCACTAACAACATAACATATGACTTAAAATGTTCTTGATTTTCAAAATATGTCCTGGTAGATTGAATAAACCTTGGCAGATCATTCATTATTCCTGTTTTCTGAATCAAGGTAATCGTTGTCGAGATACCCATGAATTTGGTGTAAAACTTATAATTCAGATCCACAACGGTTGATCTTCCCCCAAACCAATTATTCAACAAACGGCGTTGGTCTTTATTCCCGTGTTAAGAAGCAAGAAAAAAATCGGGCTGCAAATTACAAGATAACTCTTGTTTATTGTTCTACTAGTTTGTTTGTTCATGGTCTTCACATTCCGACGTTCAGCAAACTTCCTATTTAGCTAAACCTGCGCCTCAAATTCCCTACACAAAGGTTTAGTCTGATCAAAAGAGAAAATCCAAATTCCATAATAGATTTATTCATAAACACGGTTTTTGGAGAGTAAAAATTAGATATGCATTCTGATTTATTGCTACATATCAGTTGTTTGTCCTTGTGGTCCCTGAATTGTGTTTAGCTCGCAAACTGTTGATCTTTGTTACTATGTCCATCTACTATCTTAGTACAGTGTTTCTTTGATCCTACAAAACACAAAAAACCAAAGACAACAACGTTGAAATAGAAACAAGACAACAACAAGCATGAAAGTGAAAATGATCTACTACTTGGCCGATTTTTATTTCCTATTTGTGCAAACTTAGCTGAAGAAAAATTAGTAAGAAAAGAATGAGGATAACAGCTACAAAACTGCAATGAATACCAAACATTCAAACCACACAGAAAGGGATATGCGATTTGACAATACCAATAACCATAAAGAAAAGTAAACCGATACTTTATTTATTTTTACTATATATATTTTATCCATCTTTCAGTATTATTCAAGTAAAAAAAGCTTGCTCTTGCAAAAATAAACCTCGCAGAAAATACATCATAGTAAACAGAAAATGACCTATTCCAATTAAATAAGCTTGCTCTAGTGTTGATCTACTCCTCTTCATTGTTACTGCTAAAAGAGACTGAACCTGCACAACACCAGCTCGCAAGACGGTTTGTAAATTTCATAAAAAGTACTAGATGACTTATTCTAGTTAGTAGAGATTTGGTCTTCACTTGTGCTTTGGGTTCAATCAGACTATCATTGTTGGGAATCTTGGCTCTACAGGCAACAAAAAACAAACTATACCAAGTGCAATGAACTATGATAGATTCATTCATAAACAACTACTGCACATAAGAAACAATTTTAAATATAAACTTAGAAATTCTGAGTGAGGAACGGGTCGTGATAACAAAGCATCGCAAATCATCAAATATTGATACTTGCAATCTTTGGTTTGTGTTTGTCTATCCAGAGTTAATCTATTATATATCCATCCCAGCCCATAGTAGCCGCAGTAGAAAACCGAGCCTTTGTATTTTGCTTCACCTTTATTTTTTTGGTTCATTCTCATTGTTCTTAGATAGTTGTTTTTATTTTCTTTCAGCTTTCTGATTGTTCTGTTGTTGAGGGGAGAAGATATGGCTCCTAGCTCCTTTGAAGGACTTGTTTTGCTCAATTATTTTGTGTTTTGAATGGAATAATAGAACATATAGGATAGTGTGAGAAGAGAATTCAGATTGCAATTGGTGTAGGATTATCTTTAAATTTATTTGGTCTTTAAATAAGCAGAAGTTCAACCAGTCAAACAAGAAAAATTCAGTACCTTCAACATCTATTAGGCCTATGATCACCACTAGCATTGATACACTTTCTCTTCTTTCTTCTAAGTTGTTCAAAGACATGTATGTAAATGTACATCTAGGATTTCTAAGGGGGTGAGTTGGTTCCCTTTTGGATCGACTGAAAGAGGCAGAAGCTCCAACCATGCCAAAACGTCCATCATCTTTTGGGAGACCGACACCAACATCCCTCCTTTAGCTCCCAATTAACGTTCTTTGCCTTGAGAGGGTTAGTGATGTGAGACCATTTCCGACACAAGGGCCAGTTACACCATCAAAGGCTAAAGCATTGAAGGACAAACCAACAACCCCTTCACCTTCTTCAGATTCAATCATGGATGGAGCGATCACAAGGTCAAGAGCAAGGACAATTTAAGATGAAGTTACGGACATACTCATGACATGTACGCTCAAGGAAACTCTCCTCACTCTCAAGAGTTTCTTGGTGACGTTACTGACTGTTATAGAAGAACCAAACAACGACCAAGAAGATCCACCAAGCAAAGAAGAAGGATAAAAACAAGGAAGAGCCTCAGAGAGGAAAAATCGACCAATTTGCCAAAAAATCGACCGATTTTCCTGTAGGATTCCTCGACCGATTTTTCGTGTCCGATTTTCCTTCTCTGAGACGAGCTTTGCAAAGAGCCGCCCATGATCTTCTATCTTTTGGAAATTATATCTTGTTATGATTCCTTAAAGCTCTCACACTATCTTAAATGATTATTAAGATTTTATCATTGTAGTTTTTATATTTTTTATATCTTAAAGATATCTTTGCAAGATTATTTTAAGTATATTTTCCTAGTTTTCGTAGGATTAATCTCCCTTATAAATAGCCTTAGTGAGGGAGATTGATTAGTAGATTAAATTTGATATTTTTCACAGCCTTGTGAGACTTGCGGCTTCATTTACGGAGTTTGTATTTTATTCATTATTATTCAATCAAAAAGAGAGTTTTTGGCTGAATCGTTGTGAAGTCTTTGCTAGATCGTGCTTGCGTGTGTTAATCTGATTGAAGGTTGATGTTCCTGGTCAATACTAGTATCTCCTTGTGCTTGTCTTAATTAGAAGATATGTGTAAGGTTAAAGAAGTGCAGGTTAAGGTAATCTTCTCGTTTAAAGGTTTTGACACATCATTGGTCAAGAATCTTTTGCAGAACTATCTTAGTTCATATGTTCCTATGTCTCTTTTGTTTATCATTCCATATTCATCTTCTTATCTTTCCATATCATCCACTTATCCGTGTTTTGAGTTTACCGAAAAATTGACCTATTCATCAAATAAATCGGCCATTTTATTCCTTAGAACAACCCGATTTTTATTTCAGTTAAGGACTTTCAATCTAGATCAGGAACTGCGGCTTATCCCCACATCAGTTAGCTTTGACTTCTTCAACTCCAAATTTATTCGAAAAGGGTTTCCTTCCTCAGCCTTGACAATGTAGCCTATTTTGGCTCGTCGAGACTCCAAATGTAACCTTAGAGATTCATCGTTGCGGTTGCTTGGCTAAAACCACTTGGGTTGCCTTTTGACATTCCTCCATTTTCTCTTCTTTTAGGGCCAAATTTGCCAGCCGTTCCATCTTCGATTCTGCAGCGTCATGACTTGAATCGACATCATTTTTTCATATCCTTTCGAGACGATGGGTTGAGGTTGATGGTGTGGAGGCGAAAGAGGACTAGAGGCCACTAAGGTTTTCGATTGGGGGTTGGGAAAAGTCGTCTTCCCTAAGTGCGTGCAAAGCTCGTTCTTCATTAAGTTTTAGGGTTTTCTTTTCGATTGTCGGTTAGGCCTTAAATTTACAAATTTTGTCATTATGTCATGAACTCGCTCGACTGATTTACTTATTTCTTCTTTTCTCTATTTATTCCTATTAGCGGCCACTACCTTAGGGTAAATAAACCCGAATCTCAAATCGAGCGGGCAAAAATAAGTGTTTATGTATGTTCAGACAACTTATCCGGTTTCAAATTCCGTTTTAATTAAACACTTAAAATATATATTAAATATAAAAGAAGATGATAAAATTCAATCTTGAAACCTAATGGTAAGGTAAAAGAAACTACAAGTTTTCCTACCAAAACACCCCTACAAGTTTCAACAACCAATACATTGGATTACTTTGTTATTTGTAATGATTTTGTTTTTCTATATTTAATATAAGGTTTTTTCCTTTTATAAAAAAAATAAAAAATATATGACCCGGAACCCGAATTTCAAGCAATAAAATGGACAAGAAAAGTGATTTTGTTTGGCCCAAGTTTGTCTAGATCTAATATAACGAATCCCCGAATTAGTGATTTGTTCAACATATCGAAGATTGAATGCCAAGTTGTGGGAGTAAGGGGATATATTGCCAAAGTGACGGGTAGGGTTTCATAGACCTTTTATGTGTTGAGATGTGTATCCTAAAGTTATAACAAACATATTATATAAGTTACTCCCCTAGTTGCACTTGAGGGTGTTGAGATGCATATACCACGTTGATTATAAAGTGAATCAAGCGATTACAAAAGTAATATATAAAGGTTGGTGGACTACTCTTATTTTCAATTAATTTTAGAATAAAACCTCGTTGGTTTATGTTTTGGGCCTAACACACTTGTTGTACTTTTCCATGATATTATTGTTGTACTTTCCCACGGTATTAGAGAAGTTAGTCACACAAAAGGTGCCAACTAGATTGGTTCTCATAGTTGCACTTGGGAGGCCTAAAATGATAATGGTCCTAGTATTGGTGAATGGGCTACTAGTGTTAATGTCAATCAATATATGAACGATATAAACTCAATAAAAAAAATAAGTTTCACGATTACTAAATTTCTTCCTGGTATTAGAACTTACGATTTGTGAACACTCACCTAAACAAATCCTAAAACACAAACGCTATCACGCCAACGTATATGTTCCTTGGGGCCGAACCTACCTTCACCCTATGTCCAAACCTACCGACGTGTTATTATTACCAATAAAACAAACAAACGTGTTATTATCACCAACAAAACAAAGAGCAAAGAAGAGAGATCTATTAAGTCCTCTTTGCATCTGATGCTCCAACAACAATTTTCGCTCGAAACTCATTGCCTTCAATTGTAACTAAAAAGTAGCGTCAAAAATCAAAAACCTTCAAGTTTTTATTTATTATTTATTATTCAAGGTTGGAGCAGTTAAATCGTACTTCCAGTTTGAGGGGAGTGTTAGAGATAAAATTGAAAAAATTAATGTGTAATTTACCGTTAGGGTTACGTTTATATATATATATATATATATATATATATATATATCAAATCAATAAAAAAAACAATCTTAACCTGCCCTAAATTCTTCAAAACCCACCTAGTAAGTGGACACTCTTTTAGAGCAAATAACCAGCTATACTTAGCGAGGAAGACCGAGCACGCAGCAGACAAACTAAGCATTGACGGTTTGTCTCAAAAATAACTAGCGTATAACCACGATCCACAACAACCAAACCTTCCCCGCGCTTCAGCCACCAAAGGTTCGTTAAATTTCACAAATCCCTAAGGAGTCCATCTATACCGATTCTCATTTATACAAGAGGGTTCAACAGTATAATGCCATTACAACGGTATGTTCAGTAAGGGCCATCTCAGAGGCCGAATTATGATTATTACGCCAATGTTTGTTGCCCTCTATATATCTTTGACATTTGGGTACCACCACTCTCCGCTCATCCAATACTAATATACATATTTCCCTAACCAATAATTGAGCTTAAATGCTTAGTCATTTTGAACTGCAACTCCAATTTCCGGATAATTTATTCTCTGCTCCCACTTCAATTTCACACCTCACTTGTCTTCTTCATAATTCTAAAGGTCTCCTAAACAAGGCCCAATTACTTACTTCCTTAATTAAGCCCAATCCACTTATTTATTAGAGTAAAAATTGATATTAGCTTTGTAATGGGAAGAGAATGAACGTCTCCCACTATCAAACTTTTTTTCTCACTTCTTTCTTCACGTTTGAAAACAAGTAAGAGTGTTTTAAGAGACCAATATCCGGTCGGTCTATTGGTTGTAGTGTTAAACTCTTTAAATGTTAGCTTGGGATAATAAATAACATTTTATGTATTAAATAATTTGCAAACTCCAAGCGTGTACCTTTGTTAAGAGTGTGTAACTTCCCTAATTAATCTAGGTCAATTATATACCATAATTAATCTCCAATTATTTATTTATTTCATAATTAAATAATATTTCGTATTATGGCATATAACATATATGACAATAATAAACCCATCATTTTCGTTGATCTAGTCCGTCAACTCAAAGTGTGTGACCTCTTAATACTCATTTATATTAGTATGAATTTAAACCATTTAACCAAATAATCATAATTGACATCAAATAAAATAACAGGACTCATAAAATAAAGGAAAATTCCGGATGATACCCATGTGGGGGGTTTTTTCGAATTTTGCCCAAAGGTTTTTTTTAGTTCGGATGGCACCCTTGTGTTTTAGTATTTTCCGAAAAATGTCCAATTCCGTTTAAATTGTAAAGGGATGTCAACTAAAACATTTTTTTTAAATGAGAAAAACTTCTTTTTATAAAAATGATAAATGAGGCTAAACATTTTATATATAGGTATTTTTAAAAAATATATATTTTAAGTTGACATCCCTTACAACTTAAACAAAATTGGGCATTTTTTCGAAAAACACTAAAGTACAAAGGCATCATCGAAATTAAAAAAAACTTGTGGGTAAAATTCGAAAAATCCCAAACCATAATAACACCATTCAAAATTTCCCTAAAATAAAATAACTCAATTTTATTTCTCTATTAAATATCATATTTCATGTTTAATCATCTTACATTAAATTAAATAAAATCAAATAAAAAGCGCGTTTTAAAGTGTGAGAATTAGCAACTAAGCAAGTATGCGTTCTCATCTCGGTATCACGTGTTCGCCTTTCTAGATCCTCTCCACACCTAACTTTGTAACGTAACTGGTTGGTACAGCATCGCACTATTTCTGCAATACAATTTATTTTTTTTAAATAAAATATAATTTGGTGAGTTAGCTATTTAAAATTAAATGCCTATAAAAGAAAAAATAAAAATAAATTTAACCAAAATTTACCCACCGCATAAACTACTTTACTAAATATATCTTTATTTAATCCAATTATTATTAAAATTAGAAAGGCAATGGTGATCAAAATTCTATAAAAAGGTTTTTCCAAAAGTTAAAAATGATGTTATAGCCTCAACTTACAACTGCCATATTTGTCTTGCATGAATATTCTTTATCACAGAAAAAGGTATACTATAAACAAACAAAGAAATTGGCTGCCCTAATTCCCTACCTAATGCTGCATATCAAAACATCTGCAGGAAGCAATCCCTCATTAAACGCCCGCCTCATCCGGTTCGCGGCTAAATGATGCAACCAATCTTTCCTTGGTTAACGGCTCCGATCCCTGGGGCTTGACTGCAAACATATGCAGCACGGTGTCACCTCCAGCAGCGAGCCTCGAATCCATCACTTCTACCCCGGCTTCTTTCAGTGACTTGATCACTCTCCCCACAGGATGCACATCTAAAGGGCTCGTAATCGTTACAACCACTTCATCATTCGCACTACGAACCTCAAACTCCGGCAACTGACTCTGCACATCAGCATTGGCCTCTGCATCTTCTCGCGTCCCGCCACCCACCTTCTCTCGCTCCGCTTCCAGTTCCCGCAGCTTCTTTTGCAGGTCGGTTATGTGAGAAATGGCGTCCCCGAGCAAAGAAGCCTTGTCCATTTTCGAAATATTGGGGACGACTGCTCGTAGGGCGTAGAACCGCTGGTTCAGCTTTTCCCTACGCGCTCGCTCTGCCTCAACATGGTTTAATGCCTCTTCTCTCCCGTTCCCTGGTTTACGACCTCGCTTCCGAGGTTTCCCGTCGTCAGTCAGACCTTGCCTCTCCTCTCTGCATGATACTTCTGCGTCTAAGCTCTCACACTCAACATTTACAGGCCTCGACAACATCATAGAAGGCCTCGAAGTTGCCCCTGTGAAATCAATCTGCATTTGCACTGGCTTTTGTTGCTGAAACTGATTCACCTGGAACCCCTCACGCAATCCGTTAGTAAAACCGTGCAAGCTATTCCCTGCTCCAGCTGCACGACGATTATAAACTTCAGAACTGCCCTGCTTCAAGCTGTGACTCTGTGGCCAACCGGTTGAATGAACACTGTCTCTCGGGCTTGAGGTGGCAAAAGAAAGCCTATTACCGTTGGCAAACGGGTCCCATCGCTTATCATCCATCTTCCTAACAGCAAGTTTCTCTCTGAACTGAGGACGAATCATGCTAAGTCTTTGCCCGAAAATCTTTGGAGCAGTATCCACTGTCCCACTCAGGCCTGAGAACACATTGGGAGCAGGAGCAGCACTTTCATTCCTCTTCTCACTTAGCATAGGCAGAGCTGCAACTGGGTCATCAGCTCTAACTAGCAGCGAAGAAGACGAGAAAGAAAGCTTGACAGCCTGCACTATCTCCAAACTCTCAGGCACTGATCTAACAGACCCTAATTCAACCACGCCAAAGTCAGTAGGGATCAAAACAACAGTCTGAATTGCAGCAGATTTGGCAAGAAATGACCTCACACAAAAATCAGAGTTTGATTTCAGCAAATCCGAGACCCACACATGCTTCCTCGACTCGATACACTTCCCAGGACCTCCTTGTCCTTTCGGAAAGGAGAAGTACATCGACACCAGGAAAAGCATCTCAAGATCAGTAACCCTATCAAGCCTACAAGCCAAATAGTCATCATCCGAACCCCCAAACAGGGCATTCAATTTCTGTAGAACCCTCTTCTTCATCTTCTGTTGACCTTCATCCTCAAGCCGAAAGCTAAGAATTCTAGTTGCCTCCGACTCCTCAACCTCCCTGGGCTCCCTGCAGGAGCCATCTCCCCATCCCAAGATCAAATCACCTGAGCCCGACTGCGAAATCTGCCAGAAAAAGGCGTAGTTCCAGCTGAAATTCGATGGATTCGGCCTCTCGACGAGATCCGAGAGCCTTGGATGGATATTCTCATTGGTGTCAACACTGACCAATAAGCTATCAGCCGAGATTGAGCTTGACATCAAGTATTCATAAGCTTTACTACCCAACACAGAAGCAACAATGGAATCTTCGTCATCGTTCCACATTAACCCTCCCATACCCCCCACCTTTGCACTTGACATCTATATCTACCAACAAAAACTAAAACACAAACCCTGAGAGCTGAAAATGCAAACCAACAAATTCCCAGGCGACCCAGATGAACTCAACAAAAACCCATTTGAAATTTCCCTACTAATCGGCAGACGGGATTACAAATTACCCGTAGCAGACTATATATTCAAATCCACCACACTAAACCACATGATTTTTTCTTTCAATTGTCTTCCAGATCTCAATTTCAAGAAAATTGATTTAAAAAAAAAATACTCACAAATTTGGCAGATTGTATCAGGTACCCGTGAACAAAAATCGACCAAGCAATCGTTCAATATACAGAACACGGGTGGGGAAAGGAGGCTGATGAAAAGAATATCAGCGCTGCGGTGCAGGCAGACAAAAACCCACTTCCCTCCTCAAAGAAAATCTTACGGCCAGGCGATCTGGGGAAAGAAGGTAGTTACGATTTCTCTATGTTCAGCGGAAGTGATAACTTGCGGAAAAGAGAGAGGAGCACGGGAAGAAGGTGAACTGAAAAGGGGAAGAAGAGTAGCAAAATTTGATGTTGGTCGTACAATCTGACTATGGTTAGATGTTTGCCCTAGGTCAGAAATGATGACCAGGGTTATAACCGTCATTTACATTATTTTCTCTTTTCCCGTCTTTTTACCTACACATTTGTCTTTCTTTGAGGAGTTGAAATTTTAAATTAACAGTTTTTTGAGTTTCTGAGCAAATGTGATTTCTTTGAGGACTCGTTCACCTATGTTTGATGAGTGTCTAAAATTCAGAAAAATGGATGAAAATCTGTAAATAACGGAGACGGGTGTAAGGGATGATCCTGACTAGCGGTGAGGTGTAGGATCTAGATTCAAGTCCTTCAAATACCTTCGAGATGACGAATTTCAGTTAGGAATCTCGACTGAGATGACTAGATGAATAACGAGATTTGCGAAAACAAAGAACGAAGAAAGGCGAGATATGTCATGGTGGATGACGAGATTAGATAGAAGATGAGATGGATCGATTGATGGAATATAGGTCAAGAAGAACCAATATATATACTTACTAGAACCTTGATCAATTGAATCAAAACGGAAGCAATGAATTACATTAACCCTTCCTTCTTCAACCTTATACAAGTTTAATCGAGACAAGCACAAGGAGAGACTAGAATCGACTAGGAGCACCAATATCTAAAGAGATTAACGCTCACAAGAACAACCTAGTAATGACTCACAACGATTCAATCAAAGACTCTTTTGTGATTGAATAGGAATGAATAACAACGAAAACTTCATGAGCAAACCTTCAAGTCTCTAAAAATTTGGCTGAAAATAATCTACCTAAAAGTCGTGTATAAGGAGCCTTTTATAGCCTTAAAAGCAGGGGCAAATCTAGGGGGTAACGGGGGTACGGTGTCCCGGCTTGCGATCTCGGTTTGCCTAAGGAAGCCCAAGGAAGGGGAAAAAGAAGGAAAAAAAATCCTCCTTAATACAGAATATGATACACATTGTTCTATTAGCTCATTTGGTAGAGGAAGAGAATGAGGTACTTGAAGTCCCAGGTTCAACTCTATGGTATGCATGACATCTCCTCTATGGTCTCTATGGATGGAATCATCATCAACATGACTAAGGAAGACTTAGACACAAAAAGATCAATATGGTCTCCTTAGAAGCTAAAGACACCAACAAGCGAGAAACCTCTTCTTGAATGAGTCTTGTTTTTTATTTAGTGATTGATCCTTCAATGGTAGGGCTTGTAGGTGATGGTTTGGGCTCCTTCTCCCTAATTGCCCTTGATCTAGTGATTGATCCTTGTGTAGTAAGGGTTGTTGGTGGTTGTCCCTTATCATACTCCCCTTCTTGGAAATAATTCGTCCTCGGATCATCAACATGCTCATCACTTGACACAAAGGGACTTAGGTCTCCTACATTGAATGCAGGACTCACTCCACTGTCCTCTAGAAGCTCCAATATATAAGTGTTGTTTCCAATCTTACGTATCACCTTGAATGTCCATCTCCTCGTGGTGAGAGCTTGGAGTTTCGCTTTTCTAGAAACCTTTCTTTCCTCAAGTAAAATCAAACGAGATCTCCTAGTTCGAACAACAGCTTCTTGCGGTTTTTATTAACCTTGGCCGCAACCTGCTTTCCCTTCTCCTCCAACCTCTTGCGTGTTTTGGCGTGTAAGTCCTGAATGAACTCCACTTGTTTTCCTGCATTAAAATCTACTAGCTCCTCTAAAGGCAACGATATAAGATCAATTAAAATCTACCAGCTCCTCTAAAGGCAATAATATAAGATCAAAATGGGTCAAAGGATTCAACCCATACACACACTCAAACTGCTTTTAGTTAGTAGAAGTATGTAATGTTCGATTATAGTCAAATTATACATGAGGAAAGATATATTCCCAAGCACTCAAGTTATCCTTCAAAATAGCCCGCAAAATGGTGATTAAAGTCCCATTAGTAACCTCAGTTTGACCATCCGTTTGAGGATGACTAGAAGTCGATAATAACAACTTAGTTCCTAGCTTTCCTCAAAGAGTCTTCCAAAAGAATCTAAGGAACTTAACATCCCTACCACTCCCTATAAACCTAGGTACTCCATGCAATCTAACTAATTTTCTAAAGAACAAGTTAGCTACAACATAAGCATCATCGGTCTTATGACAAGCAATAAAATGAGTCATCTTAAGCATGTCCACGGGTCAAGGGTCACCCGTGACCCGGCGGGTACGGGTTCCCCCGGGTCGCGGGTATGGGTAAGGGTCATGAGATCCTTACCCGTCGACCCGCCGGGTCTACCCAGGTAACGGTCATATTTTTTTTTTAAAAAAAAAATCCAACGGCTATATTATAAAATAAATAAATTAAAAAACAATAAACTATAATAAATCTAACCCAAAAATATTTCTATAAATACCCCAAACCCAATTCATTTCATCTCACACCAATTCTCATTCAATCATCTATTCACTCTCTCAATCTCTCCATAATTTCCAACTCTTACATTCAATTACTCTCCTAACCTCATATTCTTATTCTCTTATTTTGTTATTAATTTTTCATTTTACTACTCTTACTACTACATTCTATTATTCAAAAAAAAAATGTCTAGCCGAGGAAGACGTTCCGTTAGCGGTGCCGGTCCTTCATCCGGTGGAGATGTTAGCCGAGGACGTCATTCCGTTAGCGGTCCTCCAACCGGTTCGGATTTAAGGCGGGGCTTATTAAGTGGAGATCACGAGATCCTCGAGGAGGAGAATATCAACATGGAATCAACTCCTTTCCCCAACACCCAAGAATCCGAGACCCAATTCCCGGAGGAGCCGCCATTGAACAACACTCAACTAACGGCGGCGGTCTTCTGATTTTGGTTCACAAAAGGTGCTCCCGATGCCAACGGGGTTTACTATGCCAAATGCAATTTTTGTTCAGCACAATACAAGCACAAAAAGGGAGAAGGCTACGAGAACTACAAGAGGCATATTCGGAACAAACATCCCGAAAAAATGGGATTGGCACGAGGGCAAACACAACTTACCGGGTACGCATCTACCTCTAACCAACCTCCTTCTTTATTTACATATGATCATGCTTCTTCTATGGATGCATTTTCGGAAATGTTAGCCGTAGATTCTTTGGCATTTAGTTTTGCACAAAATGTTGGTTTTAATGATTGGATGCAAAATCATGCTCAACCCGCATATAAACCGATTTCTCGCCAAACCGCTAAAAGAAAAATGATGCATAAATATAGAATTCGTAAAGAAGAATTGATTAAATATTTTATGGAAAACGGTGATATTCAAGTTTCTATTTGTAGTGATATTTGGACCGACGGTTTTCAAAAAAATTCATATATGGGTATTACTTGTCATTTTGTTGATAAATTTTGGATTTTAAACAAAAGAGTTTTAGCATTACAAGTTTTCAACGAACAACACACCGCCCAAAACATTGCCCGTTTGATTGCAAATGTTTTGGAAGAATATAGATTACTTTCACGAGTTTTTTCAATTGGTATTTCTTTCTCTAGCTCCTATTTCATCATATGAATATCGAGATCTTTTAAGTGGTTTTGCCGCACAACATATTGACGGTGATTTTATTTTCGGTGAATCTTGGGTTTTAGCAAGAGATGTAATTGAGGTTTTTAAATATTTTTATGATGCTACTAATACTTTTAGTTATGTTTATAACACCAACTTCAAACATATTTTGTTATGTAGCAATTAATATTGCATTTGCACTTCAACAAGGTCTTTTAATTGATAATATTTCACAAGCTATTTATACAATGCGAACTAAATGCTTAGATTATTATACAACTATTCCCGATGTTTTCCTTGTTGCATTTGTGTTAGGTTAGATCCTAGACGTAAAATGGATGAGTTAAAACAATTTTTAGAAAGTTATTATGAATTTTTAGATCTACAACAAAATCCCGATTGTCATGTTTCTACCATAATTGCTAGAGTTAGAAAATTATTTGATGAATTATTGGTTCAATATCGTGTTTCCGATCAAGGTCAATCTTCTCAACCCCCTCCTCGTCCTTCATCTTCAACTTCATCTAAATTTAAATCAATTGCTAGATATTTGTTTGGCCCGAAAAGGGCAAAAACCACGTCGAGTTCCCATTCGGAACTCGACGAATATCTAACCATTTCTTTTGAGTTTGTCAATGATGAAGAAGAAGAGGATTTCAACATATTAGAATGGTGGAGCCGACAACAGAGAATGAGGTTCCCTACCCTCTCAAGGATCGCGGCACAAATTCTCGCCGTTCCCGCCTCAACGGTAGCGGTTGAGCAAACCTTTAGCCGGAGTGGAAAGATGCTCGATCCGACGAGATCAAACATGTTGCCCGAGACGTTGGAGGCACAAGTCCTACTATCCGATTGGAGGAAAGCTGAAATGTGAACACAAAAAAAAACCTCTCGGTGGAGGAAGGCGACGAAGATGACGACGAGCGACAACAAACGCCATCGGATGTATCGGCGGGAGAGTCCAACGACTAAGGTAAGGGCCAATCGGGGTTATAAACAAAGGTAAGAGAACTACGTGGGCTTTGATTCCTCCTCCCCGAGAGGATACGTAGGCAACCGGGATTCCGGTTCAAGCCCAATTCTTCCCTTTTTTATTTTATTTTTTATTTAAGTTCAAGCACAATAACAATTCTCCTCTCTTTATTATTTTTTTTTAAGTTTGAGTCCAATTGTTTTTATTTATTATTTTTTTTAAAGTTGAGGTGGCCAACCCGCCGACCTGCCGGGTCTGACCCGTGACCTGGCGGGTCGCCAACCCGGCGGGTTGGCCATTTATACGGGTCTGGGTCACCCTTTCCGGACCCGTCGATCCGGCGGGTCCAACCCGTGGACATGCTTAGACGATCTACAACCACAAAAACTGAATCTCTCCCCTTCATAGTCATAGGTAACCCTATAACAAAGTCCATACTAATGTCCTCCCAAGGTGACTTAGGAGTAGGTAAAGGGGTATACAAGTCATGGGGTTTCAATCTAGCCTTAGCCTTTAAACACACAAGACATCTCGTAATCATGTTCTCAACATCCTTAAGCATATGAAGCCAATAAAAAGGTGACTATAGCATGTGACACGTCTTATCCCTCCAAAAATGTTCCACTAAGCCTCCCATATGGGCTTCCTCAACAAGTAATAACCTAAGGGAATCTTAAAAACAAATTCTTGTAAACAAGTAGAACTTATCCAAGGCTCCTCGAGATTTACAATGCTTATTGACGTCTCCAAAATCAACAACATCAACATATAGATCCTTAATATGATAAAAGCCTAAAACTTTAGAACTCATAGTTGTGAGTAAAGCATGTCTCCTAGAAAGAGCATCAACTACAACATTATCCTTACCCTTCTTATACTTGATGATATAAGGAAAATATTCTATAAACTCAATCCATCTACCATGCCTCCTATCTAACTTATCTTGACTTATAAAATGCTTTAAGGACTCATAATCAGTACGTACGATAAACTCATTAGACCAAAGATAATTCTCGCACTCACACTTTGTTGTGAATCTTAGGCTAATTTGATGTAGTTTCCTTGGATCGATTAATACTTCTTTACCAATTGATGAATTAGGTTAAACTAAAATCCCTTGGATGCTTCAAGTAGTCAACTTGGTTCGGAGAAAGGTTCTTGTGTTGGAAGTTAGTGAAGACACTCTTGTTGTAGGTCTCTTCACACAATGACACAAAGTAGAACGAATATTGAAAGTATGACACAACTAGTATGATAGAAAGTATAGATACTAACTAACACACCCAAAGAATTTGACTCAATGTGTTTATAGTGAAAAGAGGCAATAAATAGGCACACAAGAGATTAATAAGAGAGCTTTACGTACTTTCTACTTGAGAAACTAGAGCGAGAGTTAGCCGGTTAGGGTTAAGTCTTGACAATAGCAAATCTCGGGTTATAGGGGTGAAATCTCGGGCGAGATTTATGTCCAAGGGGCTGAGATTGGTCAAAAGGCAAGGTTTTTGTGAAGCAAACTGGTTGGGGCTCGGGGGAAAGCTTCTTCTTTGTTTCCTTCTTGGTATATTTGCTCTTGGATCGCAGTAACTCTTGTCCGAATGGCTTCACCGAAACTTTAGGTTATAACCGATGATATAAATATAAAGTGAAGTCAAGAGTAGACCTTTGATGTGTAGAAGCGTGTATCCAAGGTAGATGATGGATATAAGGCTGTTGGATAATAGATATGGCCAAATTTTGTGGAGATATTCAGTTACGTTTGAAGATATGATAAGGTCTTATCTATAGATAAAATCTTAATAATAAGATACTCCACATATCTCTTTCCTTTCTTTATGCAGCTTGATATGATATCTCTGAAGATATGTTCCAAATATAAATTTATATATGATAAGATTTGAAGAGAAAGTCTAGTTCTTTCGGTTATGAAAAAATCTTGGGCAATCTTCTATAAATCTCAGTTGAGTTTTGGTGCACGGGGTTGAGATTTGGTATCTGCAGTGGAATCTTGGATTGAGGTTTCAGTGTTTAGGTTATGATTGGATTGTGTTTGGCTATGACCTTCCTCTCTTTTCCAGTAATCACAAGACAACGCACGTTAAGCTCAAATAATCTCAAAACATGTGGCAAACACAAAATACTCGATTTTTATGTGACTCAAACAAGACTTAAATAAAAATTATTCGAACCTTTGGTGTTTGGCTGAGTCGAATTTCAATCAGTTAGATTTGATACCACTTTGATGCGGGATTGATGCCGTAGTTTCCGGTCTAGATTGAAAGTCCTCAAATCGAACAACAGAAGCAAATCTCGGTCAATATAAAGGAAATCTCGGACAAGATCTTCCCAAGAATAGGCCGAGATCTTGTGAAACTCAAAATGCGGAATTATGAATGGTAATGGAAGATAAGAAGATGATTAATGGAATGTAATATGATAAGTATCAGAAGATCGGAATATTATAAGACTTGCAAAGAACCTTGACCAATTATGTGTCAAAACCCTAAACAAAGAATTACCTTTCACCCTTCCTTCTTTAACTTACACAAGCCTTCTAAATAAGACAAGCACAAGGAGGGACTAGTTTGACTAGTAGCACCAATCTTCAACAAGATTAACACACACAAGAACAACCTAGCAAGGATTCACAACGATTCAACCAAAAACTCTCCCTTTGATTGAATAGAAATGATAAAATGCAAACTCTATGAGCGAAGTCACAAGTGTCTCACAATAATGTGGAAATCAAATTCAAATTTAAGCTCCCCTTCAATCTCGTCCTCTAAGGCTATTTATATGAGAGATTCCTCTAAAAGATAATCTAAAAATAATCCTAAGAGATAGGATTAAAACCAAAAAATACCTTCTAAATGTTTGAGAGCTTAAAAGATATTAAAAATAACAAAAGATATGTAAGATCTCAACGGATCTTATAAGTCTCGACAGACTTGAAGTCTCGTGTAAGACCCCCGTTTTCACCTTCACCGCGGAGGCCACTCCAGCGGCAAGCTGAGTTTGTCACCGCCCCCGTGGTGACAAGGGGTTGCCCTTGCGGCTGGCCACCCTTGCGGCATGGGCGATCCGCCCCTGCGGATTCACTGCAGATCGCGCCCGATCTGTTTTCGTTTGTTCTATTTTACTTCCATAGATAGAATATCCGATCTTCTATCTTATGGGCCGACTTTCTTATCTTCTTCCAAACCCTAGAACGCCTTCCTTCTATCTTCACAACCCTTTCTATGTAATCCCGTCTTTTCTTCTTTTTCCCATTTCTTGCTTACGCTTTCTTTAACCCTCGAGTGTTGCAACCTTGCTTCCTGTGATCTTGCTGAACGTGTAAGTTCTTCCTCCCTTGTTCTTCATCACGTTCAGGTGTTGTTGCAATTTGCCTCCTTCTATTTCGTTTTCTTCTTTGCTCTCCTTTTTCTTCTCCTCTAAGAATCAAGTTTGAACCTTGATTCTTTTTAGCATCCCCGTTATTGATGTGTTGCTATTCTCAGGCTCTTTAGGTTAAGTCCTGACGTGGTTGGATCAAAGGTTCGAGCTTTGAGTTATTTGTTGGGGTTCTTCTATCATCGAGAAGCCGACATCGGCTTCTGTTAGTGCACCGCCCCTGCGCTTGCACATCCCCGCCCCCGCAGCAAGCCGCCTCTGTGCCTTGCTCCGTCGCCCCTGCGATTTCTTTTGCGCTAACTCATGTTCTTGTGAGTTGCTTCCTTCCTTGCTTTCCTCGTTCCTTTCCTTGATTCTTATGAACGTTCTTTGCCCCCTGAGTGTTCTGTAATACTAAGCTTGAGCCTTTTGCTTGTGGAGATCTCTTAGAGATCATGGAGACTATAAGTTATAGACTTCTAGCAACCGTATTGTTCCTGATTCGTGATGCCTTGTGTGAATAGGCTTTCCTTGCTCCTTTCCTGAGGGAAACTGAGTTGTTCTCTGATCGTTAAGTTACCTTCGAGTGAGGTAAGTCCCTTGGACTTACTTAGCTTCATTCCGTATATTGGTTTGAGTGTATTGGCTTATTTGCGTTATTATTCTTGTTATAACGGATAACCGGAATAGGAATCACCTTTTATAACCTTAATTAGCCCAAGTGTATGATAGTTGGGTGGTGACCACTTGTCTAGTTCTATAAGAGACTAGAATGTGCTCTTGCAACCCAGGCCCGCAGGTAATGGATAGTACTGATCTATTCCTGTTGGTAGACGGAAGCGGAGGCGAGTTTCGGGAGATTCTCATGTGACAAAAGAAGTTGAATTAGTAATGGATAACTTAATGAAAGATAATAACTGGTTGAATGCAAGCATGATATATGTTTACTTTACCTTATGTGTTTGTGCCTTTACGTTTTTTCCGATATCTAGAATGTTAGCTAACGGTTTATACCGATGTTGTAGATGTTCCACAGGTTCATGATGTTGTTGAGTGATCCGGATGGTGTGGTCAGCCGGGGTTCCTGTACATTATAGGACGGGATTGGGTTTTTGTTATGTTGCTGCTTTTCCTTTTGTTTTGAACTCGGTTGCGAGTCTTTTACGCTTCCTTGTATTTAATCCTTTGATTTTATATCGAGTTTTGGTTTTCATTTGTCTGTGTCTTGTTGTAAGATCCATTGTGTCATTGCTACTCTGAGGGTCAGGACCCATTGTGAGGTCCTAGCCCGTAACGCTTCGAGTTCCCAAAACTTGGGGTGTTACATCTCGGACTATATCTCAGCCAAGATTCTTGTCTCAGGACCGAGATTCTTGATTTTCATGGTTCCTTGATCTGCTTTGATAACATATCCTCTCGGATCCTTTTAGCCCTTGATCTTGTGATTGGTCCTTCTATGGTTGGTGTCGAGGATGAGTCCACATCATACTCCCCTTCTTGAAAAGGATTTGTCCTCAAATCTTCACAATGCACATCACTAATCATATAGGAACTCAAGTCTTGTTGTGATAGAGACTTCAGCATCCACTCCCCTGGAGGATCCCTTGAAGTTTGTAACACTCGTGCTTTGAAGACATGCTCCGCAACACTCAATAGTAAGGAATATCGGTTGAAATACAAAGATATCGGGCAAGATTTTATTTCTGGAATGGTGAAGATGTCTATTGAATGTCACATCATTTAAACCATTCTAAAAATAAGATAATAAAATTCTCTTTTCGAAACCGTGATGTGGACATATGTTTATCACTCTTGTGAATCTTTCCTAAGCTTGGTAGATATCATCGCATCCTCCATTACAATGTCAACCAAGTCCATTATGCACTTGCGAGTTTTACTAGGAGGAAAGAGTAAACTTAGAAATTCAACAGTGAATTGTTCTCATGAAGTGTACTTACCTGTTGGTTCTTTTTCAAACTATCTGTGAGTTTTTTCATCTAGAGAAAATATGAATGCTCGCATTCTTATGGCATCATTTGTCAAATTAAGAAAGTTGTTCGTATTTATTATATTTTCGAAATTCCTCAAGTGACGCTGAGGACTTTCACTTGTCTTGCCGTTGAACTTGCCTTCTAAAATCAATTCTATAGTGGAACCGCTGAAGACAAATTCTTCAGTATTGTGGTCCTTCAGTTAGAAAATGTACAAGGACCGGAACTTTCTACAATAGTTAAAAATCCTCGAGGAAATGATAAAGCGTTAATCTCAAAACCAAATTCTTTTCAATAAATTCAATAAAAACAACTTTTTCTTTTGGCCCTTCAATTATTTTATTTAAGCTTGTTATAAATACCACTTATTTTGAAGTTAAATAAAAGGTGAAAACGAAGCACTTTATAAAGAAACATAAATTTGTTGATATCAATTCAGTAATTCACATAAACAATCATCATTGATCCATCATAGGGTTCAATAAACCCATTAGATCGAAAGAGACTTAGCTAGGCATATAGAAAAGAGAGAAATCAAATGAAATGAATAATTTTTGCATATAATAAAACGATCATTATGGCAAAATAAGGCTAGATGCGACTAGGATTTTGAGGTGGAGTCTGACTGTCTTTAATCGGTTGATCCGATTATAATTGTGTGTGGGGGAATCGATACCCTAATAATCTAGAAATGGGAAATATATAGAATAAGTCTCGGGATAAAACGTATATAAAAAGTCCAACAAAATGATAAGAAGATAGGACAAAAAGCAATGATGTCACCACAATCCAGATGATCAAGCGAAAAGACATCGAATAACCAAGAGACGACCTAGATGCCGTTTGGATTTCCGTAATGAGCCCCTTTGGGTTGTTAATCTTCAACGTCTGGTCTGGTCTGGTCTTGAGTGTGAGCAATGGGACAATCCAAACGGCTAGTGAAATGGTATTGAAACGGCCTACAAGCCATTTTGCAGATATTTTCAACTCGTCTGGATTAGTTGATGTGAACCAAAGGGTATGAACCCTTGACTTCGGATGTATTGCCATGATCTTTTGAATGAGATCTTCGATATCACCTCCAAGGAATACCTAAGCCTCATCAATACTAGTCTTTTCTAAGGTGGTTAAACTAGGTATTTATGTTCCTCGACTCAAGTAACGTCATATCGCTCGTCAATACTCGAGAACTAAGATTCGGATAATAGAAAAGAAGGTTAAGGAGAAAACTTTAGAAGAAGATAATGGAAGTGGCAATCTTGAGTCCCTGAAAGCTACAAAGAACACACAATCAATATTGAAACTAAATTGACAAACAAAAAGGGAAAAAGAAGTAAACTTGATTCAATTTAGTTGATGGAATCAAACTTGAAACTCAGTCCTAACTCTCTCTCAAGTCGGCGGCAATGGATGCTCTTGGAGACTTCTTGAAATTGCAATCTCAGTCACAAACGTTAGTAACCAAATATAAAGGAAAAGAGAGAAGATTCGATATCAGATTCAATCTAGAGTGATCGAATCAAGAACCGAATGCAAGAGTGAATCACACGTGTGGGAGCAAGAGGAGAACACAGTTGGAATTCTTAGGACATAAGTTGAAATTATATTATGTGTTGGGTGATCGAATAATACTGGCAACTCATGAATAATATTATTCAAATCCAAGCTAAGTAAATAGGAATCGATTTGGAAGTTAGGGCCTGAGCTTATTGAATTAATTTAATAAATGGATCATCCGAATTATAAATAAATAATAGAAAAGAAATATTATAAATTTTAAATCCGGGAACATCAAGCAAGTGCTTCTTCTGGAAGGTTCCAAGTGTGTTTCTTAGCTCCTTAGCTTTACTCCCATTCTTGTTAAATTTGTTGTCAAGCTCTTTAGTCCAGATCACATCATTAGTCCTCTTGTATGATTTTATGCTTCTTTGTAATTGGTTCTTGGCTTCAATCCAAGGTGGTTATTAGCTTCTCGAGCATTTGATCATTAGTCACATAGGATGTTTTTTTTTGATACAAAGGTAAAGTAAATAGACGGATCAGTTTCTTGAAACTAATCGACCTAAAACATCCTTGCGGATGAGGTCTTGAACATCTTCTGGAACCACATCAACGTCCAACATGTGGTTGATCCCGTGCATGACAGTCTTGTCCGTGACCATATTGATTTCCCTGAAAACATGTTGGATGGAAGAGTTAGTAAATCCTGAGATCATGTTTGTGATGTCAGTGCCGATCATGTCCATTTCCCATGGGGGTTTCCGTAGACGGTTGATCGCATTGATAAGTATTAAGTTGTCGCCTTCGATCTCGTTGGAAGTAACTCCAAATCCCTTGTCTTTTTGAAGGCCCTCCCGTAGGGCGAGTGCTTCTACCCCTAGTGTAGAGTCGGCATTGCATCTCCCGTAGGGCGAACGCTTCTTTCTCCCGTAGGGCAAACGCTTCTGCCTCTAATGATGAATCCAAAGGAAAATTGGTTCTCTAAATTTTTTTGATGCATTAAAATTAAGTTTGAGGAACCCTTCTTTCAGTCATTTCCATTTTATGTTTTTTGTTTTTCTTCTATGATGTACATTCTTGATTTTGATATGATTCATATTTTTGTTAGCTTGTTTCCAACCGGCGATATGATTTAAAGAAATTTGTTTGAGATTTTGTGGTATCTTTGCTTTGTGTTCGCCCGAAAACGTGTGTGCAAATAAGCTTTATATTTATAAAACTAGAATAAAAGCAAGCGAACCCGCAGTGTACGGATCGGCGTAGATTAGCAAGTATTCCAAAGTATCGAACACATGGATTTGGTGAAACAAAATCCAATTTCAATTGTCAAGCCAATAAAGATGTAAAGCTTTGCAAATATTGGGGAAAACAGCAACCCTAAAGATCCAAGTGTCTAATTGTGGCAATCAATTCAAGATATACTAAAGAATTAAGGACAGAGTCAAGAATTGCGAAGGTATACTAAAGTAAAGTAATGTACGGTGAAGTTCCAAAACCTTATATGACTTACCCAAAGACACTTTCTATAAAGGTTGTTGAGGCTGCAGTATAGATGGATCTAAGGACAAGAATTAATCTCAAATACCCAAACTTGTAACCCAAGGATCAAGATAAACTCAAACGGTTAAGGTTGTGACACTCGAAACCGAAGTAGAGGATGTTGAGTCTCACTACTACCTAGGAAAGGCAAGCCAAGACTAGGTTAAAGCTAATATTTAACTTTGGATTAAAGTAAAAGCAAAGTTCGTAAACTGGGGTAAATCACGGGTAGATCTTGAGAACCACGGCCGTGGAAACCTAAGAACAGACCGTGATTTAGGGTGTCGACGATATTTCTCTAACTCTCAGGGTCGAATCAAATTACGATCGATCTATCATCATCTAAGCCACAACTATCAACCCTTCACCTTAGAATTGCTAAAGGGTTTTAGCCAATAACCATTGTAATGATATCAATATTCAATTTAAGAAGAATGAAAGATGAAAACCCTCGAATACTCAATAAAACTTCAAAGCCAATCCTCAAATCCGAAACACCAGAAGCAATGTTAATGGATTCAGAATATATAACACAAAACCTCTCAATGATCTAAGGCAAGTACGAAGAACGGGATGTCAATCCGCCTTCAATATCAAAACCTAAGAAAAAAGGCTAAACTTCCACTGTAAACAATCTCCAATCTCTAACAATTCGGCGTTTCCGTAACTCTCGGCGACTTCCAATCAACCCTAAGCAAGAGTGCTGAAAACAAGGGTAAGCGGCTGTCCTCCAAACTCTCTTTTCCTGCCTTTTTATAAGACGGGAAAGGGTTACTGTCAAGGCCCAATACGTAAATGACGTGGCAAATAATGACACGTCAAAAGATTGCCTAAATCACGGTCACACAGCCTTCCACGACCATGGTTTAGAGCGTGGAAAAGAATTACGGTGCCTTGTGACTTCCACGACCGTAATTTAGACCGTGTAACTTACTGGAGTGCTCCAAACTCAAGTCCACGTTCATGATGCCAGGTCCACGGCCGTGGTTTAGAGCGTGGACTTCAAATTATCTTCTCCACGGCCGTAATTTAGGGCGTGGAAGTGTATATTGCTTGTTGTTACCTTTGTTTCGTGACATCTTTCATCCTAGCTCCTTCCTTAGCTTCTTTGATGTATCTCCTAATCCTCGAACATGATCGATTACTCCCTTTCTCTCTCAAATGCTCCGATTCCAGCTCCTATTCACCTATAATCAACACAAAGCTAGTGTAGACTTCCATATCGACAATATAGATGAACAAGCTAACATTTGCTTCAAAACCTTATCCATGTACACAATAATAATGGAAAAACAACCAAAATAAGTGTCTAGAATATCACCATATTTCATGCTAACAAAATACCCCATACTTGTCACTTGCTTGTCCCCAAGCAAGGTTTCCAAAAGCTTAGAACACAAGTTAGAATGTAATATGCATGCCAATTCAAAAACAAAACCATCCTTAGATAAATGTGCTTCTAGTCAATAGATCATCCTCAAACCTTCATTCATCCTTGAAAACGCTCATATAAATAAACCAAAGAATGTAAGGCAAAGAAACATCATATATCGCTTAAACTTCAAGACAAACATCATAACCTTCAAGCCTTGTCAAAATCAAGCATGTGAAACTTCAATTTAGATCACCAAGTCAAATAACACTCTTTTGATCTTAAGGACTTCAAGTAAGGTTTAGAATGCGGAAAGAAGGGAAACTTGTAAGGGATGTGGTGCATGAATCCGGGAAAAGGAATAACCCAACTCTTTTTCTTTCTATTTTTATTTGCAACACCATCGACTTAGAGCTTTGCTCTTTTCTTTTTCACATTATTTTTCGACTTTACTTTTGGAAATATGGATAGAGGTGCACAAAAACCGAAGCATAGGAGATTGGCGTTTCTCAATTTCGAGATGCCTCAAACCCTTGATGCACATACCATAATCCGTTAGGAATATCGCTCAATCCGACTTTGGCAAGGCACAAACACCCGGCTATGTGAATGGTGCCGAGTTACTCATCGTCATGATTGACTTCCCCAAACCTATTAGTTCTATTCTTTTGAATGCAAAATTTTGCTTTCATGACCCTCCCACATCAAACATGTCAAATATCAACTCCTCCAAATTCCCGGATAGGTAAGGGAGGCAATTACTTTTATTGAGGGGCTAAATGATCAAAGAAAGAAGTAAGAAAATCGAATTGCCTTAATCATTTCATAAAGAAGTATAAGAACTCATCATGTGATTTCAACCTTAATTCCTCAATATGATTTAGATAAAACTTTTACATTATGAAACTTGCAAGAAAGGATAAACAACACATTCAATTTCTTTTCAATTCATAATTTCGTTTAAGCATACAATTGTCATCAAAAACTCATTTCACAAGTGAGAACTATCATAGAAGTCATCTCTAATCTTAGAAGCACAAAAACTTTTTCAAAATTTTTCGAAATTTTCAAATTTTTATGAGTTTTTCAAAGCCTTTTTCACGCAATGCAATAACGAAACGTGTGACTATGGAATGAAACATGCAAAGTGTCATGGATAGAAGCAAGCAAATGTAGTAGAGTTATTACACACAATAGTCGCACCCCACCCCATACTTAAAACATACATTGTCCTCAATGTTCAAAAAGAAATAGAGAAAAGAAAGAAAAGCAAAATGAACTCACTAGACGGTGGTGGGGCGGTTGAAACTGGCGATCATCAAACTCGTCACTGTGGAGGATGCGGTGGTGGAAACGGACGGAAGTCATGGCTATAGTACCGCCCGAACGGTTGGCGGTAAATGTCACTCATCATCTCATCATGCTCCCGGCTCCGTGTCTCCTGGGTCTCCCGGTGGATCTCCAAGTCTCCAACTCTCTTAGAAAGGTCGGTGGCCCACGCCGGTAGTTGCTCATACCAAGCCGGTGGCTGGCCATACCATGCTGGTGCATCCTGGGGAGTCGGTGCTGCTGGTGTTGCGGGTGCTTGATCATACCACGGAGGTGGAGCTCCCATCCATGAAGGTTTCTCCCCATGCCAAGCGGGAGGAGCGTCCATCCAAGTCGGCCTCCTACTCAAGCTAGCACGGCGAGAGGAAGAGGCTCCGGAAGGTCGTGGGGAACGTCTAGGAGGGTCGGGGAAGTGTGCCGGCTGATCCGGAAAAGTGCCAAAGTCCTGCTCATCACCTCCTCATATCTCCTCCTCAACATCCGCAGCCGGGACATCATCCGACACAAAAGGAGGTGTTGTCAACCTATTCGCATGCATGGCGGCGAAAGTCTGCTTCCAGTTATGGCGTCCGGACATAATGGAATACTCGGGGAGCCAAGGGATACCTCTACCTCCTCTCTCCTCCCAAGGCATACCGGCGGTAGGTGGACCGCGGTGTCTAGGGAAGATGATGCCTCTAGTCATAAGGCTATTGAGACCCAAAGGTCTCGCCGCTATCCTAGTACAAGCGGAATAGTCTATCCCTAGTTGCGAGGCAATGTGAGTGACCATACCACCATATCCTATATTTCCGGCTCTCTTGTTCTTCAGCTTACTCATGGTGGAGGCTAGGAGGGTAGCACAATCGGCGGGTCTATGGAGCATAGAGTAAAGGAGGAAAAGCTCATTGGTCTTAATCTTTTGAGGGGTCTCGGTCCTAGGAAAAAGGCACTCGGAAAGGACCCTATGAGCTATCTTCAAGGCTAAGTGATAGATGAACTTAGCCTTGGTGTCGGCCGGTTGCCAACGGTCCTCACTAGCGTATATCATAGCGATATCCTCCCAAAAATCCTTAGCGTATACCCCGCTAGGAAACCGACCATTGAAGGTCTCTTGGAACCCAAAGAAGGCTCCAAACTGCAAGATCGAGAACTCATAGTTCTCCTCTATCAACCGAAAAGAAACCGTCCTATCGACGGCGCTATGCTCAAAGAAAGTGACGAACTTCCTAGTGATTTTCTCATAAGCATCTTCTCTAATAGCGGAGAAGACAATCAAATCGGCTCTATCTAGAAGCCATGTCAAATCATTCACTACATTCAGCGGTTCAAGCTCCTCAAGCACTAAGTATCGCGGTCCTATGACCGGCCTCTTCTCGATCCTTTCTAAGCCATCGAGGTAATCCTCATGAATGGTTGGAATTTTAGGAGGTGGGGGTGATGTTGGTTCACTAGGGGGGACTTGGGAGGAAGAGGAAGTGTCACCTTTCCTCTTCTTGTTCCTACTCGACTTTCTCCTAAACAAATTGTCCATTACAGGGAAAATCATGGTCTGTTCTACAAAAACCACGGTCGTGGAACCTACAGGGACCGTGGTTTAGTTCTGTTTCAATCAAATCTCAACCAAATCACACTAAATTCACCAGACACAGTCCTAGACTAGTTCCAAATCCAATTCCAATCAGTTGTCCTAAAAATCTTGCGAAGAATTGAACCAAATTGACAAGTAGAGAAAGAGGAGAAAAACCTAGGTTTTGGATTTTTAAAATCCAAATTCCTTCTTCTGCAGGGATTTTTCACTTGAATTGTTGATTGGATCTTGTAGATGATAAAAAATGCTTCACTTTAGGCTCAAGAATCGTTTGAATCGGACTCCGAACGAAGATTTGTGAGAAGGGGAAAGATTTCGGCGATTAGGGCGTGGATTTGAGAAATTGTGGTGTTTTTGTGAAGGAAGGTGGTTTATATAGTGGCCGTAAAAATTTTGGAAAATCACGGTCACTCGGGGTGTTCCACGGCCGTGGAATTGTACGGATCCGTGGTTTTGGTGATTTTTCTTAGACTTTGGAAGAATTACGGTCACTATAGTTTCCACGACCGTGGTTTAGGACGTGGAACTCTCTGTAATGTGCCAAAATCCAAGTTTCGTCAATTCCTTCCAACTTTTCCTCCTTCCATTGCCTATTCCATTGCTCCTACATCCAAAAACACGACATACCGGGAGGTATCGAGGGCAAAACAAAGCAAAAATGACTAAACTAATCTAATCTAAGAATGAAAAACAAAAGCATAAATGCAATACTTTGGGTTGCCTCCCAAGAAGCGCTTGTTTTAGATCCGTAGCTAGACCGTACCTTCATCTATTCGAGTGTGGTGGGTGCGAACTCCTCAGCTTGGAGCTCCGGCGTATACTTCTTAAGTCGTTGACCGTTCACCTTGAAACTTCCGCTCTTTTCACTCCATACTTCAACCGCGCCATGGGGAAAAACATGTTTGATTAGATAAGGTCCAGTCCAACGAGATTTAAGCTTACCTGGAAAGAGCTGAAGTCTCGAATTGAAGAGGAGAACTTGATCTCCTTCTTTGAGGTCCTTTGGAATGATATGCTTATCATGCCAACGCTTCACTCTTTCCTTATAGATCTTGGCGTTCTCATAAGCGTTTAAGCGGAGTTCTTCAAGTTTATTAGGGTCCAAGAGGCGCTTCTCGCCTGCTTCCTTCATGTTGAAGTTCAACCACTTTACCGCCCAATACGCTTTATGTTCTAGCTCCACCGGCAAGTGACAAGACTTCCCATACACAAGGTTGTATGGTGTTGTTCCTATGGGAGTCTTGTATGCAGTCCTATATGCCCACAATGCGATACCTTAGCGCTAGTTTTGTTTAAATAAAGTAGGCCAAAAGAAACCGGACTGCAATACCTTAGCGCTAGTTTTGTTTGAACTAGCGTGTCCTCCACAAGGTAGTGAATGACAATGACTGATGACGCTTTGCATCTCGTCTTCTGGCACACATCTTTGAATGATGCTGTCGGGACATCTCTTGAAGAGTAGAGGTTCATTCCAAAAGTATTGCCGGACATCCTTAAAGAACTTCTTCCTTTGTGCGTAGGATAGTGCGGGAGGTATTTCTTGACAAACCAAATAGTTAACAAAATCAGCAAACCATGGTTCGTTACCTTTAGTTATCTTGTTGATGCACTCCTCTATGATGTGTAAATGCTCGTCCGGAAAGGAGTCATCTATAGGTAGGTTGTCGTCTTCAATGTGTGGTAGACGACTCAAATGATCCGCAATAGAATTTTCCGAACCTTTCTTGTCACGGATCTCTAGATCGAATTCTTATAGGAGAAGAATCCATCTAATCAGCCTTGGTTTCGCATCCTTCTTGGCAAGTAAATACCGGATCGCAACATGATCCGTGTATACAATCACTTTTGCACCTACAAGATAAGAACAAAACTTTTCAAAGGCATATACAATAGGTAAGAATTCTTTTTCAGTTGTGGCGTAGTTAAGTTGTGCTTCATCTAGCGTCTTGCTAGTGTAATAGATAGCATGGGTTCGGCCCTCCTTCTTTTGCTCAAGCACATCTCCAATAGCTACGTCACTTGCATCACACATAACCTCGAACGGGAGATTCCAGTCCGGAGGTTGGATGATCGGGGCTGAGATTAGAGCTTCCCGGATCTTATGAAATGCGTCTAAACAATCCTACAAGAAATCAAAAACTGCATCCTTCATCAATAGATTAGTAAGAGGTTTTGATATTTTAGAAAAGTCCTTGATAAAACATCTATAAAATCCCGCATGTCCTAGAAAGCTTCTTATCCCCTTCACCGAAGATGGAGGAAGGAGCTTTTCTATGGTCTCTATCTTAGCATTATCTACCTCAATCCCTCTATTAGAGATCAAGTGTCCGAGTACAATGCCTTCCCTCACCATGAATTGACACTTCTCCCAATTAAGAACTAGGTTAGTGTCTTCGCATCTTTGTAACACAAGAGAAAAGTTGGAAAGACAATTATCAAAAGAGGAACCATAAACAGAAAAGTCATCCATGAAAACCTCCATGATCTCCTCTATGTACTCCGAGAAGATAGCCATCATGCACCTTTGGAAGGTGGTTGGGGCGTTGCAAAGCCCAAACGGCATTCTCCTATAAGTGAACGTACTCCACGGGCACGTGAATGTGGTCTTCTCTTGATCGTCCGGATGGATCGGAATCTAGAAGAAGCCACTGTAACCGTCAAGATAGCAAAAATGAGAATGTTGTGCTAACCTCTCAAGCATTTGATCAATAAAGGGTAATGGGAAATGATCATTCCTAGTTGCATTGTTTAGCTTCCGGTAATCAATGCACATCCTCCATCCAGTCACGGTTCTTGTAGGAATGAGCTCATTATTCTTGTTGGTGATAACTGTCATTCCTCTTTTCTTTGGAACAACTTGTACGGGGCTCACCCACTTACTATTGGAGATAGGATAGATGATACCTGCATCAAGTAGCTTAAGAATCTCCTTCTTGACAACCTCCTTCATGATCGGATTTAACCGTCGTTGAGGTTGTCGCAAAGGCTTAAAATCTTCTTCCATTAGGATCTTGTGCATGCATAATGAATGTTTAATTCCTACAAGATCATCTATAGTGTAACCTAAGGCTTTCCTATGTTTCCTTAGAACAACCATTAGTTTACTATGTTCATCTTCACTTAAATCGGAACTAACAATTACCGGAAAAGTAGAATTAGTTCCTAGAAATGCGTACCTAAGATGTGTGGGAAGTGGCTTCAATTCCATCACCATTGGAGTCTCTAATGGCTCTTGGGAAATGTTCAATGCTTCCTTAGAAGTCTCTAAGGGTGTAGGACTTGTTGAAGAAGACACAAGAGCATTGGTGGAAAGAACGTAATTGTTCTCAGAATTTCCCAAAATCACGGCACCACTGTTACTTCCACAGCCGTGGTTTAGGGCGTGGAAGTCAATTACGACACCACTGGTAGTTCCACGGCCGTGGTTTTGGCCGTGTAACTTACTGAAGTCCTCTGAATAGGTGATTACGGTCATCATGGGGGAAACCACGGCCGTGGAATAGCACGGCTGACCGTGATTCCTCACATTCTCTGACCCATCGTAGAGTTTTTCAAACTCTTCTTCATGCACTTCCTTTAGCTCCTCCAAGGCTTCAATTTTCTCATTGCAATCCTCTTCTTCTCCTTTCTCCATGATGCTCATGGTGATGACATTTTGCAACGGATCCTTGAATAGAATCGAGCTTACTTCCGCTCTAGATGCCTCCTCTTCATAGATATTGAACATATCTTCTCCAAGAGCTGGCTCTTTCACCAAGGTGGAAAGAACAAACTCTACCTTCTCTTCTCCTATGTCGAAGGCAAGTCTAGCATTCTTACAATCCACCATACAACCGGATGTTGCAAGAAACGGTCTTCCGAGTATGATCGGGACCGGACTATTTGCAAGAATGTCAAGCACAACAAAATCTATTGGAACATAGAACTTACCAAGCTTGACCGAGACGTCTTCAATGATACCGACGAGACGAGTTATGGATCGATCCGCCATGTATAGCGTCATCTTCACCGGTTTAGGTTCATCTAAACCGATCTTCCTGCACAAGGCAAGCGGGATGATGCTAACGCTTGCTCCCAAGTCACATAATGCATCATAAGTGACTTCTCCCTCTCCAATTGGAATACAAAATGACCCCGGATCCTTCAGCTTTGGGGGCATCTTTTCCTTCATCGTTTTGATGAGTTCCGATGATTCCAAACTCATCTTGACTTCTCCGAAATCTTCCAGCTTCCTCTTATTAGAGAGGATCTCCTTTAAGAACTTCCGTAAGCGGGCATACCTACAATTGCATCGATGAAAGGTATGTTAATGTGTAGTTTGCTCATGAGTTCAATGAACTTACCGAACTGTTTGTCTAGGCATGCTCTCGCTCTAGATTGTGGGAATGGTAAGGGGGTTTGTAAGCTGGAGGAGGAATGTAGATGTCTTCCTTCTCCTTCCCCTTTTCCTTCTCCTTTTCGACTGGAACTTCAACAAACTTAGGATGTGGGTCGATAGTTGTTGCTCCGCTCCTAGTTGTGATATCCATCACCCTTCCCTTTGGGTTGCCCTCCGTCTTTCCGGGAAGCTTTCCTTGGTTTCCAGAAACTTCCTCGGCATTGTTGAACATTTGGTTTTCTAAAGCCTTTTGAGCTTTATCAACCTTAGTGATGTGGTTCTTCAGTCCTTGAAGCTTTCCCAAGATCGTTTCCAGCATGGGATCGGGTTTCTCCTTCCCTGAGTTGCTTCCGCTATTGGATGTTTGCCCCTGGCTTTTCAAAGGAATGGAAGAGGAAGATGGTGGTGTTAGTGAATTTCCTGAATTGGGATAAGAATTACCGGAATTTTGTTGTTGGTTGGAACGCCAATTGTTGTTTGAATTCCGATTGTTGTTCCAATTATTGCTCCAGTTGTTGTTGTTCCAATTGTTCCGGTTGTTGTTCCGGTTGTTGCGGTTGGTGTTCTCATTCCCTTGATGGTAGTTTTTGTTCCCTAAATATCCACCGTCTTGCTCCTTAGGCTTTTGAAGGTTAGCTCTAATGACTTCCTTCAACTCCTTAATTTCGGTGTTGAGGGAAAAGATTTGAGTTTGCGCGGCTTGTGTTAGCTTCGCTCCTTGCTCTACTCGGTTAGCTTCCGCCTTCCGGTGGGAATACTTCTCAATTACTCGGGCTTGCTTCTCAATGAAGTCCCAAGCGTCATCTTCCCTCATGTCCATGAATGTGCCACATGAAAGGGATTGGAGCTTGAATTGTGTTTCCACATCCAGCCCCTTGTAATATATCTCCAATAACTCTAACTTGGAAATACTATGGTGTGGGCAATTCAATAATAAATCCTGAAACCTTTCCCAAGATTGAAACAAACTTTCGTTAGATTTTATAGAAAAAACATTGATTTTACCTCTCAATTCCGCTGTCTTGGATGGCGGAAAGAATTTAGTTAGGAACTTCGAAGATAGATCCTCCCATGTGTTGAGTCCTCCATTTGGAAGGGCTTGATACCAAGATAAAGCCTTCCCTTTCAAAGAGAAGAAGAATGGTTTGATCTTTTAGTTGTTGGTGGTTGCATTCTTCGGTTTCATTGTCTCCATTAGAATCTCAAAGTTTTGTAAATGTTGGTGAGGAGACTCAACACTCGTTCCTCCAAATTGGCTTTGGCGAACGATGGTAATAACTTGCGGGTTAAAGCTAAACCCTTGAATCTCTTCAGCTTCGAAGTTCACGCCTAGACGGCGCGGTTGCTGAATCGGATCCATCCTTTGTCCAAGAGTTCTTGGCTTCTTATCTACACGAGCGGCTCTCGCACCCCCAGTTGGGATATGAGGATCGGCGGCCGGTCTTGGATCATTCCGGACTGGATTGATCGTTGGATCAATTTCCTCTAGCGGTGGCATATCATCATCATCCTCCTCATCGGATGATTCCACTCTAATGGACTTAGTTGACTTTGCTTTCTTCTTTTTCTTGGAGTCATTCATTCCAACTTCATGTCCATCATCATAGCTTTGAGCTCATCAATTTGGAATTGATGACGCTCCGCTTCTTCCTTACGAGTTTTCTCACTCAACCTAAATTGAGCTTGAGACTCCTCTAACTCCGCTTGGAGATCCCTCTCTCTATTTTCAGCCATCTTTCTTTCCTTAAGTTTCTTCCTCAAAGTCTTTTCAAGTTCCGGATCAAAAGGTATGAGGTCCTTGTTGGATCTAGACTTGCGCATATACTTAAAAGAACCTACAAATAGCACTCAAAAGAGATATTAAATAACAAGAGCAAAGCTCCCAAGCTCGACAACCGAGAACCGAAGTTTGGTCTAGACCAAATCCCCGGAAACGGCGCCAAAAACTTGTTCGCCCGAAAACGTGCGTGCAAATAAGCTTTATATTTATAAAACTAGAATAAAAGCAAGCGAACCCGCAGTGTACGGATCGGCGTAGATTAGCAAGTATTCTAGAGTATCGAACACATGGATTTGGTGAAACAAAATCCAATTTCAATTGTCAAGCCAATAAAGATGTAAAGCTTTGCAAATATTGGGGAAAACAGCAACCCTAAAGATCCAAGTGTCTAATTGTGGCAATCAATTCAAGATATACTAAATAATTAAGGACAGAGTCAAGAATTGCGAAGGTATACTAAAGTAAAGTAATGTACGGTGAAGTTCCAAAACCTTATATGACTTACCCAAAGACACTCTGTATAAAGGTTGTTGAGGCTGCAGTATAGATGGATCTAAGGACAAGAATTAATCTCAAATACCCAAACTTGTAACCCAAGGATCAAGATAAACTCAAACGGTTAAGGTTGTGACACTCGAAACCGAAATAGAGGATGTTGAGTCTCACTACTACCTAGGAAAGGCAAGCCAAGACTAGGTTAAAGCTAATATTTAACTTTGGATTAAAGTAAAAGCAAAGTTCGTAAACTGGGGTAAATCACGGGTAGATCTTGAGAACCACGGCCGTGGAAACCTAAGAACAGACCGTGATTTAGGGTGTCGACGATATTTCTCTAACTCTCAGGGTCGAATCAAATTACGATCGATCTATCATTATCTAAGCCACAACTATCAACCCTTCACCTTAGAATTGCTAAAGGGTTTTAGCCAATAACCATTGTCATGATATCAATATTCAATTTAAGAAGACTGAAAGATGAAAACCCTCGAATACTCAATAAAACTTCAAAGCCAATCCTCAAATCCGAAACACCAGAAGCAATGTTAATGGATTCAAAATATATAACACAAAACCTCTCAATGATCTAAGGCAAGTACGAAGAACGGGATGTCAATCCGCCTTCAATATCAAAACCTAAGAAAAAAGGCTAAACTTCCGCTGTAAGCAATCTCCAATCTCTAACAATTCGGCGTTTCCGTAACTCTCGGCGACTTCCAATCAACCCTAAGCAAGAGTGCTGAAAACAAGGGTAAGCGGCCGTCCTCCAAACTCTCTTTTCCAACCTTTTTATAAGACGGGATAGGGTTACTGTCAAGGCCCAATACGTAAATGACGTGGCAAATAATGACACGTCAAAAGATTGCCTAAATCACGGTCTCACAGCCTTCCACGACCGTGGTTTAGAGCGTGGAAAAGAATTACGGTGCCTTGTGACTTCCACGACCGTAATTTAGACCGTGTAACTTACTGGAGTGCTCCAAACTAAAGTCCACGTTCATGATGCCAGGTCCACGGCCGTGGTTTAGAGCGTGGACTTCAAATTATCTTCTCCATGGCCGTAATTTAGGGCGTGGAAGTGTATATTGCTTGTTGTTGCCTTTGTTTCGTGACATCTTTCATCCTAGCTCCTTCCTTAGCTTCTTTGATGTATCTCTTAATCCTCGAACATGATCGATTACTCCCTTTCTCTCTCAAATGCTCCGATTCCAGCTCTTATTCACCTATAATCAACACAAAGCTAGTGTAGACTTCCATATCGACAATATAGATGAACAAGCTAACATTTGCTTCAAAACCTTATCCATGTACACAATAATAATGGAAAAACAACCAAAATAAGTATCTAGAATATCGTCATATTTCAAGCTAACACTTTGTTAAGTATAATTTGGTTTCTAGTCAGCCATATGTTCCACCAAATGACAACAAGGTAAATCATCTTCGAAGCCGTTATGAAACTTGTAAGGTCACAAGGGCCTCTGCTATGTTCAACTTGTCAAAGTCATAGTTCAGTAAAAAGTATGAAATAGTTTGATTTTTTATTGTTTGTAGCACGTACGGGCATTGAAAGAAAAGATGTTTGGAACTTTATGTGTGGTGTTTGCAGAGTTCACAATTCATCACGACAAAAATTCTTTGTCTATCAAGATTTTGCTTAGTTGGTAGACCGTCTAATGTTAGTTTCCATAGAATTTTTTTTATCTTTGGCATTACCTTCATTTTTCATATCCATGTTTTATCCGAGGTGACCCCCTCTTTCCGTTTTTGTATTATCTCCATGGCAGATTTAGTTGAAAACCATCCTTCATCATTTTCCGCCCAATATAGTTTATCTCTTATATCATTTATGGGGAGGTTATAATTTATTTATTTTTTCGATGATGTTAGTCGGAAGTAGTGTGTTTAGTCTATTTAATACTTGGTGATTCCAACATTTATTTATGATGTACAAGAAGGTACATTCTTTGTGATTTATCAAGTCCTTATTGGTCGCGATATCCTGAAGCGGTTTATCGGTGATCCATTTGTCTTTCCAAAATCTAACTGTTTTTCCGTCACCAATCCGGCATCGAAGTCCTTTGTCGAAGTCTTGTATCAATTTTACTAATTTCTTCCATTGCCACGATGCATTTTTCTCACGTTGGTAATTCCAAAGGCATGTGCCTTTGAGGTATTTTTCTTCAACTATTTTAACCCAAATATTATCCGGATCGGCCATAATTTTCCACAGAAGCTTCATTTGTTATGCTTTATTCATGTCTTCTGCTTTCTGAATTCCAATACCTCCTAGGGATCTAGGCTTGCAATTTGTCCCGACTGATTATCGGATGGAAGTTAGGGCCCTTATTCCAAAATAAATTTCTCTTAATCTGGTCCAATTCTAGGTGTACACTGGTAACTGTTGGTCCTAAAATGTGCCAATATTTTTTATAGAACCCAATAGGCATCCCGCCAGGTCCAGGCGATTTGTCACTACCAATGTCAAAAAGGGCCTCTTTGATATCCTTTGTAGAGAAAGGTAATGATAGGTTAGAGTTGTCGATATCAAATATTTCTACGTGGATAACTTCCAATTGATTATGGAGTTTAGTCTTGCCAATTATTGTTGCCTTAAAACAATGTTTGTAGTCTTTCAAGAATTCATCGTTGATATCATTTTCTTTTGACATTATTATTCCATCATTATTGGTAATCGTTGTGATGATTTTTTTGTTTCTTCTACGTGTATCTTTTCTATGGTGAAATTTTGTGTTCTTGTCCCCGAGCTGTAAATTCCTCGTTTTGGCTCTTTGTACCCAGTATTTGTGTTGATAATCCACCAGACATTCCTTTTTTCTATTTAATCTGTTTATTTTATCATTAATGAGTTGATTAAAAGACGCAAAACTTTTCTTTTGGAGAGCTTCGAGGTCATTGTCCACATTTTGTAGTTGTTTTAGTTTATTGATATTTCCGATTTTTTCTCGACTCCACTGTTTTAGTTTTTGTTTGAGTAACTTTGTCTTTTTCACGATATCTAACATATGAGTACCCGGGAATTGTGTTCCCAATTTTTGTTTTATAAGATTCTCACATTCTTGTCTTTGCATCCACATTGTTTCAAACCTTAAAGGTTTATTCTTGACGTTTGTATGAGTATTTTAGAGGTGAATGATTATCATACAATGGTCCGAATTTGTAAATGCATGATTTCTTGTGTGTAGCCCTTGGTAGTCCTAAATGACTTTGAAAGACGTCATTACTCTGTCTAGTTTTTCATATGTGTTGTTGTCTCCTTCTTTTCTTTTCTTCCAAGTGAAAGAATTACCTTTAGCGGGGAGGTCACCTAGACTAAAATGTTGGGAGAATTGTTGTAGTCTTTCAAACTTGTTTTTGGCGGGAGGCGCCCCTTCTTTTTTATCTAATGGTTCCAACAATTCATTGAAATCACCCATCACGAGCATTGGATGATTGATAGCACTCATTTCTATCTTCAGTTGCGTCCAAAACTCATTTTTCAGTTGTTCATTTGGTGGTGCGTAAATGAGTATGATCATAGTTTCGAAGTTTGTGTGTGTTAGTGTGTTTCACTATTAGGAATCTATCAAAGGATTTTACAATTTCAACTTTTTCATCCTTAATTCTATAAAAGACAAAGACCGTCTGCGAAACCCAATGACGGGATAAAAAAATACTTTATGAAAACCGCATTTCTCCATAATGTTTCTTCCGGTTTGGTCTTGGTTTTAGTCTCAGCCAACATTATCATTTGAATATGTTCGTTTTTACAAGTAATGTTGATGTTTGTTGAAAAATTCTTTTTCTTCATACCCCTGCAATTCCAAAAAGAGATCTTCATTTATAGATTGTAATTAGCGTTGGAAGGTTTATTCCCTTTACTCTAAACCTATGTCTCCTAGTGATTATTTTTCCGAAACTCAAATACTTATTACAAAAGTGCTTGTTATTCATCCAAATGACTTCCTGACAAGCGAGAAGCCATCCAAAGCATCCTTGTTTGTTAGTACATTCTTTGATGTTTATTCCGTCGTTTATAACCCATTTTTTTGTAAAACACGATACCCGTGATGGTAGTGCATTTTCTTGTACATTTATATTTGTTATAGTCGCCCCATCTCCTTATCTTGTCTTATTTATCGATACTCATATAACTTTTGGCAGTTGCATATTTCAAGATCCCCTGTTAGCATGGACTTTCGTTATGCTACTAAGTGCATATTGTTTATTAACCTTGCTCTTACTACCCCGTATCTTTTGCTTGTTAATGATATATAATGTTGTTATAGTATTGTCCAAGACGGACTTTGTTGATGGAGTTTTGACATCTACTTTGTTATTGGTGCAAATCGAATTGTAGTCATCTAAGTAAAAGGGGTGCTCCGGATATGCAAAAATTGTGGGTCTATGGTTACATTGTTTTGGAAACCATAAAATATGTAACTTTATATTGATCATTTGTGAAGTCATAAATATGCGGGATTTAGACACAATTGGTTTGTGTAAATGCTCTACTAACATCAATTCAAATGTTAGTCTTTTCTGTTGTATGTAGCATTGGTAAAAAGCTTTGAAGAAAATTTCGTAAACAACAATGGCAACAATATATAAACAGTTTTTTTCCACAACCATGTTATTTACATCAACAAATTGCCTTAGAATCCTATCATCATTATAGAATCTGGGAAAGTCTCCCTGAGGTTGTTCATTGTTCGTTGTTGTTCTTTTTTTGAAGGAGTTGATCTTAATCTTTGTTATTCGTTGTTTAGCAAAATTTACTATGCAACATTCATGCTTGGCATTTTCACCACAATCTAGTATAAACTGCACAAAGTAGAAAAATTGGGTAGTAGGTGGGTTTTTATAAATAATCAGATCACAAAAACAACCCCAACACATCATTACGACAACTATATAAGTATACAACGTATCTCGGCAATTGCAGGAATTTGTTTGTCAAGGAATGGATTGTAATCAGTCCAAACTTCGGCACTGTTGTTAAAATCCGAAACTGAATCTGCAAATCCAAACTTGCAACACACATAAGAAAAGAGAAGCAAAAATGTAGTTGCAGAAAGAAGTAAAGGTGAGGAGCTTATGTGGCAAGACTGTTAGTCCTGTTTTTTAGTTTAATCTCAATCCAGATAGAAAGATAACAGACAACAATCGCTATGAATGGATAAGTCACACATTGTTCATTCAAATTGAAAATTTGGAGGTTTAACTCCAAGTTACAAGGTGAAGAGAACACATAAGAACCGACACCAAAATGAGCAATGTATACATAAACCTTACAAACAAGTCTAAAACACCAAATAGAAAACACAAAAAATTCCAGCAATTTGTTCTTTGGCTCATTCTCATTGTTCTTAGTATGTTGTTGTTTTGTGCTTTTCGATTTCTCATTGTTTTGTTGTATGAGGGGGGGGGGGATTGGACTTACTGCTTCCTTGAAAGATTTGGTTTTTCACTCGTGATAAGTTGTGGTTTGAGGAAGAGAGTACAAAGATGAGAGGTAGAAAGGTACTCAGTTTGTGGTATTGTCTGAATAGCAATGAGGTGATTAGATAGGTAGAGAAGCAAATAACCAAGCAAAAAATTTCCAACCATATCTTCGTCTAGCTTTGATTTAATTTTTCTAATTTTCTCTAAGCAACTCTTAAACAAGTATAGAAAATTAGATCTAGGATTTCTGAGAGTGTTGAGTCGGTTACCTTTTGAGTCGATTGGATGAACATTGTGCTCCTTCCAAGCCAAAAGAATCATCATCATTTTGTGGGAGATCCAATTTTTTTTGCTTGGTTTTGCAAATTCTTTTGAAATCATTGACATGGGAGATCCAATTTATTCGATGGCTAGTGTTTTGGACCTTTTATTAGTTGAAATCTGGTGTTGTGGAGATGAAAAGAGGGAAGGCAGCTACTAAGGTTTTTGGGTAGTCGTCGGGAAGAAACGTTCTCCCTTAGCGCGTGTAGAGCGCGTTCTTTATTTAGGGATTACGATTTTTTTCGTGGGAAGAGAGAGTAGATGAGTTAGTCACATAGGATGTTGTCATTGTGATGCTTGACTTCAGGAAAGATCGAGCTCTTATGCTTTAGTTTATTGAAATGATCGGTAACTATCTCAAAATAGACCTTGAATGCGTGAAATACAAAATAACCGGAAGTAGATAACGAAAAAGTAATATGAATACATTATATATATATATATATATATATATTATATTTTAATTCAACACATTAGTCATGCCACCTAAAATTTTGTGGCAAATAATTACAGCTTTGTCATATTTTAATTACAAATTTATTATATTTTAATTCAAAATTAAAATATTTTTCATCTTATCATGTCAATTCAATAAAAATAATTTCATCTCATCATGTTCAATATCTTAAGGCTATTACAATACGATTTTGTTTGTTACCAAATCTACAACCATCTATAATCATTCAGGATCACGTCAAATTATTTTACAATCTTCTAACAATAACTTTTTAATATATTTTTAATTATGTCCTTTCATTATATATTTTATATATTATCATTTTTAATCAAAATCAATCTTTTGCTTATTCCTAGTTAATTTTGTTCTAAAAATATTATATTGGAGTATAAATTTTACAAACTAACAACTTAATTGAAAATACTAAATTAATTAAAATAGACACTTTATGTGTGACTTTGTTTATTAGCTAACAACTTAATTAGAAATATTAAATTAAGGATTTATTTGATCCATACTTGGATATCAAATTTATTAGCTTTCATAAGAAAATTCTTTAATTTTGGGAGAAATTTTTTTATTCGTTTTTTTTTAAAAAAATTCGATTGCAAATCTTATGTTACTTTTTAAAAATTTTCTTTGAATCGTATTTTTTTATATTCAGACTTAGCATATTTAATTTTTTTTAATATTCATATTCGGTTTGTTACAATTTTTTTTATATTTTGATTCGGATTAGTTACAGTTAAAATTTTCTTATTCGTTTTTTATTCATATTTGATTGGAAAATCTTTCGTTATAGTTAAAAAAATTTCATTCAGATTTTTTTTTATTATACATATTTATTTTTTATAAAAAAGTATTTTGTTGTTTATTATTTCATATTCATTTTTACAAGTTTTTATTTTTTTAATTCAGATTCGTTACTGTTAAAAACTTCTTGTTCCTCTTTTTGTAATTCAAATTCGACTAAAAAAATTTGTTACATTTTTTTATTGTTATATTCGTATTTTTATTTGTTTTATTTTTTTTAATCATCCACAAGCGTAATCTCATCCGAGTAATGAATTTTGTTATGATTCCGATTTTGATATTATATGCGTAAATTTGCTTGAATGTTAAATATCCAAATTAATTATGATAATATAGGTAATTTGTAACTTTTTTTTAAAGAAATCTTATCCATTTTTTACTAGAAGTTTCGTAATCACAACTTACTCAATCAATATTTTACTAATCTTAAATATTATTTTAATTTTCATATTTAAAATTTGAATCTTCTCTAACAAACCTTTAGCGCCTTACTCATTCGTTGTGTCTAAATTTTTTGACAACAAAATCAATATGCATGGGCATAATTAGAGTAATTTATTTATAAGTTAGAAAAGATATCTTGTATACGAATTAAATTAAAGTCTAAATAATGAAACCTTTCTTTATTCGTAAATATTTTATCATCGTGAAATATATCAATAGTTCATACATATACAATCTCATTAAATATTACTAGAAAAATCCAATATATAAATATACCCGCACCTTATATCTAGTTAAAATTTTGGATTGATGCAAAGAATATTTTGGTTGAACTATTCATCGTTGAAATCATTTTAGAAAAAAAACATGAAATATTTGTGTGTATGTTTCCCGGTAGGCGTGGCCATTGTTCTAATTAATGTTTGTACGAAGTAGAGACACATATATTCATATTTTACATAAAAATGAATATACAAAAATTGCATTGTACAAATGATTTGAATTTATAAGAGATAATTGAGAGATCTGTGAATGGTCCATGGAATTGAAGGAGGAAAACGTGTTGTTTGAATTAAGTAATTAGAGTCGTAGTCAGATGGAATTATTAGTGCCACCCATATACATACACTATTTTAATGTTTAAGATCTAAGAGTAGGACAAAACATTTTTATTTTTTTATAAAAATTTTATTAAATTAGGATTAGTAAGTCTGAAATGACAACTCATGTCTGCCCTTTTTTTAATCACGTATTATCTTCCTTTAAGCATGCCTAGTTGTTAAGTATGAACCTAATTAAATTATGAACAAAAATAAATAAGCATGCCTAGCGGCTAATGCGCAAACTAATGGGCCTGTGGCTCAAACCGACGGCCCATAACTATATGTAGCTGTGGCCCAACTTGTTTTAGGTAAATCAACATTTTCATATACTAAAAACATAAATAAATTTAGGAACATTTCTCAAATTTCTAGTAACGTCCAACCTAATTAATGCTATTGTAACAAAGTGTACTCAATCCAATAGGGGTGTTATACGAGACGAGACTTAGCATGCTCAAGCTCGGATCGTTTACAAATGAGACGAACCCGAGCCGAGCTTTTGACGAGTCGAGCCCGAATAGCTCGCCTAAATTAATGCTCATATAGTGTTATTTTGGCCGAACGAGCCGAATTTTACCCGAACGAGCCGAGCTTTGACATACAAAAGCTCGGCTCGTTTATAAACGAGACAAGCCCGAGCCGAGCTTTTAACGAGCCGAACGCGAGCCGAGCCCGAAAAGCTTGTCTCATGTATCAGCCCTACAATCCAATGCGAGAACAGGACATTAAAATTTGGAAAGATGACAAATCAATAATGGATTAGTGGTACTAGTTTTCTTCATCTACTACAACCTCCAACCCAGCCATATTCATCCGCCTTTCAAACCCAATTTTTATGTACTCAGCCCGCTTTTATTTCCATCCAAAATACCATTGATATTTTAGGATGGAATTTGTTGTAAATCTTTTGTTTCATTATGGGTTTCACTCTTTTGTTTCATTATCGGTCTAACTTCCTTTATTTAAGGAAAGAGTGCTCCTAAGAATACTCTGACTTCTCAATGTTAGAATAAAGCCAGCCCAATCATCACAGGCTTAAGGCTAACAACCCAGTATTAGATATCATAGTACTGCTAGCTTTCTATAAATATGTAATCTCAGACAATAAATTGAATAAGACAAAAGATATCATGAATTTTGTCTTCCACTATGGTATCAAGAGCTAACGGTCAACGCCACTCCTCCCTGACAAACAAACAAACACAAACCTGCAACAAAATTTTTTCTTAGCCCTCCATAGCTGAACCCAAAAACCAAAATATGTCCTTATCCTCCATTTCTTCATTCATTACCTCCAAGCTCTCATCAGAGAATTTTCTGCTTTGGAAGGCTCAAATCAGCCCCATCCTTGGTGCCCAAAATCTCTTTGAGTTTGTCGATGGCTCAAAACCCTGCCCAGAAAAATCCTCTCCCTTGTCAAAAGAGTACACGGATTGGGTCTCCAAAGACCAGTTTGTCCTAGCAATCCTGACTTGCTCCCTTACTGAATCAATCTTGGTTCTGGATTGCAAAACAACAGCTGAAGTTTGGCAACGTCTCCACTCTCTTTGCTTCCACCCCCAGTGCCAAGATTGTGCAGACTAAACTCCATCTTGCCTCCCTCAGCAAAGGTGATTCATCCATCACCGAGTTCTACAGCAAGGCCAGATCTCTTATCTCCTACTTGACCACAACATGCCAACCTATTTCCGACACTGAGTTCACCAGCTTCCTTCTTGCTGGTTTAAGCCCTGATTACGACTCCATCGTTACGAGCCTTTCCACATAGGTCACCCTTCCTTCCCCTTCACAAATATTGTCTCACTTGTTGATTCAAGAGGCTCGAATTGCCCGTCAACAGTCAGTCTTACTTCCCACTCCACCATCCCTTAACAATACAAAAACATTTGGTCGAGGTTCTCAATTTCGAACCAACAATCCTGGTGGTCAGAACAACAGAGGCAGAGGAAGGGGCGTCGAAGGAGCTCTTCCCCAAATCCACACCAAATGTTCAATGGGGCACCGGACACTCGACCAATCTGTCAAGTCTGTTTGAAGCCTGGTCATACAGCCTTAACCTGTTGGCACAGGTTTGATCATTCTTACTCTGCCCCTAACCCTCAGTCTCAATCGTTCTAGGTCAACATTACCACCTCGTGGTATCCGGACACCGCTACTACCCACCATTATACGCCGGACCTGTCGAACCTGAGGCTTGATTCCGTTCCATATCAAGGGACTTACACCGTTTCCCTGGGTGATGGATCGACAATACCCATTCAACATCAGGGAACCTCCATGTTTAACACTCCATCTCGTACCTTTCAGCTCTCCAATCTCCTTCACACCCCTTTACTCAACAAGAACTTACTCTCTGTCAATAGATTTTGTCTTGATAACAATGTCTATTTTAAATTTCACTCGAATTGCTTTATTGTGAAGGATACCAAGACCAACCAACCACTTCTTCAAGGACCGGTTGAGAATGGAAGGTATGTGCTGCCCTCTGCCTCTGGTTCATCATCGCTTCCCCAGCTTCATTCAACCTCCACCCAACAAACCACGTTGTGGCATGACCGGCTAGGGCATGTCTCTAGGCCCATCATTAACTCTATCCTTACCCATCTACCAAGCCCACTTCGAAGTCCATCATTCCACCCAAATGGCTGCACCTCATGCTCTTGGGCCAAGACCTATGCCCTTCCACATCCACCAAGCCCTTCAACAAGTGATAGAGTGTTATCTCTTTTGTTTTTAGATGTTTGGGGACCAAGTTACACTTTGTCTTTTAAAGGCCACAAATATTATGTCTCTATTGTTGATGATTTCTCAAAGTTCATTTGGCTCTTTCCCCTCCCAAACAAATCCTTGGTAACACGGGTCATTACTACATTTTTCAAACTCGTAACCAATCTTTTATCCGCTACGATCATATCGGTCCAAACCGATGGTGGTTCGGAATTTTTAAACCATTAATCCCACTTTTTCAAAAGATGGGTATCACACATCGTCTTACTTGCCCATATTCGCATTAACAAAACGGGTCCGTCGAAACTCGTCACCATAGAATTGTGGACATGGGTTTAGCCCTTCTCAAACATTCATCTCTACCACTCCGGTTTTGGGACTTTGCTTTTGAAACCGCCATATACATAATCAATCGTCTCCCTACCCCCATACTCAAAAATAAATCCCCATGTGAGCTTGTTTTCAAGCAATCACCAAACTACAAATTTCTCAAGGTGTTTGGATGCCTCGCATTTCCCAACCTTCGACCATATAATTCCCACAAATTAAATTTTCGATCCACACCTACAATCTTCCTTGGGTACTCTTCCAATCACCTTGAGTACATTTGCTACGATTGGGTCAACCACAAGACATACATATCCCGTGACGTTCTTTTTCATGAATGCACATTTCCCTTCATCACCAACTCCATTACACAGGCCCAATCTCCGGTGGCTTCCATCCCCTATAATCCACCCGAATTACCGGCCCAATCCAGTCCACAAAGCCCAACAACTCCACAAAATCCATCTATCTTCACTACCCTTCCCATTGGCCCATCTGTAGAAGACATCAACCCCACTACGGCCCACTCCCCTAATCCACCACACCAGATCCAACCCAGAACCTCAAGCAGGATACGTAACCTCTAATCCGCCAAGATGGAGCGATACCCTGGCCCCCTTCGTCTTGCTCCCACACCACCACCATCCCAGACGAACCAACAAACTTCACCATTGCCTCCAAGTTTCCAAAATGGCGCCTTGCCATGGAAAATGAGATTCAAGCCCTTCTTTCCACCCAAACCTGGAGTATTGTTCCATCAACTCCATCCCATAATGTTTTGGGTGTCAAATGGGTATTCAAAACTAAACGGTTCTCTGATGGGACGATTAAACAAAGGAAGGCCCGATTAGTAGCCAAAGGTTACCATCAAATATATGGCCTAGATTACCAAAATACATTCAGTCCCGTAGCCAAACCCTCAACCATCCGTCTCCTACTTTCCTTGGCAGCGATGAACCATTGGACAGTTCAGCAGCTTGACATCCAGAATGCCTTCTTGCACGGGGACTTGCTTGAAGAGGTTTACATCACCCAACCACCAGGTTTCATTCATCCAAACTACCCCTCACATGTCTACAAATTGAAGAAATCCCTTTATGGACTGAAGCAATCCCCTCGAGCCTGGTTCTCTCGACTTGGTGATGCTCTGATTTCTATGGGATTCTCACCATCAACTTCAGACACATCCATGTTTCTATTCAAATCAGCCTCTACCTTTGTCTGTATTCCGGTCTATGTAGATGACCTTCTGGTCATTGCATCTTCCCCAACCCTTGCCACAAATTTCACCACCACTCTGTCCAAATCATTCCCAGTAAAAGACCTTGGCCCAGTAAGCTATTTCCTAGGAATTGAAATCCAAAGAAATGGCTCTGGCTTCTACCTTTCACAAACAAAATACATTCATGATCTAGTCACAAAGGCACTGATACAAAATTCCAAACTAGTTTCAACTCCACTGGCCACAAATTCTTAAGAAAGTTTCTCATCATCACCAACCTTTGATGATCCTACCCTCTACAAAAGCATCCTGGGAAGCCTTACAATATCTTGCCTTCACTAGGCCCGATATATCTTTTGCTGTCAATAAACTGACACAATATATGCATCATCCGAAACAACCCCACTGACACTCCGTCAAGAGAGTTCTGAGATACCTAAACTGCACTTCATCTCTCAAATTTCACATTTCATCAATACTAGGATATCTTCTGTCGGCCTTCTCTGATGCTGATTGGGGTAGTGGTATCTCTGATCGAAGATCTACAAGCGCCTACTGTGTATACATTGGCAGTAATCTCATTTCCTGGACATCGGAAAAACAACATATTGTTGCCAGATCATTTACTGAAGCAGAATACAGAGCTATTGCTCATGCCACATCAAAAATACCGTGGCTCCAATCTATTCTGATGGAACTAGGTGTCAAGCTCCCTCACACACCCACATTATGGTGTGACAACTTAGGCGCCATATACTTGGCAGTCAACCCAGTGATGCATAATCGAATCAAACACCTGGAGCTTGATTACCACTTTGTTCGCCAACGAGTCCAGAACAAAACCTTGAATATTGCCTTTGTATCCTCAAAAGATCAGGTTGTTGATCTTCTTACCAAAAATGTTACCTCACATAGACTGGCTACTTTTCGTTCCCATCTCCGACTCACGGACTTGGGATCGAGGGGGATGCTAGAATAGAGCCAGCCCAGTCATCACAGGCCCAAGGCTAACAACCCAATATTACATATTATAGTACTGCTAGCTTTCTATAAATATGTAATCTCAAACAATGAATTGAATAAGACAAAAGATATCATGAATTCTGTCTTCCACTACTCAACCAAGAAAACGGAGATCCTTGTCATCTGAAGTCCACTGCCGACGGATTGGGTTAAACTAAATACTGATGGAGCCGCCAGAGGCGATCCAGGTCTGGCTTCTTGTGGTGGAGTTATTCAGGATTGTAGTGGCACATGGTTTTGTGGAACTACCAATATTAATTGGAGCTTCCAGTGCCATTGTGGCTGAACTTTGGGCGGCGGTGCATGACCTTTACCTTACATGTAATGGCCGTAGCTAATGGATTTTGTCACATAATTGAATAGGGTTTTTTTGATGATAGGAGCATGGGCTGCCCCCAGTGCCCTACCTTACCCCTTGGTCGTCAGAATGTTAACAGGGGCAGTGGTCTCTCCCATACCCCCTAGCTCCGCCACTGCTTGCATGGGATAAAGGCTTTAGACGTGTCCATCTTGAGATCGACTCCCAAATTGCTCTTTAGTTAATTGAGAAGGGTGATGATGTGATACATCCTCTGTTTAGCCTGATACTTCGGTCTCAAGGCTCTCTTTTGCGAGATTGGGTTGTTAAACTCAATCATATTTATAGGGAAGGGAATAAGGTAGCGGATTCACTCTCCAGTTTTGCCTTTTCTAAAGACGTTGGTTTATTTATTTTAGAAGCTCCACCCTCTTGCATTAGGAATCTCTTGTTAGATGACTTGAGGGGTATTTGTTTTCCACGTTTGGTTCCGTTGTAACTTCTTTCTTTGTTACTAATGGAGCCTTTCTGTTTCCACCAAAAAAGAAAAAAGAATACTCCGACCGCTTAGGCTTTTCTTTGATTGCAGGGACTTCTTTCGACAATTAATAATAAAGTCTTATGTAAACAGATTGTAGAGTGTGATCGTGTGTATACGAACATACATATGCATTCGGCCCAATCTCAACACATAAGTTCAACAGAGTTTCATACTTAAAGTCTTTGTCGACATAAGGAATAGCTCATCGACCTTATATACTTTGTTTGACATGACTCACTTTAGATGTGTGGTAACTTATTATTGTCAACACGCCCCTTACTAGGGGGAGTTGACACTTGCCTACAAGTTATGATCACGAGCCGAATTTAAATAGAGGCGTGGTTGACCTCACTTTAGATGTGTGGTAACTTATTATTTTCCGTATATCGAGGTTCATTGTCCGTAAACACGCAGCTTCCTTAGACAGCAGCAGGAGATGGTTGCTGCAATTGCAAAGGGACGAAAAGGAGGTTGTTGATACAAGGAAGAAGAAGCCCACATTTAACTTGTTGTGGGTATGTTCATGTTTATTTGATTTCCAAATTCATCACTTTATTAGCTAGCACAGTCGCTTAACAACTGCTTATTTCAAGTGATGTTATAGGCATCAAGCCCAAAATGGCTCCATCAAGAAGATCCAACCAATAATGGGCAAATGGAATCATTCATCAAGAAGCCCAATGAAGATGGCTTCTGCTTCAACCGTTGGACCCAAAATATGGATATTACTTCCTTAGCAATCTAATTTAATGTAACAACAAACTTAATTGCTGGTATACGTCGGCCCATCTATTGCACTCCTCATAGCTCTTCAAAATATTTATAATTAATAATCATCGTCCAAATTTAGACCATCAACTCCTCTCTTTCACTACAATCACTATAGGCATCAGGTTATTCGTGCATTTACTAGTACTTATACTATGTAATAAGTATAAAATATATTCACATATATGTTTACAAATATTCATTTCCCATGCGAGTAAGTCGGTTTCCACTTACAACAAAAGCTTCATTAATATGAAAAAAATGCGCATCCGGGGAATCGAACCCCGGTCAGTACCGTGGGAGGGTACTATGATACCACTACACTAGATGCGCTTCTTATGTTCCAAGACTAGTCGTTTATGTAATATACGGGTTCTGTTGTTTTACAGAATGTGTTTTAGCAACAACAATCCCTGATTAACGACAAAGTGATCGAACCCTCACGGTTATGCTTCACTTCTAAATCCGAGGTTTATAGTTGTTCTTCAGATCTTCTTGTACACTGATTTTTTCGGTCATTCGATTCTTTAGACAAACATTAAGGAATCCAAGTTCTAGGTAGGAATTTTGAAGCTGAAAGTGGTGTATAGATAACTAGTTTGAATGTTTGGTAAGTGATGAGTTAAGCAAAGGTTTGAAGCTGACAGTGAGTTGAAGCCACAATGTCGCAACATAGATTACTAAGTATTGTGCAAAACTGACAGCAACAAGTTGCATGTGAAGACTATAATATGCTGCATGAGATAATATTTTAAAAGGGATGTCAATCTAAAGGCAATTAAGGTGGTACCTCTTCTGCTTCCCTCGAATTCATGTAGAGCAACTTCTCCGAGGTATAATAATATGTGCATAACAAGTATATACCAAAATATATAAGGATACATCTAACGTCTTCTTTGAGTCAAAATTAGAGAACAACGAATGTAAAATCTGGAACTATATATATATATATATGAGTAAGAAGAGTCGTTTCGTAAAGATGTAGACATACCGGTTGGTGGAACGTGAAGAACACGTTCATTACGCTGATACATATGAGTAAGAAGAGTTCTATTACATGCCAATACTTTTGAAAGAAGTATTAATATACCATAGCGTCGGTTGTCACACTTGCAATCGAAAGCTTTTATCGTACGAGAAAACTTTCAAAATAAATAAATCTTACGTTCATTACGCTAATTCCTAAGACCGATAACCCATCTACTACTAATAACTATTATAGACCTATTAGTTTATGTTCAACAACATATAAAATAATCACGAATATTCTGACAACAAGACTAAAATTAATATTGCTATTACTGATCCACCATTTTTCAAGGGGCTTTTATGCACAATGATTCATCCATGTTATTGCCCATAAAAGTTTTCATGTCATCAAATCTAAAAAAGGGAAAGAGTGTTTTATGGCCATAAAACTCATCATGGAAAAGGCCTATGATAGAATGGAATGACCATTCATTCTTGCCGTGCTTAAAAATTGCAATTAGACGGGCTCAAATATAGCAAAAAATAAAAGGGAATAAAGGAAGAAAAATAGACGTCAAAGAATGAGGGTGTGGGCCATGTCGATCGGCCTAGTCGATAATAACATCATCTTGATAGTATTATGACACTTTAGTTAAACTAAGTTCCCGGTTGTTCGACTTGGAACTAGAAAGCCTACGAGTACTACTTTCAAAGGTAATTTGAAGCTATACATCTTTGTAGTTGGCATGAAAGTTTAGATTAGTTGTCTTCTAGGGGTGAATCGGCCGAATTGACACGTCATGCTCGAGTGATCTTCAAATCACTGCTCTTCGACTAGTGGTCGTGCGTTAGTCATGTGCTCGAAAAAAGAACATTTGGCCAATCGGCCGGCACAATTCCCGAGGTGTTCTTCGTCTCCACTCTCTTATCTCAATCATTTTTCTCTTGACCTTGACTTCTTTGTCGTAGGGAGATCCTTAGTATATATGAGGTCATTCCATCGCAAATAGCTCCATATATTTCAGCTTTGCAAATGCAAGGATACCTGCAAGTACATAAACTAATTGGTAGATCTCTAAAGCACAAATAGGAAGGAAATAAGTTGATAATTTATATTATTATGCCCAAAATAAAATGAATGAAGAAGAATGAGGGTCAAAAAAGACGTTAATTTGAGTGATATCACGGTCTCGTCGATTGCAGTTGTTTGTGACATATGATATCTGGGTACGATAGGTTTGATTCAAAAGATTGATGTTTTCATCCATTTGAAGAACACTATGACTTTATTAGAAGTAGATTAAATTAGAAGCTTGGAAGCCTAAAAAAAGAAATTTCTTAAAAACCTTTCTCGACCGCGAAGAGAACAAATTCCGGCAAAAAAACAATTCTTTGGATCACAGATATAGTTGTTTGGTTAATGTTTATGTTGATGGCGGCCATGAACAAAGGTTTGTAGTGTTGATGAAATTCTCACCTCTTTTTGTTTTGTTAAACTGGTGGTTAATATTAGAGGTGTTGATCTCGTGGGTGAACCACAAGGATTGTTAAAGTTTTCTCAAGTTTATAGCGCGTTACTTTGTTGGTTGGTTTTCCAGAAATGAAGTCATAAAAGATAAACTCTTACGCTATAAGAAGGGGCTTTCTTATTGTTCATTCGTAGAAGAATGAACTAGAATTTGAGTTTCTCCAAGTTATGGCTCATACATTTTTTGAAAATTAGCAGATATGAGTTTCAAATTGCAACCAAAGCAACAAATCAAACAAAACGGAGGTAGTGACGGCGGCCGAGGAGAGATGAGGCATTGCTAGGAGCGTGATTGTTGTCGGATGGAGCATGACAATCGGCGTTGGAGCTATTTGCTAGTGTTGGAGCCGATGGAGAAGATGATTCGGGTGTGGCTGCGGGGTAAAAGGTGGAGATGTGGATGGGGAGGATTATGTCGGACACTTAACAAACATGTACAAGAACTTGATATTAAACTAATTTTTTTTATTTGCAACTCTAAACTGATGAGTTGAAGTTCCACACTATGGATGTGTTTGATAAAAGGATTATTTGGAGTTAGAGGATTATTTGAAACATTTGAAGGTAGATTAAATTGGGGATTATTTGAAGAAAAAAGACAAATTCCAACCAATTGCACTTGGATTATAGATAATTTGCGATTATAAATCCAAAATAATCTTCATATATAGTGAACAGACCCTTTATTTTGACCAATCAACACAAATATTATGTTTCATACTCAAGCCCCATTCAAAGATATGAAAAGAATAAATAGGTGAGACAAACTTGAAAACTGATTTACCTCAAAAAAATAAGTTGAACCCTCGAATCTCATTATATCATAATATAGGTTAATCGCATATGACCCGAAAATCTAAAGTAATCTCACCCGAAATGAGCCTAGAATTTCAAATTAGTCCGAACCAAATGACCGAGAACATAAACATTGGCCCGACGTAAAATGAGTTCGATGAACAAATTGTTTTACTTTTCAATTTTTTGTTCGATGCTTAACATGTACATTTCGAAAACCTGATTGACAACAAACCTGATCGAGAACAACTCCTAACGTGTATACATGAGAACAAATTCGCAATTATTATTAATTTTGTTACGAAGGTGTCATATCGTTTAATGTATTATTCGTAGTTGTTGTTGGTTGAGTAAATTATTCGTAATTATTGTTGGATTCCTAATTATTATTATTCGTAGTTATTATTAATTATGATATCTACTCTAAATCTCAACCTTTAATACTCACCATCCAACGATGTACGATTGTTCTCATGTATACACGTTAGAGTGTTCTCATGGGAACCACACCCTCTATATATATATATATATATATATATATATAGTTTGACTCTCATGTAAACAGTCCTTATAGTGTTCAATGAGAACAAATTGTATCCGTTAGATCGCTAAATAAATGAATGAGATTAAGCGATATTAAAAGATAAAAAAAATCATGTTATTAATGGAAGAAGATTCGCCGGACCTGAATCTATATATTCGGCGGTATAGTCACATATATTCGGCGGTATAGTCACATATATTCGGTGTTTACACGTTCACATACGAGTCAAGATATATATATATATATATATATATCGAAACAAAAGTAACCAGAATTCAAAAAATGGTTGAACTCTATTATATAATTTATATCTCACTAATCTGACAAAAAGTAATAAATCAAGAATCCAAACGAACCAACTTGATCGAAATGATAGATAACGCAAAATTTAAAAATAAAAAAGCCCAGTTTTGGCACACACAAGCCCGATTGAAGTATATGGCTAACTTTGAGCTCCTTTAAAATGGCCCAAAACTAACATAAATTGATCGGAACCACCCGATCTGCCCATTTGATGGCTCTACTCATCTTTACATAAACTAAATAAGACGTGTTTTCACAGTATCATTATTTATTAGAAGGCTAGAAAGATGATCGTAAGGTGTGCACGTGGAAACTTAACGTTCAAAGCTGGATCTTTTCCTATGTATTCATTTCTCTAATAAATATGTTTTTTATTTGATGTGATCACATGAGCAAAGAGTCAGCGAACGAATCCAACTCCTGCGCCTCATTGCTGTCAAAATCATCGTCCGCCTGTAAGAGCTGAAAGTATTCTCGGTAGAGCTTGTCCAGATGAGATGCATGGGGGTGCTCCTGTAACCCTAGGCCCATCACCTCATCTTCACCCGTCTTTTCGTCCATCATCATCGTCATCATCATTATATTCGTTTCTTCACCGGAGACATTACTCTCCAGACTAGCAAGGCTGTTATTTCTCTTAAATGACAGTGATGTCACCCTAATCGGCTTCGGAATATGAATCTTTTGCTTCTCTTCGTTCCTCTCGTTTTCCGTGTTATTGTTAGACCTTTTCTTCTGGTCCGGGTTGATGACCTGACGCTTCTTGCTCAAGTGCGTGTTCCAATAGTTTTTGATCTCGTTATCGGTTCTGCCTGGGAGCCTCCCGGCTATAAGCGACCACTTATTGCCCAACAATGCATGTAGCCTTATTATGAGGTCTTCCTCCTCGGGGGTTATGTTGCCTCTTTTTATGTCCGGTCGTAAGTAATTCATCCACCTTAGCCTACAACTCTTTCCGCACCTCAACAAACCTACACATTTGAAAGAAAATATATTAAGTGACAGTTTAATTAGAGGGGTGAAATTGAAAAACAGAATGGAAACAGTTAAGGAGAAGAAAATATATAGTAAGTTGTTAGTTACCGGCTTTCTTAGGCAAAGAACGCCATTGACCTTCGCCGTGTTGTTGAATATAGTCGACGAGTAAGGTGTCTTCATTGGGAGTCCATGGACCACGCTGCAATCCAATCTTAGCACAACATGGAGTTCTTCCCATCTTCTATTACGTACTATTACAATGTGTAATTCCTTAAGGTGTGAGAATAGAGAAAAAGAGAGTGAGCGTGTATGATTGAAGAACCTCCGCCGAGCACACGGCACTCACACCCTTTTAAACACTTCATCATCACATTATTGCATATAATATATTAATAGATCCTACATCGTTTGTTGTAAAATGAGATAAGATTTTATTATATGTTTATTGTAACCAAAAAAACAAACAAAGGCTTTGACTCCCGGTTGGTCCGGGTTTAGTGATGGTAAAGCTAATGCACCGTGTTGATTATTTTTCATGTGATGATATACTGTATTGTTCGACATAAACCACGTTTATTTATGTTGCAAAAGCATGCATTATGCGTGCTTCATGTTAAACAGTTTATTTATGTTTTTCGAGTATGGTACAATATTAAACTGTAGGACATGAATTATATATAAGTGCTCAACTGCCCTTCTGTATATATTTTATCTGTCATTCCCATGTCCCTAAAAATTTAATACACTATTTTCAATTTATCAATGATTTTGTGTTTATTTTCTTCTCCTTCGATAGTATTTAGATAGGAAATTCAATGAGGATGGAAGAATGGTGCATACAGTCGGTTCTACAAACTGTTTTGGACAATTGCTTAGTGCTTACTAATCATATGTAAGTAGACCTGTCCATCGGGTCAGACAACGGGCTTGGGTAAATTTCGGGCCGAAGTCAAAATTTTATCGAGTCAAAACAAGTCGGGTCAGTACATGTTTCGGGCAGGTTAGGATCAACCGAAATGGTCAAATATCGCGCCATGTTCCTCAAAATATCGATTAGCTGAAATTCCAATTATTTTGCTAAAGATTTTATATTTCATCCATATTTTAATATTTTTAAAAAAATTATAATTATTTATCGTAAGCTCTATCATTTGTAGCTTTTCATTTAGTTGTGAAAGACAGTGTAACCAAAAACACATTTGTATATACAGAGCTGGAAAAAGCTCTCTACCGTAAAAAATCCTCTGCAAAAAGAATTGGGTATCTCTACTAGTGTGATCCACCACAACGGTGTAGCAGTCACTTCCAGCCACCACCATGGCTAGCTTCTTCCTCCGGAGAATTAGAGAGAAGATGGAAAGCCTATTTTAAAAAAACAACGCAAACTCTATATTGTATGATTCGGATTGCAGAAGGATTGAATATGTAAATTGGTGTAGTCCACCACATCAAGCAAAACCTGCAAACTCCCTCCAGCCACTACAAGATGGCCTTTCGGAATCCTTCCGAAAACTGTAAGAACACAGATAATAGAGAAAGTAACAAGATTATAAAACCGTTAGCGTGTACAGAGTCGGGATATGAAATTTGTGTTCTTAATTCTGAAGACGCCCCAGATTATGACCGTTTAATGGCATTCCGAACTTCAGGATAAAACTGCACTAGATCCAAGTTCCGTAATGACCTTGAAAATCTGGAAAACAAGTTGCATTGCATTCTAATTTTTATGAAGAAAAAAGGGAGGAGACCTTTTGTTGTGTGCTGTATTGCGATTCCGAATGAGAGAAGGGGACACCTTTATATAGGCGAGCTCAAAGAACGTAGGAGATCTGCATTTTTAGCATACGCTTTGATTATGAGATTTGTAACTCCCAAATCTGCACATTAAATACAGATTTCAAATTTAAATCCAAAATCGTAACTCCGGATTTTCTTATTAAGGCATGCGATAATGGGTTTTGATTACGCAGTCTATTACGATATTGAGCCCAAAATGATCGCCTTGAGTGCCAACCCAACACCACAATTCCATTCTTGTCACGACCTAGCCTAGCCTTAGCTCGACTCAGCGCACGTGTGGTTGGTTAGCTACGCCCGCTCCCCATTGAAAATGGGTAGTGACCCAAAGTCCACGACCTTCAAACATTTTTCTTCCTTGTATGCTATAAGAGTTCTACTCCTTTTAGTTGATGTGGGATACCCACATTTTTGTCCCTTTTTCCCAAGTTTTGCATTGCGTACACATAACTTCGAACATCATTATCTCATTCACCCAAAATCCAATTTTTGCAAATAAGTATATTACGTTACGGTTTTCGCGGAGACGAAGTCAATGCTTCCGTTTTCTTATGTTGACGATGGCCGGAGTCCACCGGAAATTTGTCCGGAAAAACCCGGCGCAATACTTATTAAATTATTTGTTCCAAAAGTCCCTCACATGAGTAGAAATGATTCTAGACATAAAAATTTTAAACAAAAAGGTTTTGTTGAGAGTATAGTGGAAAAATCATTGCATCTGGAAAGGTAGCATTTTTTAGCCTTGAACCGCCTATACTAATAGTTATCCGATTTACTTGCCCGGGAGGTGACCATGATGTCTTGAACCAAATGTAAACCAAGACAATAACTATCACACATTTTCATCTTCTCATAGAACCAAATTCTCTATTTGTATTCATTTTGGGCTTGAACATGCCTCGTTAATCATGAGTGAACTTGGAGGATTTAGTGATGTGGGACCATCCTTAACATCTCCTACTATTCATAGAAAGCATCACTAGATCAAGAGCATTGAAGGAGAAGGAGTCTACATCATCTTCAAGTTCTATCATGCAAGATCTATCATTATAACAAGACCAAGATTCCTCCAAGAAGAGGTTGCTAGGTTACTGGTGTCAAGTACATCTAAGGAGACTCTACTTGTGTTTAACTCTTCTTTAGTTATAGCGATGACTATTGTGAAGGATCCGCACGTGTGTGAATATGATCAAGGAAGCAAGGAGAGTTAATGGAGATCTCGGCCCCATACCAAGCCAACCTAGATATTGATTAATCTCATTCGAGATTACTATGAATCTTATCGAGATTTAGATAAGAGTATAATTAGTTGTTTTATACCTTTAAGAGCTCTAAACATTCTAAATGTTTTTTTTTTCTTCGATCTATCTTATATTTTGTAGGATTAATTTAAGTCTTTATCTTTTAGGAGAATCTCGCCTATAAATACCCTAGGAAGGTCGAGATTATAGGTAAATTAGATTTTGATTATTGATCTCCACATACATTGTGAGATACTTGTTGCTTCATTTATGGAGTGTGTATTTAATTCATTCCTATTCAATCAAAAAGAGAGTCTTTGATTGAATCGTGGTGAGTCTTTGCTAGGCTATTCTTGTGTGTGTTTATCTTATTGAAGATCGGTTCTACTAGTCAAACTAGTATCTCCTTGTGCTTGTCTTATTTAGAAAGCTTGTGTTAGGTTGAATAAGGAAGGGGTAAGGTAACTCTTTGTTGAGGGTTTTGATCCAATTGGTCAAGGTACTTTGCAACTTTATATCTTGGTTCTATCTTCCTATATTTTCATCCATTTCAGTCCATTATCCATCTTATTTATCTATCCATTATCATCTGAAGAACCGTATAGGTGAATATAAAGGATATAAATACTCTAGAAGAGGGGTTGAATAGAGTATGAGAACTTTTCGCAAAAACCTATCTCAAGGCTTTGAAACTGATTTCAAGGCCTTGATGTCGATTTGTACTCTTTGTGACACAACTGGTTTTCAAGGGCTTTGAAAGTGATTTTAAGGCCTTGACTTCGTAAATCTACAAATCAACGTTAGTCACAATAAAGCAAGATAGAGTGCGGAAATGAAAATATCGACACGGTAATATGTTACGAAGTTCAGCTCTAACAACCTACGTCTCCGTCCTAGGGTTTCTTTGTCCGTAGGATCTAACTATCTATTATCTGCTTCAAAGAATCCTAGATACAACCTAGAAGAAATCACCTTCTTCTCTCACTGTAGCCAATGCTATGATCTAGTTCTAACTCTTAACGTAGCAATAATAGCCTAGTTACTTCGCAGAGTAACACACACTTGAGTATTACACTCTTTAGATATACCAATGAGGCTCTCGTGTTTTTCTCTCTCTAGGGATGTAAGCTTTTGTAAACTAAGAGGAAAAAAAACTTTTGGAACGAATGAAGATGCTTTGATCGCTTGAAGACTTAGATGTTTCCGTGTAAGCTTTTTATTGTTCTCTTCAATCATGATCTTCATTTATAGTCTTCGATGGAGAAGTCGACTAGCCATTGTGAAGATGACCGTTGTGATGTTCTTCCTTCTCCATAGAAAATGGTGTATGTTGAGATGAAGTAGCCGTTGTAGAATTTTCTTATCTTCTTCATCTCCTTGACGCACGTTGAGTCTTCTTCTCCAAGATCTTCTCTTGAAAGAGCCGTTGAAGATCTTGTCGTTGAAGTCCTTGTTTCAAGCTCCGAGATCTTCTTAGTTGTTGAGGATCTTCGGTTGAAGACATATTTCTTTGATAGCCGTTGAAGATCTTTGAGATCTATAAATGTTGGAGGAGATCTTCAATCTTGCGTCGGTTAAGATCTTTCTAAGATCCTTTTGTTGGGCGGAAAAATCTTCTCCACAATCCGTTGGAGATATTCATTGAGCTGAACGAGATCTTCTTGATATCTTTGTTTGAAGATCTTCTCTTGATCCTTTGTAGATTTGGTTGTTGAGATTGAATCTTATATTTTGAAATGTTCCTAGCCGATGTTTCCCTTGTAATGTCTTTCAAGGCTTCAGCTCTGATCCCTTAAAATGGTTGTCAAGGCCTCCATGTTGAACCTTTGAACTTCTTTTGAATCTATGCGTTTGTCCCTTGTAATGTGTTTCAAGGCCTCCGTTCATCCTTTGAAATGCTTTTCAAGGCCTGCACACATTTAGCAAACACAAAACTAAACCATGCAATCTAGAAATATAATCGATATTTGTTAGTATATAAACCGCTCATAATGTTAAGTCTTTCATCATCACATACGCAAATATATAACCAAGGTGGAGTTATCATCATCCATATTAACCATTCTCGTATTCTTTGAGTATTCATAAATCTCGCCCTTACCATTTAAATCTCGCCCAAGATTTGCACCAAGATTCGCTTTTGTCATGGACTTCAATCTAGATCAAGAAGTTGCGGCATCAACCCCATATCAAAGTGGTATTAGAGCTAAGATGGGGAGAAACTACATCTTTAAGATTGCAGTTTTATGACTTATAAGTGTGGCTTACTTTAGGATTTTCAAGCCATATATAGCCTTGAACTATCATGACTATGTAGTTAAATTGTTTTCCTTAACTTTCTTTGATCTTATATAGTTTCCTTTAGAGGAGCGAGTAGAGCTTATTGTAGAAAAACAAGTGGACATTGGCAAGGAGTTGCATGAGGAATCATGCAAGAGGATATAGGAAGAAGTGAAGCTAGTTGCGGCCAAGGCTAGTCTAGTGCGCAACGAGTTGCTACTCGATCCAAGAGATCTAGTGTGGTTGCAACTATGAAGAGATAAGTTTACACAGTATATCTAGTTTTCATCATCGAAGACGAGATATAGACCTCCAATAGAAATCTTGGCCCCACTAGTGAAGAATCTCACTAGAGATAATGACTGAGATTTGCTACTTTTGCAGATTATGGTGAAAATTTTTAAGGAAAATATGGTGCATAACTCGAAAGATTATCCATGAGAGAAGAGGAAGTTGAATTTTTCACCATGAGGATACTTGAGTCCGTTTGCATCTAGTGTTATGCATATTGATGTGCATATCGAGAGCACACGGATAAGGATGGCGGAGAAGTTGACATTCTCACCACATAGACGAACCAGTCCAGGAGCTACATACGGTTGACAATGACACTTATGTATTGAAGCTTCCAAAGGATTATAGCATGATTCCTATTTCCAATATGGAAGACTTGAGTACTTATGTAACTAGTGATGAGCATGGTGTGGATTGAAGGACAAATCCTTTTTAAGAAGGGGAGTATGCTGCAAAACCATCCTTAACATCTTCTGCTTTCATAGAACCATCACTAGATCAAGAGCGTTGAAGGAGAAGATGTCTACATCATCTTCAAGTCCTATCATGGAAGGATCTATCATTAGAACAAGACCAAGATCCATCCAAGAAGAGGTTGCTAGGTTACTGGCATCATGTGCATCTAAGGAGACTCTACTTGTGTCTAAGTATTATCTAGTTATAGTGATGTCTAATGTGGAGGAGCCATATGTGTATGAAGATGATCAAGGAAGCAAGGATAAAAAATGGAGATCTCGGCCCCATACTAAGCCATCCGAGATATTGATTAATCTCAGTCGAGATTATCATGGATCTTATCGAGATTTAGATAAGAGTATAGTTAGTTATTTTATACCTTTAAGAGCTCTAAACATTCTAAAGGTTTTTATCTTCTATCCTATATTTTGTAGGATTATTTTAAGTCTTTATCTTGTATGAGAATCTCGCCTATAAATATCCTAGGAAGGTTGAGATTATAGGTAGAGTAGATTTTGATTAATAATTCCACATACATTGTGAGATACTTGTTGATTCATTCACGGAGTGTGCATTTTATTCATTCTTATTCAATAAAAAGGAGAGCCTTTGGTTGGATCGTTGTGAGTCCATACTAGGTTGTTCTTGTGTGTGTTAATCTTATTGAAGTTTGGTGCTACTAGTCAAACTAGTCTCTCCTTCTGCTTGTCTTATTTAGAAGGCTTGTGTATGGTTGAAGAATGAAGGGTTAAGGTAACTCTTTGATGAGGGTTTTGATCCAATTGGTCAAGATTCTTTGCAAGTTTATGTCTTGGTTCTATCTTCCTATATTTTCATCAATTTCAATCCATTATCCATCTTATTTATCTATCCATTATCATACATATTAACCATGTTCTTATTTTGTGAGTTTTCATAAATCTCATCCCTACCATTCAAATCTCACCCGAGATTTGCACCGAGATTTGATTATGTTGTGGACTTCAATCTAGATTGGGAAACTACGGTAACAACCCCACATTATTTAGCCTCCTCGTTTTCCTAGACATGGCTCCATGTTATACTCACAAGGTGATTGACCATATCCACTATCTTGAATACGCTAATGGAATCATTAAAAGCTAACGCTTAACCTCAAGTCATACAGCTCGCACTATGCATCATCCTTGGAACTGGGCAGAGAAGTGAATTTCATAGTGCTCCACTCGATTCAACTTGGTTGGGTTGTCCCTTTGAACCTACATCGTGGGATCTCTAGTCACATAGATGGGGTTGTCCTTAAAGCATAATCTTTCGTCATAGGATTTAAGTCCATTCCTCTTTATGATTTAACCACTTGACCTCTTGACAAGCCTTTAGTAAATGGATGCGCAAGGTTGTCTACTGATTTGATGTAGTCTATCGGGACTAGTCTAGTTGAGATCAATTTTCCAATGGATTTATGTTGTTGTCTTATGTGACGTGATTTTCCATGATACAAGACGCTTAGTGCCCGGGCTATAGCCGATTGACTATCATAATGTACACTTATTTCCGGAATTCGGTTCTCTCACATTGAAATTTCTTCCAAAAAATTTCGAAGAAATTCGGCTTCCTCAGTTGTTTTATCCAAAGCAATAAACTCAGACTCCATCGTGGATATGGCCAATAGCGTTTGTTTGGACGATTTCCATGGCACACTGCACCACCAAGTGTGAATACATATCCACACGTGGATTTTAAGTTTTTAGAATCAGTTATCCAATTAGCGTCGTTGTATCCTTCTAGTACTACTAGGTATTTGTCATAGTGCAAACTATAACTTTTAGTATGACGTAAGTAGTTCAATACTCTAGTTATGCCTTTACAGTGTTTAAAACGTATTACTTGTGTAGCAACTTAGTACATTGACTGAATGTGCCAAGTCCGGGCGTGTGCAATTGGTCAAATACATAAGTCTTCTAATAACACGTGCATATTCCAGTTGTTACACCATCTCCCCCATATTTTTTGTCAGGTGAATATTAGGATCCACGGGAGTGGTTGCAGTCCCCATTGAGTAGGTTATAAATCCTCAAGAACTTTTTCAACATAATGATATTGAGACAAAATAAGTCTTTAAAAGTGTCTAGTGATCTTGATTCCTAGAGTGACACCCACTAATCTCATGTCTTTCATGTCAAATTTTCCACTAAGCTGTTCTTAGTGCGGTTGATCATGTCTTTGTTGCTGCCAATGATGAGCATGTCATCGACGTACAAACAAAACAAGATGTATTTATTAGGAGTAGTCTTGAAGTATACACATTTGCCGCTTTCATTAATGTTGAAACTATTGACATCATTATGTTGTCAAACTTTTCATGTCACTTCTTAGGAGGTTGCTTAAGTCTATATAGGGACTTTACAAGTCTATACGCTTTGTGCTTTTGTCCGGGAACAACATACCCATCGAGTTGTTTTATATAAATCTCCTCTTTTAACTCTCCATTTAGAAAGATATTTTTGACATCCATTTGGTGGATTTCTAGGTTTGATAATGTCGCTATTGCTATTAGCATTATTATTGTAGTTATTCTTGTTACCGAAGATTATGTGTCAAAGAAATCCAAGCCTTCTTTTTGACGGAATCCTTTGCACCGACCACAAGCCTATCCTTGTACGTCTCTATTGAGCCGTCGGTTTTCAAATTTCTTATGAAAATCCATTTGCACCCAAGTGCTTTGGTACCTTGAGGCAAGTCTACTAACTCCCATATGTGGTACTCCATAATGTAGTCTATCTCACTTTCTACCACTTCCTTCCAAGAATGTGCGTCAGGTTAGACATAACTTCATTATAAGTTCTAGGTTATTTCCCTAAAGAAAGACCATTTTGGACTCTTCACCAAAGAATTTCACTTTCCGAGACCTTTTGCTCCTTTGAGGTTCTTCCTCTTCAAATTATTTTTGCACAAAAGTAGAGGTGCCCTTATCTCGTTGTTCACGAGTTTGTTTAGGATACTCTTTATCTTTACAGGGATAGACTTTTTCAAAGAATGATGCATTCCTTGATTCCATTATCGTATTAACATGAGTATCCAATATATCCAATTTATGTACTAGAAATCGATAAGCACTACTATTGTGTGCATATCCAATGAAAATACAATCAATTATTTTAGGTCCAATGGTGACCTTTTTAGGAAGCGGCGCTGATACTTTAACGAGATACCCCCACACTTCGAGGTATTTGTACGAAAGTACGTAACCTTTCCACAACTCGTATGTTGTTTTTCCAATTACTTTATGTGGTATTTTGTTTAAGATGTAGTTTGTGGTAAACAACACTTCCCCAATATGTTTTGGGGTAACTCAGATTCCTGCAACATTGCACTCATCATCTCTTTCAGAATTCGGTTTTTGTGCTCCATAACTCATTAGATTGTGGAGAATAAGGAGTGGTTGTTTGATAAATAATCTCGTATTCTCTACAGAATACGCTGAATGGTTATCATATTCGCCTCCTTTATCACTTCGGATAATTTCTATGGTTCTACTAAGTTGGTTCTCCCCTTCCAAGTTGTATTCCTTTAATTTTTCCAAGGCCTCATCTTTTCTCTTTAATAAATATACATAAAATTATTTTATGCAATCGTCGATAAAGGTCACAAAATACTTTTTACCGCCACTAGTTTGTACGTATTTTATATCACACATATCCGTATGAATTAAGTCTCGAGGTTCAGTTATTCTCTCCACATGTGGAAATGAGGTTTTTATGAGTTTTGTCTATATGCAGACTTCACATTTATCTTTACTCAAATTGTATTTTGGAAATAGGTTCAAATTAATTAGTCTTTTTTAGACTTGTAATTCACATGCCCTAATCTTTCATGTCAAATATTAAAAGACCCAACAATATAAGCAATATGAGTTTTATTCATTAAATTTTCAGTTACAACTTTTGGGATGACTATCAATACATTCATTTTCATCATTCCATCATTTACGTAACCTTTCCTTATGTAAATCCCTTTCTTAGTGAGGGTTATCTTGTAAGAACCGATATTTAAATTAAACCCATTCTTTCTTAGTAGAGTTTTGAAAATTAAGTTCTTCCGGATGTTTGGAACGTGCATGACGTTGGTGAGGGTTATCTCTTTCTCGGACATCATCTTCAACACTATCTTGTTGTGGCCTTAGACCTTGGAGGTGGATGATTTCCCCATAAACAAAATCTCATCGCTCCCGTTCTTGACATACACAGTGAGCATACACTTGTCAAAACAGGTGTGGCGTGTAAAAGGAAAGGATGGCGAGAAGCCGCTCACTTATCACAAAAGAAAATAAGCTCTCTCCCAAGACCCTGCACCATAAAATCACTATCATGGCATCTTCACCAAACCCTAAAAAAATTCATTCTCGTTTCCTTAATAAAATCTATGGGTTGATATCAACGAAGTCATAGGTTGCTATCGAAGCATCGAAAGGGAGCGGTTTCCTTAGAGATATTGGAGACTCTGCAAAAACACTTGATGAAAGGACCGACCAACAAGGGAACTTTACTCCTTCAGCGGTGCCTTCATCAAGTGTTTTTGCAGAGTCTCCAATATCTCTATGTGAATCTTTGTCTCACATTGAGGATCTCAATACTAAACCTTCTGGAGATGAAGAATTCGATATTATTGCTCGTCTATTGCATCTCCTACAAAGGAACCGATGAAAAACTCATTAGAATTTGTTAAAGAGGTATCTCCGTATAAAGAAAAGAAAGATAAACAAGATAATGGGAAGACGATTGATGAATATATACGTCCCAATGATGACAATCTTGATATGTTCCTTGTTGATCCTCACCCAAAGGAAATTGACATGACTACGGCTGAAAACCACTAAAGCAAAGAATGAAATGAGTCCCCGGAACCGAAAGACGGTGAAGATAAAACGAGAACTTCTACACCTTATTCCCCGGAGAAAGTTTGTGTATCTATCTCCTCAGAAGATACATAAACAACACTACAAGATGAGATTCATCTCTCCATAGTAAGCATGCCCACGGGTTACGGGTGCGGGTAAGGGTCGAGGTGATCCTTACCCGTGACCCGGCGGGTCGACTCGCCAATGGACAATTTTTTTTTTAAAAAAAAGAAAATTCGAACCCAACGGCTATTTTAGCCGTTAGGCAAGGTAGTTGGCAGATCGACCTGTCCTTTTCTCTTTTTTTTTTAAAAAATTCGGATTTGAAAAAGTAGGGCCAACCCGTCGACCCGTCGGGTCTAACCCGTGACCCGGATGGCCACCAACCCGACGGGTTGACCTATTAGGCGGGTCCAGGTCAACCTTCCCGGACCCTTGACCCGGCGGGTCCGACCTGTGGACATGCTTACTCCATAGTAGCATCAAGAGTTGCACTAAAAACAAGTCGTGAACGAGTTGAAAAGCTTGCTATAACTCCAAACTCTTCACCAACAAAGAAAAGATTGACTCAATTTCAAGGTCAGGTTTCTAATTCTGAATGAGTTGATTCTTCCTCCCTATCACCTTCTTCAGCTCAATGAAATCATTTGGTAAAAGAGATAACACCAGATTAGGCTCAATGAAGCAAAGAAAATCTAGACTCTCTCATCTTGAAGGTGGTGATTTATCATCCTCAAAAACCTTCGTTGAAATGTTTGAAATAAAACTAGTTGATCAACTGATTGTCAATCTTAAACTACTAAAAATGTTTGGTCCGAACAAAACTTGCAACACCATCAAAACTCAAGGATGGAAGAACCTTTGGACTTACATAATGGTTATTTCTCTAACGGCTATGCAACAATTCTATTCTACGTTTGTTATCACTCTCAAGATCAATACCATCACACGGAAGACCGCTCATTATATGGGTGTCTATAATATGGACAGAGTGGAACATTCATTTACTAATACTAATCTTGCTAGTCTTCTGAATATATAACACGAAGGATATGATGAATATTTTGAAGGAAAATGACCCAAGGGAGTTAGAGGAACGAAGATTATGAAAAAATAAGCTGAATTGGATACAATGCCCCCACTAGTGATGTCTCTCGTATGTTGATGGGTATCATTCACAAGATACTTTATCACTATTTTATTTCAAATATTACACCACGCCTCGACCAAACAAATGTTAGTAAAAAAGGTACACACAATGATGCCTCACAAGCTTCTGAATAAGTATCATTTTTTTTTGAGAAGTTACGTATGTATTGAAGAAGTAGGGGAATACACAAGATACCTACTAGGCATAGAAGACAATCAAAAAACATTTATCATCTTAGGTGAATTCCTAGGATCTTAGCCCAAGCAAGAGAGTCTTGAGATCGATCCTTCCAGTGGGAAGTGGCATAGTTTTTGACAACAAGGATGGTGTTATTTGCAAAGACTATGGTAGTACAAGAGAAGTTGATGAAGATGTTGCTTCTTTCTTTTCAGGTGAAGTAGATGAAGGTAGTTATGATTGATATTCTGATTTGACAAAGGAGGTTGCGTCTAGGGGTTTGAGAGGCAAGCCAAGACCAAAGGTTAAAGAGGTAGGGAAGAGGAAGGGGAGACGTGTCCAGGTTGAGACAATGTTCATGACAAGGGTAGTATAGGTGTAGTTGGTCCAAAGATGAGATTCATCTTCAAGGAAGGGTTGGCAAAGTTTGCAAGTAGTAGATGGTTCCATTTTCCAGTTATGAAGCTTCTTAAGGGTTGGGAGTCTTTGGTGACTAGCAATCCAAGAGGTGAATCTGCATTTTGGGATATTGAGTCCGTGCCAAATGGACTTGCTCTAGGCGGAGATGAGGGAGTGGGTTTGGAAGAGATTGAAGGCAAGGGAGGTGGAGAAGGTGCTTTTGTAGTTTGTGATGGACTGGATGACATGGGTAGGGGTTCTGTTGGTGCAAAGCTCATCTTTGATCTTGATAACTGTATTCCAGATGAAGCTTCATGATGGGTTAGTGGAGGTAGTCCGGATTGTGTCATTCTTGATGATATTGTGAGAGATCCAGGAACACCAGAGGCTAGGGGTATTGTGAGCAAGATCCAATCAAAAACCTGAAAGTGTGGGAATCAAATGCAACAAATACTGAAAGTGTGGGAAATACGATGGATAAAACCTTAGCTCAGAAGATGGGCACACACACTTTGAAAAAGGTAATTGTGTCACGAATTTGAAACTCTAGGAAACTACAATCAGAAAATCCAAAACTGAAAAAAGTATTTTGATGGATATGAAAAGTTTCTTAATCCGTCCAAATGAGAAATTCTCTACGTTCTCAAAAGCATCTACTAGACAAATGGAACAAATGTTTGCTCTTAGCTATTTTGGTGACTCGTTCAAAATTTCTCAAAAGCACAATTTATAGGCAAGTATATGAATAGCGATCAACAAAAGCAATGAAGATTGTGTAAAGTTTTGAGGAGGAACTCGTAACAGTTATCCAATTCAGGGGGAACTTTTCTCTAAAAGGAATTTCGAAATCATTTCTTTCTAAAGAGGAATTTTTCTATGTATATACTTTTATTTATTTGCATAAGTTAATCTTTTATTATTATTATTATTATTATTATTATTATTATTATTATTATTACTTATGCTTCTGTTTTATGGGTTATTTGTCACCATCAAAAAGGGGAATTTTTTGGGTTCCGAAAGAAACTCATAAGTTTTGATGTATTGATGTCAACAAACAACTCTTTATAAAAGTTCTAATAAGTCTTTCACAAGTTTACTTTCAAGGACCTGACACAGAAGAAAGTAATCGTAGGTGCCTAATTGAATGTCGAACTACAAAAGAATATATGATGAAGTAAACAAGGGCATTGAGCTTCACAAAAGGCTAACTGAGGTGCACCGAGACCGGATGTTGCGCCAAGTGAAAGCTACGACAATCTTAAAGATACGATATGATATTATTGGAAACCTATTTTTATATGTGTAACACCCCAAGTTTCAAAACTCGGGGAGCTACTGGTTAGGACCTCACAATGGGTCTCGACCTTGGTTTAACAACAACATTACTTGGATCTTACAACAAGGCACAAATGTACTTAAAACAATTTCAAAAACATAATATTTTTACTGTATGAATATACACCTGTGACAGCCTTACAAAACATATACATATACATAACATGCATGCTGTAAGGAAGACTCCCCCGTCCCCATCTAATGAGTACGTGGACCCGGCTGACCATCCGTTCCAGATCACTCTGCAACTGTCTATCTCTACAAATCTACAACACGGATAAACCGTTAGCTAACAATCCAAATATAAGCATAATAAGGATAGCACAAACACACTCAAGATAACATAAAACAATCATCATGCTGGCACACAAACCGGTTATTATCTGTTCATTAAGTGAGTCACCTTATTCCATTTTACAGTTGTGGCACGAGAAATCTTAAGAGTTCTCGCCTCCGTTCCTTATCCAACTGGGTGTAGGTCTAGCTTACCTCCGCCGGTAGCATCACTACAAACCGAGTGTGGACTAGTCCCTAGAGAAACCCCCAACGCCCTCAAGCTAACTGAGCAGAATGCCACCGCCCGTTACTCTTAGGCCAAGGTATAGGTCGGTATATAAATATTACTAAAATATAACTATAAGCATCTCATTCACACACCACTACCATTATTCATACTCATATCTAGAAGTCAGCTAAGTAAGCCCAAAGGACTTACCTGAATCAGATCTCGACTCTCTTATTCACAACTCAATCTGTAACCGTATAACTCGGTTGCCTGTCAAAGGAGGCACGTGGGACAACACATTATCCCGGGGTACTTAGAAGTATAAAACTCCTAAGATGTACGATTCCATGTGCAAAAGTTATTACAGTGTTTATTTAAGGTAAAATGATTATTTTACCCTTAGTCCCGGAACTTCCAAAAACTCGGAATATGTACTTAAATTATAATTTGAGGCTAACTAACCATATTCTACTCCCTAGGATGATTTTAGGTAACAACTAGAAAAACTACCTATTTTCTATTTCCCGAAAAGTCACTAAAGTCCAACTACAGCTTCAAATATAAAATTCGAATAATCTTATAAAAATTCCGAAATAATTCCCTAGATCATCTATGATATCTCATCTACTCCTAGGAGCAAAAATTTCTTAAAACTGTTAAAGCATCACTTCTACAAAAAAATTTCTAAAGTTGGTTACAACACTTAAACAAACAACACACTATCTTAACTTTGAAAAATCATAACTCCTAAACTACTCGCTGTATTTATCCCAAATTTTGATATGTTCTACTATAAAATCTTATCTATAATATATCCAAAATTCAGCCACAAAGGAGATCAAAATCCTATTTAAAAATATCTCACAAAACCGAATTTCAGCACACCAGAAAAACTGCTTACGACTCAATCTTTGAAAAATCATAAATCCCAAACAACTCGATGGATTCGTCTCAAATTTTAATATGTTCTACAACAATATGTCAACTATATCATATCCAAAATTCAAGTCCAACAGAGATCAAAAGTGTATACAAAACTATCTCACAAAACTGCATCACATGCTGTTTTTCCCAACACTTAGAACTTTCAGCAAAAACAGAAAAATTGTTCAAGGTCCCAACTTCGAAACAACATAACTCCTCGACCGTTCATTTAATCTCATATTTTAACCCAGTAAACTACATATATCCATCTATGACCTATCAAAAATTCAACGGTGGATCTTCAACCTAACTCCTTAAAATTGATATACAAGATTGACCGTTTCAACTTCAAAACATTGAAGAAGACAACAAAAACTGGGCACATTGAGTTCATGAGGTTCTGGGTTTGATCTACACAGTCAGCTACTCTGCCACCTCAGCTGTCTTCTCACATATCCTAAAGTTCCATACCTAGTGACATATACATCCATCTTGCCTTTGAATTCATATTATGTACACTTAATTGGAAACAAAACTACTATCCTCTGCACTAGTATAACAGCAACACCAAGGAGCCCAGAAGCGCTTACCGGCAGCAGGTTGAAGAGGATTCGGACTTCTCGTGGTTGGTGCGTAACCGAACCGTCCTGGTTTGGTGTTCGTAAATTGGTACACACACTGCACTCCCTAAGTTCCAACAAAACCGACTTATGCTGTTGTTGTAAGATTTCCGAGAGGAAGGAAAAAGGACAGATGGAAACAACGATCTGCTCACTAGGTTGTTTACGGGGGAGATCGAGGGAACTCCGGTGATAGCCTGCCAGCGCCGCTGCGGTCCTCTGTCGGTGTGCTGCTGCCAGTCGCCAGTCGTCGTCGCCCCAGCCTTCCGTCTTGCAGTCGCGTATGGAGAGTGCTGAGAAGATCTGGGATTACTGCAAGTCTCGTACGGGATGTTTTACGGGTATGATTTGGTTAGGCTATTAGATAGATGGGTGATTAGGTTTTAATTAAGCTGAAGGGAAAGAGATTAGGTTAAAGGGGAACATAAGCAGAAGAAAGAATGGCTGTTGTACTCCATGGGATTGGGCCGGCATGTCATAGGCTGGAGTCACCTCGCCTGCTGGCTTCCCGGGCCGCAAGGAGTAGCAGCAACAGGCCGTCTCTTCTTGGGCTGCTCCTACCCGCCAGCAAGGGAGAAACAAGGCTGGACAGTTGAATCCAATAAGACACAACAATGGGCCGAAACAAGATAGGCTGATGTGGTCAAGGCCTTGTCAAAACGTGTTCTGGCCTTGTCATGGTCTCGTCTCAGCCTTGTCGAAATCTCGTCTCAGCCTTGTCATGATCTCGTCTAAAGTCATTGTTACGAATTAATTATAAGAATTAGGGTTTGATATAATTCTATCATTTTATGTGAATTAAATTCTACAAAATATGATAAATAATTATAAGAATTAGGATTTGATATAATTCTATCATTTTATGTAAATTAAATTCTACATAAAATGATAAATTATTATAGGAATTAGAGCTTGCTATAATTTTATCATTTTATGTGAATTAGCTTCTACATAAAATGATAAAATTTGTGAAGAAAGAATTGCTAGATAGAATGGAAAACCGTCAACGGCTTGAAGTCCGATTTGATTCGGAATTAAACGGAAATAAAAATTCCGGATATTACATCAGTACCCCCTTAAAATAAGTTTCGTCCCGAAACTTAGAACAAGGTACTTAATTAAACGACTTCCTTAAATAAACTGGTTTGTCCTAGTCTCACTAAATTTTTATTCGTTTCCTAAACTTCTCTAACCCTATCAAAGTGTAACGAAAAAAAACTGGTCGTTACATCAGATCCCCCTCAAAATAAGTTTCGTCCCGAAACTTAGGGTAAGACAATCCTGATCGGCCTTTAAGACACCAAATGGGTGTGTTTGATCCCTACACACTCGTCGTTTCCACATCTAAGTATCCCGCACATCAAGGTTACCAAAAGAACACATCACTGACTAAACACTAAGTCATGAAATAAACAAGCAATCAAACAATATCACACATACAAGGTCAAGCCCTAACTAGTCACTCCCGAGGTTACAACTATCGCTACATGGGTCTTTGAAAGGTTACGTCTCTTACTATCTCCAATCTTAGGTAGCCTTATCGGATTTTCATAAAACCACTAAATCTTAGATCTTTTCAGGTACTTAGATCACAAGCGTATGTTACCACGTTCTAGAGTGGTTACCGGATGTCTCACCGGTATCATCCGGCTCAACTGTCTAATCCTCTAATCTGATGACCTAACTCGTGTCTGGTAGATATCTCTCCAACTGAAATTCTCAAACTCAGTTCCCAAACTTAGTCTCCATGGAAAACTGAAGTTCTAGATCCTTTGATGACCCTACGGAAAATGATCTATTCAACTTTCTTCCCTTCGTTATGATCACTTGCTTCGAGCCTTCTGAAAATGTTCTGTCTACACAATCAGGTCAAAGGTCTTGGACATCCACCAACACTTACTAAGTGCTCAATGCTCTTCGTATCACGACCCACTTGGTCTTGTCTTTTAATATTACTCAGTCATCATGTTCCTCAGGTACGGAATCGTCACCGTTACCCTTTTCAGGTCTAACACTCGAGACAACTAAAAATCAAATCTAGTGGTCATCCTCTTTGTTCACCTGGCATTATTATATTATTTACAGATCTCTAATATATCGTTTGCTCAAACTTAGGTTTATCACGCATTTTCCAAGATCTTAAGTGACTTAGAATACGTCCGGAATGACGGTATTAGACACAAAGTGGTCTCCTAACACCGTTATTTGATCATGACTACTCAATAATTGTTAACATACCATCAGCAGTGCACTCTTTTATCTACCATTGTTACCAGCCCGATAGTATCCCCCTAACTCAAAACGCAACTAGGCTCTATTCCGACATAACATTACACATAAAATCTACTCCGAGATTATGCTTTCCTTCAGCACTGTTACTAGGTTGCAAGTATGCTCATGTCGCTTCTCTTTCTTATGTATCTTCGACTCAGGATGGTAGTTACTCACTTGGAGATTTCTAGTGCAGGACATGCACAATACTTTTTTTTACATCATTGATTCTTTCCTAATCCATCCTGGAAAACTCACTCTAGAGTATTCCATTAGTATGAAATTCCAAAACTACTTGTGTGGAAACATGTAGCAAAGCCGTCACACTTCACTCGGATACATAATAGGGTACCAGCCTCCTTCTATTACCTCTACATGCACATAAGTTTCCGTACAACATTTTTTTGTAACTCCACATAGCCTAACTCACGTTCCTTCCAACTAGGATGCACTTCACAAACTATCACCATCTTAAACTCGACACGACATCCCTCAACACCCTTGAGCTTCTTGCTCTGTGGGTTAGGACCCACCACGCTTCCGCTGCACTACTCTGATTATCCTGTTGTCACTCATTAATCCTAAGGACCTTTTCTGTAAGTATAAAATGATTGACCTCAAAACTCTTTCTTCCAATTACACCATGAATCGTATACGGATGAAGTACCAAGTACCTTCTTTATTTGCCTTAAGAAAATAAAACAACGATTAAAAACAACTTCTTCCGCTTACTTTCTTAATTATTCTACCACGGATCCAAACTCCCTGACTTGACCGGATTTTGATCTTAACTGGCCAAGAAGTAACCCTTAAAACGTTTCTCTTTATACCTTTAATTCATCCAAGAAGGTTGTCGCTGCCTACTTAAGGAAATCCTCTAAGGCGTCGGTACAACTACCCCATAGATCCACCGTCACAAATATCTCTTCTTAACGGCGCATAACTCGTCAATACCAAACAATACTTGCACGTCCTTGGTTGACATCTGTCAGTCTATAATTGACTTATCTCAATTTCATACCTCTACTAGTATTAGACTTTTGGTGCACATCACCTACTAGATTAATCCTTTTATCCTTCTTTAGTTCGTCTTATCTTTCACTCTTCTGCTTCCTTTGGGACAACCCTCTTTCTCAAGTCTCACTGTGCCATTCACCGGATGTCAAAAGTCGTTCCTAACACTCCACGATAGATGGTAAGCGTCTTGAAGTTCCGATGACTTTTAATTACCTCCCAATTGTAGTCCCTTTACAGGGACCGTCTATGTTGATGAACTATGTTCTGTCATAAATGGGGGTTACCCTGTACTCTTGAGTCCACCACACGAGTCTCACATGTAACGCCCCAAATTTTTGGCGCGTTTTCGTTTGTTTTTATTTTTATTTTTTCGACTTCTATCGATATTTTATTAGATTGAATATTTTATTAAAGTATTTTAAGACGTAAAATATGTTTCCCGAGTATATTTATAATTTTGGATACCGTATGGCTATTATTTTATGAAACAATTCAAAAAGAATTTTCCGATTCAATAATTCCATTCTGAATGCTTTTGATCGAGTGTATTCTATTACTTTTTTTTTTTCATTTCATCTTACTTTATTTTATTTATATTTTTCTTTCTTCCCTTACCCAGCGTGATGATAGTTGTGCTCTGATACACGTCTTCGACTCTCTGTGAACCTGCAACCTCCTTGTTTCCCTCACCTTCCCTCTCTCGTTTCCTCGCCTCACACCCCCTGCTACTCTCTTCCTCAGCTCTCAACCTCATGTGAGCCTTCAGCAACTCCCCTCTTCCCTTCTCATCTCTCCACACGTGAGCAGCTTCCTCTCTCTCACTCTCGAAGCCTTTGCCGTCGCCTGGAGCTGCAATTGCCGGACGGCCCCACCTCGCCTCGGCCTAGACCCGCCGACGCCAGAGAAGGGCCATTGCAGACTCCCCCTTTCACGCTCTGCTGGAGAAGCCGTTCCTCCGCCTCCCTGTTGTTCCCCATCGAGCCGCTGTTGCACCTCCACGAGAAACCCAGGAGAGGAATTGCCGCCCTCTCTGCGCCACTTCCGTCTCGCCGCCGGAGAAGGAGCCCAAAAGGCCGTTGAGAAGCGTTCCAATCGGGCCGTTGACCCCCCTCTACCGTCTCGCCGCCAGGGAGAGCCGAATCCACTCTCCCTTTCCCACTGGTGGTCGCCACCGACCGGAGACCTAGGAGTTCGGCCGCCATCGATGACCTGCTCCGCCTGCGCAACCGCCTGGTGCTCGTTCTTCTCGCCTCCCTCTATCGCGTTGCTGAAGGTTGAAGAGCCTTATTAGGGCTTTCTAATTCGGGCCCCTTCCTTTTGAGCTATTTGCAAATTGTAACCCATTGTTTGAATTTGCAGTTTGTAACCCAACTTTTGGAATCTTGAAATATTACCCTTGCTGGAATTAAACTACAAGAAATAGCCCAAAGATTTATTTACAATTTATGACCCAACTTTTATGATTTAACTATTGGGCACTTTGTTGGATTTATTTCGGTTTATGACCCGAAGACTTAATTATGGTTTATGACCTAGTTTCTAAAATTGTATAAATTGCCGGAAAGTGTTTTTAAGATTTTAAACTCGGATTTAATTTATGGGGGGTTATTGTTATAGTTTTATATACTATGTAGTATGTCCAAATTTAGCGTTATGCTAAATTTGTTTGGTTGGTGATAGGTTCGGAAGCACCCCATTTAAGGCCAACGAATCCATATCGACATCCATAGATCGTCTTCCGTCTTTTGACGTCACGTGAGTACCCTCTCCCCCGAGCTTATGATCTTACTCGATTTAGTTATATTTAGTATTAGTATCATGCTAGGATGGATCTAGCATAACTTAGAGTTAATGCCAAGTAGTGGCTTTGAACCTTAGGTGAGTTTCGAGGTTTTGATATTGTTTGATGGATTGATGTTGATTCTAAGCTTGAGGTGTTGGTTATCTTGTGAGGTTGTTATAAGGCTTTAAGTTATATGGTTGATCTTGTGAGCGTTTTGAGGCTCGAGGTGGGGTTGTATGATCTTATGGGATTTTGGAGTTTAGGTTTGGCTTATCCTGGTTGCGTTGTGAGTGATGATATTGCGAGATCCGAGGGCTTAGAAGTCTTAGGACTTCTAGCTTCTGTTGAGTGTGATGTGAGCATGAGGGATTCTAGGATGCGGTCCTAGAATTGAGAGTCAAATGGTCTTGCTTTGACCATTTGTATAGAAGTCTTAGACTTCTATTGTGAGAGTGTTGTTTTGATATAGTTATCTTCTTGTGAGCAGGTTATGGTCTTCCTCCCCTAAGGAAGCGAGAGTGTTGTGAGTTGAGTGTGATGTCGAGGTAAGTCCTCGGACTTACTTAGCTCGTATTCTTTGTATTAGCATTATTGTGTGTTGGGTGGTGTGTGTTTATTATTTTACTGTTTATAACAACTAAACCGGAAATAGGATTACCGACCTTTATATTATTTGGCCCAAGTGTATGATAACGAGTGGTGACATCACTGCCTGGCTCCCGTGAGAGCTAGGGGGATCTCGGCGACTGGCCCGTGCTGGTTAGACGGTCGGAGTCATCCGACCGTTCCATTGCAGGAAGAAGGGACCGAGGCGAGTTTCGGAGGATTCTCGTGTCACAAAAGAAGTTGAACTAGAACGGGATATGACTTAATAAATAAAGATAATAAACCGGATTTGTGTGCTTTCAGTATGTTGTGTGACTATGTTGAATTAATTGTGTTTGTGCCCTTCCCTTTAATTCTAATGCTTCGAATGTGAGCTAACGGTTTTATACCGAATGTTGTAGTTTGCCTTGCAGGTTAGGAATGCGGTCGAGAGATCCGGAAGAGTGGGCAGCCGGGGTTCCGTACATTTTAGGAGGGGTTTTGGTTAGAGTCGGGTTGTGTTTTGTTCTTCGGTTATTGTGTTTTGTATGCCACGTGTATGGCGTTTAGTCTTTGTTTTGTATCTCGGCTGAAGTCTTTTGGTTGTTCGGTTTCGGGTTTCTTTGCATTGCATAAAAATGTATTTCATTTTGGCCTTTATTTGTGCCTTGTTGCAAGATCCGGTGAAATTGTTGTCAAGCTAAGGGTCGGGACCCACTGTGAGGTCCCAACCCGTAGCATCCCGAGTCCCGCGGATTCGGGGTGTTACATCACAAGCACAGGTTCCTTAATCGGCGTTGTTTGTAATATTTCCTTCTAAATCTCTATTGACTATGTTACATGGATTCGATCCTTTCGATACTGGTGTTGCGATTCTTCTTAAAATTCTTATCTTGAAAGAAGACAAAACGTCTTCAGGCTTGTGAAGTCTACCTTTCGCTCTTACATTAAGTTGTAATTCTCCATTCTGTGTTAATTGTGATCTGTCAAAATTTCCTTGACTACTAGGTAAACAGTTGCTCACAACAATCCTTTTATACTTCTTTAGTTTGTTCTACCTACCACCCTTCCGCTTCTTATGGGCTAACTCCATTTCTCTAGTCCGATTGTGTCATTCATCTGGCTAAATAGTCGTTTCAAGTTTCCACGATAGCTTGCAAGCGTCTTTGAAATTATTATGGCCGAAATGATCATCCACTTGCAGTTCCTTTTGCATGGACCATCTGTGTTGGTGGCTTAGGTCCCGTGATAATTCGGGTTACCCTGGATTCTCGAGTCCAGCAAGGAGTTCTCCCATACCCCTTTTCTTCACTGATGTTGGTGGTAATATCAACTTCTTACATCTTCGAGGAGGTCAAAACCTCTCCACATTTATGGGGTCTGCCTTTTCGCTTTTACACTCCATTGTAGGTCTTCATTCCGTGCACCTTAGATTATCACACCCAGATTGACACTCTGTCTCTTCTGGTTTCTAATGCCCATAATGGTCTATGGGGCATCCACCTCGATGGTAATGTCCTTGATTCCGCAATCTTGGTTGTACTCAATTCTACTTGTCTCGTTCCAATATTGTTATCTCTACCCCGCACTCTTGTAGTCTCTTGCATGGTTCTTATAATTCATCTCTCGGCTTCATACAGCCAAGTCCCTTGTATGACTTTTTATTCCTTCTATCTAAGCTGACTCAGGAATTTCTTACTCATCTGATTGTGCTTGTGGTAAAAATGATCTTCACAACTTTACTTCCTTGCTCACCTGATCTTTGGATGATTTGTAAGGGTCGCCAAGCAGCCCACCCGAGTATAATACTCAATTCAAGGTGCGATTCCATTGCCTCGTGATGAAAACTCTTCAAGTCCGCTACCGATTTATAATGAGGCGATAATCGCTTCATTATATCACAACTAAAGGATACAAAATATCTTTTAGGATACTAACATGCTATACATATACATATATATAATAATACATTAGAACATATCGATATAAGTCTATATACTAACTAACACACCTATCATTCTAAGTTGCAGAGATCCACGGAGAGCGATGGTAGTCCAGCGTACTACTAACCCACAACCCGACTATGCTCGTGTAAAAAAAAAACATAAATCCGTTTTGAAAATTTTAGACCCCTTTCGGGTTCTAGTTATTTTATACAATCGGTCTTTCAGAAGATTTCAAGTGCCATTGTTGCCAACCTCGCTCTGATACCATATTGTAACACCCCAAGTTTCAAAACTCGGGGAGCTACTGGTTAGGACCTCACAATGGGTCCCGACCTTGGTTTATCAACAACATTACTTGGATCTTACAATAAGGCACAAATGTACTTAAAACAATTTCAAAAACATAATATTTTTACTATATGAATGTACACCTGTGACAACCTTACAAAACATATACATATACATAACATGCATGCTATAAGGAAGACTCCCCCGTCCCCATCTAATGAGTACGTGGACCCGGCTGACCATCCGTTCTAGATCACTCTGCAACTGTCTATCTCTACAAATCTACAACACGGATAAACCGTTAGCTAACAATCCAAATATAAGCAGAATAAGGATAGCACAAACACACTCAAGATAACATAAAACAATCATCATGCTGGCACACAAACCGGTTATCATCTGTTCATTAAGTGAGTCACCTTATTCCATTTTACAGTTGTGGCACGAGAAATCTTAAGAGTTCTCGCCTCCGTTCCTTATCCAACTGGGTGTAGGTCTAGCTTACCTCCGCCGGTAGCATCACTACAAACCGAGTGTGGACTAGTCCCTAGAGAAACCCCCAGCGCCCTCAAGCTAACTGAGCAGAATGCCACCGCCCGTTACTCTTAGGCCAAGGTATAGGTTGGTATATAAATATTACTAAAATATAACTATAAGCATCTCATTCACACACCACTACCATTATTCATACTCATATCTAGAAGTCAGCTAAGTAAGCCCAAAGGACTTACCTGAATCAGATCTCGACTCTCTTAATCACAACTCAATTTGTAACCGTATAACTCGGTTGCCTGTCAAAGGAGGCACGTGGGTCAACACATTATCCCGGGGTACTTAGAAGTATAAAACTCCTAAGATGTACGATTCCATGTGCAAAAGTTATTACAGTGTTTATTTAAGGTAAAATGATTATTTTACCCTTAGTCCCGGAACTTCCAAAAACTCAGAATATGTACTTAAATTATAATTTGAGGCTAACTAACCATATTCTACTCCCTAGGATGATTTTAGGTAACAACTAGAAAAACTACCTATTTTCTATTTCCCGAAAAGTCACTAAAGTCCAACTACAGCTTCAAATATAAAATTCGAATAATCTTATAAAAATTCCGAAATAATTCCCTAGATCATCTATGATATCTCATCTACTCCTAGGAGCAAGAATTTCTTAAAACTGTTAAAGCATCACTTCTACAAAAAAATTTCTAAAGTTGGTTACAACACTTAAACAAACAACACACTGTCTTAACTTTGAAAAATCATAACTCCTAAAGTACTTGCTGGATTTATCCCAAATTTTGATATGTTCTACTATAAAATCTTATCTATAATATATCAAAAATTCAGCCACAAAGGAGATCAAAATCCTATTTAAAAATATCTCACAAAACCGAATTTCAGCACAACAGAAAAACTGCTTACGACTCAATCTTTGAAAAATCATAAATCCCAAACCACTCGCTGGATTCGTCTCAAATTTTAATATGTTCTACAACAATATGTCAACTATATCATATCCAAAATTCAAGTCCAACAGAGATCAAAAGCGTATACAAAACTATCTCACAAAACTGCATCACATGCTGTTTTTCCCAACACTTAGAACTTTCAGCAAAAACAGAAAAATTGTTCAAGGTCCCAACTTCGAAACAACATAACTCCTAATCCGACCGTTCATTTAATCTCATATTTTAACCCAGTAAACTAAATATATCCATCTATGACCTATCAAAAATTCAACGGTGGATCTTCAACCTAACTCCTTAAAATTGATCTACAAGATTGACCGTTTCAACTTCAAAACATTGAAGAAGACAACAAAAACTGGGCACATTGAGTTCATGAGGTTCTGGGTTTGATCTACACAGTCAGCTACTCTGCCACCTCAGCTGTCTTCTCACATATCCTAAAGTTCCATACCTAGTGACATATACATCCATCTTGCCTTTGAATATATATTATGTACACTTAATTGGAAACAAAACTACTATCCTCTGCACTAGTATAACAGCAACACCAAGGAGCCCAGAAGCGCTTACCGGCAGCAGGTTGAAGAGGATTCGGACTTCTCGTGGTTGGTGCGTAACCGAACCGTCCTGGTTTGGTGTTCATAAATTGGTACACACACTGCACTCCCTAAGTTCCAACAAAACCGACTTATGCTGTTGTTGTAAGATTTCCGAGAGGAAGGAAAAAGGACAGATGGAAACAACGATCTGCTCACTAGGTTGTTTACGGGGGAGATCGAGGGAACTCCGGTGATAGCCTGCCAGCGCCGCTGCGGTCCTCTGTCGGTGTGCTGCTGCCAGTCGCCAGTCGTCGTCGCCCCAGCCTTCCGTCTTGCAGTTGCGTATGGAGAGTGCTGAGAAGATCTGGGATTACTGCAAGTCTCGTACGGGATGTTTTACGGGTATGATTTGGTTAGGCTATTAGATAGATGGGTGATTAGGTTTTAATTAAGTTGAAGGGAAAGAGATTAGGTTAAAGGGGAACATAAGCAGAAGAAAGAATGGCTGTTGTACTCCATGGGATTGGGCCGGCATGTAATGGGCTGGAGTCACCTCGCTTGCTGGCTTCCCGGGCCGCAAGGAGTAGCAGCAACAGGCCGTCTCTTCTTGGGCTGCTCCTACCCGCCAGCAAGGGAGAAACAAGGCTGGACAGGTGAATCCAATAAGACACAACAATGGGCCGAAACAAGATAGGCTGATGTGGTCAAGGCCTTGTCAAAACGTGTTCTAGCCTTGTCATGGTCTCGTCTCAGCCTTGTCGAAATCTCGTCTCAGCCTTGTCATTATCTCGTCTAAAGTCATTGTTACGAATTAATTATAAGAATTAGGGTTTGATATAATTCTATCATTTTATGTGAATTAAATTCTACAAAATATGATAAATAATTATAAGAATTAGGATTTGATATAATTCTATCATTTTATGTAAATTAAATTCTACATAAAATGATAAATAATTATAGGAATTAGAGCTTGCTATAATTTTATCATTTTATGTGAATTAGCTTCTACATAACATGATAAAATTTGTGAAGAAAGAATTGCTAGATAGAATGGAAAACCGTCAACGGCTTGAAGTCCGATTTGATTCGGAATTAAACGGAAATAAAAATTCCGGATATTACAATATGTATGGACAAGATTCTCCGTAGGACCTATTTCTATCTTGTAAAGCGTATCTTAGAAACATATCTATTTCTAACATTTGGGTATCTTAGGATCTTTTATGATAGGAAAGGATATATGTGACATTATCTATTCCATGGACAAAGACGATAATATGGAACAAGATCTTTCATTTTAGGGTTAGTACGCTATAAATACCCCTAGTGATATTATACTGGATCATGTCTTCCCAAAATATTTTCATTATGTAAACACCTAGCTAAGTGAGTCCATTGAACGAGCAAAGTTGAAGATGAAGTCCGTGGTAGACGAAGACAACATGAGTAAAGTGAAGGCCTTCATTGAATAAGGTTGGAGTTTAGAGATTCAAGAGTCTTAGGACATATTAGGACCGTTTTCTTCTAAGGGGAACTTTTTCTATCTATATGCTTTCATTCATAAGTTAATTTTTTTTTAAAATTATTTATGAATCTATTTTATGGGTTATTTGTCATTATAAAAAAGGGGATTTTTTTGGGTTGCGAAAGGAACTCATAACTTCTGATGTATTGATATCAACAAAAAACTCTTTATGAAGGTTCTAATAAGTCTTTCACAAGTTTACTTTAAGGGAATTGACACAAAAGAAAGAAAAAATAGGACCCTAGTTGATTGTCAAACTACAAAAATAATATATGCTGAAATAAACAAGGGCGTTGAGCTTCACAAAATGCTAACCAAGGTGCACCGAGACAGGATGTTGCACCAAGTGAAAGCTACCACAATCTTGAAGATATGATATCATATTATTGGAAACATATTTTTTATTCATGGAAAAAATTCGCTAGAGGGCGATCTTGTAAAGTGTATCTTAGAAACATATCTCTTTGTAACAATTGAGTATCTTAGGATCTCTTAATGTAGGAAATGATATCAATGACATTATCTATTCCTTGGCCGAAAACGATAATAGGAAATAAGATCTTTTCATTTTAGGGTTAATATTTTATAAATACCCCTAAGGTTGTTATAGTAGATTAACTCTTCCGAAAAAAAATTCATTATTATAAACACCTAGTAAAGTGAATTCACTAAACGAGCAACGTCGGAGTCAGTTTGATGATGAAGTCCGTGGCAGACAGAGATGAAGACGACATCAATAAAGTGAAGAAAAGTGAAAGCCTTCATTGGATAGGGTTGAAGTTTAAAAACCGAGGAGTCTAAGGAGATACTAGGACCGATGAATGAATGTTCCAGCAAACCTATCAATAAAGTTGTGTGAAGAGTTGAAGTCCTTGCTAGTTGAGTACTAGTCATACAAGAGGTTTTAATCTCGATTGACTAGTTGGTCAATTAGGGTTTCCACTCTAAATCTTGTCTCTTAACGCATTTATTGTTTTTTGTGTTATCGTTATTATTGTAACACCCCAAATCTGTGGGACTCGGAGTGCTACGGGCGGAGACCTCACAAATGGGTCCCGACCCTTAAGCTGACAACAATTTCACCGGATCTTACAACAAGACACAAATAAACGCGAAAACTGAAATACATTTTAATGCAAATGTTATGTCCCCGGAAATAAACAACAACAGACTCCAGCCGAGTTTATAACCCCAAGACACAAACATCAAAGCATAACAATATACCATATATAAAACACATGACTCAACTCCCAAATCCATACTACAATGTACGGACCCCGGCTGCCCACTCTTCCGGATCTCTCCGCTGCATCCCTAACCTGCAAGGCAACTACAACAATATCTGTATAAAATTGTTAGCTAGCATTCAAAGCATTAGAATCATGGTATTGGTGCGCACACACATACATAAGGCATCATAACACACAACATGATCTAAACACGCAAGTCCCCTTTCACCAGACGGGTTGTACTTGATGTGAATCAGCATCACCCGCTGGACTGGTCGCAAGACACCTCCCAGTCGCCCCATTTTGGACTGGACAAGCGGTCACCGCCCGTTATCATACACTTGGGCTAAATATCAACATATACAGTTGGTGGTCCTATTACCGATTTAGTTGTTATAACATAAAAAATAAACACACACATAAACAATAAACACACACCACCAAACACGCATCGAAACTAATACGGAGAATACGAGCTAAATAAGTCCAGAGTTTTACCTCGTCCGAAACACTAACTCACGCAACACTCTCGCTTCCCTAGGGAAGAAGCCTACAGTCTACTCACAACAAGATATCTATATCAACAACTCGCTCAACTCAAGAAGTCTTAGACTTCTACACAAATGATCTACGCAAGCTCATTTGACTCTCATTGTAGGATCACATCCTAGAATCCCTCATGCTCAACCACACTCAACACCAGCTAGAAGTCCTTAGACTTCTAGACCCTAAGATCTCTAAAAAACATAACTCATAACATATACTAGGATAAACATGCCTAGTCTCAACAATCTCATTGGTATCAACACTATGCTAGGATACGCATATCCTATCCCATAAACTCAACAACCATATAATGACAAACTCAAGCCTCAGATACTCACAAGATCAACCAAACACTCAACGTCTTACAACAATCGACAATCCTCAAAACTCACCTAAGGTCCAAACCACTACTTGGTATTCACTCTAAGTTATACTATATCCAACCTTATATGATACTACTAAACATAAATAGATCGAGGAAGAAGGTACTCACACGAGGTCAAAGACGGAAGATGATCTACGGATGTTGTAAGATCCTAGGTTTTTGCCTTCACCGCCCCTGCGGTGAAGAGGGCCGCCCCTGCGGCTGTGAGATCCGCCCCTGTGGATCGTACGACAGATCACGCCAATCTGTTTTCGTCGTTTTATCTTTCTTCCATAGATAGAATACCCGATATTCTATCTTATGGGCCGGTTTCCTTGTTTTCTTTCTAACCCTAGACGCCCTTTCCGTCTAGCATTCCAACCCTCCTATATATTCTCTTCCTTCTCTCCTTTTTCCCGTTCCTTGCTATCGCCTTCAAACCCTAGAGAGCTGCAGCCGCCCTTTGCTTCCTGCAACTTCGCTGAACGTGTAAGTTCATTCCTTCTTGGTTCTTCCTCACGTTCTTACAGTGCTGCATGTCTTCTTCTATTTTGGTTTCGCCCTTGCGTTCCTTTCTTTTCTTCTTCTCCAATGATCAAGCATGAGCCTTGATTCTTGTGGAGTATTCCGTTGTTGACCTTTCGTTGTTCTCAGGCTCTCTTGAGTTGAGTTTTGACGTGTTGGAACCAAAGGTTCGAGCTTTGGTTGCCCTTGCTGTGAGATCTGTTGAAGAGAAGCCCGACAATAGCTTTTGACGAAGATCCGCCCCTGCGCCTACATAGAGCCGCCCCTGCGCCTCTGTCACAGCCGCCCTTGCACCTACATAGAGCCGCCCCTGCGCCTCTGTTCAGCTGCCCCTGTGCATCTGTCTAACCGCCCCTGCGGTTTCTCTGCAGTAACTCCAGTCTTTGGTGAGTTGCTTCCTTATTTCCTTTCCTCGTTCTTTCTTTCATTTCTTGTGGTTGTTCCTTGTTCCCCTGAGTTGTTGTAAGACTATGGTTGAGCCCTTAGCATGTGTTGATCTCTTAGAGATCTTTGAGACTAGAAGTCATAGACTTCTAGCAACCGTTCAATTCCTGATTCGTGTTGCTTGTTCGTACATGCTTTCCTTGCTCCTTTCCTGAGGGAAACTGAGCTTCCTTGTGTGTTTCTGAGTTGTTCGCTGAACTCTTGTGTTACCTTCGTGTGAGGTAAGTCCCTTGGACTTACTTAGCTTCATTCCGCGTGTTAGTTGGATTGTTTTGGCTTGTTTGTGTTGTTATCATGTTTATAACAGATAATTGGAAGTAGGATTCACCCTTTGTTAACCTGAATTGGCCCAAGTGTATTATAATCGGGCGGTGACCACTTGTCTAGTTCTACAGGAGACTAGAATGTGCTCTTGCAACCCAGACCCGTTGGTAACGGATAGTACTGATCTATTCCTATTGGTAGACGGAAGCGGAGGCGAGTTTCGGGAGATTCTCGTGTGACAAAAGAAGTTGAATTAGTAATGGATAACCTTAATGAAAGATAATAACCGGTTGATGTGTAAGCATGCTATGTGTTTTCTTTACCTTATGTATGCTTGTGCCTTTACACTTTTGCTTATACCTAGAAAGTTAGCTAACGGTTTATACCGTCGTTGTAGATGTTCTGCAGGTTCAGGATGCTGTTGAGTAATCCGGATGGTGTGGTCAGCCGGGGTTTCCGTACATTATAGGACGGGATCGGGTTTTTGTTTTTCCTTTGTTGCTTCCCTTTTGTTATGAACCCGGCTGTGGAGCTTTTGTGTTTTCTTTTGGTTTGAACCTTTGGTTTTATATTAAGTTTTGGTTTTCATTCGTCCGTGCCTTGTTGTAAGATCCGCTTGCTATTGCTACTTTGAGGGTAGGGACCCATTGTGCGGTCCTAGCCCGTAGCGCTTCAATTTCCTAGAACTTGGGGTGTTACAATATGGTATCAGAGCGAGGTTGGCAACAATGGCAATCGAAATCTTCTTCAATTCGGATGGATAAATAAATAGAACCCGCAAGGGGTCTAACGTTTTAAAAAGGGGATTTTTGTTTTTTTCCTTTCGGTCTGGGTTAGATGTACGGGCGACCACCACTACCTCCGCGGATCTCAGCAGTGTAGTTTCTTATATGTTGGCCTTTATATGCACTTTTCTTGGATTATGCTTTAGTTGTAGCGTGACCTTATATCTATATATATAGTCTTATATATCTATCCTTATAGCAGATGACACGCACTAGGGCTACCGCTGCTATAGGGCGAGGAAGGGGTCGACCACCACTTCCACCTGCCATCCGTGGACGAGGACGTGCAGGAAGACCTCCACTAGCTAGAGGTCGGGGCCAAGCCCCAGTTGCTGATCCGCCTATCGCTGAGGCATTTGCTGAAGAGGTTGCCGAGAGCATTGTTCCTGAGGATGGAAATGGGACCGCTGCTAGGTCTGGAGCACAGAGAGCGCCATCAACAGAGTCCGCACGAGTGTCTATCGGAGCTTTTGCATTTTGCGACTATGTGCAGAGGGTTGAGGAGGCTATCAGGACTGGAGGACCAGCACCAGTGCCGCCAGTTCCTGCGAGATCAATTGAGATTTCGCAGAGAGTTACACAAGCTGTTGCCCCGCCTGCTGGAGTTGCTGAGGTTGTTAGAGCGCCGGCTGAGGAAATGAGCCAAAGCCCGACAACTGGTTGAAGGCTTTTGATCAGCTGAAGGTTCCCGTCTTCGTGGGAAGGACTAACTTGGAGGTGGAGCAGTGGCTAGGACAGGTTGATTTTGCTATGGAGGCTATCGGTTGCACTGAGGGACGTCGAGCCAACATAGCACAGACACTGCTGAAGGATCAGGCTCATTCTTGGTGGAGGACAATTCGCAGCAAGGTCACCAGTTATGAGCAGATGAAGACAGTGATCAGGGATCGCTATTGCCCTGCATCCATGAGGAGAGACCGTCTTCAGGATTTCCTTGAGGATGGATTCGAGGATTTGCCTATTGCGGAGATCATCCTCATGTTTCAGGACGAGTTGGCGTTGTTAGGTCCATCCGCACCACTGGAGGATCAGCATGTTTACCTTTTCTCTTGGAGGTTGAGCGCTCTTACCTTACTGGTTTCCGTTGTGAGTCTTTGACGGACTATCAGGATAGAACTTTTGTGTATGAGAGAGACCGACCGAGTAAAAGGAGAGCTTCTCAGACAGGAGGTCCTGAGAAGAGACCGAAGACTGGATCAGCCAGTGCTAGAGCTGGAGTAGCTGGTTTAGGGCGTAGTCAGACGCCTGGACCATCTGGTTTTCAGCAGAGTTCCGACAGAGGACGGCAGTGTCATAACTGCGGAGTAGCTGGACACATCCAAGCTGACTATAAGAAACCAGCAGTGACTTGCTTTACTTGCGGCAAGCCTGGACATAGAGCTGCGTTTTGCCGTCAGGGCAAGGCGTTATCTCAACAGGGTTCTTCACCTACCAGTGTTGTTGGAGGAGGACAGAGATCTCAGTACCAGCAGCAGCAGAGAGTTTCAGGTTCTGCCGATCCTCAAGGTTCCACTCCGGGACAAGGGAGAGGTATAGGACGTGTTGGTGGATCTGCAGTCACCAGAGATGCACCAGCCAGGGTTTATGAGTTGAGGAGTGTTGTAGAGCCGACAGTGCCAGCAACTACAGGTACCATTCACATTAATGGTTTTCCTATCAGAGTTCTTTTTGATACTAGTGCTACGCATTCTTTTATATATGATGCTTGCATAAATAGATTGGCCTTAGTTATGGTAGAAGGTAGACCTTGCTTTATAGGATTACCCGATGGGGGTAAGATTCGAGGTACTCGAGATGTTCGCGATTGCCCTATTCGGTTGGGAGGACGCGATTGGCCAGCTAACTTCTTCGTCATGTACTTAGTACATGAAGAAGTTATTTTGGGCATGGATTGGATGGATCGACATCGAGCAATTCTGGACATCGGCTAGAGGACAATGACAGTAATACGTACAGATGCAGGCCATGTGTTGAGATCTTCCGAGGTTGGGATCTCGGGAAGACTGGTACCGTCATTAGTGCAGTTCGAGTTGCGAGACTTATCTGTCAGGGATGTGAGGCTTTTTGGTGCTATGTAAGGATAGTACTAGTCCAGCTTTGGAGGAGATTCCAGTAGCTTGCGAGTTTTGCTGACGTCTTTGGAGAGCCATCAGGTTTACCTCCACAAAGGAGTGTAGATTTTGGCATTGATCTAGAGCCCGGTACGAGACCGATCTCTAAGGCTCCTTACCGCATGGCACCTATAGAGATGCTTGAGTTGAAGAAGCAGGTTGATTTTGCTATGGAGGCTATCGGTTGCACTGAGGGACGTCGAGCCAACATAGCACAGACACTGCTGAAGGATCAGGCTCATTCTTGGTGGAGGACAATTCGCAGCAAGGTCACCAGTTATGAGCAGATGAAGACAGTGATCAGGGATCGCTATTGCCCTGCATCCATGAGGAGAGACCGTCTTCAGGATTTCCTTGAGGATGGATTCGAGGATTTGCCTATTGCGGAGATCATCCTCATGTTTCAGGACGAGTTGGCGTTGTTAGGTCCATCCGCACCACTGGAGGATCAGCATGTTTACCTTTTCTCTTGGAGGTTGAGCGCTCTTACCTTACTGGTTTCCGTTGTGAGTCTTTGACGGACTATCAGGATAGAACTTTTGTGTATGAGAGAGACCGACCGAGTAAAAGGAGAGCTTCTCAGACAGGAGGTCCTGAGAAGAGACCGAAGACTGGATCAGCCAGTGCTAGAGCTGGAGTAGCTGGTTTAGGGCGTAGTCAGACGCCTGGACCATCTGGTTTTCAGCAGAGTTCCGACAGAGGACGGCAGTGTCATAACTGCGGAGTAGCTGGACACATCCAAGCTGACTATAAGAAACCAGCAGTGACTTGCTTTACTTGCGGCAAGCCTGGACATAGAGCTGCGTTTTGCCGTCAGGGCAAGGCGTTATCTCAACAGGGTTCTTCACCTACCAGTGTTGTTGGAGGAGGACAGAGATCTCAGTACCAGCAGCAGCAGAGAGTTTCAGGTTCTGCCGATCCTCAAGGTTCCACTCCGGGACAAGGGAGAGGTATAGGACGTGTTGGTGGATCTGCAGTCACCAGAGATGCACCAGCCAGTGTTTATGAGTTGAGGAGTGTTGTAGAGCCGACAGTGCCAGCAACTACAGGTACCATTCACATTAATGGTTTTCCTATCAGAGTTCTTTTTGATACTAGTGCTACGCATTCTTTTATATATGATGCTTGCATAAATAGATTGGCCTTAGTTATGGTAGAAGGTAGACCTTGCTTTATAGGATTACCCGATGGGGGTAAGATTCGAGGTACTCGAGATGTTCGCGATTGCCCTATTCGGTTGGGAGGACGCGATTGGCCAGCTAACTTCTTCGTCATGTACTTAGTACATGAAGAAGTTATTTTGGGCATGGATTGGATGGATCGACATCGAGCAATTCTGGACATCGGCTAGAGGACAATGACAGTAATACGTACAGATGCAGGCCATGTGTTGAGATCTTCCGAGGTTGGGATCTCGGGAAGACTGGTACCGTCATTAGTGCAGTTCGAGTTGCGAGACTTATCTGTCAGGGATGTGAGGCTTTTTGGTGCTATGTAAGGATAGTACTAGTCCAGCTTTGGAGGAGATTCCAGTAGCTTGCGAGTTTTGCTGACGTCTTTGGAGAGCCATCAGGTTTACCTCCACAAAGGAGTGTAGATTTTGGCATTGATCTAGAGCCCGGTACGAGACCGATCTCTAAGGCTCCTTACCGCATGGCACCTATAGAGATGCTTGAGTTGAAGAAGCAGCTTGAGGAGTTAGCAGAGAAGGGCTTCATCCACCCTAGTGTATCTCTTTGGGGAGTACCAGTTCTCTTCGTCAGGAAGAAAGATGGGTCAATGTGGTAATGTATCGACTACCGAGAGCTGAACAAGGTGACGATCAAGAACAAGTACCCATTGCCCCGTATCGATGATCTTTTGGATCAGCTACATGGAGCTTCAGTGTTTTTGAGGATCGATCTGAGATCAGGCTACCACCAGGTAAGGGTGAGAGAGCAGGACGTAGCCAAGACAGCGTATGGACACTACGAGTTTGTAGTGATGCCATTCGTGAACACGAATGCGCCCACAGTCTTCATAGAGTTGATGAACAGCGTCTTCATCGACTTTCTAGACCAGTTTGTAGTTGTCTTCATCGACTACATTCTGGTTTACTCCCGAAGTAGAGAGGGGTATGCAGGACACTTGAGAATTGTTCTTTAGGTCTTACAGAATAGAGAGCTCTACGCCAAGCTCTCTAAGTGCGAGTTTTGGATGTCCGAGGTAGCATTCCTTGGTCACATAGTTTCAGCTGAAGGGATCAAGGTAAATCCGGCAAATATTGAGTCAGTAGCTTCCTGGCCACCACCTAATAATGTCAAGGAGGTTCGCAACTTCTTAGGATTGGCGAGCTACTACAGGCGTTTTGTTGAGGGCTTTTCAGTTATCGCCCGACCGCTCACTTTCTTGCTGCGGAAGTCTACGAGGTTTGTATGGTCCGAGTCGTGCCTGCAGAGCTTCGAGGAGCTGAAGAAGAGATTGACCTCTGCTCCTATCCTAGCTCAGCTAGAGGGCATTGAGGATTTTGTGGTTTACAGCAACGCATCCAAGCTGGGCTTGGGATGTGTTCTGATGCAGAGGGGAAAGGTGATTGCTTATGCGTCTCGACAGTTGAAGACGTACAAGGAGAATTACCCTACCCATGATCTTGAGTTAACTGCTGTTGTTCATGCTTTGAATATTTGGAGACATTATCTGTACGGAGCCACGTGTGAGATTTTCACAGACCATAAGAGTCTGAAGTACATATTCACTCAACGGGAGTTGAATAACCGCCAGCGCAGAATGTTTAAAGTTGATCAAGGACTTTGATCTTGAGATCTTATACCACCCGGAAAGGCTAACGTGGTAGCAGATGCTCTCAGTAGAAGACTTCCCGGGAGATGGCTATCGCTAGACTGACAGCTCAGCCACAGTTACAACGAGATTTGGCATGGCTAGAGATGGATAACTACTTCCCAGATTCCGACAGCCAGTTGTCCTCCTTGGAGTTAGTACCTGATTTGTTGGCCGAAATCCGACAGAAGCAGGAGAGTTGCCCAGCTTTGACACAGATCCGAGACCGGATGTCTCGAGGAGAGGCACCATAGTTTGTAGTTGGTGTTGACGGAGTTTTGAGACGCCAAGAGCGTGTTTGTGTGCCGTCAGATCGAGAGTTGAGACAAAGGATCCTTCAGGAGGCTCACTCTTCACCTTACTCAGTACACCTTGGTGCGAGTAAGATGTATCAGGATATCAGACGCTCTTACTGGTGGGGAGGTCTGAAGCTAGATGTGACGAGATTTGTAGCTCAGTGTGCGACTTGTCAGCAGGTCAAGATCGAGCATCATAGACCAGGAGGCGAGCTACACCCACTTCCCGTCCCTCAGTGGAAGTGGGAAGATATCTCTATGGATTTTGTGACTGGTTTGAGACCGAGTCGTGGTTTTGATGCTATATGGGTCATTGTAGATCGACTGACAAAGACCGCACGTTTCATTCCGATTAAGGAAACGTGGCCGGTGAGTCGATTAGTAGAGGAGTTCACGAGACAGATAGTGAGACTTCATGGAGTACCTAGGACCATAGTCTTTGACAGAGACGGACGGTTCACTTTGAGGTTCTAGCAGCAAGTTCATTCCGCCCTAGGTATGAATCTACAGTTCATGACAGCTTATCATCTTCAGACCGATGGTCAGTCTTAGCGGACCATCCAGACTTTAGAGGACATGTTACGAGCCTGTGTGTTAGATTTGGGACAGGTGTGGCTAGATTACCTTTCCTTAGTGGAGTTTTCTTACAACAACAGTTGGCATGCATCGATCAGGATGACTCCTAATGAGGCTTTATATGGATAGAGATGCCGTATGTGTTGGGACGAGCCTACTAGTGCCAGCGGAGTAGCACCCGAGGAGATTCAGGATGACATGGCTCGAGTAGCAGTGATTAAAGAGCGGATGTTAGCAGCACAGAGCCGACAGAAGTCTTATGCAGATAAGAGGCGCAGACCTCTGGAGTTCAGAGTTGGAGCTCAGGTTTGGTTGGGAGTATCCCCGACACGAGGCGTCAGACGTTTCGGTGTCAAAAGGAAGTTGAGTCCCAGATATGTTGGACCATTCGAGATTCTTGAGCGAGTTGGAGAGGCAGCTTACAGACTTGCGTTGCCACCGAGACTCGAGGGTGTTCACCCAGTTTTCCATGTGTCTCATCTACGAGAGTACATACCTGACCCGAGACACATCGTCAGTCATGAGGATCTTGTGATCGAGCCAGACCACACGTTCGTAGAGCATCCGGTGGCTGTCTTAGAGCGTTGTACGAGACGCTTGCATTCGAAGGACATACCGTTGATGAAGATACAGTGGTCGAGGCGAGGAGCCGATGAGGCGACTTGGAAGACAGAGGATAATATACAGAGGATAATATCCAGAGGAACTATCCGGAGTTTTACGCTGAGCTTGTTGCACCTTTAGCTTAGTCGGTTGTTTGGTTTTTCTTTTGTTGCGTTGTAAACGCTTTTGTGTGGCTTTTGCAAGTTTCGGAACGAAACTTCTTTTAAGGGGGATCTGATGTAAGATCCTAGGTTTTTGCCTTCACCGCCCCTGCGGTGAAGAGGGCCGCCCCCGCGGCCAGCCGCCCCTGCGGATGTGAGATCCGCCCCTGCGGATCGTGCGACAGATCCCGCCGATCTATTTTCGTCATTTTATCTTTCTTCCATAGATAGAATACCCGATATTCTATCTTATGGACCGGTTTCCTTGTTTTCTTTCTAAACCTAGACGCCCTTTCCGTCTAGCGTTCCATCCCTCCTATATATTCTCTTCCTTCTCTCCTTTTCCCGTTCCTTGCTATCGCCTTCAAACCCTAGAGAGTTGCAGCCGCCCTTTGCTTCCTGCAACTTCGCTGAACGTGTAAGTTCATTCCTTCTTGGTTCTTCCTCACGTTCTTACAGTGCTGCATGTCTTCTTCTATTTTAGTTTCTCCCTTGCGTTCCTTTCTTTTCTTCTTCTCCAAGGATCAAGCATGAGCCTTGATTCTTGTGGAGTGTTCCGTTGTTGACCTTTCATTGTTCTCAGGCTCTCTAGAGTTGAGTTTTGACGTGTTGGAACCAAAGGTTTGAGCTTTGGTTGCCCCTGCTGTGAGATCTGTCGAAGAGAAGCCCGACAGTAGCTTCTGATGATGATCCGCCCCTGCGCCTGCACAGAGCCGCCCCTGCGCCTCTGTCACAGCCGCCCTTGCACATGCACAGAGCCGCCCCTGCGCCTCTGTTCAGCCGCCCCTGCGCATCTGTCTAACCACCCCTGCGGTTTCTCTGCAGTAACTCCCGTCTTTGGTGAGTTGCTTCCTTATTTCCTTTCCTCGTTCTTTCATTCGTTTCTTGTGGTTGTTCCTTGTTCCCCTGAGTTGTTGTAAGACTACGGTTGAGCCCTTAGCATGTGTTGATCTCTTAGAGATCTTTGAGACTAGAAGTCATAGACTTCTTGCAACCGTTCAATTCCTGATTTGTGTTGCTTGTTCGTACATGCTTTCCTTGCTCCTTTCCTTAGGGAAACTGAGCTTCCTTGTGTGTTTCTGAGTTGTTCGCTGATCTCTTGTGTTACCTTCGTGTGAGGTAAGTCCCTTGGATTTACTTAGCTTCATTCCGCGTATTAGTTGGATTGTTTTGGCTTGTTTGTGTTGTTATCATGTTTATAACGGATAATTGGAATTAAGATTCACCCTTTGTTAACCTTAACTGGCCCAACTGTATTATGATCGGGCGGTGACCACTTGTCTAGTTCTACAGGAGACTAGAATGTGCTCTTACAACCCTGACCCGTAGGTAACGGATAGTACTGATCTATTCCTATTGGTAGACGGAAGCAGAGGCGAGTTTCGGGAGATTCTCGTGTGACAAAAGAAGTTGAATTAGTAATGGATAACCTTAATGAAAGATAATAACCGGTTGATGTGTAAGCATGCTATGTGTTTTCTTTACCTTATGTGTGCTTGTACCTTTACACTCTTGCTTATACCTAGAAAGTTAGCTAACGGTTTATACCGTCGTTGTAGATGTTCCGCAGGTTCAAGATGCTGTTGAGTAATCCGGATGGTGTGGTCAGCCGGGGTTTCCGTACATTATAGGACGGGATCGGGTTTTGTTTTTCTTTTGTTGCTTCCCTTTTGTTTTGAACCCGCCTGTGGAGCTTTTGTGTTTTCTTTTGGTTTGAACCTTTGGTTTTATATTAAGTTTTGGTTTTCATTCGTCTGTGCCTTGTTGTAAGATCCGTTTGCTGTTGCTACTCTGAGGGTCGGGACTCATTGTGCGGTCCTAGCCCGTAGCGCTTCAATTTCCCAGAACTTGGGGTGTTACAGATGTCGAGAAGGGATTCGTTGCCCTTTATCGGAGCGCTTCCCGACCTAAAACCGAAGCTAAAAAAGTTTAGCTAATATGCTAAATTTGAACGAAATATATAAGTTAGAAGGGATTCGTTGCCCTTTATCGGGACCCATTTTATGTGAAAATTTTTATCACATAAAATGCATCTAACCAATCCCAATAAGTTCATGGGAAGTTTAATCACATAAAATATTTGTCTTCTCTTTTAATTGTCCCCAAATTCAAATTGGATCATCAAATTCTAGAACTAATGGACTCATGCTTGCATGATGGGCCCATCATGGTACTAAGGGCTTGATGGGTCATCAGCTTGAAATCTCCTCCGAGTCAATTGAAGATATCGTACTTACTACTTCAACATATTTTCCGGATTTTCTGCTCAACAACCGTAACCTCCGTCACAATCAAACCCTCCTCCTAACCCTCGCTTGAACCCAGCCGCTACCTCCTTCACCGTGTGTTATCAACCTCTCATCTCTCACGTTCTTGCACGTTACTCACGTCACTAACAAAGACGTCCAGCAGTACTCAGCACCCCTCCTTGGGTCGACACACACCAGCACAACATCTTCGGCTTCTTCGCTTTTGTTTTCCCCTGCACGGATCCTATCCCGAAAAAGTCCCTCTGTCACCATCGTCAAGCCTCACCTAGTAGCCGGGACGTCTCTCAGCGTGCCACCATCTTCACACCCGTCTGCACCATCGACCGAGACGAGCTTCTCCACCCGTGTGCAACAGTCAACGAGAGTAAAGATTGGCCTTTCCTAGCCTGGTACGCAGTCGACGGTAGACACCATCCAAGCCCTGCACAACGACGACGAGACGAACCGCCTAGCCGCTACTTCTAGTCGACAGCAGCCTGGAAACCTGCACCATCATCGATCGAAATCGCCAAGGTAATCTCGGTTTCATTCCTCGTAGAGTTCAGGATTTAGCCGCGTTGTAACTCGATGTATACTCGCAGAACAGTCGCTCACATCGTGCTCCGAGAATTCAAGAAGACTTCTCTCGATTGTTATCCCGGTACTTAGCCAAACTCCAAGTCCCTCTCGATCGTGCGTTATTGGCCGTGCTTGTTGAAGTTGCCCAGTCCCGACAGTAAGCTTCCACCTTGCACTTCAATGGCTGTAATACCTTAGCTATAGTGGAGGATGTTTAAGTCAGTAATATAGAATAGTAGCATTTCAGGGTAAAGTTTGGGATGCCTCATTTAGAATAGGATTCGGTTGCCATTAAGGGAGTTGTTTTGAAGATAGTTAGATTGGGTTAGTTCAGGAAAATTACGTGGGCAATGGGTTTCGGATTCAGGAGGTGTGGGCAGTGAGAATTCAAGGTGTTGCTATCAATAAGTATGAAAACATAGACTTAATGCAACTCCTCTTAATTTCCAGATTTTTACTCTTAAGCTACTATTTTCAGGATGGAATTTGGTTACCTTAGATTGATCATCCACCGTTAGTTTTTAATATGTTATAGGTGAATGTATATAGTTTGCCATGTTAAAATTTGGGAACTTTTCAACGGTCGGATTAGAAGCTATACGACTTCAAACTATGACAGTTGGGCAGTTTGTTTTCATAAGAGTGAGAAATATGACTAAGTGTTGAAGTTTTGTGTTGAGGAGTCAACTTGGGGAATTTATAGTATAATAGTTATTGATTGTTTTGGAGAGTTCCTTATTTTTATGAGTAGAATATATATCATAGAGGGTTTATATATTTTTCTTTTGAAATTTTTTTGGGAACTTTGTAAGAGTGTCTTTAGTTAGGCCAAAGTAGGGCCTTAGTAAGTGTTTCAAGAAAGTTAAGAAGTTGGAAAACTCTTTCAACTTAATTAAGCATTCTTGTGAGGGGTTATGATTTTGGAGTTCATAGTAAATTTTAGAAATATCCTACAATTTTTTTTAGGGTTTTGGAGACAAGGGTAAAATTGGTCATTTACCCTTATAAGGGTATTTTGGTAATTTCTATTAGGATGGTTTTGAGTATCTTAGAAATTGTAGACTTCTAAGAGGTTGGGACATATTATTGATCCACTTGCCTTTTATAACAGGCGGTTGAGTTTTGCAATTGCAGACTGAGTTGAGACAACGGGAATCGAGATTGATTAAGGTAAGTCCTTTGGGCTTACTTAGCTGACTTCTAGATATGAGTGTGGATAATGATGGTGGTGTATGAATGAGATGTTTATAGTTATATTTTAGTAGTAAATATCTACAGACCTATACTTTGGCCTAAGAGTAACGGGCGGTGGCATCCTGCTCAGTTAGCCTGAGGGCGCTGGGGGTTTCTTTAGGGACTAGTCCACACTCGGTTTGTAGTAATGCTACCGGAGGAGGTAAGCTAGACCTACACCCAGTTGGATAAGGAACGGAGGCGAGAACTCTTAAGATTTCTCGTGCCACAACTGTAAAATGGAATAAGGTGAACCATTTAACTACTAAATAATAACCGGTTTGTGTGCCATCATGATGATTGTTTTAAGTTATCTTGGTTGTGTTTGTGCTATCTTTATTCTTCTTATATTTAGATTGTTAGCTAACGGTTTATCCGTATTGTAGTTTTTGTAGAGATAAACAGTTGCAGAGAGATTCGGGACGGATGGTCAGCCGGGTCCACGTACTCATTAGACGGGGACGGGGGAGTCTTCCATACGACAAGCATGTTATGTATCTATATATATATATGTTTGTAAGGCTGTCACATGAGTACTTTCATACCATTAAAGTATTATGTTTTGAAATTGTTTTAAATACATTTGTGCCTTGTTGTAAGATCCTAGTAAAGTTGTTGTTAAACCAAGCTCGGGACCCATTGTGAGGTCCTAATCAGTAACTCCCCGAGTTCATAGAAATTTGGGGTGTTACACAAATAAAGGCGAAAACATAAATTCATTTTAATGCAAATGTTATGTCCCCGGAAATAAACAAAAACAGACTCCATCCGAGTTTATAACGCCAAGACACAAACATCAAAGCATAACAATATACCATATAAAAAACACAGGACTCAACTCCCAAATCCATACTACAATGTACGGACCCCGGCTGCCCACTCTTCCGGGTCTCTCGGCCGCATCCCTAACCTGCAAGGAAACTACAACAATATATGTATAAAACCGTTAGCTAGCATTCAAAGCATTAGAATCATGGTATTGGCGAACACACACATAAGGCATCATAACACACAACATGATCTAAACACGCAAGTCCCCTTCCAACAGACGGGTTTGTACTTGATGTGAATCAGCATCACCCGCTAGACTGGTCGCAAGGCACCTCCCAGTCGCCCCATTTCGGACTGGACAAGCGGTCACCGCCCGTTATCATACACTTGGGCTAAATATCAACATATACAGTCGGTGGTCCTATTACCGGTTTAGTTGTTATAACATAAAATAATAAACACACACATAAACAATAAACACACACATAAACAATAAACACACACCACCAAACACGCATCGAAACTAATACGGAGAATACGAGCTAAGTAAGTCCAGAGTCTTACCTCGTCCCAAACGCTAACTCACACAACACTCTCGCTTCCCTAGGGAAGAAGCCTACAGTCTGCTCACAACAAGATATCTATATCAACAACTCGCTCAACTCAAGAAGTCTTAGACTTCTACACAAATGATCTACGCAAGCTCATTTGACTCTCATTGTAGGATCGCATCCTAGAATCTCTCATGCTCAACCACACTCAACACCAGCTAGAAGTCCTTAGACTTCTAGACCCTAAGATCTCTCAAAAACATAACTCATAACATATACTAGGACAAACATGCCTAGTCTCAACAAAATCAGTGGTATCAACACTATGCTAGGATACGCATATCCTATCCCATAAACTCAACAACCATATAATGACAACCTCACGCCTCATATATTCACAAGATCAACCAAAAACTAAACCTCTTACAACAATAGACAATCCTCAAAACTCACCTAAGGTCCAAACCACTACTTGGTATTCACTCTAAGTTATGCTATATCCAACCTTATATGATACTACTAAACATAAATAAATCGAGGAAGAAGGTACTCACACGAGGTCAAAGACGGAAGATGATCTACGGATGTCGAGAAGGGATTCGTTGGCCTTTGTTGGAGCGCTTCCCGACCTAAAACCGAAGCTAAAAAAATTTAGCTAATATGCTAAATTTGAACGAAATATATAAGATAGAATAATCTAAGGTAAAACTCATTTTCAAAAGCCAACGTAAAAACCCAGCATTAAAATCTTTGAGCCATAAACCGAGATTAATCCAACGAGGGCGTAAAATAATATATATATATATATATATATATATATATATATATATATAAAATAGAATAAACTCATATTTAAAAAAATCCAAGGTTAAAACTCGTAAGGACATTTTCTGGGCAACTTATACTACTTTAGAAATATGGGTCATAAATTATAAATAAGAATATGGGTCATAATTTGTAACTAAGTCTAGCAGGGGTATAAATGTAACTTCCAAAAATGTGGGTCAAAACTACAATAATTAATACATGGGTAGATTCTGTAATTAACACAAATTAAGAGGGGACCCGATTTTGTTAACCCTAAAGGGTTTCTTCTTCGATTTCCACAAAACACCGGGGGTAGAGAGGTGAGAAGGAGGGTGGCAGCTCCTAGTGAGGGGTATTGGCTGCGTTTCAACGGCCAGGCTTGACAGGGAAGACGGAGACGGCGGAGCAAGGCATCTCCGGCGTTTATCTAGCTTTCTCCGGGCGATGGCTGCTTCAGTCACGTGGCGAGCTAGAGTTCCACACATGGGCGAAGAAAAAGTTGCAGGGGATGAATGGTGAGAGGCAAAGTCAGCGGCGGTTCAGTGGGCTCCTAAAGCGAGCATTCGGCAGGCAGGCAAGGCAAGGCACAGAGAAGGCGGCGGCGAGACAGATTTCCTGGTGTTTACTTTGGCGGCAAACGTTTTCGGCGACAACTGTTGCCATATCTCACTCACCTTCGGACAATCTCTGAAAACATTCAATAAAGACTCCTCATTTTCTGGATAACAATAGCATGCAGGTCAAAAAGACCTAATGGTAAAAAAAACTCAAATTCTTAAAAAAAATAAGAGAAATAATTTTCTAAATCTTAAAATTTTCTAATTGTATTACTCCAATGGAAGATATTTTCTTCTCCCTCGTTTTCTTCCGTCTTTATTATATTCGATTTATGGATTTTAGGTTACTTTTCTCATTTCCCACCAAAATCGAATATAAGCTCGGTTTTGAACATAGATGGATCGTTTTCAGATTCTTTTGATAAATTTTCGAATTTCATTGCTTGTGTCCTGGAATTCAAGAACTTTGAGTATACATTATAATCATAGAAACGATTTTTGTTTCTTACTTTGAATCTAGCTTTTATATTTTTTCGTGCGGATTGTTGATGACAAAAATATTAGATATTGTATTTAGAAGATTGTTGTTATAAATAACACCAAAAAATTGATCATTTTGTTTAGTTGCAATTCATTAATAAAATACAATGGCAAAACTATACACTAGGCTTTGGAACGAATTGGGCCCATTGGGATTTCAATATAATTTGAGCTTTGAAAAGAAAAGGTTTGGGCAAGCTTTTAGAAAAATAAACAAATTAACATTCCAAACGTTAAAAAGTAATAAATAGACAGAGCATTCCAGATGTTAAAAATAAAATTTACAAAATAATACCGAAAGAAAAAATTTGTAAAAAAATTGATATTTATTTGGAAAAACAAAAATTTATCTATTTATTAAACTTAGAGAAGACGTATGAAAGTTTTAAAAAGATAACTTTTATTTTTTTTAAAAATATTATTAAAACTTATAAAGATAACTTATCAAAATATTTAGTACAGGAGTAGGAACATTAACAAAATATTTCTACGTAAAATAGTAAAGCAAGGCTTTGTACAAGATATTAAATTTATTTATATATTAGAAATTTACAATATTATATAATAAGATGTTGCCCAAACCCTAGTCCATTAATCCTATTTGTTCATTCACTTGTTAATCATGGAGGTTAAACGTTATATCCCGTTGTTTGGTGTATCCATTGAATCCGAGGAGTTTAAGGAGATACTAGGACCGAGGAATGTATGTTCCAGCAAACCTATCAATAATGTTGTGTGAAGAGTTGAAGTCCTTACTAGTTGAGTACTAGCTATACAAGTGGTTTTAATCTCGATTGACTAGTTGATCAATTAGGGCTTCCACTCTAAATCTTGTCTCTTAACGCATTTATTGTTTTTTGTGTTATTGTTATTATTGTAACACCCAAAATCCGGGGGACTTGGAGTGCTACGGGCGGACACCTCACAAAAGGGTCCCGACCCTTAGACTGACAACAATTTCACCGGATCTTACAACAAGACACAAATAAAGGCGAAAACCAAAATACAATTTAATGTAAATGTTATGTCCCCGGAAATAAACAAAAACAGACTCCATCCGAGTTTATAACGCCAAGACACAAACATCAAAGCATAACAATATACCATATATAAAACATAGGACTCAACTCCCAAATCCATACTACAATGTCTGTATAAAACCGTTAGCTAGCATTCAAAGCATTAGAATCATGGTATTGGCGCACACACACACATAAGGCATCATAACACACAACATGATCTAAACACGCAAGTCCCCTTTCAACAGACGGGTTTGTACTTGATGTGAATCAGCATCACCCGCTGGACTGGTCGTAAGACACCTCCCAATCGCCCCATTTTGGACTGGACAAGCGGTCACCGCCCGTTATCATATACTTGGGCTAAATATAAACATATACAGTCGGTGGTCCTATTACCGGTTTAGTTGTTATAACATACAAAAATAAACACACACATAAACAATAAACAAACAACACCAAACATGCATCGAAACTAATACGGAGAATACGAGCTAAGTAAGTTCAGAGTCTTACCTCGTCCCGAACGCTAACTCACGCAACACTCTCGCTTCCCCAGGGAAGAAGCTTGCAGTCTGCTCACAACAAGATATCTATATCAACAACTCGCTCAACTCAAGAAGTCTTAGACTTCTACACAAATGATCTATGCAAGCTCATTTGACTCTCATTGTAGGATCGCATCCTAGAATCCCTCATGCTCAACCACACTCAACACCAGCTAGAAGTCCTTAGATTTCTAGACCCTAAGATCTCTCAAAAACATAACTCATAACATATACTAGGACAAACATGCCTAGTCTCAACAATCTCAATGGTATCAACACTATGCTAGGATACGCATATCCTATCCCATAAACTCAACAACCATATAATGACAACCTCAAGCCTCAGATACTCACAAGATCAACCAAACCCTCAACGTCTTACAACAATCGACAATCCTCAAAAGTCACCTAAGGTCCAAACCACTACATGGTATTCACTCTAAGTTATGCTATATCCAACCTTATATGATACTACTAAACATAAATAGATCGAGGAAGAAGGTACTCACACGAGGTCAAAGACGGAAGATGATCCACGGGTGTCGAGAAGGGATTCATTGGCCTTTATCGGAGCGCTTCCCGACCTAAAACCGAAGCTAAAAAATTTTAGCTAATATGCTAAATTTGAACGAAATATATAAGATAGAATAATCTAAGGTAAAACTCATTTTCAAAAGCGAACATAAAAACCCAGCATTAAAATCTTTGAGCCATAAACTGAGAATTATCCAACGAGGGAGTAAAATAATATATATATATATATATATATATATATACATATATATATATATATATATATATATATATATATATATATATATATATATATAAACAAATTAGCATTCCAAACGTTAAAAAGTAATAAATAAACAGAGCATTCCAGATGTTAAAAATAAAATAAAAATAAAATTTACAAAATAATACCGAAAGAAAAATTTGTAAAAAAACTGATATTTATTTGGAAAAACAAAATTTATCTACTTATAAAAATTAGAGAAGACGTATGAAAGTTTTAGAAAGATAACTTTTATTTTTCTAAAACTATTATTAAAACTTATAAAGATAACTTATCAAAATATTTAGTTTTGGAGTAGGAACATTAACAAAATATTTCTACGTAAAATAGTAAAGCAAGGCTTTGTACAAGATATTAAATTTATTTATCTATTATAAAATTACAATGCTATATAATAAGATGTTGCCCAAACCCTAGTCCATTAATCCTATTTGTTCATTCACTTGTTAATCATGGAGGTTAAACGTTATATCCGGTTGTTTGGTGTATCCATTGAAACCGAGGAGTCTAAGGAGATACTAGGACCGAGGAATGTATGTTCCAGCAAACCTATCAATAATGTTGTGTGAAGAGTTGATGTCCTTACTAGTTGAGTACTAGCTATACAAGTGGTTTTAATCTCGATTGACTAGTTGGTCAATTAGGGTTTCCACTCTAAATCTTGTCTCTTAACGCATTTATTGTTTTTTGTGTTATCGTTATTATTGTAACACCCAAATCCGGAGGACTCGGAGTGCTACGGGCGGAAACCTCACAAATGGGTCCCGACTCTTAGGCTGATAACAATTTCACCGGATCTTACAACAAGACACAAATAAGGGCGAAAATCGAAATACACGACTCAACTCCAAAATCCATACTACAATGTACGGACCCCGGCTGCCCACTCTTCCAGATCTCTCGGCCGTATCCCTAACCTGCAAGGCAACTACAACAATATCTGTATAAAACCGTTAGCTAGCATTCAAAGCATTAGAATCATGGTATTGATGCGCACACACATAAGGCATCATAACACATAACATGATCTAAACACGCAAGTCCCCTTTCACCAGACGGTTTGTACTTGATGTGAATCAGCATCACCCGCTGGACTGGTCGCAAGGCACCTCCCAGTCGCCCCATTTTGGACTGGACAAGCGGTCACCGCCCGTTATCATACACTTGGGCTAAATATCAACATATACAGTCGGTGGTCCTATTACCGGTTTAGTTGTTATTACATACAAAAATAAACACACACATAAACAATAAACACACACCACCAAACACGCATCGAAACTAATACAGAGAATACGAGCTAAGTAAATCCAGAGTCTTACCTCGTCCCAAACGCTAACTCATGCAACACTCTCGCTTCCCTAGGGAAGAAGCCTACAGTCTGCTCAACTCAATAAGTCTTAGACTTCTACACAAATGATCTACGCAAGCTCATTTGACTCTCATTGTAGGATCACATCCTAGAATCCCTGATGCTCAACCACACTCAACACCAGCTAGAAGTCCTTAGACTTCTAGACCCTAAGATCTCTAAAAAACATAACTCATAGCTGTAATATCCGGAATTTTTTTTATTCCGTTTAGTTCCGTAGCAAACCGGATTTCGATCTTTTGACCCTTAGCTGTCTACATAGTTGGACACAATATTTCAAATTTTATCATTTTATGTAATACCACTTCACATAAAATGATAAGATTTCTTTAGTAGCAAACCCTAATCTAAACCCTAGTTTATAACATGACTTGTCGTTGACAAAGTAATGACGTCCTAGTGACGAGATCAAGACGAGGTCAAGATGAGACCATGACGAGTTATGACGAGACCATGACAGCCTCATGACAAGGACATGCATGGGTTGACAAGCCCTGACACGTTTTTGACAAGGCTGGACAAATAAGCTATTTTCTTCTTGGCCCATTTTTGTCTCAGCCCAACCCGTCTTATTCATTGGCTGGTGATCCATTCCGGACTTTTTCCTGCTCGTAACCACTCCTCCCTTGGCCCAAGATGTCCAGCGCCAGCCCAGGATAAAGCCGGCCCAAGAGGAACGCTTCCACACATGCAAAAGCACGCCTAGTTCACGCCGGATTCCACGCCTACGTCTGATCTTCCTCTTGCCTTCTTCACAACGGTTACAGGAGCAACTTTCCTCTCTCGTTTCACGTCCAGGTACAGACTACAATCGCCTTCCCTTCCCAGCGAGATCTGGCCCGGATCTCTCGCCTTTTTCTCGAACCTCCTTCCTCCCTACACTCTCTAGCCTAGCAACGAGTCTTGTAGCCAACCCCGACGTTACCAATCTACACACTGCACCTACGGTGCCTTCTTCCTTCGTATTCAACTGGAGTTACAACAAGCCTCCTCCATCACCAACAACAACAGCAGTCAAGCCAGCCTCCTCCTGCATAGACAACCTCGACTGGAGAAGACTAATCGCGCTGACATGTAACAATATCTCGCCTTCCTTCTTCGATACCGGATTTGCAACCTTCTGTTGCTGCCATAGACTGCCCTCCTCATCACGAGCCTCCCTGCTACAGCCTTCTGCGCACCCACCGGTGGTCTAGGAGAGACTCCATGCAATGCCTTCATCACAGATGAGTCGTTGAGGCTCTTCTCCTCGTACTCTCTCCCCATTCCTCGATTTGCTTTCTTGTTCATCGATCACATACGGACACAGGAGAGCTAAACCTCTGGATAGACACTTCAGCAGCAGGTTAGCCATCTTCCCTTGCCTTAGGTCCGTACCAACGCTGCATCTGCCAAGACACCAAGAGACACTCACTCACAAGGTCACAAGGTAACATGACACCCTCTCTCCCTCGTCTATTCCTAGAACAAACAACCTGATTATAACCTTGGACACAGGAATGACCCACGTGCCAACATAGACTGCTAACGTCAAGCCAAGACCACCCGGCACATCGGTGAGCAGACCGGTAAACCTCTACACCCTTCTGTCGATACAAGTTAGGGGGAGTAGTGATGGGTAACCTAAAATCTTGTGTTTTCCACCCACAAGGATCAAACCTGGAATCGGTAGCCTTCCCTATCTTGAAACAAAACGTTGCAGGTGAGTCTCGAAGCTCAGACCACTTGCACACTTATTTTAATTCCTGAAATTCTGTGTTGAGTAGCCATCTTTAGGGCCATATTTCGATGCCTTAAACTAATCTTTCACTGTTCAATTTTTAGTATGACATAGAAGGATATACATAGTTTAACATATCAGAAGTTGAGACCGATCCAACGGTCAGATCTGGATTTATAGGAGCTCAAAGTAGGCTAGTTGGGCTGTTTGTGAAAGGACTCAGGAATTGGCTAAGTATAGAATTCCTGGATTTTTATCCAACTTTGGAGTTTTGTGTGGGAGTTGTGGTTGGGTAGTTTTGGGAAATCTTTTCTTCTATGAGTAGATGACATAACATAGAATACCTAGGATATTTTTGCGGAATTTCTATATTTTTATTCAAGCCACGTATCTTAAGCTAAAGTTGGACCTAAGCGACTTTTTATGAAAGTCAAGAATGTGATTAACACTTCTAAAACTTTAACAAACTACCTTTTTAGAGTGAGAGTGTGGTTTTGAGTCCCAAAGAATAGTTTGGAACTTTATTATAGAAATTTATAGAGTTTTGGGACCATGGGTAAAATGGTCATTTATCCGTATAAGGGTATTTTGGTATTTTCTGTATGATTGATTATATATCTTAGAAGTTGGAGACTTCTAAGAAAGTGGGATACATTATTGATCCACTTGCCTTGTATAACAGACGATTGAGTTTCTACGGTTACAGGCCGAGTCGAGATAACGGGATGTAAGATTTGATTCAAGTAAGTCCTTGCAACTTACTTAGCTGGTTTCTGGATATTAGTTGGGTGATAATGGTAGTGTGTGTGTAATGTGTGTTATAATAATAATAACTTGTTAGGACGACCGTTGTTATTATGTTTTAAGGCCCAATTGTATGTGTAACGGGCCGTGACATCACTGTCCAGCTCTGACAGGAGACTGGGAGGTTCTCTATACCCAGACCATACAGATACAAGGTGAGATGCATCGGATCCATTCCTGATGGTTACACGGGGGCGGAGGCGAGGTTTGAGAATCCCTCGTGTCACAAAATAAGTATCATTAGTAAAAGTGAATGAATTAAATGAAGATAATAAATGGATTGTTTGAAAGAATGATGAGTGTTTATCATTGCTATGTGTGTGTGCTATTATTATTCTTTAAATGTTTAGATAGCTAGCTAATGGTTGTTTTGTTGTGGTTTTAGATTTACCGCAGGTTAGAGTAGCAGCTGAGTGATCCGGAAGTAGTGGCAAGCCGGGTCTCCGTACTACTTAGAGTGGGGGTTGGATTGTTGCTTTGTCGTTGTTTCCTTTAGTTAAGACAGATAGTCTTTTCTGTTGTTTAAGTACTATAGGTTGTTAGACTTTGTTGCATTCATCCTTTTAAAAATACATTTTTATGAATTTCGGTTTTTTTTATTTGTGTCTTGTTGCAAGATCCTAATAATATTGTTGTCAAACTAAGGTCAGGACCCATTGTGAGGTCCTAACCAGTAATGTTTCGAGTTCTGAGAATTCAGGGTGTTACAATAACATATACTAGGATAAACATGCCTAGTCTCAACAATCTCAATGGTATCAACACTATGCTAGGATACGCATACCCTATCCCATAAACTCAACAACCATATAATGACAACCTCAAGCCTCAGATACCCACAAGATCAACCATATAATGACAACCTCAAGCCTCAGAGACGGCGGAGCAAGGCATCTCCGGCGTTTATCTAGCTTTCACCTGGCGATGGCTGCTTCAGTCCCGTGGCGAGCTAGATTTCCACAGATGGGCGAAGAAAAAGTTGCAGGGGATGAATGGTGAGAGGCAAAGTCAGCGGCGGTTCAGTGGGCTCCGAAAGCGAGCATTCGGCAGGCAAGGCAAGGCACAAAGAAGGCGGCGGCGAGACAGATTTCCCAGTGTTTGATTTGGCGGCAAACGTTTTCGGCGACAACTGTTGCCATATCTGACTCACCTTCGGACAATCTCTGAAACATGCAATAAAGACTCCTCATTTTTTGGACAACAATAGTATGCGGGTAAAAAATACCTAATGGTAAAAAACTCAAATTCTTAAAAAAAATAATAGAAATAATTTTCTGAATCTTATAATTTTCTAATTGTATTACTCCAATGGAAGATATTTTCTTCTCTCTCGTTTTCTTCCGTCTTTATTATATTCGATTTATGGATTTTAGGTTACTTTTCTCATTTCCCTAAAAATCGAATATAAGCTCGGTTTTGAACATAGATGGATCGTTTTTAGATTTTTTTGATAAATTTTGGATTTTCATTGCTTGTGCTATGGAATTCAAGAACTTTGATTATACATTATAATCATAGAAACGATTTTTGTTTCTTACTTTGAATCTAGCTTTTATATTTTTTCGTGCGGATTTTTGATGACAAAAATATTAGATATTGTATTTAAAAGATTGTTGTTATAAATACCACCAAAAAATTGATCAGTTTGTTTAGTTGCAATTCTTTAATAAAATACAATGGAAAAAATATACATTGGGCTTTGGAACGAATTGTGCCCACTGGGGCATGAATATAATTTGAGCTTTGAAAAGAAAAGGATTAAGCAAGCTTTTAGAAAAATAAACAAATTAGCATTTCAAACGTTAAAAAGTAATAAATAAACAGAGCATTCCAGATGTTAAAAATAAAATAAAAATAAAATTTATAAAATAATACCGAAAGAAAAAATTTGTAAAAAAACTGATATTTATTTGGAAAAACACAAATTTATATATTTATAAAACTTAGAGAAGACGTATGAAAGTTTTAAAAAGATAACTTTTATTTTTAAAAATTATTATTAAAACTTAAAAAGATAAGTTATCAAAATATTTAGTTGAGGAGTAGGAACATTAACAAAATATTTCTACGTAAAATAGTAAAACAAGGCTTTGTACAAGATATTAAATTTATTTATCTATTAGAAATTTACAATGCTATATAATAAGATGTTGCCCAAACCCTAGTCCATTAATCCTATTTGTTCATTCACTTGTTAATCATGGAGGTTAAACGTTATATCCGGTTGTTTGGTGTATCCATTGAAACCGAGGAGTCTAAGGAGATACTAGGACCGAGGAATGTATGTTCCAGCAAACCTATCAATAATGTTGTGTGAAGAGTTGATGTCCTTACTAGTTGAGTACTAGCTATACAAGTGATTTTAATCTCGATTGACTAGTTGGTCAATTAGGGTTTCCACTCTAAATCTTGTCTCTTAACGCATTTATTGTTTTTTGTGTTATCGTTATTATTGTAACACCCCAAATCCGGGAGACTCGGATTGCTACGGGCGGAGACCTCACAAATGGGTCCTCACCCTTAGGCTGACAATAATTTCACCGGATCTTACAACAAGACACAAATAAAGGCGAAAACCGAAATACATTTTAATGCAAATGTTATGTCCCCGGAAATAAACAAAAACAGACTCCAGCCGGGTTTATAACGCCAAGACACAAACATCAAAGCATAACAATATACCATATATAAAACATAGGACTCAATTCCCAAATCCATACTATAATGTACGGACCCCGGCTGCCCACTCTTCCGGATCTCTCGGCAACATCCCTAACCTGCAAGGCAACTACAACAATATCTGTACAAAACCGTTAGTAGCATTCAAAGCATTAGAATCATGGTATTGGCGCACACACACAAATAAGGCATCATAACACACAACATGATCTAAACACGCAAGTCCCCTTTCACTAGACGGTTTTTACTTGATGTGAATCAGCATCACCCGCTGGACTGGTCGCAAGGCACCTCCCAGTCGCCCCATTTTGGACTGGACAAGCGGTCACCGCCCGTTACCATACACTTGAGTAAATATCAACATATACAGTCGGTGGTCCTATTACCGGTTTAGTTGTTATAACATAAAAAAATAAACACACACATAAGCTATAAACACACACCACCAAACACGCATCGGAACTAATACGGAGAATACGAGCTAAGTAAGTCCAGAGTCTTACCTCGTCCCAAACGCTAACTCACGCAACACTCTCGCTTCCCTAGGGAAGAAGCCTACAGTATGCTCACAACAAGATATCTATATCAACAACTTGCTCAACTCAAGAAGTCTTAGACTTCTACACAAATGATATATGCAACCTCATTTGACTCTTATTGTAGGATCGCATCCTAGAATCCCTCATGCTCAACCACACTCAACACCAGCTAGAAGTCCTTAGACTTCTTGACCCTAAGATCCCTCAAAAACATAACTCATAACATATACTAGGATAACCATGCCTAGTCTCAACAATCTCAATGGTATCAACACTATGCTAGGATACACATATCCTATCCCATAAACTCAACAACCATATAATGACAACCTCAAGCCTCAGATACTCACAAGATCAACCAAACACTCAACATCTTACAACAATCGACAATCCTCAAAACTCACCTAAGGTCCAAACCACTACTTGGTATTCACTCTAAGTTATGCTATATCCAACCTTATATGATACTATGAAACATAAATAGATCAAGGGAGAAGGTACTCACACGAGGTCAAAGACGGAAGATGATCTAGGATGTCGAGAAGAGATTCGTTGGCCTTTATCGGAGCGCTTCCCGACCTAAAACCGAAGCTAAAAAAATTTAGCTAATATGCTAAATGTGAACGAAATATATAAGATTGAATAATCTAAGGTAAAACTCATTTTCAAAAGCCAACGTAAAAACCCAACATTAAAATCTTTGAGCCATAAACCGAGATTGTAACACACCGAATTCTTAGAACTCGGATCATTACTGGTTAGGACCTCACAATGGGTCCCGACCTCAGTTTGACAACAATATTACTAGGATCTTGCAACAAGACACAACAAGAAAAACTGAAATTCATAAAATAGTATTTTTAAAGGAATGAATACAACAACGTCTAACAGCCTATAGTACTTAAACAACGAAATAGACTAATTGTCTTAACAAGATGAAAAAACAACAAAGGAAACATCCCAACCCCATTCTAAGGAGTACGGAGACCCGGCTGACCACTACTTCCGGATCACTCAGTTGCTACTCTAACCTGCGGTGAATCTAAAAACACAACAGAACAACCATTAGCTAGTTATCTTAACATTAGAAGAATAATAATAGCACACACACACATAGCAAAAGTAACATTCATCATGCTTTCAAATAATCCATTTATTATCTTTATTTAGGTCATTCACTCTTACTAATGATACTTATTTTGTGACACGAGGGATTCCCAAACCTCGCCTCCGCCCCCGTGTAACCATCAGGAATGGATCCGATGCATCTCACCTTGTACCTGTATGGTCTGGGTATAGAGAACCTCCCAGTCTCCTGGCAGAGCTGGGCAGTGATGTCTCGGCCCGTTATACATGCACTTGGGCCTTGCAACATAATATCCACGGTCGTCCTAACAAGTTGTTATTTTTATTATAAAACACATTGCACACGCACAACCATTATCACCCAACTAATATCCAGAAACCAGCTAAGTAAGTCACAAGGACTTACCTGAATCAAATCTCAAATCCCGTTATCTCAACTCGGCCTATAATCGTAGAAACTCAATCGATTGTTATACAAGGCAAGTGGATCAATAATGTATCTCACTTTCTTAAAAGTATCCCACTTCTAAGATGTATAATCGATCATAAAGGAATTACCAAAATACCCTTATATGGTAAATGACCATTTTACCCCTGGTCCCGAAACTCTATAAAATTCTATAACAAAGTTCTAAACTATTCTTTGGAACTCAAAACTACACTAAAAAACTCTCCAAGGAAACTTTACCAAAGATTTAAAAGAGTTAAACACATTCTCGACTTTCATACAAAGTCACTAAGGTCCGACTTTGACTTAAGATACGAGGCTCGAATAAAAATATAAAAATTCGAAAAAAAAATCTCTAGGTCATCTACGATATTCATGCTACTCATATGAGGAAAGATCTCTCAAAACTACCCAGCCAAAACTCCTACATAAAACTCCAAAGATGGTTCCAAAATCCAGAAATTTCATACTTAGCCAAATTCTAGGTATTTTCACAATTGTCCGACCAGCCTACTTTGAGCCCTTATAAATCCAGATCCGACCGTTGGATCGACCTCAACTTTTGATACATCACAGTATACATATCCTTCTATAACATACTAAAATTTGAACGGTGGATATTAATGTTACTGTATCGAAACAAAAGTGTAAACATGGTTGTAACACAGTTTCTAGAACTTCAAAACTGGAAGTGAAAAAGGTTAAGGATTCGATCCTCACCCCTGGCTTTCTTCTGAGTTGAACTATATTATACATATGGAATTTGAGCCCCTTTGTCTACCAAAAATCAGCACGTTAATACTCCCCACTACACATCCAAAGTTGAGGCTTGTTATGCAAAGTACCCATGTTAACTCTTCCCTTGAATATCGCCCAAAACAATGATATAAGGGAGGCTTCTTAGTGGTGCACTTACAGGTGGTTATGGAGGATTGTTGTTGTCAACACTGGTGGGTGGTGGACGACAGCCCGATGCATCTCTCGTCGCTGGGCCGGCCTGTGTAACGATGGTGATGATGGAGGAGGCACACTCGTTAGCATCGGCGAGGAGCTTCCGATGCGGCTCTTGCCACTGCGACCGTTGTCTAGTTGATGTGTTTGTGAAGCTATCGACAATTTAAAGCCACTCCTGCGACGTTACTCTTCCGGATCGTTGTGTCTCGAGGGAGGTTCACACTCTGCTGCTTATCAAAAGGGGAAATGATTACTGCTCCTGTCGGGTCTTGGAGGAAGTGATCCCCTAGTAGGCGTGATGGAGGCGGTGGTCGATGCACAACGAAACATCGAGGAAGGGAGTCGGGTGGATTGTTTTCACCGTTGTCTGTGCATGGAAGAAGGCGATATTAGAGGAGGCAAGAGAAGGCAGCTATCGGCGGCAAGGAGGATGTCGGGTGTAGTAAGTGTGGGAAGTGTATAGGCTACAGAAGGCGATACATCTCAGGCCGATCTGGATGGCTTGAAGAAGGGAGATAGAAAGGAAAGTAAGGTATGCGGAGATGGAGAAGGAAAGGAGAATCGTGAGGGAGATGCGTTGTATGCGGTGCGAGAGGGGTATGGCATTGCAGATCCGGAATCTGTCACTATGGTAAGTGTAGGTGCGGTTATCTTTTCTCTTGCAAGCTTCCACGTCACAAGGGCCATATTTGGGAGGTGTATCATGAGGCTGAGATGGCATGAATGTAGACAAGGGGGTGTGGAAGATGCAAGGCCCAAAGCCGGTTGTCATCAGGAGGATTGGGCCCAAAACATAGCTTTCATTCCTTGCTTGTTTTGCTGATTTGGGCCTGTTCCTCAAATGAAACAAATGGGTTGAAAGAATACCCGTTGTTCGCCCGGAGCCGTTAACGTACGGAAATAAATTACGGAATTATTTATGAAATTATTTACGGTTTACAAAGCTATTAATATCGTATTCTTTTATTTAAAAGAATTTAGGTTGATGGATCGGAATCCGGTTTGATCCAGTATTAAACGGAGTTTAAATTTTTCGGGTATTACATCAGTACCCCCTTAAAATAAGTTTCGTCCCGAAACTTAGAATAAGGAACATCTACTTAGATAACTTAGAATAAGGAACATCTACTTAGATAATTTTTCTAACATGCAAGAATCACTTAGCGACCATAGAATTTAACCACAAAAGATTAAACACCCCAAACATAGAAGTAATCATATTGTCACATAAGTCATACCCATCAATATCCGGGTAATTTCTCGTCGGGGAAGGGATTTCGGCATACTCCGCAAGTAACTCCTGATACTAGTCCTAAGGTTACCCTTTGTCTCCCTGGTAGCCTCATCGGCTCTTCTCCTAAAGTTCTAAAACTCCACAAAAGTATGATCTGGATCAACCATTAGATTCTCATGGTTGATGACATGTCTAGGATCCGGTATGTATTCTCTCAACTGAGACATGTGGGACACTGGAGGTACACTCTCTTGGATGGGTATGGTGCTAGTCGCTATATAACTTCCCTGTAACACCCCAAATCCGCGGGACACGGGATGCTACGGGTTGGGACCTCACAGTGGGTCCCGACCCTTAGTCTGAGAACAATTTCACCGGATCTTACAACAAGGCACAAATAAAGGTCAAAACCGAAATACATTTTTATGCAATGAAAGGAAACCCGAAAGAAAACAACAAAAGACTTCAGCCGATATGAAACACCAAGGGCTAAATGCCACCACACGATATACAATATACACGAATAATATACAATACTCAAACTCGACTCCACCCAAAACCCAATCCTAAAATGTACGGAACCCCGGCTTCCCACTCTTCTGGATCTCTCGGCCGCATTCCTAACCTGAAAGGCAATCTACAATATTCGGTATAAAACCGTTAGCTCATATTCGAAGCATTAGAATCAAGGTGAAAGGCACAAACACAAGTCAATCATCATAAACACCCAATACACTTCAAAGCACACAAGTCCGGTTTATTATCTTATTATTATTAAGTCATATCCCGTTCTAATTAAACTTAGGTTGTGACACGAGAGTCACCGAAACTCGCCTCGGTCCCTACTTACCGGAATGGAATGGTACTGATGTATATGACCGTCTACCAGCACGGGATAGTCGCCGAGAACCTCCTAGCTCTCGCGGGAGCCAGGCAAGTTGTCACCGCCCGTTATCATACACTTGGGCCAAAATAATATAAAGGTCGGTAATCCTAATTCCGGTTTAGTTGTTATAAACAATAAATAATAAACAATCAACACACACCACCAAACACACATCAATGCTAATACAAGGAATACGAGCTAAGTAAGTCCGGAGACTTACCTCGTCACCACACTCAACTCACAACACTCTCTCGCTTCCTTAGGGAGGAAGCCCATAACCTGCTCATAAGAAGATAACTATATCAACAACAACCCACTCACAATAGAAGTATTAGACTTCTATACAAATGATCTACGTAAACCATTTGACTCTCAATTCTAGGACCGCATCCTAGAATCCCTCATGCTCACACCACACTCAACAGAAGCTAGAAGTCCTAAGACTTCTAAACCCTCGGATCTCGCAAGATCAAAACTCACAACACCACTAGGATAACATGCTTAGTCGCCACGATCGCAATGCTAACAACACTATGCTAGGATACACATATCCTAGCCCATAATCTCAACAACCATAAGCTCACAACTATAAACTTACAATCTCAACCTCAACAATCATTCAACCTCAACCTCTAAATTCTCACAAGCTCAACATACAACTTAAAGCCATAAACAACCTCACAATATAATATCAACTCCTCAAGCCTTATAACATTTCACAATCCACAAAACTCGCCTAAGGTCCATAACCACTACTTGATATTCGCTCTAAGTTGTCCTAGATCCATCCTAGCATGATACTACTACTACTACAACTAAACATAACTAGATTGAGAAAGGTACTCACTCGGGGTCAAAGGTGGAAGTCAATCAACGAATGTCGAATGCGGATTCGATGGCCTTTATCGGGGCACTTCCGAACCTAATACAAACACTAAACAAATTTAGTTTATACGCTAAATTTGAACGGAATATATAACTTATATAAAATCTAAGGTAAAACCCGTTTTCAAAACCAAGATTAAAACCGCTTAAATACTTTCCGGGACCAATTATACAATTATAAACACATGGGTCATAATATATAGCAAATATAAACTATAAGAATAAAATCCGTTATCAAAATTTGGTTGAAAGTCCGTAAAAACATTTTCCGGGCAACTCATGAAGTTTCATAAACTTGGGATATATTCCGTAAATAAAACCTTGGGCAAAATCTGTAAATATACAAACCGGGGCACTTTTGCAACTTCACAAAAGTTGGGTCAAATCTGCAATTTATAAAATATAGGTATAAACTGTAATTATACCAAATTGAGGGGGGGCCGGATGCAAAAGAACAATAGGGTTCCTTTTTCTTTTCTGTAAACCGCAATTTGCAATAGAAATAGTGGAGGCGGCGACAAGGGGTTAGGGCAGAGGAGGCTTCAGCTTCCGGTGGCGTGCAGGTGGCAAGGAGGGAGGCGGAGACGCTAGAGGCAGCCCAACTCCATCGGCAATGGTCGTCTCCCCTCGCGGCAGAAGAGAACCGAGAGGAGAAGGAAAGGAGAAGCAGTGTTCGGCCGGTTGGGGTTCCGATTGCTTGAGGCGGCGGGAGGACAACGCAGGGGCGGAGACCAGGGCGAGGCGACGACGGGGCGGGGCTTCTCCGACTAGCTTCGGGTTCCGGTTGCGGTAGCAGGTGGTTGTTTCCCTTGTGTTTGCAGATCCAAACGAGGAATCAGTGGTCTTGTTTTCTAGGTCGTTCGAACCTAAGGTAGAGACAAAGGGAAGGGGCTGCAGGTGTTCGAGGTTGCGCCAGTGTCCTTTGGGGTCGCCGTCAAGGCTTGCACGAAGAGGAAAGGGAAAGGACAGGGGAGGTGATGTGGCTGGTTGCAGAATGGAGTGTTGCAGCTTGCTTGGACTTGAGTTCAGTTTGCACCAAGGTGAAGAGGAGAGAAGGCTGGTTGTGTGTTCAACAGGTAGCGAGGAGTCGGCAAGGGGAGTGAGGGGTCACTGCACAAGGCTGTATATCTGAGGCAGCAATCGAAGGGTCGGGGTGCTCTCAGCTCAAAAGACAAACGGGAAGGATGAAAAGGAAGAAAAGAAAAGAAAGAAAAATAAAATAAATAAATAAAATAATAACAAAGGGAAAGGAGTAATTGGATAGTCTTGATCAAACGCACTCGGAACGGGATTTCTAAACCGGAAATTTTTCCTAGTTTCCGGAAATAATATATGAAAATATATACAAAATCATATACCGATAAAAAAAATAGGGAAAATAAATATCCAAACGTGCCCAAAAAATGGGGCGTTACATTAGATCCCTCTAAAAACAAGTTTCGTCCCGAAACTTGCTATACGTATGAACTCTCAAACTAAGAAGGCTTAAATCTTCTAGTCTATACACACCATCTAATCAAACTACCACCGCAAGATACACCACGTCACATAGCACATACCTGGACGGGCACAATCTACACATAACATCACACATGCACATAACTCAACCTAGGAAAGAACTAGGTACGTCTAACTCGTCGATTCCATCGATGATACTAGCTGAATGTAAAACTCAACTAAAGATACTATACTCCGTCTTCAAATTAGCCTCATCGGTTCCTCGTTTACCCCTAGATCATCATGACTGACAACATGTCTTGAGTCATGTATGCACCCTTGATTGATACACATGAGACACCGGGTGAACACCCTCTACTCTCGACGGCCACGTCAACCGGTAAACCACTTTCCCAACTCGCGCTAAAATCTCAAAAAGGTCCGAAATATCGGAAATTCAAGTTCTCTCCCGGGTCTTTCTCAATGCAGTATTTCCATTTTGTTTCCCTTTGATTGCCTCTAATACAGAAGATCGAACTTCTCAATTGTTCCCGCAAAACCAAACTTTGAAGTTTCATCTTCTCAATCTTGTTGCAGGTTCCAAGTAAGGAAGTATTTCACACCGCTTCTACTAACGAGACTTGTATGCTATTGCTCTTACATCGTTCCTCAATACTCAATCAAGACCTTGTCTTGGAGAATCTCTTGTGCACTTCAAACTCATCATACCTCGAGGCAAATTTCAAAATAGTTGCACCAATGAATCCCCTCTTAACTCTCAGCAACTCTATTGTCAATGCTTCGTCCCATTCAATATTTCATCGTCATCCGTAGTAGGTTATCATAATTGGTGTTATACCACTTCTCTCTTCACAAATTTGGTAAAGCTCAGCACACCTAAGGAAACTTGTAGCTTATTTCACATTTTTAGGGGTTTGACATCCCGAGACCACTTGTAATACATCTTCTCTCTTCCTTAAGAGTAGACAAAAATATCTTATCCGTGACATTAGTACGCCTATATAACTCGTAGTCACCGTGGCTTATCCGAAATGCCGCATTTATCAATATCCTAGTCTCAAATTCTCAATTGGTGACAATCAAACCATAAATCATCCTAGAAGAGACTACGGACCCTTGCAACCGGTCGAGTAGATCATCTCTATATGGTAATGAATACTTGTTCTTCATTGTTATCTTGTTCAACTTATGGTAATCAGTGTACAAACGGAGATAACTGTCTCTCTTTTAGCAAACTGGTTTTCTCCATAGCAACTTCAAATCAAGAGTTTAAGATATATTCACATATGAACTTCAAAGTAAGAGTTCAAGATAACATCTGGTGCTCTCTGTGCATTGGTCCTAATGAACCTTTATAACCAAGTCCTTGCAATTGGTCGTTCAAATGCTTCTTCAACTCACGTATCTTCACAGGTTTCATCCTACACGGCACATTGAATATCGGAGTAGCGCCAAGATCATCCTTAGGGGAAAATCCACATTCCGATGTATTGGATCCGTTTTATCACTGGTTCCAGCTTTTCTTCTCCCATTACATATCGTAAGATATCGACACAATCTTGTCTTACATTTGTCAAGTGGTCCACCCCGATCTGTTGAGGTGACATCCATCGAACATGTGGTTTAATACTTCTTTAGCTACAATGTTCACCGTCCTCTTTCAAAGATCCTTCATCTCCGGAACTCGTGAGACTTCCTCTAATAATCTTTTTAAGGTTTCACACTTATGTGAAGTAATGAAGGTCCTAACTACAAGACTTAATCATGCCTTATAGTATATTAGTATCACCTTCTTCGTATTCTACGAAAGCTTGCATCATTCCTTCGAGTAGGTGTAGAACTTACTCCTATTTCTTATGTAACGTCCAATCGACCGTAGAGGTTCTAACCTCAATCCTTCATGTACTTCTTGTACATCTCACATCGACTTCAAACTTCAGTCTTCCCTTACTATTGTTGACCACCTTATGTACCTCATGGTATCCATGAACAACTTCACAACGGTACTTGTATGCCTTCAGGCAAAATTCTCAACCATAATCACAAAAAGATCCACTCATTACTCCACCAAGCACTAACATCGTAATTCCTAGCTTGAAGCGTTGCCCTAATCTAGGTCCTCCCTTTCACGTCATAGCCACCATGTCTCTTCCATGTGAGTTTGACGCCTCTCCCACATCTTTTGCTCGTGAAAACATACCCTCCATTTCAATAGAACGCACATATTTTCCATCCTCTTATTATACTCCCGTCTACGCACCGCAAACAATGAAAATATCACCTTCCTCTTGATCTACTAGTTGCCTTTACCATGATCAAATCTTAAAACTTCTAATCCGGGTCGACCTCCCACATGTCGTTCATATGACCTAAGAAGGTCGTAAAGGGTCATCTTCAACCTCCCCTAGGAGATTTATAATAGCTACTTGCTTGAACTCATTCAACATTATTTGATTTTTACGACGAATGCACTTCCGTTCACGTACTTCCTTACCATTGAAATTGATCCACCGCGAATACTTTAAGCTCTTGTTGTCGATTCTCTAAATGCCCCTAATCTTGTTTACTCATCCCCTCTACACTCACCAATAGACAACTCGCACATGTGCGGTCTTAGTTGTCACCGTTTAACTTGTAATTGACCTACTCCGAGTCAACGACTTATTATTCTACTACACTTCTCATGTTACCATTCTCATGAAGGCTACCCTCTCTGGTACTTTACCTTAAACTCCGTTAGTTCTTTCCCCGTTCCATGCTTTTTTCCTCTTCCATAAGGTAACTATACTCTTTTAGGCCTCGCACGCCGTATAACTCATCTTCATAAGCTTAACCGCGTCTTATGCTATCTTGTAAGTGTGTCTTCTCAAATCTCTAACGTTACTCGGCAACCGTTCGCGTTTCTCCTTGTTGTGGTCTTACGTATTTTCATAACTACAAGCTCCTTGTTGGGTTTCTCCTCTTCTCGGGATAACGTCTACTCACACTTCTTTCTTCTTGGCGTTTCTTAACCTTATCATCATAACGGAAGCCGGTCAACTCTACGTGAATCCCCAACATTCCCTTCTTCCAATAACTCTAGTAATGTTGACACTTCACTATTGGTACCTCGTAAGCTTAACTTACGGTATCTTAAATCTTTCACAAATGGTCCGATCACTCTTCTCATCTTGACTCCAATGCTTAGGAGTGTCTAGGCAACTTGATTTGATTGGATCGCCACTTTGGTAATCCTATCCACTTAATCCACGTCCTCCGTTTATCGGCACGACACTTCGAATGCCCCCCTTAAGTTGCTACATCTAGTTTGCTTCATTGTTATCAATCGTTGCTTTTTGGAAACCACCTCCACACCTTAATGTTACTCCCTTCACTTGTATTGCTTCCATCTCGATTTTTCTTAAGTTGTCTTGAGTTTCCTTCTACTTGTTTGTCCTTCGTTTACGTCATCTCTAATCCTCCTCTTCGACATCCTCTTAAAGGAGTACAAGAAACTCCAAGGTATTCGTCCGAACGTAACGCTCAAACTCGATACTTGAGCTTATTCCTCCTCATATGAACGCTATCCCATGCCAACAATATCGTCCTAAAGGTGATGATATCTTACTATCATCTTTTCTATAAGGTCCTACATCTCCATATGCTACTATATATAATAAGAATACGTATACATAACTATATAAGTCCTAAGTCCATATCACTACCAATATAACACATCCAGCATTTCATCCACAATATAAGGTCCAAAAATATATAACCGTCCACATATATAACTATACACATATATCTAGTTCATCATGCAACCTACAATCACAAAGATACACATCAATTCTATCATGCATAACTACAAACCTCATATCCATATCTACATATACATATATATACATATCAAAGTCCAATAAACTAAGCTACCGAGATCCGCAGAAGGAGTGGTGGTCCGTACATTCTACCCCGACTCATGCATGTGATTTTGAAAACGAAAAATCATTTTAAACTTAGAACCCTTGAGGGTTCTATTTCCTTCTATTCGGCGTTTAGAAGATTGCGAGTGCCATTGTTGTCAACCTAGGGCTCTGATACCACTTTTGTAACACCCCGAATCCGCGGGACACGGGATGCTACGGGTTGGGACCTCACAGTGGGTCCCGACCCTTAGCCTGACAACAATTTCACTGGATCTTATAACAAGGCACAAATAAAGGTCAAAACCGAAATACATTTTTATGCAATGAAAGGAAACCCGAAATAAAACAACAAAAGACTTTAGCCGATATGAAACACCAAGGGCTAAATGCCACCACACGATATACAATATACATGAATAATATACAATACTCAAACTCGACTCCCCCCAAAACCCAATCCTAAAATGTACGGAACCCCGGCTGCCCACTCTTCCGGATCTCTCGGCCGCATTCCTAACCTGCAAGGCAATCTACAATATTCGGTATAAAACCGTTAGCTCATATTCGAAGCATTAGAATCAAGGTGAAAGGCACAAACACAAGTCAATCATCATAAACACCCAATACACTTCAAAGCACACAAGTCCGGTTTATTATCTTATTATTATTAAGTCATATCCCGTTCTAATTAAACTTAGGTTGTGACACGAGAGTCACCGAAACTCGCCTCGGTCCCTACTTACCGGAATGGAATGGTACTGATGTATATGACCGTCTACCAGCACGGGATAGTCGCCGAGAACCTCCTAGCTCTCGCGGGAGCCAGGCAAGTTGTCACCGCCCGTTATCATACACTTGGGCCAAAATAATATAAAGGTCGGTAATCCTAATTCCGGTTTAGTTGTTATAAACAATAAATAATAAACAATCAACACACACCACCAAACACACATCAATGCTAATACAAGGAATACGAGCTAAGTAAGTCCGGAGACTTACCTCGTCACCACACTCAACTCACAACACTGGGAGGGAGCCCATAACCTGCTCATAAGAAGATAACTATATCAACAACAACCCACTCACAATAGAAGTATTAGACTTCTATACAAATGATCTACGCAAACCATTTGACTCTCAATTCTAGGACCGCATCCTATAATCCCTCATGCTCACACCACACTCAACAGAAGCTAGAAGTCCTAAGACTTCTAAACCCTCGGATCTCGCAAGATCAAAACTCACAACACCACTAGGATAACATGCTTAGTCGCCACGATCGCAATGCTAACAACACTATGCTAGGATACACATATCCTAGCCCATAATCTCAACAACCATAAGCTCACAACTATAAACTTACTATCTCAACCTCAACAATCATTCAACCTCAACCCCTAAATTCTCACAAGCTCAACATACAACTTAAAGCAATAAACAACCTCACAATATAATATCAACTCCTCAAGCCTTATAACATTTCACAATCCACAAAACTCGCCTAAGGTCCATAACCACTACTTGATATTCGCTCTAAGTTGTCCTAGATCCATCCTAGCATGATACTACTACTACTACAACTAAACATAACTAGATTGAGAAAGGTACTCACTCGGGGTCAAAGGTGGAAGTCAATCAACGAATGTCGAATGCGGATTCGATGGCCTTTATCGGGGCACTTCCGAACCTAATACAAACACTAAATAAATTTAGTTTATACGCTAAATTTGAACGGAATATATAACTTATATAAAATCTAAGGTAAAACCCGTTTTCAAAACCAAGATTAAAACCGCTTAAATACTTTCCGGGACCAATTATACAATTATAAACACATGGGTCATAATATATAGCAAATATAAACTATAAGAATAAAATCCGTTATCAAAATTTGGTTGAAAGTCCGTAAAAACATTTTCCGGGCAACTCATGAAGTTTCATAAACTTGGGATATATTCCGTAAATAAAACCTTGGGCAAAATCTGTAAATATACAAACCGGGGCACTTTTGCAACTTCACAAAAGTTGGGTCAAATCTGCAATTTATAAAATATAGGTATAAACTGTAATTATACCAAATTGAGGGGGGGCCGGATGCAAAAGAACAATAGGGTTCCTTTTTCTTTTCTGTAAACCGCAATTTGCAATAGAAATAGTGGAGGCGGCGACAAGGGGTTAGGGCAGAGGAGGCTTCAGCTTCCGGTGGCGTGCAGGTGGCAAGGAGGGAGGCGGAGACGCTAGAGGCAGCCCAACTCCATCGGCAATGGTCGTCTCCCCTCGCGGCAGAAGAGAACCGAGAGGAGAAGGAAAGGAGAAGCAGTGTTCGGCCTGTTGGGGTTCCGATTGCTTGAGGCGGCGGGAGGACAACGCAGGGGCGGAGACCAGGGCGAGGCGACGACGGGGCGGGGCTTCTCCGACTAGCTTCGGGTTCCGGTTGCGGTAGCAGGTGGTTGTTTCCCTTGTGTTTGCAGATCCAAACGAGGAATCGGTGGTCTTGTTTTCTAGGTTGTTCGAACCTAAGGTAGAGACAAAGGGAAGGGGCTGCATGTGTTCGAGGTTGCGCCAGTGTCCTTTGGGGTCGCCGTCAAGGCTTGCACGAAGAGGAAAGGGAAAGGACAGGGGAGGTGATGTGGCTGGTTGCAGAATGGAGTGTTGCAGCTTGCTTGGACTTGAGTTCAGTTTGCACCAAGGTGAAGAGGAGAGAAGGCTGGTTGTGTGTTCAACAGGTAGCGAGGAGTCGGCAAGGGGAGTGAGGGGTCACTGCACAAGGCTGCATATCTGAGGCAGCAATCGAAGGGTCGGGGTGCTCTCAGCTCAAAAGACAAACGGGAAGGATGAAAAGGAAGAAAAGAAAAGAAAAGAAAGAAAAATAAAATAATAACAAAGGGAAAGGAGTAATCGGATAGTTTTGATCAAACGCACTTGGAACGGGATTTCTAAACCGGAAATTTTTCCTACTTTCCGGAAATAATATACAAAAATATATACAAAATAATATACCGATAAAAAAAATAGGGAAAATAAATATCCAAATGTGCCCAAAAAATGGGGCGTTACATTCCCAATCTTCTTTAAGATCTCACAAAGTTGCATTTCTTGACTTACTTTAAGGTAATCTTGATGATTTTCTGAAGATGACCATAATACTTTACTCCTTTTATTAAATCCAACTATTCCCGATTTTTCAGAAGATCCCGACTATTGCTTCCGAAACCATGATATGAGACATCTATTGACACTTTATTAGGTGTCTAGTGTTTTTTTTGGTAAGATCACTCACTTGGTCTTGTCTCCCTAATTTAACTCAGTTATACCGTTCCTCAAATAGTGACGCTACACCTTACATCTTGTCAGGCTTTCAACTTGTTAAAATCCAAAATCACCCTCCCAATGGAGGTTTTCATACAGATCTCTAATTATTTAATTTGAGGTCATAGCTAAAATATCCTTGAGTTTCCTAGTCTATGGTTTATGAGCCTACCACGCTTCCGTTGCGCTACTCTGATTGAGTTGTTGCCACGCCTCATTCATACTGACATCCTCCATGAATCCGGATGATTTACTAGACTTTTGCACATAAACCCCTTTCTAATAACGATAAGATCCTCTCAAACCGACCTTCATTCCAAGGATGATTCACTATAGTACAGTGAAAGCTCGTACTCAAAGCCGTGTGTACTGCTGTCCAAACCTCGAGATAAATTGTCCGTATTTGTTGAAATTATGGTCCTCGATCCCATTGAGTTTTCCAAATGGTCTTAGAACTTATCATCAAATTAAATTACTGGTTATGCCTCCTTGGAGGGATTGGAATGTGTGGTCTTAGGATTTCCTCGAATTCACTTAGGTCTCATCGGAACTCTACTTACTACTTGTCAGGTCTACTCAATGTGGTTGTCCTTCTACATTCCTTTTGACTTCTACCGTAGGACACATCATGTTGACTTACAATTCCTTACCTTGATCTATTTACAATCTTGACATGGAGTTTTCTATTGAGCTCCAAATTATTGAGATGTGGTAGTAAGTTTACACCGAGACCGTAATACTAACCACATGATGGTCTCTCCTTTTTGTCTTATGAACTCTTCTACTAAGTGACTCGTCTTATAACATTTTCCTTCTCCGCATCGCTCTCTAACTGTCAGTCGGTCATTACCACTCATTCCGTGTTGGAACTTTAGTTACGTTGTACTCTTGCGTAAATTCCATAAATGCATCTTCATCTCGATACCTTATTTAAATTAAGCAAGACCCGTTTTTTTTAACGTCTACCGGTACCATTTGTACAATAAACGTCAAACATATATGATTTCCTCAAAAATGAAATTTCCGACTCGTAATTATTATGTTCTCCTTAGACCCACGTTGTTTTACCTTCATTAAATCTTTACACCCCGTAGGATAGCTAAATCCCTTTGAGTTTCCTCGTACACGCATCATGAACCATGTTGATTAGTCTTATTACTTTCGTCAACTCTTATGTCATCAGTCGAGCTTGAATTTTCATTAGAGTACCACCACTTCTCATTAAACTCTTATATAGACACTTTTCGGTATTCATCTTATTGGGGTAATACCGGATCCATATAACAACCTTTAGTCTTTCAACTTTACTCTTTCTCATGTCTGTTCTAGCCAAGATGTAGATTCCATCTGCAATCACCTCCCAACTCGATAAGACATTTCACCAGGCTTTAAATCATATCCTCCATATTTGTGCCGCCTCTATAATTCCAATTATTTTGTGTCACATCTTAAATCACAAGGGTTCCATCTGTCAATCTAGACAGTTTGACCCTACCTTTTCTCGGAAGAGTACCATCAGTCCTACTTTTGTGGAATGCTAAGACATAAAACATGTTCACAATCATCTGTTTCTTCTTACTCTTCTAGTTCTTCTTACAGGGATCCCTTTATACTAACTTTGATATGTATCTTTCCTTATTCGGTAGTAAGTAACTACCCACAACAATTCCCTTTACACCATTACTATCATCAGTGGTCGTTACCGACCGTCAAGAGCTTCTCTTTAATTTCTTTATTAGAGTTATCATATTGGACTCATTCAATGTTACCATCAAGGCTACTAGTACTTGTATTTATTTAACTTCACCATTGTCGTCGTTGATCTTTGGAAGAAATTCACCAGATGTCGGTAAGTTTCCTTTATAGCCTTGTGGTTATTCTTCTTATCTGTCAACCAACCATGACTATTTAGCCAACACGTGTAAATTCTCTGTTCTTACCAATTGGTCTGTAGTTGACCTTCTATAAGATCGTAGACTTACTTTTCTTCTATCTCTTTTGAGGTTTGATATACAAAGTTAAAATATATCTCTTCCATTTATTTTCCTTTAGCTCCTTCTACAAATTACACTCTTATAAGAGTACTATACTCTTACGAGTCTAGTTGTATCTTCGTCTCTCGTCAACGGACTTATCAATTCTTCTATGATAAATTGTAGGCATTTCTCCATGATTCTTTTTACCCTAGTTATAGTCCACTTGCGGTTCTCTGTTATGACCCGCTAGTGTTATTACATTAAATCTCTTCGTGAGTGAGAAGTTATTAGAGACCCTCTTTTTCCCAAGACTATTCTCCTACACCCTCCTTCCTTGGGGTGCTGCTTGTACTTCCGGCTTTATAGAAATCTGGTCTTTGTTGTATCCCGATCCTTATTGTAATTCTTGTGTGTTCTAGGAGGTCACACCACTTCCATGTTGGTAAAATTGGCCTTCCCCTTTCTAGCAACCTGTAAGCTTTTATTTTGCGGCTCTTTAATTCTTCGTATCGTGATGGACAATGTATCTTATCTTGACTCCTACGCTTATGATTGTCTCGTTTTTCTATCTTGATTGTGGTGGAAATTAGCTTGTCGAGAGTGATCATATTCCACTCTGCTTCTAGCCTCAAACTTTTACCTTCTGGTCCGTCAGTAAGCTTAGATTCAATGCCTCTTATCTGGATCGCTACTATATTTCACCTTGACCTTCATGCCTATTTGTGTTTCTGAAGGCATCCCCTTTATTTGTAGTGTTGCTTTACACCATCTTGAAAGAACATGTGGGTTGTCTCTTCCAATTTGTATACTTGCCGGTCATCCAACTCGTTGCCGGAACTACCCTCATGTATATTCTTCATTTGATCCTATTGAGTTGACTCGGGATTCCCTTCTTGACATTAGTTGGTGTTGTATTTTAGTCTTCACTTTTCCGTCTCGATGTTCCTCAAAAAGCTCGAAGGAGTTGTCCGTCGTTCGTCTACCCTAATGCACATAAGATCTGTATACTAATCCTCACGTTGACACCCTTCAAAATCTACTTAGATGTGTCAAAGGGGTGAGAAACTCATTATGTTATCTCCGTTAAGAGCATAACATAACTATAATTTCTACTAATCTTCGGCATATACTTATCTATATCACATATCATTATAATCAAGCTAATAAGTCCAACTAAAGTAAAACCTAAAGTCCATACTAAGCATACTGAGATCCACGGTAGTAGTGGTGGTCAGCCGTACTTTTCTATCCCCAACTAGACTATGCATGCATTTGAAAACCAAAAGTCCTTTTTAAAACTCAGATCTCTTTTTGGGTTCTGCTCAAGTACTTATTCGGTCTTTCGGAAGATTTCAAGTGCCATTGTTGCCAACCTAGAGCTCTGATACCATGTTGTAACACCCCGAATTCTCAGAACTCGGAGCATTACTGGTTAGGACCTCACAATGGGTCCCGACCTCAGTTTGATAACAATATTACTAGGATCTTGCAACAAGACACAATAAGAAAAACCAAAATTCATAAAATAGTATTTTTAAAGGAATGAATGCAACAACGTCTACTAGCCTATAGTACTTAAACAACGAAACAGACTAACTGTCTTAATAAGATGAAAAAACAACAAAGGAAACATCCCAACCTCATTCTAAGGAGTACGGAGACCCGACTGACCACTACTTCCGGATCACTCAGTTACTACTCTAACCTGCGGTGAATCTAAAAACACAACATAACAACCATTAGCTACTTATCTAAACATTAGAAGAATAATAATAGCACACACACACATAGCAAAAGTAACACTCATCATGCTTTCAAACAATCCATTTATTATCTTTATTTAGGTCATTCACTCTTACTAATGATACTTATTTTGTGACACGAGGGATTCCCAAACCTCGCCTCCTCCCCCGTGTAACCATCAGGAATGGATCCGATGCATCTCACCTTGTACATGTATGGTCTGGGTATAGAGAACCTCCTAGTCTCCTAGTAGAGTTGGGCAGTGATGTCACGGCCCGTTATACATGCACTTGGGCCTTACAACATAATATCCACGGTCGTCATAACAAGTTGTTATTTTTATTATAAAACACATTGCACATGCACAACCATTATCGCTCAACTAATATCCAGAAACCAGCTAAGTAAGTCGCAAGGACTTACTTGAATCAAATCTCAAATCCCGTTATCTCAACTCGGCCTGTAACCGTAGAAACTCAATCGCCTGTTATACAAGGCAAGTGGATCAATAATGTATCCCGCTTTCTTAGAAGTATCCCACTTCTAAGATATATAATCGATCATAAAGGAATTACCAAAATACCCTTATATGGTAAATGACCATTTTACGGTTGGTCCCAAAACTCTATAAAATTCTATAACAAAGTTCCAACCTATTCTTTGGAACTCAAAACTACACTAAAAAACCCTCCACGGAAAATTTACCAAAGATTTAAAAGAGTTAAACACATTCTCGACTTTCATGCAAAGTCACTAAGGTTTGACTTTGGCTTAAGATACGAGGCTCGAATAAAAATATAAAAATTCTAAAATAAAAATCTCTAGGTCATCTACGATATTCATGCTACTCATATGAGCAAAGATCTCTCAAAACTACCCAGCCAAAACCCCTACATAAAACTCCAAAGATGGTTCCAAAATCCAGAAATTTCATACTTAGCCAAATTCAAGGTATTTTCACAATTGTCCGACCAGCCTACTTTGAGCCCTTATAAATCCAGATCCGACCGTTGGATCGACCTCAACTTTTGATACATCACAGTATACATATTCTTCTATAATATACTAAAATTTGAACGGTGGATATTAATGTTACGGTATCGAAACAAAAGTGTAAACATGGCTGTAACAGTTTCTGGAAGTGAAAAAGGTTAAGGGTTTGATCCTCACCCCTGGCTTTCTTCTGAGTTGAACTATATTATAGATCTGGAATTTGAGCCCCTTTGTCTACCAAAAATCAGCACCTTAATACTCCCCACTGCACATCCAAAGTTGAGGCTTGTTATACAAAGTACCCATGTTAACTCTTCCCTTGAATATCGCCCAAAACAATGATATAAGGGATGCTTCTTACCGGTGCACTCACAGGTGGTTATGGAGGATTGTTCTTGTCAACACTGGTGGGTGGTGGACGACAACCCGATGCATCTCTCGTCGCTGGGCCGGCCTGTGGAACGATGGTGATTATGGAGGAGGTAGACTCGCTAGCATCGGCGACGAGCTCCCGGTGCGGCTCTTGCCACTACGACCGTTGTCTAGTTGATGGGTTTGTGAAGCTATCGACAGTCGAAAGCCACTCCTGCGACGTTACTCTTCTGGATCGTTGTGTCTCGAGGGAGGTTCACACTCTGCTGCTTATCGAAAGGGAAAAAGATTACTGCCTGTCGGGTCTTGGAGGAACTGGTCCCCTGGTAGGCGTGATGGAGGCGGTAGTCGATGAACAGCAAAACATCGAGGAAGGGAGTCGGGCGGATTATTTGCACCTTCGTCTGTGCAGAGAAGAAGGCGATGCTAGAGGAGGCAATAGAAGGCAGCTATCGGCGGCAAGGAGGATGTCGGGTGCAGTAAGTATGGGAAGTGTATAGGTTGCAAAAGGCGATACATCTCATGCCGATCTGGATGGCTTGAAGAAGGGAGATGGAAAGGAAAGTAGGGTATGCGGAGATGGAGAAGGAAAGGAGAATTGTGAGGGAGATGCGTTGTATGCGGTGCGAGAGGGGTATGGCGCTGCAGATCCGGAATCTGTCAGTATGGTAAGTGTAGGTGCGGTTATCTTTTCTCTTGCCAGCTTCCACGTCACAAGAGCCAGATTTGGGAGCTGTATCATGAGGCTGAGATGGCATGAATGTAGATAAGGGGGTGTGGAAGATGCAAGGCCCAAAGCCAGTTGTCATCAGGAGGATTGGGCCCAAAACATAGCTTTCATTCCTTGCTTGTTTGGTTGATTTGGGCCTGTTCCTCAAATGAAACAAATGGGTTGAAAGAATACCCGTTGTTCGCCTGGAGCCGTTAACGTACGGAAATAAATTACAGAATTATTTTTAAAATTATTTACGGCTTACAAAGCTATCATTTTATGTGAATCAAGATCACATAAAATGATAAAATTTAATATCGTATTCTTTTATTTAAAAGAATTTAGGTTGGCGGATCGAAATCAGGTTTGATCCAGTATTAAACGGAATTTAAAATTTTCGGGTATTACATTAATCCAACGAGGGCATAAAATAATATATATATATATATATATATATATAATAGAATTAGGGATGGAAATGGGTGTACAACCACCTGATCCAACCGGTCAACCGACCCGCATTCGTGGGTGAAAACCCGAAGAATTCCGGGTAATGGGCGGTTGACGGGTGATGGGGTGGGAATGGGTATAGGTACAACCACCCACCACCCGAACCATCCACCACCCGCCCCACCCGCCCCGCATCACCCGTATCAAGTATTTTAAGAAATAAAAATAAAAAAACCTTAAATTCTACTCATATAAAAATTATTAGAAATATAAAAACATAAAAATCCTAAATTATCAAGAGACAAGAGTACAAGTGCATCACCAATCACCTTACCCCTTCCCCAATCTGAATTTTTAATATCGATCGTTAATTCGCTAGTCGCTAGACTCGCTAAAACCTTCGGTCCTTCGCCAAATCGTCATACATGACTACCTTAGTTTACCGCTGCCGAGCCACACGCTCCCTTTCTCGTTTGATCACTCTCTTTTGCACAACGCTCAACACAACATTCTCTCCTCAGATCTATATATTTGATTTTGGAGCCACACACTCCCTCAACATAACATTCACTTTAGGCATTCAATCAGTTATACAATACATACATCTTCTAAGTTCTTACCATGTGTTTGGATTACTGTTTTAGTTTGATAATTTTGGATGACGGCGGCTTCTTTGCAAGCTATTCTATTAGTTAATCATGGGTGCCATTACATTTTGCGGAAACTTGTGCGTATTGTCTCTATATGATACAAGTCCAAAACTTTTAGACCTTTTAGAATATGAGAGTAGAAAAGCTGATGGTCAATATTAGCTATCATTTTACCATGTTGTTTTCAGAAGATTCCAGGATCGCTACATCGAGCTCTACAGAAGTTTGATTGTAGTATATGTTGATTTACGTTTGTTGTATGCAAAAATATTGCGTTTATTTGCATAGTTTTGTACTAATTGGAATTCATTTTCCATGTTGGTTTGTAATGTTGATATGTTCCGTCATTTAGTAAATTTATATTTGTGTTACTTTAAAATATATCATACTTTATACATGTTTAAAACTGAAAGATATACTACACAATACAAACCCGGTTATTTCACCCGAACCACCCGAACACCCGGTGGGTGATGGGTGGGTGGGTAACGGATGAAGTGTTAGGCGGGTGGTGGGCGAGATGGGTGAGAATTTAAGTAAGGTGGGCAGTTGGTGGAAGTGGAACTTCCACAAATAAACCGACCCATTTCCATTCCTAAATAGAATAAACTCATATTTAAAAAAATCCAAGGTTAAAACTCGTAAGGACATTTTCTGGGCAACTTATACTACTTTAGAAATATGGGTCATAAATTGTAAATAAGAATATGGGTCATAATTTGTAATTAAGTCTAGCAGGGGTATAAATGTAACTTTCAAAAATATGGGTCAAAACTACAATAATAAATACATGGGTAGATTCTACAATTAACACAAATTAAGAGGGGGTCCGATTTTGTTAACCCTAAAGGGTTTCTTCTTCGATTTCCATAAATCACCGGGGGTAGAGAGGTGAGAAGGAGGGTGGCGGCTCCTGGTGGGGGGTATTGGCGGCGTTTCAACGGTCAGGCTTGACAGGGAAGAGGGAGACGGCGGAGCAAAGCATCTCCGGCGTTTATCTAGCATTCTCCTGGCGATGGCTGCTTCAGTCCCGTGGCGAGCTAGAGTTCCACAGATGGGCGAAGAAAAAGTTTTAGGGGATGAATGGTGAGAGGCAAAGTCAGCGGCGGTTTAGTGGGCTGCGAAAGCGAGCATTCGGCAGGCAGGCAAGGCAAGGCACAGAGAAGGCGGCGGCGAGACAGATTTTTCGGTGTTTACTTTGGCGGCAAACGTTTTCGGCGACAACTGTTGCCATATTTGACTCACCTTCGGACAATCTCTGAAAACATGCAATAAAGACTCCTCATTTTCTGGACAACAATAGCATGCGGGTCAAAAAGACCTAATGGTAAAAAAAACTCAAATTCTTAAAAAAAATAAGAGAAATAATTTTCTAAATTTTATAATTTTCTAATTGTATTACTCCAATGGAAGATATTTTCTTCTCTCTCGTTTTCTTCCGTCTTTATTATATTCGATTTATGGATTTTAGGTTACTTTTCTCATTTCCCCCAAAAATCGAATATAAGCTCAGATTTGAACATAGATGGATCGTTTTCAGATTTTTTTGATAAATTTTCGATTTTCATTGCTTGTGCTATGGAATTCAAGAACTTTGATTATACATTATAATCATAGAAACGATTTTTGTTTCTTACTTTGAATCTAGCTTTTATATTTTTTCGTGCGGATTTTTGATGACAAAAATATTAGATATTTTATTTAAAAGATTGTTGTTATAAATAACACAAAAAAATTGATCAGTTTGATTAGTTGCAATTCATTAATAAAATAAAATGGCAAAAATATACATTGGGCTTTGGAACGAATTGGACCCATTGGGCCTTGAATATAATTTGAGCTTTGAAAAGAAAAGGTTTGGACAAGCTTTTAGAAAAATAAACAAATTAGCATTTCAAACGTTAAAAAGTAATAAATAAACAGAGCATTCCAGATGTTAAAAAAAAAATAAAAATAAAATTTACAAAATAATACCGAAAGAAAAAATTTGTAAAAAAACTGATATTTTTTTGGAAAAACAAAAATTTATCTATTTATAAAACTTAGAGAAGACGTATGAAAGTTTTAAAAAGATAACTTTTATTTTTTGAAAACTATTATTAAAACTTAAAAAGATAACTTATCAAAATATTTAGTTCAGGAGTAGGAACATTAACAAAATATTTCTACGTAAAATAGTAAAGCAAGGCTTTGTACAAGATATTAAATTTATTTATCTATTAGAAATTTACAATGCTATATAATAAGATGTTGCCCAAACCCTAGTCCATTAATCCTATTTGTACATTCACTTGTTAATCATGGAGGTTAAACGTTATATCCGGTTGTTTGGTGTATCCATTGAAACCAAGGAGTCTAAGGAGATACTAGGACCAATGAATGTATATTCCAGCAAACCTATCAATAATGTTGTGTGAAGAGTTGAAGTCCTTACTAGTTGAGTACTAGCTATACAAGTGGGTTTAATCTCGATTGACTAGTTGGTCAATTAGGGTTTCCACTCTAAATCTTGTCTCTTAACGCATTTATTGTTTTTTGTGTTATCGTTATTATTGTAACACCCCAAATCCGGGGGACTCGGAGTGCTACGGGCGGAGACCTCACAAAGGGGTCCCGACCCTTAGGCTGGCAACAATTTCACCGGATCTTACAACAAGACACAAATAAAGGCGAAAACCGAAATACATTTTAATGCAAATGTTATGTCCCCGGAAATAAACAAAAACAGACTCCAGCCGAGTTTATAACGCCAAGACACAAACATCAAAGCATAACAATATACCATATATAAAACACATGACTCAACTCCAAATCCATACTACAATGTACGGACCCCGGCTGTCCACTCTTCGGGATCTCTCGGCCGCATCCCTAACCTGCAAGCCAACTACAACAATATTTGTATAAAACCGTTAGCTAGCATTCAAAGCATTAGAATCATGGTATTGGTGCGCACACACACACACATAAGGCATCATAACACACAACATGACCTAAACACGCAAGTCCCCTTTCACCAGACGGGTTTGTACTTGATGTGAATCAACATCACCCGCTGGACTGGTTGCAAGTCACCTCTAAGTCGCCCCATTTTGGACTGGACAAGCGGTCACCGCCCGTTATCATACACTTGGGCTAAATATCAACATATACACTCGGTGGTCCTATTATCTGTTTAGTTGTTATAACATAAAAAATAAACACACACATAAACAATAAACACACACCACCAAACACGCATCGAAACTAATACGGAGAATACGAGCTAAGTATGTCCAGAGTCTTACCTCGTCCCAAACGCTAACTCACACAACACTCTCGCTTCCCTAGGGAAGAAGCCTACAGTTTGCTCACAACAAGATATCTATATCAACAACTCACTCAACTCAACAAGTCTTAGACTTCTACACAAATGATCTACGCAAGCTCATTTGACTCTCATTGTAGGATCGCATCCTAGAATCCCTCATTCTCGACCACACTCAACACCAGCTAGAAGTCCTTAGACTTCTAGACCCTAAGATCTCTCAAAAACATAATTCATAACATATACTAGGATAAACATGCCTAGTCTCAACAATCTCAATGGTATCAACACTATGCTAGGATACGCATATCCTATCCCATAAACTCAACAACCATATAATGACAACCTCAAGCCTCACATACTCACAAGATCAACCAAACACTCAACGTCTTACAACAATCGACAATCCTCAAAACTCACCTAAGGCCCAAACCAGTACTTGGTATTCACTCTAAGTTATGCTATATCCAACCTTATATGATACTACTAAACATAAATAGATCGAGGAAGAAGGTACTCACACGAGGTCAAATGTAACACCCCAAATCCGTGGGATATCGGAATGCTACGGGCGAGACCACACAATGGGTTCCGACCCTTAACCTGACAACAATCTCACCGGACCTTTTCAACATGGCACAAATAAAGGCTTAAAACTTGAAAACGTTTTAATGTATGCAAGAAGAAAAAGGTAAAGAGTACAACTTGCAAACTCAGCCGAGTCCTCAAAACAATATAAACTCCACAAGACAAAACCGAAAAGTATACAACCACAATCCCATCATAAGGTAACATAACAACACAACAACCCCAAAAACGCCCCCATCCTACAATGTACGGCGACCCTCGGCTGTCCACTCCTCCACCTCACTCGGCGACGTCCCTAACTTGTGTGGCATCTACAACAAGCGGTTTTAAAACCGTTAGCTACATTCGAAGCATTAAAGTCAAGGTGAAGGCACAAGCACATACATATATAATCACATCACATAAACATGCTCCACAATCAATCCGGTTATTATCTTTATTTATTAAGTCATATACGGTTCTAGTTCAATTTCTTTTGTGACACGAGAATCCTCCGAAACTCGCCTCGGTCCCTGCTTCCGGCAATGGAACGGTCGGATGCCTCCGACCATCTAACCAGCACGGGCCAGTCGCCGAGATCCCCCTAGCTCTCACGGGGAGTCAGGCAGTGATGTCACAACCCGTTATCATACACTTGGGCCAATATAACATAAAGGTCGGTAGTCCTATTATCCGGTTTTATAAGTTATTACAAAAGCGGTAAAACACTCACCACCAAGCACGCAATAAATCTAATACGACAAATCTGGCTAAGTAAGTCCGGAGACTTACCTCGTCTCTCAACTCATAACACTCTAGCTTCCTTAACGAGGAAGCACACAACCTGCTCATACACGAAAGTACTCATCAACACAAGTCCATACTAATGAAGTCATAGACTTCATTCTAAAGATCTAAGCAAGATCCCACTACTCTCAAACTAGGAATGTATCCTAAGGTCTAAGGTACACAAGACACTAACCACTACTAAAGGAAGCTCACAAAAACCTATACAACCTAGGAACAAGATCAACAACAACATCCTAGGAGAAGCATCTAGTTTAGGAAGGCCAACATGCTCACACTCAAGATCAACATTCAAACTAAGCCATAAGGGCTCCAAGGCTAGCAACCACTAGATGGCATTCTCATAAACCCTAGGTCCATCCTAAGCATGCTTCTAACCATAAACATCAAGGCTCTAAGGAAGGAACGAAAGGAAAGGGAGAGAGGAACCTACTGGTGAAGAAAACGCAGCCGCGGAAGCAAGCTGATGACCCGGCGGAACACCTGCAGCCGCCCCCCGCGCCCCTGGGAGCCGCCCCTGCGGTTTTCCTGGCCGCCCATGCGGTGGTCTCAGTCCGCCCCTGCGCCTCTGGCACTCCGCCCCCGCGGTCGAACAGCAAAAGGTTTGTCTTCTTCTACTGGTCCTTTGCTCCTAAGGTCTCCTTCTCACGTTGGGCGTCCTCCAAGCCTTCACCACAGGTCTTAGCCTCCTCAACACGACCTAAAAGAGATAGGGAAAGGGAAATGCAAAGGCTTTACAAGATAACTCTTCAAAGCTTCCTCCATAGCCATGGAGGTGAAGAGAAAGTATAGAAGGGAAGACAAGCAGTAAGAGGAAGAGGAGATCGAATCACTTACCACTACAGATACGGAAAGCTCAAACTGCAGCTCAACACACCACTCCTCCAAGGTGTAAGAGAAAAGAGGTCCAAAGGAAGAAGAAGACTAGGCTGGAGAGGAGAAAGAACGTAAAAGAAGAAAGTGGGAAGAGAGAAAGGAGTAAAAGGGCTGACAAGAGGTGGGATATCCCAAGGGTCAGCCTCCTTATCCCCTCACTCCACTTCCCAAGGTCGGAAAGTAGAACGGGAAAACTCTCTCTCTCTTGCGTTAAAAACTCGTACTCTGCAACGTGCCTGCGGGAAATAAGCCGTCGGCGCGAAAGAGGTCGAAACACCTCAACTTCCGGAAATAAAATTTCCGGATGTTACAACTAACCCCCCTAAAAACAAGTTTCGTCCCGAAACTTGAGCAACGTACATCTCACAGAAAGCAGAACTCCGAAGACCAAACTCGTACACACACCGATACCCCGAAGGGTAATCACATGTAAAGCAAATATAAAGCATAAACACAGCATAAAGCATACAGACATAAACAAGGAAAAGCTCGGGACTAACCCGACTGCCCTATCGGTGACTCTAAACTCGCATAAAACTCGGGATAGTTCCTCCGGACACTATCCTCCGTCTCCCAAGTAGCCTCGTTTGCTCCTCGCCTCGACCACTGCACTCTCAACATCGGTATCTCCTTCGATCGAAGGCGTCTCGTACTCCTCTCCAAAACCGCTATCGGGTGCTCCACAAAAGTGTGGCCCGGCTCGACCACATGGTCCTCGTGGCTAATGATGTGCCTCGGGTCATGGATGTACTCTCTCAACTGAGATACATGAAATACCGGATGTATACCCTCTAGTCGGGGTGGCAATGCAAGTCGGTATGCCACCTCACTGACTCTCTCCACTATCTGGAATGGGCCGACATATCGGGGGCTTAACTTCCCCTTAATACGCCTCCTATCCGCGTAAGATCTTTGACGACTTTGAGCGGTCAACATACTCTCTCGTATCAATTCAACTCTAGCCATGTCGTCCTGCACCTGATCCGGAGCTACAGCATGTTGGAATTTCTGTGTCCGGTTTTAGACCAAAGGGTCGTAGTCTCACTTATGTGAGTAGACGGTTCTCCCAATTGCCAAACAAATTATATAATTATCTTGAACTAAAAACTAGTTATTAACCAAGGGTTTGTAATCTCCACAAAGGAGTAGACAAAACCCAACCAAGAGTTTGTAATCTCCGCAAAGGAGTAGACAAAACCCAATCAAGAGTTTGTAGTCTCCAAAGGAGTAGACAAAACTCAACTAAGAGTTTGTAATCTCCACAAAGGAGTAGACAAAACTCAATCAAGAGTTTGTAGTCTCCAAAGGAGTAGACAAAACTCAAGCAAGAGTTTGTAATCTCCAAAAATGAGTAGACAAAACTCTAATAGAAGTTAAGTTCAATTACACGTCTTATAAACCGGTTGTTATATGTTAAAACCATTGACTTGGATAATGTAATGAGTCATTCATAAATGAATTTTCCTTCTAAGTGTATTCTCCCCTACACCGGGAATATCCAAATACCTTAGTGGGATAAAACGTTACACGTTACAAAGACTAAGTAAGAGACTTACTTGTCTTACTTTGTAGAAAGGGTATTCCTAGGTTTTGTCAATACAAAACCAAACTAAGATGGATGCCTATCCTTTGTCAATACAAAGGAACTATACTGGTCTTTTGAGTTTTGCAAACAAGCTTATAAGAAGGCCTATCCAATGTCAATATAATGGAACTAGAAGCTTTATTGTTGCAAAAACGAATGTCAAATCAAGTGCAAATGGCTCTCCCTTTTATAGGCATAGGGGGCCACGGTTTTGGGAAGTTAAAAGCGGTTAAAAACGGTTATGGAAGTTACTTGGAAGTTACTTGAAAGATGGGCCTTGAAGCCCTAGAAAGCCCGAGGCCCGAGGCCCACATAGGGAGCCCAAAACCGCTCCCCGGAGCTAGCTTAGAGCTACCTTATTTTTCTTGGTCCAAACACTTCCAATGAGCTTCATTCACTTTAATATAGCTAGGGTAAGCTCCAAGATCCTCAAATACTCAATATCTTAGCTCAAGCTAGTGTAGCTCCTTAAGAAGCTCAGTAGCTGCTTCATTGACATTCACTAAGCATTTGTGCTTGGATTGCTCCCAGTTTTTAACCACATATTCTTTAGCCAATATAAGGCCTAAGAACCAAAGGTGTGCCGATAAAATGTGGCTAAAAAGCCCCAAACGCCGGCCTTCTAAAAGCTAGCACAAGTTGACCTTGTCGTGAATCACCTTGCTTTGATTCGACTCCCCTTATAATACTAGTTGTTCTTAGTGCAGGTCACTTGGCTTGCCTCCCGCAACCCGGACCATAGTGACACACATGTGAACAACTCATTGCACCTTGTCTCAAGACAAGCTCAACGGTTACAATGAAGACTTAGCCCAAATCTCCAACATTCCTCCCCCATTTGAGCAAAGTCAAGAAACTTTTAATAGACATACATCCAAACAAAATATTCGCATAATCATAAATGTCTTTCGATTGAATTTATTGAATTAGTATAATTACACATTCTGCACTAAAGAATTGTGGTGTCCTAATGGATTGAACCACTCAACTTGTTTAAGTACATGAAGGCAACATACACGAAATTTACATTTCCTTTATAAATAAATGACACATTTAAAGGCTATTGTGTCCTAATCCTTTAATGAACATATAGGCGAGTCGACCATCTACTCCCTCGAAGAAGCCTTGACACTTCACGTTCACGTAGCCAACTCTCTTTTGATCTTGCACCTATAATTGCAATTTTTCAAAAGAGTTGTTAAGAAATTACATATTTCAAACTATACATATTATATAGGCACAGAGCATTACCTTCGATGGACATTTTATGCTCACAACTTCTTGGAATGGGGTTTCCTCATTGAATTCGGCTAAGGCATCAAGCCATAGGCGAATTGGGTGTCCCACGACAAGTCGTTATCAATTTAGGTCGTTAACCCCATCCCCTTGGCTGACTTTTGAACTAAGTCCCTAGCCAAGCTCTTGGTTAAGTGATCGGCTAGATTATTGTGGGTTCTCACAAAATCGACCGATATTATACCGTGAGTTATGAGCTCTCTAACCGAGCTATGTCTCACACCAAGATGTCTTGATTTCCCATTGTACGTTTGGCTATAAGCTTTAGCCAACGTAGCTGCACTATCACAATGAATCGAGATAGGAGAAACCGGTTTTGGCCATAGAGGAATTTCTAGAACCAAATTTCTTAGCCATTCAGCTTCCTTGCCGGCAGCGGAAAGTGCCACAAACTCGGACTCCATGGTCGAGGTTGTGATGCATGTTTGCTTCTTTGAAGCCCACGAAATGGCACCACCACCTAACAAGAAAACCCATCCTGTGGTGGATGAGTGACCATCTAGATTAGTGATCCATGACGCATCCGAGTAGCCTTCTATCACTGAAGGATACTTACTGTACAAGATGCCAAAACCCATGGTCCCCTTGAGATACCTAAGCACACGCCTTATTGCCTTCCAATGTTGTGAGCTAGGACAACTTGTGTATCTACTCAATTTACCAATAGCAAAAGCAATATCTGGCCTAGTGCTAGTCATTGCATACATGCAACATCCTATTACTTGTGCATACTCAAGTTGAGAGACAGCTGATCCTTGGTTGGGCATCAACTTCTCACTTGAGTCCATAGGAGTACTAACAATTGTACTTTTATCACATTGAAAGCGTTTGACAATCTTCTCAATGTAGTGTGATTGTGTGAGGCTTAAGCCTTTGGAATCACGTTTGATTTTTATGCCCAGAATCACATCCGCCTCACCTAAGTCTTTCATAGAAAACTTAGTGGACAAGAAATCTTTAGTGAGATCTACTTGTTTTTGGTTTGTTCCAAAGATCAACATGTCATCAACATATAAGCATATGATCACACCTTGACCGGTATGATCAAACTTACTATAGACACACTTGTCAGCTTGATTTATCTTAAATCCATTTGACAATACGACATCATCAAACTTTTGATGCCATTGCTTTGGAGCTTGCTTTAGTCCATACAAGGATTTGACCAAGCGACATACTTTGTGCTCTTGTCCTTTTAAAACAAAACCTTCAGGTTGTCTCATATACACTTCCTCATCTAGATCACCATTAAGGAATGCTGTCTTGACATCCATTTGATGAATCACTAGATTATGTATAGCCGCCATGGATATTAATAACCTAATGGTTGTAATCCTAGCCACCGGAGCATATGTGTCAAAGTAATCGACACCTTCCCTTTGTCTAAAGCCTTGGATGACCAAGCGTGCTTTAAACTTGTCAATGGAACCGTCAACTTTCATCTTCCTCTTGAAGATCCATTTGCATCCTAAAGGTTTGCAACCGGAAGGAAGGTTGGCTAACTCCCATGTATGATTGCCCATAATGGAGTCCATCTCCTCTTGGATTGCTTCCTTCCAAAAGGCAACATCTTGAGACTTCATGGCCTCATCAAATGTCTTTGGATCCTCATCTATATGAAAGTAAGAGTGACGATCCATTTCATTATCCCTTGACTCTTCAACCAAGAACACTTGGAAAATTGATTTTTGGGACAAATTATTGCTCATAGGAGCAATCTCTGGCAAGTCAAGCCCGTGGGACGCTTCCCAAGATTCATCTTGAATCCTACGATGCTTGTTTGGGTGTTCCTCATCTAAAGTCATGTTGATCACTTCCCTAGGCCTAGGAGCCGAGGTGAAGCGATCTTCATCAAAGATGGCATCCCTAGACTCTATTACGGTATTAACCGAGATGAAGTCATTTGGTTCTATCACATAGAACCTATAAGCTTTGGAGTGTTCGGCATAGCCAATGAACACGCACTCAACACCTCTTTCACCTAAAGTCTTACGTTTGTTGTCATTTAGCCTTACTATGGCTCGACATCCCCAAACTCGTAAGTAATGTAGGTTTGGCTTCCTTTTGAACCATAGTTCGTAAGGAGTCTTCTTGCTTCTTTTGTTCGGAACACGATTAAGCAAGTAGTTTGCCGTGAGCATAGCTTCACCCCAAAACGAATTCTTAAGACCCGAGTAAGACAACATGGCATTGACCATCTCTTTAAGCACTCGGTTCTTTCGTTCGGCCACACCATTCGATTGTGGTGTGTAAGGTGCCGTGGTCTCATGTATGATTCCAACACTCTCAAAGTATTCCTTATCCATAAATTCACCACCACGATCCGTGTGTAGTCTTTTTATTAAGGTACCTTGTTACAACTCAGATTCATTCTTGAATACATAGAATTTGTCTAAGGCATCACTCTTTGCAAAGAGTAGATATACGTAACAATACCTAGAGTAATCATCTATGAATGTTACGTAATACTTCTTCTTTCCTAATGAAGGAGTAGAGTGCAAGTCGCCTAGATCCGAGTGGACTAAGCCGAGCATTGATTGTTCTCTTTCAACTCTAGGAAATGGAAGTCTTGTTATCTTGGTCAACATGCACGTTTTACACTTGTCTTTTGGCAAGTCAAGTTTAGGTAAACTACCATTCTTAGTCATGTCATTCATACGCTTAAAATGAACATGTCCAAGTCGTGCATGCCATTTAACAAAATCACAATTGGAAGAAGAAGAAGAAGACAATGTAAATAAATTGTTCTTGTTTATATTACTATTAGAAAGTTTATTACATAAAGAGAGAAGAAACATATTATTGTTCCAATGGCCAAAGCCTACAAATGTTCCTCTCCTAGATAATACATAACGGTCGGCTTCTATGACTTGTTTGAAGCCAAGCCTATTGAGTACACCACCAGAAACCACATTCTTTCTAATGGCCGGTGCATGTAGTACATTTGACAAGACTAGAGTCTTGCCACTTGTGAAGTACAGATCAACCAGTCATCTTCCTAGAACGGGGGTGGTAGACTCGTTTCCCATATGTATGAGTGCTCCATCGTTTGCAACAACGTATGTCTTGAACCAACGCCGATCTTTGCAAACATGAGTTGTTGCACCTGAGTCCACCCACCATCCAAGGTCATCATCCTGCATGGACAAACATTCAAAAGTCAATGACACATAATTCAAATCAGAATTTATATCAAAGTTAGAATCAAGACTCATAAGTGAGTCACCTTGGTTTAATGGGTTTTGGCCACTTTGGCCTCCACCCTTGGATCCATCGTCCTTAACCTTGCAATCCCGCTTGAAGTGGCCAGTCTTGCCACACTTCCAACAAGAACCTTTTGGTTTCTTGTCAACATTATCCTTTTTGGACTTCTTGGACTTATTTCCCTTGTCCTTGCCTTTGTCCTTTCCTTTGAACCTCTTCTTTTTGCTCTTGCCATCCATCATGTTGGCTTCATGGGAAGTAGAAGTTTTATCTTCCTTCTTGAGTCCCCCTTCTTGTGCCCTAAGACCTTGTTCAATTTGAAGGTGAGAGCCAAGTTCCACCAACGTGAGTTCTTCCTTCTTGTGCTTTAGCACATGGCGGAAGTCCTTCCACGAAGGGGGGAGCTTATCCATTATAGACGAAACCGCAATGGCCTCATCCATATGCATGGCATGTTGAGTGAACCTCCCAAGAATCCGGAGCAATTCATTGTATTGTTCCATTACCGGCCTTGAGTCCACCATTTTATATGAGTTAAAATCCGAGACTAAGAATTTGCGAGATGAAGCATCCTCCGCCATGTACTTAGACTCTAGTTGATCCTACATTGATGTTGATGACTCTACACTTTGGTAGACATCAAATAATGCATCACTCATGCCATTGAGAATATGACCACGACATATGTAGTCATCATTATCCCATTTGCTCCTTCGTCGGACAACCTCTATCTCCTCCACCATATCATCAACCGGCTCGGCCGGTCTAGGTGTAGTGAGTACATAAGCGACTTTTAGTGTAGTCAAGAGGAAATGCATTTTCTTTTGCCACCTCCTAAAGTCTACACCCTCAAACTTATCCAACTTCCCAAAACGAGAAGTCATTTCTTTCATTAACGTCTTACTCATTATTGATCAATCCAATCCTACAAAACAATTAACAATAAATACACTTAGAAGATTGTTGGAATTTCGGTGTCCGGTTTTAGACCAAAGGGCCGTAGTCTCACTTATGTGAGTAGTCGGTTCTCCCAATTGCCAAACAAATTATATAATTATCTTGAACTAAAAACTAGTTATTAACCAAGGGTTTGTAATCTCCACAAAGAAGTAGACAAAACCCAACCAAGAGTTTGTAATCTCCGCAAAGGAGTAGACAAAACTCAATCAAGAGTTTGTAGTCTCCAAAGGAGTAGACAAAACTCAACTAAGAGTTTGTAATCTCCACAAAGGAGTAGACAAAACTCAATCAAGAGTTTGTAGTCTCCAAAGGAGTAGACAAAACTCAAGCAAGAGTTTGTAATCTCCAAAAATGAGTAGACAAAACTCTAATAGAAGTTAAGTTCAATTACACGTCTTATAAACCGGTTGTTATATGTTAAAACCATTGACTTGAATAATGTAATGAGTCATTCATAAATGAATTTTCCTTCTAAGTGTATTCTCCCCTACACCGGGAATATCCAAATACCTTAGTGGGATAAAACGTTACACGTTACAAAGACTAAGTAAGAGACTTACTTGTCTTACTTTGTAGAAAGGGTATTCCTAGGTTTTGTCAATACAAAACCAAACTAAGATGGATGCCTATCCTTTGTCAATACAAAGGAACTATACTGGTCTTTTGAGTTTTGCAAACAAGCTTATAAGAAGGCCTATCCAATGTCAATACAATGGAACTAGAAGCTTTATTGTTGCAAAAACGAATGTCGAATCAAGTGCAAATGGCTCTCCCTTTTATAGGCATAGTGGGCCACGGTTTTGGGAAGTTAAAAGCGGTTAAAAACGGTTATGGAAGTTACTTGGAAGTTACTTGAAAGATGAGCCTTGAAGCCCTAGAAAGCCCGAGGCCCGAGGCCCACATAGGGAGCCCAAAACCGCTCCCCGGAGCTAGCTTAAAGCTAGCTTATTTTTCTTGGTCCAAACACTTCCAATGAGCTTCATTCACTTTAATATAGCTAGGGTAAGCTCCAAGATCCTCAAATACTCAATATCTTAGCTCAAGCTAGTGTAGCTCCTTAAGAAGCTCACTAGCTGCTTCATTGACATTCACTAAGCATTTGAGCTTGGATTGCTCCCAGTTTTTAACCACATATTCTTTAGCCAATATAAGGCCTAAGAACCAAAGGTGTACCGATAAAATGTGGCTAAAAAGCCCCAAACGTCGGCCTTCTAAAAGCTAGCACAAGTTGACCTTGTCGTGAATCACCTTACTTTGATTCGACTCCCCTTATAATACTAGTTGTTCTTAGTGCCGGTCACTTGGCTTGCCTCCCGCAACCCGGACCATAGTGACACACATGTGAACAACTCATTGCACCTTGTCTCAAGACAAGCTCAACGGTTACAATGAAGACTTAGCCCAAATCTCCAACACAGCACTCGAGCTCTCCGGCTCGTCCCAACATAAGGGAGTGCGGCATCTCCTCCCATACAACGCCTCATAAGGTGCATCCCAATCGACGAGTGCCAGCTGTTATTATACGAAAACTACACCAATGGAAAGTGGTCTGGCCATACCTGACCCCAGTCTAGTACACATGCCCGCAACATGTCTTCTAGGGTATGAATAGTCCGCTCTGACTGGCCATCGGTCTGTGGATGGTATGCGGTGGTGAAATGCAGACTCGATCCTAGGGCGGCGTGTACCTGCTGCCAGAACCTCAAGGTAAAGAGCCCATCCCTATCAGAGATGATAGTCCTCGGTACACCATGTAACCTCACAATCTAACGCGTAAAATCCTCGGCTAGACGACTCACCGGCCACGTTTCCCGAATAGGGATGAAACGTGCGGTCTTCGTCAACCGATCCATTACTACCCAAATGGCGTCAAAGCTCCTACTCGGCCTCAATCCAGTCACGAAGTCCATAGATATGTCCTCCTACTTCCACTGCGGCATGGGCAGTGGATGAAGCTCTCCTGCGTGTCTCTGGTGCTCGATCTTGACCTGCTGGCAGGTCGCGCATCGGGCCACATATCTAGCTACATCGGGCTTGAGCCCGCCCCACCAATAAGATCTCCTAAGGTCCTGGTACATCTTACTCGCGCCTGGGTGCACCGAGTAAGGTGTAGAGTGTGCCTCCTACAAGATCCGTTCTCTCAACTCCAGGTCTGACGGCACACAAATACGTCCCTGGCGTCTCAATAGCCCGTCTGCCCCTGCGATAAACTGCGGTCCCTCTCCTCTGGCCATCCTATCCCGAATCCTTGTCAACAAGGGACAACCCTCCTGTTTCTGCCGGATTCCTCCGGTCAGATCAGGTAATACCTCTAACTCGGACAATCGACCAACCGTATCCAGAAACCGGATATCTAACTCTAACTCCGTCAAATCCCTCTGCAACTATGGCTGAACCATGAGTCGAGCTATAGCTTCCTCTCGAGGTGTGCTCCTACTCAAAGCATCGGCGACCACGTTAGCCTTCCCCGGATGGTATAAAATCTCCAAGTCAAAATCCTTAATCAGCTCTAACCATCTCCTCTGGCGGTTATTCAACTCCCGCTGAGTGAATATATACTTCGGACTCCTATGGTCTGTGAAGATCTGGTACGTGGCTCCGTACAAATAGTGTCGCCAGATCTTCAGGGCATGAATCACTGCCGCTAGCTCAAGATCATGGGTGGGATAATTCTCCTCGTACGGCTTCAGCTGCCGAGAAGCGTACGCAATAACCCTACCCCTCTGCATCAAAACGCACCTCAAGCCTAGTTTGGAGGCGTCACTATATACAACAAACCCCTCTACGCCTCCGGCTGGGCTAACACAGGAGCGGAGGTCAACCTCCTCTTCAGCTCCTCAAAACTGCGTTGACATGGCTCGGACCAAACAAACCTGGTAGACTTCCTTATCAAGGAAGTAAGGGGCCGTGCAATCACGGAGAAGCCCTCTACGAAACGGTGGTAATATCCCGCTAAGCCCAAGAAACTGCGCACCTCCTTGACCGTCCGAGGAGGCGGCCATGAAGAAACGGACTCTATCTTCGCTGGGTCAACCATGACGCCCTCGGCGGAAACTATATGACCTAGTAATGTCACCTCTGGCATCCAGAACTCGCACTTAGAGAGCTTTGCATAAAGCTCTCTATCCGGAAGGACTCGAAGAACCGTCCTCAGGTGTCCCGCATGCTCCTCCCTATTCCGGGAGTAGACTAAGATGTCATCTATAAACACCACCATAAACTGGTTCAAGAAATCGATGAAGATGCCGTTCATCAACTCCATGAAGACGGCAGGTGCATTCGTGAGCCCAAATGGCATCACGACAAACTCATAGTGGCCGTATCTCGTCCTGAATGCCGTCTTTGGCACGTCCTCGTCCCTCACCCTCAACTGGTGGTATCCTAACCTCAAGTCGATGCGCGAAAATACAACTGGACTAGCAAATCGTCAATGCGCGGTAGGGGGTACTTGTTCTTGATGGTAACTTTGTTCAATTCCCGGTAATCGATACAAAGTCTCAAAGATCCGTCCTTCTTCTTAACGAAGAGGACCGGTGCACCCCAAGGGGAAACACTCGGGCGTATGAAACCCCTCTCTGCTAACTCCTCGAGCTTCTTCTTCAGCTCTAGCAACTCGATCGCCGCCATACGGTATGGGGTCTTGGAGATCGGCCTCGTGTTGGGCTCCAACTCAATGGCGAAATCAACACTCCTCTGCGGTGGTAATCCGGGTGGCTATCCAAATACAACCTCGAACTCACATGCCACGGGAATCTCCTCCAGCGACGGTCCCGTCTCTTCCTTCATGGCTTAACACCAAAAGGCCTCGCATCCCTGTCCGAAAAGTCTCGCGGCTCGGACCGCGCTAATGACTGTACCGGTCTTCCCAAGGTCCCATCCTCGGAAAATAACCTCATGTCCCGTCTCCGTGGTAACTGTCACGGTCCTCCGGCTGATGTCCAAAACGGCTCGGTGGCGGTCCATCCAGACCATGCCAAGGATGTCTTCTTCATGCACTAAGTGCATGACGTAGAAGTCGGCTAACCAGTCTCGGTTTCCCAAACGTATGGGACAACCGCGTACCTCTCGGGTACCCCTAATGTAACACCCCAAATTCTCGGAACTCGGGGAGCTACTGGTTAGGACCTCACAATGGGTCCCGACCTTGGTTTAACAACAACTTTACTAAGATCTTACAACAAGGCACAAATGTAATTAAAACAATTTCCAAAACATAATATTTTTAATGGTATGAAAGTACACATGTGACAGCCTTACAAACATACATAAAGATATATAGCATGCATGATGTATGGAAGACTTCCCCGTCCCCATCTAATGAGTACGTGGACCCGGCTGACCATCCGTTCCGGATCTCTCTGCAACTGTCTATCTCTACAGATCTACAACACGGATAAACCGTTAGCTAACAATCCAAATATAAGTAGAATGACAACAGCACAAACACAAGCAGAAACAAAAATTTAACAAACATCATGCTGGCACTCAACCGTTTATTATCTATTATTTAAGTGATTCATCTTATTCAATTTACAGTTGTGGCACGAGAGCTATTAACAGTTCTCGCCTCCGTTCCTTATCCAACTGGGTGTAGGTCTAGCTGACCTCCGCCGGTAGCATCACTACAAACCGAGTATGGACTAGTCCCTAAAGAAACCCCCAGCGCTCGCAAGCTAACTGAGCAGAATGCCACCGCCCGTTACTCTTAGGCCAAGTATAGGTCGGTAAATATTTATCACAACCTATAACTCTAACATCTCAATCACACACCACTATCATCATTCATGCTCATATTTAGAAGTCAGCTAAGTAAGCCCAAAGGACTTACCTGGTATAAAGCTCGACTCTCTGTAAACCAAACTCGCTCTGTAAACTGTAGCAACTCAGTTGCCTGCCAAAGGAGATAAGTGCATTAGCACACTCCCACGTAATTAGAAGTCTAAGACTTCTAAGATAGAAGATCGTAATAGGACATAACCCATTACAGTACTAATTTATGGTAAAAAAAAGACCATTTTACCCTTGGTCCCGAAACTCCAAGAATTTCCAAAACTCAATTCTAGACTTCTATTTGAGACTATGAAGTCATATTCTAAGTCCTAAAGTTTAGTTTGGTTACAACTAGAGAAACTACACACTTTTCTATTTCCCGAAAAGTCACTAAGGTCCAACTTTGGCTTCAAATATGAAACTCGAATAAATTTATAAAAATTCCAAAGTAATTTCTTAGGTCATCTATGATATGTAATCTATTCATAGGAGCAAGAATTTCTTAAAACTGTTCAACCATCACTTCTACAAAATTCTCCAAAGTCGGTTCTAAAAACCAGAATTTTATACTTAGTCAATTTCAGTGTTCTTTCCCAAACAGCTCAACTAGCCTACTTTGAGTTCCTATATATCCAGATCCGACCGTCGGATTGATCTCAACTTCTGGTATGTTGAACTATATATATCCTTCTATGTCATACTATAAGTTGAACGGTAGATTATCTCTCTAACGTATCGAAAAATATTCCCCAACTATTCAGTTTATATAAACACAACAAAATCTGAAAAATATGTGAGTGCATGAGATCTTCAGTTCGATTCCCACCGCTAGCTATTCTGGCCCAACTCTTTATTCCCTCACATCCAAGGTTCGAAACCTACTGACATCCATTCTGCAAGGTTACCCTAAGGTTGCCTAACACACAACATAAGTTATACACAACATGGCCCTCCTGCACTACGCTATACACAACATGGCAGCAACAACAGTACGCACAAAAGAGGCTTACCGACAAGGGATGGCACACCTAGTTCTTTGGTTGCTGGCCCGTAACTGAAGTGATGGTGTTCCGAGTTCACAATAGAGGTCCTTGGTATGCTAAGCCGCTGGAAGGAAGCAGGGAGGGTCTTGGTGTTGAACGGCTATAGAAGGGACCTTCTGTAGGTATCCAGAACGAGGTCAGGCAAGTGGATCTAGGAAGCTACTGATAGTCCAAGAGTAGAGAGAGTGGACAGAACTTACCAACACTCAGCTGTTGCTCCGGAAGTGTCAATAGTTGGAGGGTGAAGCTTCTTGTCAACTGCAACAGGGCTATGCAATCAAGGCTTCTACGATGGACGTTGCTGAGTGCAGAAAGCCAGGCTCCGGGGCAACCTATAGGAGGTGCAGAAAACTACGTACAGCAGGCCCGATCCTTGATGAAGAGCCAAGAGTACACCTCTGATGCGTGTTACTCTGAAGGGAAGCCTCCCTTCGCTTGCTCATGTCTCCATTGTTGGTGCAGAAAGGGTCGTAGAGAGATGTCCTCGTGCAGATGCATCACTAGGTTGTTGTTGCTACTCGTTGCTTCTGCGCTTGACACTGGAGGAGGTTGCTATCGTCGGCTAGGGTTGCGGCAGTGTGAGAGTGAGGACAGACGGTCCAATCCGCCAGGCTGAGAAGGAGCCAATCTAGTTGGGAAGGAAGGATGATCAGGGTTGCTACACTTACCATTCTAAGCGGAATCTCAACTGCTGTATCCAGGCTTGCATCTAGACGTGAAGATGGGGAGATGGAGGCTGCAAGGTAGCGTGATTTCAGGGACGTAAATCGTGCATTGATTTGCGCTGGTTCGGATAGAGGAGGAGGAGCGTAACGGCTGGGAGGAGAGGTGAGTTAGCAGCATTTCCTGGCTGAAGCGCTACATGGGTTGGGTTGCTTTCTGGGCTGGCGAGGGCTGAGAACCGGGCGGGTTAAAGCTTCATGGGCTGGCGAGGCTGAGAACCTCTTCCTGGGCTAGCTGGACATGACCAAGCAGCTGCTGGGCTGCATGAGGTAGAAAAAAAAAAAGAAAGAAAGCATGGAGAGGTTGGCTGAGAGTTTGTCAATGCCTTGTCATGGCCTTGTCAACAGCTTGTCATGACCTCGTCTTGATCTCGTCAAATGTTGTCATGGTCTCGTCAAAAGATTGTCATGATCTTGTCCAACACATGTCATGACTTAGATTAGGGGTTGGAATTCATCATTTTATGTGAGCTAAGATTACATAAAATGATATATATTTGTGTGGGTATACATCTTAGGTATCATATAAACGGTCGACGAGTCAAAACCAGTTTGACTTGGAATTAAACGGTACTAAAAAATCCGGATATTACAATGGGTTTGTCATGAACTCGTCTTGGTCTCGTCTTGGTCTCGTCATGACTTTGTCTAGGACATGTCATGATACAAACTAGGGTTTGGCGGGTTAGGTTTTGCTATTAAAATCTTATCATTTTATGTGCGGTAAGGTTACATAAAATGATAAAATTTTGATGTTGTGTCCGACTAGGTAGACATATAAGGATCAACGGATCAAAATCCGGTTTGCTACGGAATTAAACGGAATAAAAATTCCGGATATTACATCAGTACCCCCTTAAAATAAGTTTCGTCCCGAAACTTAAAATACGCCAGTCGGAAGGTCAGCTCTCAAGTCTCAAGGTACGAATCTAATGTATCAACTTGTTATCGCATAAGAGTCATCGTTTCCACATATAAGTATCCCGTATATCAAGGTCATCAACACACACATCCTGACTAAGCACTCAAGCATGAAATAAACAAGCAGTCAGACAACATAACACAGATATAGGGTCAAGCTTTAACTCGTCGTTCCCTAGATTACAACAATCTCCACAAAGGTCTCTGAAAGGTTATGTCTCATACTATCCATAGTATTCTTGGTAGCCTCGTCGGCTTTTATAAAACCACTAACTCTGAAATCTTTTCATGTACAGACCTCACAAGTGCCTACTACCACGTTCTAGTGTGGTAACTAGATATCTCACCGGTATCATCCGGCTTCATTGCCCGATCCTCTATGCCGATGTCCTAACTTTTGTCTGGTAAGTATACCTCTAACTGAATCCGTAGAAACTAGGGTTACACTCTCCAATAGGCTGAGGATTACTATTCCATCAATCACTTATAAACCACTTTACAGCCTCAAGTGGTCACATTTTGCAACTCACCTCCAGGTCCTTTGATGACCGTACAGAAATTAACCTAGTCAACCTTCTTCCCTTCGTTATGTTTACTTGACTACACACTCAGGACAAAGGTCTTGGACCTCCGCCAGCACTTCACCAAGTGCCTAATGCTCTTGTATCACGACTCACTTGTCTTATAATATGACTCAGTCATCTTATTCCTCAGGTAAGGAATCATCCCTTTACCCTTTTCCGGTTTAGTAGTGGAGACACCATCTAGTGGCCATTATCTGTATTCAGTTGGCATTATTATAATATTTATGGATATCTAATATATTGTTAGCTCAACCTTAGGCTTCTCACGTATGTTTCAAGGTCTTGAGTGACATACAATATGTCCGGGATGACGGTATTAGATACAAGGTGGTCTCACATCACCGTTATTTAATCACACCACTCAATAGTTGTTATCACTGCACTGTGTCCTATAATATCCCTCTTACTCAAAGCGCAACTCGACTCCGTTCCAATATAAAATCCTCCTTATACTCTACTCTTGAGATTATGTTTCCTACGTGTACGGGTAATGATTTGTAAGTACACTCCCATAGCTTTTTTTTTTATATGTCTTTCGATTCAGCTTGATAGTTACTCACCTTGAGCTTGTTAGTGCAGGTCCTACACAACACCCTTATTACTCCGTTACTTCCTTCCTCATTACTTTAAGCAACTCATTCTAAAGTACCCTACTAGGTACTAAATTCCAAATTCACTGGTCTGCCAACTTGGGACGAGGTCGGCATGCTTCACTTGGATCTATAATGGGATACCACACTCTTTCTATACTTCTGTGTGCACATACTTTCTCGTCTATCTAGAGGGTGATACAGTTCCTCTACAAAATTTATTGTCACTCCATGTAGCCTATTGCACGTTCCTTCCAAACGAAATACATTTCACAAATTATCATCGTCTTAAACTCGACACGTCATTTTCAGTACTCTCGAGTTTCTTGTTCTGTGGGTTAAGACTCATCACGCTTTCGCTGCGCTACTTTGATAATTATGTTGTCACCCGCTAATCGTAAGGACATTTTCCGTGAGTCCAAATTGATGGATCCAAAACTCTCCCTCTCAATTACACCATAAGTCCTATCCGGATGAAATACCAAGTACCTTCCTTACTTGCCTTAAGGGACTAAGATAACGGTTGGAAGACGACCTCTTCCGTTTACTTTTGGAATTCTTCTAACACGGATCCAAACTTCCTGACTCGACTGAAGTTTGATCTTAACCAACCGAGAAGTAACCTCTAACACGATTCTCTCTATACCTTTAGTTGTCTAAGTAGATTTTCGTTGTCTACTTGAGGAACTCCTCCAAAGCATCGGTATAGTTAATTCAATATTCCTCAATCACAGATATCTCTTCTTAACTGTACATAGCTCGACAATCCCAAACAACCCTTGCACGTCCTCAGTTGATGTCGGTTAGTCAATAGTTGACTTATCTCCATTTCCGGGACTCACTTTTCTCATACCTCTTTTGCCGTTAAATTTCCTGGTGAACACTACTTACTCAAGTTCATCAATTTATACTCCTTTAGCTCATTCTACATTACAACTTCCGGTTCCCCCGTGAGCTAACTCCATTTCTCGCGTCTCACTGTGTCGTCCATCTGACATCAATGGTCTTTTCTGGGTCTTCCAATATAGCTTGTAATCAAGTCTACAAAACTCTCATGACCTTAACTTCCTTCCACTTGCGGTTTATCTAGTAGGGAATGCTACACACACTCTGTCTTGATTGACATAGAACCTTATCAAAATCATATACTCCTTACTCCTCTAGTTCTTCTTTTATAATCCATCTGTACTAACTGTGATATGCACCCTTTTCCTAGCCAGTAGGCAGTAAATCCCTCACACGCTTCCCTTGGTCTTCAATGACATAAAGGGGGTCCTTTCTGACCGTCTAGTCTTTCTTCTTAAGTTCTTAATTAGGGTTCCTTGCTCGAACTCACTCCATGTTATTATTAAGGTACTAGCACGCGGATCGATTTAGCTTCACATTTGTCGTTGTTGATCTCTTGAAGGGTCCTCTAGACGTCTATAAAATTCTTTCATCATTTTATGGTTATCCTCCTTATCTGATAACCAGTTACCACTGGTTGACCCGCACGTGTTATGTCTCAATTATTACTGACTGGTATGTAGTTGACCTTCCATAAGATCACAGACTTATTGTTCTTCTATCTCTTTTGAAGTTTGATAGACTTGGTGAAAATCTATCTCCTCTAGTTTCTTTGTTAATACTCTTTTAGTTTCTTCCACAGTCTGCACTTCTCTTGTTCTCTTATGAGGTCACTATACTCTTCTGAGTCTAGTCCTAGCATTCATCTGTCGTCAATGAGTTCATCAAGTCTTCCACATTAGCTTGTAAGCGTGTCTTCGCGATTCTCCTTACTTTAGTCATCATCTGTTTGCGGTTCTCTGGTATGAACCGTTAGTGTTGGTAACTTAAATCTCTTTGTAAATGAGAAATTATTGCGGACCCTTGAGTCCACCAATCTCATTTTCTCACATTCTTCCGAATTGGTTGGTGTAGTTCTGTGATTCCACCTTTATAGAAATATGTTGTCGAAATTTCAAACTTCTATTGTATTTGATACTTGTTTAATGATTTCTTTCAAAATTCTTGAATCTTCAAGGAAGTCAAGCCGTCTCTATGATGAAGAAATTTATTTCTCGTCTGTAACTCTTTTTTTTTTTCAATTTCTGTCTTTGTACTTCTTTAATTCTTCACATCGGGGTCAACACCATATCTTCTTTGTACTCTCAGGCCCATACTTGCCTATGGCGCCGTCCACCTTTGTTGCACTGTCATTTAACCCGCCAAGTGTAGTTGTACTCGACACCACTTAATTTGTATTCCGATTTTGTCCGCTTCAATTTGCGCTTCTTATCAGTCCTTACGTATTTTCTTGAGTTTCATCTCTTGTCTTCCCACCGCTAAATTCCTTGTATGGACTTCAATCACTTCTATCTGAGTTTATTTGATATTCTTTCTTATCTAATTATTCTCGTGGTTAAGAATCATCTTTTAATCTTCCCTTTATGTCAATTCGTTCTTCAAATGATTGTAGGAATCGCCAGAATGTACGTCAGGACACATTACTTTACTCCGAGGTCGGAGTCCATTATTTTCCTATAGAGATACTCTGTACGATCTACTAAAATTTTATCATAAGGCGATGATCGCATGATATTAACTCAACTAAAGTATATTTCCTATCCTTTAAGGTACTAAAAAGTTACATGCGTATAGATATACATATAACTTACATAAACATACAATACTATAAGTCCACAAACTATTTCTCATCTACTAAGCTGCAGAGATCCACGGAGAACGATGGTGGTCCGACGTACTACTAACCCAACAACCCGACAATGCACGTGTGTAAAAACAGAAATCCGTTTTGAAAATCTTAGACCCCTTTCGGGTTCTAGTGATTTTATACATTCGGTCTTTTAGAAGATTTGAAGTGCCATTGTTGCCAACCCAGAGCTCTGATACCATGTTGTAACACCCCAAATTCTCGGAACTCGGGGAGCTACTGGTTAGGACCTCACAATGGGTCCCGACCTTGGTTTAACAACAACTTTACTAAGATCTTACAACAAGGCACAAATGTAATTAAAACAATTTCCAAAACATAATATTTTTAATGGTATGAAAGTACACATGTGATAGCCTTACAAACATACATAAAGATATATAGCATGCATGACGTATGGAAGACTTCCCCGTCCCCATCTAATGAGTACGTGGACCCGGCTGACCATCCGTTCCGGATCTCTCTGCAACTGTCTATCTCTACAGATCTACAACACGGATAAACCGTTAGCTAACAATCCAAATATAAGTAGAATGACAACAGCACAAACACAAGCAGAAACAAAAATTAAACAAACATCATGCTGGCACTCAACCGTTTATTATCTATTATTTAAGTGATTCATCTTATTCAATTTACAGTTGTGGCACGAGAGCTATTAACAGTTCTCGCCTCCGTTCCTTATCCAACTAGGTGTAGGTCTAGCTGACCTCCGCCGGTAGCATCACTACAAACCGAGTATGGACTAGTCCCTAAAGAAACCCCCAACGCTCGCAAGCTAACTGAGCAGAATGCCACCGCCCGTTACTCTTAGGCCAAGTATAGGTCGGTAAATATTTATCACAACCTATAACTCTAACATCTCAATCACACACCACTATCATCATTCATGCTCATATTTAGAAGTCAGCTAAGTAAGCCCAAAGGACTTACCTGGTATAAAGCTCGACTCTCTGTAAACCAAACTCGCTCTGTAAACTGTAGCAACTCATTTGCCTGCCAAAGGAGATAAGTGCATTAGCACACTCCCACGTAATTAGAAGTCTAAGACTTCTAAGATAGAAGATCGTAATAGGACATAACCCATTACAGTACTAATTTATGGTAAAAAAAAAGACTATTTTACCCTTGGTCCCGAAACTCCCAGAATTTCCAAAACTCAATTCTAGACTTCTATTTGAGACTATGAAGTCATATTCTAAGTCCTAAAGTTTAGTTTGGTTACAACTAGAGAAACTACACACTTTTCTATTTCCCGAAAAGTCACTAAGGTCCAACTTTGGCTTCAAATATGAAACTCGAATAAATTTATAAAAATTCCAAAGTAATTTCTTAGGTCATCTATGATATGTAATCTATTCATAGGAGCAAGAATTTCTTAAAACTGTTCAACCATCACTTCTACAAAATTCTCCAAAGTCGGTTCTAAAAACCAGAATTTTATACTTAGTCAATTTCAGTGTTCTTTCCCAAACAGCTCAACTAGCCTACTTTGAGTTCCTATATATCCAGATCCGACCGTCGGATTGATCTCAACTTCTGGTATGTTGAACTATAAATATCCTTCTATGTCATACTATAAATTGAACGGTAGATTATCTCTCTAACGTATCGAAAAATATTCCCCAACTATTCAGTTTATATACACACAACAAAATCTGAAAAATATGTGAGTGCATGAGATCTTCAGTTCGATTCCCAACGCTAGCTATTCTGGCCCAACTCTTTATTCCCTCACATCCAAGGTTCGAAACCTACTAACATCCATTCTGCAAGGTTACCCTAAGGTTGCCTAACACACAACATAAGTTATACACAACATGGCCCTCCTGCACTACGCTATACACAACATGGCAGCAACAACAGTACGCACAAAAGAGGCTTACCGACAAGGGATGGCACGCCTAGTTCTTTGGTTGCTGGCCCGTAACTGAAGTGATGGTGTTCCGAGTTCACAGTAGAGGTCCTTGGTATGATAAGCCGCTGGAAGGAAGCAGGGAGGGTCTTGGTGTTGAACGGCTATAGAAGGGACCTTCTGTAGGTATCAGAACGAGGTCAGGCAAGTGGATCTAGGAAGCTACTGATGGTCCAAGAGTAGAGAGAGTGGACAGAACTTACCAACACTCAGTTGTTGCTCCGGAAGTGTCAATAGCTGGAGGGTGAAGCTGCTTGTCAACTGCAACAGGGCTATGCAATCAAGGCTTCTACGATGGACGTTGCTGAGTGCAGAAAGCCAGGCTCCGGGGCAACCTATAGGAGGTGCAGAAAACTACGTACAGCAGGCCCGATCCTTGATGAAGAGCCAAGAGTACACCTCTGATGCGTGTTACTCTGAAGGGAAGCCTCCCTTCGCTTGCTCATGTCTCCATTGTTGGTGCAGAAAGGGTCGTAGAGAGATGTCCTCGTGCAGATGCATCACTAGGCTGCTGTTGCTACTCGTTGCTTCTGCGCTTGACACTGGAGGAGGTTGCTGTCGTCGGCTAGGGTTGCGGCAGTGTGAGAGTGAGGACAGACGGTCCAATCCGCCAGGCTGAGAAGGAGCCAATCTAGTTGGGAAGGAAGGATGATCAGGGTTGCTACACTTACCATTCTAGGCGGAATCTCAACTGTTGTATCCAGGCTTGCATCTAGACGTGAAGATGGGGAGATGGAGGCTGCAAGGTAGCGTGATTTCAGGGACGTAAATCGTGCATTGATTTGCGCTGGTTTGGATAGAGGAGGAGGAGCGTAACGGTTGGGAGGAGAGGTGAGTCAGCAGCATTTCCTGGTTGAAGCGCTACATGGGTTGGGTTGCTTTCTGGGCTGGCGAGGGCTGAGAACCGGGCGGGTTAAAGCTTCATGGGCTGGCGAGGCTGAGAACTTCTTCCTAGGCTAGCTGGACATGACCAAGCAGCTGCTGGGCTGCGTGAGGTAGAAAAAAAAAAGAAAGAAAGCATGGAGAGGTTGGCTGAGAGTTTGTCAATGCCTTGTCATGGCCTTGTCAACAGCTTGTCATGACCTCGTCTTGATCTCATCAAATGTTGTCATGGCCTCGTCAAAAGATTGTCATGATCTTGTCCAACACATGTCATGACTTAGATTAGGGTTTGGAATTCATCATTTTATGTGAGCTAAGATTACATAAAATGATATATATTTGTTTGGGTATACATCTTAGGTATCATATAAACGGTCGACGAGTCAAAACCAGTTTGACTCGGAATTAATCGGTACTAAAAAATCCGGATATTACAATGGGTTTGTCATGAACTCATCTTGGTCTCGTCTTGGTCTCGTCATGACTTTGTCTAGGACATGTCATGATACAAACTAGGGTTTGGCGGGTTAGGTTTTGCTATCAAAATCTTATCATTTTATGTGCAGTAAGGTTACATAAAATGATAAAATTTTGATGTTGTGTCCGACTAGGTAGACATATAAGGATCAACGGATCAAAATCCGGTTTGCTACGGAATTAAACGGAATAAAAATTCCGGATATTACACCTAACCCTACCCCTGTCGGGTAATCCCACGACGAAGGGTCTCCCCTCTACCGTAACTAAGGACAACCTAGCTACGCAATCATCGGAAACAAAACAGTGCGTGGCACCCATATCAAACAAAAAGCGGACCGGTAGTCCATGAATCTGAATAGTACCTGTAGCTGCCGGTGCTGCAGGATCAATAGCACTCCTCAGCTCAATCGCTCTGACCTGTGTGCCTCTGGTCTCCTGTGTACCACCGGCACGGCCTCTACCACGGCCCGGACCCTGGGCTGATCCCTAGCTACACGTCTGTCCCTAGAACATCTGCTGAGAGCCCTGTGGCTGAAACTGTGGAGGCCTCTGACTACCTCCAGCTACCCCAGCAGGCGAAGAACCCTGCTAAGACTGTGACCTGCCCTAATGGCAAAAAGCGGCTCGGTGGCCCACCTGACCACAAGTAAAGCATGCTACGGGAGGCTTCGTGAAAGTCCTCCGAATGTGTCCATAGCCTCCACAACCATGGCACTGTGGCCCACGGTCGGATGTCGTCCGCTGTGGTCCGGAACGTCCTAGAGCCTGGCTGCGTCCCTATCCTCCGGCTCCGGTAGGTGCGGACCTCTGTCTCTTGTCCGGTCCCCCGGACTGTGTTGCCCTCCTCGTCCCAAGTCGGTCTCTCTCGTAGGCCGAAGCTCGATCCTGGTACTCTGCCAATGAATCACAGCAAAAACCCGCCAAGTAGGCACGGGTGGACTCCCTCAGTCTCCTGGAAAAGAGATAGGCATGCTGGTCCGCTGGAGGTGCAGCGGGCCCCAGTAATGCCAACTCCGCTCTAAAACGTCTAATCGCCTCCATGACAGGAACATCCTCAAAGCCGTCCTCTAGGAAGTCCTGAACTCTATCTCGACACAAGGACTCTGGGCAGAAAGCCTCTCTCACAAGGTAACAACTGGTCCATCCTGGTCACACCCCCTCTCACCGACCTCCACCAATACTAGGCCTCCTCCCGAAACAAGGTCTGTACTATCTCCACATGTCTCTCCTCCGGGCAGCAGATTGCCTCCAAGGCTGACTCTGCATGCCCAATCCAGTGCTCTACCTCTAGCTCTACCTTCCCATCGAAGTAGGGAACATGTTGCTGGTTGAAAGCTTTTAACCAGTCATCGGGCCTCATAGACCTCAGCTCGTCTCTAGGCCTAACAATCTCCACACCCGGCACAGGTGCCACTACTGCCGGTGCAACTATATCAGGTACGACTCTGATCTGGGTAGCTCTTTGTGAGACCTCGACTGATCTCGCTGGTGCAGCTGTTGGTGCAGTACAGGAGGTACCGGCACTGGTGGTGCTGGAGGCGGTGCTCTAGTCCTAAACGCCTCCTCTACCCGGCGTACATACTCTTCAAACACAGTAGTTCTAATAGAGGCTCCCCCGGTCCTAGCAGATGGGGAACTATGTGCCCCGGACCTCACAATTGTCCTATCCCCAGCCTCGGGAATAACGCTCTCTGCAACCTCCTCGACGGAATCCTCATCTGCTGGGGGATCCACAAAGGGTGGGTCCGCAATGGGGATATGTCCCCTACTCGTCCCCGCCTCTGAGCGGTAGGAGGTAGGGATGGTCTACCCCAGGCGGGTCCCACGTATGCAATAGCTTGCGTGCGTGCCATCTGATATTGTATCGCGTTGGTTTGATTTAATTAAGGTGGCATATATATATATATATATATATATATATATATATATATATATATATATATATATATATATATATATATATATATATATATATATATATATATATATATATATATATATATATATATATATATATATATATATATATATATATATATATATATATATATATATATATATATATATATATATATATATATATATATATATATATATATATATATATATATATATATATATATATATATATATATATATATATATATATATATATATATGTATGTATATATATTACTCGCATCCCATGTATAGAAGGGTAATTATAAAACTTAAGAAAAGAGTGCCGAAATCCAAAATACAATCAAGGCATAAAGCCCAATCATCCTAAGGTCACATGCATATCTAAGTACATACGAGTCCAACATCAACCCTAAGATCGTAATATAGGTAGCTAAGTAATATACTTACATGCGTCAAATCCAGAAATCTATGTCGCCGAGGTTTGCGTGAGGAGTGGTTGTCCCGTACATTCTAACCCAATCCCGACTCAGGCACATGGATTTTAAAACCAAAAAGGATCAGAACCCGAAGGGTTCTGTTTATTCCTCATTCGGCCTTTAGAAGGTTGCGAGTGCCATTGTTGTCAACCTAGGGCTCTGATACAACTTTGTAACACCCCGAATCCGCGGGATATCGGAATGCTACGGGCGAGACCACACAATGGGTCCCGACCCTTAGCCTGACAACAATCTCACCGGACCTTTTCAACATGGCACAAATAAAGGCTTAAAACTTGAAAACGTTTTAATGTATGCAAGATGAAAAAGGTAAAGAGTACAACTTGGAAACTCAGTCGAGTCCTCAAAACAACATAAACTCCACAAGACAAAACCGAAAAGTATACAACCACAATCCCATCATAAGGTAACATAACAACACAACAACCCCAAAAACGCCCCCATCCTACAATGTACGGCGACCCTCGGTTGTCCACTCCTCCACCTCACTCGGCGACGTCCCTAACCTGCGGGGCATCTACAACAAGCGGTTTTAAAACCGTTAGCTACATTCGAAGCATTAAAGTCAAGGTGGAGGCACAAGCACATACATATATAATCACATCACATAAACATGCTCCACAATCAATCCGGTTATTATCTTTATTTATTAAGTCATATCCGGTTCTAGTTCAACTTCTTTTGTGAAACGAGAATCCTCCGAAACTCGCCTCGGTCCCTTCTTCCGGCAATGGAACGGTCGGATGCCTCCGACCGTCTAACCAGCACGGTCCAGTCGCCGAGATCCCCCTAGCTCTCACGGGGAGCCAGGCAGTGATGTCACAGCCCGTTATCATACACTTGGGCCAATATAACATAAAGGTCGGTAGTCCTATTATCCAGTTTTATAAGTTATTACAAAAGCGGTAAAACACACACCACCAAGCACGCAATAAATCTAATACGACGAATATGGCTAAGTAAGTCCGGAGACTTACTCACAACACTCTAGCTTTCTTAACGAGGAAGCACACAACCTGCTCATACACGAAAGTACTCATCAACACAAGTCCATACTAATGAAGTCATAGACTTCATTCTAAAGATCTAAGCAAGATCCCACAACTCTCAAACTAGGAATGTATCATAAGGTCTAAGGTACACAAGACACTAACCACTACTAAAGGAAGCTCACAACAGCCTATACAACCTAGGAACAAGATCAACAACAACATCCTAGGAGAAGCATCTAGTTTAGGAAGGCCAACATGCTCACACTCAAGATCAACATTCAAACCAAGCCATAAGGGCTCCAAGGCTAGCAACCACTAGATGGCATTCTCATAAACCCTAGGTCCATCCTAAGCATGCTTCTAACCATAAACATCAAGGCTCTAAGGAAGGAACGAAAGGAAAGGGAGAGAGGAACCTACTGGTGAAGAAAACGCAGCCGCGGAAGCAAGCTGACGCCCCGGCGGAACACCTGCAGCCGCCCCCTGTGCCCCTGGGAGCCGCCCCTGCGCCCCTGGGAGCCGCCCCTGCGGTTGTCCTGGCCACTCCTACGGTGGTCTCAGTCCGCCCCTGCGCCTCTGGCACTCCGCCCCCGCGGTCGAACAACAGAAGGTTCGTCTTCTTCGTTTCTTCGACTAGTCCTTTGCTCCTAAGGTGTCCTTCTCTCGTTGGGCTTCCTCCAAGCCTTCACCATAGGTCTTAGCCTCCTCAACACGACCTAAAAGAGCTAGGGAAAGGGACATGCAAAGGCTTTACAAGATAACTCTTCAAAGCTTCCTCCATAGCCATGGAGGTGAAGAGAAAGAATAGAAGGGAAGACAAGCAGTAAGAGGAAGAGGAGATCGAATCACTTACCACTACAGATCCGGAAAGCTCAAACTACAGCTCCACACACCACTCCTCCAAGGTGTAAGAGAAAAGAGGTTCAAAGGAAGAAGAAGACTAGGCTGAAGAGGAGAAAGAACGTAAAAGAGGAAAGTGGGAAGAGAGAAAGGAGTAAAAGGGCTGACAAGGAGGTGGGATATCCCAAGGGTCAGCCTCCTTGTCCCCTCACTCCACTTCCCAAGGTCGGAAAGTAGAATGGGAAAACTCTCTCTCTCTTGCGTTAAAAACTTGTACTCTGCAACGTGCCTACGAGAAATAAGCCGTCGGCGCGGAAAAGGTCGAAACACCTCAGCTTCCGGAAATAAAATTTCCGAATGTTACATCAAAGACGGAAGATGATCTACGGATGTCGAGAAGGGACTCGTTGGCCTTTATCGGAGCGCTTCCCGACCTAAAACCGAAGCTAAAAAAATTTAGCTAATATGCTAAATTTGAACGAAATATTTAAGATAGAATAATCTAAGGTAAAACTCATTTTCAAAAGCCAACGTAAAAACCCAACATCAAAATCTTTGAGCCATAAATCGAGATTAATCCAACGAGGGCGTAAAATATAATATGTATATATATATATATATACATATATATATAATAGAATAAACTCATATTTAAAAATCCAAGGTTAAAACTCGTAAGGACATTTTCTGGGCAACTTATACTACTTTAGAAATATGCGTCATAAATTGTAAATAAGAATATGGGTCATAATTTGTAATTAAGTCTAGCAGGGGTATAAATGTAACTTTCAAAAATGTGGGTTAAAACTACAATAATAAATACATGGGTAGATTCTGTAATTAACACAAATTAAGAGGGGGCCCGATTTTGTTAACCCTAAAGGGTTTCTTCTTCGATTTCCACAAAACACCGGGGGTAGAGAGGTGAGAAGGAGGATGGCGGCTCCTGATGGGGGTTATTGGCGGCGTTTCAACGGCCAGGCTTGACAGGGAAGACGGAGACGGCGGAGCAAGGCATCTCCGGCGTTTATCTAGCTTTCTCCTGGCGATGGATGCTTCAGTCCCGTGGCGAGCTAGAGTTCCACATATGGGCGAAGAAAAAGTTGCAGGGATGAATGGTGAGAGGCAAAGTCAGCGGCGGTTCAGTTGGCTCCGAAAGCGAGCATTCGGCAGGTAGGCAAGGCAAAGCACAGAGAAGGCGGCGGCGAGATAGATTTCCCGGTGTTTACTTTGGCGGCAAACGTTTTCGGCGACAACTGTTGCCATATGTGACTCACCTTCGGACAATCTCTGAAAACATGCAATAAAGACTCCTCATTTTCTGGACAACAATAGCATGCGGGAAAAAAAGACCTAATGGTAAAAAAAACTCAAATTCTTAAAAAAAATAAGAGAAATAATTTTCTAAATCTTATAATTTTCTAATTGTATTACTCCAATGGAAGATATTTTCTTCTCTCTCGTTTTCTTCCGTCTTTATTATATTCGATTTATGGATTTTAGGTTACTTTTCTCATTTTCCTCCAAAATCGAATATAAGCTCAGTTTTGAACATAGATGGATCGTTTTTAGATTCTTTTGATAAATTTTCGATTTTCATTGCTTGTGCTATGAAATTCAAGAACTTTGATTATACATTATAATCATAGAAACGATTTTTGTTTCTTACTTTGAATCTAGCTTTTATATTTTTTCGTGCGGATTGTTGATGACAAAAATATTACATATTGTATTTAGGAAAAATAACCAAAAATAATACCAACTATCAACATTGAACCGAAAATAATACGAACTTTGAAAATTACTAGGAACAATACAAACTATCAATGTATTTACCAAAAATAATACGTCATATACTTTCCGGCAACAACCATAGCTCCGACGATGACGTGGCAGCCGGAATGTTACATGTCATCAAATAAATGGGTTAAATGTGTGATGTGGATTTTATTTTAAAAAAAATAATTTAATAATATTTAAAATTTTAAAAAATATAAAATTATTATTTTTAAAATTTTAAATAATAATTTTTTAAAAAAATTGTACAAACATTTATTTTAAAAAAATACTTTTTTAAAATAAAGTTTGAACATATTTTTAAGTAGATTTGTAAAAAATTGTAATAACATTTATTTTTCCAAAAAATATAAAAATATAATATTTTTTAGAATACTTTTTTGAATTTTATTTTTGGATTTTTGTATAAAATTTTAATTCTAAAAAAATAATATGTAAAAAAAATATTCGAATTTAATTTGTTTTTTACTCTTGTAACCTAATCCCAAAAAAAAAAAATTTGTCAAACATGTTTAAAGAAATGTTCAAACTTTTTTAAGTAGATTTGTAAAATATTTTTCATAAATAAAAAATATTTTTACATTTTTTTACAAACATGTTTAAAAAAATGTTCAAACTTTTTTTAAAACTTTTTCTTACAAAAAAAAATTTTAAAATTTGTACAAATGTTTTTAAAAATTTATTATTTATAATTTTAAAAGTATTAAATTTTTTATTTTTTAATTTTTTAAATATTATTAAATTGATTTTTTTGAAAAATAAAATTCACATCACACATCTTATCCATTTATTTGATGACATGTAACATTCTGGTTGCCACGTCATCACCGGAGCTAAAGTTTTTGCTGGAAAAGTATGACGTATTATTATTGGTAAATACATTGATAGTTTGTATCGCTCCTAATAATTTTCAAAGTTCGTATTATTTTCGGTTCACATCACACATTTTAAAAGATTGTTGTTATAAATAACACCGAAAAATTGATAAGTTTGTTTAGTTGCAATTCATTAATAAAATACAATGGCAAAAATATACATTGGGCTTTGGAACGAATTGGGCCCATTGGGCCTTGAATATAATTTGAGCTTTGAAAAGAAAAGGTTTGGGCAAGCTTTTAGAAAATAAACAAATTAGCATTCCAAACGTTAACAAGTAATAAATAAACAGAGCATTCTAGATGTTAAAAATAAAATTTAAAAAATAATACCGAAAGAAAAATTTTGTTAAAAAACTGATATTTATTGGAAAAACAAAAATTTATCTATTTATAAAACTTAGAGAAGACGTATGAAAGTTTTAAAAAGATAACTTTTATCTTTTTAAAACTATTATTAAAACTTAAAAAGATAACTTATCAAAATAATTAGTTAAGGAGTAGGAACATTAACAAAATATTTCTACGTAAAATAGTAAAGCAAGGCTTTGTACAAGATATTAAATTTATTTATCTATTAGAAATTTACAATGCTATATAATAAGATGTTGCCCAAACCCTAGTCCATTAATCCTATTTTTTCATTCACTTGTTAATCATGGAGGTTAAACGATATATCCGGTTGTTTGGTGTATCCATTGAAACCGAGGAGTCTAAGGAGATACTTGGACCGAGGAATGTATGTTCCAACAAAGCTATAAATAATGTTGTGTGAAGAGTTGAAGTCCTTACTAGTTGAGTACTAGCTATACAAGTGGTTTTAATCTCGATTGACTAGTTGGTCAATTAGGGTTTCCACTCTAAATCATGTCTCTTAACACATTTATTGTTTTTTGTGTTATCGTTATTATTGTAACACCCCAAATCCGGGGGATTCGGAGTGCTACGGGCGGAGACCTCACAAATGAGTCCCGACCCTTAGGCTGACAACAATTTCACCGGATCTTACAACTAGACACAAATAAAGGCGAAAACCGAAATACATTTTAATGCAAATGTTATGTCCCCGTAAATAAACAGACTACAGCCGAGTTTATAACGCCAAGACACAAACATCAAAGCATAACAATATACCATATAAAAAACACAGGACTCAACTCCCAAATCCATACTACAATGTACGGACCCCGGCTGCCCACTCTTCCGGATCTCTCGGCCGCATCCCTAACCTGCAAGGCAACTACAACAATATCTGTATAAAACCGTTAGCTAGCATTCAAAGCATTAGAATCATGGTATTGGCGCACACACACACATAAGGCATCATAACACGCAACATGATCTAAACACGCAAGTCCCCTTTCACCAGACGGGTTTGTACTTGATGTGAATCAGCATCACCCGCTGGACTGCTCGCAAGGCACCTCCCAGTCGCCCCATTTTGGACTGGATAAGCGGTCACCGCCCGTTATCAAACACTTGGGCTAAATATCAACATATATAGTCGGTGGTCCTATTATCGGTTTAGTTGTTATAACATAAAAAAATAAACACACACATAAACAATAAACACACACCACCAAACACGCATCGAAACTAATACGGAGAATACGAGCTAAGTAAGTCCAGAGTCTTACATCGTCCCAAACGCTAACTCACGCAACACTCTCGCTTCCCTGGGAAAGAAGCCTACAGTCTGCTCACAACAAGATATCTATATCAACAACTCGCTCAACTCAAGAAGTCTTAGACTTCTACACAAATGATCTACGCAAGTTCATTTGACTCTCATTGTAGGATCGCATCCTAGAATCCCTCATGCTCAACCACACTCAACACCAGCTAGAAGTCCTTATACTTCTAGACCCTAAGATCTCTCAAAAACATAACTCATAACATATACTAGGATAAACATGCCTAGTCTCAACAATCTCAATGGTATCAACACTATGCTTGGATACGCATATCCTATCCCATAAACTCAATAACTATATAATGACAACCTCAAGCCTCAGATACTCACAAGATCAACCAAACACTCAACGTCTTACAACAATCGACAATCCTCAAAACTCACCTAAGGTCCAAACCACTATTTGGTATTCACTCTAAGTTATGCTATATCAAACCTTATATGATACTACTAAACATAAATAGATCGAGGAAGAAGGTACTCACACGAGGTCAAAGACGGAAGATGATCTACGGATGACGAGAAGGGATTCGTTGGTCATTATCGGAGCGGTTCCCGACCTAAAAGCGAAGCTAAAAAATTTTAGCTAATATGCTAAATTTGAACGAAATATATAAGATAGAATAATCTAAGGTAAAACTCATTTTCAAAAGCCAACGTAAAAAACCAGCATTAAAATCTTTGAGCCATAAACCGAGATTAATCCAATGAGGACGTAAAATAATATATATATAAAATAGAATAAACTCATATTTAAAAAATCCAAGGTTAAAACTCGTAAGGACATTTGCTGGACAACTTATACTACTTTAGAAATATGGGTCATAAATTGTAAATAAGAATATGGGTCGTAATTTGTAATTAAGTCTAGCAGGGGTATAAATGTAACTTTCTAAAATGTGGGTCAAAACTACAATAATAAATACATGGGTAGATTCTGTAATTAACACAAATTAGGAGGGGGCCCGATTTTGTAAACTCTAAAAGGTTTCTTCTTCGATTTCCACAAAACACCGGGGGTAGAGAGGTGAGAAGGAGGGCGGCGGCTCCTGGTGGGGGTATTGGCGGCGTTTCAACGGCCAGGCTTGACAGGGAAGACGGAGACGGCGGAGCAAGGCATCTCCGGCGTTTATCTAGCTTTCTCCAGGCGGTGGTTGCTTCAGTCCCGTGGCGAGCTAGAGTTCAACAGATGGGCGAAGAAAAATTTGCAGGGGATGAATGTTGAGAGGCAAAGTCAACGGCGGTTCAGTGGAATCTAAAAGCGAGCATTTGGAAGGCAGGAAAGGCAAGGCATAGAGAAGGCGGCGGCGACATAGATTTTCCGGTGTTTACTTTGGCGGCAAACGTTTTCGGCGACTGTCGATAGAGAAGAAAGAACTATAGGTTCGAAAGCGAGAGAAGGAGAAGTGGAGGAGATTCGCGAGGGGTGTGGGTGGTTGAGAGCGGAAAACAAAAGGGAATCAGTGAGTGAGGAGAGATGAGGGTAACTTGTTGTGGATGAGTTGCACTGAGGGGAAAGCAGGGTCGAGGGTCAACTGAGGGAAGCTAGAGAAGACTGCAGGGTAGACGAGGAGACGGCTAAGCCACAGGGCAAGGGCCACGGGCTATAATCATAGCTAGGAAGGTTGGTAGCCTTTCATGGTGTAGAGGAAAAGGCAACGAGGTGGCCTAGAATTGGCTGGGAGTTCCTCCTTCAATGGCCGGGGAGATGGGAAGCCAAGAAAAGAAAAGTATAAGCGGAAAGAGAAATGATAAAAATAATAAAATAGGAAAGTCGGAATTAAAATAAACTCGATTAAAATACTCGGAACGGAAAGACTTCCAGACTTTTCCGTAAAATAAAATACGGAATATATATAAATATAGAATATATAAACTCATAAAATTTAATTTATGACGTGAAAATACTCGTAAAAATATTTAGGCTATTGCCATATCAAAAAAATTAGGAGAAAAATATCGAAGACGCACCCAATAAACGGGGCGTTACATCAGATCCCCCTAAAAACAAGTTTCGTCCCGAAACTTGCTTTATGTCGAACTTCTCAGTCCCTGAGGCCGAGGTATGAACTCTCAAACTAAGGAGGCTTAAACCTTCTAATCTATACACACAAATTACTCGAGCTACCACTACAAGATATATCAGGTCATAAAGCACATTCCCGCACATGGCACAAACTGCACATAACATCACACATGCACATAACTCAACCAAGGGAAGAACTAGGTCTAACCCGTCAATTCTATCGATGCTACTAGCTCAGCGTAAAACTCAACCAAATATACTATCCTCCGTCTTTCAGTTAGCCTCATCGGTCCCTGTCTACAACTAGATCATCATCATTGATGACATGTCTCGAGTCTTGTATGTACTCCCTCGACTGATACACATGAAACACCGGGTGAACATCCTCTACTCTTGGTGGTAATACCCACTTGTAAGTCACTTCTCCAACTCGCGCCAAGATCTCAAAAAGGTCCGATATATCGGAAACTCATCTTCCTTCTCGGGTGTTTCTCAATGCAACATTTCCATTATGTTTCTTATTTGCGTGTCTTTATCAAAGAAGATCGAATCTTCCCATTAACACCTTGGCCTTTGGGTCTTGTCAAATCAAACTTTGATGTTATGTTTCCTAAATTCTTGTTGCAAGTTTCAAGAACTGAAGGAAGTATTTTCTTCACACCGCTTCTACTAACGAGACACGTATGCTATTACTTTTACTTCGTTCCTCAATACCCAATCAAGGCCTTGTCTTGGAGAATCACTTGTACACTTCAAGCTCATCATACGTCAAGGCAATCTCAAAACAGTTGCACCAAAAAATCTCCTCTTAACTCTCAACAACTCCATTGTCAATTTTCGTCTCACTCAATACTTCATTGCCATCCGGAGTAGGTTAGCCATAGATGGTGTTACTTTGGAGAATATGTCCATAAATCTAGTAATTATCAGCACATCCGAGAAAACTTGTGGCTTATTTCACATCCTTCGGGAGTTGTCATCCCGAGACAACTTGTCATACAACTTCTCTTTTCTTCGAGAGTAGACCAATATAACTTGTTCGGGGCATAGTCAGCCCATATGGAATCACTACAACTCGTAGTGACCATGGTTTGTCCGGGAAGCCGTATTTGCAACATCTCAATCTTGAATTTTCATATGGTGACAGTCAACCCTTAACTCAATTTTAAAAGAGACTACCGACCCTTGCAAGCGGTCGAGTAGATCATCTATCCGTGGTGAGGGATACTTGTTCCTCATTGTTATCTTGTTCGACTCATTGTAATCGATGTACAAACGGAGATAACCGTCTCTCTTTTCGCAAATTGGTGATCTTCGTAATAACTTCAAATCAAGAGTTTATGATATATTTGGAGTTCCCCATGGTAGTGCATTGGTTTAAACGCACCCTTATCGTTAAGAGCTTGCAATTGCTCCTTTAATTGCTTCCTCGATTCGCTTATCTTCACGATGTCATTTATTGATATCATTTTGTACGGTGCTTTGAAAATTGGGGTTGGGCCAAGATCAACCTTAGTGGAAAAATCCACATTCCGATGTATCAGAATCCATGATATCTTAGGTTCCATCTTTTCTCTTCCCGTCACATATCATAATAACCGACACAATCTTGTCTTATCACTTTACAAGTGGTCATGACACAATTGATCTACCTCGATCTATTGAATTGAAGTCTTTAAGGCTCGTGTATTGTTCTATCCTCAGTTATGGCCGTGTTTGTTCTCTTTCAAGGGTCTTTCTTCTCCTGCATCCGTACTGTTCTATCTTTTTAACCTTGAAGTCCTGGTCCTGATAACCTTTTAAGAACTCATACTTATGTGTTGCCATAAGCGTCCTAACTGTAGGGCATAATCACGTCTTATACAAATCGATCTTATCTTCTTCGCTCTCCCGGACATCCCAACATATTGGGGGAGTTCTTTGTATTCTACCTAAGCTTGCATCGATCCTTCGAGTAGGTGTACGTAGAAATTACTTCATTTCTTATGCAATTGTCAAACCGACTGTAGAGGCTCTGACCTCAATCTTTCATGTACTTCTTGTACATCCCATATCGACAACAAACTTCAAAACTTCGGTCTTCTCTTACTCTTGTTGGTCACCTTATGCATCTCTCGGTATTCCATGAACAACTTTACAACTATACCGGTATGCCCCGTGGAAAATGCTAGAAGAAATTCCCCATCCAAAACCATTGAAATATCCACTCATTACATCTCCAGGTACTAACATCATAAACTCTAAGCTTGCAGCATTGTCCTGATCTAGGTCCTCCCTTTCACGCCATAGCCACCATGGCTCCTTCGTGTGAGTCACAAAAACTTTGACTTAGCTTTTGCTCGTGAAAAGATAACTTCTATTACATTAGGACAAACATACCATACATTCCCTTTACGCCCAACAACAATAGAAGCCTCACTTTCCATTTAGTTCTTCTAGTTTTCTTCACCCTAATCAAACTTTAAAAGTTCTTATCCGTGTCATTCCCCATATGCCAATCCCATGACCTAAAAAGGTCGCGTAGGATCATTACAATCACTCCCTGTGAGGTCGTTACAGTCATATACTTGAACCCATCAATGCTACTAGATTATAACATTTGCACTTCCGTTGATATAACTCCTTATTGCTGATATTGAACCACCGGAAATATTCCAAGTTTTTGTTACCGTTCTTTTATGATCCCACAACCTGGGTTGCTCTTCCCATCCACATTCATCCATAGACAACCCTCACAAGCGCGTTCTCTGCTGTCGTCGATTAACTTATAGTTGACCTTCTCCAAGTTCAACGGATGACCATTCTTTTATACTTCCAATATACCATTCTCTTGAAAACTACCCTCTCGATGCATTCTACTTCAACTCTGCTAGCTCGATCTACACTCCATGCTTCCTTTATCTTTTGTAAGATAACTCTACCATTCTCATAGGCTTAAGCACTCTTCCATCTCTTGCATGATGTTTTGCAAGTGCACCTTTTCAAATATTTTGACCTTAGTTAGCATCCACCCGCATTCCTATTGGTTGGTATCTTAAGTTTTTCGATCAAAGCTCCTTGTTTGGTCTTTCATCTTCTTGAGATCATCATCTATACACACTTCCTCCTTCTTGGTGTTGCTTAGTCCCACCACCATGATGGAAAACGGTTTACTCCACATGGTAATTCTACTATGTGAACTTTCACCATGTTATCCTCCTTGTAACTCTCATATGTCTGAAGAAGTCACCCGCTTAGGATCTCGTAAAATCGACACTTCACCTTCTGGTACCTCCGTAAGCTTAACTTACGGGTCTCTTAAATCTTTTGTGATTGATTCATCCACACCTCTCATCTCGACTCTCATGCCTAGGAGCGCCTGGGTAAAACTTTTACGTCTTAATGAAATACCACTTCTACCCTTGCTAGAAGGTACTTCTCTTCTTCTCGATACGCGTCTTTGGTTATCGGTACATCACTTGGAAGAATTTTAAGTTCGTTGTCTTGAATTTGCTTCATTGTTGTCCATCGTTGCTTCCTCAGAACCGCTCCAATAACTTCATGTCATTTTCTTCTACAACTTCCATCTCGATGTTGTTTAAGTTGTCTCGAAGTTCCTTCTACTTGTTCGTCCTTGCTGTTAATGTCCTCTTTAGTCTTCATAGGATTGCTTTGGTGTCCTCTAAAGAAGCCCAATGATTCGCTAGGGTGTTTGCCAGAAAGTGATGCTCAATTTGGTAACTTGAGCATGCTTGTATGTACACTATCCTAAGCCAAACGGCGTTGCCTTAAAGGTGATGAAGTCATACTATCATCTTATCTATTAGGTCTCATATCTCCATATGCTACTATATATATATAATAAGTATACACATAAAACTATACAAGACATATGATCACATTACTACCATGCATCCATGTCTATGAAATCCACTCCAACAATTCAAGGTCAAAAACGTACTATAGTCCATATATATAACTATACATAAGGTTATCATAATAATTCTACTATAACATTTCAATCAGCCATGCAATTATAATCCACATACACATATCTATATATATACACATATATATCAAAATCCAATAAACTAAGCTGTCGAGATCCGTAGAGGGAGTGGTGGTCCGTACATTCTACCCCAATTGACTATGCTCGTGATTTTGAAAGCAAAATTCATTTTAAAACTCAAAGCCTTTGAGGGTTTTGTTTCCTTCAATTCGGCCCTTAAAAGATTGCGAGTGCCATTGTTGTCAACCTAGGGCCCTGATACCATATTGTAACACCCCCAATCTGCGGGACTCGGGATGCTACGGGCGGAGACCTCACAATGGGTCCCGACCCTTAGCCTGACAATAATTTCACCGGATCCTCCAACAAGATACAAATAAAGGCAAAAACCGAAATACATTTTAATGCAAATGTTATAATCCCCGGAAATAAACAACAACAGACTCAAGCCGAGTTTACAACACCAAGAACCAAACGTCAAAACATAACAATATACCATATATAAAACACAGGACTCAACTCCCAAACCCATACTAAAATGTACGGACCCCGGCTGCCCACTCTTCTGGATCTCTCGGCTGCGTCCCTAACATACAAGGCAATTACAACAATATTGGTATAAAACCGAGCATTCAAAGCATTAGAATCATGGTATTGGCGCGCACACACACACATAAGGCATCATAACACACAACATGATCTAAACACGCAAGTCCGGTTCATCATCTTTATGTTATTATTAGGCCATATCCCTTACTATTCCACTTATGGTGTGACACGAGAATCACTCACCCTTGTCCCCTTTCACTAGACAGGTTTTTACTTGATGCGAATCAGCATCACCCGTTGGACTGGTTGCAAGACACCTCCTAGTTGCCCCATTTTGGACTAGACAAGAGGTCACCGCCTGTTATCATACACTTGGGCTAAATATCAACATATATAGTCGGTGGTCCTATTACCGGTTTAGTTGTTATAACATAAAAAAACAAGCACACACATAAACAATAAACACACACCACCAAACACGTATCGAAACTAATACGGAGAATACGAGCTAAGTAAGTCCGGAGACTTAACTCGCCCTAAACGCTAACTAACGCAACACTCTCGCTTTCCTTGGAAAGAAGCCTACAACTTGCTCACAACAAGATATCTATCAACAACTCGCTCAACTCAAAAAGTCTTAGACTTCTACACAAATGATCTACGCAAGCTCATTTGACTCTCATTGTAGGATCGCATCCTAGAATCCCTCATGCTCAACCACACTCAACACCAACTAGAAGTCCTTAGACTTCTAGACCCTACGATCTCTCAAAAACATAACTCATAACACATACTAGGATAAACATGCCTAGTCTCAACAATCTCAATGGTATCAACACTATGCTAGGATACGCATATCCTAGCCCATAATCTCAAAAACCATATAATCACAATCTCAAGCCTCAGATATTCACAAGATCAACCAAACATTCAACGTCTTACAACAATCATCAATCCTCAAAACTCACCTAAGGTCCAAACCACTACTTGGTATTCATTCTAAGTTATGCTATATCCAACCTAGCATGATACTACTAAACATAACTAGATCGAGGAAGAAGGTACTCACACAAGGTCGAAGACGGAAGATGGTCTACGGATGTCGAGAAGGGATTCGTTGGCCTTTATCGGGGCGCTTCCGGACCTAAAACCGAAGCTAAACAAATTTAGCTAATATACTAAATTTGAACGAAATATATAAGATATAATAATCTAAGGTAAAACTCATTTTCAAAAGCCGCATTAAAATCTTTGAGCCATAAACCGAGATTAATCCAACGAGGGCGTAAAATATAATATGTATATATATATATAAGAATAAACTCATATTTAAAAATCCAAGGTTAAAACTCGTAAGGATATTTTTTGGGCAACTTATACAACTTTAGAAATATGGGTCATAATTGTAAATAAGAATATGGGCGATAAATTGTAATTAAGTCTAGCAGGGATATAAATGCAATTTCCAAAAATATGGGTCAAAACTGCAATAATAAATACATGGATACATTTTGTAATTAACACAAATTAAGAGGGGCCCAATTTAATTAACCCTAAAGGGTTTCTACTTCGATTTCCACAGAACGCATGGGGTAGAGAGGTGAAAAGGGGGGTGGCGGCTCATAGTGGGGGGTATTGGCGGCGCTTCAACGGCCAGGCATAGCAAGGAAGACGGAAACGACGGGGCAAGGCATCTCCGGCGTTTATCTAGCTTTCCCCTGGCGGTGGTTGCTTCAATCCCGTAACGAGCTAGAGTTCTACTGATGGGAAAAGAAAAAGTTGCAAGGGATGGATGGTGAGAGGCGAATTCAGCAGCGGTTCAGTGGGATCCGAAAGCGAGCATTCGGCTGGCAGGCAAGCCAATGCATAGATAAGGCGACGGCGAGGCAGATTTCCCGGTGTTCACTCTGGCGGCAAACGTTTTTCGGTGACTGTCGATAGAGAAGAAAGAACTAGAGGTTCGGAAGAGAGAGAAGGAGAAGTGGAGGAGAGTCGCGAGGGGTGTGGGTGGTTGAGAGCGGAAAACAAAATGGAATCAGTGAGTGAGGAGAGATGAGGGTAACTTGTTGTGGATGAGTTGCACTGAGGGGAAAGCAGGGTCGAGGGTCAACTGAGGGAAGCTAGAGATGACTGCAGGGTAGACGAGGAGACGGCTAAGCCGCAGGGCTAGGGCCATGGGCTACAATCATAGCTAGGAAGGTTGGTAGCCTATCATGGTGTAGAGGAAAAGGCAACGAGGTGACCTAGAATTGGCTGGGAGTTCCTCCTTCAATGGCCGGGGAGATGGAAAGCCAAGAAAAGAAAAGAATAATAGGAAAGAGAAATGATAAAAATAATGAAATAGAAAATTCGGAATTAAAATAAACTCGATTAAAATACTCGGAACAGAAAGACTCCCGGACTTTTCCGTAAAATAAAATACGGAATATATATATATATAAATATAGAATATATAAACTCATGAATTTAATTTACGATGTGAAAATACTCGTAAAAATATTTAGGCTATTGCCATATCAATAAAAGTAGGGAAAAAATATCGAAAACGCACCCAATAAACGGGGCGTTACAAGTATTTGTACTCTTAAATGTATATTCCGCTTCCTTAAAATCTAACTATAGTTCCCAATACTAACGACCTACTGTCCAAAAGTTATGTTGATTAATTTACCGATGGTTGAGTAGTTTCATATCTAGGTTTTGGGGTGAAAATCCTCAAATCATGCTAGATTAGTGTTGTTCTAGTATTTATTCATGATATGAAGAAAACTCAAGCATGATTTGCATCATATATGAGAGACGAAAATCTAGATTTATCTATCATTAATGTTGGATTTATTTTATTGTTGTGGTTTAGATTATTACTACTCTAAATCTACTTGGTAAATCATTACGTTCTTCCAAGCACGAATGACTTATTGCTAGAATAATCATCCTAATTGAGACTTATAAGGTAATATGGGGACGATTATTGATTGTTTAAGATCCCTACCATGCTAGAGTAGTATCGATTGGGGCCGAAAGGATGATTGATTCTATTTGTGATAAATCATCCATATTATGATTATGCTAGATAATGTATGCAAATAGCAAGCAACATGCGATGTTTATCTTATTTAGTATGATCATAATTATGTCTCAAGCTTAGTCAATTGAATTGTGGCTTGATCATATCCTAATTTGATTGATATAAGCTATCTTATGAGCTTCAAAAGAAGATTAGGACGCTTAGATGAACTCACCTACATGTCATTTAATTTACCTTTCATTGATTGAATATTATAACTATAGCAAGCTATCTAGTAATAGTTTAGGAGGATTAACCCTACACCTAGAGTTTTCTCATATATTTGATCTCAACTTGTTACTTGAACTTGGTTACTCATTCTTCCCTGAATTTTTTTATCCATTGATCACCCCTTTTTACTTGCTTATATTGCCTTAAACTTGACTACCAACTAATCTATATAGAGTCCTTATGGAAACCTTAAATACTATATCATACTACTACATTTACAATGACCGCGCACTTGCAGTTTTGTGCTATTATTGAGGATTATATTTACTCACATCTGTAACACCCCAAATTCTAGGAACTCGGAGCGTTACGGGCTAGGACCTCATAATGGGTCCCAACCCTCAGAGTAACAACAATAACATCGGATCTTGCAACAAGGCACAAATAAATGAAAACCAAAACTATATAGAAAGTCATAAGGTACAACAAAGGGAAAAGCAAAGGACTCTCAACCGAGTTCAACAACAAACTAAAAAGACAACAACTGAAATATAAAATCCGATCCCGTCCTATAATGTACGGGAACCCCGGCTGACCACTCCATCCGGATCACTCAGCAACATCTCTAACCTGCAGGGTATCTACAATATCGGTATAAACCATTAGCTAACATTCTAGTTATTAGAAAGACAATAAATGCATAAACACATGTAAGAATATAAACACAAAGCAAGCTCGCACACAACCGGACATTATCTTTATTATAGTTATCCATTACTAATTCAACTTCTTTTGTCACACGAGAATCTCCCGCAACTCACCTCCGTTTCCGTAGGAATAGATCAGACGCATACTATCCATTACTTGTGGGCTTGATCACAAGAGCACCTCCTAGTTTCCCAATTCTGAATTGGACAAGTGGTCACCGCCCGGTTATAATAAACTTGGGCCAATTACGGTATAAGGTCGTCCTAGTCCGGTATTTCTTTATAACAATAAAGGTAAGGAAACACCACCAATACGGTCAATTAATATACGGAACGCAGCTAAGTAAGTCCAATGGTATAACACCCCAAATTCACGGGACTCGGGATACAACATTGGGCTAGGATCTCACAGTGGATCCTGACCCTAGCTTGACAACAAGTTCACTGGACCTTACAACATGGCACTGACAGATATTAAACAAATACATAAAACTGTACCACCAAAAGGTAAACGAGATCATAACCGAGTATAAATCACAATCCTCACACAGGAGGTAAACAAAACATCATCCTCACGCAAGAGGGAAACATAAACATCCCCAAATCAAAACCACCTAATGTACGAGAGTCCTCGACCTGTCACCCTGCCAGATCACTCAGTAGCACACATATCCTGCAAGGCATCTACAAGATGGTATGAAACCATTAGCTAACAATACATATATAAGGTAATGCATGAACACAAACACAAGTCCTGAAAGATAAACAAATAATCATGTTGTCACACATTTACCCATTTTATTATTTTTATATAATAGTCATTCACTCAAATCGTATATATATAGATAGATGAAACTATTTGACACGAGGACCGTATCATCCCCGCCTTTGGGCCTGCTATCCATCTGGAAGTAGTGTCGGTCACACAACCCGTGTACCTTGTGGGAGTGGATTGCTCCCATCCTGTATACACGGTGGCCTGACGGCAGAGAACCTCCCAACCCCTTACAGGATGAAGGGAAAGGTTATCATTGCCAGGCAATGGGGCTATCAATAAAACATAGGTTGGTAATAATCGACATCACATGCTATCATATCAGTATATAACACACACCACTCATGCAAACACCCAATATAAGGATGGTAGCTAAGTAAGTCATATGGACTTACCTCAACCTCATACAAACTCAACCACGATCAACCTCCAATCCTGAGAGGGACATTACCTAATAACAAGGCATGGAGATATATCAATTTCCTATCAATCAAAGGGGTCACACCTAGACCCAAGGGATCTATAGGATCATCCTCAACCTAAACCTCACAACCTACTAAACCTCAAAGCATTACAAGGCATAACATGATCATAACATCATCATCATACCCTCATCTATACCTAGCATGATATTACACACTCATACTAGAAAAGGAAGGGGCAATGCCATTCATAGGCAAGCCCGGAATCAAGACACACTTGCAGACCAAGAGCAAATCAAGGTTGGAGAGCAGGGAGGCGCAGGGGCGACAGTACCACACGCAAGGGCGGCTGGACACCAGGCGCAGGGGCATACCTGAGGTGGCGCAGGGGCGGCTGGACAGCAGAGGAATCGTCCTCGACTTCTCTTCGATCCTTCACTTGCCTTTCTTCACTTCTTCAACGTCCAACAACCAAGCACATACATATACATACATATATACATCAAACCAAGCCTAAGAAGGTTGCCACAAGATCAAACTTGTGGAATCTAAACTAAAAAGGAAGAAGAGAAGAAAGAAGAAAGAAGGAAGAAAGATAGGAAGAAAGGAAAGAAGAACTCACCAAGTTGTAACCTAATAGAGGGAGATCACACACCACAAGCTCAAAACTAGCTCAACACAAGCACAACAACGTCCTTAATCATCATCAACAAACCAACATCAAACTCACTTCAAAACTCTCACAAAATCAAGGAAAACAAGATGAAGATCAAAAGAGGGAAGAAGAAGAGAAGAAAAGTGTAAGGTATGAGATGAAATTGTAAAAGAGGTGAAACCCTCATCAAGAGAGAGAGAAGGAACTTATAGAGGAAGGAAGAGGTAAACCACGGGTCAAGAGTCAACAAAACCGGCTGCAACACACCACAAACAACAGGGGCGGATCATGGTGGCCGCAGGGGCGGACCAGGCAGCCGCAAGGGTGGCCTCTACAAACCGCATTGGCGATTTAGGCCAATCCTGCACACTCAACACTCTCTCTCTCAGCACCTCCAGACTAATGCTCTTACAAAGGGACTTACCTGAATCGAAGGTAGCCCAAACTCAGCTAAACTGCTTAGCTTCCTGAAGAAAAAGATCTACGCCTGCTCAGACAAGGCATCACGTATCCGAAACTATCTGAATGCTAGAAGTCTACATACTTTTAGTCTCATTGACCTCTACATGTCTACTGCAGCGTGCTAGAAGGCTCCTACTTCTAGTCTCGATGATCTCTAACAAATCTCCAACATGCTAGAAAGAACGATTCCTAGTCTCAAGGTTCTCCTGGAACAACGTCAATAACGCAAGCTCAAGACTTTCAAAGAATAACAACTCATAAGGATCAACAAGCCACTAACTAGCATTCACCCTAGTTCATCTAGGTCAATCATAGCATGATCTAGCACAAGGAAAGGGAAAAGGAAGCAAGGATGGAAGCAACTTACCAAAGACGGGAGTTATTGCAGAGAAGTCGTAGGGGCGGGTGATAGGAGGTGCAGGGGAGGCATTGGTTACATCCGCATGGACGGAAGCTTGCAACCGTGGGGGTGGTGGACAAACAGAAGCTACTATAGATGCTTCTTTCGACTGCAGAAAGATATCAAGGCCGGCTTAAACCTCCTCTGCGATCTTCACACGAAAGCACTCAACCAAGGGAGCTTTGAACACATGCACGTCAGCCAACGGAGGCCAAACAAGAATCAAGACTCGATCTTGATTCATGCTACGAAGGATAAAGAAGAAATGAAAAGAAAAGAGATGCAGCAGGGAATGCAGGATCAGAAGGTGAACGAAGGGAGCAAGAACTTACAAAGCTTCTATAGGAATTTGTACAGAAAGGTTGCAGCTTGGCTCGAGGTTGAAGAATAACGTAACCATGAAGAAGAAAACGGAAGAGAATGCGGGAATATAAAGAGAAAGTTTGTGAAAGAACAAGGAAGGTCCAGAATTAGGGTTAGAAGATAGAGGAAAGACAACCCAGAAGATAGAAGATCGGATCTTCTAAGAAAGGAAAGAGGATAAAACGGTTAAAAACATATTGTACCCGATTTGGGGTCAGCTGCACCCCCGACTTGACCCTACCGCGACCGCGGCGGAAGCAATTGACCGCGACCGCGGCTCAACGTCACCGCGGGGGCGGGGAATCTGAAAATGCCGGATGTTACAACATCATCCACAAGACACAAATCATCAAAATTGTTATTTTAGTGTTGTGAACAACACCTCATACATCAAAACAAAGTTATTTGTATTGTCAACAACACCTCAAACTCTAGAACAATGTTATTTTTACAATCAACAATATTCCAAACATTTAGTTAATGATTTTTTTTTTGTCAACAAGACCCTAAAATATCATAATCATATTTAGTGTTGTCAACATAACTCTAATTAATAAAAAAAGAGTTATTTGTGATGTTAACATAAAAAAGGTGTGTAGTGTTGTCAACAACACCAAAAATACCAAAATAAGGTGTGTGGTGACGAGGGTTGAAACGTGAGCCTCATATCTCGCAAATATTACAAGACCCAAATGTAGTAAGAGTCAGGATCAAACGCTGGAAAATAGTGTGATGCTTTGACAAATTAATCGTAGATCTAAAATAGTATAATATATAGGCATAATAAAAGAAAGACATAGAGGTCGGTAAAACAAACACTTGAAGTCAGCCAATCGAAACAAAAAACAAGAATATAAATGTAAATATCAGAAATCATAAAGAAAGAAAAAACACATAAGTCACCTGAGTTGATCTTAGTTAGAAGATGGCTACAAATAGCCGAATATATATATATATATATATATATATATATATAAATAAAGAGAGATGAATCCAAACCTTAAATTCATAAATCAAGATGACATTTTTGAATTCAACGAACCTATACTCTACAGCTTATAGTGAGTTTGTGGGGTAAAGACGAAGACATCAGAGCCGGCGCGCATATGAACTTTCGTGGTTGTGAGTGTTTCAATATTGATATTTTGCGAGGAGAGAAAAAAAATGGTTTTTAAGGTGAATCCAAACCTTAAATTCATTAATTATGTAATTTTATAGTTTTTAAGGGTGTTAGTTCGAAAATTATGCCTATTTCATATCCTTCGTACCAAAAAAAAAAATGCCTATTTCATATCCTTCATATTCAAGAAAAATACATAATATTTCTATAAAGTACGTTGAGGAAGAATTTAGGGTGACATGCGTCAGCATGTTTACGCCTTAAGGGATACACTCAAGTCATATCCCTCCACTTGAAGATATTTTTCTCTGTTAATTATATGTAATTACCTCTCTAAAATTTGATAATAACTTTTTCTTATTAATTTTATATAGTAGTTAAGAAGTTATAGGGCGAGGATGATGGATGCAATATATCTAGCTCGAGTATACAATAACTCAAATTCAATATATAAGGTTCGTAAGCTATATACTGCTCGGTTTTATTGTAAAACTAGATATAAATAGGATAAAAAGTCTTGATATTAATGTGATAATATACACGTTTTTTTGTACATACACGATCCCAATCTTTGAAAAAAATATTGTTTAGAGATTATAGAAGAGTACATAGGAGATGCATATATACCCTTTGGATTGAGTAATAGCTAGCTAGCTAGCTAGAGGGACACCTTAAATCATGGTGCCAGATAGAAGATCACTCCAGATTTCATTCTTTGAAAGAGTGATATATATCCTTTCCTCTTGCAAATTAGACTGAATGCATGATTTAGATCTATATTTAATAGAAATTTTACAATAAGCCTAAACTAGTTATAAGATTTGTATTAAAATGCAAATTGAGTGTTGTTAAAAAATAAGGGTATTAATATTAATGTTAGAAAAGCGAAGAAGAAAGAATCAAAAAGGCTTTTTCCAGGTCAAAAAAGAGAAACCCACCCACTGAAAAACACAGATCATAATTCCACAAAGAGAGAATATATTATATGTATGTAGGGCATGCACTCTCATTCATTTCCCCCTTCCATATTCTCACTTATCTTTATGTTTCCTTTGTGCACAAGTGATTATCAGACCTCATTAATTTATAATCACCAAATCAGGCATAGTAAACACTCCATAGATTTTATACAATATAGTATTTACTAGTGTAAGTACAGCTAATATCTGTTTCAGTTGTATATATATATATATAATCGTCAAAACAAACCCACGTCTCTCTTTCTTTCTCTTACATCATACAAGCTAAAGTCTGTACACATAAAGCCAGAAACCCCTGTCCAAAATTAAAAAGACATTCTTTCTTTTGCGATTAGGGCATATTAGCTGCAGACAAACAAGAAGCTTAAGGAATTCTCTTTCATTAAAGATATCGTCTTTCTTTGTAGCTGCTTTTTCACCTCCCCCTTTGAAAAATTTCATATGGATGCTGCTCAATGGCCACAGGTATATATATACACACATACCCTTCTTTTTCTTTTTCTTTTTCACTTCATCTGTGTGATTTCCTTTTTCTTTGTGTCTGTGTTTGCTTGTTTTTTTTCCCTTTGAGAAAGGTGTTTAATGGAGTTTTATATGGTTTTGGGTTTTGTGAATCTGTGAAGCTTCTTTTTTTTTGATGATAATCTTTAGGGTTTGAGAAGTGCATGCACTTCCTCCTTTGATTGCAGGAAAAAGGGGCTTTCAAAGAGTGATGTAATTGTTAATTATTACGTTTGTTCTTCCTTTTTAACCTTTTTCTCTAATTCAATCAATTTGATGATTAGGGTAGAATATGAAAAAGAGGCTAAAATCTTGGTTTGTTTGTCTGCTAATCATAATATTCTCCCTTGCACACTATCCTCACAAACTAATCAACTTTTTCTCTACTTGCTTTGTGATTTTCTTTGAATTGGCAGGTGGGTTTGGCAAGGGCCATGGAAGAGATCATCTCAAGTAGTAACCCAACACAAACTCTGCCGCAACAACAACAACAACAACAACAACAACATCAAGGAGGGTTGGATAGTAATAACCAAAGGAGGGCGCGCCCCCAAAAGGACCAAAATGTGAATTGTCCAAGATGCAATTCCACCAACACCAAGTTTTGCTACTACAACAACTATAGTCTCACCCAACCAAGGTACTTTTGCAAGACTTGTAGGAGGTATTGGACCCAAGGCGGCTCACTAAGAAATGTTCCGGTGGGAGGAGGCTCTAGGAAGAACAAAAGATCCACACCTCCATCATCATCATCAAGTTCAATCCCAATCCCAAACCCAACTAAGCTTATTCCGGATCTTAACCCTCCAACCAATTTCTTGATGCCTCCACATAATCACCTCCAACATCAAAACCCTAGTAACAAGATCCATCCACATCCTCATCATCATGGACAAGATCTTAACCTTGCCTTTCCTTCCATGATTCAACCCATGGAATTACCCAAAATTGAGACTACCAAATTATTAGTTGATTTGTCCAACACTTGTTCTTCAGCTTCAACTTCAGCTCCGATCTCATCAGCCCTAGAGCTTCTAAGGACAAATATCTCTTCCAGTAGCTTGAACTCTTATGGCCCGGTTCCCATACCAGCGGATTCGAATCCACTTTACACATCCTCAAGGTTTGCAAGTTTGCAAGAGATGAAGCCTAGTTTGATGGGGTCAGGGTTTAACATTGGGGGACTCCAAGAGAACACCCACCAAGCAAGTGGTGGAGTTGCAAGGCTTTTGTTTCCCTTTGGGGATATCAACAAGTTCTCAAATCATCACAATGCTACAAGTAATAACACAACAAGAAGTGATCATCAGGGTGATACTCATCAAAGCATCAAGGGATCATCACAAGATCATGATCATCATCAAGGAGGAAATGGCTATTGGAATGGCATGCTTGGGGGAGGAGGATGGTGAGTGAAATAGAAGAAAGGTTAATGTTAATCACAGACTTAAAAGATAGATATTTTTTCGCTTTGATTAAGGGTGTTTAATTTTTCTCATTACTTTTCCTATGTCAAGTTGAGATGGTCACTTTGTTTGATTTGGAGTTGTTCTAACTAACATTACAGGAAACATGGATGCTTTTATTATAATTTGGTCTGCACATCTTGTCATGCATCGTTTATTTCTTTCCATTTTGCAGCAACTACGTAGCTCAAATGGTTTCTCTTCTAAAACAAAACAAAAATGCTAATTAGGGTACGTAATTTCCATCCTGTTGTTTTAAACTACTTTCAACCTTCTTCTTTATTTTTGCTTTCAGTTCTTATAAAATATGTGCATTTGTGGAGCCTTATGTACGTAGTATTACATAAATTTGTAATTAATAGTTGGAGCACCAACTAATCACAATCTTAGTGGGTTGGTTATTATTCTGATCAATAATCTGAGTGTGAATAGTTTCTGGGGAGATTGATTTTGAGTTGAATGATTTAGAGAGAGAATCTGCCAGCCATGAAACCACTTTCTAACTTCAAATTGTAACACTTGTCTTAGAATTGCAGTTTCATAACAAATAATACTATATATATATAATTTATAGACTAAATGATCCCTCAAATATTTTATTTTTAAGTTTCAATTAGATATATAATGCATTTTGATTATAAAAGTTAAGTACGTTTTTTTTTTTACTGTAAAGCTGATATCCTTTTTCTTGCCGGGAACAACACATGTGTTTGGAAATAATTATATGATATATTTTCTTCTTTTTTTTTCAAATTTATGTGCTTGTGAAGAACCCATATTTGTAGTAATATATTACACATCTTTTTTTAAATGTCTAAAATGAATATTATTTCAATTTTTTAAATATTGAGATATATTTACTAAATTTATAATTATTGTTCTAATTAGAGGAACGATATTTGTTTTATAAGAGTTGAAATAAAATTAGAAGCAAATAAGTGGGGCCGCCCTAAAGAATGAAAAGAGTACGTGACCGACGACAATACGACATATATCCATCAATCATTCCTTCATTTAAATTCTACCAATTAGAGCCAAACAAACTAAAGTTTCCAAACCTTCTCCAAACAAAATAATTTTAGGTTTTAAGCTCAATGCATACATGTAACGTTAACTTATAATACTATAATAAAGAACGAGGGATTTTAATTACACGATGACCGATTTATAAAATATTAACTAGGTTTGCAATGCGTAATCGTGATGGTTGTGTATTGTGAATTTGTGTCACGTGTTGATCTTGTCTTTTAAAAACAGTCGTTGTATAACGGTAATAAAACTGGAATATGACCATTGTTATTCAAACGTTATGTACGTTCGGTTATATATGTTAAGAGATAAGGACGAAGTGGATCAACCTCACAAAAATCTCCAAAATCGGTACCGGAAATGACAACACAAGACGATGAAGAGATGTTAATTTCGTTCCATAATTTAAATTTTAGTCAACTAGACGATTTTCTTCCACACGTTGAGTTAAGAATTATTTAACTTACTGTAAGTTGATGATTATAACGGAAAAAAACTTCTTATTCTATTTTTTTCAATTAGGGTCCAGCGAGTTATCTATGTTATATAGGGACCGACTATTCTACTATGTTTCAAATTTGTGGTTTTTCTAATGACCGAGAGACAATGGTTGATCGGGCTCATTTCATGGGAGGAACGACGAATATGATGTTAGTCACAAGTAGGTCGTGAAAAAATGTTAGGGGATTCGTTACATTTCGGTTGACATGCGAACGTTTCGGAAACCCTTGGAAGAAGAAATATGTTGATCTTCATACCGAGCCATCATTTAGCCGAGCACATAAATCGAGAAAAAGACGGGTGTTCATTTGATCTTGAGGGGGTATAAAGCGAAGTCGATAAGTGGACGTGAAATGTTATTTGTGGAGTACACAACCATACACTTCCCGAACAGTTAAAGGGACACACATATACTAGCCGATGACGCCCACAAAGTATCAGAAAGTGGGACGTGAACTTGGGTCGGCTTTCAAACCCAGGAATATTTTGAAGTCAGTATAGTTGGATGACCCACAACGTCACCACCATAAGACAAATATAGAATGTTGGATTCAAGATTAGGATGCTACAAGATGAAGGACAAAGTCCACTCCAACAAGCACTATACACACTTGAGCAACGTCGTTACCATATGAATGTGAGGAGATGTTTGCATTTAGATGAAGTTTTAGATTTTGTCATAATGCATCTATATTCTAGGCATTTCCTCAACTTATTTATTTACGTCATCATAATGGACACGACATACAAGACGAATGTGTAACTTTTAATATCCATTTTTAAGCCTTTTATATATTACAAGCACTTTTGTTTTGAAGTCCAATGAAAACTAAAGTCTTGATTGTGTGCCCCTATAGGTACAAGATGTCGTTGTTAGAGATAGTCGGAATCACTAGCACGAGATTGATGTTCGCAATAGCATCTGTTTTCATGTCTAAGGAAAGCTCAAATCACTACGAGTTGGCATTAGAGAGACTTCGACATGTGTACGAAAATATTACATTGGGGGTCAATGTTCGCTCCAAATGGTGTGTGCAAGCTTTAAATTTATAACCGAGGAAATATGCTTAAAACAAGGATGCGAACCCGCAGTGTACGGGTCAATTGTAATAAAAAGCAAGAATTTCAGGGGTCGATCACAGGGACTTAGGTGAAACCTAAGCAAGTATAGGTAGTCAATGTAGTTACTAACCACAAAAGCGATTAAAGCAATCAAAGATGATAAATAAGTCAATTAAAGGAAATATGCAATTCTAGGGATTAAAGCATCCAGTTGTGGTTCCAACTCAAGATCTAAAGATAAGGGAACAAAGCTGAGGTTTTGCGAAGGGAAGGTGCTACTAAAGTGGAATAGATCACCGGGTAAGTCTCACTACTCACAATCCCAAACCAAAGAACCTATTACCGGGTAATTCTCAAGGTACTGAGGAAAGGAACTATAATTTCAAACCAACACTCCAACTAAGGGAATATAATCAACCTTTACCGGGTAAGTCTCAGGCTAACTCACAAAGATGGGATGAAGGCGCACTCAAACCCCAATAAAGGATAAACCTTTATTACCTACACTTATGATTATGGGTAAACAAGCAAAGGAATCACCGGGTAAGTCTCATCCTAGGCTTGCATTGAACCAGGAAAGGTGTAATAAGAATAGGATTTGGCAAACTCTAACACTTAACTTTCAGTTTCGATCAAAAGGTCACCTCGGTCAGACAAATCCCACCCCGGCCGAGATGTTCATCGACTGAACGAGATGTTCTAGGGTTAAGGGTAAAGACTCGAGCTTTCAGGGTCCGACTGGGATTAAGATCATTCTATCATCGTCTTTCCCACAACTTTCTACCAATCACCCTAGAATCGCACAAGAAAATTAGCCACTCATCATCATGAAAGCAATAATCAAATATATGGGAAGAGAATGAATATTTGAACACAAAAACCTTAAGAACAAGGTTTCAATAACTGAATCAAATATCACACAAATAAGCGTTCCTTGGATAACAAATCCAACAAGACAATCGAACAAAAGGGAATCTAAGAAAGTCTTAAAAATCCCTTCAAAAGCTATAACCGAACTATCAATCCTTCCCTGATTGACCTTCAATCTTCCTTCCTAATTGCTGTGTAGAATATGGTGTAGCGGTTTTCGGTGATGCGCCGATGCTGAATTGTGGAAAATCTAGCCCTTTTTATAGGAGAATTATCTTCCAAAGATAATAATATCTTAGAAAGATAATATCCTAATAAAATGTATCTATATCTCTAAAATAGATCTTCAAAATATATGATCTTCCTTCTAGAAATCCAGTCCAAAAATATAAGATCTCTCCTTCCAAAAATAAAAGATCTCAGTCAAATAAAATATATCTCGCCGCGTCAGGGTATTCGCCTCGGTTGGGGCGCTCCTCAAAATCACCTCGGTCGAGGTGATACTGTAGCTGACCGAGGTGAATCTCAGCTGAATGTGAAATCTCTCAAATCTGGTCCAAAATAAATCTTCTTCATTAATTCCATACTTCTTGAGTTCCTCTTTAAGCTCCTGAATGTAGCTCCAATGACTCCTTTGCTCCTTAGCTCCATTTTAGTCTAAAACGTGCCATTTACCTACGATTATAACGAAACTAGGTGTAGACCTCGATTCCCGTAAAGGTAGATGAAACGACAATATAATCACATAATATACATCCAAACATGCAGATTATTGAAGATAAAACGTCTAAACAAGTCCCAAAATATAGACTATAATTCATGCTATCAGTCAATAATACGGATAAAGAGCTTGGACTTATAAGTGTGTTAGGTGTCGTGTTCCCGGATATGAAACACATGATTTGCACATTTCATATAAAGTGCAATATTCAACATAGATCTTAGGCAATGGCACGATCAAAGTGAACACAAGTGGTTTTTGTATCACACTACAATACCTTGTTTGAATCCAGATCTTTTGAGAGTTATGAGAGGCGTTTGGCGAAGATGAAAGCTAATTGGCAAAGTTATCGAGAGGCATATGCTCTCCATTTATTTCCATCTGTCGATTACAACAAGTAATGAATAATAAAGTCAATGTTGGCTTAACCTTTATAAATATTTAAGCAAATGTGTATAGATACGTACTTCATGCCTTATTTGGGCAAAAGATTTTCGACCAATGATGTGATGTGGTCCTTGCTGATCTTGATTTATAGCATTCTGCTTTGCTATGGCCTACATAAAAACAACACTCAAATATAATCATGAGAAATTATTTAAATTAAATTATAATAATACCTCTATCTCGTTATCGTGCCAATAAGCAACAATCATGTGCCATTGTTCTGGTATGATACTGTAACACCCCAAATCCACCCCAAATCCACGGGACTTGGAGTGTCACATTGGGCTAGGATCTCACAATGGATCCTGACTCTAGCCTGACAACAAGTTCACTGGATGTTACAACAAGGCACAAGTAGATTAAAACCAAATACATAAAAGCTGTATATGATACATCAAAAGAGTTTACAAACTCAGAGCCGAGTACAAAACATCAAACCACAACATCTGATACAAAAGATCCCATATCCCGCGCATCCTACTGTACAGAAGTCCTCGGCTGGCCATACCATCTATCTCACCCTGCAGTCTTTCTAACCTGCAGATCATCTACAACACGGTATGAAACCGTTAGCTATAGCAATGAAAAGCATGAAGGTAATAGTACAACCACACATCAACATCTCATACATGCAATGCCACACACATTCATTTATTATCTTTCATTACGTTATTCCATTACTAATTCAACTTCTTTTGTAACACGAGGAACCTAAAGAACCTCGTCCCTTTCCCCGTTAACACAGGGGTTTGCATTGGGGGTGATCGTCACTCGTCCCCCAATGTTACTGGCTTCCAGGCACCTCCTCCTAACCAGCAGGCGGAGACCGGTGGTTACCGCCCGTTATAATCCACTTGGGCCAAATAAATGTAATAAATGGTCATCCTAGTCCGGTTTAGGTTATAAATGCACAATCATATGAACACACACAACCATCATAATCATACAATCCACAACTGTATGCTAAATAAGTCCTATGGACTTACCAGATATACTCGTAACACTACAAAAAAAAAAAAAACTTTTGCGACGGATGTTTGCGATGGGAAAAAGGCTATTTGCGACGGTACCAACTTTTTGCGACGGCGTTGCGTCGGCAAACACGCCGACGCAAAAAGGTCCGTCGCAAAACGTATTTGCGACGGTAATTACCCGCCCCTAAAGTTTTTGCGACGGCATTACGGCGGTGTTAGCCGTCGCGAAAAATTGGTGTCGTCGCCGCTTATTTAAATTTTTGCGACGGTCAACCCCGTCGCAAAAACGATGACGTGTATTTTCTATCAATTTGCGACGGTATATTCCGTCGCAAAGACCATCGCGAAAACAAATTCCAGATTTTTAATTCTTTTATTGTGACGGCTGTTTCCTGTCGCAAAACGTTTAACGTCTACAATATACAAAATTTGCGACGGCTTGATGTCGACGCAAAAGTTGCCCCTAAATTGGATATTGATAATTGTCATCACAAAACTAATTAAAGTTATCATCATCACCCATCGTAATTGATACATACTTCATTCTAAACAAAAGTACCTAATTGACACATTTTATAACATATTACATTAGTTTCAAATCATTGTGAACAATCCCCCAAAAAAGTGCTAGTATCTTTGTAAACAACACAAAATGAAACATATTTAAACGTTATCACTTGGATTTTCTTCTTGTGCGACTTCTTCAGCCGCGGACTCTCTTTGACCTTCTCCAATAGACTCATTTTGATGAACACTTGTTCCACCCTACAAAACCACAATTCTCTACATTAACAACAAAATATGATATTCAAGCATTTGTCAACAACAATATTAACAACACTACACACTTATATCATTATCACTAAACTAAGTACCAAGTACCAACTATCCACAAGTGTCCGGGAGTTTCTGTGTACGAGAGACACTATTAAGTATTAGACAAACCACAAAATTCAATTAGACAAATCATGACACCATAAAACAAAAATCAACAACACTACGAAATCCAAACAAAGTCAAACCTAAAATTAGTAGCCTCGTTACTTTTTCGTACACTAAGACAATAAAATTAGTAGTAATGAGAACCTTTTTGTGTTTCTAAGTACGAAGTTGTTAAATTAACCTACAATACCTTATGGTTTTCCTATTTCGAATATGAAAAACTTAGTAGGAAATCAAGCAAAAACAACACCAAGAAATCAAACAAATCATCATAAAGTGAGGCTAGTACAAACTAAAGGCAAAAAATTGAAGGGATTATCGCAGTAAATCATCATATAGTGAGGCTACTACCACATAAACTGCATTTTGAAGAACACTATCTATAATCAAACATAAACTTAAGATTTTAAAGTCTGAATTTACTAAACAAGTAAAGAAGAAACCAAAATTCATTAATAGATTTTCAAATAAATAGAGATTATCAATAAATTGAGCATTTTAATATAGGATTCACAAGTATATTTAACAAAAGTTCGCAACCTAAGTTGATATATAAAGGCCAAGAATTGAAGGGATTATCGCAGTAAATCATCATATAGTGAGGCTACTACCACATAAACTGCATTTTGAAGAACACTATCTATAATCAAACACAAACTTAAGATTTTAAAGTCTGTATTTACTAAACAAGTAAAGAAGAAACCAAAATTCATTAATAGATTTTCAAATAAATAGAGATTATCAATAAATTGAGCATTTTAATATAGGATTCACAAGTATATTAATAACCCTCTGCACTACAATTCATCACTATACCAAAATACTTGTCATTCTAGCAATCATTTTAAACACAGCCACAGAAGTATAAGAAATCATAAGTCATGGTCCTCACTAGGGTATTTTCGACAGATTCAGCATACAGACTAACATACAAATTCAGCATTCAAATTAGGCATACAAATTCAGCATACAGATTCAGCATTCAAATTTCAACTTTAACACTAACTATAACTTCTTAAAAAGATAATCAAAACTGATTAAAAAAAATAGAATGTACCTTCTCACCAGCAGTTATATTAGTTCTACCTTCAGCTTCTCTAGCAGAAAGAGCACCGATTCCAACCGAAGGCAAGACTGTCAAAATAAAAATCCTACACATAAGTTTATTGTTTTTAAATAAAGCTTCTTATTAAGACTAGAAATACCAAGATTGTTAAACCAACCTGTAATGAGTGCAAAATTCAGAACTGGAGAAGAGAACAACTGCAATGATTGTCCAAAAGAACTGTGAAAAAAGTTGAAGGAAAACACATAATCAGAACCCATCAGTATACAATGAAATACAAGGCATCAATAGTATCTAGGTGCAACATGAAACGAAAGAAAAATCCTCCCAAATTGAAGGAATGATTACTTACTTATTCTGTTAAGACTCCCTCTCATCCAACCATATCCAGAATCAAATTGAAAGTTTCAACCTTTTGAAATTTTCTTAATTTTCTCTTTCTTAAATTTTCTAAAATTTATAGCTATGTCAATATGGCTTCATTTAACCAATCTTCGTATCATGCAAAAGGAAATCCGGAGAGAATAGGAAAGGTTGACTGAATATTAGTTATGATTTCCAAAAGTGTTACTGTAATGAACAACAATAAAAAATCGTCATCTTCAATTTCCATGCCTTATGGGTTTTAATTTTTTTAATTTACCTTATGGGTTAAAAACTAATCTCCTGCCTCTCACTTCTAGACAAGTTCTAGTGTTAAATTACCTTGCACCAACTGTTACTGTAATGAACAACAATAAAAAGGTAAATACCAAGGAACCGGAGATAATTTTTATTTTAAAATTAATTATCAATATAAATTAAAAACCAAATGCCTAGATCCAATTTAGGGGTTGGGGTATTTAGTGTAATATGGCTTCATTTTAATATATATGAATGAAAAATCAAAAGGGTCATAAATCAAAAAGGACAAAACAACTCATATAACAATTGGTTTTGGTCAATATATGTAGAAAATTGTGGACTAGAAAGTGGCAACTCAATATATGCAGATATGGATGTATGCAGAAATTGTGGACTAGAAAGTGGAAACTCAATATATGCAGAAATTTTGGACTAGAAAGTGGAAACTTAAAAGGAAAGATATAGAGAAAAAAACAAACTTAATGTATGGAGATATGTAAACTCAATATATGCAGAAAATTGTGGACTAGAAAGAGATGCAGGCTCTGAACCTTCTCCTGACAGAATCATAAATCAAAAGGACAAAACAAATCATATAACAAAGCAAGATAACAAAGCAAGATAACAAAGCAGAAAGTGAGAAATGTTTTGTTTCAAGAAAGAGATGTGAAGAAAAAAATCAGGAAAGTACAAGCCAATAATCATTTCACCTTAATTAAATAGAGATTAATAAATGGTTAACCAATCTTGATTGGTAAATTGTAAATTTTACTGAAAAAGCACTCGGACCTAATTAGCTTTTCAATCTATCACAGATTCGCAGATCATTCTCTCTTAGAATCGTAGATATACTAATTAAGTATACTCATTACACATAAAGATTCATACTTAAATTCATTCAGTTGGACCTAATGAGATCTTAAGAGAAATCAAGGAACGTGACGAACTTGAAACTAAAGCTCTACTTGAGGAAGCAGAAAAACGTAGGAAAAAGCCACTCATTGACGGGGTTAGTTCATTTTTCGTACGAGGAAAAATGGTTCCAAATGACCATGCATTTACTCTTTACTTGGAAGCTTACTTGGTAATGGTTATGTACTCAGGAAAAGGTGACAAAAGAAGCTTTGATGGGAATTGCGCACACTGAGAAGTTAAAGGAGAGACAGGAGATGGAGAAAAAACTGCAGAAGTTAGCTAGGCATATGGATCACTTGGAGAGAGCTAAAAGAGAGGAGGCATCTCCATTAATTGAAGCTGCTTATCAACAAAGATTGGTAGAGGAGAAGTCATTGCACGAGCGTGAGCAGCAGGTATGTGTTTAAGTGGTGATACGATGATGCTCTTACTTATTGGTCAAATCTGGCTGGTCGAACTTCTTAGAATCATAAGCATTTCTCAATAGTTTTTGAAAAACGATATTCCTATAATATAAATTTTAACTACATTCATGGTAGTTTTATCCTGAATTTGTACTAGTTTCTTATCCTTGAATCTAATAGCTCTAACTAAACTTTGCAGCTTGAGATTGAGCTGAGCAGGGAACGCCATGATACTGACCTTCATGAAAAGAATAGGCTGTACCGGATGTTGGATAATAAGGTCTAGGAATCATTCTCTCATCTTAATTCTTATATATACATGCATACCTTCTTCCTTGTAACATACATAGGATTTTCACGATGACATGATGAACTTAGTATATTATGTTGACTGCTGCTATTTTTGCAGACAATCTATGAGCAATGAGTCGTCGCTAGGCTAAGTATGACAGAATAAGACATGAGAGAGAAGAGCGTATTCCTCAGATTCTGCAAGAGCAGAGACAGGAGAGGGAGCTGAAGAGGAAGATGATTTTCTTTTTGAGGTCAGAAGAGGAAAGATTAAACAAGCTGCAGGAAGAGGAAGAAGCCCGCAAACGTGAAGGTAAACATTTCTTTTCTTTTTTAAGTAGTAAATAGAATAATGATATAAGCTCGTATGCATCGGCTGAGAGGAAAAAGAAAGAAGAGGTTGAGCGCCGCGCCAAGTTGGATGAAATCGCCATGAAGCAAAGGCAAAGAGAGCTCGAGTTAGAGGAAAAGGAAAAATTGCGAAGGGAGCAGCTTCTGAAACCAATCAAAACTTTCCCAGCTAGAACACCAACTGAACCTGTGGCTCGTGCTAGAACTATCAATTCATCTCCTTATCCATTGCCTTTTCTGTTTCCATTCATAGGCCCCAATGAAATGAGCCCTAAGTATCCACTTGTTTAGCCTTCAATAGTAGAAGGTAATTTCAACAATCAAAGAAACACTAAAGAAGCTTCCACTTAACACAAAAAAGTTTGAGATCAGGCAATAAGACAAACTGATAGCAAGACCACACAAGTAGTATACTGATAAATAAGCAATCATGTTGATTCAGGAAACAATTAAGAAATATAATATCACTATAAAATTCCAAAAATCTCCATCATCCAACCACAGAAACTGAGAATTTATCCATTAATCAGATACTAATTCCTTGAAAAATAGATCCATAAACATATCCAAAAGCTAATAGAAATGAATGCAATTCATATATAAACATAAAACACCCACAAAAAGAGGAATTAGGGAAGTTGAAGTTCTAATCAACCAAAATGCACAACTATATAATTCAATCGAACCCAATTCCAAGCAAGAGCAGCAAATTCCGATCAAACCTCAACAAAGCTACAAAACCCATAAATCTAATTCCACAGTAAAATAAATATATACACAAAGAGAAAGAGCGAAGGTTGGTTTAGCTTAGATTAGACCCACATCCAATTCTTGTCTGAAACTTGAATCAATTCGAAAAGAGAAGCAAAAACCCACAGAAAAAACAAAAGTAGCATCGAGAAATCGATTCTTCTGGTGCTAGATTTTAGTAATTTTGGAAAACGGGAAGAACTTTTACAAGTAATCGGGAGTCAATTGAGAGACCAATTGAAGAAATAGTTAAAAAAAAACAAAAGTGGCCGGAATCAAGAACAACTAAAATCAAAAACAAAACAAGGAAGAGGTGAAGACGAGAAGAAGACAATTAACTTCGATCTAGCAGCAATGGTGGAAGGAGGGAGCCTGTGGAAGAATCGTGGAAGAAGCGTGGAAGATGCGAAGACGAGAGTTCATCTAATTAGGGCTAATACGACACGGACATAAAAAAAAAAGAAGATAAAAGTACATATATAATTTTCCTTTTTATATTTACAAGCCAAATTTTTTTTATTTTTGGCGCTCAACTATAGCGGCAACTTTGGACCTTTTGCGACGCTAGTCATAGCCGACGCAAAAGGAAATTTTTTTTACCGTCGGCACCTAAATGCGGCCGCAAATCAATGTACTATTCGCGACGGTAATGATTACGCGGTCGCAAAATAAGCGACGGCAGTTGTCGCCGTCGCCATGCCGTCGCAAACATTGCTCATTGGCGTCGGTAAATCCTTGCCGACGCAAATCTCCGTCGCAAAACTAATTATTTTTTGTAGTGTAACCTGTACCACGTCACAGCTTCCCCTTGGGGAAGTAATCAAGGCCTGCAATAGCAAGGCACACACAATCACATACTGCAAAGGTTAGGAGACTCGTCTCACTAACCATAACCAACCTATATCTCAAATCTAAACCTCAGATCCTCAACACATTCATAAATTCCTAAGGCATATCCTCAACATAACATCTCACCACACTCGTACACATACTAAACCTTAAAGCCATAACCGATATCCATAACATCATCATGATCCTCAACTCATTCTGACACCTAGCATGCATCTAATCAGTATTCCTCAATCTCAAATTTAATCCTAATTTAATTAATTAACCTTCCACGGGACTTGAATGTCACAAATACGTGGGGGAACCTTTGTATGGAGTTCTGGATAATTTTTAAACTTCTCAAAATATTTGTTCTTTGTTTTGGCTTTAAAACCCTTCCACATATGGTTGCAAAGTCTTAAACACACACCTTTGAAATCATCAGGAACTTTCAACACATTTGCCTACAAATTATAAAGAAAAAAGTGGATTAGTGAAAAACATATTTACAAATTTATCAAAATATAGCTAAATTCTTACCTTAACCTCTGCCCATATTCCCTCTTTGACTGAATCTTCAACAAACTTCCAATCAAGAATGCATAGTGAAATCATATGTCCATCACGACATACTATACCTAATTGAGACCTCAATTGTGAGTCTTTGTCTCCAACAGGTTGGTTCAAACTGTCAAAAGTAACTTGAACTTTTACACCAGTGTTCCATTCTGGCACTCCCTTGTTGTGTCCTCTAACAATTTGTGGTTGAACTTCAAAAAATAAATAAAAAGTATTAAAAATAGCTAAGTGTTCGAAAAAAAAGGTGTACAATTATTTATATAACATATAGAAATAACTAAGCGTTATAATCAATAAACAATTTGAATTAAACATATACCTGATTCTGGTATAGCTTGTTGGGGTTGTGGCGGGGGTGGGGGCGGGGCGGGAGAGGGGGGGGATAGGAGACTGTGTACGTCGAGACATAACCGATGCTTGCGAGGAACCACTTCGTGTAGAAGATGAAACACTTGAAGTGAGGAACTCACACATTTGTCGTGGTCTACCAAGTCCAAGCTTTTTTCTCTTCATTTTATACTATAACACAAATACAAGTTAGTTAACCAAGCATGAAACCATATGTCAACTCCAAGTTAACATATAGTAATAAACAAGAAATAGAACAATCCATTTTGGTTTTTGAATGAAGATCAAATAATGAGTAAGACAATAAAAAAAAACTAAAGTAGTTCACAATCTGTTTAAATCTATGCAATAACATCATTCAATTCAGCATCAATATTAGCATCATCGACACCATCTAACTCATTGTTTTCATCCAACTCATCATCAATATAAAGATTCACGTGTGAGTATTCCTTTGACTTCACTTCTCCAACATTAAGCAACCCTTGTCCTGAAGCGTCTAGATTGTACCACACTTGTTGGGCTTGAGATGCCAAGATAAAAGGCTCATCTTCAACCCAGTCATTCTGATATAATAATCTTCGAAAGTTAACCAAGGGATAGTCAAAGGGATCCAACTTCACTCCAGTAGGATGTGCCCACTCACACCTAAATAAAACGTACTTGATATCTATAGAGTATGGAACCTTGATAATATGTGTCAATCTCCCATAAAATGGTACAGAGTCTCCCTCTACACACAACCCAAAATTTTGCCTCGTTTGTTTTCAGTCTACACTTTTAATACGAAATAATAATCGTTGGCAGTGTATGATGTGAGCCTAGATGCTGAAGGAGGAGGATTAGACAAGGCGATGATTTCTTCGGATAAGAACACTTTTCAGTCTCCTGCAAACTTTCAACCTATTGTACATGGATGGAAAAAATTAGCATAATATATTAAAATTTATAAATTTTTATAATCGAACTTAGTTTACATAAATCTTGGAGTCGAGTACTCACGTGATCTCTAAACCATTTCGGAAAATCATTAAAAGGAATTGATGCAACTAACTCCTCATTAGCATCCGAGTTCGCATTTTTAATGAATGTGAGATGTTCCTTGGTACAAGTATGTGTTAGTGCATTAGTGAGGAGTTTACATCTTTCATATGGATGAGTATTTGTTGATATGTGTTAAGACATTACCTAAGATATGGTGAGACAACATTAGTGTAAAACAACACCCATCGACGAATTTGTGACCGAGATATTTCAGTGAGAATGAAGCCTTGTTCTTTCTTGTCATCATTGTTTTTCCTTCTTGGAGGTCTATTAGACTTGCTCTCCACATCTTTCAAATATTGAGCACATAAGCTCATGCACTCTTCCATCAAATAACCTTTTACTATTGGTGATTCTAGGCATGCATATTTCCTTACGTAATTCTTCAAAGTTAGCAAGAACCTCTCTATAGGGTACATCCATCGAAACTGCACAACCCCACCGATTAACGCTTCCTCAGCCAAATGTATCGGTAAATGCTTCATAATATCGAAAAATGAGGGTGGAAATATTTTTTCAAGGTCACAAAGAGTTATAATGATGCGAGCGCCTCCTTCAATTCCACAACAGTATTAACTTTAGAGCACAAAACCTTGAAAAATTTTCCCAAATCAATCAACCCTAACTCCACGTTCTTCAGTAATGAACTACGCACACATAATGGAATATGTTTTTGTAGAAGGATATGGTAGTCATGGCTTTTCAACCCTCCAATGGAACGATCCTTCAAATTAACCCTCCGTGTAATACTTGAACAAGAACCATCCGGCATTCTTGCCTCACATAAACCTAATAGGAACTTATCTTTCCCATCATTGTCCATCTCAAATTTATCCCTCTCAATGTATTCTACACCAGAACCCCTCTTCTTCACATGATATTCCTTTCTAATTCCCATCTCTTCAAGGTCATGTCGCGAGGACAAGTTGACCTTAGTTTTTCCTTTAACTCCCATTATTGTACACAAGACGTTTTCAGCCACATTCTTCTCAACATGCATTGCATCTATACTATATGACAACAAATTGTCTTTCCAATAAGGAAGCTCGTATAATATGCTTTTTTTTTTTCTTCCAATTGTGCTTCTTCTTCTTTGATGGGTCCTTCTCCGCCTTCTCAGGGCCCCTCATATGTCTCAAGATCATGTCTTCTTTTTTATATTGGGTAAGAACTCCATTGACATGAAGTTGTGAAAGTAAATATGTTCCGTTCATCGGAGGAGGAGGTTTAGCAAAGTCTCGTCCATGATAAATCGACTTGGCATCCCTCCGATATCGATGATTATATGGTGTAAACCTCCTACTCTTCGCATATGACCACTTTCTCCCATGTTTTAACCATATTGACCCCGGACTCGTGATGCATTTCGGGCATGCATATTTACCTTTAGTACTCCAACCAGATATATTAGCATACGCAGGATAGTCATTAATACTCAAAAGCAATGCAACACGCATTTGAAACATTTGATTGGTTGAAGCATCAAAAGTTTCTACCCCATCTTCCCACAATTCATTTAACTCCTCAATTACTAGCTCCAAATAAACATCTATCTTATCACCAGGACCTTTTGGCCCATCGATAAGCACCGAAATGTAAATATATGGTTGCTTCAAGATATACATTGGTGGCAAGTTGTAGGGAACTAGTACAATAGGCCAAGTACTATGGTTTATGTTTTGAGTCCCGAATGGATTAAACCCATCAACAACAATTCCTAAACACACATTTCTTACATCAGCTGCGATACTTGGGTGTTTAGTGTCCAGATGTTTCCAAGCAGGAGAGTCTACGGGGTGCCTAGACACATCATCATCCACACGCTTTTCACCATGCCATTTCATGAGCTTCGCTGATTTTGTTGTTGCAAATAACCTTTGTAATCTTGGTTTCAAGGGAAAGTACCTTGCTTGCTTTGCAGCTCGTCGTGTTCCGCACTCACTTACATCCCTCCATCGAGATGCACTACATATTGAACATGCATCAAGGAGTTGTCGGTCCATCCATGCAAGCTTTTTGCTTGTAAAATGCGAACAGCAAAGGACAAGGCTGTGTGCATCTTAGAACCAGGATACAGAGGTAAATTAGCTCCATGCATAAGTTTCATAAAATTCTTAGTAGACTCGGTAGGACCAGGAGCAACATCCTCAATTGCATCAACACCGTCATTTTGACCTTCATGAACATGTATAAATGGTGCTCCTACAACATCTTCAAGCATTCTAGACATTTCATCATCCATATACACATCTGATTCGGGTAGGACATCATCCATTTGTATATGCTGCTCAAGCTGATCAATAGTTTCACCATGTCTCGTCTAAATATTATACCTCACCCAAAATCCATTTACTTGAAGGTGCTCCCTAACTATCGCTCTTCCAAACAAGAGCCGATTTTAGCATTTCCTACAAGGACATTATATGCTAAAACCAACTTCTTTGTTGTCATATGCAAACTCTAAAAATTCGTCTAACTTTTCAAAATATGAAACAAAATATCTAGTTCCCTGATCAATCCATGACTTGTATAAAGTCATTGTATTCACCTCGGATCACCTACATATATATGCACATTGTAAGCAAATAGATAAATAAGTATATGAGCTTGCAACAAACATATAGCTTATGAACTAAACTTCACAACAATCCAAATTGATTTCATCTACCGGCCATGACAATCTATGTGACATCATTGAGCTAGCAAGCAAGCAAAAGAATAAAGTATATCTAAACAATTTTTTTTGGTGTAATGCGAGAATCTCAAAGCAAAACAAATTTTGAGAAATCTTCAGTTTTGTATTCAATTTTAATATACAAGTCCCACCCAAACAAATGCAGCAGTTCATCCTTTATATAACAAGATAGAAATAACTAAATCCTAATGATAAATTAGAGACTTAATCTTGCAAATTCAGCAACTAAATCAGTATCAGCTTGATTGAAGCTAACATGTTAGAATCCCCACTGGAAGCAAGGATCTTAGTTATAGGACTGTAATGCGAGAATCTCACAACAAAACAAATTTTGAGAAATCTTCAGTTTTGTATTCAATTTCAATATGCAAGTCCCACCTAGACAAATGCAGTAGTTCATTTTTATATAACAAGATAGAAATAACTAAATCCTAATTATAAATTAGAGACCTAATCTTGCAAATTCAACAACTAAATCAATAGCAACAGTTTACCAATGAGCAGACTATATATGATTTCACAGACACTTTCACTTTAAGCCTGTAGGCATGTAGAGGTAGCACATAGAACTATATATGTAAGATTTTCTTGAATACAACAAACCATTGTTTAGGTGGAACTTTTAGAAGAGGATAAAACACCATATTGATCACTTCTAGGATTTTGAAACCTTAGACAAAAGATTAGCCTTCGCTTGAATTTAGAAGAGATACCAAAATTTTAAGAAGAGACGATGAAACTAGAAGAAAAAGAATTGGAACATTTAAGGGAAGCTAACTAATTCTTATGATCTCTTATAGCACTGAAAATTATTCAGGTCTGGTGTCCTTCATGTCAATAGTACAAAAGTTACACATATTCATTCCCCTCCCCCAGGTTGGTTGTAAGTGTTTTGTTCCGTTAAATGAAGATAACTTGAACTTTCTTTGGTCAGAACATAAAATTGCAAGTCCAGTCAAACAATATGCTAACTACCTAAAAAGAAAGAACCATATTGATCACTTCCAGGATTTTGAATTATGCACGAATGACTCAAATGTGTCTTCAAATATATCATACTCAAGGAAACTATCATGGATTTCAGCAACCGGCGTAAACCATATCCCTCATAAACAATTACCTGATGTCTTCCTTAGATTATGCATTTTTTACTAAATATTATATCGGTTAATCAGATCTATGTAGTTGGATCATCATCTAGCAACGAGATTGAGAGCGTACTTGAGACTAAGAGAGAGACCGGAGACTGCTCGGAGTTGGAGACGTGTCTTGTTGCATGTGTTCATCGGCTACTCGAGACTGCGAGACTGCCATAGTCGAGCCTTATAGTCAGAGAAATACAGAGAAATATAGGATGATATGATACTCGAGACTGCGAGAGAGGGAGCGTACCTAAGCCGGAGAGAGAGACCGGGAAATGCTTGGAGTCATAGGTGTCATCTTCGTCGGCCGACCGTTGATCGTCGCTAGTCCTCGCAAAACACTAGTCGCCGTCTCGCCGAAGTGTCGTCTTGTTCCTAGTCAAAAAAATTCCAAAACCTAATCTTGAGTATCGGGGTTACGAGGTGAGGGTGAGTGGGATTTTTTCAAAACTTTTATTTATTTATTTATTTATTATTATTATTATTATTATTATTATAACTATTATTATTATTATGGATCATATTATCATTATTATTATTAGTAGTAGTAGTAAATGAGCTTTTGCTAGCCGCTCGTATTTGGCTCAGGCTCTTTACAAGCTCAATACCAGACTCGTATTCAAGTCGTTTTATAATATGAGCGAGCCGAATACGAGCTTTTGGCGAGCCGAGCCCGAGAAGAAGAAGATGGAAAAGTATGATGTAAAACAAGCAAAAAAGGGTTGTTAAAGAGAACATCAAATTAAAGGAAATTAAGTCGGACATCAAACTGGAATTCCCGATAAGTGATTGTTGGCTTCTTGGTAACGACGACGGAGAATAAAAACAACACGGAGGACATTTAAGATGATGGCGAGTACAGGGTTGTGTCAATCGATTCCAACTATAATTCCATAATCGATACTTTGGGCGAGGGTTTTTGGAGAAGAGTAGAGGACGGTTTCAATTTATTCCAACTGTAATTCCGTAATCGGAACTTTGGGCGAGGGTTTTTGGAGAAGAGTAGAGGACTAATCAACAAGGAGGAGAGTTGAGGATGGTGTCAATCGATTGTAACTGTAATTTCGTCCATAATCAATACTTTTGGCGAGGGTTCTTGGAGACAAACAAGGAAGAGAGTTCATCGTCTCTTCGATGAGATGAATTTGGTTAGGTTTTTTTTAAGGATTTTCAAAAAGCCGTCATTACTAGGATAAAATTTTAAAATTTTTATTGATGGAAGGTTTTAGGAGATAAAATTATAAAATTTATAAGGATTTTTTAATTATTTTGAAAGAAAAATAAAATTAATTATATTAATTTTTTTTAATGTTTTTTACCCCAATATTTCATATGGTGCCAAATAATATGGTTGTTGGCGTTGCAACATAGCCGTCGCCAACTGTACCTTTTATTAGCCACGGTAAAGATTAGCCGACGCCAATTACAAGACTATTACTGACGGTCCAATACAACCGATTCAAATAATTGGAAATTTGCCACGCTGATGTTGTTGTCGCTATGCCGTCGCCAAATAAAGACCAATAGCGACGGCGAACCCTTGCCGCCGCCAACAAGTGTGGCCAATTGAATTATTTTTTGTCGTGACATAACCTCATTGACCCGTCTTTCTTCTAGACGAAGAGTACTGGTGCACCCCAAGGAGATACACTAGGGCGGATGAAGCCCTTCTCAACTAACTCCTCGAGCTGCTTCTTAAGCTCAAGCATCTCGATAGGTGTCATGCCGTAAGGAGCCTTTGAGATCGGTCTCGTTGTTCGCGCTTTAAATTTATAACCCTAGATGTAAGCTTAAAACAAGGATGCGAACCCGCAGTGTACGGGTCAATCGTAGTAAAAAGCAAGGAATTCCAGGGGTCGATCACAGGGACTTAGTGAAACAATGTCCAATTACGGTATGCTTATGTGTAAATACTAACCACAAGAGGTAATTAAAACAATCAAAGATGATATAGAAGTCAATAAAGGAAACATGCAATTCTAGGGATTAAAGCATCTAGTTGTGGTTCCAACTCAAGATCTAAAGATAAGCGGACAAAGCTTTGATTTTTACATAGGGAATGTGTTACTAAAGTGGAATAGATCACCGGGTAAGTCTCACTACTCACTAATCCCAAACCGTAACTCCTATTACCGGGTAAGTCTCAAGGAATTAAGATAAAGAACTATAACCTCAAACTAACACACCATCTAAGGGAATAGAATCAACCTTTACCGGGTAAGTCTCAGGCTAACTCACAAAGATGGGATGAAAGCACACTCAAACCCCAATAAAGGACAAACCTTTATTACCTAAACTTATGATCTTAGGTACACAAACTAAGGAATTACCGGGTAAGTCTCATCCTAAGCTTGCATTGAACCAGGAAAAGTGTAATAAGAATAGGATTTGGCAAACTCTAACACTTAACTCTCAGTTTAGGATCAGATAAGTCACCTCGGTCAGCCAAATTCCACCCCGGCCGAGATGTTCATCGACTGAGCGAGATGCTTAGGGTTAAGGTTAAAGACTCGAACTTTCAGGGTCCTACTGTGATTAAGATCATTCTATCATTGTTTTTCCCACAACCTTCAGCCAATCACCCTAGAATCACACAAAGAGATTAGCCACTCATCATCATGAAAGTATTAATCAAATATATGGGAAGAAGGTGAATATTTGAACAAGAAGAATTTAATGAAAAGACTTCAATAACTGAATCAAATATCACAACAAAAGCGTTCCTTAGATAAAAATCCAACAAGGCAAGACAACAAGGAAGGGAATCTAAGATAATCTTACAAAAACCCTTCAAAAGCTATAAAAGCTACAATCTTCCTTCTTCAACCTTCAAAAAGGTTCTTCAAATCTCCCAACTGGGGTATGGCTGCTGCGGTGTATAAACCCTGATCGGTGGTATAGCATGTATAGCGTGATGTGGATTTGTGGGAAATCCAACCCTTTTTATAGGAAAATAACCCTCCAAAGATAATATATCTTAGAAAGATCTTTTCCCATAAATATAGGTAAAATATATGATCTAGTATATCTTCTTCCTTCCAGGAGCCAAGCCCAAAAATATAAGATCTCTTTCCAAAGATAAAAGATCTCAGCCAAGAATAAAATATTCTCGCCGCGTCCCAGGTGTTCGCCTCGGTCGAGTCGACTTCTCTGGATCACCTCGGTCGAGGTGAATCTGTGGTCAACCGAGGTGAGTCACAACTGAATGTGAAATCTCTCAAATTTGGTCCAAAGTGAATCTCTAATCCATGGCTATGCTTCCTGGATGGTTCCTTATGTTCCTGAATGTAGCTCTAATGACTCCATAGCTCCTTTTGCTCCTTTTTGATGCAAAACGTGTAATTTTACCTACGATTACAACAAAACTAGGTGTAGACCTCGATTCCCGTAAAGGTAGATGAAATGGTAATATAATCACATAATATACATACAAACATGCAGATTATTGAAGATAAAACGTCTAAACAAACCCCAAAAGATAGACTATAATTCATGCTATCAAAATACCCCATACTTAGCCCTTGCTTGTCCCCAAGCAAGTTCCGCATATAAAAGACAAGATAGAATGGATTAATAGTCATGAAAATCAATGAAAAGTCTTTCAAAAAACATTTGTATGGTGTGCTACAATCTTAGATCACTCTAAGAGAATACTTCATGGAATTTAAAATCAAAATATGATCAAAACATTTTATAAGTATAAGAAAGTTGTTCATCTTTGCATAAAATCATAGAATGCATAATAAGTCATAATTAGCGAAATTAATTATGCATAATCCAGTTTAAACCACTAAGTCAATCAACAAGCTCGAGGTCTCAAGGGCTTCCCAAAAGAAAGGTCAAGAAACGTGTAGGGTAGGGATGTATGTAAGGTAATGTGGTGCTAGAATCCGGGAAAAGGATATACTTCACTTTCACTTTGACTTGCAACATCTTCCACCAATAAGATTTGCTTATTTCACACTTTTCTTTTTACTTCACTTTTTGGGATGCATGGACAGAGGTGCACAATAACCGAAGCCTAGGAAATCAACAATCATCAATTTCTTGAGATGCATCAAACCCTTGATGCACATACCATGACCCGTTAGGAATATCGCTCAATCCGACTTTGGCAAGACACAAACACCCGGCTATGTGAATGGTGCCGAGTTACTCATCATCATGATTGACTTCCCCAAACCTATTATTACTTTCTAACACTTTCACTTCCAGCCAACTTCTCAACTTTAACTTCACTTGCTTTCACCACTTCGCTTGCTTCCAAATTCCCGGATAGGTAAAGGGGAGGCAAAAATGTATATGAGGGGCTAAGAATGATTAAGAAGAAGAAGAGAGAAGAATGAATTGCCTTGGTCTTTCTAGGAAGAAAGTGAGAGAACTTATCTTGCGGTGTCAACCTTCAAATTCAACATAATTTGGATAAAAACAAAGTATTAAACATGCCAATAATTTCAAACAAAGCATTTAGCAACTTAAACATATTATAAAACCTTTGAAACACATAAAGATTTCAAAACCAGTCAGTAAACAAGATCTTCATTGAGATCATATCCAGATAAGAGGCACAAAAAATCGTTTTTCGAAAACTCTCAGTTAACCCACCTCGGTCGAGGTGTTCTTAGGTCAACCGAGGTGAAACACCTCGTTCGGCCAAAACTCCACCGGTCGAGGTCAAATTTTTTTTTTAAAACCAGTTTTTTCAGTTTCGACATTTTTCTCAATCAAATAACCTGTATGTATGCATGCAGTCTCAGATAAACACATAGATGCAAAAGTGAAGCATAAATATAGATATCCGGTCAAATAGAGTCATACATCAAATAAATGTCAAGTAATACACAAATACCCCATACTTGGGACACACTGTCCCAGTGGGTCAAAATAAGTCTAAGGACAAGATACTCACCGAACATAGCTAAACTGCATGAAGAAGTAAGAAACAGCTCCCAGATAAGACCATCTCGGTTGGCGAAGCACATCTCGGTCGAGGTGTTCTGACAGTACCCGAGATGTATCTCAGTAAAGCTCGTTTCCTCAACTTCTCGAAATTTTGTTCTTCTAGTGTAGCTCCTGAACTGTGATCCTTCCTTTTGGAATACCTGGTTGTTGTCTAGAGGAAAACAAAAACAAAGCAACTATCTAAACTAAACTAGAAAAGGAAGAAGAAAGCAATACCTTGGGCTGCCTCCCAAGAAGCGCTTGGTTTAAGGTCGCTAGCTGGACCCTTCTCCATAGAATTACTCAATGTACCTTGAACACCATGGAGTGCTCATCACATCCATCATAAAATTCTTCCAAAAAGGTTCCGGTTCCTAATTTCACCGGCAAATGGTAAGATCTCCCACGTACAAGCTTGTACGGTTTGATTCTCACCGGAATCCTTCTAGCCTTCCTGCACTTCAATGGGACATAATCTAGCCTTGCGTCCCATCCTTTCCTTGATCGAGAAAACAACTTCTCGAGAATCCTAGTAGCTTCCCCATCTTTAGCATGGGGATGGTACAAGGTCCTTAGCATGCGAGGGACCTCATACTTGAACAAGAGACACTTCATCGCCTTAGCGGTGTAGTGCTTTCCAACTCCACTCCTCATGATCCGAGGAGCTTCTTCTTCCAACAATTTCAAGGAAGACTTCATCTTGATCTTTGGAGGTTCTTTCGGAAGAGACCTCCAACTCTCCGGTGCTTTCCTGAAAAATTCAGAAATTTTAATAGGGAATTCGAATGGAGTAAGAGAACTTACCTTGTAAAGTTCTCCAAAGCTCGGATCAGGTTTCATGTTAGGTTGATAATCAACACATGAAATCTCTCTCAACTCAGTTGTTCTTTCTTCCACCTTGGTCACAATCTCAGTAATTTGACCAAGGTTCTCTGCATCTTCTGCTTCCAGTTTTGCAGATTCTTCCATCTCGGTCGAGATCTCTTCCACTTCGACCGAGGTCTCAACAGTCAGATCGAGACCTTCCATATCCTCCTCTTCCTCAGAAGTTTCAGGAGAAATTTTTGGTTCGACTGGGGGAATGCTTGGAACGTGCAACACTTCCTTATGCTCCTCTTGCGGCCTAGCATAGGGTAGGGTGCTTTCCTTGAGTTCTGCCACCCTCTTCATCATCTTCTCCAATCTTGATTCGAGAGAATCTTCAAGAGGCTGCTCATAAGTGTTTCTAGGGATATTCTTCTCATCCCATATCGCAAGTTCACGCTGAATGGTCTCTTCTCTTTCCCATTCATTGTTGAACCAATAGAAGGAGTACTTCTCCTCCAAGTACTCATAATGGTCCGCCCTAGCACTTTGTCTTGCTATCCAGGCTGGATCAAACGTAGCCATCAGAAATCCTGAAAACTACAAAACTCATAGAAAGAGTAGTTAGTAGCAACAGGGGCAAGCGCCCCGAAAGCAAACCGTAACCGGCTCGGTCTAGACCAAGTCCCCGGCAACGGCGCCAAAAACTTGTTCGCTCCAAACGGTGTGTGCAAGCTTTAAATTTATAACCCTAGATGTAAGCTTAAAACAAGGATGCGAACCCGCAGTGTACGGGTCAATCGTAGTAAAAAGCAAGGAATTTCAGGGGTCGATCACAGGGACTTAGTGAAACAAAGTCCAATTACGGTATGCTTATGTGTAAATACTAACCACAAGAGGTAATTAAAACAATCAAAGATGATATAGAAGTCAATAAAGGAAACATGCAATTCTAGGGATTAAAGCATCTAGTTGTGGTTCCAACTTAAGATCTAAAGATAAGCGGACAAAGCTGAGATTTTTACATAGGGAATGTGTTACTAAAGTGGAATAGATCACCGGGTAAGTCTCACTACTCACTAATCCCAAACCGTAACTCCTATTACCGGGTAAGTCTCAAGGAATTAAGATAAAGAACTATAACCTCAAACTAACACACCATCTAAGGGAATAGAATCAACCTTTACCGGGTAAGTCTCAGGCTAACTCACAAAGATGGGATGAAAGCACACTCAAACCCCAATAAAGGACAAACCTTTATTACCTAAACTTATGATCTTAGGTACACAAACTAAGGAATTACCGGGTAAGTCTCATCCTAAGCTTGCATTGAACCAGGAAAAGTGTAATAAGAATAGGATTTGGCAAACTCTAACACTTAACTCTCAGTTTAGGATCAGATAAGTCACCTCGGTCAGCCAAATTCCACCCCGGCCGAGATGTTCATCGACTGAGCGAGATGCTTAGGGTTAAGGTTAAAGACTCGAACTTTCAGGGTCCTACTGTGATTAAGATCATTCTATCATTGTTTTTCCCACAACCTTCAGCCAATCACCCTAGAATCACACAAAGAGATTAGCCACTCATCATCATGAAAGTATTAATCAAATATATGGGAAGAAGGTGAATATTTGAACAAGAAGAATTTAATGAAAAGACTTCAATAACTGAATCAAATATCACAACAAAAGCGTTCCTTAGATAAAAATCCAACAAGGCAAGACAACAAGGAAGGGAATCTAAGATAATCTTACAAAAACCCTTCAAAAGCTATAAAAGCTACAATCTTCCTTCTTCAATCTTCAAAAAGGTTCTTCAAATCTCCCAACTGGGGTATGGCTGCTGCGGTGTATAAACCCTGATCGGTGGTATAGCATGTATAGCGTGATGTGGATTTGTGGGAAATCCAACCCTTTTTATAGGAAAATAACCCTCCAAAGATAATATATCTTAGAAAGATCTTTTCCCATAAATATAGGTAAAATATATGATCTAGTATATCTTCTTCCTTCCAGGAGCCAAGCCCAAAAATATAAGATCTCTTTCCAAAGATAAAAGATCTCAGCCAAGAATAAAATATTCTCGCCGCGTCCCAGGTGTTCGCCTCGGTCGAGTCGACTTCTCTGGATCACCTCGGTCGAGGTGAATCTGTGGTCAACCGAGGTGAGTCACAACTGAATGTGAAATCTCTCAAATCTGGTCCAAAGTGAATCTCTAATCCATGACTATGCTTCCTGGATGGTTCCTTATATTCCTGAATGTAGCTCTAATGACTCCATAGCTCCTTTTGCTCCTTTTTGATGCAAAATGTGCCATTTTACCTACGATTACAACAAAACTAGGTGTAGACCTCGATTCCCGCAAAGGTAGATGAAATGGTAATATAATCACATAATATACATACAAACATGCAGATTATTGAAGATAAAACGTCCAAACAAACCCCAAAATATAGACTATAATTCATGCTATCACTCGTCCCTGGCTCTAGATCAATGCTAAAGTCTACACTCCTATGTGGAGGTAAACCTAATGGCTCTCCAAACACGTCGGTAAACTCGCATGCTACTGGAATCTTCTCCAACGCTGGACTCGTACAATCCTTCACGGCATAGCACCAAAAAGCCTCACAACCCTGACCAATAAGTCTCGCAGCTCCACTACACTGATGACTGTATCGGTCTTTCCGAGATCCCATCCTCAGAAAATCTCTACATGGCTTAACTCCGTAGTTATCGTTATTGTCCTCTTTCAGATGTCCAAAACAACCTGATGTCGATCTATCCAGTCCATGCGCAAAATAATTTCTTCATGTACTAAGTACACGACGATGAAGTCAGCTGGCCAATCGTGACCTCCCAATCTGATAGGGCAATCGCGAACCTCTCGTGTACCTCTAATCTTACCCCATCGGGTAATCCAATAAAGAAGGGTCTCCCCTCTATGGTAATTAAGGTTAATCTATCTACACATGCATCGGATATAAAAGATTGCGTAGCACCAGTATCGAATAGAACACTGACAGGAAAACCATTAATACGAATGATACTTGTGTTTGCTGACGTTGTCGGCTCTACAACACTCCTCAACTCAAAAACTTTGGATGATGCATCTCTGGTGTCTATAGAACCACCAACTCGTCCCCTACCTTTTCCCTGTCCTTTAGCGGAACCTTGAGGAGCGGTAAAACCCGGAGCTCTCAACTGCTGATGGTGGTATTGAGGTCTCTGTCCACCTCCAGCAACACTAGCAGGTGAAGATCCCTGCTGCGATAGGGCCTTGCCCTGACGGCAAAATGCAACTCTGTGTCTTGGCTTGCCACAAGAAAATCAAGTCATTGCAGTCTTCTTACAATCAGCTCTCATGTGTCCGGCACCTCCGCAGTTGAAGCACTGCCGTCCTCTATCGGAACTCTCCACAGACTGTTGGAAACTAGAACGTCCCGACATTTGACTACGCGTAAAACCTGATGCTCGAGCTTCATCACTAGCTAGTCCAGTCATCTGCCTCTTCTAAAGAATTCCTGTTTGAGAAGCTCTCCTATGACCCAGTTGGTCTCTCTCGTAAGTAGATGCTCTATCCTGATTGTCCGTCAAGGAATCACAATGGAAACCAACAAGATAAGAGCGTATAGACTCTCTCAACCTCCGAGAGGAAAGATAAACATGTTGATCCTCGGGTGGTGCAGGGTATAGCCGTAGGATCTAACTAGCCTACTCTCCGTCCCAAGGTATAGCCGTAGGATCTAACTATCTATTACCAGCTTCAAAGAGTCTTAGACACAAATTAGAAGAAATCCCCTTCTTCTCTCACTGTAGCCAATGCTACGATCTAGCTTCAACTCTTCACTTTGCTATAATAGCCTAGTTACTTTGCGGAGTAACATACACTCTAGTATAACACTCTTTAGATATACCAATGGAGCTCTAGAGTTTTATCTCTCTCTAGGGGATAAAACTTTTTGTAAAAGAGAGAAAGAAAAATTTGTTTGATCGAATGAAGATGTTTTGGATCGCTTGAAGATTTTGAATATTTCTGTGTAAGCTTGTGTCCTTTCTTCTTTAATCGACATCTTCGTTTATAGTCTTCGATGGAAAGGTCTTCTAGCCGGTTGGAAGATGACCGTTGAAGATGGTTCTTCTTCTCCATGGAAAACTCTTCCTAGTTGAGATGAGTTAGCCGTTGTAGATCTTCTATCGTCTTCATCTCCTAAAAGCTCGTTGATTCTTCTTGTCCTTAATCTTCTCATACTTGTTGTGAAGATATCCGAAATTTGTTGAGGAGGGATCTTTGTGCTTTTGGTTGAGGATCTTTGCGAATACCTGTTTTGAATCAAATCCACTTGGTCGGTTAAGATCTTCTTTGAGCATATCTTCTTGGAAGATCTTCTCTTGATGCTTGATAGATTCGGTTGTTAGAGTTTTGAATTCCTTCTAGCCGCTTTGTCCTTTGAAACTGACTTGAAGGCTTTGGCTTCTGCTCCCTTGAAATGACTTTCAAGGCCTCCGTGTTAAATCTCTTTAAACACTTCATCTGTCCCTTGTATCCGTTTTCAATGCCTCCTTCTGTTCCTTGAACTCAGACAAACACGAAAAACAAACCAAGCAACTAGAAATACAATCGATATTTTGTTAGTATAAAAACCACTTTATTTGTGTTAAGTCTTCCATCATCCCCTATACAAATATATAATCAAGGTGGAGTTTTCAATATCCCCCTTGATGGAAGACAATACAATTATCGTACCTGCATTGTAAAGTTAGCGAAGCATATATGAATATCAAAACCAACTTAAAATGCAGAATAATCAAAATGTCAGATCATTAAATTTCTCCCCCTCTATCTTTCAACAAGGGAGAAAAATAGTTAAAGCATGAAAGTTTTACACGATTACAAATCCAGAAAAAGTATTTCCTAAACCACTGTAAAATCAAGTCTTTCAAAAACACATACAAGTCCGTGATATCAAAACCAAGGAGTTTTGAACTCAATATCAAGGGCCTTGCAATCCATGGTAGGTAGAGAGTCTTCATTCATGGTACCACCTCAGATTAAGAAGCCCTTTTTGTAGTGCTCCTTCATGCACATCCTTCTCTAGCAGTCGGTAGCATTCGAGATGTCATGATTTTTGAGGGACACGTCGGTTCGTCTTTGGTCAGAGGCACTTTGTACTTTTTCACAACCCCAAACTCTTCAATTTTTAAAATGCCTGGGTCCTCAGATGAAGGTTGACTAATAGGGCGATCCTGGATAATCTTGTAACATTGAGTCATGGCCTTTTCAACATCTTTGGTGGTGGCTTGACCATCTTCTTCTGATAGTGGCTTAATACTACTAGCAGCTGTGAGAGACAAGGCTTTCACGTGAAACATCTGGTTGATCTTCTGATTTAAAATCCCATGTAAGTCCTTAGTCTCATCCAAACGATCAGTGACTGCAAATCGGAAGGTTATGAGATCATGTCGCATAGAGTCCATGCCTCTTTCTACAGTCTCTAGTCTCTGTACCGTTGTATAATTCCAAGCCGGTTGCTCCTTCAAAGTCCACTCCCCTATTGATGTTCTCTTAATGCCCATGTAGTCAAAAAATTCTTCATCCATTTCTCCAACAATAAACTCTTGTTTCTCATCAGTGTAATCAATAGAAAAATATCAAAAAAATTTAAGTAGCAAGTTTCCATAGGAAAAATGGGAATCACTAAGAGAATTGATGGAGTGAAGCATATGGGACAAAATAATCTCTAGAAGGTTAACATCCAACCCATTCAACACATGGTACAGAAAAGCAAGCAACTGGTTTGTAAGCACATCCCTATTGTTAATCCTTGGCACAATACATCTTACCAGCAAGGTACACACAATTCTGCTTCAAGAGTTAAATAGGTAGTGGTAGGTTGTGGAAGAGAGTTGGGTAGAAGACATTGCTGTCTAACCATTTTAACAGTTCTAGAGAAAGTGGGATGGTCAAATGAGTTGAAGGAAGGAAGCCCTAAAATCTCAACAATTATTGAAGAGGAAAGAACGATTTTCTTACCTTTAACCATTGATTCCAGAAATAGTTCTCCTCGTTCTCTTCGAGCTGTCAGGTTGACATAGAACAACCTGGTTAACCTTAGATATGCTATCTCTCCGGGATTAAGAATGATCCAAATTGAACTGGCTTGAAGCACGCTTAGACCTGGTAGAGAAAGAGAAGTGAAGAGCTCTCGATCAACTAATTTGCACTTGCATAGCTCCCGTTCGTTGAACCCAGCAAGCCATTTCTTGACTGCGGTTTGGCTTCCAAACTAGTGTGAAGGAAGACCAGTTTTAGTACAGATTTCTGCGTCGTCCATGTGGAATGAGGAACTGGAGCTTGAGTCAGATTCGGAGGAGAGATGAACGATCCTCTGGCGTTTGGGAGTAGAGGATGCAGCGTCATCGACCGAAGATCTCTTGGAAGCCATTGAATTCATTAGCATCTAGTCCACAGTAGAGCAAGTTCACAACCTTGTAGTTCTTTTGCACTCTTGCATGATGAGATGCCGTTGAATTCATTAGCATCTAATCCACAGTAGAGCAAGTTCACAACCTTGTAGTTCTTTGACACACTATCCAAGTCGGCTTGTGTGAAGTCAGCTTCCTTCTTTGGGACTTGGACACCTTCAATTGTAGTAGTTGGAACTTTAAGACCATTCTGAATAATGCTCCATAGTTCCATGTCCTGATCAATAATGAATATGTTGATGAGTGCTCTCCAATGGGCAAAGTTGTTGCAACAGAAGAGTGGTGGTCGAGATGAGGATCTTGCTAGAGCAAATCCTCCATCAGCTACAGGATTCATGATTAGTCTCATTGATGGTTAAATCAATATATGTGAGTCCTTCTCTGATACCAATTGAAGAACCGTTAGCTGAATATAAAGGATAAACGACACTCTAGAAGGGGGTTGAATAGAGTATGGGAACTTTTCGCAAAAACCTATCTCAAGGCTTTGAAACTGATTTCAAAGGCCTTGATGTCGATCTGAGCTCTTTGTAACACACTTTGATTTCAAGGGCTTTGAAACTGATTTCAAGGGCCTTGACTTTGTTCACCTGCAAAACAAAGTTAGACACAATAAAGCAGATAAAGTGCGGAATGTAAAAGATCGACACGACAATATATGTTTACGAAGTTCGGCTCTAAATAGCCTACTCTCCGTCCCAGGGTATAGCCGTAGGATCTAACTATCTATTATCAGCTTCAAAGAGTCCTAGATACAAACTAGAAGAAATCCCCTTCTTCTCTCACTATAGCCAATGCTACAATCTAGCTCCAACTCTTCACTTTGCTATAATAGCCTAATTACTTCGCAGAGTAACATACACTCTAGTATAACACTCTTTAGATATACCAATTGAGCTCTCGAGTTTTATCTCTCTCTAGGGGATAAATCTTTTTGTAAAAGAGAGAAAGAAAAACTTGTTTGATCGAATAAAGATGTTTTGGATCGCTTGAAGACTTATAATATTTCCGTGTAAGCTTGTGTCCTTTCTTCTTCAATCGACATCTTCATTTATAGTCTTCGATGGAGAGGTCTTCTAGCCGTTGGGAAGATGACCGTTGAAGACGGTTCTCTTCTCCATGAAAAATGCTTTCTGGTTGAGATGAGATAGCCGTTGTAGATCTTCTATCGTCTTCATCTCCTAAAAGCTCGTGGATCCTTCTTGAGCGTAATCTTCTCATACTTGTTGTGAAGATATCCGAAATCCGTTGAGGAGGGATCTTTGCACTTTTGGTTGAGGATCTTTGCGAGATCCTGCTTTGAATCAAATCAAATCCACTTGGTTGGTTAAGATCTTCTTTGAGCATATCTTTTTGTTGAGCATATCTTCTTGGAAGATCTTCTCTTGATACTTGATAGATTCGGTTGTTAGAGTTTTGAATTCCTTCCAGCCGCTTTGTCCTTTGAAACTAACTTCAAGGCTTTGGCTTATACTCCCTTTAAATGACTTTATAGGCCTCCGTGTTAAATCCATTTAAATTCTTCATATGTCCCTTGTATCCGTTTTCAATGCCTCCTTCTGTTCCTTGAAATGCTTTCCAAGGCCTGCATACTTTCTAGACAAACACGAACAAACCAAGCAACTAGAAATACAATCGATATTTTGTTAGTATAAAAACCACTTTATTTGTGTTAAGTCTTCCATCATCACCTATACAAATATATAATCAAGGTGGAGTTTTCACTTCTCATCTACTATAAGGATAGGTATAGATATATAAGCCACACTATCAAATAATGCAGAAATCCAGAAAAAGCACATAATGGCCAACATAAAAGAAAACTAAACAGCTGAGATCCGCGGAGGTAGTGGTGGTCGCCCGTACATCTTTCCCAGACCGATAAGTTTAAAACAAAAACTCCTTTTAAAATGTAGAGCCCTTGCGGGTTCTATTTATTTATCTATTCGACCATTAGATGATTATCAGTGCCATTGTTGCTAACCTAGAGCGCTGATACCATATTGTAACACCCCAAGTTGTAATATCCGAAAATTTTTAATTCCTTTTAGTCCGAGTCAAACCAGTTTTTCGATCCTTTGACCTTTCCTATTTCTACCGAGGGTTTTATTACAACACATTCTATCATTTTTTGTACTCTTTTAGTCACATAAAATGATGAATTTTATGAAACCCTAATCTAAGTCATAACGACGTCTTTTGACGAGACCATGACAAGCTGAGACGAGGCCATGACGAAAACCGAAAACTTTGTGACAAGGCCATGACGAAGCCCGACAACCTTTTGACAAGGCCATGACAAAGCCCGACAACTTTGTGACAAGTCTAGACAACAAATGACAGCCACCTCTTCTTGCTCCCTTCCTCGGCCCATGTTGTCTCAGCCCACCTCGTTTCATTTCCTTGTTGTTGGCCCATTCCCGACTTCTGATACACGTCCCAGCCAGAAGCCCGTCGAGATCCGGTCCAACGGATGGATGGATGCATCTCCCTTACGTGTGATGAGCCATATCAAAGTAAGATCCTATAGTAACGTCCCCGTAGATCACGCCATAGACGACGTACCTTACATACAACAACTGACGTCCCGTTTTCCGTCTCGTTTAACACTTTCTTCCCACCCTTTCCTTCTGCAACAGATCACCCTCATCACAACAGTCGATCGTCATCTCCCGCTCCCCACCTCGCAACAGTAGCCGACTGTTTCCGCCTATCTCCCTCTGTCGCCTCCGAAGTAGAGTACCGAAGCCATCTGTCATCACACATAGAGCACGCCAGAAGACTCACCATAGTCGGAAACAGGTATGCCGCCTCCTTCGTTCCCAGTTTACAGAGATCTAACACACAGAAACTAACCTCTCACCTTCACCTTATGCAGTCGGATCCAAGTCTGAAGTTGCATCCCCCTATCGACCAGCCATAAAGCCAGTGCAGTCATGTAAGCCATCTAACCCTTGGAACCTTGCTAACCTTGTTCAATCATCTCAACCATCTTCCTCTTTGCAGCTTAGTTGGTAGGAAGGAGTGGGCCTGCCTGCAGCATACACGCCAACAAGGGACAAATAGTGCAAGTTGAGTCGTAAGTACATCTTCAAACCTCCTTAGACCATACCAAGAGAGGTTGATTGTATGCATATGATAGTGCTCTCCATAAGAATCGAACCTAGGACGTTGGTAAGGGTTACAAAAATTTCAATAGTTAGTGAGACTCGAACTAGGGACCTCTGGATAGTTTAAATGATGAGATATGCTGGCAACAGGATTCGAAGTGGAGACCTACTGCTTACCCTATTCTACAGCCTTGACCTATTGACTTTAGGAGCTAGTTTCGACACCTTAGACCGAACATCCACCGTTGAATTTTTGATATGCTGTATGTAGATAAATATAGTTTAGGGTGTTAAAATTTGGGAACGAGTTAACGGTCGGATTAGAATCTATGAGGTCTCAAAATAGAGCCATTGGGCTGTTTTTACAACAGAGGAAAATTTGGCTAAGTATAGAAATTTTAGCTTTTACTCCAACTTTAGAGATTTATGTAAGAGTTATGGTTGATTATTTTTGAGAGATCTTTGCCCCTATGTTTAGTATGCGCATCATATATGACCTAGAGTTCTATTTCGGAATTTTTATAAATTTATTCGAGCTTCATATTTGGAGCCAAAGTTGGATCCTAGTGACTTTGGGAAAATAGAAAAATGTTTAGTTTTCTAGTTTCTACCCAAACTCAACCTTAAGAGTTAGAATATGGCATTTTAGTCTCAAATAAGAGTTCAAGCGTAAATTATGAGATTTTTGGGAGTTTCGGGACCAACGGTAAAATAGTCATTTTACGTTAAATGAGTACTGTAATAATATCTGTTCTAACAAGATCTCATATCTTAGAAGTCTTAGATTTCTAAATACCGAGGAAATGTGTTGACGCACATACCTCCTTTGACAGGCAACTGAGTTGCTACAATTACAGATTGAGTTGTGTTAAAGAGAGTCGAGACTTGAATCAGGTAAGTCCTTTGGGCTTACTTAGCCAACTATTAGATATGGGTGCGGATAATGATAGTGGTGTGTGAATGATATGTTTATAGTTGTTGTTTAGTAGTAATTATCTACCGACCTATACATTGGCCTAGGAGTAACAGACGGTGACATTTTGCTCAGTTAGCCTGAGGGCGTTGGGGGTTTCTTTAGGGACTAGTCCACACTCGGTTTGTAGTGATGCTACCGGCAGAGGTAAGCTAGACCTACACCCAGTTGGATAAGGAACGGAGGCGAGAACTCTTAAGATTTCTCGTGCCACAACTGTAAAATGGAATAAGGTGAATCACTTAATTAACAAATAATAACCGGTTTGTGTGCCTGCATGATGATTGTTTATGTTAAATTGAGTTTGTTTGTGCTATTCTTATTCTGCGTATATCTGGATAGTTAGCTAACTGTTTTGTTGTTGTTTAGACGTACCGCAGGTTAGAGCAGATGCCGAGTGATCCGGATGGTAGTGGTCAGCTGGGGTGTCGTATTTCATATGACGGGTTGCAGTCCTTTCTTTATGTGGGTCTTTCGTTTATGATTTTTTCCTTTTCTCAAATTGTGAGACTTTGTTATTTCCGGCTGTTAAGGTTCCTAATTGCATTCATGACTTTATTAAACATACTTTATGATTTCTCGTTTTTCCTAATCCGTGCCTTGTTGTAAGATCTTGTTAAGTTGTTGTTAAACTAAGGTCGGGACTCACTGTGTGATCCTAACCAGTAGCTCCCCGAGTGCTGAAAACTTGGGGTGTTACACAAGTTCTGGAAACTCGAAGCGTTACGGGCTAGGACCTCACAATGGGTCCCGACCCTCAGATTAGCAACGACAACATCGGATCTTACGACAAGGAACAAATAAATAAAAAACCAAAACTTATATAAAACCAAAGGTTATAACAAGGGAAAACGTAAAAGACTCGCAAAAGAGTTCAAAACAAACTAAAAGAACAACAACTGAAATATAAACCCTATCCCGTCCTATAATGTACGGGAACCTGAAATGACCACACCATCCAGAACACTCAGCAACACTTATATTCTGCAAGGCATCTACAACATCGGTATAAACCGTTAGCTAACATTTTAGATATCAGAAAGGCAGTAAAGACACAAACAAACATAAGGTAATATAAACTAACATGCTCACACTCAACCAGTTATTATCTTTAATTAAGTTAATCGCTTTACTAATTCAACATAAGATGAAGCATGCAGCGTATATCATGAACGTACGGAAGCTCAACGGAACGAAGAACTTACAGTTCTGCAAAAGATCACAAGGGAAAGGCTGCAACTTTGCTCGAGGTTGAAGAAAAACGTACGCAAGCAACGGGAAAAAGAAGAGAAGGAGGGAATATATAGAAAACGGTTGGGAAGGATAAAGAAAGAAATTTAGGGATTAGAAGATCCAGGAAAGCCGGTCCAAAGATATAAAATCGAATCTTCTATGAAAGGAAACAAGATAGAAGCAAAAATGGAAAGCAGATCCCGCGATTTAGGGTCCACCGCACCCACGGGAAGACCCTACCGTGACCTCGGCTGGCCCCAGGGGCGGCCACTGTCACCGCGGGGGCAGTGATAGACACAAACTTCCTGCAGGAGCGGCCGCTGTCACCGCGGGGGTGGTGATAACCAGAAACCGGTTGTTACATCTATCGTATTTCTTAAGATGAATCCTATATAGTTCGTTAGATTTTAGTTTATCCACAAATTACACATTGATATAGAGGTTCTAAACAACTTACTTTTGTTTTGTTAATTCTAGTTGATAATTTTTTTTTATCTTTATGGCTTAATTATATGCTTATCATGTTTATGAACAAAGATATTTTCATTACACGATGGAATTGAAAATGATCCTTCCAAGGCATTGAGAAGGAAGTTGTGACCCAAATGATAACTATACCTTGATTATTAATTGTATATGTGGATGATGGAAGACTTAACATTATCAACAGTTTTATAAACTAACAAGTATCGATTGTATTTATAGATTGCATGTTTTGGTTTTGTGTTTGCTAAATGTGTTCAGGCCTTGAAAAGAATTTCACAGCAAGAACGCGGACCTTGAAACTCGTTACAAGGGACAACGTCACAGAGATCTTGGAAAGTAGTTTAAGGGATAAACACAAAGGCCTTGAAACATAGTCCAAAGGAGGATTCGGCTCAAGGCTTTTCGGATTCAAGATTTAAATATCTCAACAATCAAATCATGGATATATACCAAAGATTACAATAAGATCTTCAAACAAGATTTTAAAAGAAGATCTCGGGTAGCCCCAACAAAAAGATCTTTAACGGATTTTAAGAGAAGATCTCGGCCCAAACAACAAGATCTCGAAAAGATCTTAACAACCGACACAAGAGGATAAGAGAAGATCTTTCCAACGGATCACAAACAAAGATCTCGGATCTAAGGAAATTCTTAAACGGCCCTCAAGTGAGAAGTTTTCAACAACAAAGATCTTCAACGGCTTGGAAGATCTCGGACCATGAACTAAGGACTTTAACGACAAAGATCTTCAACGGCTCTTTCAAGGAGAAGATCTCAAAGATGAAGATTCTCAACGTGTGTCAAAGAGAAGAAGTAGATGAAGAAGATAGAAGATCATACAATGGCTACTTCATCTCAACCAAGCACCGTTTTTCAAGGAGAAAGAAGAACGTTACAACGGTTGTCTTACAACGGCTAAAAGAGTTCTCCATAGAAGAATAAATGAAGATCTTCTCTTACCCTCTATTCAACCCCCCTTACAATGTCTATCTTACAAAGGCCTTGAAATCAGCTTCAAATCCTTGATATAAGATATTGCGAAAAGTTCTCATACTCTATTCAACCCCCTTCTAGAGTATTTATATCCTATTATTCACCAATACTGTTCTTCAATTGGTATCATAACTAGACTCACGTATATTGATTTACCATTAGTGAGAATAATCATGAACTCTGTAGGTAATGGAGGATTTGTTCAAGGAAGATACACATCTCGACCACCACTCTTATGCGTCAACAACTTTGTCCATTGAAGAGTACTAATGCAAATGTTTTTTATTGATCAGGGCATGGAACTATGGAGTATTATTCAAACTGGCCCTAAAATCCCAACAACCACGGTGGAAGGAGTCCAATTCGAAAGGAAGGAAGCAGACTTTACTCAAACGGACTTCGGTAGTGTTTCAAAGAATTACAAGGCCATGAACTTGTTATATTGTGGATTGGATGCAAATGAAATCAACCGTGTCTCATCATGCAAGAGTGCAAAGGAAATATGGGACAAGTTAGTTGTCACGTACGAAGGAACAAGTCAAGTCAAAGAAACAAAGATAAGCATCTTCCTCAAGCAATACGAGCTATTCAAGATGAACTAAAATGATTCGGTCATGGAAATGTTGACACGGTTCACCGAGATTGTGAACAATCTTGATTGGAAAGGTCTTCACAAATGAAGAAAAAGTAAGGAAGGTTCTAAGGAGCTTACCTAAAGTAAAGTTGGGATCAAAAGTAACCACCGTTGAAGACGCTGAAAATCTCACCACTCTTCCTTTGGACGACCTTCTTGGAAAACTAATCACCCATGAAATGATTCTTAGTAAAGAAGATGGACAACTCCCATCAAATTCAAAGAATCTGGCTCTAAGATCCAAGAAGGACGACATGCCATCGGAGGATGAAGAAAGTGATAAGGATGAGGAAGATCCATTCGCCTTGATCTCAAGAGGTCTTGCAAGAATTCTTCAAATGAAGAAGCAATTCGCAAACAACAAAGAATATCCACGGTCATCAAGACCTCGAGGTAAGTTTTCTAACCCTAATAAAAAAATAAAAGTATTGACCTGTTTTGAATATGGTGAAGTAGATCGTCTTGTAAAAGAATTGTCCACAAAAGAAGAGGAACAACTTTAGGAAGAATGATCGAAAGAAGAAGGCTATCGTAGCATCGTGGAGTGACTAATATTATACCAATGAGTCAGAAGACGAAAAAGAACAAGCAAACTTGTGCTTAATAGCTGATCATGAAGAAGATCCAAATCACTATGTTGATGGTGTGGTAAGTATGATTATTGTTCGCTCCAAACGGTGTGTGCGAGCTTTAAATTTATAACCGAGGAAATATGCTTAAAACAAGGATGCGAACCCGAAGTGTACGAGTCAATTGTAATAAAAAGCAAGAATTTTGGGGTGTCGATCTTAGGGACTTAGGTGAAACAAAGCTATTATAGGTTGTCAATGTAACTACTAACCACAAAAGCGATTAAAGCAATCAAAGATGATAATAAAGTCAATTAAGGGAAATATGAAATTCCAGGGATTAAAGCGTCAAGTTGTGGTTCCAACTCAAGATCTAAAGATAAGCGGACAAAGCTGAGATTTTACAAAGGGAAGGTGTTTCTAAAGTGGGAATAGATTACCGGGTAAGTCTCACTACTCACAATCCCAAACCGAAGAACCTATTACCGGGTAAGTCTCAAGGTACTAAGGAAAGAAACTATAAACTCAAACCAACACACCAACTAAGGAAATAGAATTAACCTTTACCGGGTAAGTCTCAAGCTAACTCACAAAGATGGGATGAAGGCACACTCGAACCCCAATAAAGGATAAACCTTTATTACCTACACTTATGATCTTGGGTAAACAAATAAAGGAATCACCGGGTAAGTCTCATCCTAGGCTTGCATTGAACCAGGAAAAGTGTAATAAGAATTGGATTTGGCAAACTCTAACACTTAAATCTCAGTTTCGGATCAAAAGTTCACCTCGGTTAGTCAAGTTCCACCCCGGCCGAGATGGTCATCGACTGAACGAGATGTTCCAGGTTTAAGGATAAAGACTCGAGCTTTCAGGGTCCGACTGGGATTAAGATCATTCTATCATCGTTTTTCCCACAACCTTCAGCCAATCACCCTAGAATCGCACAAGGAAATTAGTCACTCATCATCATGAAAGCAATAATCAAATATATGGAAAGGAAATGAATATTTGAACGCAAAAACCTTAAGAATAAGGCTTCAATGACTGAATCAAATATCACACAAATAAGCGTTCCTCGGATCACAAATCCAATCAAGACAATCAACCAAAAGGAATCTAAGAAAATCTTACAAACTCCTTCAAAAGCTATGACAAAGCTATGAACTTCCTTCAATCTTCCTTCAAACTTCCAAAAATCCTTCCTAACTGTTGTGTATAATGTGGTGTAGCGGGGATAGCGGGTTGCTAGCGGGTTTTTGGTGATGCGCCGATGCTGAATTGTGGAAAATCAGGCCCTTTTTATAGGAGAATTATCTTCCAAAGATAATAATATCTTAAAAAGATAATATCCTAATAAAATATATCTTATCTCTAAAATAGATCTCCCAAATATATGATCTTCCTTCCAGAAATCCAGCCCAAAAATATAAGATCTCTCGTGCCAAAAATAAAAGATCTCAGCCAAATAATATATATCTCGCCGCGTGCTAGAGTGTTCGCCTCGGTCGAGACGCTCCTCAAGATCACCTCGGTCGAGGTGGTACTGTAGCTGACCAAGGTGAATCTCAACTGAATGTGAATACTCTCAAATCTGGTCCAAAGTAAATCTTCTTTGTTAATTCCTTTCTTCCTGAGTTCTCTTTTAAGCTCCTTAATGTAGCTCCAATGACTCCTTAGCTCCTTAGCTCCATTTTAGTAAAAAATGTGCCATTTTACCTATGATTACAACGAAACTTTGTGCAGACCTCGATTCCCGCAAAGGTAGATGAAACGACAATATAATCACATAATATACATCCAAACATGCAGATTATTGAAGATAAAATGTCTAAACAAGTCCCAAAATATAGACTATAATTAATGCTATCAATTATGTTGCAATCTAGCCTTGAACTCAAACAATTTCTTAAAGACATTATCATATATGATAAAGAACATAGGGTAAAGATAAGTTCCTTAAGAGAAAATCTTCTCAAACAAGAGAAACGACTAAGTGAGATGTCTCTAGAAATCAAAAATTTTGACACTGAAAAGTTAGACCTTGATGACAATATCAAGGCCATGGAATCGGAAAATGCGATTCTCAAGGGCAATCTCTCTTCTCTTCATCAAGGCTATATCAATCTAGAGAAAGAAAATGTTGATCTAACTATGACGTCTCAAGACAAAAAGGCTGCAATTATTCAGTTCACTCGTTCGAAAGCCAATCGAAAGGATGATGGGTGAGCAACAATCTTCTCTTAACAAAATGATATTGGTTATCACGTAAGTTTTCTTAGAAAAACAATTACCACTTTTGTTAAAGCAAAAGGAAGTATACACATGCCCACATGTTTTTATTGTTGTAAAAAGGGTCACGTAAAATCAAAATGTCCAAATAGAAGAAACGACCCTTACATCATTAGAAACACTTATCCTCTATGTCTAAAGAAATGAGTTAAGAAAATATGGGTTCCTAAAGGTACTAGACCACCAAACATGATTGAACCTGAATATGGACAAAAATATGCCATTTGGTCTACCTGAAAAGGTTAAAGTTTGTTGTTTTGCAATATTTAACCAAGGTTAAGGAGCATAAACGGATTTTAGTTAGTGGTTGCTCAAGACATATGAGTGGAAAAAGATCACTGTTTTCAGATTCAAAGAAGCAATCATTTGAAACCATTACGCTTGGTGATAAAGGAAAGTGTAACATAATTGGCATTGGTAATATCGGTTATAATTCATCTAACTTTATTGATGATGTTTATCTTGTTGACAGTTTTAACTTGCTTAGTATCTGTCAAATATGTGATAAGGCAACAAGGTGATTTTTGATTCAGATAAATGTGAAGCTCAAGATAAAATATCGGGTGATGTTGTGCTTACCGCTCCTAGAAGTAACAATATTTATTCAATGAGCACTGACCAAGTTTCAGGAACTAAGCTAACGTGTCTCAAGGCCTTGACTGACGATCCAAGACTTAGTCATAGACGACTTGGTCACATAAGCATGCATACGATGAAAAAAATTATTTCAAAGAATTTGATTTGAATCTTAATCAAGATGGAGATCATAATTCTGATGGTGAAGAAGATCCTAAAGCTCAGGAAAAGAATATGCAAGAATGGATTCAAGATACCGGAGAACAATCTCAAGACCTTGAATCGTATCTTCAAGACCTTAAAACGACAAATGGTGCTGTCAGAAGTCAGTTTCAAGGCCTTGAAATCCAACTTCAAGGCCTTGATATAGGATCCAAAGGTGATACTCCAACGGTACCTGAATCTAGTCGAGCAAATGAGGCACAATCTTCAGGATCTGTTCCAACCTTCAAAAGCAAAAAGTTTCAACATTCTTCATACCATCCACCAGAAAATCTGATCTCAAATCCAAAAGCAGGAGTTCAAACCCGATCTAGGGTGTAAGATCCTAGGTTTTTGCCTTCACCGCCCCTGCGGTGAAGAGGGCCGCCCCCGCGGTCAGCCGCCCCTGCGGATTTTGCGACAGATCGCGCCGATCTGTTTTCGTTCATTTTATCTTTCTTCCATAGATATAATATCCGATATTCTATCTTATGGGCCAGGTTCCTTGTTTTCTTTCTAACCCTAGATGCCCTTTCCGTCTAGCGTTCCAGCCCTCCCTATATATTCTCTTCTTTCTCCCCTTTTTCCCATACCTTGCTATCCTCTTCTTCAACGCTAGAGAGTTGCAGCCGTCCTTGATTCCCGCAATCCCGTTGAACGTGTAAGTGCATCTTTTCTGGTTCTTCCTCACGTTCTTTTAGCGCTACATGCCTTCCCTTCTGTTTTGGTTTCTTCCTTTCGTTATTTTCTTTCCTTCTTCTCCAAGGATCAAGCATGAGCCTTGATTCTTGTGGAGTGTTCCGTTGTTGACCTTTCGTTGTTCTCAAGCTCTTTGGAGTTGAGTCTTGACGTGTTGGAACCAAAGGTTCGAGCTTTGGTTGCCCCTGTTGTGAGATCTGTCGAAGAGAAGCCCGACAGTAGCTTTTGACGAAGATCCGCCCCTGCGCCTGCACAGAGACGCCCCCGCGCCTTTGTTCAGCCGCCCCTGCGCATCTGTCTAGCCGCCCCTGCGGTTTCTCTGCAGTGGCTCCCGTCTTTGGTGAGTTGCTTCCTTCCTTCCTTCCTTTCCTCGTTCCTTCCTTGGTTCCTTAAGGTTGTTTCTTGTTCTCCTGAGTTGTTGTAAGACTAAGGTTGAGCCCTTAGCATGATTTGATCTCTTAGAGATCGTTGAGACTAGAAGTTATAGACTTCTAGCAACCATTTTGTTCCTGATATGTGTTGCTTGTTCGTACAGGCTTTCCTTGCTCCTTTCTTGAGGGAAACTGAGCTTCCTTGAGTGTTTTTTGAGTTGTTCGCTGATCTCTTGTGTTACCTTCGTGGGAGGTAAGTCCCTTGGACTAACTTAGCTTCATTCCGCGTATTAGTTGGATTGTTTTTGCTTGTTGCGTTGTTATCATGTTTATAACGGATAATCGGAAATAGGATTCACCCTTTGTTACCTTAACTGGCCCACTTGTCTAGTTCTACAGGAGACTAGAATGTGCTCTTGCAACCCAGGCCCTTAGGTAACGGATATTACTGATCTATTCCTATTGGCAGACGGAAGCGGAGGCGAGTTTCGGGAGATTCTCGTGTGACAAAAGATGTTGAATTAGTAATGGATAACCTTAATGAAAGAAAATAACCGGTTGAGTGCAGGCATGCTATATGTTTATTTTACCTTATGTGTGTTTGTGCCTTTACACTCTTGCTTATACTTAGAATGTTAGCTAACGGTTTATACCGTCGTTGTAGATGTTCCGCAGGTTCAGGATGCTGTTGAGTGATCCGGACGGTGTGGTCAGCCGGGGTTCCCGTACATTATAGGACGGGATCGGGTTTTGTTTTTCTTTTGTTGCTTCCCTTTTGTTTGAACCCGGATGTGGAGCTTTTGTGGTTTCTTTTGGTTTAAACCTTTGGTTTTATATTGAGTTTTGTTTTCATTCATCTGTGCCATGCTGTAAGATCCGTTTGCTATTGCTACTCTGAGGGTCGGGACCCATTGTGTGGTCCTAGCCCATAGCGCTTCGAGTTCCTAGAACTTGGGGTGTTACATAGGGTTAACATCTTGTGTGCGTTTTTGGCGTTCATGTCTCTTGTAGAGCCCAATAACTATGTTCAAGCACTTCAAGAACCTGATTGGATCATGGCCATAAAAAATGAATTGAATGAATTCGAGAGAAACAAAGTTTGGACTCTCACGTCAAGACCTAAGCAACAATCCTTCATTGGCACAAAATGAGTATTTCGAAACAAGTTGGATGCAAATGGCAAGATCATTCGATACAAAGCACGACTTGTAGCTCAAGGCTATAACCAAGAAGAAGGTATTCATTATGAGGAGACTTCTGCTCCGGTTTCCAGGTTAGAAGCCATACATATGCTACTTGCTTTTGCATCCTTCATGAACATAAAGCTTTTTTAAATGGATGTTAAATGTGCTTTTCTAAATGACTTCTTAGAAGAAGAAGTCTACGTTGCTACCATTCTTGGTTTTGAAAATGATGAATTTCCAGATCATGTTTTTAAATTAGACAAAGGTCTTTATGGGCTTAAGCAAGCTCCTCGAGCTTGGTATGAAATATTGCCCAAGTATCTCCTTGAAAACGATTTCAAAAGAGGTTTGATTGACAAAATGAGAAGCAATGATTTATTAGTAGTACAAATCTATGTTGATAAGATATTATTTGGTGCTACTTATGATTCTCTATGCAAGGAATTTGCAGATTTTATATGTAGGGAATTCGAGATGAGCTTAATGGGAGATTTGAATTTCTTTCTCGGACTTCAAGTCACATAAGCAAAGAAAGGAATTTTCCTTAATCAAAGCAAATATACCAAAGACTTGCACAAGAAATATAAAATGGATCAATCCAAGGTAGAAAAAACTCCTATGAGTTCCATACTTTCACTTGATCAAGACAAGGACAGTAAAAGTGTTGTACAAAAGGAGTATCTAGGGATGGTCGGTTTTTTGTTATATCTAACCGCTAGTCGACCTGACATTTTGTTTAGTGTGTGCATGTGTGCAAGATTTCAAGTTAATCCCAAAGAGTCACACTTGATAGTTGTTAAAAGGATATTTCGGTATCTCAATGGCACTAAGGACTTAGGGTTATCGTATCCATGTCAAAACTCGTTTCACCTCGTTGGCTATCCAGATGTTGACTTTGCAGGCTATAAGGTCGATAGAAAGAGCACTTCTGGATGTTACCAATTTTTAGGGTCATCCCTAATCAGTTGGTATTTCAAGAAGAAAAATTTTGTCGCCCTATCCACAGCAGAAGCCGAATATATAGCTGTTGGAGCCTGTTGTGCACAAATTCTATGGATAGCTCAACAACTTCGTGATCTTGATTTTGATCTCAAAGGTATACCTATTAAATGTGATAATACTAGTGCTATTTCGATTACTAAAAATCTTGTGCAACATTCAAGAACAAAGCATATCGATGTAAGACATCACTTCATACATGATCATGTTGAACAAGGTGGCGTTTTGATATCTGTTATCTCAACTAACTTGTAGCTTGCAGATATATTTACCAAGTCTGTACTTGAAGATCGATTCAATTTTTGTTAGATTAGAGTTTGGTATGTTGAACAAGGAAGCATTAATTTAGGGAGAGTAAATCGTTTTATTTTCTCCTTATAATGCAGCCCACTTTTCCATTTCAAGGCCTGGAAATGCAATCCAAGGTCTTGAAACGAATTTCAAGGGCTATATTGAATATCACGGATCGTTTTAATGGTTAATATCTTTTTAGAATATTGATCATTAATTTATTTTAAAGAAGGAATTTTAAAATGATTTCAAAAGATTTTATTTTCAAATTCAAATCTTTTTGAGAAGTGCTTGTGATTTATTAGGATAGCATGCAAACTAATTTCGGTTTCAAGGTCTTGATTCTCTCAAGATCTTGACAAGCCATAAATTGATTTGGCATGCCTCCTTTAAATACAATCCTCCCTCCTTCTTTATCTCTTTCATTCTTCAACGTTTTTACACCACCCACCTACTTTACTCTTTCTCTCTTCCAAATTCAAAAATTTTCTTGCTCTCACAAACACGTCCATGACACCCAATTGTCAATCAACTGGTGATGCTTCATCTCTTGTTTCAAAATGCTCCAGGCAATCAACTCTTGGACCATCAACAGGGAGAGTAGTTCACATCTCCTCATATTTGGATTCACCCTCTCCACTAGCAATGATCGAAATATGTGCTCAAACCGGTATGCCTACAAACTGGTTCCGAAGTCACACAGTCATGGGCACCTTGCTCGACGGGTACAAAGACCGATCTCTCTGCATGTGCGAGTCGGTTGATCGGGAATTTCTTCTCTCCCTCGGTCTACCATGCTTCACTTTGCTCAAAGGATGCTTGATTTGGAAGTTATTAAATCCAAGAGAGATCGGCTTTCCAAGACTGACCCGATTATTTTTTGTGAATCTCACAACAAGGAGAGAAAGGAGGGAGTTAACCTTGTAATCGATTGTCAAAGGTAAATCTAATACCATCTCCTCTTCGGTTATTCCTCAAATATTAGGGCTTCCCTCCTCTACCTCTTATGACCATCCTCCAAGAGCCAAATCTGTGAAACTAGCGAAGGAACAATTCCTTCTTCCCAACACCACATCTCTGCAACCAACCCAAACGTCTCTCATCTTAGAAGCCAGAATTATTTTTGCTGTGCTTGTGCGATGTGTTGTACCTCGGGCAAAATGCAAGGATTCGCTTAATGCTCAGGCTTTTGAATTGCTTTACCATGTATTGAACGGTTTAGATGTCGACCTCCCTAGCCTCATCCTAAACCACATGCTTCACATGATAAGTCCACCAGTGACATCCCTCTCCCTTATGCCAATCTCCTCCCAAAATCTTTCGATACTTCTCCATTGAGACTGTTGATGAAGAAATACAAATTGTTTTTGGAAAGATTGTTGAGGACTGTTTTGATAGCATAGGAATTGAAAAGACCCTAATTAGAGAGTGGATTTTGAAGGAACAAGATGTCGGTTCATCTTCTACGACACAAAGACTGGATGCAGTGGATTTTGGTCTAAAAACCTTGTGCAAAGACATGTTGGATTTTAGGTCTGAAATAACATATAAATTGGATGCCTCACAGGACCTTTTGGCGATTATGCATCATAAGGTAAATCAGATATTTCATCTGAATGCACTCACCTATACATCTGTAAGAAGTATCAAACCTTTACCTGAGGACGATGTTGAAGCAACAAGGAAACAAGCGGGAGAGGTGATGCTCCAATGTTACAAGATTGTCAAAAATCGCCCCATTCGTCAACCAGTTGTTGAGGAATCAAACATTTTGACCATCAAGGAGTATTGAGTAGTGAAGAAGTACAAGAATCTGAAGGATGACAGGAGAGTAGATGATTATAGGAAGGTGATACACTGAAAGAAGCCCATGCCAGATGGAGGCAAAAGTGCTACAATGACATACGAGGAAACGGGCACAGAAATCCGAAGTGCTACCATGAATGAATTTCAAAGTCTTGAAATTAGTTTCAAGGCCTTTAAATGGATGTCAAGGCCTTGAAATGGATTTCAAAGCCTCCTTGGTTTTGATATTAAGGCCTTGAATGCAGTTTGTGGCAGTTTGTGGGACTCGTATTTAAACTGTTTTTTGTGTTTATTGGAAATACTTCCGTGGGTCTGTAATAATTTTCTCCCGTACTTTAATGGTTTTTCTCCCTTGTTGAAAGACAAAGATGGAGATATTAAATATGTGTTGTTGGTTTGATATTTATGCATTCTGTATCTTTTCAATGTTATTGCATATGTATTCCTAACATTGAATGAAGATACGATATTTGTTTTGTCTTCACTCAAGGGGGAGATTGATAACTCCGCCTTGATTATGAATTGTCTATATGGAAGATGGATGACTTAACATTATAAGCGGTTTTATAAACTAACAATATCGATTGTATTTCTAGATTGCATGTTTTGGTTTTGTGTTTGCTAAATGTGTGCAAGCCTTGAAAAGCATTTCAAAAAAAGAACGCATGCCTTGAAACTCATTACAACAGACAAGCACGGAGATCATGGAAAGCAGTTCAAGGGATAAACACGGAGGCCTTGAAACACAGTACAAAGGAGGATTCGGCTGAAGGCTTTTCGAAACCAAGATTTAAATATATCAACAACCAAAGCAAGGATATCTACCAAATATTACAGAAGATATTCAAATAAGATTTTAAGAGAAGATCTCGGCCAACCCCAACAAAAAGATATTTAACAGATTTGAAGAGAAGATCTCGGCCCCAACAACAAGATCTCACAAAGATCTTAACAATCGACGCAAGAGGATAAAAGAAGATCTTTCCAACAGATCCCACATAAAGATCTCGGATCTAAGAAAATCTTCAATGGCCCTCAAGTGAGAAGTCTTCAATAACAAAGATCTTCAACAGCTTGGAAGATCTCGAAGCATGAACTAAGGACTTCAACGACAAAGATCTTAAACGGCTCTTTCAAGGAGAAGATCTTGAAGATGACGATTCTCAATGTGCGTCAAAGAGAAAAAGCAGATGAAGAAGATATAAGATCTTACAATGGCTACTTCATCTCAACCAAGCACCTTTTTCCATGGAGAAAGAAGAACGTTGTAGCGGCTATCTTACAATGGCTAGAAGAGCTCTCCATAGAAGACTATAAATGAAGATGGCGATTGAAGAGAAAAACAATAAGCTTACACGGAAACATCTAAGTCTTCAAGCGATCATACATATTCATTCATTCCAAAAGTTTTTTGTCCTCTTAGATTACTAACGTTTACATCCCTAGAGTGAGAAAAATACTAGAGCTTAATTGGAATATCTAGAGAGTGTTATACTCGAGTGTGTATTACTCTACGAAGTAATTAGGGTATTATTGCTTGGTTAGAGTTGACTAGATCGTAGCATTGAGGTTGCAGTGAGAGTGTTCTCTCCAAAAGGTCTGTGCGCAAATAAGCATTAAATTTATATCCAAGAATTAAGCTTAACGATACTGAACCCGCAGTGTACGGATCAATCGTAGTATGGGCTGATATTCCGGAGTCGATCTCTAGGAATCGGTGAGAACAAAGCAATAAAGGTAATCCAATTTGGGTAGCAAGCAATGCAATGATCACAATAAATAATATAGAAACAAGAATAATGGGAATGCATATTCTAAAGATCCAAGTATCCAATTGCGGTATTCAATTCAAGATGTCTAAGGATGTGTTCGGACAGAGCTGAATAGCAAGGTATGTATATCTTCAGTAGGTTGTCGTCTGGTTTAAGATCTGACTTCATTTTATGTCCCACCCAAAGGATTCTAATAAACGGATGCTGAGTCTCGTCAAGAAGAGGTCACAAGGATAGGATTAAACTCTCATACCAACCAAAACCCAAGGAAAAGAAAGATAAAGGTTAAAGGGCATGACACTCCTCTTCACCTAATAGAAGGGTTTGAATCCTCTATCACCTAGAGCTTGTAAACACTCACAATCAACAAAGCCAAGGACAGAAAAGGTTAACAAATGTAGGATTTATGCAATCTTGAACTTTGGATAAAGGCAAAAGAGAAACGTGCAAGATAAAGAAAACCACAGCCAGACCTTGGGAAACCACGGTCGTGGTTCCTTAATAACAGCCCGTGGAAATCCTCGTTCTAGGGTTTTGTCTCACAACTCTTAGGGTCCGATCTGTTAAGGCTCAATCTATCATCCTCTATACCACAACCATCAACCCTTCACCCTAGAATCGTAGGGGGTTTAGCCAACAATCATCTTAATCAATTTAAGATTAAGAATAGAAATCAAGAAGGATATGCAACCAAGAACACAAAGAAGAATAAAACCAATCTTCAAAGAATCAATAACTCAATCAATCAAACAATATAATCTCAGAATGTGTTTTCAAAGACAAGAATCAAAGACTAGAATAATCTCACAAATCTCTAAGATAGAACCAATGACTTCTTCAATCTCCTCCAATGGTAAAGCAATCCTTTCCGATATACGGAAAATGGAACCCAAGTGCGCCGTCATTCCAGCCTAAAGCAAGATCTCCGTCTCTGACGTGATCTCCGCGTAAAACGTGATCTGGTGTGAAACGTGATTTGGTGTGAAACATGATCTGGTGTGAAACGTGATATCCTAAATGCAGCTGTCAACCTCCTTTTATAAAAAAAAATTAGGTTAAGAGGCTCCTTTCTTTCATGCTGACGTGGCAATTAACGTAACGGACTTTTCCGAAGAAAACCACGGGTGACGTCATAAAACCACGGCCGTGGTTTCTACCGTGGCGACTCTCGACCTTTGTTTCCACGTGTGAAATTCAATTAATTATCAAAACCCCGGCGGTGGAACTTCTTTCTTGACCGTGGTTCTTCTTTTTTGACGCTATATGTAATGCCCCGAATCTGCGGGATATCGGGATGCTACGGGCGAGACCTCACAATGGGTCCCGGCCCTTAACTTGACAACAATTTCACCGGACCTTTCCAACATGGCATAAATAAAGGCAAAACCGTAAATCAATTTTAATGCAAATGATAAGAAACCCGAAAGAAAGCATCAACAAACTTCAGCCGAGATAAAACTCAAACCAAACGCCAAACACGTGGCATACAAAACACATCAACCAAAGGACAAAAACACACTCAACACCAACTCTTAAACCCTTCCTAAAATTGTACGGACCCCGGCTGCCTACCCTTCCGGATCTCTCGGCCGCATTCCTAACCTGCAAGGCATTCTACAACATTCGGTATAAAACCGTTAAGTTCATATTCAAAGCATTAGAATTAATGGGGAAGGCACAAACACAAGTAAATCATCATAAACACAAAACATACTCAAAAGCACACCAACCCGGTTTATTATCTCTATTATTATTAAGTCATATCCCGTTCTAATTCAACTTCTTTTGTGACACGAGAATCTCCCGAAACTTGCCTCGGTCCCTTCTTCCGGCAATAGAACGGTTCGGATGCCTTCGACCGTCTAACCAGCACGGGCAAGTCGCCGAGAACCTCCTAGATCTCGCAAGAACTAGGCAGTGATGTCACCGCCCGTTATCATACACTTGGGCCAAATAATATAAAGGTCGTTAATCCTAATTCCGGTTTAGTTGTTATGAACAATAAACAATAAACACACACCACCAAACACACATCAGTGCTAATACAAGGAATACGAGCTAAGTAAGTCCGGAGACTTACCTTGTCACCACTCTCAACTCACAACACTCTCGCTTCCTTAGGGAGGAAGACCATAACCAAGCAAAGACAAGGGATCGGAAGAAAGGGAACACAACCCCGGAGAGGAAATTAGACTAGGGCAGAACCGCCCCTGCGGCCCAGATGGGCGCACCTGCGGCCATAGGCCGCCCCTGCGGTTGTGGCTTCCGTCCCTGCGCCTGCGGCTGGGCTGTTGTTGGCACCCCCGCGGCGCTGTCCAGCCGCGGGTGCGATCGAACTCCAAAGGCGAGCTTCGACGGCTTTCTTCTTAGTTGTGCACTCGATTCCGGTCACTTCCGGATGGCTTGCTCCATCAAGGAAGGTCTCCACACACAACATGATCCTTACACATGATCTAAGCTAGATTGTTGAACTCGGATTTGCACATCACCTCCTTGCTGGACACTTACACAAGAAGAAGAGAAGGAAGGGTCATCAAGAGCTCCTCCAATGTCAAGGATGGAAGAAGAGAGCACAAGAAAGAGAGTGGGAAAGGAGTTCAACGTGAATGAGGAAAGGAGAGAGAGAGAAGGAACAAGGCTGCCACAAAAAGGGGAAAGCTCAAGGGTCAACTGACCCATCTTTCCAATTTACGCTAGGAACCGAGGGGTCCAAAAGCAAAGGTGAAAAACGAGAGGTCGGGGCAGGATTTTGGAATAAATCCCGTTACTCACTACCTCGTGCCTGTGGCAAAACTGAGCCGCGCCTGAGGAAGGTCGATAAACCGCTCAACACTCGGAATAAAAATTCCGGATGTTACACTATTCACCTTGGCTTCACTTCATACTTCTTCCAATGACGTTCCAATGCTTCCTGATGTAATCCTCATTGACCAACTCTTAGTGAGTGGCTCTTTTCCACTCCATTTTAGCTCCAAATTACCTAAAATCCCAACAAAGCTTGTGTAGATCTCGATTCTAAGATAATAAGTGCATATACTCGATAAATGCTAAAAATGCATGTCCATGTACTCAAAAGAAAGGGAAAAACTACCTATATGCACATCTAAACTATGTCATATTTCATGTCATTAGAGAGAAGAAGGGGATTTCTTCTAGGTTGTATCTAGGAATCTTTGAGCAGATAATAGATAGTTAGATCCTAGGGTAAAGAAACCCTAGGATGGAGACGTAGGTTGTTAGAGCTGAACTTCGTAAACAAATCACCGTGTCGATCTTTTAATTCCGCATTTCATATGGTGCATATTGTGACTAACGTTTCTTTGCAGGTTTCGAAGTCAAGGCCTTGAAATCCCTTACAAAACCTTGAAAACCAGTTTTGTTACCAGACGCACAAATCGACTTCAAGGCCTTGAAATCAGTTTCAAAGCCTTGATATAAGATATTGCGAAAAGTTTTCATACTCTATTCAACTCCCCTTCTAGAGTATTCATATCCTTATTATTCACCTATACGGTTCTTCACAAATTTACTAATTAAAAATTAAGACCAACAAGACTTTCTATATTGATTCTAGTGGGAGTGACTCCTTGAAAAGGGTATATTCATTGGTTTGTTCTCATTGTCACATAATAACCGATCAATAATGGTAAAAAAATTATATGCAACAACTTGTATATCGTTTTTGCTTCTACATTTCCATGACTACAAAACAGACTGGGAGCTAACAGTGAATGAGTCTATGGCTGGAAAGTATTATCCTATATGTTTTAGTACAAACCTTTTTCCGGAGATTAACTAGTTTGTCAATTTAAATTCATGTTGAAGAGCCAATACATAGAAAATTCCGTTAATTCTACCGGAGGGTCTCCTTAATGTTGCAATATATTGATTAAGCATTGGAGTTTTGTTTACAAGGTAAGATCTATGTTAATAGTTGTTCATAGAGAACAAACTATATGAAAGAAACACTGGAAAGTACAACTTAAAATGGACATAAAGGTAAGAAATCATATAGTAGCACTGAAGTCTTCAGTTCAACCTTGGTAGTTATATGCATGACAAGAACGAGTTCTTAATTTTCGTAGATAAAGTTGTTGGAGGCTCTAGTATTTCATATGGTCAAATAGAGTTTGTGCTCCATAGGTAGTTTACAAACTTGACATACGCAATATTTTCAAGATTTTCATATTTTAATTGCCATTTTTATTTCTTTTTCTATTGCTTTCACTTCTGTAGGAGGTTGCTAAAAGACGACGGAAGAGGTGTTGATGAGGCTCATAACAAGACTGTGTGTGTCCACAAGTGTACAGAATTGCAAGCAAGTATATATGTCCTTAAGATAATTTTTGTCTCGAACATAATCTGCTTGAAGTGATTGTGTGGTGCTCAATTGTTTGTGTTATTCTTCATATAGGTTTAGGCATAACAAATTACTTCGCCCGACTAATATCTCAAGTTGTTATGCCCCGATGCAATGTTCTAGCAAATATGCTGAAACTCCTCCATGTCGTGACTCATTAGGGCTTGCTTTCAGGTGGTAGGCAAACTCTATTTCAAAATTGATCCTCTTGGGGTAGGCGCTAAATGGACGACTTACATTTCCATCCTCTTCTTCTCGTGGCTTGTCTTTGTCTCCATCTTTGTTGTACCTCAATTTGTCTGTCTCTAACGAATTCTTCTCTTTATTTTGATGTTAAATACTTATTGGAGCCTCCTTCTAGTATAGTGGGTTTGCATTTCAATTTATGTTTTCTGATATTTGGTTGCGTCTCGTTGAGATCGACTCCAAGCTTTTCTAGTGTTGATGCCCATTTAGCGTCTTCCCCAAGAGGATCAATTTTGATGGGGAGAAAGCAGAATTATTTTTCAACAACTAAGTCTTTTCAAATAGTGTAACTAAATGCTATCCCCTATGCCAATCCCAGGACTATATAGGCTACTTTAACTTAAGAACGTGTTTATCTTAGTGGATTCAGATCTATTTTGCTCATCAATTACACACAGCAAAACTATTGCCCTTTGTGTTAGTATCTAAAGATCTTCAACTGCTCAAATGAATCAATACTTTTTACTCTTTATATCACTTGAATCCTGGAGTTATCTCTTAGAGACAATGTAACAAATAATTATTAATTAATTTTATACAGCTATGAAACCAAATATATTTAACCATTTTGACAATTTTGTGGTGGACCAATGTTTTGAAATTTTGTAATGTAAATTTTTAACTAAATGTTATCCACTATGCATGGTTGTTAGACCCCTTGTAATATTTGTTTCCCCTTGTCAATGGAAATTACATGTTATTCAAGCATTCTTGTCAATCCTTGTCATTGTTACGGAGCTCGTTTCTATTCAAGTTGGTTGACATTATGGAGTATATGCTATTATACAAAATAAGAGGACACATATTGTAAATAATTAGTAATATTCAACATGCACTGATGCAGGATTACTGCCATAATTTTTCAATCTAGACTGAAATTCACAAAATCAACAGCATAAACAAATTTTGGTGCAAATCTCGGGCGAGATTTGTATGGTAAGACCAAGATTTGTGAAACTTGAACCCAAAGAACATGGTTGATGTAATGATAATGGTAGATATAGAAGATGGATAACGGACTGAAGCTGAAGAAAATATAGGAAGATAGGACTTAACGTTAGACTTTCAAAGAACCTTGATCAATTGGATCAAAATCCTCAACAAAAAATTACCTTAACCCTCCCTTCTTCAACTTTACAGAAGCCTTCTGAATAAGACAAGCACAAGGAGAGACTAGTTTGACTAGTAGCACCAATCTTTAATAAGATTAACACACACAAGAACAACCTAGCAAGGACTCGCAACTATTCAATCAAAGACTCTCTTTTTTATTGAATTGAAATGAATAAAACACAAACTTCATAAACGAAACAACGAGTATCTCACAATGTATGTGAAAAAATATCAAATCAAATCGACCTAAGAATCTCGTCCTCTAAGGTTATTTATAGGCGAGATTCCTCTAAAAATATAAAATAAAGATAATCCTCAAAAATAGGATCGAAAATCAAAAGATACCTTGAGAATGTTTAGAGCTTTTTTAGTATTAAAGAAATAAAATATCTAAAAACTAATAAGATCTCGACTGGATCTTATGGATCTCAACAGAAGCAAATCTCGACTGGAATCTTTGGCGAGATTTGGTTCTCAGGGACGAGATTTTAACTAGCTTCCTTAAATATCGAAATAGTCACATTTCTTGGCTCCTTGATCATCTTCATTCTTGTGGTATCCTTTCACAATAGACATCGATGTCACTAAAGAAGACTTAGACATAAGTAGAGTCTCTTTAGATGTACGTGTTGCCAATAAGCTAGCAACCTCTTCTTGGATGGACCTTGCTCTTGATCTAGTGATAGATCCATCTATGTCATGTCTTGAAGATGATGTAGTTTTCTTCAGCTTCAATGGCTTTGCTCTAGCTCTTGTGATTGGTCCTTGTATAGTTGATATTGGGGATGGTCCCTCATCATACTCCTCTTCTTGAAAAGGATTCGTCTTCGAATCGTCATCATGCTCATCATTAGACACAAAAGGACTCAATGTCCTACATCAAAGGTAGGGCTCACACCATAATCCTTTGGAAGCTCTAGAACATAAGTGTTGTTGCCAACCTTATGTTTCACTCGAAATGGTCCATCTCCTCTTGGAGACAACTTAGAATTCCTCTTCTCCAGAAATCGCTCTTTCCTTAGATGCAACCAAATTAGATCTCTTGGCTTGAATAGCATTTCCTTGCGATTCGGATTTGCCTTGGCATCCACTGCTTACCCTTCTCTTGTTGCCTTATGCATTTCTTTTCATGCAAATTCTTGATGAGTTCCACCTGTTTTCCTACATTAAAATCTACTCGTTTCTCTACAGGTCAGAGACACACTCAAAAGGCGTTAGGTTAGTAGAAGAGTGCATGGTTCGATTATATGCAAATTTAACATGTGGTAACACATCTTCCTAATTATTCAAATTATCTTTCAAAACAGCCCACAATATGGTAGTTAAAGTCCTATAGGTAACTTCCATTTGACCATCCGTTTGAGGATAACTAGAAGTAGAGAATATCAAATTAGTTTCTAACTTTCTCCAAAGAGTCTTCCAAAAGAAGTTAAGGAACTTAACATCTCTGTCACTCACAATAGTCATCGGTCTTATGACAAGCAATAAAATGAGTCATTTTAGAAAAACGATCAACAACCACAAAAATAGAATCTCTTCCCTACTTATTCCTAGGTATTTCAACAACAAAATCCATACTAATAGGAATCTCGATCTGGAACTCGCCCGAGATTTAGGTCGAGAGGTCAAGATTGCTAAAAAGTATGATGTTTTGGATATAAACTGGATCAAGGGTGGGAAGAAACTTCTTCTCTAGATGTCCTCTTGAACTTGGCGCACTTGAATTTCTCAACTTCTAGCTCAAAAATATTTCGATAAAATTGCAACAATAGCGAATCTCAGGCAAGATTTTGTGACTGGGGTCGAGATTGTCAAATCATCAAGTGTTAACGACAATCTCTAAATATGCTCTGAGATGTACTCCTCCCTTGTTGCCTTGATGATCCCTTCTCAGTTGGATCGCAACAACTCTTACTAGAAACGCTCCTTCCAAACTATTAGAGTATGAAACGACATATATGGTAGGGAGCTTTTTATAAAGCCCCAATTTTTGGCGCGCTTGCGTTATTTATTTTTTCGGCTTTTATCGATATTTTAATAGTTTAAATATTTATTTAAAGAGTATTTTTACATAATAAATGAATTTTTTTTCGAGCTTATGTACTTTATCCATATATATATATATATATATATATATATATATATATATATATATATATATATATATTAGTATTTAATCTTTCGGAAAAGTTCGGAAATATTTTTCGATCCGAGAATCCTGTTCCAATTAATTTGATCGAGTTTATATTATATTATTTTCATTTTTTTATTTTCTTTCCCTCCCGCTTTTCTTCAAGAGAGCCTATCTCTCTCCCCGACCATTGGCGAAAACCTGTTGCCGGACAGCCTAGTCTGGCCTCCCCGCCCAGACCTACACCTAGCTTTGGCCTCGGCGCTAGCCTGCACTACAGTTGCCTCCGACCTCTCGACCACTCACCCTTCTTTCATTCTCACCCAAGCAACAAGCAGCCCTCTATTCCACTTCCTCTCTGACTCTCCTTCTCCGTCATTTGTTCTCTCACTCTCGTCCACACCAGGAGAGCAACCACTTGCAAATGCTCTCACCCTCAACCCATTCTCTCGAACAGTTTCTACAACCTCACCAATATGGATGCCCTTGAACACCTAGCAGTCATCAGCTCCCTGTCTCGCAACCTCTTCCAACTGTCTTCTATGGAGCTTGAACCTCGCCGGAGTGAACTCAGAGCAACGACCCATCCGTGCTGCTTGTGGACTCCTTTGTCGAGCCTTTGGAACCGGTAATCTCAGCGTCGGGAAATCCTCCAGCCACCGAAGCCATCGCCGTCTTCCTCTCTTCCCTTCTATTGCAGCCGCCGCCCTCGTTGTGCTGCCACCATCGCCTGTGGTTTCCTCCGTCGAAGCCGGACCTGCTTTCTCCGTCGAAGCTAGCCGAATAATCAATCATCCCTGCCCTCGCCGTGCTACGCAGCCCAGCCGCCGCCCTCCTACACAGCCTCTCTGCCACCTAGCCGGATGTTGTATAGGTTTCCCGGGAGATATTTTTACGGATTTTAAACTTTGGTTCACTTCGAGTTATAGTCTTGTAATTACTTACACGATGTTTTATGCCTTGTTGGATTAATTTGAATTTACGGTTCAAGTTGTAATCTCGGGTTATGACAAAGTTGTTAAATTCCCGTATTTTGCCCGAGAAGTTTTTACGAGTTTAAACGTGGGCAAGTGAAATCGAGTTTTCCTTAGTTTTATGTATATTTTTTTATTCCGTTCAAATTTAGCGTATTAGCTAAATTTGCTTAGTTTTGGTGTTAGGTTTGGAAACGACCCCGTCAGGGCCAAACGAGTCGAAGCTCGACATCTGTAGATCGTCTTACGCCTTTGACCTCGTTTGAGTACCTTCTTCCTCGATCTAGTTATGTTTAGTAGTATCATGCTAGGTTGGATCTAGCATAACTTAGAGTGAATGCCACTTAGTGGTTGTGGACTTTAGGGAATTATGGATGGTTGATGAATTGTTTGGTTGAGGAACGAACTTTTGAGATCTTCGAGGTTAGGAGTGGTATCATAGCATAGTTGTGATGTATGTTCTAGTAAGACCATGGGCTTATGTTGTTATTCAAGCATGTGTAGTTATGAGTTGTTGATATTGTGAGACTTGAACACGAGTATCCTAGCGTGGGTTATGATGATTGTGTTTTTGTGAGTTGTGAGGACTAGGAGTGTTATCCTAGTCATGAGAGTGTATGATCTTGTAGGATAATATAGGACTAGAAGTCAAAGGACTTCTAGCTTTTGAGTAGTTGTTGATTATCGTGCCTTGTCTTGAATAGGCTTTGGTTATATTCCTATGGGAAATGAGATTCGGTTGATCTTTGGGACGAGGTAAGTCTCCGGACTTACTTAGCTAGCTTCTTTGTATTAGCATCGATGTGTGATTGGTTGCGTGTGTGTAATTATGTTTGATTGTGTTTATATAACAAACGAAATCAGAGCTAGGACGACCTTGTGTATATGTATATTGGCTCAAGTGTATGATAACGGGTGGTGACCGCTTGTCCAGTCCAAAATGGGGATGACTGGAACGTGCCTTGTGACCAGTTCAATGGGTGATGCTGATCCGCATCAAGTACAAACCCGTATGGTGAAAGGGGACAAGGGCGAGATCGTTAGGATTCTCGTTTCACAAACAAATGGAATTAGTAATGTGATGACGTAAATGGAAAGATAATAAACCGGCTTGTGTGTTTTAGAGCATGTTGTGTGTGGAGTCTTGTATGTATATATATAAACCAAAATATATTTTATACCGATATTGGTGTAGTTGCCCTGCAAGTTAGGGACACAGTCGAGAGATCCGGAAGAGTGGGCAGCCGGGGTTCGTACATTGTAGGATGGGTTTGTGGGTGGAGTCTTGTATGTATACATATATATATATATATATATATATATATATATATATATATATATATATATATATATATATATATATATATGTATTGTATATTGTATGTTTCCAACGTTTGGTCGTTGGAGTTGTTGACTCGGTTGTGGTCTTTTGGTTGTATGCTTTTGGGATTCATATCATTGCATTAAAATGTATTTTGGTTTTTCCTTTAATTTGTTTCATGTTGTAAGATCCGGTTAAATTGTTGTCAAGCTAAGGGTCGGGACCCATTGTGAGGTCTCGGCGCGTAGCATCCCGAGTCCCGCGGATTCGGGGTGTTAAACTTTTCGTGTTGGCTTTCTTGTGGAGCTAGGGGATGGTTCGATCGAAACTGTATGGTTGCTGCAGGTGGTTATATGAAGAGATTTGGGAAAAGATATGTAATATCCGGAATTTTTATTCTGATCTTTAAGCATTTTATCGACCTTGCGGCGTTAGCGGCTCAGTTTTCCCGCACGCACGAGGTGCTGAGTAACGAGATTCTTCCTAAATCCCGTTCTGACCTTCCGTTTTCCGCCTTTTGCTTTTGGACCTTTCAGTTCTAGCACAAGGGACAAGAGGTCAACTGACCCCTTGTTTTCCTCCTCTTTGTGCAGCCTTGTGACCATCCTCTCACTCCTCACTTTTCATTTCACGCTCTTCACTCTCTTCACTCTTCCTCTTGTGCTCCTTCTTCACCTCCCTTCTCATTTTGAGCTCTTGGATTCTTGGGTGTGGACTACGGTGCAGGAGGTTGTGGATCCGAGTTGGTAAGCTTCCCCCTCCCTCTCTTCTTCTTCCTTGCTGAACATCTTCTTCTTCTTCTCTCCTTCTCCATTGTTATGGATGAAGCTTTGGAAGAGGTTTCTTTTTGATCCGTTGCATGCATCTGTTCTTAGCTCAATTAGGTCATGAGGGAGAGCCTTGATACCATGGATGATGTTTGGAGAAGACCCGGCAAGAGAAGGAGGTCATTGAAGCTCAATATCCACAGTCGAAGACGAAGAAAACGCTGTTTCTGGAGTTCTACCGCGGGGGCAGGACCAGGCGCCGTGGGGGCGGAATCTAGCCAGCCACAAGGGTGGTGAGCAGCGCCGCGGGGGCGGCGTCAGGATTTCCAGGCACCTCGGGGGCCGTGACCTTCAGCACGCAATCGCGACTTTTGTTTCCGCAGCTGCTTTTCTTCAACAGTATGCTCCTCTTCTCCCTTTCTCTTCATTCCTTCCTTAGCTTTGAGGTTATATCTTGTTAGTAGCATTCCTAGGATGGCTTAGAGTAGCTTGAGAATGCCACCTAGTGGTTGAGAACCTAGGAGCCCTTAAGGCTCGATGTAGTTGATGGTTTCGAGTGTGTTGAGCATGATGGACCTTCTAGGCTAGCTTGTTCCTTCTTGGCTGAGGTTTAAGTTCATGTGAGGTTATAAGTTGTTGTGAGTTAATTTCATGTGTTGAGAGTGTGGTGAGTATCTTGGATCCTAGGATGCATTCGTAGCTTGAGAGTTATGTGATCTTGCTTAGATCACTAGAGTGAAGTCTAAGACTTCTTGAGCGTGAGCATGTGTTGATATGTATATCCTCTTGTGAGCAGGTTATGGGCTTCCTCCCTAAGGCAGCGAGAGTATTGTGAGTTGAGTGTGGTGACGAGGTAAGTCTCTGGACATACTTAGCTCGTATTCTATGTATTAGATTCGTTGTGTGTTTGGTGGTGTGTGCTTTATTGCTTTCGTAATAACAAATAAACCGGTAATAGGATCACCGACCTATATATTATTTTGGCCCAAGTGTATGATAACGGGCGGTGACAACTTGTCTAGCTCCCGTTAGATCTAGGAGATTCTTGGCGATTATCCCGTGGTAGTAGACGGTCGGATGCATCAGTATCATTCCATGCCGGTAAGTAGGGACCGACGCGAGTTTCGGGTCTCTCGTGTCACAAACCTAAGTTGAATTAGAACAAGATACGACTTAATAATAAAAAAGATAATAAATCGGACTTGTGTGTCTTATAGCATGATATGTGTTATGTGGATATATGTGTGTTTGTGCCTTCACCTTGTCTTTAATGCTTCGAATATGAGATAACTGTTTTAAACCGCTTGTGTAGATGCCCTGCAGGTTAGGGACGCCGCCGAGTGAGGTGGAGGAGTGGACAGTCGGGGTCGCCGTACATTATAGCACGGGGAAGTTTTTGGGTTTTGTTATGTTGTCAGTTTATGGTTATGTTGTACGTTTTTGGAGTTTGCGTGTCATTTTGAGGACTCGGCTGAGTTTCCACCTTGTATCTTTACATTTCAGTTTCTAGCATACATTATAAACGGTTTTAGTTTTGCCTTTATTGGTGCCTTGTTGGAAAGGTCCGGTGAAATTATTGTTAGGCTAAGGGTCGGGACCCATTGTGAGGTCTCGCCCGCAGCATCCCGAGTCCCGCAGAATCAGGGTGTTACAAGATATTCGGTTAGGATTATGAAAGATATGATAAGATCTCACCTACTAGATAACATCTCAACAATAAGACCCCTTCGTAAATCTAGCTCCTTTCTTTCTGGATATGCAGTTGGATGTAATCAGATTTGACTCTGATTTTTGTATGGATCTCGTTGGGGTAGGGAGAGAATCACGAAACTTGATTGCCAAGTAACGTAATCGGCTAGAGTTTAGTTGGCTTGTGTTTGGGCTATGGTGTCTCTCTTCTCCAATGAAAACAAGTCAACGGACGTTAAACTCAAATAATCAAAAAAAAATAAAACATTGAAAGACTCGATTTTAATATGACTCAAAGAAGACTCAAATAAAAATACTCAAACAATATACTTAGCTTGACAACACGGTTTTGATTTGAACTTCAATCGATTAGCTCTAAACCCACTTTGATGTAGGGTTGATGCCGCAGTTTCTAAATCTAGACTGAAATTCACAAAATCAATGACAAAAACAAATCACGGTGCAAATCTCTGGCGAGATTTGTGTGGTAAGGCCGAGATTTGTGAAACTCGAACAAGAAAAAAACATGTGGTAGTGATTCACGACCGAAACCTTTGATAAATATGTATCCTCTAAATATGTATCCGCTAAGTTAACATGCAAATCTCGGGTGATATTTGTATGGTAAGGCTGAGATTCACGACCAACAACTTTGATTAATATGCATTCACTAATTTACCATGTGCAGAATTACCGCTTTTGAAATAAGTTACAACATAACACATGATGCACGGCTCATGTGGTAACCTCAACCCCACTTGTGGTTGCATGAAAAAAGATGATAATTTTTTTTTCAAGTACAATTACCCCAAAAACATTTCTAGAATATACTACGAGCTCAGAAGACGCGTATCCCATGTGCAGACGACACAACACCGGAGATAAAGTATCAGTACACGGAGCAAGGCAAAATAACAAATGGGTTGTGTAACAGCAAATTTTTGGTTGTCACCGTCCCCGCGGTGACAGTGGCCACCCCTACGGCCAGTTGCAGTCGCGGCAGAGTCGAGCCGCGGGTGTTGTAGACTCAGATCGCGAAGATCTTCTTTCCATTTTCGTTTATATCTTATTTCTTTCATAGAAGATCCGATTATATTTTATTTGGCCGGCTTTCCTGGATTTTCTAAATCCTAAAACGTCTTTCCTTCTATCTTTTCCCACCGTTTCCTATAAATTTCCGTCTTCTCTTCTTTTTCCCGTTTCTTGCATACGTTCTTCTTTAACCTTGAAAGTTGTAGCCTTCCTTCTTTGTGATTCCTTGTTGAACGTGTAAGTCTTCTCCTTCTGCGTTTCTCTCTCACGTTCTTGAGCTTGTTACATGCCCTTTCCCTTCTGCTTCTCTTATTTCCTCTTTTCTTCTTTTCTTCTTCTCGAAGGATCAAGATCGAGTCTTGATTCTTGTTGGCCGTTCCGTTGTTGATTCGTTTTTGTTCTCAGGCTCCCTTGGTTGAGTCTTGACGTGTTTGGATCGAAGGAATCGAGCTTTGGATCCCTTGTTGTGAGTTTCTGTCAAGAGAAACCCCGACAGCCGCTTCTGTCAGTGCACCGTCCCCGCGGGTGCACACACCCGTACCCGCTGATCCTGCCCAGTGCCTCCCCCGCGATTCCCCTCCACTTGCACCCGTCTTTGGTAAGCAGCTTCCTTCCTTGCTTCCCTCGTTCTTTTCTTTGGCTTTTATGGATGTTGTTGACCCTTGGTGATCTGTAAGACTAGGGTTTGTGACCCTAGCTTGTGTAGATCTTATAGAGATCATTGAGACTAGAAGTTATATATTCCTAGCAGCCGTTTAATTCCTAATTTGTGATGCCTTGTTGAACAGGCTTTCCGTCCTCCTTTATTGTGGGAAATTGAGTCGTTGTTGGTTTTTGAGTTACTATCAAGTAAGGTATGTCCCCTAGACTTGCTTAGCTTCATTTCGTATATTGGTTTGAGTGTATTGGCTTGTTTGCGTTGCTATTATTGTTTACGGATAACCGGACTAGGTCTGACCTTTGAAACCGTAATTGGGCCAAGTGTATGATAACCGGATAGTGACCACTTGTCTAGTTCTACAGGAGACTAGGAGGTGCTCTTGCAACCCAGGCCTGCAGGTAACAGATAGTATTGATTTATTCCTATCGGTAGACGGAAGCGGAGGCGAGTTTCGGGAGATTCTCGTGTGACAAAAGAAGTTGAATTAGTAATGGATTACTTAACGAAAGATAATATCCGGTTGAGTGCGAGCATGCTATATGTTTATATTACCATACGTGTGTCTGTGCCTTTATTGTCTTTCCGATATCTAGAATGTTAGCTAACGGTTTATACAGATGTTGTAGATGCCTTATAGGATATAGGTTATGCTGAGTGATCCGGACTGTGTAGTCAGCCGGGGTTCTCGTACATTATAGGACGGGATTGGGTTTATATTTCGGTTATTGTTTTCCCTTTGTTTTGAACTCGGTTGCGAGTCTTTTACGCTTCCCTTTGTTATAACCTTTGGTTTTATATTGAGTTTTGGTTTTCATTTATTTGTGCCTTGTTGTAAGATTTGTTGTGTCGTTGCTACTCTGAGGGTCGGGACCCATTGTGAGGTCCTACCCCGTAACACTTCAAGTTCCCAGAACTTGGGGTGTTACAATATGGTATCAAAGCTCTAGGTTGGCAACAATGACACTCGAAATATTCTAAAGGCCGAGTAGATAAATAAACAAAACCCACAAGGGGTCTACGTTTTCAAAAGGGGGTTTTGGTTTTAAACTTATCGGTTTGGGATAGATGCACGGGTGACCACCACTACCTCCGCGGATCTTAGCATTTAGTTTTCTTACGTGTTGGTCTTTATATGCTTTTCTTGGATTTTTGCTTTAGCTGTAGTGTGGCCTTATATATCTATATATCCCTATCGTAGATGGCGTGTACTAGAGCTACATCTGTTATGGGACGAGGAAGGGGTCGAACACCTCTTCCACTTGCCATCCGTGGGTGAGGACGTGTAGGGGACCTCCACTAGCCAGAGTTCGGGGTCAAGCCCCAGTTTCTGATTAGCCTATCACTGAGTCGCTCGCTGAAGAAGTTGTTGAGAGTGTTGTTCCTGAGGCTGGGAACGGGACAGTCGCTAGGTCCGGAGCACACAGACGGTCGAGTATCCATTAGAGCATCTACATACCGAGACTATGTGAAGAGAGTTGAGGAGGCAATCAAGACTGGAGGACCTGCACCAACGCCGCCAATACCCGCGAGATCAGTTGAGGTTTCGCAAAGAGTTATGCAGGTTGTTCGTGCACCTACTAGAGCTGTTAAGGTTGCTAGAGTTCCAGATGAGGCGAGAGAGCCGAGACCCGACTATTGGTTGAAGGCTTTCAACCAGCTGAAGGTTCCCTTTTTCGTAGGGAAGACTGGAGTAGAGGTGGATTTGTGGCTAAGACAGCTGGATTTTGCTATGGAGGCTATCGGTTGCCCAAAAAGACGTTGAGTCGACATAGCGCCTATGTTGTTGAAGGATCAAGCTCGTTCTTGGTGGAGGACCATGCGTAGTAAGGTCACGAGTTGTGAGCAGATGAAGACGGTGATCAGGGATCGCTATTGCCCTGCACTCGTAAGGAGAGATCGACTTCAGGATTTTCTCGAGGCTGGATTCGAGGATATCCCGATTGTTGAGATTACCAGCAAGTTTCAGGAGGAGATATCGTTGTTGGGTCCGTCTGCACCACTTGAAGATCAACATGTTTTTCTTTTCTCTCGGAGATGGAGAGAGTCTACACGCTCTTCTCTTGTTGGGTTCCATTGTGATTCCTTGACGGACTATCAAGATAGAGCATTTGCTTATGAGAGAGACCGGCCAGGTCAGAGGAGAGCTTCTCATGCAAGAGGTCTTGAGAAGAGACAAAGGACTAGACCAGCCAGTACTGGAGCTGGAGCAGCTGGGTTCAGGTGTCATCAAACGCCCGGACGCTCTAGTTTCCAGCAAACAATCCAGAGTTCTGACAGAGGACGACATTGTCATAATTGCGGAGGAGTTGGACATATCCGAGCTGATTGTAAGAAGACTCCAGTGACTTGATTTTCCTATGGCAAGCCGGAACACATAGCTACGTTTTTCCGTCAAGGCAAGGCACTATCGCAGCAGGGATCTTCACTTGTCAGTGTTGTAGGAGGTGGACAAAGACCTCAGTACCAGCAGCAACAGTTGAGAGCTCTTGGGTTTACCGCTCCTCAAGGTTCTGCTCAAGGACAGGGGAGAGGTAGAGGAAGAGTTGGTAGTTCTACAGACACTAGAGATGCATCAGCCAGAGTTTATGAAATAAGGAGTGCGGTAGAGCCGACAATGCCAACAACCACACATACCATGTATATTAATGGTTTTCTTGTCAGAGTTCTTTTCGATACCGGTGCTATGCATTCATTTATATTTGATGCATGTGTAGATAGATTGGCCTTAGTTACCGTAGAGGGGAGGCCCTTCTTTATAGGATTATCCGATGAGGGTAAGATTAGAGGTACACGAGAGGTTCGTGATTACCCTATCAGATTGGGAGGTAGCGATTGGCCAACTGACTTCTTCGTCATGTACTTAGTACATGAAGAAGTTACTCAGGGCATGGATTGGATGGATCGACATCGGACATCAGCAAGAGAAAAGTGACGGTAACTCGGAGTCAAGCCATGTGGAGATTTTCCGAGGATAGGATTTGGGAAGACCGGTACAATCATCAGTGTAGTCCGAGCTGCGAGACTTATCGGTCAGAGTTGTGAGGCTTTCTGGTGCTATGCCGTGAAGGATAGTACGAGTACAGCTTTGAAGGAAATTTCAGTAGCATGCGAGTTTACCGACGTCTTTGGAGAGCTATCAAGTTTACCTCCACAGAGGAGTGTGGACTTTGGCATTGATCTTGAGCCCGAGATGAGACCGATCTCGAAGGCTCCTTACCGTATGGCGCCTATCGAGATGCTTGAGCTTAAGAAGCAGTTCGAGGAGTTAGATGAGAAGGGATTCATCTGCCCTAGTGTATCTCCTTGGGGCGCATCAATACTCTTCGTCAGAAAAAAAGACGAGTCGATGAGGTTATGTATCAACTACCGAGAGCTTAACAAGGTGACCATCAAGAATAAGTATTCATTGCCTGTATCGACGACCTATTGGACCACATGCATGGAGCTTCAGTGTTTTCACGGATCGATCTGAGATCCGGATATCACCGGCTAAGGGTGAGAGAGTAGGACATAGCCAAGACAGCATTTCGGACCAAGTATGGCCACTACGAGTTTGTAGTGATGCCATTCAGGCTCACGAATGTGCTCGCAGTTTTCATGAAGTTGATGAACAACATCTTCATCGACTTGCTAGACTAGTTTGTAGTTGCCTTCATAGATGACATTTTGATATACTCTCGTAGCAGAGAGGAGCATGAAGGACACTTGAGGATCGTACTCCAAGTCCTGCAAGATAGAGAGTTTTACGTCAAACTCTCTAAGTGTGATTTTTGGATGTCCGAGGTAGCATTCCTTGGTCGCATCGTTTCAACTGAAGGGATCAAGGTAGATCCAGCAAAGATCGAGTCATTAGCATCATGGATACCTCCTAAAAACGTTAAGGAGGTACGCAACTTCTTAGGATTGGCGGGCTACTATCGTCGCTTTGTTGAGGACTTTTCAATTATCGCCCGACCACTCACTTCCTTGTTGAGGAAGCCTACAAGATTTGTGTGGTCCGAGTCGTGCCTACAGAGCTTTGAGAAGTTGAAGAAGAGGTTGACCTCTGCTCCTATCTTAGCTCAGCCAGAGGGCATTGAGGACTTTGTGGTTAGCTTGGCTTGGGATGTGTTCTTATGCAGAGGGGTAAGGTTATAGCATACGCGTCGAGACAACTGAAGATGTATGAGAAGAATTACCCTACCCACGATCTTGAGTTAGCTGCCGTCGTTCATGCTTTGAAGATCTGGAGGCATTATTTGTACGGAGCTACGTGTCAGATATTCACAGACCATAAGAGTTTGAAGTGCATATTCGCTCAACGGGAGTTGAATAACCGCCAACATAGATGGTTGGAGTTAATTAAGGACTTTGATCTTGAGATCTTATACCACCCGGGGAAGGCGAATGTGGTAGTTGGATGGTGAGTATATATATATATATATATATATATATATATATATATATATATATATATATATATATATATATGTATATATATATATAGGGTGTGGTTCCCATGAGAACACCCCTAACGTGAGAACATGAGAACAATCGTACACCGTTGGATGGTGAGTATTAAGGGTTGAGATTTAGAGTAGATATCATAATTAATAATAATAATTAGGAATCCAACAATAACTACGAATAATCCACTCAACCAACAATAACTACGAATAATACATTAAACGATATGACACATTCGTAACAAAACTAATAATAATTACGAATTTGTTCTCATGATTACACGATAAGTCTGTTCTCATAGGATCTATACTCTATATAATATATATATATATAGAGAGAGAGAGAGAGAGAGTTTGGCTCACATGTAAACGGCTCTTATAGTGTTCAATGAAAACACACATTAACCATAGGATTGTTTTGATCTAATGGTCTTAATTAAACCAAATTTTAGGGAATATTTTACTCCACTCTCCAATTAAAGAGGGTGCATTACACTCTTCATATTAATTATAGTCAAATATGGCAGTTAGAGATTCTCTCCCTAATTATTATTATCCTAATCTTCACATTTACATCCAAATCTGGTTTTCAACGTGAATTCATATTGCCCTTTTTTTCATTTCTCAATTCATCATTCACCGTAGTTGATATCAAGAACATATCTAAATCAATTCAATTATCATCTCCATTCTTCTATTTAATATTGTACAAAAGTATTCGCCTGTGTTCATGAAAATATTCGTCAATATACTATTAAAAATTCATTCATGATACCGATATTATTCGTTCATGTCTAACAAATTTTAGTCGATTATTGATAACTGAAATTAATAGTCAGTGGTACATAAATTATTTATTTATATAGTGAAAAATATTCGCTCACAATCTGAAGAGACCAATGTTTCAATCTTCGGACAATTCGCGAACATATACGTATACGAAGATATTCGTCCATGTTACTTAAAATATTCGTTAGTGTTACTAAATATATTCGTACATATGATATAATATATTCGTTAAAAAATTTAGTTATTCAATTGTATCCAATAACTTGTCGCACATAAACGGACAAACCACCACAAATCTCCGGATAAAAGACATATAACCACCGAATATTTACAGCATTTCGTGTCGAATAAAAACTAAAGTACAATAATTCATGTATATGACAATGGAATAACAAATTTTGTTCATCAGATCAAAGAAGGTTTCAAGCACCACAAAAACATATTGAATCTTAATCTAAGCAAAATCAATATCCTTCTCATTTTGCTAAATACATTAAAATACATCAACGAATAAAAACTCAATAAACAGTGAATACAAATCCAATAGCATATGCTTCTCTTGTACTGTTGAGGATGGGGACAACCATGGATTCCGGTTGATCTGCAATGATGACAAATTTGGAGTCGTACAACAAGATTGTTGATGGTAATGATGTAATATCGACACGAGACTACGAGGATGAAGGAAAACGAGGCTATTGAATAGTCTCGAGCGAAGTTGATGGTGAGCGAGACGAAATTGGTCCCATAGACTGTAATACTTGAAAATTTTAATTTCCGTTTAATACCCAATCAAACCGGATTCCGATCCGCCAACCTTTATTCTTTTTAAATAAAATAATATTAAATTCTATCATTTTAGGTGACCTTAATTCACATAAAATGATAAATATGTAACCCGAATAGAATTTCGTATAATTTAAAACTCGAAGAGCAGTTCCGTACGAGTAACGACGCATTTATCAGTCCATCTTTTAACTTGATGAGTAGGCCCAACAAATCCGGCCCAATGACCCTTTTGCCGGCCCAAACACTAAACCCTCACCCTAATCCTTTTCCTTAATTATTTTAACCTAATCTAATGATGTAAACCTAATTAGCATCACGTATCTTACCTTTCCTTCATCCTTCTGCACAACCGATACCAACAGCGTCTTCGGCACCCTCGGACAACTGCAACCGAGTTGGAAGTGCCGCCCATAGATCCACCCAGACGACCCTCTCCGCGCCGGAACCACTGCGTCATCGTCATCCAGGTGAGTACCGATCCCTTCCCTCCTTTTTGAGAGATTAACCACGATGACGCCCTCCTCTGCACAGCAAGCGTCGGGACTCCGCTTGACCTTCTACGACCCCCCGGAATCAGAACCGAAGTAAGCTCCCGTCGCCTTCTCTGGCGGCTACTCACCTCGTCCTCGTGTGTGACCCGGTGATTCGTAAACCAGTGAAATGAAGCCGGGCCGTCCAACCATCCCAGCAGTGTAGCCGAACTAAGCAACGACCCGGAGACTTGTGGTGGCGATCGAGCCATCAGCAGCGTGTCTGCTTCCCCGCTGTAGTCCCCACCCTGAACCGAGCCTTACCTCTTCCGAACGTGGTCCGAGATAGGAACTGTAGTCCAGCCCCGCTACCGGTGAGCCTCCCTTTGTTTTTTTTTCGGTCTTCTGTTGTCTCGTAGAATTCATAGGGTGCGGTTCATTCGGGACTAAGGGAGGGTAGAGTAGAGGGCTTTTAGTTGCTGAATGTAGTCTAATGGGTATAGGACCCTTCAAATTGTATAAATTCTGTATATGTAGGTATAGAGGGCTGCAAGTGTAGAGTAATGTATATAGGAGTATATACATATAAATACGTAAACAATGGCCTAATTAGAATATGTCTGGATGAGGAAAGATATATATATATATATATATATATATATATATATATATATATATATATATATATATATATATATATATAAGTATATGTAGGTATAAGTATAAGTGTAGGAGAATAGATAAATACGTATATTTGAATCGGTTCGATGAGTGTTGAGCATATGTAGGTATATATAATTGTAGGAGTACTGAATGTATATAGGTACATACATGTGTGAGTAGTAGATATAAACATACTTTTGTAAGAATACAGTACATAGAGGAGTATAGGTAGAAGTAAGAGTTGAAAGATAAATAATTATATAAGTAGCAATGTCGTGTATATATATATACGTACTTATGTAGGTATGAGATGAGAGATACAAGTGTATAAATATGAATAAATATAGTGTGTATACATAAGTATATACACCAATGAATAAAGGTAACGTATATATATACTTATATACTTATATACTTAGGTATAAGAATATAATAATAACCGGGAAGGAATGATGTCGTTTTCTTGACGAGTGTTTGAGATTTAATCTCATAACCTTTAGTAAGCTAACCTTGAGAACCAGATTAGAGGAAACGAGTTCTAAAAGAAAATATTAGAACTAAATAATACTTTTGATCCACGTGCCTTGTGTGACAAGCGTTTGAGTTTCTACGGTTGCGGACCGAGTTGAGAATTTGAAAGTTGTGATTTGATTCAGGTAAGTCCTTGTGACTTACTTAGCTCGCTTTCTAGATGTTAGTTGAGTGATAATGGTGGTGTGTGCAACGTGTGTTTATAATTACAACCCGATAGGACGACAATTATTATTCTATTTTAAAGCTCAAGTGTATGTATAACGGGCCGTGACATCACTGCCCAGCTCTGCCAGGAGACTGGGAGGTTCTCTATACCCAGACCATGTAGGTACACGGTGAGATGCATCGGATCCATTTCTGATGGTTACACGAGGGCGGAGGCGAGGTTTGGGAATCCCTCGTGTCACAAAATAAGTATCATTAGTAAGAGCGAATGACCTAAGTAAAGATAATAAATGGATTGTTTAAAAGCATGATGAGTGTTTACTTTTGTTATGTGTGTGTGCTATTACTATTCTTCTAATGTTTAGATAACTAGCTAATAGTTCTTCTGTTGTGTTTTTAGATTTACCGTAGGTTATAGCAGCAGCTGAGTGATCTGGAAGTAGTGGTCAGCCGGGTCTCCGTACTCCTTAGAGTGGGGTTGGGTGTTTACCTTGTGGTTTTCTTTCTTCTTGTTGAAGACAGTTAGTCTTTTTTGTGGTTTAAGTACTATAGGTTGTTAGACGTTGTTGCATTCATCTCTTTAAAAAACTATTTTATGAATTTCGGTTTTTCTTATTTGTGTCTTGTTGTAAGATCCTAGTAATATTGTTGTCAAACTGAGGTCGGGACCCATTGTGAGATCCTAACCAGTAATGTTTCAAGTTTTGAGAATTTGGGGTGTTACATAGACGGTTGAGTCGCGATGCACGAGACTGAAGGAATGTTGGAAAGGCACCTGAGGCATTCGAGGGAGATCCATGGCGAGTTCATGTCCGGATCTGCGAAGAAAACCGGGCGGCCAAATCTGGTTTGGAGACGACGATGGTGCCTTCATTGGACGAACGACAACAACCCTAATCATCGTTGAATCGCTCTTGCTCGCCACTGGAGTCGTTTCACAAATAATCGGTTATTGAGCGATGATGGAAGATTTGAATAAGAGATTTTAGGGCCATATAAGGTAACAAATCTTTTTATATACAATAATGGAGCAAATTGGGTGAAAATTGATTTTCACGCGCAGCCAATACCCCACTCTCATTCTAATTTGTTTTATTTTTATTTTTTTCCCAATTTATTATGGTTAATCTTGACCATCTATTATTCTAATCTTACGGATTAGATTTGTTCTTTTTCTTTTGAAAGTTTGTAAGTAACTCCCGGTTCGATTGGCTTCACCGCTCTACATCCGGGACGGGAATAAGTCGCGGCCCATTGCTGGGGGATACCCTCCCAATATCAGGTTTTTTTTTTGAAAGGTTGGTAAGTAACTCCCGGTTCGATTTGTTCTCATTGTACACTATAAGGATTGTTTACATGAGAGTCTGATTATATATATATATATATATATATATATATATATATATATATATATATATATATATATATATATATATATATATATGTGGGACTTTGCCAAATGAATAGGGAGTTTCCTTTATTACCCTTACGTATACACGTGTCTCTGTTTCCTTTCATCTTCAACTTATGTGAATACGTGTTCTTTCTCGATGACTTTTCCGACTCAATCTTCCTCTTCAAGGTTTCTCGATGACTTTCTTTGAACACGTATCAATCTTCCTCTTCAAGGTTTCTTTCTTCTTCTCTCAGTCTCGATTGGCCGTGGCCTCCCCTTCCTCCTTCACTCTTTCTCCTTTGTAGTGCCCAAACCTAAATTTTCTCAATTCAGATCTCTGAATTGAGGGCGAGGCGGCATAGCGACTTGATCCCGGTGTAGTAGCGGTCTCCTCTAACAGTGAGGGCGATGCCGGCGGTGACAGTCAAAGTAGCGGTGACAATGAGGCAACGCTAGCGACGACGGTACCAACAGCGGATCTGGGCAGCGTGGTTCGCGTGCAGGCTGGGCGGCGAGATGTAGCGGCGGTAAGTCCTTCTTAAAAGCCCACGACTTCATTGTGAGTCTTTTCCCCTTCGAATCTGCCGATTTTCCATCTTCATTTGTTTTTTGTTTTTTCTATGGTTGCTAAACCTTTTCGGTTTCTTGTACGAGCTCGCCAATCACGCTGCCAAAGCCACTCCATCTTCCTCAAGCGCCGTTCTGGTCCTCCTTCACTGGTGCTCGATATTTCAGTCTCTCATTCCAACGGTACTGTTGCCGCCTTATTCCAACGAACTTCGGCTGGTCTTGGGCGGTATTTGGTTCGTCTCTCTCCCCTGCTTCAATTTCTTACAAATTGAGTGCCCAGGTGTCTATTAAGTAAAATTGAAGAGTTGAGAACGAATAATCTGAAGTTCCGATGAATGCTAATTCTATAGAAATCCATGTTTGCATGAATGTTTCCACTGTTATGTTTACTACTATATATTCTTTGTTGTGTTATTTTGATTTCACATTTTGAAGTCATATCCTTCATAATACTTCCTTGTATTCAGCATGTTTGGAGGCGAATCAACAATCTTCAGAGGCAACACAACCAAAGATAAAGTAATCTTATGTACTTCATTTTCATTTTATCTATATCCCCTTATTTTCTCTACAAATGAGAAATTATTGGTTGCTTCAAATTGTAACTTAATTTACTTTTTTGAAGGTTCTATCTCTGGTTCTGAAACATCATCATCATCATCAAGACCTAAACCGTCTCTAGAGAGCTGCCTTCCTGATGCTCTTTTCTTTGAAGGAGGAATATTGTTCTCGTCTCTCATCTAAAGTAAAAAGTGATCGCAGAGTAGGTGTTTGTGCATACCAACTGCTCGAGAAAATGTCAATGGTTTGTAACTAGAAACTCATGAATAGATTTTTTAATATGTTTCCTTTTTTTTTGTAGGTAAAAGAAAGCTGAAGGACCAACTACTTCAAAAAGACAACCAAAAGTGTGTTGGTTGTGGTGCATCCGCTCCTAAGTGGGTGTACTCTCTACAAACTTCAGTCCTTATGATTTTACACATCTAAAAGGCTTTTATAGATTTATCAGCTCCTGGTTATGACAATCTGTGTTCATTGTGTCAATCTAATGTGACTATGAGTATTTAGCATGAGTCCGTAGCTTTAGCGATTTATTCATGCCTATTGAATCATGTAGCTCCAGTCAAGTGATGAGGTGTGTTTTGCACTCAATATGATAATTGATTATATACCACTGTTATCCCTGTGGTTTATAGAATCTGAACCTTTTGCTTACTCTTCCCTTTGCTTCTGTTGGTTTCCTTGTTTTCTTTGTTCCCCCGTAAAATAGGGTTGCATGTATTGCCGGTTTCGTCTTCTTCGTTTCTGGTTTCCCCTCACTGGTTTCCTACTTTTTTGGTTCATTCAGTCTTTGCATGTGCCTATCGGCAACTGAGGACATCTTTGTTAACACTTAGGATGCGTTTTTGTCCATTTCTCCTGTTGTTGTTTGTTTGTCTGTGTTCTAATCCATGTTTTCATTGTCGACTTTTACACTTAAAAAAAACTCACTTATTAGTTCTTAGTCCTCACCCATCTTGAGAAGAAGCTAAGAAATCGAGTAAAGAGATGAAAATGGTGGGAAGAATTTGGCTTGGTTGGTTGGTGGTAGTTGTGGTTTTAGTTTATGGGTTTGTTGTACATGGATGGCCAATGGAAGACCTGGTTGTGAATTTGCCTGATCTAAAGTTGGATTTAAGCAATTTGCTGGTTATGTTGATGTAGATTTGAAGGCTGGAAGGAGCTTGCTTTACTATTTTGTTGAGGGTGAGAAAGATCCTCACTTGAAACCCTTAAGTCTCTGGCTTAATGGAGGTACTTTCACACTTCATACTCTTGTTTCTACTTTCTGATATTTTTGAAATTAAATGTCATACTATTCAATTGAATAAAATCAGTTGATGAAATTAGCACACAATTCTGCTGCTTGTGTGTGTGTTTTTGTCTCCTACTTGTTAATCTGGATAAACCCTAAAAAGGTTCAAACTTAGTTGTAGATTGGCCTACAAGAATGTGATAAATGAAGAAAAAAATGAAATAAAGAATGGCAGTAATTCAAAATCTGATCTAATACCAATGGGGGTGGCGCTTTCACAGAGTTGGGACCATTCTTCCCTAGAGGAGATGGGCGTGGCCTTAGACAAAATTCAAGATCATGGAAAACAAAGGTTAAAAAATCTTTGTTTTTAATACAATTTGGCCTACTTTTTGTTATTTGTTTTACTGATATTGCGATCTTCATCTGTTACAACTTCCAATCTGCTCTTTATTGAATCCTCTACTGGTGTAGGATGGTCTTACTCTAACACCAGTTCAGATTATAACATTGTGGATGTTCAAACTGGTAAGTTTTATTGAATTTCATATTCAGACATTCCTTTATATTGTTGTGTAAATTGTATGACATGATTTTCTTCATGAAAGCGAATGATATGCGCACTTTCATGATTAAGTGGTACGAGAAATTCCCCGAGCTTCGATCCCTTGACCTTTTCCTAACTGGAGAGAGCTATGCATGTGCAGTTTATAAGTCAATATAACTGATAAATATTCACAATATACTCCTGACAAAAATAACTTTTATGGTGAGCTGCTTTGAAATTACTCAGGTACTTGATAGACCCAAATAGGCAAATACTGAGGGCTCTCTACCTCCTTCCTGTAATATCAACTATGTCTAGCTCCATCTTTTAGATTTAAATCTAATAACTATGTAATATTTTGTAAATCTATTGTTTGCAATAGTTTTTCATTTTATTTTGGGTCAATGTGATGAATGTCCCTATTGGTTTTATATCCTCTCAAACAGCTGCTCTTATTGGAAGCAAGTTAGGTCTCTCATTAAGGTTGATGAGTGGAGTTTGCTGATGTCCTGTTACGAGTTTGGTAGAATTGGAATATTTTTAAAGAAATATGATATAATTCATAGCAAGACAGATGATAGTTTTCAGTATGGGCCCTAGCTCTTGCATTCGCACTCAGATTTGACTTCTTAATTGCTCAAGAAGGAAGATACCACTATTACCAGCTGGGAAGAAGCCATGTCTAAGAAGATAACAAATGTAGAGAATGCTCTATTTGCTCAGGCTGAGTGGGTTAAGCTTAGGAAAAATTGGCATTAGGTTCCTCCTCTAGCTGAGAAACGATGCATTAGATAATACGTACATCGGTCTAATCTTGCATTGAAACCGCAGTTTCATCATGTTCTTTACTTTGGACATTGTTGCAACCATGTTTGACTACTTGATGAACTTGGAACAGTAAATTTTTTATATTTGCTAGACACTGCAAACCATTCACCACTTTTGCCTATAGGTTGATGTTTGTGAGCACTTATATTTTTGCTTCTCCTATATTTTGCTAATGGATAAAAAACAGATGGTACAGGGATGAAGGAGAGAACCTGGATGGGTTATTGTGGTACTGACAAATATCTGAAATTCAAATTAGATTCCTAGATCTAACGAAGCAACAGGTTGCATTGTTTCTTGGGCTATTGCTGCTTATTTTAGCACTGTTGGTTGAAGATTCAAGATCATGCTGCTTCTTATTTTTGCTTCTCCTATAATTTAGCACTTGTGATTGAAGATCATGCTAAAGGATGTCTTCCTTCTAATTTTGCTGCATGATACAATCTTGTTCCTTGGGCTTTATTATAAGCAATTTTTAATATTAAGGTCTTGAACTTGCGTTGCTTTGTGTGTGCCATTATCATTAATTATGTTAAGAGTGTAGGGTAATCCCTTCACTAACACCAAGCTCATTTAAATGTGACATTCTTTCCTTTCAATCATTTAAGATAAACTTTACGTTTCATCTAAAGTTAACAATTTTTCCTTTCGATTATTAAATGACAAATTTAACGTTTTCAAAGCACGGCGCGCGTGCGTAGCACGCGCGTCCATACTAGTATATATAAAAGAGAGACTCCCCTATTGAATAGAAATTTTTCAATTTTTTCCTTGGAATAGTGAATTTTTGGAAATACCCTCATTGATTTTGCCGTCTACACTGTAGGCGTATCTTTTTTCGTGTCAATTTGTTGTTCTTCCACCACTGGATGTCATCGTCTTCATAGTCATGTGATACCATCCTCGATAACATCTACACCTACACTACATGAAGCATTCACTAATCGAGGAGCGAGAGAAACTCAAGGAAAGGTCACTTATGATCTACAAACATGAGAGGAATCAATGGAGTGGAAGATTGCATGGCAGATGCAAAATCCCGGTCAACATTCAGGCCTCTCGGCCGAGATTTCATCCGAGATTTCATCCGAGATTTCGTTCTTGACGCGTGCTAGAAGATCCGGTCAAAGATCTTTTAATTTTGGCAACTATCTTTTATATTTTATTTCCTTAAAACTCTCAAACTATCTAAAGAAAATTGTTATTTTTGGATCCTATCTTTTAGGATTATTTTTAGATTATCTTAAAAAGATATTTTTCCTAGATTATCTTAAAAAGATGTATTTCCTAGATTATCTTTCAAATATATCTTTCCTAGTTTTCATAGGAGATCTCCCTTATAAATAGTGTTAGAGGGGGAGATTGTTAGGGAGATTAGATTTAATATATTTTCCATATATGATGTGAATTTGCAACTTCGTTAATGAAGTTTGTATTTTATTCATTCCTATTCAATCAAAGGAGAGTTTTGGTTGAATCGTTGTAAAGTCCTTGCTAGATTGTGATTGTATGTGTTAATCTTTTTGAAGGTTGGTGCTCCTGGTCAAAGAAGTGAGGGTTAGGTAAGCTCTTCGTTAAGGGGTTTTGACACATCATTGGTCAAGGTTCTTTACAGGAATATCTTGGTTCGTATCTCCCTATATTCATCATTTATCAATCCATATTCATCTTCTTATCTTTCCATATCATCCAATAATCCGTTTTCTGAGTTTGCTAAAATCTCGGTATGTTCTTCACGAAATCTCGCCTGAGATTTCTATTATCCATCTGAGATTTTGCTTATGTCCGAAAATTTCAATCTAGATCGGAAATGCGGCTTAACCCCGCATCAAAGTGGTATCGGAGTTAAGCGAGTGAAGTCCATATCAGTTTAAGTCAATTTTTTATTTTGAGTCTTCCTTGAGTCATATAAAAAGTTGAGTCTTTTCTTGTTCTCCATCTTTGTGAGATTATTTAAGATTAACGTGTGATGATTGTGTAAGTTTTGAAAGACAGAAACGCCCCAGCCAAACACAAACCAGTCGTTGACCTTGAAAACCTCACCCAACCCTCCGGCAAGAGCGCACAAAGTTTGTGCATTAAGTTAAGATCTTTTTTCATTTCTAACGCATGCTAGAAAATCCGGCCAAAGATCTTTTAATTTTGGCAACTATCTTTTATATTTTTTTTAAAAAAAAAAATCTTAAGGAAATTTGTTATCTTTGGATCCTATCTCTTAAGATTATTTTTAGATTATCTTGAAAAGATATCTTTTCTAGATTATATTTCCTAGTTTAATCTCCCTTATAAATAGCCTTAGATGGGGATATTGTTAGGGAGATTAGATTTGATATATTTTCTCCATATTTGTTTGTTTCTTTCATTTTTTTAATAGTGGGGTTAAAATCGGATCAATCTTATCTATATATCTATATATACTACTAAAGTAGACTACATTAATGCTGACGTGACGCCTCCACGTTTTTTTTCGGATTAAATTTTTTATTAAATCATGAATTAAGCCAAAAAAATCTTTTTTTACTAAAAAAAAAATCTGAAAAAATCTTTCTTTAACTAATCTTCTAAGAAATTATCTACTGATGACATTGGCTGAACATAAACCCTAGACTTCCTCTATACGTTTTATGTATCCTCCAACTATAAATGTAGATAATTCCATTCAGTTTTTGTCTACTGATCATATTTCTCTTTATCTTTTTCAGGGTTGTCGTCGGATATTTCAAAGCTGTTTCGTTTGAATTTCCAGGTTATTCAATAGTTTAGTTATCGTTTATTCATTCATTGATTTATTCTCCTCTCTCTTTCTGCGCTCTATCGTCCATCGAGCGGTCGAGGTATGCTTGTCTTGATCTTTGATTTCCCGGAAATTTTGTATCAATGAATGAAATTTCTTAAATGTTTTTATCTGGGATTTCGTTTCCGTGCAAAGATTACCTATTTCACTACTGCCTCCAATCCAATGAATCTTCAACATGAATTAACCATTGTTGTTTTCTCTTTACTGGATGTTCAGAATCGGAATTTAGAATTGGGAACGAAGAACCCTAAGATACTGTGAAAAAATAGCTAATCTAATAGATCATTATTAGTATTTCTTGTATCGTGAGATACTGTTTTTGCTCAAACTAGAACTTGATTAACTGGAGGGTGTACTCATATGATGCAAATTTGCAAACTTTCCTCCTGTTTAGAGATGAGAGTTCATACATACTATGTACTATAGAAAAACTTCTTTTTACAAAATCTTATTTGAGATGTAATAACCGAAAAATTTAAACTCCGTTTAAAACCGGATCAAACCGGACTCCGACCGGCCAACTTAAATTCTTATAAATAAAATAAAACGATAATTGATTTCTAGCATTTTATGTGACCTCGATTCACATAAAATGATAAATCTTGTAAACAGTAAATATTTCCGTACATTTAAAATTCCGTACGAATTTTTATAATTTGTTTCAGCCTTCGGTTAAGGAGTGTTTAGGCCTAGTTAATGTCTAGCCCAAAAGCCTTCAGCCGGCCCAAATCCTAAACTAATCTCCTAATTAACCTAACCACCTAATTAACCTAATTTTAATTAAGTCTAACCTAAGGAGCAGCAGCCAACAAGCCGTGTCTTCTCCTCCCTCTCTATCGTCGCAACTCCCGTACGCAGTCGGTTCCATTGCATCTGGTCTCTGCTTAGCCGCCACCTCCACCAGGACTGCACGCCGGGAGGTATCAAAGCGCCGCCAGCCACTGCTCGCTTGGGATCGAAGCCGCTGCTGCACGCCGGGAAGTATTGAAGTGCCGCCTACTCGCCGCCCTCCTGCCGACCGCGTTCCGGACGAACCGCAACCCCAAACCGGGGACTGGGTGTTGATTTCCCTTCGCGACTCATCCAGCCGGCAAGACGAGGTCTCGTCTCTTCATTCGGTGTACCGCTAGCCTGCAGCCATCATCGAACTTCCGCTTACGATTCCGGTAAGCCGACCCGACCACTTGTCTCTTTCTTTTAATCACCAAACCGCTGCAGTGCTAACCGGCTACTGTACCTTGTCGATTCCCGGGTGACTGGTGCTATGCAGGCTCGCCAGAGTTCGTGAGGAGCTGTTTTGATCGACTCTGGACCGGTCATAAATCGTGCAAAGACGAGGCCAAGCCTGGTGGGTGAGTACCCTCTTCAAGTGTAATGATGTATACGTATATATAAATTATATAGATGTAGGAATGGTTTTGAAAAGTGTACTTGTATAAATATCAGTGTAGTTTAGGTAGGTATATTTTAGGTGTACACGTATAAATGGAGTTAAGAATGTGAGTGTATATATATATACGAATAGATTAGAATTGGGTATATGTTTTATGTTTAGGTGTAGAGTACGTATATATACATTTAGATGGCGGAATTGGAGGATACGAGTAAATATATTTATATATGCATCAGTGCAGTACGTAGACGTACATTTATAGAGGTATAGAACGGGGTATATATATAGGTATATATAAAAATAAGTACGAGATGGATGATATGAAATTATGTAAATATAAGTGAGCTGAGGAGAAGGAAAAACATGTTGACGGTATTATGTATGTAGTAACATAATTAGTAACCAGAGAGGAGGAAGGTTATCCTTTTTAAGGTTGTCTCGAGTTTGAACTTATAACCATAAATAGCTATCCGAGAGACATAATTTTGGAAAATAAGATAAGGATGAAATTAGTGGAATTCAGGAATAAACTTCGAGAATTTACGATACCAAGGGTAAAATGGTCTTTTACCATAAGAGAGTTTTTTCCGTAATTCCTTCGCATGAGGTTGGACATCGAGATGTGATTTTGATACACATGCCTTATTTGACAGGCGTTTGAGTTACCACGAGTACGGACTGTTTGAGAACGTGTTAGAGTGTATTTTGACTCAAGTAAGTCCTTGCGACTTACTTAGCCAGTTTCTGGATGTTAGTTGAGTGATAGTGGTTGTGTGTGCTATGTGCGTGTTTTAATAATAATAACTTGCTAGGACGACCGTTGTTATTATGTTTAAGGCCCAAGTGTATGTATAACGGGCCGTGACATCACTACCCAGCTCTGACAGGAGACTGGGAGGTTCTCTATACCCAGACCAGGCAGGTACAAGGTGAGATACATCGGATCCATTCCTGATGGTTACATGGGGGCGGAGGCGAGGTTTGGGAATCCCTCGTGTCACAAAATAAGTATCATTAGCGTGAATGAGTAACTTAACTTAAGATAATAAATGGACTTGTTTGAAAGCATGATGGGTGTTTATATTTTTATGTGTGGGTGTGTGCTACTATTATTCTTCTAATATTTAGATAACTAGCTAACGGTTCCTCTTGTTGTGTTTTTAGTTTTACCGCAGGTTAGACCAGCAGCTGAGTGATCCGGAAGTAGTGGTCAGCCGGGTCTCCGTACTCCTTAGGGTGGGGGTTGGGGTTGTGTTTGTCTTTCTTTCTTTCGTTAAGACAGTTGTTCGTCTTTCCCTTGTTTAAGTACTTTAGGCTGCTAGACCGTGTTGCATTCATTACCTTTAAAATACTACTTTATGAATTTCGGTTTTTCCTTATTTGTGTCTTGTTGCAAGATCCTAGTAATATTGTTGTCAAACTGAGGTCGGTGTAACACCCCGAATTCTCAGAACTCGGGACATTACTGGTTAGGACCTCACAATGGGTCCCGACCTCAGTTTGACAACAACATTACTAGGATCTTGCAACAAGACACAAATAAATAAAACCGAAATTTATAAAAAGTATTTTTTTAAGGTAATGAATGCAACACTGTCTAGCAGCCTAAAGTTCTTAAACAAAGGAAACGAACAACTGTCTTAACCAAAAGAAAGGAAAGACAAACACAACCCCCAACCCCACTCTAAGGAGTACGGAGACCCGGCTGACCACTACTTCCGGATCACTCAGCTGCTGGTCTAACCTGCGGTAAGTCTAAAAACACAACAAGAGAAACCATTAGCTAGTTATCTAAATAGTAGAAGAATAATAATAGCACACACACACACATAAAAGAATAAACACCCATCATGCTCTCAAACAAGTCCATTTATTATCTTAAGTTAAGTTACTCATTCACGCTAATAATACTTAGTTTGTGACACGAGGGATTCACAAACCTCGCCTCCGCCCCCGTGTAACCATCAGGAATGGATCCGATGCATCTCACCTTGTACCTGCCTGGTCTGGGTATAGAGAACCTCCCAGTCTCCTGTCAGAGCTGGGCAGTGATGTCACAGCCCGTTATACATACACTTGGGCTTTAAACATAATAATAACGGTCGTCCTAGCAAGTTATTATTATTAAACACGCACATAGCACACACAACCACTATCACTCAACTAAGATCCAGAAACTGGCTAAGTAAGTCGCAAGGACTTACCTGAGTCAAAAACACTCTAACACGTCTCAAATAGTCCGTACTCGTGGTAACTCAAACGCCTGTCAAATAAGGCATGTGGATTAAAATCACATCTAGATGTCCAACCTCATATGAAGGAATTACGGAAAAATCTCTCTTACGGTAAAAGGTCCTTTTACCCTTAGTGTCAACATTCTCAAAGCTTATTCTTGAAATCTACTAATTTCTTTTAGAACTTATTTTTCCATGATTAATTTCCAACTCTACTTTTAGAGCCTAAATTCATATTCCGGCTCTACAGAAGAATTTAGAACCACAATACAAGAGTTACACAAATCCTAGATTTTCATAAAGCAATCATTTTTAAGTTCGATTCGAGTTAAGATCTAAGATTTAGATTAAAAGTTTAAGGATTCCGGGAACACTCTCTAGTTCCTCTAATATACCTATCGATCATAGGGGCAAGAGTTTCTCAAGAAGAACAACCATAATTTCCATATAACCTCTAAGGTTGAACTATAAGCCAAAATCTATACTTAGTCAAATATTTTTCCTGTTTAAAAACAGCTCAAGTGTTCCACTTTGGGACTCTATAAAACTTAATCCGACCGTTAACTTCCTCTCAAATTTTAATACATCAAACTATATATATCCACCTACAACATATCGAAAATTGAACGGTGGATGATCATTCTAAGGTATCAAAATTCGTTCCAAAAGTCAGCAGTTCAAGACATCATTCCAGAAAATTAAAAGGGCACATTAGGTCCTAGGTTCGATACTCACCCCCAACTAGATTGGATAAATTGAAACTAAACAGCCCATTAATCTGCACCAAATACAATCATCGATAGGAACCCTTGTGGGGACTTACTAACAGTGGTTGCAGGGGTCCGGGTTTATAGTGATTGGGCATAGTAGACTCGTCCTGGACCGGGGCTCGTATGCTGGTTCGACTGCACTCACCACAGTGCACCACACGTCTTGGCTAGTCACTTCCGAATAGAGGATGTTACAGTGCAACCTTGCTGCAGACGATGTAAACAGCCGACTCCTTGGCTCACCACTGTTGCCTTCCGATGGTCGAAGAAAAGGTTCACTGGCTCTCCGCTGCGCTGTCCAGCAGGTCGTCCACGATAACGTCCCTGGGTGCAAGATCGTCGACTACTGCAGTGGTGCTGCGCCAGCCATCGAGGTAGGAGATGCACTGCCTAGTTCGTGTGGTCGAACCTTTGCGCTGAAGGCTTCCAGAGTCGCTGACTTGCCACGCTGCAGGAGGGAGGAGTGTTGCTGTCCTCTAGTCGTTGAAGCCGAAGGATTCCGGTACCGAAGAAGGCTTTCCGCCGGCTGTAGACACTCGGGACTTTGGGTGGTCGTTGATGTTGGCGTCGACCGTGCAGAAGGAGGTGGGGTATTAGTTTACCGAAGCGTGAGGTCTGGTGCGGTTGAGAGGGGGTTAACGAGAGAGCGTATCATCAGCAAGGTTAGGGAAAGGATTAGGTTTAGCTTATTTACGATTAAGTTAAGTTAAGAATTAGGTTAATTTTACATTGTGGACTGGCTGAAAGTTAAGTGGGTCGGATCTCTTGGGCCAGAATTGGGCCTGCTCCCCAATTATACAAAAGCTGCAGTGAAACATACAAATTCGTACGGAAATGTTGAAATGTACGGAAATTATATAATACGGGATTAAATTCCGTATTATCTAATTTATTATTATTTTTATTTTAAGGTGCGAAATTTAATTCCGGTTATAAGATTTCATCATTTTATGTGACTTAAAGTCACATAAAATGATAACATTTAAACTCGTTTTATTTTATTTATTTATTTATTTAAGATTGTCGCATCGGAATTTGGTTAATTGCAGTTTACCGGAACATTAAAATTTTCGGTTATTACAGTCGGGACCCATTGTGAGGTCCTAACCAGTAATGTCTCGAGTTCTGAGAATTCGGGGTGTTACATGAGATGAGAGATCATCCAGTCTTCTTCTTCTCCTTTCCCTGAATTTTCAGATTTCAAAAGTTGATCATACGAATTTGGTAAGTTTTCGGATTTTTTGCCTGTGCTCTTTTTCCCGTCTTCTCCTTCTCCTTTCCCTTCCAATACGTAAGGAGACTCTGTAAGTTCTTCTGGAAAAATATTTTTAGAATATAATTAATTATTTCTTAGACTATAATTATCACAAAATCATTTTCGAAAAATATCTTTATTGCTATCAATCTGGATCTTCTTCTTTTCAAAATCAGATTTGGATTTAGTTAGTTGTTCTGCAAAAGTAGTTTTGGAAGATAATTAATAACTTCTTAACCCATAATTATCACAATAAAGTTTATTTAGAAGCTTAATTATCTATATAATCTATTAAAGTACACTAAATTAATGTTGACGTGACACCCTCACGTTTTTTCTCGGATTAAACTTTTTACTAAATCACGATTTAAGCCAATAAATCATTTTTACTAAAGCAAAATCTAAAAACAAAATCTTTTCTAACTAAATCAAATAAAATAATATCTAATTAATTAGTTTAATATTGTATTTAATTAGTTACTTAAAACAATAAAACAATATCTTTTATTAAATTTAATAAAACAATAATTAATTAGTTATTTTAATACTATATTTAATTAGTTAGTTAAAAAACGTATCCAAACAATAAAACAATGTCTAAACAATCGGGTTTTTAATTAGTTTGTTACAATCAGTTTCAAATGGAATCGAAATAATATCTAATTAGTTAGTTTTACAAAAATACTAAACGAATCCACTCAATATCTAATTATTTTAAATCTAATAAAATGAATCCAAACAATATCTAATTATTTGAAATCTAATAAAACAAATCCACACAATATCTAATTATTTTAAAATCATATCTAATTAGTTAGTTTAAAAAATTATATTCTTTTTTTTATTATCAGACCTAGATAACAAAAAAATTTATATAAACAAAGTTTTTAATTTTGTATTATTAATTCAGTTGTAACAAACTTATCTAATTAGTTTAAAAAAATTATATAATCGGTATCTTCCTTTAAAATCGATAAAATATCTACTCGGTTATTCAGTTACGCATTGGATAAGCTTCATCGGATTTTCTTTTGAATCTATATACTTTACTAAAGCAAGCTACACTAATGCTAACGTGTTGCCTCCACGTTTTTTCTCGAATTAAATCTTTTACTAAATTACTAATAAGCTAATAAATCTTTTTTTACTAAAGAAATATTTTAAAAATATTTCATACGTAACAACATGGATCGGTTGCAACTAACAAATCAAATTAGTTTTAAAATTATTTAATTAGTTTAATTATTTAAAATCAAAAAATATCTACTCGGTTGCAACTAATAATATAAATTATATTTTATTTTATTTAAAATCGTAACAATATAGATTGGTTGCAACTAACAAATCAAATTAGTTTTATAAATGTTAATTTTATAAAGATATGATAGATTGATTGTTAAATTTCTCTTGTACGTTACGATAGGGAAGCAATCAATATCTTGATTTCAGATATACTCAATGTAAACTTCTCAAGTACAATTCTCACATTATTTTCACTATAAATATGGAACACATATTCTCATAAATCAATATACTTTTTTTATTTTTCATGTAAATCTACAAATTTCTATATCTTCCAATTCCAATTCTACTTTTATTGAACATGTTTCGTCGTTTTTTTCACGCTCCAACGATTTGAAGATATTTTCCAAGTTACAATATTGCTTCGTCGTATTAATTCCGGGTAAATCTCGCACCATATAATAAGCAAAAGTTCTTATATTTATATGTTTTTTGAAATTTTGCATGTTTTGTCGTGTTTTTCATGTTCCATTTAATAAGTTTCGTCGTATTTTCCATGTTCATCATCTTTTTTTTTAAATAAAATTGATCAAATTTCGATCGATCTAAACACCATCTCATAAGCAACAAACTGGTTTTCACAATTTTGTTTCGATTCGTTTTATTTTTAAATGCTGATAATTTTTTTGATCAGATTTTGATCGGCCTAAACACCATCTAATAAGCAACATACAATTTTTAAAATTTTTGATCAAACTCTTTTTTTTTAAAATATCTATATTTTGTTTTTGTTTTCATTTTTACAAAAATATTTTTGACAAAAATTAAATTCTTTTTTTTTCTTTGTCTTCACAAAAATTTTATTGGTGATAAATTAAAAGATTTGTAAATCGTTTTTTTCATAAAAGAGATTAGTTTTTTCTTTAATTTTTTCCTCAACATAATCTTTTTTCAACAAATTTTGTTCATATTTGATTTTTTTAAAATGATTTTTTTAAAAAAATTGTTTAGATTTCAATCGGACTAAACACTATCTCATAAGCAATAGTTTTAAGTTTTTTTGATCAATTCACTTTTTCAAATATCCATTTTTTGTTTTTTTTACAAAAATTTGTCACAATGCTGAAAGATCTAAATGTAAGATTTTGTAAGTTAAAAATTATATTCTCTTTTTTTTCTTTACAAATTTTTGTTAGAGATAAATTAACAAAAATATGTAATTTAATTTTTTTCTATAAATATATAATTATTTCTCATATACAAAAGTTGATGACATTTTATTCAAAAAAATCAAATATATAAATATACCCGCACAAGGTGCGGGTATATTTAAATATTTCTAAATGTTAATATAAATTATTTTAAAAAATTAATTTTTAATTGTTAATATAAATTAAAAATTAAAAAAACGTTTACAAATAAAAATTTAACTAGATATTCTTTTTAGTTGCAACAAACCGTATAAAAAATCTATTTATTGAGAGTACAACGGAAGTTTTAGTATAGATAAGTATGTATTCATAAATATTTTTTATATTTATCTAACAAAAAATTTATACATTTTTTTAATCTTTGTAATCAAGTTTAATTTGAAGAATAATCTAAAAGTACGTATATATACTTCTAGAATTTAGTTTGAAAATATTAATTAGTATTAATCTTAGGTAATTTTAAAGATAATATGAAATTTTTATAAAAATATTATTCAGTTAAGTCAATCATACTCAATTAAGTCAAGATTTTAACAATTTAGTATTAATCTTAATGTATATAATAAATTCATTAGGTAATTTTATAGTAATTATTTTTTAATTAAAATTTTGAATTCCGAATTGTTTTGTAAAAAATGATAACCGTAAATTTTCTTGGACAATCTTATTTAATTAAGTCAAGATTTTAACTATTTATTTACTTAAAATGTATAAATGAAATTTTGTTAAAATATTTTTTAAGAGGTTCTAACAAATTTGATCACACGGTGCATGTATAAATAGATGCACATAGGATAGGGATTTGCAGAAATCTTTTGTCTCCATGGATATGATCAAACACCGTGCATATGATCAAACAAGGTATGAACCTTACAAACAAGCAACATGGAGATATGGAGCATTGTCTACAATGGATGGTGCATGACATGAGAGTTCAAAGTCCATGGAGGATGGTGCATGGCATTAGAGTTCAAAGTCCATGGAGTCTCCAAATGATAAAAAGTCAGATGTTGGAAAAGGTGATGAATCTTATGCTAAAATTTAGATTTGTGCAAATGCACATCTACTCTCGCTTCTTATTGAACCTTCTCATATATATTTCGAGTATAAGTGACAAGAATCCATAAGTTATTAGTATTCTATATGTTGATTGTCTTTTCGTCAAGTCGGCATAAAGTCTAAACGCGAAGTTGACAATAATGGAAAACCAACCAACAATTGCCTTCTTTTATCCCTCTAATATTTACTATAATTATCTCCGATTGTGATGTGTGGCTTCCATTACAGGAAATGCAAGCACCGGAAAAAATGTAGAGGTTTACTTAAATGTTGAAGTTGATGTTATGCCAAGCAATGACGATGACTTACTATAATTTTCTCTCTAGAATATGTGGTCTTCCTTGATGTTGTGCATTTGATTGTAGTTTGTTTGTGGAAGGAATTATTCGTCTTTTAGATGGTACGATAATTTGTTTATGTTGTTTGATTATTTATTTATTTTTCAATTATCCTATATTATTCACACGCCGTTTTATTATTTATTTCTATTAAGTTAATAATGTCCATGTGTTTGTTCTTCAAAAAAACGTAAAGGAAGAAAAACAATGTTATTTTTTGATCTAATAGCATTATTTCCCGTCGTGATTTCCTCCATATGATCATATATATTACATATCGTGCAGGATAAAAAAAAACACATCTATGACCAATTACGTAGAAATATACTTTTCTTTTAAAAACAATTGTGTGGAAATAGAGTCTTAAATTTAAATTATAAAAAATCAAATCAAATTGGCTAAAACTTCCGTTTATCATATTAAACATATTCTGATAATTTATCCTATACATATTAAATATATTCCCATAATCCAATTTTAACTCCTAATGTTATCTTATCCTCATATTACATAAATATACACTTTATCTTTTTAAAAAGTTGCTGATTAAAGTTCATTCAATCGTTCCTTTAATACCGTATTTTCATTACTTTTCTTTACTTCTTACTATTATATTTTTACAAATCGAACACTTTTCTTTACTTCTTACTATTTGCATGACGGTTTTTCCCTTTGCCGGTTGTCGGTCTCTCGATTTATTTTTGGTGTAAACGAACTTCTTACCTTCTTATCATAATCCAAGAGGTAAAAAATACAAGGGTACCATCCAATTTTTTTAAAATTTTAATAGTTCTATGAATACACTTATTTTTTTACTATTATTTATATTAATCATTTTCAAAAAATTAGAACAAACCAGTGCAAGACACGGGTAATACACTAGTTACTTTTATCCATCATTAATGACAGTGTTAAAAAAAATATAGGGTACAAAACAAAAACTTATAAAAAAAAGTCTAATTCACTCAATTCTTTCGTCAATATACACAACTTTAGAAAAATTATTAGCAATACCGTATAGGTCACATGTATAAACTAATACGAGCTAACATGAATCAAAACATTTACTGATATATTCTGTAACGTGATATTTTTTAAGAATATGATATGATTTATTATAAATATAAAAAAAATAAGAACTAATTAAGTTGAGAAAATGGCAATTTAACTTAAAAAATATATTAAATCATATATTAAATCTGATTTTTTAAAATAAATGGCAACTTATTAACAATTTGTATAAAGTTTGATCGGACAAGAAACCCCACCCAAGAACGGCTTGATAGTAAGATTTAGGGATTTCTCTAACCAAACCCGCCAAAATTTCTCAAATCAAAAGAATCTCCTTCTTGCTGGAGCTCCGAGGTATTGGCTTCTGAATTTCGCATACAACATTAATGTTCAGGTTTCCTCTTTGATCTTGCTTTGCTGCTTATGATGATTACAGTATTGATGTTTCAAGTCGGAAAGGATGAGTCATGTCTTCGTCACAAATCTCGAATACGACACACGCGAAGGGGATTTGGAGCACGAGTTCGGCGTATGCGGAAGAGTTGTGTATATTAATATGAAGACCGGTATTTTTTTTGTTTCAAATGCTTTTCTTGCAGGATTGACAAGCTTTTCTTGTTCTCAATTGATTTCTGCAATACTTCCATGGAATGGTTAATGAATGGCTAAAGAATAGTTAAAGAATAGTATTTGGCTCAGAGAATTTGATTTGCAGGATATGCTTTTGTTCACTTTGCTGATGAACGTGCTGCAACTCGTGCCATCGACAGACTGAATGGCACGCCATTTGGCCCTAATGGTCGCCCTCTGCGTGTGAAGTGGGCTACGGTATTTTATAACATTACCGTAGCTTTATGGTCGCTCTCTGCGTGTGAAGTGAGCTACGGTATTTTATAACATTACCGTAGCTTTATGAGGAACACTGCGTGTGAAGTGAGCTACGGTATTTTATAACATTACCGTAGCTTTATGAGGAACATTGTTAAACAAACAGGTTTGAAGTATTGCGTTTTGTGATGCGGAGTGGTAGAGATATAGATGTTTTTCAGATGGCAAACCAGATGCCTAATAGGACATTGTTTGTCATGAATTTTGATATAATACGCACTACATTAGGGGATCTTTACAGACATTTCCAACCTTATGGTAATGTCAATGTCCAGCTGCGAGGTCCCTTTGCCTTTGTGCACTTTCAGACTCAGGCAGTGTAGGAACCTGTAATACGATAGTTAAACTGTATGCAGTATAACGATAAGGTTCAGAATTTCATACCACCGCAGTGCGTATGTTGAGCAGAGTCGAGATCAAAATCTCTTTCCTTAATTCTAAAAACACCCCGTATTACGACGGTTACCGGTGTTTAAGAATCCCAATATTACGACGGTTACCGGTGTTTAAGAATCCCAGGATACAACTGCTGTTCGAATCCGTTCTTCGTAATAGAACCGGAAGCCTACGAACCAGTAGTGCGTCGCACTCTTGAGATAAGAAGTTCGCAAGCTTGAGAGAGAAGAGAGAATGATTGTTGGTGCATTTTGGAATGAATGAAGAGCTCTCTATTTATAGGAGCCGGAGGAGCTGAATTGGGCTATGGGCCTCGAAGCCCAGCCCAAAACCGGAGCCAATAGGAAGATTGCCCACTTTTGTAGGATTTGTTGGCTGATCCGTTGGACTGGATATTCGGATATCCAGCCCGTCCGCTGATCCGTTGCACAAGTGGGTCTGGCCCAAAAATAATATAGGTGGTCAGCCCAGATTATAATTGGATCCACCCCCCAACACGGCACGACACGGACGCGGCACGGCGCAACACATCACAAGCACAAGCACATGCCTTAGTGCATATTTGCCCCTTATATCCTACTCTCTTTTACCTCCATATAGTCGTTGTGGATTCACCCAATTTTTGACTATTTTCCCAAGTTATTGCCTAACATGCAACCAACTTTGGGCATCCATTTCTCATTCAAACGGAACTCAAATTTAATGTATGAATATACCACGAGCAAGAGCTCGCGGAGACAAAGACAACGCTCCCACTTTCCGGTGTTGATAATGGCCGGAGCCCACCGGAAATGTGCCCGGAAAAGTGTCCGGCGCACACATGTGTTAAAACATGTTTTATTTCCTATTTTCATTAAATTAGTTCCAACAGGCAGAAGCCGATTTGGCTCTTGACCGCACGCACATGAGGTTAGTCTTGCGCTCATCGTTAAATTTGATTCTTCTGCTATAAACATGCCCTATGCTTATAAGTTTCTACAGCACCCTACTCGACTCGGTTATCACCGTCAGATATTATCAACCGCGTGGGAATGGGAGATTTCCCAGACAGTGATCACTGAGCCCAGTGTACAGGAATCGACCGATAGTCGAGGTCGTCCAGTTCACAGGCTTCAACATGGTCGCCATCACAGTTGAGAATATATTAGCTTTGAGGTTTATATAGTCACTGGATAAAGTCTTTCAGCTGAATGTTTTGTTAGATTTGTTAACACTGATTTTACACTTGAAATTTGAGAATTAGTTCATCTTGCACTTGCACCTGCACTCATGAATAGGTTTGAAACCAAAAACATAAAAGTCTGTTTAGTTTTATTCACGAAATTCCCCTTTCAGTAATCTGTTTGTGAAAGATGTCTGATTAAGCAAAGGAAGGGTAACCATTTCATACCCAAAGATCAAAACACATTTACTCAATCAAAAGCCGATTTCATGCACTTCAGAATGCAACATGAAACCACATTCATCTGGTTATTGCCTCCTTAGAAGTTTCTGTTTCTTCCATCTCCCCGGAATCTTCAATGACCCAGCCAAGGTTAACTGCAAGATCCTCAACTGCAACCTTAATCACATCAGTCCTAACTCCAATATCAGTAGCATACCGGCTCATGTAATACATTCCAGCTGTTACAGTGGCTACACCCACAGGACTTGGCATCAGGAGCTTCAAGGGGGAGGACAGAAGCGCAGCTAGCGGCGCACCTACCACAGACGAGGCTTGCCCGCTGCTTCCAACACCTGATCTGTCAATTACAAGGAGACCCGTTTTGCAGTACAAGGCAAAGTCTTCACAGTTGTTCTGAAACACATTATAGTTGCCAAAACCATTTTGAAGGAGGTACATTGCTCGGTGGATGACATCCTCTTGTTGGTCGGACTGGGCTGTGGTACAAGTGCCGCCTCTTACTTTGGTAAGGAAGATGGATGGAGAAACCGCGTACTCAAACAAGTACAGGGAGCCTCCCCTGAGAAAGCAGTCTAGGCAGGTGAGTACGACGCCACTTCTTGGTAGCCTGAATCCACAGTCAGGATAGGTGGGGCACAATGATGATAGTTGGTTTGTAATGAGGGCGGATTCGGAATCAGCTGTGGTTGTAGCATTTAAGTCACGATTGCGGTCAGGAGTGAAATGAACAACTTTGCCCCCTCCAACGTATATGCCTGCAGTAATAGTATTGGGTAACTGAAACAGTAGGATGAATAGAATAAGACGAGTAACAAGGTAAGAGAGGAAAGTGGTGAACTCAAATTGCAGTCAAATTAGGTAGTTTTGCAGACAAACAACAAAAAACCAGCAATTTGAAGGAAATTTGAGTGCATCCAGTCCTGATGCTTATAGCTGGTCTAAGAAGATTTATGAAGCTGTATGCAATTGAGCCAGAAGGTACCAAGCTGTATGAATTGTAAGAGAAACTTGTCTTGTAGAATTTGATCTCAAACTGCCATATAAGCTAGGTATCAGATTTATCTACAAATGCACAATTTCCACCTCACTGCCCTATCAGCTAGGATAGAATCGTCAAAATACTACAAAATTTCGTCTCACAGGCGATCTCCTCTTCAATTCCATGGAAACACTACAGTTCTCACCAAGAAAACGGATGATTGAGAAACAATTATAGGCTTCTGTCCCCCAAATTAACATCCACATTGTAAGAATAACTCATCTCAGACTACCACAAGTGATAATCCTAGTCCGATAAACTCAATCAATATAGCATCAAAGCGAGAAACAAAGAATGAATTACGAAAATCAAAGGAAGCAAAGCCAGAAGGATGGAATTGAGTAGCAAAAGAGGAGAGGAATACCGTGATGAGAATAAGTAAAGACGGCTCTCCAAGTGTAGATGTGATCTCCTTGCTTAATTTCAGATCTCTCCACTCTATGGCTCAAAAGACCCATTTCCGAACCCGCAAATTCACTGCAATGTACTGCCCTCGGTCTTTCAATTTTAGGTCAATATGTAGTGAGTGGTTCTATACGGTGGGGGCGTTTGATTTTTCTGGTCAACAGCAGGCTTTGTGAAGAAATTAGTACTAACAAAATACCTATCCACAAAAGAAATGCTAAAGAAACTAGCGAAATACACCTACCACCATAGAAGATTAGGGTTTAATAAAGCATAAAGAATAAACAATACAGATGCTTCTCTGCATAATTTCAATGGTTTATGCCCGTGAAATTTTTATAGTGGGGTTGGAGGGCCAAACCAAACTTTTTGGTCTCGTATCGAGTGATCATAATTGCATAAGAAAACGCAGATTCGTTAAGTACAGTCTAAGCAACGATCGCAACGACGTCGTTCTTTGTGGGAATCCAAAGCTTGCTGCCTCCTAGAGTAGTGGATCATTATACGTCATTCTTTGCTTAATCAGACATCTTTCACCAACAGATTATTGAAAGGGGAAATTTTGTGAATAAAACTAACAGACTTTTGTGATTTTTGTTTCAAACCTATTCATTAGCGCAAGTGCAAGTGCAAGATGAACCAATTCTCAAATTTCAAGTGTAAAATCAGTGTTAACAAATCTAACAAAACATTCAGCTGAAAGACTTTATCCAGTGACTATATAAACCTCAAAGCTAATATATTCTCAGCTGCGATGGCGACAATGTTGAGGCCTGTGAAGTGGACGACCTCGACTATCTTGGTCGATTCCTGTACACTGGGCTCAGTGATCTCCGTCTGGGTAATCTCCCATACCCGCGCGGTTGATAATATCTGACAGTGATAACCGAGTCGAGTAGGGTGCTGTAGAAACATAAAAGCATAGAGCATGTTTATAGCAGAAGAATCAAATTTAACGATGAGCGCAAGACTAACCTCATGTGCGTGCCGTGAAGAGCCAAATTGGCTTCTGCCTGAGTCTGAAAGTGCACAAAGGCAAAGGAACCTCGCAGCTGGAGAGTGACATTACCATAAGTTTGGAAATGTGTGTAAAGATCTCCTATGTAGTGCGTACTGTATCAAAATTGATGACAAACAATGTCTTCTTAGGTATCTGGTTTGTCATCTTATAAACATCTATATCTCTACCACCCTGCATCACAAAACGCAATACTTCAAACCTGTTTGTTTAACAATGTACCTCATAAAGCTACGATAATTTTATAAAATACCCTAGGCCACTTCACACGCAGAGGGCGATCATTAGGGCCAAATGGCATGCCATTCAGTCTGTCGATGGCATCTGCAACACGTTCATCACAGCAAAGTGAACAAAAGCATATCTGTAAATCAAATTCTATGAGCCAAATACATATTCTTTAACTATTCTTTAGCCATTCTTTGACCATTTCATGGAAGTATTGCGGAAATCAATTAAGAACAAGAAAAGCTTGTCAATCCTGCAAGAAAAGCATATGAAACCGAAAAATATCGGTCTTCATATGAATATGCACAACTCTTCCGAATACGCCGAACTTGTCCACCAAATTCATCGTATTCGAGGTTTGTGACGAAGACATGACTCATCCTTTCCGACTTGAAACATCAATACTGTAATCATCATAAGCAGCAAGATCAGAGGAAACCTGACGAACAATATTGTATGCGAAATTCAGAAGCCAATACCTGGGAGCTTCAGCAAGAAAGGAGAAAGGTTGAACAGATTTTGGCGGGTTCAATTAGAGAAATCCCTAAATCTTACTGACAAGCCGTTCTGGGAATTAGTTGTCAGTCTGATTAATTGTTAGATATGTGGTGTTCTGGAAATGTGAAACATTTCCCGTGTTGCCAATTCGGAGTGGGCTTTCACATTGGGCCAGGGGAAAGAAGTAGCCCATGAGGAAATGGGATTAATATATCACATTGGGCCGTGAGAAAGAAGGCTAAATTTTCTAACTTATTTTTGTTTTAAAATTAAGAATCTAAAGACCATGACACATCGCCTACACTCCTTGATAACATATCACATTGGCCTGGAGTCATCTAGATCTCGGGGCGCTTGCTTAGCATCTTAAGTTACTCGAGTCGTTTGGACCTTAATCATCTACCTGGTGTCCTTTTATTCCTCGTCTGGTGGGTGGTAATGTGGTATAGTTTTTCAGGTCGGACGGACCGGCCTCAAACATGTATACAAATTGGGTAATTGTCACTCCCCTATCATTTCAATCTCATAAACTATACTTGCAACACTGTCCAAAAATAACAAAGTTGGTGACCGTTTTAGTAACAGTTTTGACCATGAAAGTTTTCCAAACAATCCCTGACGATTGATTAAGCTGGCCATATATATAATATTTACCTCTTTAAAAACATAATTTTACATAATTACTTATTCTGCTATTTTCGAAAGGAATGAAATTGTTAGTGTTAGTTGTGACTTGGATTTCCACCAGACACAAGAGTGGGAGAGATCGATCGTACACAACAAAATAATGTATCCATTATTATTCCAACAACTAGATTAACGTCTCATCATTCCAACAGCCACAATAATTTCATTATTCTCACACCTACAAAAATAATTATAACTAAATACATGTGCAATTGCATCTTACAACCAATTGGACAGCAAGAAGTTGCATTACTGGAAATTTCAAAAGCTTACCGTCTCTGCACACACTGCATTCGTCCTAGCTTCATGCTTCGAAACACTCTACTCAGATACATCAGTTTAATTCATTGCTGAACCATTCATGGAAGCTCCTCTAATCTAAAGATTACATGTTAACACCAGAATCAGATACATGCTTGTGGAGTTTCCAGTATCGTAAAGATCGAATCATGACACATTCACAAATCATTCATCTCAAATAACAAGCGAACGTCTGTTCTAATTCTCTTCATTTCCCTAGTGATATCACCCAGCAACGAACAGATCTCGACAGACCTTGGGTGTGACATATCTTCCACAATAAACGTATGACCCCGACCATCCAGCTCAATCAAACTATTTCCTGCAGCTTTAGTCATTCGTTTACCTTTCATCATCTTCCTCAGCTTTGCAACTCCATCCCATCTGTTTGCAGAAGCATATATGTTTGAGAGAATCACATAGTTGCCTGGATTCCAGTGTTCAAGGTTAAATAGCGTGTATGCAGCCTTCTCTGCCACCTTGACGTTTCCATGGTAACTGCAAGCTCCAAGAAGCGCTCCCCATATTGCAGAATCTGGCTTCATCGGCATACTTTTGATTATGTCGCAAGCTTCTTTTAAGCTTCCTGCACGACCAAGGAGATCAACGATGCAGCCATAGTGTTCCAACTTGGGAGTTATTCTGAAGTCTCTCTCTATTGATTTGAATACTTGCTTCCCTTCTGCAACCATACCACCATGTGTGCATGCCATTAAAGCCCCGACAAAGGAGACATCATCTGGCCGTAAACCTTCGCCCTAGCATATGAGATACATCATACATTCGTGTTTAATAATTTAACAGCATAATCTTGTGCTACATTCATCTAGATCACCCAATTGAAGCTCTTCCTTAACATACTTGAGAATTTGGCCAAATATAACAGCTACAAGGTATTGGTAAAAAAATATAAAAACTCAATAATCTATTAGAAGCTGTTTGGTTGCAACTCAGGAAACGGAATAGAAACGAATCTAATTCACATACATGTCATTGTTCATTTATAAAACTAGTCCTTAGGTTAATGCTTTCTCATTCTCGATGCAAAATGTGTTTCCTTTCCTCCATTTTGTTTCCATGTATCAAATTTATTCAAATTCTACTCAAATTGTTTGAAACCACAAGGAACAATTTCAAGACTTTAAACAATAAGAGTATTCATTTTCATTCTGTTTCCGGAGTTGCAAACAAACGGAGTTAGAATCATTACTAATCTGCCTAACCTTTTGGATTGATATTGATCATATTGTAAGAACAAAATCAATTTAAATCAAACAAACTGCCACCTTAAGTAACCTCTTTAAGAAACAATACAAACATATGAAAACAAGAGAAAGAGAGACAGCTTACTAGCATTTGGTGGAACAGCACAAGAGCTTCCTTACTCCGTCCATGAACAGCCAAACCCATGATCATTGAATTCCACGAGCACAAGTTCCTCCTCTTGCTGCCCATTTGAGTGAAAATCTCCTCGGCTTTATCAAGCCTTCCGCATTTTGCATACATCTCCAACAAGGCATTGCACACAAACACATTCTCCAGGTACCCGTTTCGCCTTACATATTCATCAATCTGCCGGCCTATCTCCAAAGCCCCGAGATTTGCACAAGCTGGAAGCACACTAGCAAGTGTCACCTCATTAGGCATTACTCCATCTTCCTTCTCCATCAACGAGAATATTTTCAGGGCATCCGAAAATTGACCATTCTGCGCATACCCAGCAATCATTGCAGTCCAAGAAATTACACTTCTGGAAGGCATTGACCAGAACAACTGCCTTGCAGCCTCCATGTCTCCACATCTAGTATACCCAGCAATCATGGAATTCCATGTAGGTGCGGTCTTGCATTCCACCTGCTCAAATTGCTTCCTAGCAGAATCCACTAAACCCAGTTTACCATACATATCAACAAGAGCTGTCAAGGCAAAGACATCATGATCGCAGCCAGATCTGATGAATTGGGCATGGAGGGAATGACCAAGGAAGGGGAAAGAGAGGGAAGAAGCAGCGGAAAAGAGGAAGGTGAATGAATTTGGGTTTGGGATGCATCCCTCGTCACGCATCCGTGAATAGAGGGAGAAGCATTGTATGTAAGGGCCATGATTGGAGTATGCTTGGATAAGCTTGTTGTAGAGGGAGAGAGTTCTTTGAGGAATAAAGTCGAACAGTTTGTGCGCATATGGCAAGTCCGGTATTTCCAATAGCTTAAAGATGAGCGTGTGGGTGTGATCAATGCCGTTCCTGAGAGTAAAGGAATGAGCTTGTTTCAGCTGGTTCATTACCTAGTAACACTTGTATTCCGTCATTAAAACGGCAGAGATTGCTGCTTGCAGATGTGAATTATAGATTATCCTAAGAACAATGTTTGTGAGACATCCAAGCTCTGAAGGAACCGTCAGTGCCCATTGAAGACGTATCTTAATTCTGGATTGAAGAGGAGGATGCAGTCACCGAAGTGCTCTTCGCCGGCGGCGTAAGGAAGCGGGAGAGGTGAGGAGTGCTGAAATTTTTGAATTTGGAGGGAGTCGAATGGTTAGGCCGCAGGGTGACATTCATGATGGTCTGATTTGGGCTGAAGTTGGCCACCACAGTCCACGGACCGAAATCAAAATTATGTAACGAATAATTTCCTTATTTATAGGTGGTTTAGTGAAATTACCTTAATCCAAGAGTAAATTGTATAAAATAATACTAACTATTAGATATAAATTAAAGATAATACAAACTTTAGAAATTATTATTTGATACATAAATTATATTTATATTGAAACAATTTGATTTACTAGGCTTTTTCTAGGTTGTGGTATATTTATTTAATTGAAACATTAAAAATCATAGTTACTACTATAGTTTTTCAAAAAGGGCTAGTTATCAAAATTGCCCTATTGAAACAATTTCACATTAAACTAATTTTGATAGGGGTAAAAATCTGGCCAAATATTATTATAAAAATTGTCCATATATTTTTAAGTTACACAGAATGATCCCTATATTTTATTTTCTTTCAAAAAAATCACCCATGTTATTTTTGAATGCTTAACGAATTAGGTAAAAAAATTTAGTTATCACTTTCATTGTTATATTTAAGGTAGTTTACTCACCAAACAAAATTAAGAAGTTATAAAAATAAAATTTTGGTTTATAGAACCATATTTGATGTCATTATAATTTTATAGGTAGTTTATATGGGAGAAATTCATGTTTGTAGGTAAAACTTAATAAAAGAATATATCACTTATTTGGAAATTTGTATAATTTGAAATTTTAAAATTAATATATCCTTACTATAGTAAAAGAGGGACTTCCCCCAATGAATAGGGAGTTTCCTATTTTGCCCTTTTATATGATTAATGACTATTTTGTCCTTGATTTATTAAAATAATTACATGGATTACATAAATAGTTTATGGGGAACAAGCCCTTACTTATACACGTGTTAGTCTCTCCTCTTTCCTTTTCAGCTTCTTCAAATACGTGTTAGTCTCTCCTCCCTCCTCTCTCCTTTTTCATCTTCCTCATGAAGCAATCTATTTTTCATCTTCCTCTTGAAGCAATCGATGGCCTCAGATAAAGCACTTTCAATTTGTGTTTGCAGTGTCTATGAGATGAATTAGGGTTTGTGTTGTTGGCGGAATCCGACCCATCGCTGCACCGTTTGTTTCTTCCTCTACCACAATCCGTATTCGCGAGAATATGTGTTCCTCTTGCACTACCGTCTGCGGCCTCTTCTCAGTCTCATCAACTTCGTCGTTCCTGAGTGAACATCAAATTCATAAGGTCTCCTTCTTCTTGTGTCATCGTCGCCGGCCTCTTTCCCCCTCTTCTTCTTATCGACTGCGTCATTTTTGGCTCTTCTCCCCCTATTCTCCTCATCAAAGTACCGAGATGGCTATGGCTGTTTGTTTGGTTTCTATTTAAATTGGTTTGATTCTGATTCTATCTTAATAGTTTCCAATTGCATGTCTTGCCTTTCACCCAATTTCGGTTCGATGTCGAATAGGTCAGTTTTCTCCCTCTCTTTTCTTCTTTCGTGATTCCAATTGCTTGTTTCTTATATTTAGGTATTTAAATTGGTTTTCTTCTCTCAATTGCTCTTATGTTGTTGATTATTTATCTTTGTTGCTTGGCTATCTTTGTATTATATTTAGGTAACATTTGCTTGATTATGCTATCATTCGGTCACATTAGGGTTCTTTGCAAATTCGACTTTGCATAGGCAATACCTAATCTCTTTCGTCATCAATTATATATTTTTGACATTCATTGATTGTTTGATTGATTTAATATTTGTCCTTCAATTCTATGCATAAACAGCTGCTTACGGTATACTTCAATTTAGCTTAGCGGTTAGGGTTCGTCTATTTGTGGTTACTTCTCGCGATCTTCTTTGTAAACTCAATTGGAAACAGCCGGTGAAGCTGCTCAAGATTTGTGGCGGAGTAACCAGCTTCTTCTCCAGCTCCGCAAATCGCCAACCCTGGTTGTCTGGGTTCAGCACAACATCGTCGCATTATCGCAGACATCAATGGAGTGGTGACTATGATTCTGCTGGAAATAACTGGTAGCTTCTGCTTGATCAGAATCACTACCGTCGTTTTCATTTTAAATTGATGAATAATTCCGTTTGTTCCTTATTCCTCAATCTTTCTGATTTGGTCTCGAGTGAATGCTAGGATCATATTGTTTTAGAATCTAATTTGTTATCTCTATTTCCGTTAAATGTTGATTTGGCTTGTTGTTCACCTGTAGATATAAGGCTTTTGATGAGGTAGATGTATAGATGTTGCTTGGAATCAGGTGCATGTTGATGAGATAATACAGTCGCCTGAACATCGGGAAAGGTTGCATTTGGAGGTCTATTTGCTCAAATCGCTGAATCATGAAAACATTATCAAGTGCTGCTACTCTTGGTTTGATAAAGTTAGCCAGACAATCAACATGATTACGGTGTTCTTCACATCGGGAAGTCTGAGGTCATGAGTATACTCTAATGTTTATGATTTCGGCAATTTCTTCAACTTGTGCTTATAGTTTGGTGTACTTATTGTGTTTTGTGCTCAGGTATTGCAGAAAGCATAGGAATGTTCATTTGAAGGCTATAAAAATATGGGCAATGCGTGTAATCAGAGGCTCAATGCATCTGCACAGTCACAACCCACCTATTATTCACTAAGACTTGAAATGTGACAATATTTTTATCAATGGGAATGTTGGACAAATTAAAATTGGAGACCTTGGTCTTGCAGCTGTTATGGAAAAAGCTACCACCCACAATCTCTCCTCAAATCTCGCATCTATAATCTTACATTATTCAAATCTCACATATGGTTCCAATTGTAGTTTCTGATCAAGATTTTGAGGAAGCATTTGCTTTGAAGCAGCTTGAAGTCTGCAAATTGGTTTCATTGACCCGAGATTTGGGCGAAATAATGGCCATATCTGCTGCAAATTTTGTGTATTCCATTGCAACCTCTGTTAATCTCTTCCGATTCTCTTAATTCAACATGTGAATGTGTTTCAATCCTTTTCTTTAAACCCTAATTTTGAGATTTGTTGTTTATGTTATTGTAGTTTGCCTACAACATTAAATTGGATCTTTGGTTCATCTGGGTTTCTCTCAAATAGTATCTCTTTCCCTGGTTCGAAATCTTCCCTATTTTCGATCTGTTTTCCTGTCTCCTTAGTCTCCGATTACTGTTGTATGGGTGATTTTGTTCTACGGTTGCTATAATTAGGCGAGGAAAGTGAGAAACTCCAAAGTCTTTGGTATATGCTTGTTCACTCTTGACGTCACCTTGTCACTTATATGTGATTTCATCTTCTGTGTGATCCAAATTCATCCCGATTTCAATCCAGTTTCACGGTATGTCGATCACCACTTTCTATCCTCTCTAATTTAGGTTTGCAATTCTGAATTATCATGCTGTACTTTGATACCTGTTTTGATTATTGCCCAAATTAGAGTTGTTTTAATATTTTTTAGATATTTTTACGGCATTAGATAATTATGTATCGTTCAATTAAGTATTACGTGTGATCCTTGATTGTTAATGGTATCAAAGTTCTGTACTTTATGTTAATTGCAGTATGATCTTGATGTAAAAAAGAACTTGCTGCTAAGTTTTGATGCAAATGAGAGGAATTATTAGCATTGAGGGTTGATAAAAAAAAGACAGGAGGATCCTCCCTTTCATCAATGTAACTAATCGATGGATTCTTCTTCTTTCCCGTCTGTTACTGTCAACAACATTAACCCAAAGATAACTTTTTTCATCCAATAGGTGCCTTTAACTATTACTTTATGTGTTTTTTGATTGTATGGTTCATTTCTACCATCTGGGTACTGACCAAAATGACATTTTTTTGCTTGATTAGATTTTATAATTTTGCAATTTAGGGTTGCATGAGAAGATGGAACCAATTTGCAGACTTCAACTTCTAGGGGTAAGCTTTTCAACCTTCTCTCTGATTTCTTTTGTCCTTTTAGTCTCCCGAGCTTTGGATTTGTGACAATTTATTTTTCTAGGATTTCAGTTCGATTATAGGTTCTCTCTTACGAGTGTTAGATGTTTGGACTCTTCAACCGATTCATACTCTTTGGTCTCGCACCCTCAAATTGAATCAGGTATTTACAGTTTTGATTTAGACTTTTGTGACAGCTTGGCTTCATATGCTAATTAACCGTATTTCAGCAGATTGTTTGGATTTCCGCCTTCTTCGTTTTCTTCGAAGGAATCGCAGTACGTGGCCGAATGTACGTTTGTGCACTTTTAGGTAGAATAAGCCCTTACTTTGGCTATCACAAATGAAGTCTAAATCAAAACTGTAAATAATTAGTTCATCTAGAAGTGTACTTTTAGTAAAATAAGCCCTTACTTTGGCTATCAATTTTATTTCAGAGATTTCAATTGAATGGGTCATGCTACTTCTCTTGTTTCACAGTTATTTGTTTGAAGAGCATTCAAGACAACTGCTAGACGGGATTGTTATTAGCTTCTTCGTTATTAGTTGCGTAGTATGTTAGTAGGTACATTCATGTTTCTTACGAAAATGTAATATCATTGTACTTTTTATATAAGATTTGTCCATCTACATACTGTAATTACATTTTTCGCGGTTAGTTTTGACAATATAGTTTCCATTTGAATATATCACCTACACAAAATTCGATTGCAAACAGCGGCGCGCGTGCGTAGCACGCGCGTCCACCCTAGTTTAAAGTAAATGGGGGAGATCCACATTTCATGTTTAAATTTAAAAACTCAAAAATCAATCTTATTTTATACCAAAATATCGTGGAAAGTCACAAAGTATGGGCCTTTTAACCAAACTAGTTTAGTGTCCATGCTTTGCACGGGTATTTGAAAATATATTTTTTGTTATTTTCTTTTTGTATGAGTAATTATTTGTAGATGTATTTTTCTTATTATATTTTGTTGAATTGATTACGAATGTTTATGTAATAAAGTATAAGCTTATAGGAGAAATAATAAGAGAAAATTGGTGGAATAGGGCATGTTTTGTATAGCCTAGACTAACTAGGCCCCTCTATTTTTGGCCTAAAATTTTAAATCTAAAATAAATTAATTAAAGGACATAATGGGATAAATGTAAAATTATAACCCTATAAAATATCCTCCTAATTATCAGATTGGTTTCTCGAACGTCATCTATAGCGCCGGATTGCAGCCCCCTTCCTCTAGCCACCGCCCCACCGGATTGAAGTCATCTATAACGGCGGATTACAACCCCTTTCCTCTGGCCACCGCCCCGGCTTTGATGTTTCCCATATCGCAAGTTTGGCGAAGGATGTCCTCCGGCTCGTCGCACAAGCGCCGCCCAGCCCCACCTCCAACGAAGTGTCGACCCGTCTAAGATGATGTCGGCGCCGCCCGCATCAGACCTGCCTAGTCCCCGTATTCACCGATCTGGACAAACTAAGCATCTTTGTTGACTCCAAGATCTGATATGGTAATTCTTCATGGCTTCAGGGTCACACTATTTTCCCTTGTTGAACAACTACTATACTATTATATATATTTACCTTTCTCACAATTGAGAGTTGATAAACGGGGAAGGTAATTGATAGAGTCACACAACTTATACACTTCTTTGTGTTGTAATTGAGTATCAACAGGGAGAGTTGATGAGCGGACTTCATCGTTGTTGGTGCCGCCCAGGTGAAGACCATCGCATCAGTTGGCGGAGCCGCCCTATCGGAGGTAGTCGTAAGTCAAAACCGCCCCAACAAGTTGTTGGTGCACCTCCGATCTCGCTGTTTGGAACTATACGAGCGCCGACTTCGATCTGCACATAATTCTGCAACCTGCGATTAGGTTTTTGTGTAATTTGTGTAATTTACAAAAAAGAACCCTAGCTTTTGTATTACAATATTGTCCCAAAATTTTTAAACTTGCAAACTTGCCCCTAATTGGAAAATTTTTAAAAATGACGGACTTTGTGTAAATGAGAATGACGGACTTTGTAATTGAGAAATGACGGGCTTGTGTAGTTGAGATATGACGGACTTGTGTAATTGAGATATGACGGTAGGGGTGTTCATAATTTTCCGATCCGTTAGATCCGATCCGAGAATCCGATGATACGATCCATAAATATCCGAGTCCGATAATTAGTTGTCCGTATCCGATACGATCCGAGAAAAATTACCGGATCACCGGATCGGATACGGAATGAACTATTTTTTCATTCGGATATCCGGGGTATACTTATGAGTATATAATTTATAAATTATCTAGAATTTCAACAAATTCAAGTAGTTGAGTTGGTACTCATGTCATTACTGTGGTGTGAGGTCTCAGGTTCAATCCTTGGATGTCCATTTTTTAAATTAAAAAAAGTGTGGGCTAGGAAGACTTTGTATAATATTTGGATGGGCTGGCCCAAACGCAAGGTTAATTTGCCTTTGATCCACATTACTCGGATATCCGTGCCGGATATCCGTTCCGATTCGAAGTTCTCGGATCGGATATCCGGCGAACTTCGGATCGGATTCGGAATATATATATGAGAAATTTCGATCACGGATATCCGATCCGATAAGCCGGATCGGATCGGATATCCGGTAATGAACACCCCTATATGACGTACTTGTGTAATTGAATTTATGTATTAACATTATGTAATTGAGAAATAACGGACTTTGTAATTGAGAAACACAGGACTTGTGTAGTGTATGAACAAGAGAATACACGAAGTTCAATTAGCTCAGCTGATATAAGGGTGGGAAGGAGTGTTCACTATATATGCATTATAAAAATCATATTATTAATAAATTTTAAAAAATAAACGATATCTATGCAATGTAAAAATATATTCAAAATAACTAATTAAAAAAACAAATAAAATTGTGAAGATATAATATAATACAAATCCAGAAGATAACATTTGTCGTGAAACCTCGAGCAGATGCGTGACAGTCCAATTATGGAAAAGAAAAAGAAGATAAACTTGATATAAGTGTAAACTGAAAAGGTTAGGTTCGCTTTTGATATTATTGATAGAAAACGAAATAAGTGTAAACTGAAAAGATAACATTAATCTTCAAACTTTCTATGCATATTTATACAATTTATCAAAGTATCATTTTTCCTCGATAATTGATATGGGATAGCAAAGTCCATATTTTACAAAATAATTATGGTTTAGTATAATAGATTAATTGACTTAATTTGTGAATTAATAAAAGATTTAATCCGAGAAAAACACAAGAGGGCGCCACGTCGGCATCAATACCATCTACTTCAGTAAAGTATATAGATATAAATAGTTTATATACATGCCCTATAGTGATATTTGTAAATATAAAATTTTTAAGAATTATAGTATATTCATTATATTGATAAAAGATAAATTACGAATTTAATAGGTTAACGACTCACGTAACAATAGGTATCAATGATCTACATACAAATATTAATCCAATATGAATAAATATTATACTTTATTCTCATCAAAAGGCCTAGAGATGTATGGTTTGTTTAATCTATAAACTTTTTATGTTTATTTATACAAGTTCTCAAAGTGTCATACTTCTTGATAATTGATGTGAGATAGCAAAATACATATTTATAAAATAATTATGGTTTAATAAAAAAGATTTATTAGTTTAATTTGTGATTTCGTAAAAGATTTAATCTTAGAAAAAAAAAAGTTGGGGCACCACGTCAACATTATGTCGCTTACTTTAGTAAAGTATATACGTATATAAATATATAGATATAAATAATTTATATATGTGCCCTACACGGATATTTGTTAATAAAAGTTTAAAATTTATTGTATATTCATTATATTGATAAAATATCAATTACAAATTTAATAGTTCAACGATCCATTGTGATCCACAAATCACTAAGGGCACAATGACCCATACACAAATATTAATCCAATAAGAATAAATATTATACTTGATTTTCACCAAAAAACTCCAAAAATTTATGATTTGTATAATCTTTAAAACTTCGATGATTTGTATAATCTTTAAAACTTCGATGTCTATTTATACAAGTTTTCAAAGCCTCATTCTTGCTTGATAATCGATGTGAGATATTGTCCACATTGATTACTTCATAGGGATTACCGACCTAGATAATTGTAGAGTAACGATCTCACATAACATATATTAATTCGATATTAATAATAATTATACTTGAACTTAACCAACCGGCCAAGAAATGTAATAATTATATTTGAATTTGATCAAAAGGCCAAGAAATGTATTATTTGTATGCTTTGTGTGATAACAAAATTCCTCAAAAAATTTAACGTAAATAGATTAGACTGATAGTCCTTTTAAAAAAGAAAAAATCGTTCTAAAAAAATAAAACTTTAGGCGCACAATTATTTAATATATATTTTGGGGAAAAACATTAAGATTAACAATCCCATATAATATATATTACTCCGATATGAATAATAATTGTAGTTGAACTTAACCAAAAGGTCAAAGAATGTATTATTTGTATACTCTTTAGACTCCCTGTTTATACAAGTTTTAAAACCATCAACCTTAATAACTAATCGATGTGGAATAACAAAATCCCTCAAAAAAGTTAAGGTAAATAGATCAGACCGATAACAAAAGATTATCTGACTTAAAAATAGTTTGAAAATAAAGATTTATTGCCAAAAAAATAAATTGTTTGGACCAAAAAAAATTAGGTGAAAATTTTCAATAGGAATTGTTAGTTTAATAAATAAAGATTATCTCGCTTATAAAATTAGTTTACAAAATAAAGATTTATTGACCAAAAAATTGTAAGAGATCCATTTCAATACTACTTCCACAACGCACCACGTCTTTCGTATGTAATAGATTATACTTGAATTGAACTTAACCAAAAGGTCAAGAAATGTATAATTTCACCTCGTATCAAAATTAGTTTAACGTGAAATAGTTTGTATACCAACTAGTAATTTTTAAAGTTTATTTTTTTTTTTCATATCTGATGCTATTAATCTTGATTTTTCTAAAAAAAAATATACAATATAGGTAGGCATGAAGTGATGATTGTGTAAAGTTGTAGTTTGAGAGGTGGATTAGTAGAAAAGTGTATAAATGAAAGTAGGTGAAGAAGGTTGGCTGTATTTGAAGACATTAAAATGAGGGTTGTTGGAGATTAATGATTATATAAGTGAAGTAATGAGTGTGTTCAGTGGGGTTTGGGTTTGGTACATAAATGATCTCATGTCTAATTAAAGTCTTGTCAGTTTAATTACACGAATCACTCTTTACAACCCAACAAGTAGCTTCTCCTTTTTATTTTTTTATTATATTTTGTACTTCTCTTATTAATATGCATTATGATTTATGAATGATGATATTTATTTATACTCGAATATGCCTGATTAAAGGATGCGAACGATAAGAACCAAAAGATTGAGACCCACCTTCTTATTAGCAACGAAAGAGGTGTTGAACCAATATACAGTTGGTCTATTGGGATGTGGTGGTAGACTCCTTAAGTGTTATCTACTTATGGCATGTATAAAAAAACTGATATTGGAAAGGTATTCCCCATCAATGGGCCACGATTTCTATCCGTCTCGAATGTAGAGCGGCGAAGCCAAGAACCGGGTGCTACTTACAAACCTTTTAAAAAAATTAAAAATAAGAGTTGTTGATATTATTAGAAAGGGCATGTGACATATATGAGAATGGAAGGGTTTTAACTATATAAATAAAATGTAGTTATATATCCATAAACTAACTCAAAAGTTATACATTTCTGTTGCCATTGAAGGCACTAAATTAAACTCACTTTGGAGTTGCTCTTTTTTTGTTTGTTACATGCTCCTCTAGTCAAGCATTTCATTTTAAATTGCAAATGTTTAGTAGTAGTAAAAAGTAGAGCATGTGGGAGATAATAAAGCGTGCGCATCAGGAAATAAATAGGAAAGCAGAGTAGTAGTCATATTATAAATCGCCGCCGAAGCTGCCTCCAAAACCTCACCCTATTTTATTCACAACCTCCGATACATCATTATTATAAGACCATCATTCACAACACTACTATTTTAACTTCAAACGATATCAATTTTTTGAGTAATATTAATGGATTATTTTGGTCTCAATCTTCCTTAAATTTGCTTCTTTTTTTTTTAATTAACCATTCATTATTTCAATAAATATCTTAGTTAACAACATGCCACCCATTCCATTTCCGTCAAAAATAAATTAAAGGGTCTGTTGTTGGAGATAATAAGGTCCCACATCGAGAAAAATAGCGTCTCTCTCCGAACCTAGTATATAAGGTCGGCGGACTAATTGGTTTTAAAATGGAACCTCGTCGGGTTTATGTGTTGGACTTGGATCTAATGCGCATGTGTGCTCGTATGTACACGACCCCCACTCTACCGGTTCGTCTATCGCATATTCTACATTGAGAAAGCCTACATGCCTGATCGATTCCTTCCACATTACGGATGTATTCAAACGTGCCACAACCCATGATATATCACAACCTCAATTTTGCCCAACGAGTTGATGCACCCACATGCTACAATATCACAACGTTCATGCATGATTGGTGGAAATGAACTCACACTTGTATAATAGTAGGTTATCATTTGATGGGTTAACCCTTGCATTGTTTCCATGGTTTGTTGATAAGGAGTACATGTAATGGTTCACTACCCATGATCATTTGTACATTTTGGTAACATTCATTGCACGGGTTCTTTCAATAGACCACCCTCATCTCATGCTTGTTCGGTGCGTCATTTATAGAATTCAAATTTCAATCTCAATTTTTAGATCCTAATACCACGAACAGTTTTACATACTAGTTTGACAATGCTCGGGGCCGACATTGCACTGTTAAGGAACTATGTGTCATGGTTGATGAGGTACTTAGGCATTAGTCTCCAATCGCTTATACACAGTTTTACATACTACTTAGGCATTCGACTACTGCCCAACCAGCTACCGTGCCCACCCGGCCCCAGACCCGGAGTCGATCCGGTATTGTGAAACCGAAACCTATATTCGATCTCACCGTATCCACCACCCCCTCTTCTCGTCTTATCTCGCCCATACCCAAATCTCACAACCTCGCTCTCCAGGACCCGTGTTGGAACCATGCCATGCTTGACGAATATCGAGCCCTTATGCGAAATAAGACATGGATTCTGGTTCCTCGTCCTAACGATGCTAATATTGTGAGATGTATGTGGATTTTTAAGCACAAATACAGGTCTGATGGTTCCCTGGAGCGATACAAAGCTCGGTTAGTAGCTAACGGGTGTTCTCAGCAGGTTGGAGTTGACTGTGATGAGACTTTCAGTCCTGTTGTTAAGCCAGCAACCATCCGTATGGTTCTCAGCATTGCAGTATCCCGCTCTTGGTCCATTCATCAGTTGGATGTTCATAATGCTTTCCTTCACGGTCATCTGAACGAAACGGTGTATATGTTTCAACCACCAGGATTCCACGACAACTCCAAACCCAATCATGTATGCCTATTACAGAAGTCTCTCTATGGTCTGAAACAAGCTCCCCGGGCATGGTTTCAACGCTTTGCAGGCTTTCTACATCGCATTGGATTCATCAGCAGTAAGAGTGACTCCTCCCTTTTTATTTATAATCAAGGACCTGACACTGCATATCTGCTTCTGTATGTCGATGACATTGTCCTTACGGCATCTTCTGACGCCCTGCGCCAACATCTGATCAAGCTTTTAAGTAAGGAATTTGCTCTGAAAGATTTAGGCCCCTTGTCCTATTTCTTGGGCATTTCTGTTCGTCGGACATCCACTGGCTTATTCCTCTCCCAGGATAAATATGCTCGCGAAATTGTTGACAAAGCAAAGATGTCTAACTGTAAACCAGCTGCCACCCCAGCTGAGACGTCAGTCAAGTTAAGTGCATCTTCCAGCCCTGCTATGAGTGATCCGACTCTTTATCGCAGTCTTGCTGGGGCATTGTAGTACCTCACCTTCACTCGGCCTGACATTAGCTTTGCAGTACAGCAGGTGTGCCTATTTATGCACGACCCCAGGGAAGCCCATTTTGCAGCTCTCAAGCGCATTATTCGCTACATTTCTGGGACATCTTCGTTAGGTATCACCATCTCTTCTTCTCCGAAATCTGATCTTATTGCCTACACAGATGCTGATTGGGCAGGTTGTCCTGACACACGCCGCTCGACCTCAGGTTACTGTGTCTTCTTCAATGACACTTTAATCTCATGGTCTGCCAAACGACAATCAGTTGTCTCTAGATCCAGTGCAGAGGCAGAATATAGAGGAGTCGCCAATGTTGTTTCCGAATGTTCTTGGTTGCGTAACCTTCTGCTCGAGCTACAGTGCCCACTTGCCAAGGCCTCCATTGTCTACACAGACAACATTTCTGCTACTTATCTAGCCAGCAACCCAGTTCAACACCAACGGACTAAGCACATTGAGATAGACATTCATTTCGTCCGAGACAAGGTTGCCCGTGGTCACGTTAGAGTTCTTCACGTACCTTCGGCTTTTCAATATGCAGACATTTTTACAAAAGGACTACCTTTACAGTTGTTTCTAGATTTTAGATCCAGTCTTACTGTAATGCCTCCTCCAGTTTCGACTGCGGGGGTATGATAGAATATGTAAATAATGTAAATAGAGGGATGCCTACTGTAATTATGTAAAGTCAGTTTATTATAAATATAAACCGTCTGATGACGGAAACCCTAAGGGGAATATTATTCACATTCTCACACATCCATATGTCCTTTATTATAGTTGTTAGATTCATGCATTCATGTCTCTTTTCTTGTGTTTTTGCATCCATATATTGTAGAAAATATTCATAGTGCGTGTTATTGTGTCTACTTTGGATTCTTTCGTGTTTCAAACATTCGAGATCATTTATGAAACATAATCGTAGTAAAATACCAAAGCACGAGGATTCACTCTTCCTCAGAGTCGGAAACTGCATGGAAACATCAAGATCGACTAAAGGTTGAAGAGCCATGTGGAAACCACTGGAGTTGGATGTTGATATATGACGATCTCTGAGAGATTCCAGATGTACGTAGACCATCTTACCTATAGATTTTGACGTGTGTGTGAATTGTAAATAGTATAATTTCGGAAGAGCTTCGAAAGTAGTACCGGTGGGTCTTGTAGTTCCAATTAGAGCATCGGAAAAATCGATTTTATTGAAATGTCGAAAATGTTGTCAAAAGTTGCGTCAAATGCTGACACGGCCATGGAACGGTGACAACACAACAATTTGGCCGTTTCATGACCGTGACATGCCGTGTCAGCCTCGCGAGTTTGCTAAAATACGATCTTCTCAAATATTATCTTATTGGGCCAAATTTATATCTTCTTGGATCCGATTTTTACCCTATTAAAACACATGTATCAACCCTAGTTTAGAATCTTTGACCCTGTGATCTTTTCAATTACCACAATCGTCTTTTTTTTTTCAAGTTTTGCCTTGTTGTACTTGAACCAAACATTAGAAGTTTAATGCAAGTTTCATTCTTTGTCTATTGTTTTGTTTTTCTTTCTATGTGTGGCTAAGTTTCTTACGATTTAAGGAATGATCAAACCTATGATAACTAATTTAGGATTATTTATATGAATTGTTGAATGGAGATCTACATGAATTTGCTTATTCTAATTGTGCTTCATTCTTATCACTTTATTTGCCTTCGAAAAAAGTGACGTTTATTTTGGAAATCAAAAGTTACTTTTTTACGAGAGCATGTTGATTTTATTGGACCGATTTAAGAAGAATTTAGTTTAAGGAATGTATCATGCCTTTTACTTCGAGGATTTCTAACAATCATGGAATTACCGGTCTTTGTATCTTTTTCTAGCTTTTTTGCGAGAGCGTGACTTTTCTCGGTCTTTTCTAGTTTTCTATTTGCTTAATGGTTTTTTTGTGCTTGTTGCATCTACAAGAGTGTCTTCAAGATGAGTTAAACACGGTCTTTGTTTATTTGTGACAAAGACTATCTTTGATAGTTACATGCTTATTCATTGATCAACGCTAAATTATATTCATATACATAGTTATATATTGATTTATTATAGTGGTGATACTTACTTTCTTAGATCATTTTCCTCCTTATTTATATATTATTTTTTTTGTTTTCCTTCGTTCTTTTGACAATTTACAAAACACCTTCAAAAACAAATATCTCTTCCCTTACTCTTTCTCTTCCCCTCTACTTAGCACAATTGTTCATTAGTAATATCTGATTCAGACGCAGTCCCTATGATATCGACACTCGATATACTACAATTGATCCCGTCATACTTTTGGGTAGGTTTTAGGACCATCGTTGATTGTCCATTGTTTTGTTGGATATGTGTATGAGACATTATCACTTTTGCTTTATTTTGATTTCGATTTGAATTATTTCTGTTGTAATTTTCTTAGGTTTTGAAGACAATTTTTTTTATTGTATTTAATTTGGATTTGAGATAGTGTATTTTTCCATATTCGTGTGTTCGGTTCAACATACACTTAAAACTCAAATACTCGAATACTAAATCAACATAGTTTAATAACATTGATATCACAAGTCAAAATTGATTTCTTTAGGAACTTAAAAATGACTAGGTGATATGTATCGTTAGTGTTCTGTTAGAAGGGCCCTCTAGTCGATGACAATCATTGGACACCTTCATTGTTGTAACGAAAGATTATTTTCACTTTTAACACTAGAAATGTGATAGTGTGCTCATGCGAGTGTCGTAGGTGGTAATGGGAGTCCTATTTCAGCCAAACTTATATGTAAACAAATGACGTAGCCGATTACATGGATTCAACTTCTCTAGTTTACCCCATCTAAACCCTCGTCCATGTCCTTGGCGGTAACCGTTTCCTGAAACCGCTGAGTTAGGACATAGTCGACTACATGGAATCAATTCCTCTAGTTCACCATCTTCTACTTCCTCGTCCACGTGCAACCCTCGTTAAAGTCTAGAACCACGTGTGCGACCATATTGAGGAGTCGGCCTTTGATATGTGCTTGTAACTCCTTTATAAACTCAAAGTACTTTCTTGTGTCAAAACTTTCTCGCTCCTTCATTGGAAAGGGCATAAGATCAAGTGAGGTTAAAGGGTTCATGTCTTAAACACATTCAAAAGGAGTGAGCTATGTAGAAGAATGAATAGTATGATTATAATAAAATTCTACATGAGGTAGGGCATCTTCTAAGCTTTAAGATTCTTTTTTTATGATAGCTCAAAGAATGGTAGTAAGAGTCTTGTTTATAACCTTAACTTGACCATCTGTTTGGGGTGACTAGAGATAGAGAAAAAAAACTAGTTCCCGGTTTACCTCAAAGAGTCCTCCAAAAAGAACTAAGGAATTTGACATCCCAATCACTCACTATGGTTTTAGCAACTCCGTGTAATCTCACTACTTCTCTAAATAATAGATTAACAATGTTAGTTGCTTCATCGGTTTTGTTACACACAATGAAATGGGCCATCTTAAAGAATCTAGCTACGACAACATAAATGGAGTCTCTTCCTCAATTAATGACAAGTAGGCCGGCAATGAAGTTTAATGTATCTCTAAGTGATCCTAGAAACAATGATGAAATGTAGTGTAGGGACCCGCAAGTGTACGACCACTATCAATGTAGTCCCTAATTCATCACATCAAGGTCGAATTTCATAAGGAATTGAGCATTGTTCATCAATTGTTCAAGTAAAGCAATGTAGCAAGTAACATGTTGATCATAGATCATAATAAATGTAAGTGGTGATCAAGTAACAAGTATCCAAAGTAAAGGAAAGTAAAACAAGGGTAAATATAATAAAGGAAAGTACTAATTAGGGAGTTAATCAACCCAAACCAATGCTAACATGCTAAGTAAAGAGCATGATTGTAACATCCTGTTTATTGGGTGCGATTTCGATATTATTTTTTCGGTTTCGTACATTTTAGGAGGGGTTTAGGTTTGAGTCGGGTTGTGTATTGTTCTTCGTTTATTGTTTTTTACGCCGCGTGTAAGGCGTTTGGTCTTTGGAGTTGTTTTTGGCTGAAGTCCGGTGTTTGTATTCTTTCGGGTTTCCTTTCATTGCATAAAAATGTATTTCGGTTTTGGCCTTTATCTATATCTTGTTGCAAGATCCGGTGAAATTGTTGTCAAGCTAAGGGTCGGGACCCATTGTGAGGTCTCAGCCCATAGCATCCCGAGTCCCGCGGATTCGGGGTGCTACAATATGGTATCAGAGCCCTAGGTTGACAACAATGGAACTCGCAATCTTCTAAAGGCCGAATGAAGAATAAACAAAACCCACACGGGTTCTGACTTTTGGTTTTCAAAATCACATGAATGAGTCGGGGTAGAATGTACGGACCACCACTCCTTCAGCGGATCTCGACAACTTAGTTTATTGGATTTTGATATGTATATATATATATATATATATATATATATATATATATATATATATATATATATATATATATATATATATATATATATATGTAAATATGGATATGAGGTTTGTAGTTATGCATGATGGAATTGATGTGTATCTTTATGATTGTAAATTGCATGATCAACTAGATATATGTGTATAGTTATATATGTGGACGGTTATATGTTATGAGACCTTATATTATGGATGAAATGTTGGATGTGTTATATTGATAGTGATATGGACTTAGGACTTATAAAGTTATGTATACGTATTCTTATTATATATAGTAGTAGCATATGGAGTTATGAGACCTAATAGAAAAGGTGATAGTAAAATATCATCACCTTTAAGGTGACGTTGTTGGCCTGGGATAACATTCATACGATGAGGAATATGCTCAAGTATCGAGTTGAGCTTTTCGTGGTAACGAATACCATGGTATTTCTCGGATTCTTTTAAAAGGATGTCGAAGTGGGGGAGTAGAGATGACGTAAACAAAGGACAACCAAGTAAAAGAACACCACGAAACAACTTAAGAGGAATCAAGATGGAAGCAATACAAGTAAACGGGAGCAACATTAAAGTTTAGAAGTGGTTCTAAAGAAGCCATGATCGAGTGACGACGAGAACAATGGAAATAACGAACTTAAGGAGACGCGTGGACAACTAAAGATGCAAATCGAGGAGGAGATGGGGGCATTCTAGCAAGGTTAAAGGCGGTGTTCCATTAAGATGAGAAGCTTTCCTTAGATGCTCCTAAGCATTGGAGTCAAGATGAGAAGAGTGATCGAACCAGTGGCGAAAGACTTAAGATACAGTAAGTTAAACTTACGAAGTACCAATAAGTGAAGTGCCACATTACAAGAGTTGTGAGAAGAATGACATGATGGGGAATCATGTGGAGTTGACTGTTCTTCGTTATAATGATAAGGCTAAGAAAGGCCAAGAAGAAGGGGGAGAGAGTAGACGTGATTTCGAGAAGATAAGTGACGCAACAAGGAGTTTTTAGTTATAAAAAGACGTAAGACAACAACCAAGAGGAACACGAACGGTTGCTGAGTAACGTTAGAGATTTGAGAAGACACACTTACATGATAGCATGAGGCGTGGCTAAGCTTATGAAGGTGAGTTATACGGCGTGCGAGGTCAAGAAGAGTATGGTTGCCTTATGGAAGAGGAAGAAAGCATGGAATGGGGAAAGAACTGAAGGAGTTTAAGGTGAAGTACCCCGAGGAGGGTAGCCTTCATGAGAATGGTAACATGAGAAGTGTCGTAGAATATTAAGTCGTTGACTTCGGAGAAGGTCAGATACAGGTTAAACGGTGACAACTAAGAACGCGCAGGTGCAGGTTCTCCATGGGTGAGTGTAGAGGGGAAGAGTGACAAGGTTAGGGGATCATAAAGGAACGGTAACAAGAACTTGAAATATATCTTAAACTCTTGATTTGAAGTTGTTATGGAGAACACCAGTTTGCGAAAAGAGAGACGGTTATCTCCGGTTGTACATCGATTATAATGAGCCGAACAAGATAACAAGAAGAACAAGTATCCCTCACTACGGATAGATGATCTACTCGATTAGTTGCAAGGGTCGGTAGTCTCTTCTAAGAATGAGTTCAAGTCAGTGTGTCGCAAATTGAGAATTCGAGACTGAGGTATTGCAAACACGGCATGTTGGACCAACCAGAGTCACTACGAGTTGAAGTTTTCCCTATGGGCTTATTGATGCCCCGGATAAGATATTTTTGGGTCTACTCTTGAAAAGGAGAGAAGTTGTATGACAAGTTGTTTCGGGACGGCAAACCCTGAGAGATATGACAGGAGTTATAAGTTTTCTTAGATGTGTTGAACAATAACAGATTTGGGAAGAGAGAGAGATGTTGTATAACACCATTTATGGTAACCTCCGGATGACAATGAAGTATTGAGTGGGACGAAGAATTGACAATGGGGTTGTAGAGAGTTAAAAGGAGACTCATTGTTGCAACTGTTTTACATTGCCTCGAGGTATGATAGGTTAGACGTGTACATTACTCTTCAAGACAAGGTCTTGACCGAGTATTTAGGGACAATGTAAAGAGTAATAGCATACGTGACTCGTTAGTAAATCAGCGGGGAGTGAGGTAATTCCTTCATTATCGGGGACTTACTTCAAAAATTGAGGAAACATAACATCAAAGTTTGGTTTGACAAGAACCAAAGCCAACCGTGTAAATTGGAAGTTCGATCTTCTTTGATATAGAAATCAAAGGGAAAATAATGGAAATGCTGCATTGTGAGATACCTGAAAAGGAAGTTGAGTTCCGATATATCGACCTTTTAGATCTTAGTGCGAGGGAGAAGTGTCTTATAAGCCGGCGTTACCGCCAAGAGTAGAAAGTGTTCACCCGGTGTTTCATGTGTACCAGACGGAAGATAGTATTTTTGATTGAGTTTTCCGCCGAGCTAGTAGCTTTGATAGAATCGACGGGTTAGACCTTGCTCTTCCCTTAAGTTGGTTGTGTATATGTGTGATGTTATATGTGGTTTTGTGCCCCGTGTAGGAAGGTGTTTTATGTCCGGTTAAATATATTGCGATGGTGGTTGGAGCAGTTTGTGCTTATAGATTAGAAGGTGTAAGTCTTCCTAGTTGTGGGTTTATACCTCGGCCTTAGGGACCGAGATGACGGCGTGTTGCAAGTTTCGGGACGAAACTTGTTTTTAGGGGATATGATGTAACGCCCCGTTTATTGGGTGCGATTTCGATATTTTTTTTCTTTTCCGACGGTTATCGATATTTTAATATCTTAAGTAAGTTTTATGAGTATTATACATCGTAAAATTTAATTTTACGAGTATACTTTATATTAATATTTTAACGGTATTTTAATTATTATTGGAATCTCGTAATATTAGTTACAAGATTTATTTCTATGTCGCAAAGGATATATTGTGAGTTTATTTATATATTCGATCCACATAGATTTCTTTTTACGTATCTTTACTCTCGAAAAAGTCGGGAAGTTACCGATTCGGAAATTCCGTTCCAAATGTTTTAATCGGGTTGTCTTATTTTATTTTATTTTTTCTTCTTCTTCTTCCTTTTCCTTCTTTATTTGTTCTCTCTCCCAGCTGACTCCTCGACACCTCGCCTAGCCTGCACCATCCTAGCCCTGTTGGCCTTCGACCCCTCTGTGTGCAACCCTTCCACAACAAGAAACCAACTCACCCTCATCCCTCTAATTCTCATCTCTCCAACTCTTTGTATTCTGGATCTTCCAGCCTCCACTACCATAGTTTCTCCACCGAAAGCAGCCCCTGCAAACGCTCAGACACTCCTCTCCCTCTTCTGGCATCGGATCCATGCAACAACAAGACACTCCCCTATAATCCTTCCTCTCTACTCATCGACCCTCACTGGGACTAGAATTAGCCTCCTCTATCCCCCACATCTTCTTGCCGTCACCTGAATACATAATTAGCTTCCTCTATCCCCCGCATCGGATCCATGTTGTGTGTTTATGATGATTTACTTGTATTTTTGCCTTTCCCATTGATTCTAATGCGTCGAATATGAGCTAACGGTTTTATACCGAATATTGTAGATTGTCTTGCAGGTTAGGAATGCGGCCGAGAGATCCGGAAGAGTGGGCAGCCGGGGTTCCGTACATTTTAGAAGGGGTTTTGGTTTGAGTCGGGTTGTGTATTGTTCTTCGTTTATTGTGTTGTACGACGCGTGTATGTCGTTTGGTCTTTGGAGTTGTTTTTGGCTGAAGTCCGGTGTTTGTATTCTTTCGGGTTTCCTTTCATTGCATAAAAATGTATTTCAGTTTTGGCCTTTATATGTGTCTTGTTGCAAAATCCGGTGAAATTGTTGTCAAGCTAAGGGTCGGGATCATTGTGAGGTCTCAGTCCATAGCATCCCGAGTCCCGCCGGATTCGGGGTATTACATTGATCAAGTCATATGAAGGGGATAAGGGTGATGCAAGTTGTGTTTCAAGAACAAAATGTACTTGGGTAATGATTCTTCCAATTCTATGCAATGAGGATGATATCTCAAATGATACATACTATAACAAGGTATGAAATGATCAAGACAAGTAATAATAAGTAATACAAGACATAGAACACCCACGATGGAACACAATCCAAGCATACAAGGTAATGAATAACATTCCATAACAAGCATGATTTTCGGATATTCTATGGCATCTTAATGAAATCACTCAAAGGCATGATAACAAGTAAAGCAAATCCTTGAGATAGCGCGAAGCACGTCATGAATAATGGTAACAACAAAACATAACATTTAAAGAGAAGGGTAGTGTCACTCTAGAAATCTAGCCTAAAAGTTATGCACAACAAAAGCAAGCAAGAAAATATATAACATACAAGATACATCTCATTGAAAATACATCAATATACATGCTTTCAAAGGATAAAGTCACAACTAGAGCTTTCTTACCCACTCAAATTACATCTAGTTTAACAACATGATGATCTAAAAGAAAGCATGAGACAACTAATACAAATCAACCAAGTCCCTAAAGGCTAACCTAGCATCCACATAATCAACAATGATGATGCCTAATTATATTCCAAGTCAAAGACTAGACATGTATTTCTAAGTCGTCAATAATAATGGAGATCATCAAAGGTGAAAATACATATATAAAAAGATTTAAAAACTCTCATGTGTTACACATTCATAACATGTAAATCCCTTCAAAAGATAAGATCAAACAAGATACAAACCTGGCATAGCATTGCTTGCGGTTTCAAACCCCAAACCTAAAAACTATATAATCTAACATAAAACAAAATATAACAAATCTTATCATAAACACAAAATATCTTGAGAAATTACCAAAGTTCAAAGAAGGGAGTGGTTTGAAGTTACAAATCAAAAGTTATGCCCAAAACAAGTTTTAAGAACACAAGGTACTTCTATGGTGGCTACCTACAAAATCCTCAATTTTGGTGCCTACTAAAAACCCTAGATCTAGAAGACTGAGGCTTCACCCGCTTATTGGATGGTCTAAACAATAGTCGATGGTTGTATATTTGTATTTATACAGTTTTGGAGGTGGTTCAAACCCTAATAATCATCCATTGGCCAACATGAAGGGGATGTCATCCAAGTAGTGTCTTAGTAGTGGGTTAAATAGGTGCAACACAAGGGGAGAGACAGGCCGGGCCATTTAACTCGGGCCGAGTTAAGCTTCCGTAGCTCTGACTCGATCCAACACAACTGGATAACTCAGAATGGGTCATGACTGTGTGTTGATTCTTAGAAAGTTTGGCCAATTTTTAAGGTCTTCCTTGAAGATTCGTGATGCGGGGTTGAGGCCGCAATGACGGATCTAGATTGAAGTACTTCGAATACCTTCAGGATGACAAATCTCGGCTAGAGAATCTTGACTGAGATGACGAGATGAGTAGTGAGATTTACGATATATAGGTCAATAAGAATCAAGACACACTTACTAGAACCTTGATCGATTTGATCAAAACCCAAGTAACAAATTACCTTAACCCTTCCTTCTTCAACCATACGCAAGTCTTCAAATCGAGACAAACACAAAGAGGGACTACAATTAACTAGGAGCACCAATCTCTAAATAGATTAACACACACAAAAACAACCTAGCAAGAACTCACAATGATTCAATCAAAGACTCTCTTTTTGATTGAATTGCAATGAATAAAACGAAGCTTCATAAACAAAAAATCGAGTTCTCTCAAGTTTTGGCTTATAAATAATCTACCACAAAAATGTGTATGGGGGCCTTTTATATCCCTAAAAGCCTCCATCTAAAAGAATAAAAATAAGCCTAAAATATATTCGATAAAATGAACTTTAGAAAGTCTATAGATTAAAGGTAATAAAAATGTCTCATTGAATATCTTAGAAGCTCCAAAAGCTTCAATCCTTGATTTCCTTTCCATCCTCATGTGTGCATGGCATGCATGACGTCTCCTCTATGTTCTCCATGGCTGGAATTGTCATCAACGTGACTAAGGAAGACTTAGACACAAAAAGATCACCAATGCTCTCGTTAACAAAGTAGATAACTCTTCTTGAATGACTCTTGCTTTCGATCTAGTAATTGATCCTTGCATGGTAGGACTTGTAGGGGTTGTTGGTAATGGTTTGAACTCCTTCTCTTTGATTACACTTTTCCTTGATCTAGTGATTGGTCCTTGTGTAGTAGGGGTTGTTGGGGATGGTCCCTCATCATACTCCCCTTCTTGGAAAGGATTCGTCCTCGAATCATCACCATGATCATCACATGACACAAAGGGACTTAGGTCTCTTACATTGAATGTAGGGCTCACTCCATAGTCCTCCGGAAGCTTTAAGACATAAGTGTTGTTGCCAACCTTACGTAGCACCTTGAATGATCCATCTCCTCTAGGTGATAGCTTGGACTTTCGCTTTTCCAAAATCCTTCCTTTCCTCAAGTGCAACCAAATGAGATCTCTACGTTTGAACAACATCTCCTTGCGGTTTTTGTTTATCTCGGTCGCGACCTGACATCCCTTCTCCTCCAACATGTTGGGTGTTTTCATGTATACCTTAACCCTTCATTTTTCAACCTTACACAATCCTTTTAATTAAGACAAGCACAAGGAGGGAATAGTTTGACTAGTAGCCCCAATCTTTAAGAAGATTAACACACACAAGAACAACCTAGCAAGGACTCGCAACTATTCAATCAAGCATTTGTCGAGATAAAGTCGACCTATTTGCTATTCAATCAAGCATTTGTCGAGATAAAGTCGACCTATTTGCAATAGAATGAGATCAAATACACTAAGGGCCAGCCTCCCCGCGGTCAAGGAAGTCAAGGTCAAGACATAATTGATTAAGATCCGAGAGTGAAGATTAGGAATTTCTTGAGTCTTGTGTGGGCCGATCAATCACTATTTGCGAATTGATTAATTACCCCTTACATGTGTCAAGCACGTGACCATTAGTCAAGAACAATTATCTTCCGAAGCATTACCGAAGTGATCGATCGAGTGGGCCCTCCATTCAATCGATCGGGTCCCACATGCTTGCTCTTTGGCGTTATGTTCTATCCCTTTATCCCTTTTAGATTGGACCATCTTTTAGCCCATAAATTTGGATGTTTTTACCTTTGTATCTAGTCTATTTTAGACAATTCATATTCTAGTTATAAGATAGAATTTGGTAGATTGGATTTGATTAGCAAATCCTACGAGAATTAGATTATACATTTTCCTATATATAAGGCTTTTCAACCATTATATATTTCATTTAATTTTCATTTGGGAGTTTCAATAAACGTCATTTGGACGTCTTTTATTTTAGCTAGTCCATTTTGGACACTTCTATTTTATAGGTTAGTCGTTCTCCTATAAATAGGATTTTTCAGCCATTATGTTTTTCATTCAGTTCTCATTCGAGAGTTTCAATAAACGGATAAATTCAATAGTGTCGATCGATCAACTATAACCCTTCTAGGGGATCTATTGGTCTTTTTCCCTTCGACAAATAAAGCTTTGAATTTTTTTAGGTTTGTTTTGCTAAATTCAATTTGTTCTAGGGTCTAGAGAGTCCGACTACATTGATTTATGATGTTGATACTGATGTACATATTCATTGATTGCTTATTTATTAGAGTTACGACATTCTTGGATTTTTCTAAGCAAAATGTAGAAGCCGATTCACTCATACTTTACATATTCCTCAAAATGTGAGAGCCGAGAAGAATTGTCCCCCACTTAACATGGTTTACATTATGCCCTTGATTTATCTATTGAGATATATAGATGTATGTTGTGGTGATCTTGGTCTTGAAATTCTTTTATTAATCTTTGAGCTTATCTTCTTTCCATGTCACTTTCGAAGTCCTTGATATCGAATCACGTAGCAAACAAACTTTCCTTCTCCCTCTACTTATTGTTATGTATTTGATATATTGATCAATCAACCAGCTCCCTGCTAGTCGATCGACCGGATTCGTTTTCTCTTCTCCGTTGAGTCTGGTGTGATAGATCGATCGAGCAATGACAATCGATCGATCGACTGACCCTTCTATTATCGTTATTTGTTTTTGTATTGTTTATTTATTTAATTGTTTCATTATTAATTTGTCAAATTATTTCATCGCCTTCTAGTGAATTCGATCACACCCCATTTCCTACAATCAGACCCTGTAAAGTATTTGCGAGATATGGGGCTAACGTTTCAGCACTCATCACCTCCAGAAATAGGAGATCTTTTTGCAATAATGTAAAAAAACAAGAAATATTTAGAGAAAGAGGACCCCATAATTTTTCATTTTGTGAAATGGACCTCTAATAAATTAGCTACATAAAATATGTCTGAAAATGGGCTCATAGCCTACTGTGGACATTGAAAAGGGGCACAACCTTTTTGTTGACATGATTTGATGTTAAATTTTTGGAAAAAAAAATTATTTGTTAATATTCAGCCAAAAAAGATAGGCTTTCTCTTTCCTTCATTCGCACTCTCCGAGCAGGTACAAACCGGCGCACTTCTCTTTCCTTCATTCGCCCTCTCCGAAGAGTTACAAACCGGCGAACTTCTTCTGAAACCGGCAAACTTCGTACTCTCCTTCTTCCTTCGCACTCTCATTCTTCCTCCGCTGAAGCCGGCGCACTGCTTTATCTTCCCCTGAAGTTGCGCCCTATTCTTCAATCTTACTCAAATCCGGCGCCCACTTCTCCTTTCTTTGCCCTCTCCCTCCGGTGAAGCCGGCGCACTTCTTCTGAAGCCGGCGCACTCCTTCTTCGTCCGCTGAAGCCGGCGCCCACTTCTCCTTTCTTTGCCCTCTTCTTCCTCCCTTGAAACCGAACGTTGCTTTAATGGCGGATCTCCCTTCCACTTCTGCTCAAATTCCGGCGCCGTCTTACAGTCTAGGGTTTACACAGGCTGTTATTGAAGTAGAGGAGCGTAGGATGGCCGACGAGACTTCGATGGCGGATGAAGCTAGGGTTTCCGTTGATACTAGAGCCCCCGAGTCCGGCGAGGCTACAGTTCGTGAGGAGCATGGAGTGTTCGAGTCTCCCATTGATGAGGAGTTGGTAAGTATGAGCATTTTGGGTATGTATTGATTTGGGTATGTATTGGTTTGAATTGGTAAGTCGTACTTTGGGTATGTATTCCCTTGAATTGAGGAATGTGTGAGCACTCTAGATATGTATTGGTTTAAATTGTTGAGTAAATTGAGTATATGTATTGCTTTGAATTGACTCTGGGTATGTATTGCTTTGAATTGAGGAATGTGTGAGCAGTCATGTATGTATTGGTTTGAATTGTTGAGTAAATTGAGTATATGTATTGTTTTGTGTATGTATTGCTTTGAATTGGTAAGTCGTACTTTGGGTATGTATTACTCTGTGTATGTATTGCTTTCAACCTCTCTTTCAATTGAGTATATGTATTGGTTTGAATTGTTGAGTAAATTGAGTATACGTATTGATTTGGTTATGTATTATTTTGAATTGGTAAGTCTTACTTTGGGTATGAAGCTATTGACTGACATTGGGTAATCTTACATAAAAGTGGAATATTTGTTTGAATATTATCTTTTATCCTTTTAACCATTCTATGAAAGTTACACAACTTCAGTTTTATATATTACCCAACCACTGTAGTTTTACATATTACCCAACATTACCCAACTTTGACGTATAGTTGGGTAATCTTATAGCATACCCAGTATTTGTTTGAATATTATATTGACTGACATTGGGTATGTCATTCAGGATCGGAATGTTGACGTTGGTACCCAACCTTACTCTGAAGAACATGGGCTCCTATTATAGAAAAAAGCTGAAAAGTTTCAGATTACCCAAGAAGTTTGACATTACCCAGGAAGATGAGAAGTTTGACATTACCCAATAAGTTTGACATTACCCAGGAAGATGTGAAGTTTCAGATTACCCCGAAATACATTACCCAGGAATTTTGATATTACCCAGAAATAGATTACCCAAGAAATACTTTACCCAGGAAGATGAGAAGTTTCAGCTTACCCCGAAATACATTACCCAGGAAGATGACAAGTTGGAGATTATCCATGGATACAAACAAACACTGCTTAACCACAAATAGAAAATGTAAACAAACGCTGCTTACCCACAAATAGAACGGGAAGTTTTAGTGTTTTAAATTCACAAAAGCAAGAGATGAGAAGTTTCAGATTACCCACAAATACATTAGCCATGAACTTTGAGATAACCCAGAAATAGGAACAAACACTACTTACCCAGAAATAGAACAGGACTATGTAAGCAGTCCAGATTCTGGTGAAGAAGAAGCTGAACAGATTCCTGCGTTTCAATGGGAAGAAGAAGCTCAACAAACACTGCTTACCCAGAAAAGAGCTGGCTGAATTGACTGGGCTACGAACAAAAGATTTGTGTTTGTTCCTGCGTTTCAATGGGATACGAACAAAAGAGCTGCATATGGATTCCTGCGTTTCAAATGGGAAGAAGAAGGGACAATGGAGGGAAGAAGATGGGCCGACTGAATTGATTGGACTATTTTCTACATGTCACCCATCAAATCAGTCTATATTCCTATGACCCTTAATTTTCAGCTTTTTTCTACAATAGGAGCCCATTTTCTAAATGAAATTATGAGAGACCCAAAATCCAAACTCTACATTGTAAAAAGCCTACATTGCAAATTCAGCCAAAAAACAATAATCCTAGAATCCAACTCACGGACTTCCATTTCATGTTTCCGGCTCCGTCACTGTAGGAACATATTATTCGATGTAGATAAAGTGACACATTCTAATGTGAGTAACTTGCTAGAGTAGTAGTTAAGGAAGACATTAGACACTTCAGTGTGAGATTATTACACGCTTCATGAAAAGTATCAATGGAGAACTCCTTAGGGGTGGAAAACAAAAAACACGGAGAACTATTAGTCAACCCAAAAAATAGTTGGAAAATCGCCTTAAGGGGAGGAAGAAACACACGGAGTTCATTTTCATCTTAGATTATTGAAAAAATAAAAAGGCAAACCATGAGGAAGTTGTATTCGGGAGCTGGACGAATATTTGTATTTAGAGGTCTTTATACTTTACCATGGTAAGTTATAATATATCCATCAGTGGTGTATCGGTTTGATTTTGGATGAGTAAAATGTAAGTAATGTCTAAACAAAATAGTAACTTGTAAGACGGCATTTTCTTGGTTTGATTAAACAAATCTTAGCAGAGGACCAATAGGGGCAACTGCAACTGCAAATGTAAAAGCTAAAAAGAATTATATACAAATAAAGAAATGGCAGTTCCCTTCCCAGTAAGAATACGATACACCCCCACAATATCTATGGACAAACAGATTTACAAAACCCTAAAATCAAGTAAATTACAATTTCATAATCTGTTGTTTTTGGGTGAGAATCAAAGCAGCATTTGCCTGCTTTGGACTCCTTTCAATGTTTTATCGTTACCTTCAATAATAAACACAAACCGTCGATTCAGACTCCTCGTTACGTATCAAAATCCAAGGGCCCAGATTTCTTGATGCTCTTTCTTCTCAACAACCCGTAGAACTTTCGAAACTCCTTCACGCCGTCCTTGCAACCAGTCATGGCGGAATCCGACGAGTCAATCGACTCCCTTCCACCATCTATCCTCTTCGCTCCACTCCCCCTTCCGTCTCCTCCTGTCGTCTGCAACGCCGTGATCACCGACTTCAGCGCCCTGCTCGGCGATGTCCGGTTCACCATCATCAGCTCCCCTATCTCCGCCGGGCTTAGCGTGAATCCACTCTGAAACATTTCCTCCACCATCGGAAACAGCTTGTGTTCTCTAACCCCAAGGTAATTGCTCGCGAGATTCTTGAAATTGTTGAAATCGCACATCGGAAAGTGGATGTGGACGTCCACTCGACCTGGCCGGAGCAAGGCCGAATCGATTCCATCTTTAGTTGTCATCGTGAACACCATCACCCGACCGTCGCAGCACGAATTCACGACCCCGTCCATGAAGTTCAACACGCCGGAGATGCTCACCGCTGATGACGAGCTTCGCTTGCCAGCGCCGGAAACGTAGCGGTCGAAGTCCTCGATGAGGACGAGGGACCGACTGGTGGTGTGGAGGAGGAGAAGCTTCAGATCGGAATCGGATGAGATTTTCGAGAGGTCGACGTCGTACACGTCGTACGAGAGGAACCTGGCCATGGCGGCTACGAAGCTGGACTTTCCGGTGCCGGAAGGACCGTATAGAAGATAACTTCGTCGCCAAGCGCGTCCGAGCCTGTGGTAATACTGCTTCGATTTGAGGAAGGACTCAAGATCGGATTTGACCTTGCTTTTCACGTCTGCGTCCATGGCAATCGTTTCGATCGTAGCCGGATGCGTGAAAGGAACCGACCTCCACAATCTGGAATCAATCCCCCCTGAGTTTGTGAACAATCGAATCTCCTTGCTGCGTGATTCCTCGATCTGGAGGGAGACGGTGTGGATATGCTGAAGATAAGGGCGGAGAATCCTTCGCTTGTCCCGTTTCCGAATCCTGAGAAGGAAGGCTTTTCTCTGTCCATCACCTTCAACCTGGTGAGTCCATCGGAGGCGAGCGCCGAGAAACTCGTCATCGAGAGACTGGTTAGGGTTGATGGAAAGGGAGATCTCGGTAGGGTTGGTGATACCGGCGAATAGGTTTGTTAAATTGGAATCTTCAACAGACTCGAGAGAATTAAGGTAGAGACAGAGGCGGCGATATAGGTGGTTTTCTAATTGAGAGAGGGCGTCATCGAACTCAGGGACTTTGAGGAGTTGGTGCTCATGGAACCTATCGGATACAAGGCGACACCAGCGCTTCAACTTGGCAGTACGGACGGTGCGTCGGAGGAAGAGCCTGAGAACGAAGACGGCGGCGAGGGCGGCGATCGCCCACAGGAATAGGGTTCTGAAAGTGAAGTCAAAGCGATTGAGAGCCACCATGACTAAAATTGAAGGATGGGAGAGAATCGGGATGGCTTAATTTGGACGGAAATCGGTATTCGGTGATGGGAGGATGAGATTTAGGTTGAAGGAATGGTAGGATTTGGAAGGAGCGCCATGGCTGATTTTGGGGGAGAGAATCGGGTTGCAGGTTTTGAAAAGGGCGACTTTAATCCATCCTCCTCTATAGACTCTACTAGTCAACAAGGGTAGGGGGAGCCGGGGAGGCTTTTATTTTATTTTATTTTATTCTTTTCCTTTTTTACCATCTCATTGGGTCAAATACTTTTATTTCTGAAATCGGCCCCAACTTTTAGGGATGCTGCTATAAACCAGCCTAAAGTTGTGAATTATTTTGGGCTGGTATTCGTCAATACATGTATAATGGTGATTTCATGGTAAATTCAACTCTGTCCATGTATTTGTTTAATTCGAAGCGTGTAATTTGATACGATGATGAAGATTTGAAGACCATACCGTGTTTCTTCTTTTTATAGAAGACTGCAGACCTATGATTAGTGTGTGTACTTGCCCACAATTGTAGCTTCATTTTTGTCCAACGATATACTTCCAAAACAAAATGCTATTTACAATCATTTTCGGCCTTACGTTACTGATTCTCATTATTCTACTATATTTATTTCATTTTTTAAAATATAGGTTTTTTTTTTGGTAAGAAAATTTTAAAATATAGGTTAATCCACTTTTCAATACGATCGATTATAGTATCACATAAGAGGTTTGTCCTTGCCCACCCCACCGGATCAACTACTATTCGCTAAGGGTTTTACCCCAATTCAATCCACTTGTATTCATCGAATGAAGCGGATGAAATTTTGGATATTTTACACTTTTTTATAAATTTATAAAAAAATAATTTTTAAAGAAAATTAAGAGCATACTTAAATCCACTAAAAATAACATAAAATTTACATAATATGAAACACCGCTATAACAACTAGTGTAATTTCCGTGACAAATCGAATACATCGTTAAAAATAGTTTTATTGAATAGGTAAATAATTCTTAAAATTTTTATGAACAATGTTGATGTATCATAATAATTTTAATGATAGAGAACTTTTAAAAAATTCAACTGAATAAATTATATTAGATGTTTTAAATATTTTTCTTAAAAAATAAAATTTAATATTACATATCTTATTTAAAGTTAATGTTAGTAGACTATTTTATGAAGATGATAAAGGTGAATACAAAATTAAAAGACAAAATATAAATAAATTTTTGAAATTAAAATATAAATGTTAAAATAGAGAATATTTAAAAAAATTCAATTACAAAATTATCTTAGGTAGTTTTAAATAATATTTTTAAAAAATAGCGAAACTATATTATAATAATTTATAGATTTGTTAAGCTAGTGAATATCTCCTAATTAGTATAATCATTATATTTTTTTTTTGAGAAAATCTGATAATTATATATTTATATGTTAAAGTTAAGATAATAAACTATCTAATCATTTTATAATTAAAAGTAGGAAAATTTTTAAAAAAAATATATAAGAAGAATATCTTAAGGGTATTTTGAAGATTATGGTAACACTAAATATGAAAACAATATAACTATTATCTATATTAATGATTTTTTATTTGTTAATACAATAGTATAATTACAAATATAAAATGCACAAAAAAATAAAATGTGGCATGAAGTTAATGAAAAATAATTTTTTAAATTAAAGTATAAATGTTAAAATAGAGAGTATTTAAGAAGTTTAATTATAAAATTATCTTAGGGAGTTTTAAATAATATTCTTAAAAAACAAAGAAGATGTAATAATTATATTATAATAATTCATACATAATATTTCCTAATTAATACAAGAATTATATATTTATATGTTAAAATTAGAATAATAAACTATCTAATCATTTTATAATTAAAAGTGGAAAAAAATATCAAAATAAGATGATAAGAATATCTTAAGAGTATATTGAAGATTGTGGTAAGACTAAAAAGGAAAACAATATATTTATTATCTACATTAATGATTAAATAAATTAGTATAATTATAAATTTTAATTGCACGAAAAAATGACAAGAGGTTAATGAGAATATGACACGTAGGATGAAGTGCTTCTGCTTATATATATATATATATATATATAGATGCAAGATCCAAAAATAAATTATAACGAATCAATAATAAGAATCCAAAATATATTAGGAATAAAAAACAAAGTAGGAAAGAAAATACAGGATTTTCTTCTATATAATTATATAGTAAGAAAATAATGGTAAAAAATTTATTATACAAAGCTATAAATATTAAAAATAGTTATAGTTTTAAATATGTGAAAACGGGTCGGATGGGTGGGTACGGGTCGGATGGATTGTGGATAAAACGTTCACATACATTTTACCCGATCCACCACCTGCTTCATCCAGCACCGCTTTAACCCATTGATTAACGGGTTTTCACCCTCTTCATTTGAGAAGATGAGTGTTGGGTGAAAATGTTAATAATAAGATATGCAATTTGATAGACCGACAATAATAGAGCGCCGATAGGTTGAGGTACTAAATCATACCACCATGTAAAGAATATGATACACTTATTTTATTTTATTGTACATAAATTGTTTTTAGGGCTAATTAGGTAATTAGTAGACTTTTTTGGGTTTTAAGTTTATTAACTAGGCCTTTTAGTTTTTTAGTTAAGTAAATATACCCCATATTTTTTTTACCGTTCAATCAGCTCCCCGAATTAGGGTTACATTCCTCTTTCTGGTATGTCAATTTGCCGACTTATTTTGCTGGTTATCTCTTCTCTCTCTTTCGATTCACCAATTTCACCACCACCATATCTTCACATCTTCTTACTTCTGCATATTTGCTTCAGATTTATTCAATATTCCTTCATCTTCGGGGATGGTAAGCAGTTTTACTTGATTTTGGAACCGTTGGTTTCGAGTATGGATTTTAGGGAAAACGTTCATCAACTGTTTTCGTTTTGAACCAAAATCGAAGCCATTAAAATGGTATATTGTTGAGAGAATTTGGAATACTTACAAGGAATGATTGTTTTTACACAAAGAATAGATCAGACATAAGGTTGAAGACGGTCGAAGTTCACGATTTGAAGATGGAGGTTGCGAATGGAGAATCTCACGATCCAATGGAGGTTCCGAATGACGCTTAATTTTTGGATGAAATGTTTAGGAAAGAAGACGAATCGAAGATACCGTATCATGCTGTTGCCGTTTTTTTGATTTAATATATCTTTAACTTTTAGACAGTTATTATGCTACATTACTAATTTGCCCTTAAATAGCTACCTTGTGACCCATGATTTATAATTTCTTTTAGCTTTATTTTTTAGAAGAAAAATAGAGGGGCCTATTTTGTATCATGGATACAAAAAGGCCCTTCTACACCAATTTTCTCATATATTAATAGATATAAATCTATACAATTATTGACGGCAGCATGAGCATTGTAAAATTTGGTCCAATTGTTTACGCCAGTTGCACGCATTGCCGAAAGTGGCCGACGAAGGTTCTTGCCTTCTTGGTGAATGGTGATATTCCAAACAATACTCAGTGGTCGATTGGTCTCCGATGTGAGTCACTAATTGTTAAGTATTAGCGTCCGTTTAGTTAGACCTATGTAATAAAAAAGGAATAGAATCGGATAAGGGTAAGGAAAAAAAAAAGATAATGATAATATTATTTTCATGAAATAATTTGATTTACTAGGCTTTTTCTAGTTTTGTGTTTAGTAAATGTACCCCTTGAGAGAAGAGTGTGTATAGTTTGAAAATAAATACAAAAGGTTGAGGTACATTTACTTAATTGAAACATTAAAAAGCCTAGTTACTATTCTAGTTTTTTAAAAAGGCATACTTACTAAAATTGTCCTATTTTCATTAGTTTCATGTGTTTGAAGACCTCTAAATAAACATAATTTTTTTATTGATTTAGAATCATTTTGTTATAGAAATGAATTTTAGCGCTATCAAACGAGTCCTTATTGGTTATATTTAAATCGTAGGGTTACATTTAATGTTCGTTTGGTTGGAGCGGCATGATGATGGTTCGCTTGCTATGCTTGCAGTGGATTTCTCGAATGTTTTTAACTTGTTGAAAGGACAGTATTGCTTCGTGAGGTAAGAAGGAGATGTCCATCTATTTCTTTATGGGTTGAGTTTTTGTATGATCAGCCTGCTCGATTGTATCTGGGAGATAGATTTATCTGGTCATCTATAGGAGTTCAACAAGGTGACCCCTTAGGGCCACTCCTTTTTTGCGCTTGTCTTGCATCCACTTGTGCACGCTATCCGTGACAACTGTAAGCCTCTTCTTCATGCTTGGTATTTAGATGATGGGGCAATCATTGGTCGATCGGAGGATGTGACTAAGGCTCTTGGTATTATTTTTGAGGTTGGTCCGAATTTTGGACTTGAGTTGAATGTTAAAAAAACTGAGTTATTTTGGCCTTCATGTGATGGTTCGAAGCTTCGAGATGGGTTATTCCCTAGAGACATTGTGAGACCATCTTTGGGGTTGAAGTTGTTGGGAGGGGTTGTGAGTAGAGATAGTGGTTTTATTAAAGAATTGGTTATGAAGAGAGCTGATAAGGCATTGGAGTTGATGCGTCTTCTCCCGCAGCTTAGGAACCCGCTGAGTGAGCTTCTCTTACTTCGTTCGTATTTGGGTGTAGCGAAGATGTTTTTTGGCCTGAGGACTTGTTAGCCAGAGCATGTGAAGGATGCGGCATCTTGTTTTGACGCGGGACTTTGTGAGTCGATTGAGGATATTGTGGTTTGTGAGGGTCCTTTTTTTGGGGATCTTCAATGGCGGTTGTCTTCCTTGCCTATTCGTCGTGGAGGGCTCGGTTTGTACTATGTTATGGAGGCGTCTTCTTACGCTTTTGTAGCCTCCAAAGCTCAGTCTTGGGTGCTCCAAGACCATATCTTGCGTGACAGTGGGCTATCCGGTATGGATTCAAATTTTTATAGAGCTTTAGATGACCTGCATGTGGCTATCCCGGAGTTCGACCTTTCCAAATTTAATATTAAGGACACTGTCCCACCTAAGCCCCAACATATTTTGGCGGATGCTCTTTTTGGTAAAATTGTTCAGGAGATGGTTATGTTTGATATGACTAATAGGCAAAAAACAGTTTTCGGATGTCTGCAAGCGCCGCATAGCCAAGATTTTCTTCTTGTCATTCTCATTGATGGATTTGGTCAATGCATGTCCCCTGTGGAGTACCGCTCAATTCTCAAGTACCAACTTATGATTCCGCTTTTCTCAGCTGGTGAGGTTTGCCTCATTCCTAATTGTTGGAGGGTGTTGGATGCTTTTGGGAAGCATGCTGTACATTGTAAGGAACTTCCTGGCTTCAAGTATAGGCATGATCTGGTTCGTGATGTTCTTTGTGATATCTTTAGACGGGTTGAAATTTCTGTAAAGAAAGAAGCACCTGTGAACTTCTTGACTGGTCCGCGAGATGGAAGGTTGACATTGCGGCCGGCGGATGTTTTGGTGTTTGGTTGGAGTGGAGGGAAGCATGCATGTATTGATTTGATGGGGTCTCACCGCTTGTGGGATTAGGGAACGGACCTTTTGTTGTGGGTCGGGCACAGGGCCGTCCAATGATTTTCGGAGGCCCTGTGTCAATATTTTTTTTTATCAATTTAAAAAAAAATATTTTATTAAGAAAAAAATGGGAAAAAAATAAAATTACTTTTTAATTACAAAATGCATGAAAAAATAACAATAAAGAGTAAAATGAGACCGTTTACACCTAATATTGAGGAGTTAAAAAAATAAAAATAAGCAAAAGAAGATATAAAAAAAAATTACACACCTTAAAAAGATAAACATAAGCAATGTGCAAGCACTCTTTTGTTTAATAGATTAAAATAAACATAATTATAATGGGGCCACAAAAAATAAGCAAAAGATGAGATAAAAAATAATAAGCAAAAAAGAGATAAAAAAAATAAAAATAAGCAAAAGAGGAGATAAAAAAAATTATATAAACATAATTATAATGGGCCCCAAAAAATAAGCAAAAGAGGAGATAAAAAAAGATTATATAAACAATAAAATAAAAAAATAGTAGAATTGGGATTTGAACCCAAGACCATTTACACCTAATGTTGAGGTTTAACCAATGTGGCAATCACTTTTTTGTTTAATATATTAACTAAACACTATTATTATGGGGCCCCAAAAAAACTGGGGGCCCTGTGCTGTTGGGCCGAATGGCACCCCTTGTTGGACGGGCCTGGTCGGGCAGCTTGTAAAGCGGCATCAACTAAGGTGGCCAAGCATGGAATGACATGTGTTGAAAACCAACACGTATTTCTTCCATTTGCTTTTGACACGCTTGGATTTTTTGCACCCGATGCTGTTGATATTCTCAAGAGGGTGCAAAGAGTTATTCATAGTAATATTATGTCCTCTAGATTTGTTTTTAAAAGGTTAGGTTTTGCCATCCAAAAAGGGGTAGCGGCGCAACTTGTTGCTCACTTACCTTCTATTTCTATGTAAATAGTTATACCATATAAATGAACACTATGCTTAACAATAAGGGTAAGGAAAGAAAAATAGAAATGATGAGATTACTTTCATGTGTTAAAAGATCTCTAAACAAACATAATTTGTAATTAATTCGGAATCATTCTGTTATCGAAAATAATTTTTAGAGCTTTCAAGCGAGCAATTAGCGTAGTTTTCGAGCTTATTGAACCTCAATTGTTGTTAATTAATGTCGTAGATAATTAGTTATATGTTCGTATTCACGTAATTAATCTAACGATTTACTTAGCTTTCATTATACGTGCATGATAGATTAAAAATTTATGTTGTATCTTTTGATATGCCAAGTTGATAAATATGATATTCTTGATGACAATAATTTCAGGCATATAAGGTGGTGATGCCATGTATAATATATGTGTGCGATGTTAATGGCATGCATACGAAGTTTCGACGATGACGATGTTGTCCTATTTAAAGCATATAAAGATATGTTTTTATGTGAAGTTGAGTTAGTAGTTAGTCAAAAAGACGGGTTAAAGTGTTAAGATGTAATATTATATATTAAGATATAATAAATTATGATTATTTTTTATTATTATAATAGTTAGATTATAATTGTATGTAATCAATATATTTCTAACATATGTCATTATAAATTAGAATTTATTTTATCAATATCTAAAAATCTTTGATAAAGTTAAATTGTAAAAACAGGATTTAGAATTACTGTAATTAGATTGTGATTTGAGAAAGCAGAGACGTAAGAAATGATATAATGATGATTGAGGAAGATGGGCGTATTATTATTGGACATGATACAAAGTTATGTTGTCACCACATATTACATTTCTTTGTCCCATCCATAAACTTGCAATCTATCTCTTCTTGTGTTTCCTCCACCTCTCTCTCTCACACAAATCCTATACTAAAGGCAAATCATTTGTTTCCTATTGCGATTAAATCAGGTGAAATAATTTTAATTATTGTTGTAATTCTTTATAATAGTATCATCAATATATATATGTGTCTAACATGTGTTGTTTTTTCAATTTTCAAAATTATTTTTATGTATATTTTATTTTTTATTATTTTAAAAAGTTATAAGTTTTAAATATTTTATTTTTATATTTTGTTATATATTTTTAAATATTTGCTTCTTTTAAAAAAACAATACGTGCACTCATTAGTATATATCACGCACACTTTAACTTGATATATAAGTGCGGTGTAGTTTTAGGTGATATATGCACTAGCCCGTACTAAATATGTGCAGTGTAGTATAGGTGAAATGTGCCCTCAATATTAAAAGATTGTGTCTAGTATAATATAAGTGATATGGAAGGGTGAGTATAAGTCCAAAACCGAACCGAACCGATATAAACCGAACCTAAAACCGATTTTTCTGAAACCTTTGACCGAAAACCGAGCATATAAAAGTAGGTTGGTTTTGGTTTGGACCTAAAACTGAAAACTTGAAATATTAGAACCTAAAACCGAACCTATTAGGTCGGTTTCAGTTCAGTTTAAGTTTTGGACCTAAAAAATATATGTTACAAATCTCGATAAAATAAAAAATATCCAAACCTCGATAAAATAACAAATATGACAACCTATAAAGATTGAAACTCATTTCTCTCTAGCCGCTTTCTTGTTCTCTTAAATTAAATTCGGTTTTTGGTCAAACTGTCGGTTTTTGGGTTTTTAACCGAAACCGATATTTTAAAAAATAAGGACCTAAGACCAAACCTAAATTGTCGATTCAGGTTCGGTCTCGACCGAAATTACTCGGTTCGGTTGAGGTAAATCGAGCCTAACTTGCTCAGCCCTAGTGATATGTGCACTAACTTGTATTGAACATGTATGTGCACATGAGTGTAGTGTAAGGGATATGTGCACTCGTTAGTATAGATCATGTGGACTATAGATTTTCACATGAGTCCAATATAGTGTAGGTGATATGTGTACTCATTAGTATAAATCATGTATAGTGTAGTTTGATGCACAAGTGTACTATATAGATTATATGTGCACTTATTAGTATAAATCATGTGTAGTCTACTTTGATACATAAGTGTAGTGTAATTTAGGTAACAAAAAAATTAACATTTTTACACATATTAGTACAAATTATTGCACATAGTGATTCAAAATATGCACATACGTAGTTATCATCAAGACAAAAAAGCTGTAAAAAAAATTAAATTAATTAGAAACAATTTAGTTTACTAGACTTTTTCTAGTTTTGTATTTAGTAAATGTACCCTTCCTTTGAGAGAAGAGTGTGTAGAGTTTGATAATAAATACAAAAGGTTGAGGTATATTTACTTAATTGAAACATTAAAAAGCCTAGTTAGTACTATAGTTTTTCAAAAAGGCCTAGTTATCAAAATTGCCCAAAAAAATTAAATTCAGCTCTCATGATATATTATATAAATAAGCTCTTTTGTTTAAACAATAATGACCAAAAATTGTAATTTATTTAAAGATCTAAAAAAATATTAAAAAAGAAAAGATAAGCTAGACACATGTTCTCATTAAGGATAACAATGTAAATAATCAACGGAAAAAATGATGCTCATATAATAGTTCTTATTTCTCACCAGAATAATTGTTCTCGTTTGATCCTAATCCTAAATATATAATTATATAAATGACGAGGGTTGAAATGCGAGCCCCGGATCTCGCAAATGTTTACTAGATCCGATTGTAGTATTAGAGTCGGAGTCGAATTCAGGAAAAATAATGAAATAATTTGACAAACTAATACTGAAAACAATAAATAAAACAAAAACTAGAAAATAAAATACGAAGATTGGTAGGCCGATCGGTGGTGACTGCTCTGCCAATCGAAGCACGAAAGTGAAAGTCGAAAGGAACGAAATTAGAAATCATTAAGAAGAGGAAAAGAATCCGGTCAACCGATTGGTTGAGACTAGTTACTCGACTAGTTTAGAAAAGTAGAGAGAACTAGTGTACCAATAAAAGAGAGGAAATAATTGATCGGTGCTTGATCTAGATCAATAATTTTGCGAGTAACCAAGTTTAGAAGTATCAAAGATTAATAAAAGAGCTTCATGATCAAGATTACCACAACATACATATATAATATCAATTGATAATAACAAATCCATTATATAATGTAAATCATGTTATGTGGGGACAATTATGCTCGGCTCTCACATTTTACGAAATATGAAAGACATGGGTGACATGACTCTCGCATTTTACCATCAAAACCTAGAAGAACAAATAGTAATAGAACACTCTACACCCGACTATTGTATTTTGCATTGAACAAGATAAAACACCATAACTCTCACAGATTAATATTCACGGGATATAGATAATTATCAACATTATAGGACAATGCAATTGGACTCTCTAAACCCTAAAACGAATGAATTTAGCAATACCTGCATTAAATGAAATTCAAAGCTTTATTAATCGAAAGACAGAATTGTCCGATCGAAACTTTAACCGCAAACTTGTCTATGAAACTTTTGAATGAAAACTCGATGAAAAAACCTAATAATTTAAAAGCCTTATTTATAGGGACGATGGCTAACCTAATCCTCCTAGGGTGTGTGTCTGTGTGATGTAGAATCTACCAAACCCTATTTTAACTACAAATATAGAATTTTCCAACGAACTAGTTAAAAGATAAAACGTCAAAATGGACAGGCTAAAAGATAGTCCAAAATACAAGGGATAAAAGAAAGAAGATAATAGTCGAAGAGAGAATCTTTTGTGGGTCCGGTCGGCTGATCACCAGGAAATGAACCGGAGGACTTCACTATTGAAAATTGGTCACATGCTCAGCAAGTGTGGTGGAGGTCGGCCAACTAGTGGTCCGCCGACCAGCTCCAATGCCTCGAACAGTTCCTTGATCTTCACTCTCACAACACAATCAATTCCGTCATGACCTCGACTTCCTTTACCGCAGAGAGAACCTTACTTTGTTGAGGTCATTATTTTGTAAATAACTTCATTTTAGCTCCACAAATGCTTATAACGCCTGAAATGTCATTAATACACCGGTAGATCTCCAAAACACAAAAGGGAGGAAACCTACCAATAAAGAATGCTTAATATGTCAAAAAGGTTTAAGAAATGAATAAGAATAATTATGGAATAAGACACTAAAATAAACTACATCTATTGATAAATAAAGTAAGGATCATATGAGAGCCTTTCTACGGTAAGGAGGAGTTGAGCTCTTTAGTTTTTATTCCAACACATAAAACATAATTGTTAAATGTGTGCCGCTATATTGTTCGTAACTTGTCCACGATGTAATCTTCAAAGTGAACAACGATGGATACAAATGAGCATGGATGGAGGTGTACGATCGTGCATACGTAACGCACAATCACGTGCTTTGTAAAATTGTTGTTTTTATCACAAGAAGCACTACACAACCATAAATAAAAATGCATAGGATCGTGCATACAAGCCGCATGATCATGTGTTCATTAATTGTTTTTATTTTTTGCATTGGAATGTATGTGTTAGCAAATTCATGATCATTCAACTTGTATGCACGATCGTGTCGCTTGTTGTTCCGGGTCATGCTCCTTGTGATTTTCCAATCGTACAATCGTGTGTCTGTCGCACGATCATGCACCTTGTTTTATCGACGATTGTGCAACTGGTTTAGTGAGCTCACAAGCAACACGATCATGCTTTATGAGGGCACAATTTTTGTTCTTTCTTCTTCTTGTTGACAATATTTAATATTTTGACAGGATGAGTGCACCAACCGGCTTCAACAATGGTTTTTCGTTTAGAAAACTTCTAGAGAAGAAAGATGTTGAACTTTACCCATTGACCACACATAATGTTGGTCGATTATCATTGGTTGTTCAATGTTGACTAGTCAAATAGAGTAAATGTTCAAATACATCAAGATTTTGTTTTTAATGTATAAATAATTTTATTATTTCCCTTCAACAGTCATTCATTTCATGCTTAATTATTTTTTCAATTTATTTTAGAGTTTTGTTCATCGATTAACCTTTCTTGTCTATCCGACATCCATAACTATATATATCATAGCTTTTTGAGCTCAAACGGAAGATCATTGCAATTATGCACAAATATAGGGGTTTGAATTATAAAAAGGATTTGTTTTGCTTGAACGAACAACCGTGTTACACAAGCGAACATCAAAGTTTACATGAATGATAAGTATGAGTGAACAACTATATTTTTGTAACACCCGGTTCTTCATGTCACCGCCCCCGCGGTGACAATGGTCCGCGGTCGTGGTCAAGTGCTCTTGTCGCGGTCGCGGCGTGGTTTAGCTGCGGGTGTGGCTGACCCCACATCTCGCACAATCTGTTTTTAGCCTCTTTCCTTTCTTATAAGACCAGATTTTCTATCTTATGACCCTTTTTCCTCTATCTCTAAACCTAGTTTTATACCTGTCCTCTCCCCAGTCGTGCCTCTTTTCATGTACTGCCTCTTTTCATGTACGACCTCTTTTCCCTCTTGTTTTCTCCTTTTACCTTCTTGTCTCCTTCAACCTTGAACATCAAGATGAAGACTTCATTCCGTGATTGACTCTACAGATTCCTATAAGTCTTCCTTCTCTTCGGACTTCTTTCTCTCACGCGTTATTCATTCTACACCATTCTCCTTCTTCTACCCTCTTGGCAAGAATCAAGATCGAGTCCTGATTGTAGTGTGGCCATTGTTTGGTTGTTGTGTGTGTACCCAAGCTCTAAGGGGTTGAGTGTTGACATGCGAGAAACACAGAGTAAGCTAATCCGGCTTGGTGGAGTTTTGCAGTCGAAGAGAACTTCGACGTTTTCGCTCTGGTGCACTACCGCCTCCACTACTTTACCCTACCACCCATGCGGTTTCACCCAGATGTCGCCCGCGGTTGCGGCTTCAGTGTCTCGTCCCTGCGCATGCGCCTCCTTTCGCCCATGGTTGCGCTTTACCTCCAATGGCTACCGTCTTTTGGTAAGTCACTTCTTTCCTTGCTTACTTATCCTTTCCTAGAGTTTGATCATACTTGGCTGGACGTAGATGAACTAGGTTGAATGCTAGTTAGTGGCTTGTGGTTTTCTAAGAGTTGGTTATGGTTTGGGAACCCTTGAGCATGTGATGTTGATGTTGTTCCTTGAAGATCTTGAAACTAGGAGTAGTGCTTCCTAGCATGCGGGAGATCTTGTAGAGAGATCATTGAGATTAGAAGTAGGAACCTTCTAACATGTTGTTGTAGACCTTGTAGAGGTCAATGAGACTAGAAGTGCACACTTCTAGCATTTGGAATAGTTTTTGATTCAGGATGTCTTGTTTGAGCACACATAGATCTTTTCCTGCAGGAAGTTGAGAAGTTTACCTGATTTGAGTTTACCTTGATCCAGGTAAGTCCCTTGGACTTACTTAGATATGTTCTGTATATCAGTTTGACTGTATAGTGGTGTTTTTTTTTTACTTTATCGTTATAACGGAAAACCGCTAGGACGACCTTATTTCATAATTGGCCTAAGTATCTTATAACCGGGTGGTGACCACTTGTACAGTTCTACAGGAGTATGGGAGGTGCTCTTGTGACCAGACCCACATGTAACGGATAGATGCGTCTTATCTATTCTTGTCGGTAATGGAGGCAGGGGCGAGTTTCGGGAGATTCTCGTGTCACAAAAGAAGTCGAATTAGTAATGGATGACTTATTAAAAGATAATAACCGGCTTGTGTGTGAGCATGCTATATGTTTATATTTTATATGTGTTTGTTCCTTTATTGTTATTTCGATATCTAAAATGTTAGTTAATGGTTTATATCGTCGTTGTAGACGCCTTGCAGGTTAGAGATGCTGCTGAGTGATTCAGACAGAATGGTCAGCCGGGGTTCCCGTACATTATAGGATAGGATATGAGTTTATTATTGTTAGCGTCTTTGTAGTTTGTTGTTGAACTCGGCTGATAGTCTTTCGCTTTTACTTTCGTCATACCATTTTATTATGTTTATCTATTTTGGTTTTCATTTATTTGTGTCTTGCTGGAAGATCCAATGATATTGTTGTTACTCTGAGGGTCAATACCCTTTGTGAGGTCCTAACCCGTAACGCTCTGAATCCCAAAGATTTGGGATGTTACAATTTTCTACGAAATGTACAACTGTAATTGTTGCAAAAAAATTGAAACTTGTACGTTGGAAGAATTTTATAGGAAAAGAATAAGACATTTACAAATTAAGATAGAAATTTAGATTTATATCAATTAGTTTTAATTAGAAAGATTTTGAGAAGATAAAAAAGAAAGAATGGGTTTAAATTAGGAAATAATAATTTCTTTTAATCATAAAAAAGATAAATATAATAAGCTAATTTGAAGGAAGGTGATCCCAAATTTAAGCAAATCAACACTATTAATTTATTTTAATCAAAGGGATCCTAGAGATTCATAATCCTTATTATTGTGTGCATAATTGTTTATATATAGGATTTAAATCATATAAGAATGAGTCTTAGAGCTAAAAGTGAACAAAGTTCACAAATCTTAGATAAAATAAATAAAAGTTCGTGAATTGTCTATTTTGTGAAGCATCAATTCCACAACTTCCATTCATGTGTTTTGATTTTAGATCATTGATTCTCGATCACCGCAACTTCCATACCATACATTCCACTAAACTCTCCTCTTCAATTCACGTTATTCTCATTTAAGATCATTGATTCTCGATCACGATAACTTCTAATTGGAGCAATTTTACCTCGGAGATGAAATATTTTTGATATACATAGCCTTGATGACAAAATACAAAAACATTGTTCATAGTGAGATCAAAGATCAATATGTCAGGAATGAAACTATGTTGAAGATGAAAACAACACCTCATTAGTTCCGTAAATGTAGTCGCAATATATAAATACCGAAGCAAAGTTGTTTTGGCTTAGTCCACCGACATAATGATACTCCGCACCACTATAAAATGGAATATACTTCGTGGGGGGTCCAAGGGAAGTCGTACCTATAACATGTGCAAATCGCACCTCTAGAAGCATGAGCTACACTTTTAGTTATAGGAACTCGTGTAATTGATTTTTGTATCGAACAATTTCAATTATAGTTTAACAATGGACTATATAGTTGAACAATTTCGAATATAGTTGAACAGTTGGTAATATAATTGAACAATTTCAAATATAGTTGTCCAATTATTCATATAGTTGAACAAAAGTTTAGCTTAACAATTGGACATATAAGTTAATGCTTGAGCCGTTGATCATATAATTGAACAATTTTGAGTATAGTTGAACAAATGGTCATATATTGTACATTTTTGAATATAGTTGAAAATTGACATATTTGAACAATTTTAAATATAATAGAGCAATTTTTAGTTGACTAAATACATGTTATAATTCAACAATTGATACTTTCTACCATTAGAAAATTTTTACTATATGACCCATTCTCACTTATATATATAGATAGATAGATAGATAGATAGATAGATAGATAGATAGATTGATAGATAGATAGATAGATAGACAGATAGACAGACAGACAAATAGATATATGATCAAATAAAGACATACACTCGAAGGAGAGAAAAAACAGTTTCTTATTCTCTCTTTTATTATTTGCCTTTTTGTTATTAATAAAAACATGTCTTATGTACATGTTTTTCCAAATATTTTTTTATTAGTTTATTAATATTTATTTTTAGAAAAAAAATTAAAAGAACTTTTTCGATTTCATATGTACAGTACTTTGTACCAATATGTTCAGAATTTTGTAAAAATATTTGTATAAAAAAAAAGATTGAATGACACATTGATGCACTTTTCTGTCACAAATAAATACACTACTCATAATTGAGTGCATCAATAGTCAATACTAGAGGATATATATTCTGATGATGAGTCATCACTAAATTAGAGAATTCTAGAATGCTATAGCTGTCTCAATAATAGTGGTTATAATGTGTATATATACCCTTCAGGGTTCATGAGATCAATACAACAGAAAGCAATGCATTTTCATAACAACTTTCTGAATGGTATCAGAGCCATCCGAGACAAACGTCCCCATCATGGCAAAAAATGCCTCTCCTATCCATCTTCCCTCTATCTCTTCTTTCCTCATTGTAAAACTAACAAATGATAATTTCTTCATCTGGAAAGCTCAAATCACCCCATTTCTCAAAGCTCATGGCCTCTATCAATACATCGATGGGTCTCTTCCCTGTCCATCAAAGACAGATGCTGAAAACTACAAAGACTGGGTTAAAAATGACCAGTTGGTCATTGTTCTACTTACCTCCTCTCTTTCTGAATCTGTGATGGTTCAGGTCATTGATTGCTTGCACTCACAGAAGATATGGAACTGACTAGCAGAACTTTACTCTGCTAAGTCCAGCGCCCAGATTGTGCATACCCGCCTTCAACTAGCTTCTCTCAAGAGAGGAAATAGCTCCATCAATGAGTTTTTCAACAAGGCCAAGAACCTTGCTCGTTCCATCACTCTTGCTGGTGAGTCTCTCCCAAATTCTGAGTTTACAGTCTTCCTCCTTGTTGGTCTTGGCCCAGAATACGACTCCATAGTCACCTCCTTAACTACCCAAGCTGTCCTTTCTTCCCCCACACAAATTCTTTCCCACCTTCTTGTTCATGAATCCCGAATTGCTCTACAAAACTCTGCTGCTCGAAACCAAGTGTAACGCCCCAATTTTTAGAGAACTAGGACGCTACTAGGTTTGATTCTCACAATGGAATCATCGATAATAGCCTGACAACAACAACATCAATTGGACCTTCCAACAAGGACACGACAAATAGAGGAAAACATCCAACCTGATTATTAAGTAAAATAGCAGAAGAAAGCTAGTGCATGCAAACAATATATAGAAGAACCCAAGAAACTCAACAACCTTAAAGAAGGTTACCAAAGAAACACATAGTCTAAACAAAGGAAACAAACGTCTACTCAAAGTCTAACACGCATAAATATCCTAGGTCCTATGGCACTCAGAATTCCGGCTGAACACCATCAAGCTGCACGGTAACGTCAGTAGCGTACCTGACGTCAAAAGGAGAGCCTACAACCAAAATCGGGAAGAAACCAGTTAGCTAGTGTTCCCAAAACTAGGGTCAAACCCTAAGAACAGACTCTGCATAGATAGATTAGGTAGAGTGAACGAAAGGTAAGATAAAGAAAAACATCAAAGATGCATAAAAAGTAAACATGCTCTTGCATTACACTCATGACTGTTTCACTACAAACATCCCTCAAGTAGAGAGCGTATAACCTGCAAACATCCTTTAAGGCAATTCTCAAATATAAGTTCTTAATAAAAGAGCACTAAACCATAAATATGTAAAAGCTAGTAATAAGAGAAAACATTATGATAATATGCTTATGATGCTCATGTATGCTTATGAATGCAATGCATGATGTATCCTTTCTCAACTCTCGATAACGTGGTAACGCGGTAACGATCTCTCAAGTCATACGTGTCCCTCCGGCGTCCAATGGTTACGGTAATACATGGTTCCGACTTCCATTTTTAGTTCGCCCTTCTTTCCCCGGCTCGGTACCTACTTGATGGAGTGTTGAGATTTCAAGGCCGGATATGCATACCAAGGAATGAGGATTTGAGACAGAGGATTCTCCAAGAAGCCCATGCTACTCCCTATTCGGTCCATCCAGGGTCGAATAAGATGTATAAGGATCTCCGACAACATTTTTGGTGGCGTAGAATGAAGCCAGATGTGGCAAAATTCATTGCTAGATGTCAGGCGTAACCATTGTACTGGTGTAGTTAGCCTCTGGAGTTTGGGTTGATGTATGATTGGCTGAGACTTGGTGCTGAGCAGTAGAGTTTTGTAGAGCAAGTCGGGATTCATGAACAAGAAGGTGGGAAAGAATTTGTGTGGGTGAAGGAAGGACAACTTGGGTAGTTAAGGAGGTGACTTATCTCATTAATAGGCTCCCTTCACCAATCACCCAACACAAATCTCTCTTTGAACTTCTTTTCAACAAACAACCGGACTACAAGTTTTTACGAGTCTTCGGTTGTCTAGTCTTTCCCAATCTCCGACCCTACAACCATCATAAAATTTCCTTTCGTTCCACACCAACCGTTTTTCTTGGATATAGCTCCCAAAACAAAGGTTTCATTTGTCATGATTGGACCAACAATCGAACTTACATCTCAAGGGATGTTGTTTTTCATGAAGAAAATTTCCCCTTCTTAACCCCTTCACCATCCCCTCCAAGTGAACCAACCCACATAATATTACCACCCATTTTCCTCAAAACCCACATTCTGAGCCCATACAAACTCAACCAAGCCCACCTACTTCACCTAGCCCATCTTCTCCAACATCAACCTCGCATTCTTCACCTTTAGGCTCACCTACAAGCCCTTCTACTGGCCCACCGTTGACTGACACGTCTATCCTTGGGCCTCCTCCACAACAGGCCCACTTACCTCCTTCCCACCCTATGCATACCAGGGCCCGAAACAATATTGTCCGCCCCAAACTTCGTTCAGACGGGGCTATACCCGGGCCGCCTAAACCTCACTGCTCTTCCTCTGAAATCATTCTAGATGAACCTTCCACGTTCACAAAGGCTTCAAAATTTCCAAACTGGAGAGCAACTATGAATCTTGAATTTCAAGCTCTCCTCCAAACCGGTACTTGGTCTCTTGTCCCTCCGTCATCTTCCTCTCATGTTCTTGGGGTCAAATGGGTTTACAAAACCAAACGAAATTCCACGGGATCAATTGAGCGTCGGAAAGCCAGACTTGTAGCCAAGGGTTTCCATCAAACTCAGGGTAACAATTTCAATGACACGTTCAGCCCTGTAGCAAAACCATCCACAATTCGTCTTCTTCTATCTCTAGCTGCAATGCGACGGTGGGAGGTAAGGCAATTTGACATTCAAAACGCTTTTCTCCATGGAGATCTCTCGGAGGAGGTATACATTCAACAACTAATAGGTTTTGTTCACCCATCTCTCCCAAATCACATATGCAAACTTAAGAAATTCCTATACGGTTTAAAACAGGCTCCCAGAGCCTGGTTTTCCAAACTCAATGACTCCCTGGTCACTATAGGTTTTACTCCATCCCTCGCATACACCTCATTATTTACCTATCGCCATGGAACTCAGTTTGTGTTTATTTTGGTGTATGTTGATGATCTCATGGTTGTTGCGTCTTCTAACAAACTTGTTGTGCAGTTAATCTCTTCATTATGTGAAGCTTTCCCAGTCAAGGACTTAGGCCCCATAAACTATTTCCTTGGAATAGAGATTCAACGAGACTCAAGCGGTTTTCATCTATCTCAGTCCAAGTACATCAAGGATATCTTGGCTAAAACAAACATGCTTCAATGTAAACCCGTAGCCGCACCAATGGCCAACACGTTTACCACAACCTCTGAGCATGAACCCTTCTTTGATCAGACCCTTTATCGTAGTGTTATTGGTAGCTTATAGTACTTAGCTTTCACAAGGCCTGATATTTCCTTTACAGTAAATAAACTTGCTCAGCACATGCACTCCCCTAGCATTCACCACTGGCAGGCCACGAAATGATTGCTTCGGTACCTCAATGCTACATCTGGACTACAATTCCATATCAAAGCTGATTCTCCACCTCATCTGTCAACCTATACTGACGCTGACTGGGCTGGTGACATTGGTGACAGACGATCCACAAGTGCTCACTATGTCTTCCTTGGTACCAATCTAATATCCTGGACATCCAAAAAGCAAGCTACCGTATCAAGGTCATCCACTGAAGCTGAATATCGCTCTCTTGCTCTAGGCACGTGTGAAACACTGTGGATAGAGACTCTATTAGCTGAACTGTTTGTCTACGTCGAACAAGCTCCCACCCTGTGGTGTGACAACTTGGGAGCTACATACTTGGCAGTAAATCCTGTTCTTCATCACCGTATCAAACATCTATCACTTGACTACCACTTCGTTCGAGAACGTGTTCACAGTAAAACACTGCAAGTAGCCTTCTTGTCTTCCAAAGATCAAATTGCAGACGCCTTGACCAAAGCGCTTCCAACTCATCAATTTCTACAACTACGAGCTCAACTCTGCTTAGTCTAGTTGCTCTCGAGGGGGATACTAGAGGATATATATTCTGATGATGAGTCATCACTAAATTAGAGAATTCTAGAATGCTACAGCTGTCTCAATAACAGTGGTTGTAATGTGTATATATACCCTTTAGGATTCATGAGATCAATACAACAGAAAGCACTGCATTTTCATAACAACTTTTTGAAATCAAACTCTAAACTTACTCTACTTTCATATACATGTTTATTCTACTTGAACATTCATAGGTGCATTATATTCTCACAAACACGAGAATTTTATTCTCACAGATGCACTCTACCATTACATACATATTTACTCTACTCTCACTTACGTGCACTATACCCTCACACACATGAATTTTACTATTACATGCATCTTCATTATACTATAACATGGATAGGGACATTCTGCGCACTCTCACACATAGGTGCACTATACCATCACTGTATCACATACACATGCACATACTCTACTCTAATATGCATAGATACACTCTATTATCACATACATGCTTTCAAACACCCATGCATTCTACTCTCATATGTAAGTGCAATTTAATCTCACGTGTTCATTCTACTATAACAATATTCATTCTTACACTATACTGTCACACATGTGCATTGTACTCTATCATACATTTGTGCATTATATTATCACATACATGTTCACTCCACTCTAACATACACAAACACTTTACAATTACTCTTACGTGCCACACAGGTACACTCAACTCTAACACACACACTACTCTTACACAATAATTTATCATCTTATATAATTATAAAAATTATTTAAGTTTAATAATCTATCATATTGCCTATATATTGTTTAATATACAAAATTATGATACATATATACCAATATATATCGGTATTGATAAAACCAAATTAAAATTATCTAATCTTATCTAAAAACTACTTTCAGTTTAAAATAAATAATAATAACAATATCGATTAACTAGCCGTTTATATTTTATATAACAAGAACTTTTTTTTTGTAACCTCACAAACATTCAATAATATATAACAATTAAAAAATATAAAATCGACAATTGTAATTTTATGCTGATAAAAATTCTAATATAATATAGTCATTATGTAAATTTAATGCAATTTAATAATGAAGTAATAACAATAAATAAATTAAGATTATATCATATTTATACATAATTTAAAAAAAATAACTCAAAATAATACTAACTATCAATATTGAACTCAAAATAATACTAAATTGATAGTGATATAAAATATCAACTTATTTACAAAAAATAATACAATTAGTTTTTTTCGGACAAAAAGTAGCGTCAAGGATGACGTGGCAACCGGTTTTTTTACAAATCATAACAAACTAGGTATGTGAGGTGAAGCTTATTCAAAAAAATCCATTTAACGTCCTTTAAAAAGTGAAAATTCTAAATTAAGTTATTTACCAAAAATAATACAACTGATTTTTCCGATTCAAAAAGAAAAAATTACCCAACAATATCAACTATCAACGTGAACTCAAAACAGTACCAACTTTAAATATTACTAGTACCGATACAAACTATTAAGATATTTACCAAAAATAATACAACTAATTTTTCCGGCAAAATATTTGTTCATCGCCACCAATTTCTTACATGAAAAGACTAGTTGTGTGATGTCAAAATTCATATGTAAAAGAAAATTCCAATTATCATCCTTAAATAAGTTAAAAAAACAAAACTCAGTGAATCTTATTAAAACAATTAGATTTTTTGGATTTATTAAAAAAAAATCCGTAAGAATATTCGGTTTATTTCATTTTTATCAAAATTTAAAACAATCAAAATTATTCGGCAAAAAAAGTTTTATAATTATTTTCTATTATTTTATTTTTTTTCATTTAAAAAATTTTCAAATTTATTTTTTCAATTTTGTTTGTTTTTTTCATGAATTAATTTTCTATTTTTTTAACTTCTTTTAATTTTAAAAATATATTAAAAAAATAGGAAACATCGACATATTTTTACATATTTTTTTTTATTTTTTGTAAAAAAATCATTTAATAAAAATTCCGAAAAAAATAAAAATAAAATTTTGATTTTAAATAATTTTAAATAAGAATAATTTAATATAGGATTTTTAAAATTTTAGATAATATTAATTTGATGGATTTTTATAAAAAAAAATCACATCATACGCTTCTTCTTTTTTGTCGAGGTGTAAGAAATCGGTTATTACGTCCCACCAAAGCTATCTTTTTTACCGAAAAAGTTTATCGCATATTTTTGATAAACACGTTGATAGTTTGTATCGAATTTAATAATTTTTAAAATTGGTATTATTTTGAATTAAATGTTAATAGCTAATAGTATTTTTAGTTATATTTCCTACAGCCTACATAATGATTATACTGATGTATTTTTATTGTAATTGTAATTGTTTTTAAATTATATCATAATGGTATTTTATAAAAATTTGGTTGACAAATAAGTTGATTATAATTTCAAACATATATCACTAGAATACGTATAAATATTGAATATTGATTTGCTGGTTTTTGGGCCATTCAAAAGTTGCGTGAAGCCGCGTTGGACTTCGACCGACTACGTTCCTACTTTTAATTTAACCCTTTTGTTAACTAAATACTTTGACTTAAAGGATTATACAACTGGCTACAAGTTTAACATATAAAGCGACGATGATTTTAAAAGCATCAGCCGACGTGGATACCGGATACCCATATATAGGAGTAATCATAGTTTCATCAAATTTGTCGTGTTATGATTTCATGAATAAGTGATTAAGAAGCCTTTCCGGTTTGAATTTTGGGAAGGAAAAAAAAGTAATATGGGATCTTCTTATGCCATTTTGTCGGCTTGTGTTTCGACCTTTGAGGCTGATCATCTCTTGCTAATAATGAACTAAATCATCAAATATAGAAGAGAATGTAAGCTGTACAAACAGTAAGGACCGTACTGGATCAGACCGTAAATTCATAGAGCGGACCATAAATTCACGAATCGGACTGTATTGGACCGGATTATAAACTCACAGACCGGACCATTTTCACTACTTGTGTGAAACGGTTCATGGACCGGACCGATCAGACCGGAACATTACGGTCCGGTCTGAATATGTGCAACCCTGCCGAGAATGTCCATGCAAGTAATGACCTAAATCGTTCAATAAAACTTAAATGTCCAAATAAAATATTGTTGATGCGGTTTGTACGCAATCGACTCGGTCTTTTGAAACGCATCATATTGATATGTTTACGTGTCCATCGGATGAATGTAGTTTGGTTGTAGTCGATTCGATTGATGTAATTGATCAACTCGATCCTTCGAACTTCTTCATTGTGATCCTGATATGTGATTGTCTCAACCTTTGACAGCGTCTTCGACTTGATCCAAAGGACTAATTGGATCGGTTCAATGCTACAAAAGACATGTCTTCTTCATATTTCTTGCTCTTGGTTCTCAATCAATCAAATCTTTGTATTAACTTTTTCGATCACAAGAGAAACTCTAGCTTCATAAAGGCACTCCCTTTTTACCTTCAAATGGTGCTCCTAAAGACCTTGAATACTTGAAATGCATTAAAGCTTGCCTACGAAGAAATTGTGTCATTTACCCTTATGTGCTAAAATATATTCTTCAAGGTAGCGATCAACACATCAAGATGTATTACTTTTCCTTTAGATCTACCAAACCCTATCTTCTAACTAAGAAGATAAAAACGGCTAAGTAAACAGGCTAAAAGATAACCTAAAACAAAAAAGGTGAAAATGAGAAAATAATCTTTCTAAACTCGTAAACCTGTGGGACCAGTCGCCGACCAGGTGGGACCAATCGACTGATTACTTGGAAATGAACTGACTTTATTTGTCTTGGTCTTATCTTATACTATCTTAGATGGATGATAGGTGATGGATTCACTATCATTTAGGATAGTTTTTAGAGTCTTTTGATTGCATTTGTGTCGGTTTATGCTACTAACTCCTTAGTCCAGAAGAAGAAGACTAAAAGAAGCTAAGGAAGGAGTTATAAGCACTTAGGAGTAAAGATCGTTCACGAAGCAAAGCTTCTGTTGCCTCACCGCCCCTGCGGGTGACACCTTACTCCGGAGCGCTCCCTTCGCCTTCACAAGCGCCAACCATGAAATGTGTCACCGCCCCTGCGCCACTCCTTAGCGCCCCTGCGGTAACCTACCTTGAAGAAATGAAGACCAGCTCCCCTGCGTCTCTCATTGCGCCCCTGCCTACGCCTCAACCTAGGAGCTGGAAAGCGAAGAGGATGTGTCACCGCCCCTGCGTCGACATAGGGACGCGCGGCGGCTTGACATCAAAAACGTCAAGAAGTCGAAGGGTCAGACGTTTGAAGAACATTGAAGATCCGCCCCAGCGGAATTACCTAGCCGCCCCTGCGGCCTTGAAGAAGATCAAGCGTTTTTGCCTTCACCGCCCCTGCGGAGCTGAAGGGCGCCCCTGCGGCTTAACGTCAGAAGCTTTACTCCGGCTGTTTACACCACCTTTATGGCATTAAAGGTGGTTGTTTTGGACCGGCCATTTACTCCTATTTAGTGCCTTTTGTAGTATAAATAGTCCTTGGTTGATTGCTAGAAGAGGCATCTTATCATCTTGTTAGCCAACAAATTATCCACTTAGATTGTCTTGCTACCTTGTAATGAGTTGCTAACTCCCTTACTACATTGGGTTGGTTTGAAGCTGCATTGTTACTTTGGTTGTAAGTTCTTTATAATATAAGTTTTCATTCAGTAATACTTTGTATCTCCTTGATCTCCATTGTCTAATTGCATGTTTACTATTGCTTGAGATTGATCACCTTAGGTTCTAAAGTGCATGTAAACAACTAAGATTAATAGGTTCCGGGTTCGGGTCTTTGATCTAGTAGCAAATTTAAGTAATAACGGGTTGTGATTACTTAAAGTAAAGGAACACAAATATAAAGATAAGTTTAACGGTTTTAATCTTCTCTTTATATCCCTTAGTCTTTGTTTGAAAGCTAACTTGTTATTTGTTCTTGTAGGTTTACGGAACTCTAACCTGTTAAGTTGTGTTGATGCTGGTTGGCTCAACACATATATATGATCGAGACGGGAGATTACTTGAAAACTTGTAAAGGGAACTCACCAAAGTAGCAATTGCATGCTTAGAATCAACCTAGTGTAGATTCATCCATTATTGTCTTACTTGTCGCATTAATCGTTTTTATAAGTTTTTGTGCATCAATTCAACCAACCCCCCCTTTGTGTTACTTGTCACTATAATCGATAATCGCATCTAAAACACATTAACTCTCTTGGGTTCGACCCTTACTTAATCACTATACTTGTTCTTAGTGCTAAGTCAGGATTTACTTTTGATTGGGTATAGACGACCATAGAAATACCTTCCGTCAAATTTTGGCGCCGTTGCCGGAGAGTTTTAGTGTTTTATTGTTATCATTGATTATTGGTTTGAACCATTTTTATGGTTCAAACCCGTGCTACTAACTCCGGCTTTGCTTCTTTTGATCCAGAAATTGAGAGGACGCACATCCGGCAACGAAGGCAACAACAACTTTAACAAGAGATGGCTGACCGTACTCTTCGTCAACTTACGCAACCCACCTTGGCTCAAAACCCTCTTGCGGTCACTATACCGGCACTAGGGGAAGGAGTCAACATTGAGCTCAAGCCGGGCCTCATTCACTTGCTCCCATCCTTCCATGGGCTAAGTGGTGAAGACCCCATCAAGCACCTTGGGAGGTTCCATACCGTGTGTATGAGCATGAAGCTGGCCAACATTACCGAAGAACAAATCAAGATGAGGACATTCGGCTTCACACTCAAAGATTCGGCGGATGATTGGTATTACCACCTTCCATCCGGGAGTATCGACACTTGGGAGAACCTTCACAAGGCGTTCTTGGAGAAATACTTTTCAGCTAAGAAGGCCAATAACTTGAAGAAAGGTATAAGCAACATCGAGCAAGAGGCAAACGAAACTCTCTATGAGTACTTCGAAAGGTTTGCACGCCTCCGATCCAGCTGTCCTTTTCACGGATATTCAACTCAAGATCTAGTCTTGTACTTGTACAATGGCTTGCTAGACAATGAAAGGAGGATCGTCGATGCGGCTTGCGGAGGTAATATTGTTAACTCTACTTCTGACCTTGCTTTGGAAAAGAAACAGGAACTAGCGGAAGGTAATCGGAACTTTGGAAGGACCCCGGCTAAGAAAGGAGTTCATCCTGTGAGTTCCGGGAAGAGTGAGATTTCCACCGATCTCGCGGAATTGAAGGAAATGGTGAAGAGGCTAACACTTATGGGAACACCGCAGCAACTCAAAGCTTATGGAGTTTGTGTTGACCCGTATCATCCAACGGACATGTGTCCACAAGTTCAGGATGGTGATGCTGAGGTAAACGCAATGGGTTATGGACAACCACAGCAGCAAAGACCTAGGAACGATCCATATGCACAGAATTTCATGCCAAATTGGCGTGACCAACAGAATTTTCGTTGGAGGGATCAACAAAACCAACAACAGCCCCGCCAAGGTAAGTATCACTCAAATGAAGATATGTTGCATGTTTTGACTAAACACTTTGCTACTCATGTCCAAACAACAGAATCTAACATCAAGAACCTTGAGAAACAGGTTGGTCAAATGGCGGAAGCCATTACAAGAATTGAAACTAGGGCCTCCGGCGGATTACCTTCTCAAACGGTTATAAACCCAAAGGTGATGTTGGAAGAAGCTCAATTATAGAGGAAGAATCCCTACGTCGAGCCAACGACGTAAAACAAAGGCGCTGCTCGGGAGGCAACCCGAAGAAATAAGAAGAGGAGTTTCTGTCAAGAAAACCACCCCTGCGGCTCTAAGTCCCCGCCCCTGTGGTGACACCCTTGGCCAGCGACGCACCTGGCGCTGGGCCAGCGTCTGCTCACGTAGGCCACCGCCCCCGCGGTGACACCCCTACGCCCCTGCGGCGGCCACCCTTGACACACATCCTCAGCTCTGCCCCCGGCGCTGAGGCAGTGTACCCCCTCTTCCTTGTCACCGCTCCCGCGTTGACAAACGTCGCCCTTGCGGTTCTGTTAAGGAAAGAAAAAAAAATATACTTCCCAAAAAGAAACCTACATCTACCGCCCTCTTTACTCCCCCATCATTCATCCTTCAAAAACCTAGCTGACTCGCCTCCCACGTCCTCGCGCCCTCCGGAAGATCTCGCACCGCCCTGTCCAGACGCTGTTGCGCCACCTCCGGCAACCTAGTGTCGCCGCCTCTTTGTAACACCAACCATCTCCACCACACACACACCCTCAACCCTTTCACTTTCCCAACTCCACTGTCCACCTCCGGCGACGTCTGTGACAGCAAGGAAGACGCCAGAAAAGCCTCATCGCCACCACCTTCGTCGAACGTCCAAATCGCCCTCTGCTCTTCTTCCGCCCCTGCGTCGAGCCGCCTCTGCGCCTGTTGCAGCCACCCCTGCGGAAAACACAACAGAGGGTTCGTTTATTACTCAATTTTCTGAAATTTCTAATTCCTTTGATTGTCTCAATTGCAAGAGATGGAGAATCAAAAGAAGTATAAGTTTTCAGAGGCCGAGACAATGCGGTATAGGATTGCACAAAGTCGGGATGTGTATGCAACCCGATTTCTGGACGTTCCTACCTTGGAACAATTAGGTTTGTTGGAAAGCATGCAGGAGCTTCTCAACAACGCCGGGCTCGGGGATTTTTTGACAACAACCGCTTCAACATACCCCGAGCTCAGCCGCCAGTTTATTACCACCTTCAAAATGGAAACGGTGGACCATGGGTGTGTTGGACTTACATTCAAATTCAACAAAAGGAAGTACACATTAGACTACACTCAGCTGCAGGAGGCATTAGGGGTGACCATAGCCGCTTCCGACGACTGGTGGGAACCTATTCCGACACGTAATTTGATGGAGTTCTGGCAGGCCGCCACCAGGTCTGAATTTCATGCAGGGGGTGAGTACTCCAATAAATTCACTCACCCCTGTTTGAGGCTCATATCGAAGGTATTCATGAGTGTCTTTTGTGGACACAAGGAGGAGAATAAGGTTGCTCTTAAGGACCTTCCGTTGCTATACGCCTGCCTCTCCACAAACGAATGGGTACCGGATTGGCCATACCTCTTCCTTACCACCTTGAAGCGGATTAGGAAGAATGAGCCACGTGATATTGTGGGAGGAGGGATCATCTCCTTATTGGCTGCACAAGTGATGGATCTCTCTACTTTAGAGGACGGATTGGGCCAGCCATTTACTCCTATTTAGTGCCTTTTGTAGTATAAATAGTCCTTGGTTGATTGCTAGAAGAGGCATTGTTCGCCCCTAAACGTGCGTGCAAATAAGCTTTAAATTTATAAAACTAGAATCAAGCAAGCAAACCCGCAGTGTACGGATCGGCGTAGATTAGCAAGTATTCCAGAGTATCGAACACAGGGATTTGGGTGGGAACAAATTCAATTGCAGATTATCAAGCGAGTAAGTATGAGAGTCTTTGCAAATATTGGGAAAACAACAATCCTAAAGATCCAAGTATCCAGCTGTGGCAATCGATTCAAGATATACTAATGATATAAAGACAAAGTTGAGATATGCAAAGGTATGCTAATGTAAGGTAATCGTACGGTGAAGTTCCAAAAACCTTATATGACTCACCTACAAGACACTCTCTATACAGGTTGTTGAGGCTTCAATATAGAAAGGATCTAAAGGCAAGGATTAATGTCAAATACCCAAACTTACAATCCAAGGATCAAGACTAACTTAACCGATTACGGTTGTGACACTCACAATCGAGGTAGAGGTTGTTGAGGCTTCACTACCACCTAGAAAAGGCAAGCCTAAACTAAGTTAAAGCAAATCTTTAACTTTGGATTAAAGTAAAAGCAGGCTCGTAAACTTAAGGGAAATTACGGGTAGATCTTGAGACTCCACGGCCGTGGAACTCAAGATCAAACCGTGATTTAGGGTTCGTCGACAATTCTCATCAAACTCTCAAGGTCTAATCTGTTTACGATCGATCTATCATCATCTAAGCCACAACTATCAACCCTTCACCTTAGAATTGTTAAGGGTTTTTAGCCAATAACAGTCATGTTGATATCAAATTCAAAGATTAAAAGATTGAAAGATGAAAACTTCCGAAAACTTTCAATAAACTTCAAACCAATCTCAAAGTCACAATCAATAACAAATATTGTCAATAGATTCAGAATAAACCAAACAAACACAATCTTAGGAAAGAAAGAAGAACGGGATTTCAATCCGTCTTCTAAATCAAACCTAAACAAGAAGAGAAATCATCTTGCAACAATCTTCCAAAGACTTCGATCTTCCGCCAATCCGGAAATCTCAACAGCAATCTCCACCAAAGGTGCGAGATTAGGGCAAAAATCCCAATACGAACTTCAATCTCCAACGAGATGTGAATTACCTCTAAACGAGGGTTGAACGAGGTCGCCAAAAATGCGTCTAAGCGGGGCTAAGCGTGGATGACGGAATCTTGCTTCGTCCGTCTTTTTATAGGGCAAGATAAGATATCGGCCCGGCCCAATCTTCAAAAGATCGTGGCTTCATAATGTGGCGAAAAAGATCGCCAAGATCACGGTCGTGGAAGGTTCCACGACCGTAATTTAGAGCGTGGAAAGTGTCACGGTTTGAACCATGGATTCCACGACCGTAATAGTTACTGGAATGCATCATGCCTCTCTTTGCAAGGTTCCACGGCCGTGGAACTAAACGTGGTTTGTAGTACGGCCGTACTTCAGAGCGTGGTTTAGGGCAAGAACGTGATTCTTCCCTAGCCTCGTGCATTCCTCAAGTTGAACTCCAATTTGCTCCTAAGAATGCCCTTAATCCATGGACATACTCAATCAACTCTTCTTTGCTCGATTTCGTTCGGAAATGACTCTCAATTACCTATAATCAACATAAAGCTAGTGTAGACATCCATATCGACAATATAGGCAAACTAGCTCACAAATGCAACAATGCTAAATCAAAGACTATCAATATGAATCAAATACACTTAGAAAACGTGCCTAAAATATCACATTAATTCATGCTAACAAATAACCCCACACTTAACACTTGCTTGTCCCTAAGCAAGGTCTTTCAAAAAGCTTTAAACAAAAGTTAGGATGAAATATGTGTACCTTCTCAAAGCAATACTTCTTTTGGAGGAATGTGCCTTCTAAAGAATAGATCATTCTCAAACCTTGCTTCAATTGTTTATAAGACTTTCATACACTTATCCAAAGAGTAAAAAGCAAAGAAAACTCATGAATCAATTAAACTTCTAAACAAGCATCATAACCTTCAAACATTATCAAAATCAATCATAAGAAACTTCAATTTAGATCACCAAGTCATATAACATTCTTTTGATCTTAAGGACTTCCAAAGAAAAGTTCTAGAATATGGAAAGGGAAGGAAACTTTTAAGGAATGTGGTGCATGAATCCGGGAAAGTGGACAACTACCCTTCTTCTTCTTTTGCGGTTTCCGCAACACTTCAACTTAGAGCTTCACTCTTCTTCCTTTCATTTTTCGACTTTACTTTTGGAGTTCTGGATAGAGGTGCACAAAAACCGAAGCCTAGGAGATTGGCGTTTCTCAATTTTTATGAGATGCCTCAAACCCTTAGCGCACATACCATAATCCGCTAGAAATATCGCTCGATCCGACTTTGGCAAGACACAAACACCCGGCTATGTGAATGGTGCCGAGTTACTCATCATCATGATTGACTTCCCCAAACCTAGAATTCCTTTCTATTCTTTTGATTGCAAATAATTGCTCTCATGGCCCTCCCACATCAAACATGCCTTTTTCATTCACTTCTCCAAATTCCCGGATAGGTAAAGGAGGTCAATATTTCAATGAGGAGCTAAAATGATCAAAGAAAGAAGAAAGAAAAATCGAATTGCCTTAATCATCTCAACAAGAAGTATAAGAACTTATAGTGTGATTTCAACTTCAATTTCTCAACATGATTTAGACAATATTCATCACATTATAAAACTTGCAAAAGAGGTAAAATTCATTCATTCAAATTCTTTTCAATTCACTATTCTTTTAAGCATGCAATTGTCATCAAACTCAATTCACAAGTAGTGATTATCATAGAAATCATCTCAATTTATTAGAAGCACAAAATTTTCAAAATTTTTCAATTTTTTTTTGGGTTTTTCAAGTTCTTTTTCATGCAATGCGATAATGAAACGTGCAACAATATAATGAACATGCAAATAGTCTCGAATAGAAGCAAGCATAGTGAGTAAGAGTTATTACAAACTTTTAGTACATCCCACCCCATACTTAGGACGAACATTGTCCCTAATGTTCAAAAGAAAGAAAGAAAAGAAGAAAAGAAAAAGAAACTCACAAAGTGGTGGCGGAATGTCTAAAGCGAACGGTCAATCATCAAATCTCATCACTGCGGCGCTGGTGGGGGCGGGAATGGAGAGAAGCTAGGATCATAGAACCGCCCAAACTGCTGGCGGTAGACATCCCTCATCATGTGGTCGAGGTTGTCTAGGCGTCCGTCTCTAGCATCGGCTCGGATCTCCAATGCTCCTACTCTCTCTAAAAGTCCGGTAGCCCAATCCGGCATCTGCTCGTACCATCCCGGGGCGTGGCTATACCATGTTGGAGCGTCGGATGGTGCTGGTGGTGGTGTTGGTGCTGTTGTCTGCTCTATAGACCAAGGAGGGGGAACGCCATACCACGTAGGAGGTGTGGTCATCCACGTAGGCCTCTCACTCACGCTAGCGCGGCGAGAAGACGAGCCTGAAGCTCTAGCTGGACGTGGTGAACGTCTAGGTGCATCGGGGGCCGCCTCCGGCTGATCCGGAACGTGCCAAACTCCTCCTCAGCTCCTCCTCCGCCCTCAAACTGATCTCCCATCTCCTCCTCAACAACTGGCGGTGGGACATATGGGGGAGCTGCTATCTTGTTCGCATGCATGGCAGCGAACGTCTCCTTCCAATTATGGCGTCCCGCCATAATGGAGTACTCCGGTAGCCACTCTATACCCCTACCCGTCCTGCTCTCCCATGGCATACCCGCATAAGGCGGTCCTCTATGTGTGGGGAAAATGAGACCCCTAGTCATGAAAGCATGTAGCCCTAAAGGAACGGCCGGTATACGGGTGCAAGCAGAAAAATCAACACCAAAGCTCCTAGCAATGTGGGTAACTATCCCACCATACCCTATGTTGCCCTTCTTCTTATTCTTGAGCTTGCTCATAGTAGCAGCCAAGAGAGTAGCACAATCAGCACGGCGTTCATATAACATGGAGTAGAGCAAGAAGAGCTCATCCGTCTTGATCTTTTGGGGCGTCTCCGTCCTAGGAAAGAGACACTCCGAAAGAACACGATGAGCAATCTTCAAGGCTAGGTGGTACATCAACCTAACCTTGGTGTCAGCGGGCTGCCAGCGGTCCTCGCTAGCGTAAATCATCGCCACCTCCTCCCAAAAATCCTTGGCGTAAACGCCACTAGGAAATCGACCGTTAAAGGTCTCCTGAAACCCGAAAATGGTCCCAAACTCACGGATGCTCAAATGGTAGTCTCTCTCCATGAGACGGAAAGAGACGGTCCTATCTACATGGTTGTGCTCAAAGGATGTCACAACCTCCCGTGTAATCTCCTCATAGGCGTCTTCTCGGATAGCCGAGAAGACAATAAGTCCGGCTCTATCCAAGAGCCAAGTAAGATCATCAACAATGTTGAGAGGAGCTAGATCCTCCAACAACAAGTACCTAGGGCCAATCACTGGCCTCTCCTTGATCCTCTCGAGTGCATCGAGATGATCGTCGTGTATGGTCGGGATTCTAGGGTGAGGAGGTGAGGATGGGGGTGAAGGTGAGGATGGAGGTGAAAGGGAAGAGGGTGATGGTGCCCTAGAGGATGAGGAGGAGGAGGGATTACCCTTCCTCTTCTTATTCTGGTCATTCTTCTTCTCTTTTATCCTCCCCGAAACTCTTCTCACAAAATCCATTCTGCTCAAAATTACGGTCTGTTCTATAGGAACCACGGCCGTAATTCTCCCACAGACCGTGATTCGTCTCAGAAAATCACAAATCTCAGCAAATCAGCAATCAATCTCCACAACAGGCAGTCCTAATCTAATTCCTTCCAATCTCAATCAGTTCTTCCTAAAAATCTCTAACAAAAACGAACCAAATCGGCAATAATCAAGAAGAGAGAAAAAACCTATTTTTCGGATTGAAAAATCCGAATTGCGCGTTCGTTGGTGAATTTCCGCTCGATTCGTCGCTTGGATCTTGTTTGTGGTTGAATTTGCTTCAATTTAGGAGGAAGAATCGTTAAAAACGATTAGGAAACGAGTGATTGAGAGAGGGTCGTGGATTTCGGCAATTAGGGCGTGGAAGGAGGATTTTTGGGTGATTTTTGTGAAGAATGTGGCTTATATAGTCACATGCAAAATTTTTGAAAATCACGGTCTGTCGGGGTGTTCCATGGCCGTGGAAGTGTACGGAACCGTGGTTTTGGTGATTTTTCAAAGGCTTTTGGAAATTACGGGTACTGTAGCTGTCACGACCGTGGTTTAGGCCGTGGAACCCTCTGTAAAGCTCCAAAGTCCAAATTTTCGTCACTTTTCTTCAACATTATCCTCTCCTTTCCCTTTTCCATCGTTCCTACATCCAAAAACACGAACATACCGGAAGGAATCGAGGCAAAAACAAAGCAAAAAACGTTTATACTAAGCTATTCTATGAATCGAAAACAAAAACAAAAATGCAATACCTTGGGTTGCCTCCCAAGAAGCGCTTTGTTTAAGGTCCGTAGCTAGACCAATCTCGCACTTATTCGAGTACGATAGGCGCGAACTCCTCATCTTGGAGCTCCGGTGTATACTTCTTGATTCGTTGGCCGTTCACCTTAAAAGTTCCGCTCGCTTCACCCCATACTTCAACTGTACCATGGGGGAAAATATGCTTAATTAGAAAAGGTCCGGTCCAACGAGTTTAAGCTTACCTGGAAAGAGACGAAGCCTTGAATTGAAGAGGAGAACTTGATCTCCTTCTTTGAAGTCCTTTGGAATGATATGCTTATCATGCCAACGCTTTACTCTCTCCTTATAGATCTTAGCGTTTTCATAAGCGTTCAAGCGGAGTTCATCTAGCTAATTGATGTCTAGGAGACGCTTCTCTCCCGCTTCCTTCATGCTGAAGTTCAACCACTTGATAGCCCAAAACGCTTTGTGCTCCAACTCTACCGGCAAGTGACAAGACTTCCCATACACAAGGTTGTATGGTGTGGTTCCTATGGGAGTCTTGTATGCAGTCCGGTATGCCCATAATGCATCGTCAAGCTTCAAGGACCAATCCTTCCTAGTCCTTGAAACCGTCTTCTCTAGGATTCCTTTGATCTCCCTATTTGAGATCTCAACTTCTCCACTCGTTTGTGGATGGTAAGGGGTAGTGATCTTGTGAGTAACCCCATACTTAGTTAGAAGAGCTTCAAAGCGCCGGGCAATGAAGTGAGAACCTCCATCACTAATGATCGTCCTTGGTGTCCCAAATCGCGGGAAGATGGTCTTGTTGAAGAACTTAACCACCACCATGGCATCATTGGTGGGAGAGGCAATTGCTTCCACCCATCTAGAAACATAATCCACCGCCAATAGTATGTATTGGTTTCCACAAGAGGATGGGATTGGTCCCATGAAATCAACTCCCCAAACGTCGAAAATCTCCACCTCTTGGATGTTGTTGAGGGGCATCTCATTCCTCCTAGAGATATTGCATGTTCTTTGACAAGCATCGCAGCAAGAAACAAAGGATTGCACATCTCTAAACAAAGTAGGCCAAAAGAATCCAGATTGCAATACCTTTGCGCTAGTCTTGTTCGAACTAACGTGTCCTCCACAAGGTAGTGAATGACAATGACGGATGACACTTTGCATCTCATCTTCCGGCACACATCGCCAAATGATGCCATTCGGACCTCTCTTGAAGAGGAGAGGCTCGTTCCAATAGTATTCCCGGACGTCCTTAAAGAGCTTCTTCCTTTGTGCGTAGGATAGTCCGGGCGGTATCTCCTGGCAAACCAAATAGTTAACAAAATCAGCAAACCATGGTTTTTTACCTTTGGAGATCACATCGATGCACTCCTCAATAAGATGTAGGTGTTCGTCCGGGAAGGAGTCGTCGATGGGTAAATGGTCGTCCTCTAGATGTGTTAGGCGACTCAAATGATCCGCAACAGAATTTTCTGAGCCTTTCTTGTCGCGGATCTCAAGATCGAATTCTTGTAGGAGAAGAATCCATCTAATTAACCTTGGCTTCGCATCTTTCTTCGCAAGGAGGTACCGGATCGCAGCATGATCCGTGTAGACAATCACCTTTGCACCTACAAGATAAGAGCGAAACTTGTCAATAGCATAGACAATGGCTAGAAACTCTTTTTCGGTAGTGGCGTAGTTGAGCTGCGCTTCATCTAGCGTCTTGCTAGCATAGTATAAGGCATGGGTTGCCCCTTCCTTTCGTTGTCCAAGAACAGCTCCAATAGCTACGTCACTAGCATCGCACATAATCTCAAAGGGAAGAGTCCAATCCGGAGGTTGGATAATAGGTGCTGAAATTAGAGCTTGCCGAATGGTGTTAAACGCATCCAAACATTCCTGCGAAAACTCAAAAACCGCATCCTTCATCAATAGATTAGTGAGAGGTTTTGATATCTTAGAAAGTCCTTAATGAAACGTCTATAAAATCCAGCATGTCCTAGGAAACTTCTTATCCCTTTCACCGAAATTGGGGGAGGAAGCTTCTCTATGGTCTCTATCTTAGCCTTGTCTACTTCTATCCCTCTACTAGAGACTAAGTGGCCTAATACAATTTCTTCCTTAACCATAAATTGACACTTCTCCCAATTAAGAACTAGGTTAGTGTCTTCACACCTTTGCAAAACAAGAGAAAGGTTAGAAAGGCAATCGTTAAAAGAGGAACCGTATACGGAGAAGTCGTCCATGAAGACTTCCATGATTTCCTCTACGTATTCGGAGAAGATGGCCATCATGCACCGTTGGAAGGTGGCTGGGGCGTTGCAAAGCCCGAACGGCATTCTCCTATAAGCAAACGTACCCCATGGGCACGTGAATGTGGTCTTCTCTTGATCATCCGGGTGTATCGGGATCTGAAAGAAACCACTATAACTGTCAAGGTAACAAAAATGTGAATGTTGTGCTATCCTTTCAAGCATTTGATCAATGAATGGCAATGGAAAATGATCCTTCCGCGTTGCATTGTTGAGCTTGCGGTAGTCTATGCACATCCGTCATCCAGTCACGGTTCGGGTAGGAATGAGTTCGTTGTTTTTGTTGGTGATGACCGTCATTCCTCCCTTCTTCAGAACTACTTGAACCGGACTCACCCACTTACTATCGGAGATAGGGTAGATGATACCTGCATCAAGAAGTTTAAGGATTTCCTTCTTGACAACCTCCTTCATGGTCGGATTCAACCGCCTTTGAGGTTGTCTTGAAGTTCTAAAATCTTCCTCCATTAGTATCTTATGCATGCATAGGGAGGGTTTAATTCCTACTAAGTCCTCAATAGTATAGCCTATAGCTTTCCTATGTTTCCTAAGGACAATCATGAGCTGATTATGTTCATCTATGCTTAGATTGGAACTAACAATAACCGGAAAGGTAGAATTAGATCCTAGAAAAGCTTACCTTAGATGAGTAGGAAGTGGTTTGAGTTCCATTGCTTTCGGAGCTTCCAATGATCCTTGAGAAGCGTCCGATGTCTCCTTAGAAGTTTCTAAGGGTGATGAGTGTGTGGGGGAAGAATCAGAAGAAGTTGAAGAAGTGTCTCGATCACTCCTTTCCACGCCCAAAATTACGGGTTCCTCATGGCCTCCACGGCCGTAGTTTAGGGCGTGGAAGGGAAATACGGTTGTCACATCTTCTCCACGACCGTATAACTCCCTGGAGTGAGGCACGATTTTGGTTGTGAAATCCACGGCCGTGGAATACAGGGTATAACCGTGGATTCTCACGTTTTCTGCCTCATTGTGGAGTTTCTCAAACTCCACTTCACCTATCTCTTCTTGTGCTTCTAAGGCTTCAATTGCCTCATTGCACTCTTCTTCTTCCCCTACATTGGTTAGACTTATAGTGATAACCTTTTATAAAGGATCGTTAAAGAGAATCGCACTTACCTCCTCCCTAGATAAACCTTCTTCATCTTGGATATCGAAAATATCCTCATCAAAGATTGGCTCCTTCACTAGAGTAGAAAGAACGAACTCTACTTTCTCTTCTCCTATGTCAAAAGCGAGTCTACCATTCTTGCAATCGACTATACAGCCGGAAGTTGCAAGAAACGGTCTTCCGAGTATGATCGGGACCGGACTATCTGCAGGAATGTCAAGCACGACAAAATCAATGGGAACAAAGAATTTACCTAGCTTGACCGGGACGTCTTCTACAATACCGACGGGGCGAGTGATGGATCGATCCGCCATGTACAACATCATCTTCACCGGTTTAGGGTCGCCTAAACCGATCTTCCTACACAATGCAAGTGGTATAATGCTCACACTTGCTCCTAAGTCACATAACGCATCGTATGTGACATCTCCCACTCCTATGGGAATGCAAAATGACCCCGGATCCTTTAGCTTTGGGGGCATTTTCTCCTTCATGGTTTTGATGAGATCCGAAGAATCCGAACTCATCCTAACCTCTCCGAAGTCTTCTAGCTTCCTCTTGTTAGAGAGGAGCTCCTTCAAGAACTTGCCATAAGCCGGCATACCTACAATAGCATCAATAAATGGTATATTAATATGCAGCTTGCTCATGAGTTCTATGAACATACCAAATTGTTTATCTAGGCGCGCTCTCGCTCTAGATTGAGGGAATGTTAGGAGCGGTTTATAAGCTGAAGGAGGAACGTAGACATCTTCCTTCTCCTTCCCCTTCTCTTTCTCCTTGTCCTTCTCTACGGAGACTTCAACGAACTTAGGCTGCGGATCGGTGGTGGTCACCCCGCTCCTAGTTGTGATTGCCATAACCCTTCCCTTAGGGTTGTCCTCCGTCTTTCCTGGAAGTTTCCCTTGATTCCTAGGAACTTCCTCCGCATGGTTGAACATTTGGTTTTCCAAGACCTTTTGAGCTTTGTCAACCTTGGAAATTTGATCATCAACCTTAATGAAGCGGTTCTCCAACCCTTGAAGCTTTCCCAAAATCGTTTCCAACATGGGATCGTGCTTCTCCTTTCCCGAATTGTTTCCTCCAATAGATGATTGCCCCTGGCTTTTCAAAGGAGTAGAGGAAGAGGAAGGTGGAGTTAGTGAATTAGAGTTGGAAGGATAAGAGTTACCGAAATTTTGTTGATTGGAGCGCCAATTGTTGTTGTTTGAACCCCTATTGTTGTTCCAATTATTGTTCCGATTGTTGTTGTTTCCATTCCAATTGTTATTCCGGTTGTTGTTCCGGTTATTGTTATCGCCGCCATTGTTGTTGCCCAAATAACCAACATCCTTCCCTTGTTGCTTTCGGAAGTTGGTCTCGATAGTCTCCTTCAACTCTTTGATCTCATTGTTGAGGGAGAAAATCTGATTTTGAGCTTCATGTGTGAGCTTTGCTCCTTGCTCCACACGATTTCCCTCCACTTTCCGGTGGGAATACTTCTCTATGACCCTTGTTTGCTTCTCAATGAAGTCCCAAGCGTCATCTTCTCTCATGTCCATGAATGTTCCACATGAGAGGGATTGGAGGTTGAATTGCGTTCCCGCATCTAACCCCTTGTAGTAAATCTCCAGCAAGGCAAGTTTGGATATGCCATGATGAGGACAATCCAAGAGCAAATCCTGAAACCTTTCCCAAGATTGAAACAAACTTTCGTTAGATCTCATGAAAAATGCATTGATCTTACCTCTAAGTTCCGCCGTTTTAGATGGCGGAAAGAATTTGGTGAGGAACTCCGCGGAAAGGTCTTCCCACGTGTCTAGTTTCCCACTAGGAAGAGCTTGATACCAAGACAACGCTTTGCCTTTCAAGGAGAAGAAGAAAGGTTTAAGCTTATAGCTGTTGGTGGTAGCACTCTTCGGTCTCATTGTCTCCATCATACACTCAAAGTTCTGCAAGTGTTGGTGTGGAGATTCAGTGCTTGTTCCGCCAAATTGGTTTTGGCGAACAAGAGTAATGACTTGAGGGTTGAAGCTAAACCCTTGCACGTCATCAGCATCAAAGTTCACGCCCAAACGGCGTGGTTGTTGTGTTGGATCCATCCGCTGGCCAAGAGTTCTTGGCTCTTCATCTACACGTTCGATCCTCGTATTCCTAGGTGGAACACGACGATTGGCAGCTCCCTGTGGATGGAAAGGATTCACATTGATCGTGGGATCAATCTCCTCTAACGGTGGCATGGAAGAATCACTATCATCAGCGGATGATTGACCTTTTCTTCTAGATCTTGATGCTTTCCTTGAGGATTTCTTGCTTCCCTTATTCTTAAGGTCGCTTAGCTCTACCCTCATTTGGAAGATCATGTCTTGTAGATTGTTAACTTGAGATTGATGACGATCCATTTCATCTTGGCGGAGAGTCTCATTCCATTGGAGTTGAGCTTCCTTCTTTGCCAACTCCGCTTGAAGATCACGTTCGTGTCCTTCAGCCATCTTCTTTTCCTTGCGCTTTTGCCTTAAAGTTTTCTCTAACTCTTGATCAAGAGGTAAGAGATCTTCGGTGTTCCTAGACCTGCGCATGCACTCAAAGTAATATCAAATAACGAGAGCAAGCTCCCAAGCTTGACAACCGGCTACCGAATTCGGCCGAAACCAAATCCCCGGCAACGGCGCCAAAAACTTGTTCGCCCCTAAACGTGCGTGCAAATAAGCTTTAAATTTATAAAACTAGAATCAAGCAAGCAAACCCGCAGTGTACGGATCGGCGTAGATTAGCAAGTATTCCAGAGTATCGAACACAGGGATTTGGGTGGGAACAAATTCAATTGCAGATTATCAAGCGAGTAAGTATGAGAGTCTTTGCAAATATTGGGAAAACAACAATCCTAAAGATCCAAGTATCCAGCTGTGGCAATCGATTCAAGATATACTAATGATATAAAGACAAAGTTGAGATATGCAAAGGTATGCTAATGTAAGGTAATCGTACGGTGAAGTTCCAAAAACCTTATATGACTCACCTACAAGACACTCTCTATACAGGTTGTTGAGGCTTCAATATAGAAAGGATCTAAAGGCAAGGATTAATGTCAAATACCCAAACTTACAATCCAAGGATCAAGACTAACTTAACCGATTACGGTTGTGACACTCACAATCGAGGTAGAGGTTGTTGAGGCTTCACTACCACCTAGAAAAGGCAAGCCTAAACTAAGTTAAAGCAAATCTTTAACTTTGGATTAAAGTAAAAGTAGACTCGTAAACTTAAGGGAAATTACGGGTAGATCTTGAGACTCCACGGCCGTGGAACTCAAGATCAAACCGTGATTTAGGGTTCGTCGACAATTCTCATCAAACTCTCAGGGTCTAATCTGTTTACGATCGATCTATCATCATCTAAGGCACAACTATCAACCCTTCACCTTAGAATTGTTAAGGGTTTTTAGCCAATAACAGTCATGTTGATATCAAATTCAAAGATTAAAAGATTGAAAGATGAAAACTTCCGAAAACTTTCAATAAACTTCAAACCAATCTCAAAGTCACAATCAATAACAAATATTGTCAATAGATTCAGAATAAACCAAACAAACACAATTTTAGGAAAGAAAGAAGAACGGGATGTCAATCCGTCTTCTAAATCAAACCTAAACAAGAAGAGAAATCGTCTTGCAACAATCTTCCAAAGACTTCGATCTTCCGCCAATCCGGAAATCTCAACAGCAATCTCCACCAAAGGTGCAAGATTAGGGCAAAAATCCCAATACGAACTTCAATCTCCAACGAGATGTGAATTACCTCTAAACAAGGGTTGAACGAGGTCGCCAAAAATGCGTCTAAGCGGGGCTAAGCGCGGATGACGGAATCTTGCTTCGTCCGTCTTTTTATAGGGCAAGATAAGATATCGGCCCGGCCCAATCTTCAAAAGATCGTGGCTTCATAATGTGGCGAAAAAGATCGCCAAGATCACGGTCGTGGAAGGTTCCACGACCGTAATTTAGAGCGTGGAAAGTGTCACGGTTTGAACCATGGATTCCACGACCGTAATAGTTACTGGAATGCATCACGCCTCTCTTTGCAAGGTTCCACGGCCGTGGAACTAAACGTGGTTTGTAGTACGGCCGTATTTCAGAGCGTGGTTTAGGGCAAGAACGTGATTCTTCCCTAGCCTCGTGCATTCCTCAAGTTGAACTCCAATTTGCTCCTAAGAATGCCCTTAATCCATGGACATACTCAATCAACTCTTCTTTGCTCGATTTCGTTCGGAAATGACTCTCAATTACCTATAATCAACATAAAGCTAGTGTAGACATCCATATCGACAATATAGGCAAACTAGCTCACAAATGCAACAATGCTAAATCAAAGACTATCAATATGAATCAAATACACTTATAAAACGTGCCTAAAATATCACATTAATTCATGCTAACAGGCATCTTATCATCTTGTTAGCCAACAAATTATCCACTTAGATTGTCTTGCTACCTTGTAATGAGTTGCTAACTCACTTGCTACATTGGGTTGGTTTGAAGCTGCATTGTTACTTTGGTTGTAAGTTCTTTATAATATAAGTTTTCATTCAGTAATACTTTGTGTCTTCTTGATCTCCATTGTCTAATTGCATGTTTACTATTGCTTGAGATTGATCACCTTAGGTTCTAAAGTGCATGTAAACAACTAGGATTAATAGGTTCCGGGTTCGGGTCTTTAATCTAGTAGCAACTTTAAGTAATAACGGGTTGTGATTACTTAAAGAAAAGAAACACAAATATAAAGATAAGTTTAACGGTTTTAATCTTCTCTTTATATCCTTTAGTCTTTTTTTGAAAGCTAACTTGTTATTTGTTCTTGTAGGTTTACGGAACTCTAACCTGTTAAGTTGTGTTGATGCCGGTTGGCTCAACACATATATATGATCGAGACGGGAGATTACTTGAAAACTTGTAAAGGGAACTTACCAAAGTAGCAATTGCATGCTTAGAATCAACCTAGTGTAGATTAATCCATTATTGTCTTACTCGTCGCATTAATCGTTTTCATAAGTTTTTGTGCATCAATTCAACCAACCCCCCCCCCTTGTGTTACTTGTCACTATAATCGATAATCGCATCTAAAACACCTTAACTCTCTTGGGTTCGACCATTACTTAATCACTATACTTCTTCTTAGTGCTAAGTCGGGGTTTACTTTTGATTGGGTATAGACGACCATAGAAATACCTTCGGTCAATGGACCTTATCCTATCTTAGGATATATCTTATGGCTTAGAAGATAGATTTTGTGATCACCTATTTTCTTGTTTAAGGGAATTTTCGGACCCTATGTTTATGCAACCTTTGAATAATGAATATACTAGATTTGTGTTTCACACAAACATTGTCTTCAGAGAGAGAGAAAGAGAGATCGTTTGTCAATAGCTTGAACTGTTTTGCGTTGTTCTGCTTGTGTATACAAGTTGGCACATTGTCAAACCATTCATAAGCAACCTTGTTGTGTTATTTGGACGATGTTTCCTTAGGCAAAGAATGTAGTGGAAGGGTTCTATGATCATTCTTGGTTCTCCAAATTGTTCATAGGGTTCGACCTATATATTCATCTACCAATACATCATCAGCACCGATCACACCTTCATCATTTCATCCCATTCGACCACCTCTTTCCTTTCACCCCTACCCTTATTTGATCGATTCCTATAATAAGAAGATATCGCGTCATCCTTGTTGGTGTCGAAAGATCTATTCTCATTCTTTACTATTTTTGACTTTAACTACGAATTATTTTAAAATATTGAATTGCAGCGCATTTTTTTAACATTTTCAAAACCAACTAAGATCCAACCTTTTTCCCAAACCTATCCCACCGGAATCTTGCCGGAAACCTCATCGGAACCCACTTTCGGGATTGCCTTCAAATCGGATCATCAAACCCGATTTTTCGCAACCCTTACCACCGGTAACCACCACTCCACCACCCCAGCTAGCTCCTACCGCCTCCGGCACCTAATTGTTCCACCACCACTATCGGAGACCACCCTAGTCCCATATCAAACCCTTTTCCCATACCCAAAACTAAAACCGCCCCCCCAAACCTTGACCCTTCACCTCCTCTCCCACTAGGAAAACCCTAACCCTACCACTCATACTTTGAACCAACCCTCTGCCCCAAACCTGAAACCTAAAACCCTTCCTCAAACCTGATACATGCCCTTAACCACTACCTTTTACCGGCTCTTACCCATCGTTTTTACCTGAATCCAAACCTAGCCTTATTAGTCTTATCCCGAACCCAAAACTGGATCTTATTACCTGAACCTCCTCATCCGAAGCCGTTCTAGTTGAACTAGTCCAGTCCGAAGGTGAACCGCCTCAGTTTGCTCGAAACCCGCCATGTTTTTCTTTTTCTAGATTAAAAAATGGTATATTCAATACTAGTTAGTTAAACAAAGGAATTAAAAAAAGAAGTTATTGGTGTTCTAGTTGCTTGTTTATCTCATTTTAGGTTTGAAGATTGAGTGTTGATTCCGGATTGCATTGAAGTTGAAACTTTACCCACCTCTCTGCCATTTCTTGAACTTATTTTGGGTTGAATTTGTCTTTATAAGCTCTTGTTATTGATTGATAAAATAATCGAGTATAGTTTTGCTTTTGTAGCCTATAAGCACCACATATATAACCTTTTCTTATTGAGATCAAGGTCGATTTCATTTTTACTACCTTAACATGTGAGGGTGATTTCATTTTTACTACCTTAACATGTTTGCTAGTTTAGTTTGCTTATATTTTGCAGGCTAGTGGTCTATGGTTGATTGATAACATGTTTTTATGCTAGTTTTTAGATCCATGTTTAGCTTATTTTGGTTTAGTTTTGCATGAATTAGGCATCCATATATTCCATTGTGAGCATATATTGTCAATTGAATGTCTACTTCCTTTATGTTGTCTTATAGGTGTGATTTGAAGCACCCATGAGCTTAATTGGAAAAAAAAACATCCCAAACAAGCCGTTCAACCAACGATGTCAAAGCATTGAGATGCATAAGATGAGTCTAAGGACCAAGAACAATGAAGGGGACATTTTGAGATGCCAATAATGGATATTAGGAAGTTCCAAGGAAGAACCATGAAGCAAACAATGAAGCCTTATGGACCCAAAAAGGCATAGAGATCACTTTTGGACAATTTACGTAAAGCAAAGCTATAGGAGGCCTTAAAATGACCTAGAAGACCCATAAGTACTTTTTGAAAGGTAGTTCAAAGGGATACAACTTTGTAGTTGACACCAAGAGCTGAATGCATCGAGAAGGCATCTAAAACGGCCAACCGTGAAAGACCGACCCTTGAATGAACCTTCCTAGCCATCTCTAGGTCGGTCCAGAGCTACATAACTATGTCCGGCCCATGGGCCAACCCCTAGTCCAACCTAGGTCGGTCCCAAGTAGCTCCACGGGCCCATCCCACTTGCATGAGTGTGTTGCTTTTTGATTTCTTTTTTGGCTAGTTTTGTAATTTCCTAGAGGTGTCCATCTAAATGTCCAAAGCTCTCTATAAATACACTTAAAACCCAACAAGTAGGAGGAGGGGTAGACTGGAGAGTTGGATTGAAGTTAGAGCATAAACACTAGTGATTTTTAACGTGGATTTTATATTTATTTTCTAATTTCTTTTTCTAACACATCATCTAAAAAACTATCACATATTAACTTTTCACAACAATAATTTTTCAATTAGTTTTTTACACTTTGTACTTACTTCCATACTACTTGACACTTATACAAGGACTTTACATTGACAAGAGGGTTCATCAAGCATGTGATCTTTGAAATACCCGGTGATGAGGGACCATGTCCAACACCTCCTATACATGGGTCTATCACTAGATCAAGAGAAAGAGCATTAAAGGAGAAGGATTCTACATCATCCACAAGTCCTATCATGGAAGGATCTATCACTAGATCAAGATTAAGATCCATCCAAGAAGACGTTTTGAGTTTGTTGGCATTATTAACATCTAAGGAGACTCTATTTGTGTTTATGTCTTCTTTAGTCACATTGATGTTCATTGTGGAGGAGCCATACAAGAGTGAAGATGATCAAGGAAGCAAGGAAGAGTTATTCGAGATTTTGGCCCCATCGAGTCGACATTTTAATTAGTTATTAGTTGTTTTTATTTTAGCACCTTTAAAGCTCTAAACCTTCTAAAGGTTTATTTTTCTATACTATATTTTATAAGATTATTTTATTCTTTTATTTTCTAGGAAATCTCGGCTATATAAGGAACCTAGGAGGCTGAAATTTCAGTTAGTTGAATTTGATTATTGATTTCCATAATTTTGTGAGATACTCGCTGTTTCGTTTATGAAGTTTGCATTTTATTTATTTCAATTCAATAAAAAAAAGAGCCTTGATTGAATAGTTGTGAGTCCTTACTAGATTGTTCTTGTGTGTGTTAATCTTCTTAAAGATTTGTGCTCCTAGTCAATTCTAGTTCATCCTCGTGCTGGTCTCAATTTGAAGTGTTGTGTAAGGTTGAATAAAGTAGGGTTAAGGTAATTCATTGTTTGAGTTTTGATCCAATTGATCAAGGTTCTTGCAAGTTTATATATTCGTTCTATCTTTGTATATTTTACATCAAATTCATTCCATAACCATCTTATTTATCTTACCATTCAATTTCATGCAACTCATGTTCTTTCCCTTTGAATTAACGTAAAATCTCGGCATTACCAAAAATAATCTCGCCCAAGATTACCTTCGAAATTTGCAGAGATCGTCGCGATCGTGGACTTCAGTCTAGATCCGTCAACTACGCTTCAACCCCGCATCACCCGGGTTTCGGAAAATTTCCTAATCGATTTAATTTGGATCAAATCGAGTAATTTAAATACAAATTTAATTGAAGATTATGAGGTATGATGATACGGAGTTAAATTTTCGTTGCTAACGGAATTGGAAAACCCGTTAACCTTAGTTTATCTCTTCTTTCCTTCCTTCCTTTTTCCGTGTACACGGTTCACCGCTAGAACTTTCAACCTGAGCTTGCCGGAAACCACCTCGAACTTTTCTGTCTGAAACCCTCAACCCGATCCCTCTGTTCGTCAGACTGGAATAAGGCCGCCACCTTGCTGTTTTCGTCACCACCGGAACTGCAAACCACCACCAAATCTGCCACAACCTTTCCGAGATATTACCGTCAAAAACCTCCAAAAGTTCCAACATGGCCCGCTGCCTGGATTAACTATCGAAGAAGACAAAGGAACTCATAATTGCTACGTCGTCGCGGAACGCCTCGCCTGGAGAACTGCTTCGCCGCCCCGACAAATCGGGTTTTGAACTGCCACCAAGATCGAAAATCTCCACCGTTGAGCCGCTTCTCCTTCGTGTCGTATGGACTGGAATTGACAATGAGCGAGCAACCACTAGTCTTCTCTCTTGTTCGGGACCGAAAGCAGAAACCATACCGGAGTAAACGCCAACTCTACCGCCGGAAAAGTTACGCTCGGAGCCGCCTCGCCGTCAAGCTTCTAAAGTCGCCGGAACGGAGCCTTCCGCTGCCATCCTCAGACCAGGAAACCTAGATCAGTGAAGAGGCCATTTCGGTATAATTATGGTTTTACTCCCATATTTTCTTGTTTACTTTCAATGACCCAACTTTTGGTTTGCAGAATTTGTTCCAAATTGATTAACTACATAAAACATCCCAAGTTTATATTTGCACGAATGACCCCAGACTTTTGAAAGTTCACAAAATGCCCTGATTTGAGCTATTACGGAATATGGCCCAAATTTATAATTTTAGAAATTGTGTCAAACATGTGTAGTTGACTTGTTTATATTATTTTAGGTACTTGGTTGCTTGAATTTGTATCGGTGCCTTTTGAGTTCGTCTTTTTAGGTAAGTCATATTGACTTAATTAGTTGTCGTTCTGTTTCAGATTAAAGTTGTTGTCGATTGTGGGTAGGACTTGTATTATTTTTATTATACTTTATCTTATTATATATTTTCATTAAAAAGACAAACTTAAAAATGACCGATACAAGCAACCAAATACCTAAAATAACATAAACAAGTCAACTACACAAGTTTAACTCCATTTGTTAGAACTTGGGGCATTAGTTATAATTCTAAATGTTTGGGACATTTTCTAAAATAATAAATTTGGGTCATATTCTATAATAACTCAAATTGGGGCATTTTGTGAACTTTTAAAAATTTGGGGTCATTCCTACAAATATAAAATTGGGCTATTTTCTATAATAATCAATCCGGGACAAATTCTAGACATTTCAAAAGTTTGGTCATCAATTGTAAACACAAGAAATATGGGAGTAAATCCATAATTATACTAAAAAAGGTATCTTCACTGATCTAGGTTTCTTGGTTTGAGGATGGCGGCAGAGGGCTCCGTTTTGGCGATTGGAGAACCTCCACGGCGAGGCGGCTCCTAGCGTAGCTTTCCCAACGGCAGTGGAGTTAGCATATCCTCCGGTCTGGTTTCCGGTTCCAGTCCTGAACAAGAGAGAAGACTCACAATGGCTCACTAGTTGTCAATTCTAACCCAGATGAAGAAGAAGCAGTTCAACAGGGGAGGATTTCGATGTGGCGGTTCGGCACCGGATCTGTCGGGCCGCGATGACGGTTGCACTTATGTGTTCCATTGTCTTCTCTAACGGTCGATCAAGGCGGCGGCTCGTGTTAGATCTGTTAAAGGTTTCCGACGGAAATGACTCAGCAAGGTGGTGGCAACTCCGGTGGTGGTCTACGGTTCCGGTGGTGGCGAAAACAGCAAGGCGACGGCCTTGTTCCAGTCCGGCGAATAAAGAAGGGCTCGGGTTGAGGGTTTCCAAAGGAAAAGTTTGAGGTGGCTTTCGACAAGCTTGGGTTGAGGGTTCCGGTGGTGAATAGTATTCACGAAAAAAGGAAGGAATGAAACAAAGAGATAAATTAGTGTTAGCGGTTTTTCTAATTCCACTAGCAACAACAATTTAACTCCGTATCATCATACCTCAAAATCTTCAATTAAATTCTTCTTTAAATTACTCGATTTTATCCAAATTAAATCGATTAGAAAATTTTCCGAAACCTAGGTATTACATAAAACCACGGTTGTTGAGCTCGGATTATTGTGTCTTGGTCTTGACTTTTTCTGGTTGTTGAGTTAGAGAGGCTAGAGTGTAAGCATTTATGGAGGCCGAGCTAGAGGATATACCCGTGGTTGATATTGTGAGAAAGTTCTAAAGATAGTTGGTATTTGTGACCGAGGAGTATCCGCTCTAAAAGACAACGGATCTGAGCCTTCACTAAGCGTTTGAGGCCCGATATTCGTACATATGTGTTGGGAATTAAGTGCACAACATTGGACCAGTACCAGAACAATGCGATGACATATGAAATGGCTCACCCGATGCATGAGAGGTTAGAGAGATCACAAGGTCCGACCAAGAGGGTAATTGGTTATGTTACGTACTGACAACTACATCTCAAGAGACCAAATTGTGACTATTTGATACGCCCCGGGATGGCGATGCCATTTGTGTTTCCGGCTAGAAGGACCCGGTAAACGGAGCTTGCCCATTTTGAAAACATATTAAATATTTCGGCTATGTAATATCGACTTTTTATATTTAAAATTTTAATTTTGAAACTTAATTCCGTGACTTAAATTCCGACCTTTTATATTTTAAGTTTTTCATTTTTGGAACTTTAACTCCGGCTTTAATTATTGTCATTTAATTTCCGACTCTTTGTATAACTACATCCACTATATAAGGGGATGTTTGACTCATTTGTAAAGTATGTCTAAGTTGAATCCAAGTATTGTGAAGGAAAATCCTCTTACTTGGTTTGGGCATCACATCTTCGTCAATCCTCTTCAAGTTCTATCTTGGATCTAGTCTTTGATCCAAACCTTTCATACTCGAGGATCCTTTTTGAAGAATCAACCCTATCTACTCCACTTCGTGGATGATTCAATCTAACTAGATCGGATTGATCGTACGCTTCCGCATCTATTTCTAAGCTTCCGCCGTCCAAGTTCTATCTTTGATCCAACTCGAACGATCAAGAAGAAGTAGTTAAAGTTTATCCTCGATCTAGATCCTCCCTATTTCTATCATTGGTATCAGAGCTCCGGATCGAGGTCAAGTTTCTTTATAAATTTTTTTCTCTCTTCGTTGTTCTTCATCCTTCTTCAAGCTTTCATCATCGTTCATCATGGTCTATGATGATGAACATTCCTTTGATGAGAAGAGGAGTGGTTGCCTCCTCCATATCCACCAAAGTCCAAACAAACCACCCAGAGGTACCGACGGTATTCACATAGCTGATGGAGAGAATATTTTGAGGACGGGGAGTGGTTGCCTCCTCCAAACCCACCAAGGCTGACTTATTCCATGGACGGGTACCAACGGTATCCACAACAAGAATATTTTAAGGATACCTATGTTGCCTCAAGACGGCGTGTCAATCATGAGCAAGTTGCCAACGTTGCCCCCCAACGGCGTGCTAATCCCTAAGAGGAGTATGTTATGCTTAAAGAAATCAATGATGATCTTAAGCGTAAGCTATAAATTTTGAGGGCACAACTTCTTGCCCACACGATGTCCGGCCAACAAGAAGAACCTCAAGCGGTGTCACAACCAATGTGTGAGTTGGTGGTCAAACCATTGTGTGACGAGGTTATGGACGAGGGCGATATTGTTAATAAAGATTGCAACCAGGTACATCCAATTGAAGTTCTCAACCCGGTGTTTGGTGAGTCCTTTGAAGAGGACGAAAGAAGCCATAAACCCCGACAATGGCACCATTCTGTTGTTGAACTACAAATTTGGAGCCGGTTGACCCGAGGTTTGACTTTATTACTTCCAATAATTAATATACCGGCTTACCCTTACTTCTTTCTGGCATGCCCTCGACGTACAATGTCACAAGCTTAGACAACATGGTAGACAAACTCAATGGAGAGACCATCAACATGTACTACAAGTTTGAGCCGCCCGATCCAGTGTTTCTCCTTGATATGTCGGACAACCTGCCACCCACATAAGGCTTGGTGCACAAGTTTAAAGAGTATCGGTACCATCAACTGAAATCAATCCAATATCGGTGCTCTTTCCGGCACCTTGTCGGCATAGTCAACAAGCTTGGCAGCCCTACCGCCCTTTTAAAAGACTACAAGTCCAAACCGCCCGACTTCGACAATATGCATCCAATGCTGAATTTCAAGGGTCTCGTTCCCAAAGTTACTCCGTTCTCTTCTGACCGTGCAAACGAGGACGTTTCGCATTCAAGAGGAGGAGAATGATACACCCCCGGATGACAATGTCATCCGTGTTTCTAGCTAGAAGGACCAGGCAAGCGGAGAAGACATATTAAATATTTTAGCTAATTAATAATAAACTTTTAATATTTGGAACTTAATTCCGTGACTTAAATTCCGATCATTCATAGTTTAGGCTTTTCATGTTCGAAACTTTAATTCCCGCTTTAATTTCCGTCATTTAATTTTTGACTCTTTGTATGGCCACATTCACTATATAAGGGGATGCTTGGATCATTTGTAAAGCATGTCTAAGTTGAATCCAAGTATTGTGAAGGAAAATTTTCTTACTTCGTTTGGGCATCACCTCTTCGTCCATCCTCTTAAAGTTCTATCGAGGATCTAGTCTTTGATCCAAGTCGTTCATACTCAAGAATCCTTTTTGAAGAATCAACCTTATCTACTCCACTTAGTGGATAATTTGATCTAACTAGATCAAATTGACCGTATACTTCCGCATCCAATGCTAAGCTTCCATCGCTTAAGTTCTACGTTTGATCCAACTCGAACGATCAAGAATAAGTAGTTGAAATTTCTCCTCGATCTAGATCGTCCCTGTTTCTATCACTATAGTTATGAGTGAGATAGGATGTTTAGTATGAACACAAAAGTATGATAGTTGATAACTCCACCTTTGTTATTAATGGTTTTATTTAAATGATGGAAGACTTAACATATAAATGCGGTTTTGTAAACTAACAAATATCGATTATATTTCTAGATTGTTTGTCTTGGTTTGTTTGTTAAAATGTGTGTAGGTTTTGGATATTGTTACAAAGGAAGATCTCGGCTAAGAGATTTACTACAACAACGGACTTACGAGAAGATCTATGAGAAGATCTTAAACGGCCAACAAACCAACTAACCAAGAAGATAGGTGTTTGAAGAGAAGATCTTAAGAGAAGATCTCGGTTGAAATCGTTTGAAAAGAAGATTTCGGCTGAAGATTTCAAACGGATATGAAAATATCAAACGGCTAAAGAAGTTTGTTGAAGAGAAGATTGCGGAGAAGATTTACTTGAAGACATCAAACGCTATCAAGTGAAGAACGTTGAAGAGAAGATCTCGGCTACATGAAGATCTTGTTTGCAACGGCTAGTTTTCAAAAACAACATACGAAGATCACGCGCAACAAACATAGGATTGTGTGGAAGGAAGACGTTGCAACGGCTAAGAGAAAACGGCGAGAAGAAGTTCCTCCATAAAAGACTATAAAAGAAGACATCGATTGAAGATGAAGATTGCAAAAAAAAGCCTACAAGCGATCATACAAGACATCTTCATCGATCCAAAAGTTTATCTTCTTGTTTGATCTTACATATGTTTATTAGTTAGAGTGAGATGAACACAAGAGCTACATTGACATATCATTTTAGTGTTATACTCGAGTGTGTTACTTTGCGAAGTAACTAGACTATTATTGCTGGAATAGAGTTGACTAGATCGTAGCATTGATGCTACATTGAGAGAAGAAGGGAAGTTCTTATAGGTTGTATCTAGGACTCACAACAAGCAGATAATAGATAGTTAGAATCCTAGGGTCGGAAACCCTAGGCGGAGAGTAGGCTGTTAAGGCCGAACTTCGTAAACATATCACATTTTGATCTTTTCAATTCTGCACCTTATATCGCGTTTTATTGTGACTAACAACTTTATGCAGGTTTTGAAGTCAAAGCCTTGAGTTCCACTTCAAAGCCTCGAGAAATAATTTTTTAACTAAGCGTAGAGATCGACTTCAAGGCCTTGAGATTAGTCTCAAAGTCTTGATATCCGATATTGCGAAAAGTTCTCATATTCTATTCAACTCCCCTTATAGAGTATTTATATCCTTATTAATTCCCTACTCGGTTCTTCAAGAGTGATGTTTACAAAGATATGCCGGTTATTATGTATGAGTAGAGAAAGATATAGTCATTGATGGTGAGTGTTATTGATGGATAGAGATAGGGTTAGGATCAACGTTACCTCACCTTGTTTGTTGTTGTTGTTGTTATGGATTTTAGTTATTGTATGTTTATATTGTTTACGTTCTAGCTTAGCTTGTTTCTTCTTTTTCTTGTTGTTTTTCACTAGTTAATTTATACTTCTAAATATTTACTTATATTTTAAATGTTATTATTGATATATTGATTTTCGTATCCCTTACATGATACATACATGTTTAATCTGATTCTAAAGCTGAGACTCTATTTCTGGAACATTAGCTAATGGTTCTCCAGTTGTTGTTTTTGGATCTCGTTCATGTATTGGACTCGTTTTGGAGACTATCTTTCGGAAGATGATGTACAACCGGACTCATGTGTGATTTAGGATTTTGGGAATGATATCACATAAGTACTTTGATTGGCAACCCTTACAGTTAAACAATTGCAAATTTTCATTAATAGATAAAAAAATCTAATATAACGTATTAAGAAAAGTAATATCTATACTATTATCACCGTTGATTATAGGAGGCAAAATCAATGTTTACTTTGGAATGAGACAGATTAAAGATATTTAAAAAAATGAAAATCATTATGGATTTGTTAGTTGAAAACTTAATATTCGTAATTATAGGAGACAAAATCAATGATTTAAAACAGAAAATCATCTTTTGGATTAGATAGTTGAAAATTTAAAAATTGAAAATTTTCAGGTGGCAACTTTTTACACGGCATCCAAAATAGTATAATTTAGGTTTAAAGTTAATTATTTTAGTAGAGTGGCAGTTTAATAATATAAGGTTATTTGGCTAAAATATTGAAACCTTACGTCAGCGAAATGCAGTCTACTTTAGTATGTATATAGAGATTATAGATTGATTTTTTTTAATTTAATCTTTTGTTTTTTATCTATAAAAAAACCTTTGGATAGCTTTAAAGTTAAGTATCGAGTGTTCCGCGTCTTCTCTCAAGGTGTAGTTGTTCCGACTTTTTGGATCTTTCTCACATTTCCGGTTTTTTCTTGTGGGGATTGTTTTGTTTCCCTATTGGTTTTCTATTTGCATGACGGTTTGTCCGTTTGCCGATTGTCGGCCTCTCGATACACCAATTATCTTTGGTGTAATCGAGTCTCTTACCTTTTGATCAAAAAAAAAAAGAATTTGATCAAATAGGATTTTTTTTCATTTTTATTAGGTTTGTGTACCCCTTCAATTTTTACCATTTTTACTAAATTGAAGTTGGAATGTAAGAAGTTTGATTAGGGATACATTTACTAAACGTATTTATACCATGGATCTAGTTACTAGAGAGAAATCTCAAAAAGACTTACTTAGCTAGTTTGACCTTATAGTTTTAAATCATATTGACAAAATCCATAGTTTGGTAAAAAAAATATCATTACTTATTTTTTTATATTTGTTTGAAGTAATTTTTAATTCAAAACTACATGTGTTTTAAGATAAATTTTCTTAAAGTTTGTGAGTTATAGCATGGTAGAATTAACTATATAATTAAATATTAAGTATGATATTCTATTATATGAGATTTTTTTTAGAAAATTGATAGAGTTGTAACTTTAGGTAGAATCTATGTTGTTTATTTTTATATGCATATTAAACTTTAAATCAAATTATGTATGCAGATAAGTATTTTTTAAACTTTTTAATTATGCAACTAATTTGTAGCACATTGGAATATATCAAAATAATATAATAAGTCGATAAAATATATTTCATAAAATCTATTAATTTCGACATAAATTTATGACAAATAATACATTTAACATACTTCAAACTATATAGTTTTTTCCCCTCTTATCAATGTTTTTCCTTAGATCTTTTTTTTTTTTGTTTTATCATTTTAAAAGTGATAAACAATTTGTAGTACATCGTAAACTATACAATAACATGGTATAATTTCAAATAACTTAATGAGTTTTGAAATAAAGCTATGATAGAGGGATTATTTGCTTTTAAATAACATAAGGTTATAAAAAATATAAGCACATAAAGATATACACTAAACTTGTAAATTATGCAATAAAAAGGATGAAGATGTGGATTTAATATTAAAAAGGCCGTGTTCAAATGAAACTGTGAAATGGCTCGTTTTCTCTATATTTTTAGATTTTTTTTATATGATTTTCAAAATTTGACTTGTGTATTATTTGAGAAGTTTACTTATTTTAATGGGCTATTTGCTCTTTGCTGACTTGTGTATTATTTGACTTGGCCCACTTGGGTATAAAAAACATAGAGACGAGGAACAAACTTCAAAGCTGAAAAGGTAAGCTTTTTATCACATGTAAATAAACTCTTCTAAAGTATGTGATGATCCAAAGCATTCATATTTGCATACATTGGAAGAAATTGGAGGATTTGTGCTTAACTAAAAATGTATGAGGTATGGGTTTTTGTGATCTTAAAGCTTTGAACACTACTCTTCTTGCTAAACAAGGTTGGATATTTCACCTTTACCCTAATTCTCTCATTAGTAAAATCTTTAAAGCTAAATACTATAAAAATATCAATTTCTTGGATTCTAATCTCGTAGTCTCCAAGCTAGTATATGGAATGCTAGCTAAATCCCTTCTTCTTGATGGCATTGGTTGGAGAGTGGGGAATGGTAACTCTATTAAGCTATAGGAAGACTCTTGGCTCATTGATAATCTAGGAAAACCTTCTAAACCTATTATCCACATCTCCCATTGCCCACATATCTCTATTATGATTTTTCATATTATTAATGACAATGGATCTTGAAACCAATCTCTCATTTTTAATATGTTTTATAATGTAGATGCTCTCTCCATCATTAATATGTCTATTAGTTTTTGTATGCCATTAGATACCAAATATTGGTGGTCAAATAAGAGCGGTTTATTTACTGTTCCAAGTGCATACAAACTTGGATGGTGTAGTCACATTGTTGACTGGATAGAATGATTTGCACGATCAGAGGAGTGTTTGTGGAGTAGATTATGATTTATGACGCTTAAGCAAGGTGCTTCTCTATTGATGTGCATGTGCTCAAATTCTTTGAGTGTGGGGGAAAATCTTGTGGTACATAAAGCTAAGTTACTGCGACCTCTCTATGCATACGACACAATATGGAATTAGAAAGCATTCTACAATATTGAAAACCGTCGGTCCAAATATCACTACAAATAGAAACTTGAATATCACCGTTTTCCATAAAATATTTAATCAATTCTTCTTTACGAATTTTATATTTATGCATCATTTTTCTTTTAGCGGTTTGGCGAGAAATCGGTTTATATGCGGTTTGAGCATGATTTTGCATCCAATCATTAAAACCAACATTTTGTGCAAAATTAAATGCTAAAGAATCTACGGCTAACATTTCCGAAAATGCATCCATAGAAGAAGAATGATCATATGTAAATAAAGAAGGAGGTTGGTTAGAAGTAGATGCGTACCCGGTAAGTTGTGTTTGCCCTGGTGCTAATCCCATTTTTTCGGGATGCTTGTTCTGGATATGCCGCTTGTAGTTCACTAGTTCCCGTAGCCTTCTCCCTTTTAGTGCTTGTATTGTGCCGCACAAAAATTGCATTTGGCATAGTAAACCCCGTTGACATCGGGAGCACCTTTTGTGAACCAAAATCGGAAAACCGCCGCCGTTAGTTGAGTGTTGTTCAACGGCGGCTCCTCCGCCTCCTCCGTGAATTGGGTCTCGGATTCTTGGGTGTTGGGGAAAGTAGGTGAATCCATATCCTCCTCGAAGATCTCGTGATCTCCACTTAATAAGTCCCGCCTTAAATCCGAACCGGTTGGAGGACCGCTAACGGAATGATGTCCTCGGGTAACACCTTCGCCGGATGAAGGACCGGCACCGCTAACGGAACGTCTTCCTCGGCTAGACATTTTTTTTTTGAATAATAGAATGTAGTAGTAAGAGTAATAAAATGAAAAATAAGAGAATGAGAATATGAGATTAGGAGAGTAATTGAATGTAAGAGTTGGAAATTATGGAGAGATTGAGAGAGTGACTAGATGATTGAATAAAAATTGGTGTGAGATGAAATGAATTGGGTTTGGAGTATTTATAGAATTGTTTTTGGGTTAGATTTATTAAAGTATATTGTTTTTTAATTTTTTTCTTAAAATTTTGTGACGGTTACGGGTCGACCCGACGGATCGATGGGTAAGGATCAAACGACCCGTACCCGTACCCGCCGGGTCGGTGACCCGTGACCCGTGGACATGTTTAAGCTAAGGGTTCTTCAGTTGTTGTTTTAGGATCTCGTTCATGTATTGGACTCGTCTTGGAGACTATCTTGCGGAAAATGATGTACAACCGGACTCATGTGTGCTTTAGGATTTTGGGGATGATATCATATAGGTACTTTGATTGAAAACCCTTCCAGTAGAACAATTGCAAAATTTCATTAATAGATAAAAAAAATTTAATATACCGTATTAAGGAAAGTAATATCTATACTATTATTTGCATATATGCTTCCTTTGCTGGGTGAAGTAGAGAATTTCAATGGAAGCTTTGAAGACAAGGAAGCTTTGATATGCGCAGAAGAGCCAAATGTTGGAGTAAGGATGAAGTTGATCGCACTCTAATCGATAGTCGATATGATATATATATGAATCCGTGATCAACAAACAAATCAATTAAAAATTGTTTGGTATTGATATCTTCTAATTTATATTTAAGAAAATGTTTAAATTATATAACTTTTAAATACAAAGTTTTAAAACTGAATCGATTAGTCAGTTGAACCTTAATCACCGTTGATTATAGGAGGCAAAATTAATGTTTACTTTGGAATGAGCAAGATTAAAGATATTTAAGAAAAATGAAAATCAATATGGATTTGTTAGTTGAAAACTTAATATTCCTAATTATAGGAGACAAAATCAATGATTTAAAACAGAAAATCATCTTTTGGATAAGATAGTTTAAAATTTAAAAATTTAAAATTGACAGGTGGCAACTTTTTACACGGCATCCGAAATAGTATAATTCGGGTTTAAAGTTAATTATTTTAGTAGAGTGGTAGTTTAATAATATAAGGTTATTGGCTAAAATATTGAAACCTTAGGGTGCCACGTCAGCGAAATTTAGTCTACTTTAGTATGTATATAGAGATTATAGATTGAGTTTTTTTTTTCATTTAATCTTTTGTTTTTTTATCTATAAAAAATCTTTGGATAACTTTATAGTTTGAAAGAATTTGATCAAATAGGTCTTTTTCTATTTTTATTAGGTTTGTGTACCCCTTCAATTTCTACCACTTTCATTAAATTGAAGTTGGAACGTAAGGGGTTTGATTTGGGATACATTTATTAAACATATTTATACCATGAACCTAGTTATTAGAGAGAAATCTCAAAAAAGTTTAGCTAATTTGACCTTATAGTTTTAAATCATATTGACAAAATCCATAGTCTGGTAAAAAAATATCATTACTTATTTTTTATATTTGGTTGAAGTAATTTTTAATTCAAAATTAAGATAAGTTTTCTTAAAGTTTGTGATTTATAGCATGGTAGAATTGTCTATATAATTAAATATTAAGTATGATATTCTATTATATGAGATTTTTTTTAGAAAATTGATAGAGTTGTAACTTTAGGTAGAATCTATGTTTTTTATTTTTATATGCATATTAAACTTTAAATCAAATTAGGTATGCGGATAAGTATTTAAACTTTTAAATTATGCAACTAATTTGTAGCACATTGGAATATATCAAAATAATATAATAAGTCGATAAAATATATTTCATAAAATCTATTAATTTCGACATAAATTTATGACAAATAATACATTTAACATACTTCAAACTATATAGTTCTTTTTTCCTCTTATCAATGTTTTTCCTTAGATCCTTTTTTTTTTTGTTTTATCATTTTAAAAGTGATAAACAATATACAATAACATGGTATAATTTCAAATAAGTAATTGAGTTTTGAAATAAAGTTATGATAGAGGGATTATTTGCTTTTAAATAACATAAGGTTATAGAAAATATAAGCACATAAAGATATACACTAAACTTGTAAATTATGCAATAAAAGGATGAAGATGTGGATTTAATATTAAAAAGGCCGTGTTCAAATGAAACTGTGAAATGGCTCGTTTTCTCTATATTTTTAGATTTTTTTATATGATTTTCAAAATTTGACTTGGCTATAAAAAGGATAGAGATGAGAAACAAACTTCAAAGGTAAGCTTTTTATCACAGGTAAGGTAAATAAAGTCTTCTAGAGTATGTGATCCAAAGCATTCATATTTGCCTTATGAGCATCTATCTAATTTCTAAGGGTACTATTGATTGATGATATTTATAGTCTCATGACTCGTTTTTGGTGGGACTCTACGGATAATAAATATATATTAGAGAAAATTGGAGACTTTGTGCTTACCTAAAAATGTATGAGGTATGGGTTTTTGTGATCTTAAAGTTTTAAACTCTACTCTTCTTGTTAAACAAGGTTGGATATTTTATCTTTACCCTAATTCTCTCATTAGTAAGGTTTTTAAAGCTAAATACTATGAAAATAACAATTTCTTGGATTCTTTTCTTCATTGACTCCTAGCTATGCTTGGACAAGTATTTGGAATCCCTTCTTCTTGATGGCATTGGTTGGAGAGTTGGGAATGGTAACTCTATTAAGCTATAGGAAAACTCTTGGGTCATTGATAATCTAGGGAAACCTTCTAAACCTGTTATCCACATCTCCCATTGCCCACATATCTCTATTATGATTTTTCATATTATAAATGAAAATGGATCTTGAAACAATCTCTCATTTTAATATGTTTTATAATGCAAATGCTCTCTCGATCATTAATATGCCTATTAGTTGTCGTATGCCATTAGATACCAAATATTGATGGCCAAATAAAAGCGGTTTATTTACTGTTCGAAGTGCATACAAACTTGGATGGTGTAGTCACATTGTTGACTGGATAGAATGATTTGCACGATCAGAGGAGTGTTTGTGGAGTAGATTATGATTTATGACGCTTAAGCAAGGTGCTTCTATATTGTGGTGCATGTGCTCAAATTCTATGAGTGCGGGGAAAAAATCTTGTGGTACATAAAGTTACTGCAACCTCTCTATGCCTACGACACAATATGGAATTAGAAAGCATTCTACATATCATCCAAAGATGTTCTGCTTCTCTTGAGGCATGGTGACTAATCTTCAAGCTTTATGGTTGTTCAAGACATGGCTAGCAATAGAGGGATCACTATTAGTATTGTTGGTGATGCTATTGTTGGAGATAACAAGTTCTCACACTGAAAGATGGAGACATTTCGAGCCTAGTATATAAGATCGGTGAGCTACTACTACTGTCAATTGATTTTAGGATGAACCTTGTCGGGTTTATGTGTTGATAGTTATGGCCTTTGAGAAGTTTACTAGTAAGGTTTTTATAAAATGACGTACGAGATCAATTGAGTCCGACTCGAACCTATTTAAATAGTTTTAGTACCACGTAATATGTATTAGTTCCAAAATTGGATACCTTGTAAAATTATGTTTAAAACTTTCTATTTATTAATAAGTTTCTTATGAAAATTAAGGTTGTTGATAGACGGTAGTCCTTGTCATTATCGGTCCCAATAAACACTTGTCTTTTATTGAAGGAAAAGATTTGATGGTATTCCAAATCATGAAGAAAGTGACTTAAACGTTATAATCTGAGCGCCATATATAACAACAATTGATCCCTTTCTTTACAATATATACCGGGTATCTTCTTTTGCCATATAATGATTATGAATAATGAGGTCATTGTCATTTGTCAATAATATCTATTTAAATTTATTAATTACGTGATGTATATGAATATGTGTCTCACAATTTGCCAGTTTGGACCAGCGCAAATATAAGCTGTCATCTCCAACTTGTTTTAGGGTATTGTCTCCACTTTCGCATTTTTAAAATTCAATCCCACCAATTTATAGTTCAACTAAATAATACTTCTAATAACGTACTTTACCCAAAGACTTAAACAAAGAAAGAAAATTGATTTGTCAGCCAAAGTTTTCAATATTTGGGCGTCGAAATTTCGTGTCCTTTTATGAAACACAAACGTATAATTTCTGTGTTTTTTAATATGTTGGTGACATCTCTGATATAGGGGTATGTACTTTGCGGTTCAGTTTCCCTGGAGTTTTAAAAAAACTCTAGGGGTAGAATTCCATAAATCCTGACCCTCAATCTAAATTAACGGTTAAGATTTAATTTAAATTAAAGATTATTTAAAAAACTCAAAAATACTCCACTGAACTTCACTAACCCCCATTTGTCTATCTCCGCTTTTATTTCTCGAATCCCCTTTGAAAACTCTTCTTCGACGGCCCTTTACTGTTTGAGTTTCCCTTTGGCCTCTACGCCGAGCAACTTCCGGCACCTCTTTCACCGCTCCTCTTTGGTCTCTACGCTGAGCAACTTCCGGCAGCTTTCACCGCTCCTCTCAAGCATAACCCCTAGAGTTTTTTTAAAACTCCAGGGAAACTGACCGATTATCTATGTGCATTTCTTCATCGTTTCGGAGATCATTTTTAACCGGTTCAGTTTCCGATTTTGATTAGCCTAATGTTGTCTAAAATGAGTTTTGCTGCAAATCCAAAATTTTTTATTAGTCTACTGATTAATCTACTTCCAATTGTTAAATTTTCAATTTTAATTAGATAATTTTCATATAATGTGGTAAGTTTGTGAATGCAAGCCTAATCAAACAAAGTAGTAAAGAAGAAGCTTGATGTTCAACAACAAGACATATAAGAAGGATGACATGGAAGAAGAATTATTGATTTAGAATTTACAACAGTTTTGTTTTTTTAAATTTAAGTTGATTAGTTTGGTTGATGATTAATTGTGGTAAAACATTGGTTTATTTGGAGAATTTCAGCTGCTATGTTGTACCATCTACATGATTCTCCTAGTTGCACAAGTTAAGCTGGGTATCCTACATGAGCTGGTTAATCAAGTTGTTACCTCAGATATTTTGAGAGAGAAGGTGGAGGAGAATATTCAAAAGTGTCAGGAACTTACAACTGAAAATAGAGATGCGTTTGAAGATGGTAAGAAGAGGCAAGAAGCAAAGAAACGCTTGAAGGCATCAAAATCTAGTAATCTTGAGTCTAAACACTTTTTGAGAGTCTGAACATTTTTTGACGTTTGGAAAGTGCAAACAATTATCAGTAATATGACTGAGGGCAATTTCTCATTAATTGTTTTCTTCTCTGTTTCAGCAAAGTAATGGTTTAAATAAATTCAAGTTGGGAGCAAACAAAGAAACTTATAAAATAAGAGAATCAAATAACTGAATTTTATAGATTGGACCAAATTTTACAATAGTAGAATGCCTCATTATACATATAAAGGGAGGCAAAAATAACTAAGCAAAAACTATCGACTTAATGACTTATAAATAGTACAATCGAATCCTAACTGAATATTACACCTTTCTCAAGTTCTTGAGCATACAACTCAGTAGTTTGGTCTTCATGTAATCCTGTGCACATACACATGAGGTAGTTGTTGTGTAGCTTTGTCTACTGATCTTAATTTAATCCTTCCATGTTGCCATCAACCATCTTTAAATCTCATCTTATCTGGCTTGAAATTCAATAGCAAGTACAAGGCAATGCAAACAACACCTCTAATATTTGCCAACTACATTCAACTTTCATTGCAAGTGTATGAATCATCATATACCCATTTGCTTTACGAAACCTGTCAAATTATAAAATAGAACAGATCAACAAACCAATTTGTACATTAATTGAATGACGCTCTGAGTGAATATGATAATAAAAAAAAGTTAAAAACTTAATCAAGGAACTCATTTTGCCCGCCAGATTATAAATGAATAGAAACCTTCAAGCTAATGGTCAACAATATTAGTAATCAATCAGTTAATTAGTATGGTCCATAAACCAAATACTTGGGAAATGGGAGGGGTGGGGAGGCTGAAATATGGAGAGAACTAGATATAAGATTCAAAAATAGAGATATTCAGTTAGGTGCACATTTTCAAACACCTATTATGCACACCAACAACCTAACTAGTTAGATGGTTTGAGACTACCACTGTTTTGCCTCACTGTCAAGAACAATGTCCATCTAGGATCCAAATCTACTGAACTCTTAACTTGTAGTCATATTCAGAATTGTTAATGTACACAAGGAGGGAAAATCCTTTTACTTAGTACTTCTTGTATATGAATCATCAACAACTCACAATAACTACATGGATCAATAGAGATATCACATATTGAAAACAACAAAATGAGTCTCAATTATTAGATAAGTTTTAAGTATAAATTTAAGCAAAATGAGTCCCAACTCACAATAACCAACGAATTTGACAAAGAGCCCTAATTATTGTATCAGACAGAGGAATCGTTCAATATATATCATTACAGAATTTCAAGGGAAGGAGGGAGAGAGATTTACCTACGGTGGTTATGCTTGAGAGGAGCGGTGAAAGCTGCCGGAAGTTGCTCAGCATAGAGACCAAAGAGGAGCGGTGAAAGAGGTGCCGGAAGTTGCTCGGCTTAGAGGTCAAAGGGAAACTCAAACAGTATAGGGCCGTCGACGAAGAGTTTTCACAGGGGATTCGAGAAATAAGATAGACAAATGGGGGTTAGTGAAGTTCAGTGGGGTATTTTTGAGCTTTTTAAATAATCTTTAATTTAAATTAAATCTTAACCGTTACTTTAGATCGAGGGTCAGGATTTATGGAATTCTACCCCTAGAGTTTTTTTAAAACTCCAGGGAAACTGAACCGTGTACTTTGGACCGGAAATTACAGTTTGGTCTGGTTTTGGATAATAAGACTTATTATCTGTTAGAATCGACCCAGTCTTGGATAGAAATATTTTGAGCTGAACCATTTTTATCATTCTCTAAATTTTTTAAAAAATGAATTACTTTATGTCCGGTTTAGATCGGACTGGACTGTAACGAACTTGTATAGTATTTTAAAAAACTAAAAAAATTGGTCATGTGGTCCGTACCGTGGTCGGACCGGACCTTGATGGTCTATGGATCGTTAGCATTTTCACATGCTAACGGTCTGGTCCCTATATTGCGATTCGGTTCAGCCCATTGCACATCCCAAACTATTATGATGTTGGTAACAACAAAGATATAGAGTTTTGAGTGTTATGAGTTGGTGACATAACTAACATGGTGTTTTTTGTGTTTTGAGTGTTGATAACATCACTAACATGGTGTTTTAAGTGTTGTTGACACTACTAAAGTAATGTTTCGGGTCTTGGTGACAACACCAACATATTATTTTTTGGGTTATTAAATGAACTCATATAAATATCAATACTCACTTAGTCTAGAGGTAAAGTGACAATAGACTCCTTAAGTGTTAACTTGAAGATTCAAATTCGAATTCTCCTAACATGTATGAAGAAAATTTGATATGGAAAGAGGGTCTCCCCAGATGGAATAGAAATGAACTTTGTATCTAATCTATGGAACACAAATTCAACGGTTTTATTTTTAAGATTTTTATGACTCTAGCTACTGAAGTAGAAGATTTTGCTTTTTCTCGATCTTTAACGATTTTGGTTTCGGATTCTGAGTGCGGAATTGATGGGCTTTAACCGGCTTCCATCGTGCATGTCAAATGCGGAACCGGCTTTGATTACATAAGTCAAATGAGGAATTGACGTTAAACCTAATTACACAATTCAGGCATGCAATTGAGGATACACACAAAGATTTATGTGAGGTTATTCCAAATCCTCTTATTTTCTGTATTGTCACCCATATTATTTTGAGGGTTGATGACAACATTACAATTGATGATAATGTGTTGATTATAAACATATTCATATCCGAGTTCGGGTCGGACAATACAAAATATTAAGCCCGTTTATCCGGACACGGGCTGGGCTTAGCCGGCTACCGGGCCTGTAAAGGCTGTCGTACCCGGTCCGGCCGGGCAGGCAAGCGGGCCTGCGGGTACCCGTTTTTTAATTTTTGTAAAAAATATTTAGAAAAATATTTTTAATATGATTTTAAAAAAAATATATATTATATTTATGATATTTATGTAAAGTATATTAAATTTATTACAATTATATAAATATTTATACTAAATATTTATGATGAATAGATATTATATATATATATATATATATATATATATATATATATATATATATATATATATATATATATATTATTTTTATTTTTTTAGCCGGGCCACCAGGCCAGGGTTTTCAGCCCATTCGGGTCTCTTCCTGTTTTCATACCCGTCCGTTTGTTTTCGGACGGGCTACCCGAATTTAAACAGGTATAGTTGATTGCAACACAATTGGTGACAATGGATCGTTGACAATACTAGTCATGACATTAGGTTGATGATAACATAATTGTGACAATGAGTTGTTGATGTAGTTGATGATAGTGGATTGGTGACAACACAAGTGATGATAATAAAATGACAAAATTGGCAAACTAGCCTTTTTAAGCAAATTAATTGAGAAAAAAGACTCCTAGGATTTAGGATTGATATTTTGACCCCCTATAAAATAGAGTAGAGAAAATATAGTACAAAAAGAGGGCAAAGTTTGACAACCCATCGAATGTGACATGTTGTAGTATCCCACATGCCACATCAATCAGAAAAAAGAATTTCCAACATCCTTACTTTTTTACATATTCTCCAAAAATCCGCTTACCCAAATAATGTCACAATCGTACCCAAAAATAAATTTGTCAAAGTATATAAACATACTCGAAAATAACATACCCAAAATATCAAATATCAAAATAAAACAATATCTATAAATTGAATAATATTTTATATTTATACCCAATTTAAACATCATTTAAGACAAAAAACATACCCAAGTTAAATTTGTCATACCCAAAATTTTCAAAACTCGATATTGTACACAAACATCAATATCAAATGACATTTGGTCATTACCCAAAAACCCGCTTGACATTTGATCATTATAATACAGCTTGGGTAACCAAAAAACATACCCACGATATCACTTTAAATATACTTAATAAGAAATATACTACAAAGCCAATACACGTATAAAAGCATACCCAATTTGAATTTGTCATAACCAAAATTTACACAAATCGATATTGTACACAAACATCAATACCGAATGACATTTGATCATTGTAACACAGTTTGACATACCCAAAAAATATCACTTTAAGCATACTCAACAATAAGAAACATACCACAAAAACAATAAGCATATACCCAATAATTAGAAATATACTACAATTCATATTTGGATAACGAAAACAATGTCACCCAAAAAAATTAAACATTCATGGACTTAAAAATTTCATCAAACTAGCTACATTAACCAAAAATGAAAAGTAAACATGTAAAAAAGATACTTAAACCAAAAGCAAACATTTAATCACAATCATTTCAATTAGAGAAATTATTGCCCATATTTTCTAGTTTTCATACCTACTATTTTCTTCCTTTTGTATAGAGACCTAGTTTGCAAAAAAAGATTTTCAAGGGGTCCTTTTTACCTAATTAATTCTAATAAAATTGATGGGGTATTTGGTAATATAATAGTTTGGTGATAACACAATTGATGACAATACAATAAGTGAGAACTCAATTGATGATAGTACAAATTGTGACAACACAATTGGTGATAATGAAGTTGATGATACTACTTTAGTAACAATACAATTAGTGATAATATAGTTAATGTTGATACTACTTTACTAACATAGTTGTAGAAAATACAATTAATTTAGAAAATACAAAAAGTCAAAATTTCTTAATATATATGTATATAAATTTTTAACAACGAAAAAGATGAAAAGTTAAGAATTAAATTTTCAATTTAATAACTCAAAGTGATCACCTCCAATTTTTTTCTACTAACAATATATTACTTAAATAGTGTAATGTTCGCACTTTGTGTACTTTTTTTTATAATTAAACTAGTTCATAGCTTGTAATTTGTACGAGTATTTGTTAATAAATTATTCGAAACTTGCGTATGCTATTGATGTAAACCAAAGATTACCGTCAACGCATATAATTGGTTCGATATAAAGAAATACGAAAAAATTACCTCTTTATGTGCAATAACATAAATATCAATAAAATTTTATGATATAATAAACCGATAATATATAAGTACTAATCTATCACCGATACTCGATTGTGTTGAACCCTTTTATAATCAAATGATTATGAAAACACGTTAAGGAGATATAGCAATGAAAAAAATATTTTGTAATACGAAGCGATTGACTGTTTACTTAGAATAACATAAAAGATTCTTACATATAGGAATGTGTTAGATTGATAAATTCACCACAATTAGGTGATCCACACATACATATATCATGAAAAGCGAGTTCGAAACACTAGACAACATGTTCAAAAGATCAAAAAACCGACAAATTGCCTTCGGCATGAAACACAACAAAAGAAAAAAGTAAACACAAAAAATATATTCAAATTAACGTGTCGCCGTAAAGTAAAATGTTGAATTAAAAAGAACAAAACCAAAACAAATGGTCGATATGTGGAAATTTGATGAGACCCCTTGAAAGTTGAAACCGGGTGAAGTTTCACTTTTTTTGTACAGGCAGATAATAAATATTTTTATATACAAAATCTAAAAAAAGAAGTTTGGACACGTCAGTGGTTTAAGAAGCCACATGTATACGGTAGGATGAGTCCAATTTGAATACGGTAATAGAAAACGTGTAACTTGAGTGGCACGAAATGATACTTGTCTCTTTGAGAGTTTAACTAAATAGTAAAAATGTAGTTGTTAGTTGTTACGAGTAGAGTATCAACCCTAAATTATGATTATGATTATATTATTATATAATTTAAAGAGATATGGTCAGGTTTGACACATTGGTTACGTGCAATCAATCATCATTGAGAATATATATAAGTGTGATGCAATATGCTCTCCTACCTTTCTTTTTATATTGGAATTTTGTTCTACGATAACCATCCTATATCGGAATAACATCTCTAAAAGTTGACCACTGCCACCTCTTTTTCTTTTCAAGCTACGAATTACCAATTACAAAATTATATATGTAAATTACATTTCTGCCTCCCAGCAGTGCAACTTGCCCACGACCACATCCCGGAGAAATAAAAGAAATTCAAGTTGGGCTCCGCCCAAATCCAAAAGTGAACTGGACTGGGCCGGCCCATTTACCTTCGGAATTTCATCTTCTTCATCGTCCCTACTTCGACTCCGACACCTGCCCCATACGGACCTTTGATTTCGATCTACGCTTATTTGCCTCGCCTGCATTCTTCTCTTTCTTCAAAGAGGGAAGAACACCCGAGACAAATTTTCGGGGACGGAAACTTCCATCGAGGTTTAATCTGCGTTTAATTTCAAGTTTTCGATTCCGTTCATGGATCGCTCAACATCCATATTTATCCGGCCTGCATCTTATTTCAAGGTTCAGGTAATTTAAGAGCTCTGCATCTGAATGGATCAATTATGAACTTGTAAACACGTTATCATGTCAATGTTGTTTATTAACAAGGCTAGTAGTATCCTTTGACGATTTTTCTCTCGAATTAATGGCATTTGTAGACAAAAAAAAAATGAAATGAAAACAAGTCTACAAATTACATGATGCTTCTCATGGCGGATTCTTACTCACTTTGTTAATAGTTGTAAATTTCTTGAATTCCTTATAGTGCGTGTATAGTTATATGCATGTACATTTCTGCAGGGGTTTCATGATTCATCTATTCATTCTTGCAGATCACTCTACCTAAGAATCACGCACCTGGGCCTTACATTTATACTGCTGTAGGACTTGCTTATCAACCTCTCCTGCCTCCTGAAAAGCATTTGTGCGGATTAGCATAATCTTATCAACACCCTTTTACAGTTGTAGGCTGTTCCAACATCTATTAATTCTCTCATAATTAAAAATGCCGCTTTTCGTTCTTCGCCGATCACTCTATGATACTATCTGCTTCTATCCTACAGGATTACATCCTACCACCAAGTTTAAAAAATCTTGATGACCTCCAATCAGAATTGCATCTCAAAAAATGACGATTGATTCTACCATACTTCCTCATTCTTAACTGCTGCAAGCAGATGGATTGAACATCAAAGAGATTTTGACCTGTGTTTGGACTTGCTTTTGATATTTATGCTAGAAAACACAATGCATGGACTAGACTGTTTCAAATTAACATTGGCAAGGGGAGATATTTCTCAGAGTACAAGAAGGAAACAATGTACTTCTCCCAATCTGGCTGTGGAACTCTTGTAATCACCCGTGGAAATGGTTATTTGGCATCTGGAAAACTATATGATGTAATTAAACAAAGAAACTCTCCGGTTTCCTCAGGGGGTTATCTCATCTGCAGTGGTTTATAAACTCAGAAGTAGAGTTTCTTCATCCTCTGGCTTGCCATGCTCAATAGACTATCTACTAGAGTCAATGTCTAGTTGGGAATCATCGCTACTGATCAGTTTTTTTTGTAGTAATGCTGTTGAAACTGTTGCACACCTGTGGTTTCAATGGCAATATGTGAAAGTGGTCTTTTAGCAGTTAGTGCAATGATATTGATAAGTGACGGACATTCCACCATTGAGGGAAATATGAGCTGGTTCCTATTTCAGTCCCGATTCATAGCCTTCATGCTTTGGTTTACTTTACCTGGAGGGCAAGAAACTATCTATTTTTAAGCAATCTCTTGAGCAGGTATGGTAGATATTAAGAGAGAATCTGTTGAGGATGTAATTTTGATGCTCATGCTTTTATTTACCCTTGTATTGATTTGGTAAAAAGCATATTGTTACACTAGACTCTTAGTACGGTCTACTCTTGTGTAGAAGAAAATCAAAAGAATAAAAAGAGTCTGCTCAAACTATGTCCAAAACCACAATTTTCACATAACAGGCTGGATTTTAATTTAATTTCGGCAATGAAAAGCAAACTCACTGTTTAATTTCTGGTTGTACTTAAATTTTAATGATAGATGTAGAAGACTACACAGACGGTTTGTTACTTAGAAACAACAGTCTGTAACTGAACATAGAGAAGTGAAATCACCATTTCATCTTTGAGCTATCTACCAAAAGCATATATGCCTTGGATTACTACTTATCCGCTTAAATAAATTTAATTATTGTCATCAGACACTCATTTCTGTAGTTTACATACTTTTTATTTACTTCTCAGCTGCCTTACAGAGAAGTGCAGGGAAAAAATGCATTCTCTTGCACTCAAAAGTAGTAAAGTATTTTGAAATCATTCTAAATTCTTTGCTTCTCGATAGTGAGATACCTAGAGTGTATCAGATTTGGGTAAGATTATTATTCTGTGTTCTTCACAGTTTTCTTGTTTTCTCCCTTGATCTTTTGGAACCATAACATTATTATTGTGCTATCATCTATATTATTTGGCTCTTTTATTGCTTCATCCCTGGCTACTCCACTGAATTACGAGTTACAACAAAACATGATTTAAGCAGCCACAATCTGCATAAAATAGAGTTACACATGATGAACTGACAGCAAAACCATTATCTTGTTCCTCGTTCAAATTATGCCATTTATCAGCATGCGAGATGAAGTATATAGGAATCTTTATATATTCTACTGGTCGACTTTCAAGCATCCTACTGTAAAGCAACTTGTCTATTCAATTACAAACAGTACAATATTGCCAATGCATTTAGTATTATTCAGCTCATGTCTTTTCTTTGTCAACACAGGTTTGATTTGTATTTTTTGTAGGTCCTTAGAGCATCCATAAAGTTGATTAAGTTGTAAAGTGCAAGGAGACAGTGAGCCAGCATAAAATCTGTAAGCAAAGTCATATGGGAGATTGACAGTGACAGCAATGGCTCAAATCTCATGGTAAACTTTTAAAATTCTTGAGGGTAAATTGTCCAACGAATGTCTAGCTTGTTTAATCGTCTTACAATGTATCTGTGTGCCATTGACAGTAATGCTACCCAGCTTGCGGTAATTACGTGAGATGCCTGCAGCCGCAAAATGCAAACGTAAAGCTAAGATTCCTTTTGACATTTTCTTGAGAAACCAGTCTAGGGTGCCAGTACTTGCCATATTGCTCTGTGAGGAGGATTGTTGCATGTTTCACACCGTTGTTTTAAGCATAAGTGCGATTTTGTGCAGAAAAGGTAACCAAAGGTCACCTCTTTGTGACTCTTAAATTGATACTAATCTTCTTATGGTTACTTTTTTTATTCCCTCTCGTTCTCTTGCTTTCTGTCTGTGTGTTCAATACATACATAGCTTTGTTGTTTTTCACTTTTAATTGCTGTTGCCTTTTCATAGCCCTCCCAAGCTTACTCCGAGGCTATAAATAAGCAGTTGCATCAGCCTATTTTTGACAGCATTGTTAGCGTCTAAGTTTCAAGACTTTTGCCCAAAATAGAAAAAATCATTGAAGATGGCTAACCAGCCTCCTACTCGTACCTGGTTTCGTTTACCAATTGCAGGACGACAAACTCCAGTACCAGCAGCTCCTCAGACGCAGCCTAGGCCTCCCTTTATACGCCCTACATTTTCACAAGCACCCCGGCCTACTCAGCCTCCACCTCCTGCTCCCCAGCCGCGGCAACCATCCCCAACTCTGGCCCAACCCCCACGCCCTTCCACTGCTCCACCCTTGCGTCCAGCTACTGCTCTGTCCCCTCCCACTATTGTTTCACGAGCACCGCCATCACCACGATCACCAGCATCACCATCACTATCACCGTCACCATCACCAACTCCGCCTAATGTCACGTCTTCTCCCACTCCGTCAATGACAAGCCCCATAACCCCTGTCACATCCTCATTCTCTAGAACAACATCTTCAGAGTTCATCCCTAAGGAATCTACGAAAACATCTCCATTGGGATCCCTTGTATCCCCAACAAAGCCTCAAGTTTCTGAAGAGCTTCCACCACCGGCATCTTCACTGAACTCCACAAAAATCACTTTTCCTCCCAAATCATCATCCTACCCTGCCACAAGTTTTGCTGATTCAGCAACTCCAACGGCATCACCTAGAGCTATTGGGCCTTTAACAAAGAGCCCTCCTTTAGCCCAGTCACCTAGAATATACACTCGTTCTCCGCCTCCAATTAGCTTACCTCCACAGTCTAACCCATCAAACAAAGAGCCCGAGTCCGAGCCGAAGGTGTTGGTACAGGAGGTACTTAATAAGCAGGTGGTTGCCCCTGCTTCTAAGGACACCTTAGTGAAGGGATTCAACAGTGGTTATAATAATTCTAGTAAGTATAGCAGGGAGGCAGATCGTCATATGTTGCACTATGATTCTGAGGATGGTAGAAACGTGAAGATTTCAACCCTTGCAGGTGAGAACAAAGGAGCAATCATGGATTTGGGTTTGTTTTCAAGGAGAAACAGTGGCGGGAAACAAGGCTATGGTGGTACCAACTCCACTGTTGGGGATGAAACTCAAGAATCAGAAGATTTTGGTACTAGTAAGGCAGATTGGTCGACTCATAAAGGTATGGTGAAAACTTCACATCTGCCCATGAATGCATATGTGAATAGTAATGTCCAAGGTAGTAACAACTCTATCCTCATCAACTGTACTATCACCCAAAATAATCCCGGAGTCCACTTCTACCTCTCTAAGAAGCCAATGAAAGGGAATGGTAAAGGCAGTGGCCACAAGAACTGAAGTCGAGTTCAGGAAGGAATAAAGATGGATGTATCATGGGTGTACTTGATACAGGGATGTATTTCTTATAACTTATGAGGAGAATAGTCGGATACAAAGAGTTGAGAATAAAATAGGATAGTGATCCAATAAAGATCATCTCATACAAGTATATCACTATCTATGGTTTACGAGCACTGTATTATCTAAAGTTTCAGTTTGTGTGTTATGTTATAATGTGATTTAGTTGTTGTTATGTATGAAGAATATGATGAATTTTGTGAGGATACAATGGTGAACAACATGACACTTTTTACTTGAACTTGAAACAAAGGAATTCAAAGATCATTATTGATGCAACGAATGTTTGAAGGATCCCTGTGAATTCAGACACTCTCAAGCTATAAACAAAAAATGCAACCTGTACATTTTATTTGAATTCTTAACACTCAAATAAAAGCTGATCAATGAGAAGGATATCGCAGACATCATGGCTTTTATTGCAAACGTATCCTTATCGCCAAGGGATCAAGATCTAGGATCCCCAAGGGAATCTGATCAATGAGGACGAGGTAAGCAGTTTCTCGCTCCTCAACCGGTAGTATGGCACCATAATTACATGTGTTACTATATCTGCTCAATTCGATCATCTTCTAGCTGAGTTGGTTAACTGTAAATATTAGGGTGACATTGATTATTATCTGGGTGCATTTGAGAGTGATTTGACTAAATTGACTCTACCATTCCATCAAGTCCTTAGCATTTTTCTTACAAATTCGAGTCATGAGATGCAACTATATGTGTGATAGTTTTCACCACTCAATATCCATCAAGATGCTTGATTGGTGAAACTGAAATAAGCTTCTAAGCTTCCCATTTCCAAGGGACCATGGTTTTTCCAAAGTCGAAGCAACTTTACCAATTAAAATCACCACAGAACACCTCACCACTGTTACCTACACCAAACAACATCACCAACAAACCAACACCCTTACCTACCTTATCATCCCCTAAATTTATGCCTTCTAAATCACCCAATGAGTGACCAAATCGTACCTTTACCTATGCAGAAATGCAAGAAAGACCAAACAAGGGCTTATGCATGTTTTGTGATGAAATCTACTCTCTAGGCCATCATTTGAAACACAAACGAGTTTAGGTCCACTTGATGGAATGTGAGGATGACAAGCTCGTTTTGAATTCAGATGAGACTCTTGACGCTATTGTGCAAGAACATGATCCACTTATGCACATTCTATACATGCGTTAATTAGAGTTTTCATCTTCAATACTATGAAACTTATTGGTTACCACGGGGACAAACCAATCCAAATTCTCATTGACTCTGGAAGCAATCATAACTTCCTCGATGAGAGTATAACTTTAGCCATGGGTTTTCAATTGGAATCAATTATCTCTCTCACCGTCTTTGTCGCCAATGGTAATCAGTTATAGACTAGCACTATTTGCAAAGGGTTTACTTTCTCTATGCTAGGGAAATTTTACTTAACTAATGTCATTGCTTATTTGCTTTACCTATAGGCTGTTGTAATCTTGTTTTGGAAATTCAGGGGCTTACTACCTTGGGGCCGATCTTGTGGGACTTTCAACTTCTTACTATGTCCTTTGAGATCAAGGGAAGTAATCATGTTCTTCAGGGAGATCCCTCATCTGCTTATCAGGTTCTTAGCAGTGCCAATTTTGGTCATATACTGCAACAACACCCTCCTAATGCTAAAGTACAAGTTCTTAATCAAGCTACATCATCTGCACTTACCTTACACCATATTTCTGTATTGGTTGAAGATTTTCATGATAAAGCTTTATTGGACCTTGCTATCCAAACTTACCCTATTGTGTTTACCACACTAACTGAATTACCACCTTTTAGGCAATTCCATGACCATCAATTGCCCCTGATTCAGGGTGCTAATCCTTTCACTAAACGCCTTTACAGTTACCCAGTCTTGCAAAAGAATTCTATTGAGACTTTAATTTAGGAAATGCTTGAGAAAGGTATTATTCAAAATAGTGATAGTCCCTCTGCTTCTCCTGTCGTGCTAGTCAAGAAAAGAGATGGCACATGGCTCCTTGTGTGGATTACAAGGCTCTCAATGCTCAGACTATTAAGGATAAATATCATATACCCTTACTCGATGATCTAATTTATGAACTTGGTGGTGCTACCTGTTTTCAAGTTTGACTTGAGAGTTGGGTTATCCAAACTATTTTAGAGTGGTACAAACTATTTTAGAGTGGTTAACTCAGTTAATGGTCTAGCAAAATTTGAAAATTACTATAGGCGCTTTGTGAAGCAATTTGGTGTCCTAGCTAGACCATTAACTGAGTTAACCAAGGAAATCTTTACTTGGTATCCCTATGCAACTACAACCTTCACCACCCGTAAGCAAGCTCTATTATCTGTGCATGTTCTTGCTTTACCTAATTTTGATAAACAAATCATTATCAAAATTGATGCTTCAGGAAAAGAGTCGGTTCCTAGCTAGGAACCGACTCTTTTCTGTCTATGAAAGAGAGCTCCTCGTTGTGGTCTTTGTTGTTCAAAAATAGAGTTCTTACCTATTGCACAAGCCCTTCATTATCCATACTAATTAGAAAAGTCTTAAGTTCTTGCTTGATCAAGCCGCAATTACCCCCATTTCAACACCTCTGGATTGCTAAGTTGTTGGGGTTTGCATATGAAATTCAATATAAGAAGGGGAAGGACAATGTGGCTATTGATGCCTTGTCCCGAGTTCCTAATTCAGAAGTATTAACTTTGCATCTTAACTTCAACAATGAGGATATATTTGCAGCAGTTAAATGTTCATGGTCCACAAACCCCCTCTTGGTCAACTTGATTGCTGCTTTACAAGGTGATCACAACTCTCACCCTAAGTTTACTTACCTGGATGATCAGTTACTCAAGAAAGAGAAATTTGTTATTGGTGATGATCCTGTCTTAAAGTCCAAAATTTTACAATGTCTACACGACTCATCTTTTGGAGGGCATTCTAGCCATGATGTTACCACTCAACAAGTTAGTTCCCTTTTCTATTGGAAAGGCTTACACAAGGATGTTAAGAATTACATCCGTAAATATTTCATTTGTCAAAAATGCAAAGATGATAACTCTGCATATCCAGGTCTCCTGCAACCTTTGTCTATTCCTGAAGGTATTTGGCAAGATATTAGTCTTGATTTATTGAGAGATTGCCCCCTTCACATGGAAAATATTTCATCTTGGTTGTCATCGATCGTCTTAGCAAGTATGCTCATTTCCTTCCACTTGCTCTCCCACATACTGTTTTAGACATTGCTCATGACTTCTCTAAATCTATAACAATTTATTTCATGCGGTGGATTAGTGGCGTGACTACGGTGGTGAGGCGCGACCGCGGATGAGCAGTGGCGCGACCGCGTTGCGGCGCGGGCGCGGTAAGTTGGGCGCAACCGCGGACTAGATGAAGCGCAGGTGTGACAGAAGGGTGGCGGCGGTGTAAGTCTCAAATGTAAAACGTTGATCAATTAAAGTTGTAATCACTTGATTAATTAAGGAGTACATCAGATACATTTATATGCATACATCTTAACCAACATATGCATTTCAAGAAACGTGCATGAATGGAGGAGTGAATATCTTTAACTTATCTAACCTATTTGACTAAGTAAATCAGATAACAATAATTAACAAATGTTCCTAATTAGTAGGGGATGGTTATTCCTTAACATGCCCCCGCAAGATGGACACCGAGTGAGCAGAGTCCGATCTTGGACAGGAGAAGGTGAAGACGAGAGCGTAGGAGCGGTTTGGTGAGGCAATCCGCTAGCTGGTCGACGGTAGGAACATATGCAACTCTGAAGGATCCTTTTTGGACGAGGTCTCTGATGAAGTGAAACACCAAAGCAACGTGCTTCATTCGGGAGTGAAACACTGAATTTGAGCTTAAACTTTTAGCTCCAAGGTTGTCACAATACAAGACAGGTTGAAGTAGGTACTTGACCTCCAATTCATGGAGAAACGAAGTTATTTATACAAGCTCCGAGCAAGTGTCTGCAAGAGCTTTGTATTCTGCCTCAATGGACGAGCGGGCAACCATTTTCTGTTTGCGTGAGGACCAGGAGATCGGAGTCTTGCCAAGGAAGAAGATATAACCTGTGGTTGACGTGTAATCATCTTTGTTACCTGCCCAGTCAGCATCGGAAAACCCATGTAACCTTGATGGACCATGATTGTGGATGGAAATGCCATGTTCAAGAGTTTCATTGAGGTAGCGAAGAACCCTTTTCAGAGTAGTCCAGTGAGTGGTGGAGGGGGTTTGCATGAATTGTGAAAATTTATTCACAGAGAAGTTGACGTCTAACCTTGTAAGAGAGAGATATTGCAAGCTTTCTACAATCATTCTGTAATCGGTGGCAGATTCAAGGGCAGTACTTGAGGTCTTCTTGAGTTCAAAGGTGACGTCCATTGGGGTTGAGACCGGCTTGCTGTCAAGCATGTTGGTTTTGATCAAGAGATCTTGGACATACTTGCGTTGATTGAGAAAGAGGCTATGAGTTATTTCTTGTATTTCGACTCCAAAAAAATAAGAAAGCTTACCCAGATCTTTGAGAGAGAAGCGTGTTGAGAGGACAAAGATGAACGATTCCAAGGACTGAGAGTGACTTCCAATTATGATAATATCGTCGACATACACTAGAAGGTAGATGACGTTTGTGTTTTGCCGAAGAATGAACAGAGATGCATCCGCTACAGAATTGACAAATCCGGATTATAGAAGAAATTGCCGAAGTTTTGTGTACCAAGCCCGTGGAGCATGATTTAGACCATATATGGCCTTTTTCAGTTTGCAAACGGAGTGTGGATGAGCAACATCTGAAAAACGGGGGTTGTTCCATGTATACGTCCTCCATTAGAGTTCCTTGGAGGAACACATTTGTTAACATCCGCCTATCTTAGTGGCCATCCGGATTGAGTTGTAAGAGAGAGGATGGTTCGGACAGTGACTGGTTTTACCACCGCACTAAAGGTCTTTGTGAAATCACATCCCGGTCTTTGGTGAAATCCTTTGGCCATCAAGCGGGCCTTGTATCGATCCAGGGAGCCATCGGGGTTAAGTTTGACTCGGAAAGCCCAGTTGCAACCCACTATATTCTGAGATGCAGATCACGGAACAAGGGTGCATGTCTCGTTGGAGAAGAGGGTAATGTACTCTTTCGTCATGGCTTCTCGCCATTGTGGGTTCCTTAGGGCTTGGGTAATGTTAAGAGGCTCTTTATGGATAGGAATTTGGACATGGTGATTGAGACGGGATATAGGTTTGGTGATGTTGTGCACTGATGACTTGATGAGCAGGAGGGGTTAGAGGGGTCGGCGACGGCGTTGGGTGTGAAGTAGGTATAGAGTTGGATACGTTTGGTTCAATTTGAGGTGGGATGTTACCAGGGGAAGAGGATTGGGCTGAATTGAAGTTGAGGTGGTAGTGGGTTGGGCCGATGAATAGTGGGATGGGTAGCTGGGATCTCTGAATTAGGGGGGAGGTTTGTGGGTGCAGAAATCGTGGAATTAATGGGAGAGGGTACGGCTGATTGGGTGGGCCCATTAGGTAGTGTTACAGGTAGTGGTAAATGTAGGTTATCAGATTGGTGGGCGGTTGAGATCGACGTTGTGGGGGGTTTGGGGATCAGAGTTTGGAAGGGTAGTTAGATTCGACAAAGGTGACATGTCTGGATACATACACTCGAGAGGTTTGGAGATCGAAGCAATGATAAGCGCTTTGGGTGAGGAAATAGCCTACAAACACACATGCAATGGACTTCGGTTCCATTTTGTTGTTAGTATATGGTCTCAACCATGGAAAACAAAGACAACAAAAACACTTTAACTTTTGATAGTTAGGTGATGTTCCAAAAAGTGTTAAAAACGGGGATTTGTTTTGGAGAGTGAGAGTAGGCATTCTATTTATTAAATACACTACAGCTTTGAAGGCAAATGACCAATATTTATGTGGTGTATTTGAATAACATATAAGAGAGAGACCGATTTCAACGATATGCCTATGTCGGTGTTCCGCGTAACTATTGTGTTGGGGGGTATGAGGAGGAGGAGAAGTAAGGTGAGAGATTTCATTGTTGGAGAGGAAGGATTTGAGAGTTATGAATTCACCGCTATTATCTGAATAAAATGTCTTTATTTTTTATATTGAACATATTTTCAACTAGGGCTCTGAAGGAGATGAAAATCTATTTTGTATCGGATTTTTGCTTGAGAGGATAGAGCCATACATACTTGGTAAAATGATCAACAAAAAATGTAATACTTGAAACCATCAAAAGAGGTAACGGAGCATGTCCATACATCCGAAACAAAATATCCAAAGATGAATGGGAAACAATAGGAGATTGATGAAAGGGTAGCTTATGAGCTTTATTTGTGGAGCAAGAAACACAAAAGTTCATATCAGATTTCAAAGAGTCAGTAGGTAAATATGAAGATAAAATACGAAGAACATAAGTTGATGGATGTCCCATTCGGTGATGCTAATCCGATCTGGTGGAGTGGCGAAGCGTGAATATGGACGGTGATTTTGAAATAGGCCATGAGTATACACCGTCCACAAGAGGTCCGAGGATAGATCCTTCACAAAGAAACAAGTTGGTAAGAAGGTGATGGAGACATTATTTTGGGCGGTGAGTTTAGAAACGGAGTTTTGTTTTTTAGCAATATCTGGAACATGCAACACATTATCAACAATAAAGCGTTTAGTTATGTAATCCAAGTATGTATTTTCAGTGTTTGAGATTGAGATACCATTACCGTTACCAACATGGAGTTCCTCGGTGCCATCATAGGGATAGTGAAGAGAGAGATTGGCAAGGTCATTGGTCACATGGTGGGTGGCTCCGCTGTCCACTAGCCACGGCTGGGTAGAAGATTGGACTGATGCAGTGTTGGCTTGAGGGTAGGGGGCGGAAATTGGCTGGAGGCCGAAGAGTAGGCGCTGCTTGACGAAAGAGAGGACAATAGGCTAAGACGGGGCCTTGTTCCCGACACCACTGACACCTCCCGAGAAAGGGCCTTGGATGGGCTCTTGGTTGAGCATGTTGCAGTAGTGGAGGGACTCAAGGCTGCGGCGCCTGCACTTGCGGTGTAGAGGAGGAGGCTGGATTCTTTACTCCGTGAAGACGACGGTAGACACCGCAAGGGATAACACAACGTGTTTATCAATAATTGTATATATTTCTAGATGAAAAATAACGAGGCACAACCAACCTATGTATAGGAGAATGCGGCGTCACATGTAACCTAACGCGGATGGGGTATAGGCCGAATAAGCCTGCCTTCCATCTAGAAATATATGATGTATCCTTAAGGAAATAATATAATAAGATCAATCTTATAGAAAGATTAGATCTTCTTAAGCTAACTAAAATAGATCTTATCTTATAATAAGATAAGATCTATCTTTAATAAAATAAAGTAAGATCAAACTTCTAAAAAGATTAGATCTTCTTAACAAAAATATGATATATCTTCTAATAAGATAAAATCTTTAAGCTTCCTTATGAGAAGACTTAATTTTATTATAAAATAAAATAAAATTGATGTTAGCTGAAAATATAATTAAAGCCCAATAAAAATATAGTTCATAACTAAACAAGTATTTTATGGGCTGGAAATAAAATAGAGTGAGTTGTGTATTTGATTCACACACATGGATGAGTGGCCCATCTTCATAGTTGTCCTTCCTATCTTGCTTGGATACGTACGTATTTCATACATGGGTGATTTTACGTACGTTTTGGAACTAAGCTATTGGGTTGATCTTGCATGTGGCCGATCTTTGTATTGTTGAGAAGCAAGGGTTCTTCTCGTACGATCTTCTAACATTGGTATTAGATCGATCCATTCTCTCTTCCTTCCGTTCACATACTTGCATGGTACTTAATGCTAGTTTCCAAGCATACATGGATCGTGTCATCTTTTGAGAAGTGATTCGGGAATTGTCATTCATTTCTATCCTGGAAATGAATTTGACTCTTTCCCTTCTTCTAACAATGTTCATCTTTCCTTGCCTTCTAGATTCCTTGACTTCCATGGTTATGGTCTTGAAGTGCACTAGATTCGGAGATGCTCTTGTATCAACCATGGTATAAGGGATGTCGTTAAATATGACAGAACTCTATATGTGACATTAAGAAAGGTGGGTTGTACCAAGTACTAGCTTCACCTTTTTTAGTGCTTCAATGTTGGTGGTGACTAATTACTATACAAAACAATCTAAAGCAGATATAAATGGTGATAACTGTTTTATTTGAGGTTATAACACATGATAACAAATACATCAACAAAATAACCTAGAAAATGATGTTGTAGAGCTCAAAAGCTATGTAAAAAATGTTGAAAAACAGTCCAACTGAAGAAAATTGGTGGAAAGATTGAGGGACAACACATGCTAACATAATTGGAGTTGTTCGCCACTTAGCGTGCGTGCAATCAAGCTTTAAATTTATAAAACTAGAATAAAAGCAAGCGAACCCGCAGTGTACGGATCGGCGTAGATTAGCAAGTATTCCAGAGTATCGAACACAGGGATTTGGGGGGAACAAATTCAATTATAAAGTTGTCAATCAAGTAAAAGGGTAAAGCTTTGCAAATATATTGGGAAAACAACAACCCTAAAGATCCAGGTATCTAATTGTGGCAATCGATTCAAGATATACTAAAGAACTAAAGACAGAGTTAAGAGTTGCAAAGGTATGCTAAGGTAAAGCAATGTACGGTGAAGTTCCAAGGCTTTATATGACTTATCTAGAAATACTCTCTATAAAGGTTGTTGAGGCTTCAGTATAGAAAGGATCTAAAGACAAGAATTAATCTCAAATACCCAAACTTGTAACCCAAGGATCAAGACTAACTAAACCGATTAAGGTTGTGACACTCGAAATCAAAGTAGAGGTTGTTGAGGCTTCACTACCACCTAGAAAAGGCAAGCCAAGACTAAGTAAACCAAATCTTTAACTTTGGATTAAAGTAAAAGCAAGTTCGTAAACTTAAGGGAAATCACGGTTAGTTCTTGAGGTTCCACGGCCGTGGACTCAAGAACAGGCCGTAATTTAGGGTTCGTCGGCGATTCTCTCTAACTCTCAGGGTCCAATCCGTTTACGATCGATCTATCATCATCTAAGCCACAACTATCAACCCTTCACCTTAGAATTGTTAAGGGTTTTTAGCCAACAATAGTCATATTGATATCAATTTCAAGAATTAAAAGATTGAAAGATGAAAACTTCCGAAAACCTTCAATAAACTTCAAGCCAATCTCAAAGTCACAATCAAGAACAAATATCGTCACTAGATTCGGAATAGAACAAACAAACACAATCTTAGATAAGAAGGAAGAACGGGATGTCAATCCGTCTCCTACATCAAACCTAAACAAGAAGAAGAATCTTCTTGCGAACAATCTTTCGAATCTTCGATCTTCCGTCAATCCGGAAATCGCCAATAGCAATGCGCAAAAATCTCCTAAACACAATCTTCGCCAAATGCGAGATTAGGGCAAATCCAAGTGTAAGTGTAGGCAAAAGTGCGTCTAAGCAGAGGTGACGGAATCTCTCTTCGTCCGTCCTTTTATAGTGTATGATGAAGTAGCGGCCCGACCCAATCTTTTAAAAGATCGTGGCTTAAAGTGTGGCGAAAAAGATCGCTAAGATCACGGTCGTGGAAGGTTCCACGGCCGTAATTTAGAGCGTGGAATTCAACACGGTTTGAACCATCTTCTCCACGGCCGTAGAAGTTGCTGGAATGAACCACGTTTCCTTAGCCATGGTTCTACGGCCGTGGAACTGAACGTGGAAAGTAGTACGGCCGTATTTTAGAGCGTGGTTTAGGGCAAGAACGTGATTCTTCCCTAGACTCGTGCATTCCTCAAGTTGGCATTCCCTTAGCTCCTAGAAATGCCCTCAATCTATGGACATTGCTCAACAATTCCATCCTTGCTCGGTTCCGTTCGGAAATAGCTCTCAATCACCAATAATCAACATAAAGCTTGTGTAGATCTCTATATTGACATTATAGACAAACTAGCTCACAATTGCATCTATGCTCAATCAATGACTATCAATATGAATCAAATACACTTAGAAAACGTGCCTAAAATATCACAATATTTCATGCTAACAAATAACCCCATACTTGCAACTTGCTTGTCCCTAAGCAAGGTCTTTCAAAAGCTTTAAAACAAGAGTTAGGATGAAATATGTGTACCTTCCCAAAGCAATACTTCTTTTTGGATGAATGTGCCTTCTAAATAATAGATCATTCTCAAATCTTGCTTCAATCGTTTATAAGACTTTCATACACTTAACAAAAGAGTAAAGAGTAAAGAAAGCGCATGAATCAATCAAACTTCCATACAAACATCATAACCCTTAAACATTATCAAAATCAATCATAAGAAACTTCAATTTAGATCACCAAGTCATATAACATTCTTTTGATCTTAAGGACTTTCAAAGAAAAAGGTCTAGAATGTGGAAAGGGAAGGAAACTTTAAGGAATGTGGTGCATGAATCCGGAAAAGTGGACAACTACTCTTTTCTTCTTCTCTTGCGGTTTCCGCAACACCTTCAACTTAGAGCTTCGCTCTCTTCTTTTCATTTTTCGACTTTACTTTTGGAGTTATGGATAGAGGTGCACAAAAACCGAAGCCTAGGAGATTGGCGTTTCTCAATTTTTATGAGATGCCTCAAACCCTTAGCGCACATACCATAATCCGCTAGGAATATCGCTCAATCCGACTTTGGCAAGACACAAACACCTGGCTATGTGAATGGTGCCGAGTTACTCATCATCATGATTGACTTCCCCAAATCTACAATTTCTTTCTATTCCTTTGAATGCAAAGTATTTCTTTCATGGCCCTCCCACATCATACATGCCTTTTTCAATCAACTCCTCCAAATTTACGGATAGGTAAAGGAGGTCAATATTTCAATGAGGGGCTAAATGATCAAAGAAAGAAGAAAGAAAAATCGAATTGCCTTAATCATTTCAACAAGAAGCATAAGAACTTATAGTGTGATTTCAACTTCAATTCCTCAACATGATTTAAGTAATATTTATCACATTATGAAACTTGCAAAAGAGGCATAATCAACTCATTCAAATTCTTTTCAATTCACTATTCGTTTAAGCATGCAATTGTCATCAAACTCAATTCACAAGTAGCGATTATCATGGAAATCATCTCAATTCCTTAGAAGCACAAAATTTTTCAAAATTTTTCAATTTTTATGGGTTTTTCAAACTTCTTTTTCATGCAATGCAATAATGAAACGTGCAACAATATAATGAACATGCAATGATAGTCTCGATAGAAGCAAACATAGTGAGTAAGAGTTATTACAACTTTTAGTCACACCCCACCCCATACTTGGGACGAACATTGTCCCTAATGTTCAAATAAAAGAAAGAAAAGAAAGAAAAGAAAAAGAAACTCACAAAATGGCGGTGGAGCGGCTAAAGCTGTCGGTCATGCAATCATCATCACTACGGCGCTGGTGGAGGCGGGAATGGAGAGAAGCTAGGATCATAAAACCGCCCAAACTGCTGGCGGTAGACATCTCTCATCATGTGATCGAGGTCGTCCAAGCGTCCATCTCTAGCATCGGCTCGGATCTCCAATGCTCCTACTCTCTCCGAAAGACCAGTAGCCCAATCCGGCATATGCTCATACCATCCCGGAGCATGACTGTACCACTCTGAAGCGTCGGACGGTGCTGGTGCTGGTGCTGGTGCAGGTGCAGATGGTGTCTGTGTAGCCCATGGAGGTGGAGCTCCATACCATGCAGGAGGTGTCTCTGCCCAAGTGGGTCTCTCACTCACGCTGGCGCGGCGAGAAGACGAGCCTGAAGCTCTGGCGGGACGTGGAGAACATCTAGGCACATCGGGGGCCGCATCCGGCTGATCCGGAAACGTGCCAAACTCCTGCTCGGCTCCTCCTCCACCCTCAAACTGATCCCTCATCTCCTCCTCCTCAACTACGGGCGGTGGTGGGACATACAGAGGAGCTGCAATCCTGTTCGCACGCATAGCAGCGAACGTCTCCTTCCAATTATGGTGTCCAGCCATAATGGAGTACTCCTGTAGCCACTCAATACCCCTACCCGTCCTGCTCGCCCAAGGCATGGCCGCATAAGGCGGACCTCTATGTGTGGGGATGATGAGACCTCTAGTCATGAAGGCATGAAGTCCTAAGGGTACGGCTGGTATGCGGGTACATGCAGAAAAATCAACTCCCAACGCTCTAGCAAGATGGGTAACTATCCCACCATATCCAATGTTGCCCTTCCTCTTGTTCTTAAGCTTGCTCATAGTAGCAGCTAAGAGGGTGGCACAGTCAGCTCGGCGTCCATACAGCATAGAATACAGCAGAAATATCTCATCCGTCTTGATCTTTTGGGGCGTGTCCGTCCTAGGGAAGAGACACTCCGAAAGAACACGGTGAGCAATCTTCAAGGCTAAGTGGTACATCAACTTAGCCTTGGTGTCAGCAGGTTGCCAGCGGTCCTCGCTGGCGTAAATCATAGCAACTTCCTCCCAAAAGTCTTTGGCGTAAACGCCACTAGGAAAGCGACCATTGAAGGTCTCATGGAACCCAAAGAAGGTCCCGAACTCACGGATGGAAAAATCATAGTTTCTTTCCATAAGACGGAAAGAAACGGTCCTATCCACATGGCTGTGCTCGAAAGACGTCACAACCTCCCTCGTAATCTCCTCGTAGGCGTCTTCTCGGATAGCCGAGAAGACAACTAGTCCGGCTCTATCCAAGAGCCAAGTAAGGTCATCTATAATGTTAAGAGGAGCTAGATCCTCTAACAATAGTTACCTAGGTCCAATCACAGCCCTCTCATGGATCCTCTCGAATGCATCAAGGTGATCCTCATGAATGGTCGGTACTCTAGGGCTAGGAGGTGAGGGTGATGAAGGTGATGATGGAGGTGAAGGGGAAGAGGGTGGTGGTGCTCTAGAGGATGAAGAAGAAGAGGGATTACCCTTCCTCTTCTTGTTTTGGTCATTCTTCTTCTCCTTGATTCTCCCAGAAACTCTCCTTACAAAGTCCATCACTGTTCCGAATCTAGTGATTCGTCTCAGTTTTTCTCAAAACTCAACAATCAACACTCAAATTCAGCAATCAGGCAGCCCTAGTCTAATTCCTTCCAGTTTCAAGCATTTCTTCTATAATTTCTAGCAAAAACGAACCAAATTGACAAAGATTAAGAAGAGTGGAAAATACCTAGGTTTCGGATTTTAAAATCCGAATTGTGCATTCCGTGGTGATTTTCCGCTCGATTCGCTGCTTGGATCTCGTTGGTGGTTGAATTTGCTTCAATTTGGGAAGAAGAATCGTCGAAAACGATTAAGGAACGAAGATTTGGAAGGAAGGGCGTGAAATCGGCGTTTTTGGGTCGTGGAAGTGGTTTGGTGAAGTGATTTTTGTGAAGAACGTGGTTTATATAGTGACAGGCAAAATTTTAAAAATCACGGTCTGTCGGGGGGTTCCACGGCCGTAGAAATGTACGGAACCGTGGTTTTGGTGATTTTTCAAAGGCTTTTGGAAATTACGGGCACTGTAGCTGTCACGACCGTGGTTTAGGCTGTGGAACTCTCTGTAATGCTCCAAAGTCCAAGTTTTGTCACTTTTCTTCAACATTATCCTTCCCTTTTCCTTTTCCATCGTTCCTACATCCAAAAACACGAACATACCGGAAGGAATCGAAGGCAAAATAAAGCAAAAACGTCTAAACTAAGCTAAACTATGAATCGAAAACAAAAACAAAAATGCAATACCTTGGGTTGCCTCCCAAGAAGCGCTTTGTTTAAGGTCCGTAGCTAGACCAATCTCGCACTTATTCGAGTGCGGTTGGCGCGAACTCTTCAGCTTGGAGTTCCGGCGTGTACTTCTTGAGTCGTTGGCCGTTCACCTTAAAGCTTCCGCCCGCTTCACCCCATACTTCAACTGCACCATGGGGGAAAATACGCTTAATTAGAAAAGGTCCGGTCCAACGAGATTTAAGCTTACCTGGAAAGAGGCGAAGCCTTGAATTGAAGAGGAGAACTTGATCTCCTTCTTTGAAGTCATTTGGAATGATATGCTTATCATGCCAACGCTTTGCTCTCTCCTTATAGATCTTGGCGTTTTCCTAGGCATTCAAGCGGAGTTCTTCAAGCTCATTAAGGTCTAGGAGACGCTTCTCTCCCGCTTCCTTCATGCCAAAATTCAACCACTTAATAGCCCAAAACGGCTTATGCTCTAACTCTACCGGTAAGTGACAAGCCTTTCCATACACAAGGTTGTATGGTGTGGTTCCTATGGGAGTCTTGTACGCAGTCTGGTACGCCCACAATGCATCGTCAAGTTTCAAGGACCAATCCTTCCTAGTCCTTGAAACTGTCTTCTCTAAGATTCCTTTGATCTCCCGATTTGAGATCTCAACTTGTCCACTTGTTTGTGGATGATAAGGGGTAGCGATCTTGTAAGTAACCCCATACTTAGCTAGAAGAACTTCAAAGCGCCGGGCAATGAAGTGAGAACCTCCATCACTAATGATAGTCCTTGGCGTCCCAAATCGCGGAAAAATGGTCTTGTTAAAGAACTTAACCACCACCATGGCATCATTGGTGGGAGAGGCAATTGCTTCCACCCATCTAGAAACGTAATCTACCGCCAATAGTATGTATTGGTTTCCACAAGAGGATGGGAACGGTCCCATAAAATCTACTCCCCAAACATCGAAAATCTCCACCTCTTGTTGTTGAGGAGCATCTCATTCCTCCTAGAGATATTACCTGTTCTTTGACAAGCATCGCAGCAAGAAACAAAGGATTGCACATCTCTAAATAAAGTAGGCCAAAAGAATCCAGATTGCAATACCTTTGCGCTAGTCTTGTTCGAACTAGCGTGTCCTCCACAAGGTAGTGAATGGCAATGGCGGATGACACTTTGCATTTCATCTTCCGGCACACATCGCCGAATGATGTCATCCGGACCTCTCTTAAAGAGGAGAGGCTCGTTCCAAAAGTATTCCCGGACATCCTTAAAGAACTTCTTTCTTTGTGCGTAGGATAATCCGGGTGGTATCTCCTGACAAACCAAATAGTTAACAAAATCAGCAAACCATGGTTCGTTACCTTTGGAGATCACATCGATGCACTCCTCTATAATGTGTAGGTGTTCGTCCGGGAAGGAGTCATCGATGGATAAATGGTCGTCCTCTAGATATGTTAGGCGACTCAAATGATCCGCAACAGAATTTTCTGAACTTTTCTTGTCGCGGATCTCCAGATCGAATTCTTGTAGGAGGAGAATCCATCTAATTAGCCTTGGCTTCGCATCTTTCTTCGCAAGGAGGTACCGGATCGCAGCATGATCCGTGTAGACAATCACCTTTGCACCTACAAGATAAGAGCGAAACTTGTCAATAGCATAGACAATGACTAAAAACTCTTTTTCGGTAGTGGTGTAATTGAGCTGCGCTTCATCTAGCGTCTTGCTAGCATAGTATATGGCATGGGTTCGCCCTTCCTTCCGTTGTCCAAGAACAGCTCCTATAGCTACGTCACTAGCATCGCATATAACCTCAAAGGGAAGAGTCAAATCCGGAGGTTGGATAATAGGTGCTGAAATTAGAGCTTGCCGAATGGTGTTAAACGCATCCAAACATTCCTGCGAAAACTCAAAAACTGCATCCTTCATCAATAGATTAGTGAGCGGTTTTGATATTTTAGAAAAGTCTTTAATGAAGCGTCTATAGAATCCAGCATGTCCTAGGAAACTTCTTATCCCTTTCACCGAAGTTGGGGGAGGAAGTTTCTCTATAGTCTCTATTTTCGCCTTATCCACCTCTATCCCTCTACTAGAGATTAAGTGACCTAATACAATTCCTTCCTTAACCATAAATTGACACTTTTCCCAATTAAGAACTAGGTTAGTGTCTTCACACCTTTGTAAAACAAGAGAAAGGTTAGAAAGGCAATCGTTAAAAGAGGAACCGTATACGGAGAAATCGTCCATGAAGACCTCCATGATTTCCTCTATGTATTCGGAGAAGATGGCCATCATGCACCTTTGAAAGGTGGTTGGGGCGTTGCAAAGCCCGAACGGCATTCTCCTATAGGCAAACGTACCCCCGGGCACGTGAATGTGGTCTTCTCTCGATCATCCGGGTGTATCGGAATCTGAAAGAAACCACTATAACCGTCAAGGTAGCAAAAATGTGAATGTGTGCTAACCTTTCAAGCATTTGATCAATGAATGGCAATGGGAAGTGATCCTTCCTCGTTGCATTGTTAAGCTTGCGGTAGTCAATGCACATCCGCCATCCCGGTACGGTTCAGGTAGGAATGAGTTCGTTGTTTTTGTTGGTGATGACCGTCATTCCTCCCTTCTTCGGAACTACTTGAACCGAACTTACCCACTTACTATCGGAGATAGGGTAGATGATACTTGCATCAAGAAGTTTAAGAATTTCCTTCTTGACAACCTCCTTCATGGTCGGATTCAACCGCCTTTGAGGTTGTCTTGAAGTCCTAAAGTCTTCCTCCATTAATATCTTCTGCATGCATATGGAGGGTTTGATTCCTACTAAGTCCTCAATAGTGTAGCCTAAAGCTTTCCTATGTTTCCTAAGGACAATCATGAGTTGATTATGTTCATCTATGGTTAGATCGGAACTAACAATAACTGGATAAGTAGAGTTAGGTCCTAGAAAATCGTACCTTAGATGTGTAGGAAGTTGTTTCAATTCCATTGCTTTCGGAGCTTCCAATGATCCTTGAGGAGCATCCGATGTCTCCTTAGAAGTTTCTAAGGGTGTTGAAGGTGTAGGAGAAGAATCGAAGGAAGTTGAAGGAGTGTCTCGATCATCCCCTTCCACGGCCAAAATTACGGTTTCCCTATGTCCTCCACGGCCGTGGTTTAGGGCGTGGAAGGTGGTCACGGTTGCTCTGCCTTCTCCACGACCGTGTAACCCCCTGGAGTGAGCCACGCTTTGGGTTGTGAGATCCACGGCCGTGGAATATAGTGTATGGCCGTGGATTCTCACGCTTTCTGCCTCGTCGTGGAGCTCCTCGAATTCCACTTCACCCATTTCTTCTTGTGCTTCTAAGGCTTCAATTGCCTCATTGCACTCCTCTTCTTCCCCTACATTCGTTAGACTCATAGTAATGACCTTTTGCAAAGGATCTTTGAAGAGAATAGCACTTACCTCCTCTCTAGACAACCCTTCTTCATCTTGGATATTGAATATATCCTCATCAAAGATTGGCTCCTTCACTAGAGTGGAAAGAACGAACTCTACCTTCTCTTCTCCTATGTCAAAGGCGAGTCTAGCATTCTTGCAATCGACTATGCAGCCGGAAGTTGCAAGAAACGGTCTTCCGAGTATGATCGGGACCGGACTATCTGCAGGAATGTCAAGCACGACAAAGTCAATGGGAACAAAGAATTTACCTAGCTTGACTGGGACGTCCTCTACAATACCGACGGGACGAGTGATGGATCGATCCGCCATGTATAACTTCATCTTCACCGGTTTAGGGTCGCCTAAACCGATCTTCCTGCATAATGCAAGTGGTATGATGCTCACACTTGCTCCTAAGTCACATAATGCATCATATGTGACATCTCTCACCCCTATGGGAATGCAAAACGACCCCGGATCCTTTAGCTTGGGGGGCATTTTCGCCTTCATGGTCTTGATGAGATCCGAAGAATCCGAACTCATCTTAACCTCACCGAAATCTTCTAGCTTCCTCTTGTTGGAGAGGAGTTCCTTCAAGAACTTGCCATAAGCCGGCATACCTACAATAGCATCAATAAAGGGTATATTAATATGCAGCTTGCTCATGAGTTCTATAAACTTACCAAGCTGTTTATCTAGGCGCGCTCTCGCTCTAGATTGAGGGAATGGTAGGGGAGGTTTGTAAGCTGGAGGAGGAACGTAGACATCTTCCTTCTCCTTCCCCTTCTCTTTGTCTTTCTCTACGGGGACTTCAACAAATTTAGGCTGCGGATCGGTGGTAGTCACTCCACTCCTAGTTGTGATTGCCATCACCCTTCCCTTAGGGTTGTCCTCCGTCTTTCCTGGAAGTTTCCCTTGATTCCTAGGAACTTCCTCCGCATGGTTGAACATTTGGTTTTCCAAAACCTTTTGGGCTTTATCAACCTTAGAAATTTGATCATCAACCTTAATGATGCGGTTCTCCAAACCTTGAAGCTTTCCCAAGATCGTTTTCAACATGGGATCGGGCTTCTCCTTCCCCGAAGTGTTTCCTCCATTAGATGTTTGCCCCTGGCTTTTCAAAGGAGTAGAGGAAGAGGAAGGTGGAGTTAGTGAATTCGAATTGGAAGGATAAGAGTTACCGGAATTTTGTTGATTGGAGCGCCAATTGTTGTTGTTTGAACCCCTATTGTTGTTCCAATTGTTGTTGTTCCGGTTATTGTTATTGCCATTCCAATTGTTCCGGTTGTTGTTGTTGTTGTTGCGGTTTGTGTTCTCACCGCCATTGTTGTTGTTGCCCAAATAGCCAACATCCTTGCCTTGTTGCTTTGGAAAGTTGGTCTTGATTGCCTCCTTCAACTCTTTGATCTCATTGTTGAGGGAGAAAATCTGATTTTGAGCTTCATGTGTGAGCTTTGCTCCTTTCTCCACACGATTTCCCTCTACCTTTCGGTGGGAATACTTCTCTATGACTCTTGCTTGCTTCTCAATGAAGTCCCAAGCGTCATCTTCTCTCATGTCCATGAATGTGCCACATGATTGAAACAAACTTTCGTTAGACTTCATGGAAAATGCATTGATCTTACCTCTAAGTTCCGCCGTTTTGGATGGCGGAAAAAATTTGGTGAGGAACTCCGCGGAAAGGTCTTCCCACGTGTCTAGTTTCCCACTAGGAAGAGCTTGGTACCAAGACAACGCTTTCCCCTTCAAGGAGAAGAAGAAAGGCTTGAGCTTATAGTTGTTGGTAGTAGCGTTCTTCGGCCTCATTGTCTCCATCATACACTCAAAGTTTTGCAAGTGTTGGTGTGGAGATTCAGCGCTTGTTCCGCCAAATTGGTTTTGGCGAACAAGAGTAATAACTTGAGGGTTGAAGCTAAACCCTTGGACATCATCAGCATTAAAGTTCACGCCTAAACGGCGCGGTTGTTGTGTTGGATACATCCTTTGGCCAAGAGTTCTTGGCTCATCATCTACACGTTCGATCCTCGCATTCCTAGGTGGAACACGACGATTAGCAGCTTCCCGTGGATGAAAAGGATTCAAATTGATCGTGGGATCAATTTCCTCTAGCGGTGGCATGGAAGAATCACTATCATCAGCGAATGAATGGCTTCTTCTTCTTGATCTTGATCCCCTCCTTGAGGATTTCTTGCTCCCCTTATTCTTAAGGTTGCTTATTTCTATCCTCATCTGGAACATCATATCTTTTAGATCGTTAACTTGAGATTGATGACGATCCATTTCATCCCGGCGAATATTCTCATTCCATTGGAGTTGAGCTTCTTTCTCCGCTAACTCCGCTTGAAGATCACGTTCGTGTTCTTCAGCCATCTTCTTTTCCTTGCGCTTTTGCCTTAAAGTCCTTTCAAGCTCTTGATTGAGAGGTAAGAGGTCTCCGGTGTTCCTAGACCTGCGCATGCGCTCAAAAAGATATCAAATAACAAGGGAGAAGCTCCCAAGCTTGACAACCGAAAACCGAATTCGGCCTAGACCAAATCCCCGGCAACGGCGCCAAAAACTTGTTCGCCACTTAGCGTGCGTGCAATCAAGCTTTAAATTTATAAAACTAGAATAAAAGCAAGCGAACCCGCATTGTACGGATCGGCGTAGATTAGCAAGTATTCCAGAGTATCGAACACAGGGATTTGGGGGGAACAAATTCAATTATAAAGTTGTCAATCAAGTAAAAGGGTAAAGCTTTGCAAATATATTGGGAAAACAACAACCCTAAAGATCCAGGTATCTAATTGTGTCAATCGATTCAAGATATACTAAAGAACTAAAGACAGAGTTAAGAGTTGCAAAGGTATGCTAAGGTAAAGCAATGTACGGTGAAGTTCCAAGGCTTTATATGACTTATCTAGAAACACTCTCTATAAAGGTTGTTGAGGCTTCAGTATAGAAAGGATCTAAAGACAAGAATTAATCTCAAATACCCAAACTTATAACCCAAGGATCAAGACTAACTAAACCGATTAAGGTTGTGACACTCGAAATCGAAGTAGAGGTTGTTGAGGCTTCACTACCACCTAGAAAAGGCAAGCCAAGACTAAGTTAAAGCAAATCTTTAACTTTGGATTAAAGTAAAAGCAAGTTCGTAAACTTAAGGGAAATCACGGTTAGTTCTTGAGGTTCCACGGCCGTGGACTCAAGAACAGGCCGTAATTTAGGGTTCGTCGGCGATTCTCTCTAACTCTCAGGGTCCAATCTGTTTACGATCGATCTATCATCATCTAAGCCACAACTATCAACCCTTCACCTTAGAATTGTTAAGGGTTTTTAGCCAACAATAGTCATATTGATATCAATTTCAAGAATTAAAAGATTGAAAGATGAAAACTTCCGAAAACCTTCAATAAACTTCAAGCCAATCTCAAAGTCACAATCAAGAACAAATATCGTCACTAGATTCGGAATAGAACAAACAAACACAATCTTAGATAAGAAGGAAGAACGGGATGTCAATCCGTCTCCTAAATCAAACCTAAACAAGAAGAGGAATCTTCTTGCAAACAATCTTCCGAATCTTCGATCTTCCGTCAATCCGGAAATCGCCAATAGCAATGCGCAAAAATCTCCTAAACACAATCTTCGCCAAATGCGAGATTGGGGCAAATCCGAGTGTAAGTGTAGGCAAAAGTGCGTCTAAGCAGAGGTGACGGAATCTCTCTCCGTCCGTCCTTTTATAGTGTATGATGAAGTAGCGGCCCGGCCCAATCTTTTAAAAGATCGTGGCTTAAAAGTGTGGCAAAAAAGATCGCTAAGATCACGGTCGTGGAAGGTTCCACGGCCGTAATTTAGAGCGTGGAATTCAACACGGTTTGAACCATCTTCTCCACGGCCGTAGAAGTTGCTGGAATGAACCACGCTTCCTTAGCCATGGTTCCACGGCCGTGGAACTGAACGTGGAAAGTAGTACGGCCGTATTTTAGAGCGTGGTTTAGGGCAAGAACGTGATTCTTCCCTAGACTCGTGCATTCCTCAAGTTGGCATTCCCTTAGCTCCTAGAAATGCCCTCAATCTATGGACATTGCTCAACAATTCCATCCTTGCTCGATTCCGTTCGGAAATAGCTCTCAATCACCTATAATCAACATAAAGCTTGTGTAGATCTCTATATTGACATTATAGACAAACTAGCTCACAATTGCATCTATGCTCAATCAATGACTATCAATATGAATCAAATACACTTAGAAAACGTGCCTAAAATATCACAATATTTCATGCTAACAGGAGCCACAAAAAGGCTCCAATTGTGCAGCATTGGGAGGACATATAAACATCAAAATTAAGTTACATACTCACCAATTAAAGGAGGAAGTAAGTTCTCTTAACATAATTTATGCAGCATTGGAAGGACATATGCTTAGATGTGATAACATGACACATGATGTTAATGGTTTACATCCAACTGAAATATGTGCAGAATTGAATGATACCATTGAGATGTGTAGTGATATTGATTCTCATATATGTGATGAGAATGTGAAATCTATCATTGTAAAGCATTGCTTGGATGAGAAACTTATGTGTGGTAATTGGATTGAGTATGTTGAGTTGAGTCTAAAAGAAAGAAGAAAATCTCTTTATGTGGTTTGCTAAAGAGTTTAACATCAAGAGGGCACTTTAAATGTGTACCAAGACTTGTGAGAAGTCCAAAGTGAAAAATGCTTGCGATATGCCTACTGAGTTTGTGAACGATTCTAATCGTGTCTTGAGTTGCAGGTGTACTTCCCGTTTTAGATTGTGGATAGTCTTCCGAAGCACTAGAAGAATGTTGTGGGGTCGATGACGGATTGCCCGTGTGTGCATTTAGGTGGCTTTCCCCTGTTTTGTGTTGGTTTACAAACTAGAATTAGCAAAGCAATTGTTAAGATCTTTTTAATTATAAGTTTGTGTCTTTTTGTAAACTTTGTAAAGTTCAGACTTTTTTTGTAAGCTTTTGTAAAAGTTGGGTCTTTGTTGTACTATTTGTTTGGACTTGTGTACTTTTTGGCTGTATGTGACGTTGGGAAGAGTTGAATAAGAAAGCAAATGTAAAGCAAAGTGAGTTAATGGGCTTTCTTCATCAATCAAACAAGTGGGTCTGCAATAGGCTAAAAAGTGAAGCTGGTGGGACGGTCTGCTTTGCTCTCCTTAGATGCAATTAACCCTACAATTAAGGTTAATAAACAAAAACAAGGCATGACAGATTCAATTTTTTTTAGACTACTGTTCATTCAATGAAAATAAGTGATGCGGGGTTGAGGCTACAATGACGGATCTAGATAAGAAGTCCTCGAAAACCTTCAAGAAAGATTAATCTCAGCTAGCGAATCTCGACTGAGATGAGGCGAGACATTCAGCGAGATTTACGTAAACAAAGAAACAGAAACGGGCGAGATTGACGTGTGGATGTCGAGATAGATAAGAAGATGGGATGGATGAATTGATGATAATATAGGTCAAGAAGAACCAAGATATACTTACTAGAACCTTGATCGATTGGATCAAAATCCAAGCAATGAATTGCCTTAACTCTTCCTCTTTCAACCTTACACAAGTCTTCAAATCAAGACGAGAACAAGGAGGGACTATACCGACTTGGAACACCAATCTCTAATGAAATTATCACATACAAGAACAACCTAGCAAGGACTCACAACGATTCAATCAACGACTCTTTTTTATTGAATGGAATGAATAAAACGAAATCTTCATAAACGAAGAGTCGAGTATCACAAAATTTGGTTCGAAATGATCTACCCTAAAAACGTGTATGGAGGTCCTTTATAGCCTTAAATACCATCATCTAAAAGAAAAAAAAATCCTAAAAAATATAAGATAAAATATACCTTTAGAAAGTCTAGAGCTTAAAGGTAATAAAATATCTAATGAAATAACTTAGAGGCTCCAAAAGCTTCAATCCTTGTCTTCCGATCCATCCTCACATGTGCATGGCATCCATGTCATCTCCTCTATGGTCTCCTTGACTGGAATCGTCATCGACGTGACTAAGGAAAACTTTGACACAAAAAGATCATCAATGGTCTCCTTAGAAGTTAAAGACACCAACAAGTTATAAACCTCTTCTTGAATGACTCTTGCTTTGATCTAGTGATTGATTCTTCAATGGTAGGATTTGTAGGTGATGATTTAGACTCCTCCTTAATTGTTCTTTCCCTTGATCTAGTGATTGATCCCTGTATAGTAGGGGTTGTTGGGGACGGTCCCTCACCAATAAGAGAAATTGATAGAAAACGAGAGCGTAATAGGAGAGAATGAAAGAGAACTATGAACTAGAGAATAAAGAATAGAGCGAGAGAGTAGACGAGATCTCAAGGAACTTTCTTTACTTTTTTGAGTTTGTGTAAATGTGGCTTGTTTCCCTTCGGTTTATATAGTCGGTGCACTCCGGATCTCTCTTGAGACGATAACGTTTTCATTTGGTTTGGAACGAGATCGATCAAGATCCGCTCTTGTTTGTTTATAAAATCGGATAAACGTTGCACAAATCTAAGCTTTTTCCTTAAAATAAAAATAACAATACATATATGAGTGTAATCTTCTATCTGATTCTCCATTTCTTTCTTCCTCAATAATATGAATTTTCTCCTTGAGTCAACCATCCGAGTGTTCAAATAAAATGTTGTTGGGTTTATTCATTTGTATTGACGTTCTTAGATGATGATTTTGTGAACATATCAGATGATGATTTAAGAGGTTTAAGGGTATTAAGGGTTGAAGTTTATCAAAAAAAACTTCGACCTCTTTGATAAACTTCAACCTCTTAGAAACAACTTAAGGGTATTAAGCTAGTTGAAGGATAATGACATTTAGAAAGAAAAACAAGGAGTTGAATGTATACTATAAAGGCACACTATATAATACAAGCATTTCATATCAAACTTAACTATTTACAAAAAGCTATGATCATACAAGTTGGCATGCAACAAAGTGTCATTTCACTAACCACTCTCATTCTCAAACCCAAACAACCCCACACTCAACAACACACTCTTTTTAACTAACATGGCATCCCACGTACTTCCATTTAGGTATACTATTTGCTAATATCTTATTATTTTTATAACACCCTTTTCCTTCATTCCATTTATTCAACTCTCCTCGGATGTTTACATTTCCATCAATCGGACGGCTCAGATCAACGCCTGGGTATGGCCCTCACGTGAAGAGGGTGGGCCATCTCACACGACAGCTTCAGCACTTCAGACAGATCCACCGTCGCACCTTCCGCCGACTTCACCCACTCGAACTCCTGCATCAGCGACGCCACCCAGTACGTCACGGTAACCATTCCAAGTGCCTTACCCGGGCAGCTCCTCCGCCCCGACCCAAAAGGCGCAAGCCTCAGATCCGATCCCATCACCGAGAAATCAAACTCCAAACCCGCCGTCGAACCCGACCCGGGAACGAACCTCTCGGGCCTAAACTCCAGCGGCTCCTCCCAGAACTCCGGGTTCCGGGCGATAGCGAACATGTTGACCATTGCGGTGGTTCCGGCTGGTATGAGATGACCGTCGACGATTGTGTCAGTGATGGCGAGTCGGGCCCAGGAGAGGAGTGGTCCCGGAGGGTGGACCCTCAGGGTCTCTTTGATCACAGCCGTTAGATAAACCAATGAAGGGATATCGGACTCAGTAACGGCACGTGATCGGCCCACCACCTTGTCAAGTTCATTGTGGACCGTCGATTGGACGTCGGGATGAAGAACCAATCTTGCCAGGATCCACTCGATCAGCACCGCCACCGTGTCTGTCCCTCTAAATATCATTTCCTGTTAAATACCAACAAATTAACAAGAGCAAAATATCGAACATCGATTTTGCGTATCCAAGTGGTAATAAACTAATATGACAAAACAATGTCAACAAGATTACAACATCATCTTGTAATATTAATATATTAAATATTGGCAGAATTTCAAATATTGATTTATGAAAAGTTTAGATTTTAGTCTAGATTCCTTGTCTGTGAAAAAATTCACATAAATCGCAACTAGTAGAATACCATTAATAGAAATATTTTTGTTGAATAAGAAATGGAGTCGGTAGAAAACAAAGTACCCAGAGAACCGCAATCATGTCGGATTCGGAAAGTTGGTCGGCGGCAGGAAGGGAGAGCAAGACGTCGACGAAATCGCGGTTGAATCCATCGACGGGAGGGTTGGACTTGTGTTGGTCAATTATATTGCCGACGAAGCGGTTGACACGTGGTACAAGTTGGGAGCACCTGAACCGGGTTTTCTGGAAATCAAAGGGAGCGAGCCAGGAAAGATGGTCGGACCAGTTCAGACCGCCAAGGAGGTCATACCCTTCGTTGACCATCTCCTGAAGCTCCTGAACGTCGTCGTTTTGTTCGTCGATGGAGTAGTGTTGACCGAAGACCGATCCCATCATGTTGCAGAGGGAGGCTCGCTTGATGACGTCACGGACGGGGAAGGGGGAGTTGTTGGCGGAGATGAGGGAGGTGAACTGGGCAGCGACAGAAGCGCGAAGGGGCGAAGAGGAGAGGATTTGTTTAGGGGAGAACATGTGAGTTGCGGCAACACGGCGGAGGAGACGCCAGTAGGTGCCAGCTGGGGCGAACCCGATGGCCCGGTGGAATAGGAGGGAGTAAGCCGACTCTTTTACCGGGCGATTTGAAAAGGCGGAGCCATTGAGGATCTCCCGGGCGGTATCCGGGTGGGAAGAGACAATAACACGGGTGGAACCGAGACTGAAGGCCATCAGCCGGGTGGCCCCGAGTGCTTCCGCCATATCCTCGAGCTTACGATGGGCGAGACCCGACATGAGGTCCATGCTACCGACGACCGGCATCCCTCTAGGTCCAGGGATGGAAGTTCCGGGGGCGGAGAGGCGGTGCTTACCCCAGGCGGGTCCTCCTTGGTGGGCCCAGTAGATAAGGGAAAGGACGAGGGTGGCTGCAGCGGCAGCGATGAGGAGGGTGGAGGTGGAAAAGACGGCGGAGTTGCATTTGGAGGTGAGGAAGGCGAAGAAGCAGAGGGTGTCGATTTGACTCCCCATTGTTTCCGTTCTGTTCTGAAAGTACAACTGCAGAAGAGGGGAGATGGGAGAGTGCAGAGGAAGAGGAGAGACGAGTGGCCTTATATAGTGGTGTGGCCGAGGGGAAGTGGAAGGACCTGGTCAGTGGTCACCTCATACTGTTACCACAATTAAATATTTTAAAATTATCTTTGTTTAAACAAGTTTCATATTACCACGAAAGTATACACAAATACTAAAAAATCGTTCAAAAAATCATGTTAGCCAGAATTGAATTTATCTATATATTTTTATGTACCATATTTCTAATTAAATTTTTATATAGTGCCAAAAACTATATCATAAATTTATAAATTAATCTTAATACAAACTTATAACAGAATACTTCATTTACATTTATATTGAAATGAGAAATTGTGACCTTGTAATACCCATTGTAATCTTAATTGACTTTGGTGAAATTTGTAAATGGTTAGTTATAACATACGAATTTATGTTTTTGTCTCATTCCATTACTTATTTACTTTTGAATTCCCATTAATTAACAAAACAATGAATAAACTCCGGATCTTGTTATATGATTCGTTTGATAATATAAGATTATGTAGATAAAACTGAAAATTACGACAATTCTTTAGATGAAGAATTAAGGAGATGAAATTATTTAAAGAGATAGTTATGAAAATAAGTGAGATGAGTGTTTGATAAAATGAATATGATTGTGGGTAAAATTCTGAAAAAGTATGTATCAAATTTTTTTTATAAATGAAAGAGATAGAAAAAGGAAGAGGAGTAAAAAAAATGAGATTTTTGCCTCAATAATCCCCATAATCTTTATAACTGAAGTTCAATAGGATTCTCCTTATCAAACAAGATTAAGAGAATTAATTGTACCTCTTAATTCTTATAACTTTGATCCCCTTAATTTTGTGACCTACCAAACGCAACCATAGTCTGAAGGATTATACGGGTCTAGTAGGTTAAATTTTATAGTAATTTGACATTTAAAATCATGGAACATAAAAGTAAGAAACAAACGGGTCTAGTAAGTAGGTCATGAGAATTTAAAACAGGTTTCTTTATGTATATAAAAGTGCTAAAAAAAATTCAAAAACAACTCGGCCTTCTTTAGTAATGCCAAAAGGTACACACTTGTATTTGTTGTTTTCAAACGTTGCTCTTGTCTCTTTTTGTTGAAGCACAAGCAAATTTATCAAACTCTAAAAGTTTTGCATGTCACAAGATAGGAGATTGTTCCAATTTCATGAGCATATGAACTATTACGAGGCTTTGGAACAAGTCAACTACCTAGGTAATCAAAGGAAGTATCAAGGGGATAATGGATACACTAGACCTCTTTTCCCTCAAAGAAATTTTCCGTTTTTCATGAAAAATTTTTCATCCCGTGATCTCATCCCTAACCAAGCTCATATTGTTGTCAAGTTAGCTCTCGCCCCTACTACGCAAGAAAAGCTATTGGAGAGGCTTGTCAATGGACAACAAGCACTCACATGATCCATCGACGACAATAGAAATTCAATCATGAGCATGGAAGAAAAATATTTCCGCTTGGAGACCACTATTGAAGTTTGTGGGAGAGGGCACAAGATGCTAGAGACCCAAGTTGTCCAACTGAGTCAACAATTTGAAAAGGCTCAAGGTAAGCTCCCGGTCACTACAAAAACCAATGCACACGGAGTTTGTGCTACTACCTTAAGGAGCGGGAAGAAAACTGCTGATCTCATACTTCCTACGCTCCCACCAAGAAGAACGCCGGAGAAAAGGCTGCTTTAGAAGAGGTAACAGTGACTACACCTCCTAAACTTTACCGTCCTCCTCTTCCTTACCCCAAGCTCACAACAGGAAAAAGCTTGATGAAGATTTTTGGAAAGTTCTTGGAGAAAATGAACAAGATCTACCTAGAGATCCCATTGGTAGAGAGGCATTGATACAAATGCCTAAGTACTCCAAGTTCATGAAGGAACTCCTCTCCAACAAGAAGTTGAAGAATTTTGAAGGTTTCATTGATCTAACCAAGGAATGCAGTGTTATACTTGGTACAAAGATTCAACTGAAGAAGGGTGACCCATGAAGCTTTTGTATACCATTAACCTTCGGTAGACAGAAGCACTCATCCATTTGTGACCTCGGTGCTAGTGTGAGTGTGATTCCACTCAAGTTATGTGACGATTTGGCACTTGGAGAACTTTTCCTAGTGAAGTTCACATTCACACAAGCTGATAAACCAATAATCAATCCTGCGGGAATACTTGAAGATATTGTTGTAAGGACTGAAAATCATGAGATGCTTGTTGACTTCGTGTTCATAGATGTTGATGAAAACACCAACGTTCCTGTCATCGTTGAAAGACCGTTTCCTGTCACCGTAGGTGCCCTCAATGAAGTCCATGACGGATTCTTCATCTTTTAATTTGATGATGACACAATGAAGTTCATTATTGCTCACCTCCCTAAACGTTTTTTTATTGATGATGATATTTATGCCATTCATGATTGTATTACTAATGACAATTGCATGATCATTGAGGATCCTCTCTTTAGATATATTTGCTTTGCAGGGCACTCCAACAAATGAACCCTCCGATCCACTCTTGCGATAAGTCCTCCAACACCAAATAGAGATGCATAACATTGTCCATTAACTCACTGAATCTATGAAGAATTTCGTCACAAACAACTCAAAGTTGGATGAAGAACTCGATGTTCTCCGTATTCACAATGGACTCATTGAAGATCGAGTAGACTCTCTAGTATCCGAATGTTACGAACTTATCACTCATATCCACTCCTTCGACATAATGCTAGAGGATCTGCAAGCAACGTTGGAATCCACTGCCCTTGAAGGCGGGAGAACTGATTTCGGATTACCTTTTGATACTTTGGAGGAAGTAAAAGCACAAGCCAAAGAGCTCAAACGGCCAGAAGACGGCCACCAGATGGCCGTCTCATGACCATTATATTTTCTCCCAATGATTTAACTAAAATTAAAATAGAAGGTTGTAGCCACACATCCACATCATACGGCCACCTGACGGTCACCCCACAACCACCTAGACGGCCAAACTAGTCGTTTCGTTGATCGTATAGAGTGGTGACTCCAAACGTTTTGAGTGAGACAGTCCCCAAACAGCCACTCCATGGTCAAGTTACCCGTTTGATGCCCATAAACCGTTTGTCTCAATGATAGTTTCATTCTCCAAAAAGCCTACAACGGAAACTTCATTCATCATTACACCATATGAGAATGACAATAAGATACCATACTCCTTTGCCTCCCCTTCACCTTCCCCTCCTACATATTTTGACCCCTATATTCCCCTCCACATCTCCCACACCACACAACCATTAACCACCACACCTTAATCACCCTCCACTACATCACATTGTCGCCTCTCACCCACACCCTCCATAACCTCTAAACCCACCATCACACCTCCTTCTACCATATCAACCTCATCTACCACCCTACACACACCACCATCCCCATCCCTCAAATGCTCCATCTCACCCACACCCCCGTTCACAATTTTACCCGCCCTCGACGATACAAGAGACTCTTGTTTGTCCCCGCCCATTTCCCACATGACTTGGGTCACAAACCTAAACCTAAACCGGCCGAAGTGAAGCCGGCGGTTTAGGTTTAACTTGAACCACCGGTTTGCTCAACCGCCAAACCGGTGGTTTAACACCATTTTAACTAAAAAAAACCGAGATTGCTCTCATATATTTTTACTCAAAATCTCGGTGATAAATTGATAATGTTAGTACTTCAATTAAAAAAAAGGAATGAGCTTGAACCGGTTTCCTAGTTGCCTACGTATCCTCTCGGGGTTAAGAGGAATCAAAGTCCACGTAGTTCTCTTACCTTTGCTTACCTTTTATCGGACTTCCGAGATTAGTTACCCCTCTTATCTTCATGCATTGGACTCGAAAGTTGTGCCTAGATCATCGGAGTTGGAATCCGATCTTGAGTCATATACTAGGGCATTATGTTGACGTCATCCCAAGCCATCTTGGAGCCGTTTCCCAAGCCATAAGGGACTCTCTCGAAGAAATTCCTAGAATTAATTCCAAAAGTCATAGCCAAAATTTAATTGTTGACGGCATCCCCACGGGAACAGGAGACATCCCAAACGGCTTCACAAACCGCTTCACATGCAGTAGGAGACGGTATTTCCGAAAAATCAATATCAGACAAATTCCATACGATATGACAAGACGTTTAAACCCATCTAGCTGACCGTTTCGCCATTGTTGACGTCGAAAACTGAAATTATTTATGTTACATTCAATTCAAGCAGTATCGTAGACGACATCTTCCGCCCCCATTCGTCATTAGCAAAAGACCTCTCTCCCCACCTCTTGAAGAAACTTGTTTCACCCGCCCTAACTATACAAGAGACTTCTCTTTGTCCCTGCTCACCTCTCTCAATCTGCAGACGCCTACCTCCCCTACACCTCCATTCGCGGTAGTGAAGGCTTCCCACCAAAATAAGCCATATGGGTCAAGGTAATGACAAAAAAAACAACCGTTGCATGGGAGGAAACATATGAAAGTGACCTTTATTTCCTCTTTTCCCTTTTTTCCTCCCCCCCCCTTTCTAGGATGATGGTTTTTAGTTATGTTTAATGTAGGGATTTTCGAAGATTTAACGGTTGCAAGCAATGGAATTTTAAGGCCTCCACAACATTCCACCATTCTACCACTATTCCTATCCTCACACTATATACATTGCACTGCTTTGTTATGTTCTTCTCTTTACTTCCTTTTCAAATTGAGGACAATGTGTAGTTTAAGTCTAGGGTGTTATACTCACATTCGCATTTCATATTTCCCTTTTTATGACACACGTTTATTATTATTATACCTTTTTTCCCATTTTTGAGTTTTTCCCTTTCCACGTGCATTCATAAATCAAAAACCACAAAAATATTGCATTTAGCGTAGATTGAGTCAGTTCTTGATCGTGGAAGTTTTAACCAAATAGTTAACAATAACCTCCCCCTCAAGGATACGGGATCGGATATAGCATATTCGGGTATCAAATTCACAAGGAATACGTCTGATTTGATGGATACTAATAATTAATTATTCTACGTAGAGTAGGAAGAAAGCAACAACGATAGCAAGCAAAAACAATAGTGATTGAGAAGATTAAGCTACTAAGGTAACTTATTTTTTTAGAATACAAACAAGGCCCAAGTATTTTATATTTTTAGAAAAAGATAAATTAGTAATTAAGGATATATTTAATAGGCAGTTACTAAATTAATGGAAGTTATTTATTTGGTAAAATATATTAATTAAGCAAAAAAAATAGGGGGATCGGTTAAAGAAGGTAACCGTGAGATTTTCCATTAGCCATAATCGAATTTCAGTTGGTAACCAAAATCAAACCAAAAAAGCTCTCCTTGAAGACAAAAGCAGGTTCGTCATAGCTAGTCCTCTCGAGGTCTCGTCTTCATCCCATTCTTCATCCTCAACATTCTGCTTCAATCTCCTATTAAACTATCGTCTTCAACAGGTAAAATTTACCAATTGCTTCAAAGGAGAATTGAAATCTCAAATCTATTAACCTTAGTCGCCAAAACTAGGTATGATAGCTTCCACGATTATACTCTGGTTTTTGAAGAAAACCACTCTTTCGTACCCTTACATGTTCGAAATTTCTCTGTAACCTATCAATCGATTTGAATGCATGTTGAAGACTTATTATGTACATATGTTGCTGTGAAAATGTTACTGACTAACTATATATGTACCAAATATGTAGTTTGTGTACATTTTATATTTGGGTTGTGTTTAAATACAAACTTCTATTGTGTTCGTATGTATCAAATATGCAAGTTGTGTACATATAGATAGGGGTTTGATGATACACAGACATATTTTGTGTGTACATATATCATGTTGTCGATTAGAATATGTACAGTAGAACAAAGTATATTGTAATACATATTTCTATTGTGTTTGCATGTACATATGTTTGTAGTCTCTGGTGATTATGTACATATATTGTTGCGAAAATGTTACTAACTAGCTATATATGTACATATGTTTGTAGCCTCTAGCGATTATGTACATATGTTGTTGCAAAACTCTTACCAGGATTGATTCAATATTGTCGCCATGGATGATCGCAAATTGGATTAACAACCATATGTTACGAAAAATCCGGAGAGGACGAATAAAAGGAAGATATTCTGATTTCTTTAATAAATGGAAAGAGAGAAAGATATTTACTTTTCCGTTTTGTAACAATTAGTTGCTTAATAAATGGAGAGAGAAAAATATTCTGATTTGCTTAACATCCTCTTTTATTTTAATAAATCTTTTTTATATAATCTGAAGGGACCTATTTGTACACATTTTTAACTTGGGGCCTTTTGTATGCTCATTGTTATAAAACCTACCTACTCCCCCATTTTACTCATAGTGATTTTAGGCAACAATGGATGAAGGTGATCTATGGAAACATGAATCCCACTATAATGAATTAAATTAGTATATCATATATGAGACTCATGAACATTGATGTGTGAACAAAGGAGGTAACCATCTAAAATAGCCTTTGACACAGACAAACAAAGATCATGCTTTCCAACTCGCGTAGCCCTCAATCCGGTGGTTCCACAAGTATAGGAAAACCCTTAAAGAACTTAGAAATCCGAAAAAGACCAAGAGAAACCTTCACTTGTGGCTCTTTAGTTATAAAACATGCAAAGACCAAAACTTTGTATGATAGTTAGAAATCCTCGAAACAATGATAAACTATTACTCTCATAACCAAGTTATTTTTAATAGATCCAATAAAACCCCCTTCACTTATGACTCTTTAGTTGTTTTATCTAAACTAATTATAAACACCACTTCTTTCAAAGGTAAATAAAAGGTGGGAATGAAGCACTTTAAAAAGAAGCAATATCACAATCTCAATTCACAAACATATATGCAATAATAAATTAGACCAGTATAAGGAGCATCCAATCCTTATGTTAGGAGGGAGATTAGCCAAACGGCATGCAAGACGGCTTGGTATGTAGTCTCGAAGCCATTTGAATTACATCATCACTACAAATAGATGCCATCAATCCCAAAACATGGTCTGAGCCCAAACACAACGAAACGGCTTGCCTAGACGGGGTGAGACGGCTTCTCATGTCGTTTGTATGCCGTCTCAGCTTTGCAAAAGAGAAGGATCGTATCTTCTGATTTTATATTTGGAATGATATATTTTGTGTAACCCTACACTTCAAAATTTTCCCATATATAAGCATGTCAGCCTCAGGGCATAATTGGGCCCTTTGGGAGCTCAATTAAACTAACATAACAAATTAAATGTGCATGAACAAAAGAAGCGGTCAACGGCCCACAACAACAAACCGTGTACTCCAAAGGGGCATGCAATCCTCCTGAACGTTCCAACTACCTAAACAAACAAATACATACATCATATCGGTATCGGTTATGAGGTCCTTCCACCTTTGGCAATGCCATAGGAAGACTAAGACATTCACAAGTCAAACGAGTACCATAACATTGGTACAAGAGACTGTCCACCTTCAAAAAAGCCATCATAACTCTCTCGCTAACTTTGGAAGGGAAAGCCTCATATAGTAAAATGTATACGTGAGACCGGATCATCTTGACCAAGACATCAATCGGAATCCTATTCCAGTTGAACGCCATGGTATTCCTAGCATGCCAAAGAAAGTAGAACGTAGTATAAAAGTCATATATTCAAGACCTGCTCGGCTAGCTCCTACCGGATGTAGTGCTAACATCTAATCCAAAGCCTCAACGCTAGTAGATAGATCATCAGGTATCCGAAAAACCCTCAAACACACGCCATCAAACCTCTCACCCAAATATACAAACGAAGATCAAGTGGTCATGACACTTACTTTCACTCCCGCATCATTGGCACGTCGGTTGTAGTGCTAACATCTTGAGTTTGTGATGTGGTGCATGATTACCATTATTGACAATTGATGCTTACTCTTAAAAAATCAAGATAATTAAAATAGTGAATAATGGTCTCTATTTTTAGGACTCAGTGAAATCATAACTAACTAAAAATAAAATATGAAAGAGGTAGAATAGTAAGAAGAGTAAATAAGATATTTAATAGATAAGTATCAATCAAGGATGAAGATCATCCTTGGAGAGCAAGCACATATGGGTGGTGTGTAGAGGAAGGAGTTGGACGCAATTGCTCTTCTGTTGACTTGAGTTTGGATTTCCTTTATCTGGTAGAGGCTTGCAATAGATCTTAAAGTTAAAGTCGGACTTTTTAGATCTTCAATTTATGCAATAAATTATCCGAATCAAAGTCAAATAATAAAGATGAAATGTTAGTAATTATAAATAAAACATAATTTTTATCTCTTGTTTTGGAAGATTTCATGTGCACTATTTATCTCCTTTGTTTATTTTTCTTCTTCTTAAGTTACCATACATCACATGTCTAGATCATATCAACTCCAACTATATCCATTCCGATATCAAGTTTTGTGGTCCGGATCATATCATATACCCAAAGTTTTCTATTCGTATTAACCCAATGAGTTTATTTTTAACTTTGTTACTAAGAAATGATTTACATTGTAGATGATTAAAATTACTTATGTTTGGTTGCCCAATTATTCTCACCTCTAGTTTCAAGTATATTATATACATTATTTTATCAAATAATTTGTACTACACATTAAATATTATGTATTCCCTCCACGTTTTTTTGAAGAAAATTAAGAAAAAGACACCTATGTGCCTAACATAAGAAAAAGACTTTTTAAGTTGCAAATTTGTGAGTATTAATAACCTAGTTTACGAGGATCTTGTTCATAAACTTATAATAATTGCAATAATTCATAAGAGGACTCGTTCATCAAATATCCCAGCAAATCAAATAACCTCCAGAAGTTGATCATTCATATAAAATAAAATAAAGGAATCATTTTAATAAAAATTATTTATTTGAATGTCAACTTTGTTCTCTTATACAAATGCAAATAACAAAGGATACAAGGTTTGACTATAATTAGTAACATATGGAGGAATATACTCGCTTTTGTTTTATCTTATCGATCTTCCAACATTCTAATTATGGCCATTACAATTTAAGTAATTAGCCATTTCCAAGAATAATTAGTAATTAATTATATTTATTTATGAATGCCGGCCAATGGAAACTTTCTTACGCTGTTGAAGTCGCATTTCATAGTGTCCATTTCCAAGATCGATCGACGATAAAATCTTGATTTTATTGACTATCTATGGTCGAATTATTCACGATAAGTTTTAAATTAATTTATTTAGGATTCCTATCTAATTACATATAACTATCGCAGAGATGCTACGAAAGAGACGGGATTATGGACACGTTATCCTTGTTTCTTTTTTTAATTCGGATTTTCCAAGTGACAGAATATGTAGAAAAAAATATTAATAAATATTAAGCAATTTAAAATAATATATTCGTAAATGTAGATGGAACCCCTATCGTAACAATTTTACTTTTAATCGAACAAGATAAGAAAGAAAGAAATAACTGAAGAAACAATTTTACAAATATTAATAAATATTAAGCAATTTAAAATAATATATTATGCAATTTTTCTTCTAAGGTATACTTTCTTTTTCAATTTTTTTTGTTTTTTTAATTCAATTTATATAATACTAAAGGTTATTAACTAGTGGCCCTACACGATTATTTGTTAAATTTTTTTTTAAAGTTTACGTGTATTGATTATAATATAGACAAAATATTATTTTACGGTTATAATTGATTGTATATAAACGCATAATAGCATTATATTATAATTTAGAATTTCATGAATATAATATGAAAACCGAAAATCATAATAGCATTTTTTATAAAGAGAGTGAGGTAACGCTTGGGTTTATTGTCAATCCCTAAAAATGATAATAATTATGAATATTGATGGAATAAATATTTAATTTTAAATGAGAATAATTTTTTCGTCATTCATAATACATATCACTTAATAATTTATATGAAATAATGAACCATAAGATAAAATTAATTTGCCTTAAATTTGATTGTGTTTATTTTATAATTTACATTTTCATCTGCTTAAAATAATAAAAAAAAAATATTAACTAAAAATAAATTTGAATAAGGATTATAATTTAAAATTACAAATAAGATACTATAGAACCAAATTGTATTATCCAAACTAATAATCGAAAGTGGGGAAGAAACAATTTGGTTTACTAGGCTTTTTCTAGTTTTGTGTTTAGTAAATGTACCCCTTGAAAGAAGAGTGTGTAGAGTTTGAAAATAAATACAAAAGGTTGGGGTATATTTACTTAATTGAAACATTAAAAAGCCTAGTTACTATTATAGTTTTTTCAAAAAGGCCTAGTTATCAAAATTGCCGAAAGTAGAATGAAGTAAAAGTTAAACCAAGTTGACACCTTAATTTATATTTGAGTACAATATGTTGGGCAACATTGTTGCTAAACCATCACCTTTGTAAGAAAAGTATATGTTATTTAGTAGGTAAATAATTTTTAAAAAATAATAAGCTAATAAAATTACTTTAGTGACCGCCTTCTTCAGAGAGCAAATAGATTATTTTTATAATCTAACAAAAAAGAATTTAATGGAGAAGTAAAACATCTTTAATAAATAACAATTAAAATTTATCAAGGAATATATAAATTGTGAGATAATATTTATCTTTTTTATTTTTTAAACAATGAATAAAAAAATTATAGGAGAAATTTGGAAGAAATATAAAATAGAAAAATTTTAAAAAAGCGAAATTTTAAACTTTGAGTTTTATAAGAGTGAAGTATTAAAAAAATCATATTGAATAAAAACAAGATTGTTATTGAATATTTATCCCTGTAAAGTTAGATAATTTTTAAAATAAAAATTTTAAGACTAAAACTACCAAATTTAAAATACGTAATTTTTAAATTTTGAATTTTTGAATTTTTATTTTTTAATAGTAAATTTTCAAAAAACATATTGGATAAAAATCGAAATTGTTGATGAATATTTGTACCCTTAAAATAGATGATTTTAAAAATGAAATTTAAAGCTAAAAATCACCATATCTCAAATAAGTAACATACAAAATCAAAATTTTAAAATTTAAATTTTATATGAGTGAAATTTTAAGAAATTATATTGGATAAAAATCGAAACTGTTAGCAAAATATTTATATCCTCAAAAATAAATAATTTTAAAACTGAAAATCACCAAATATAAAATTTGTAACTTATAATAATAAAAATATTTTGAATTAGAAGTTTATAAGAGTAAAATTTTTAAAAGACAACACCAAATCAGTTTTTATTCAAAAACTTGTAGGACAATCTTTCTTATTTGTTGATTAAAAATAAGATAAAGATTTTTACAAAATTGGCAGATCTTTTATAGATAATTTGAAGCTTAAATAGTAAATCTTTTTTTTAAATTTTAATTTATTTAAATTTAAGTAATTTTAGAAAATGGAAAATTAGTGATATATTGAAAATAGGCCTAGGTGAAAATCAGAAAATCTGAAATATGTTAATTTTAAAAAAAAATTTTAAATTTGAATATAGTAGTGAAACTTTAAAAAAACATATCGGATAAAATTCGAAATTGTTATTAATATCTATCCCCTTAAAACTAGATAATTTTAAAAGGGAAAACTTTTAAGACTAAAAATCACCAAATCTGAAAAATACGTAACTTATAAAATTCAAATTTTAAATTTTGAATATTTTAATAGTAAAATCTAAAAAAAAAATCATATTGGATAAAAATCAAATTTGTTCATAAATATTTATACCCTTAAAAATAGATCATTCTAAAAGTGAAAACTCGAATTTTATAAGAGTGAAATTTTTAAAAAATCATATCTGATAAAAATCGAGATTGTTATTGAATATCTATCCCCTTAGTATTAGATATTTTTAAAAGTAAACATTTAAGACTAAAAATCACCAATTCTAAAATTTGTAACTTTTAAAATTCAAATTTTTTAATAGTAAAATTGAAATATGAAAAAACAAATTTCTCAAAGATTGAATCTGGAAATTTTTACAGGTTGAATAAACAAAACTGGAAATTTTAAAAAAATTCGATCCAGTCCGCCTCTGCAATAACAACAATTTCGAGTCAAGCAATCGAAAAAGTCATCGGCTCATCCTCAACGAATCAACAACCGCAGCAAACCGGTTCAATCAAACCTAGTTCACCGCAACTTGTTTTCAATTAGATCTTGCATTCAATTTTGTGTATAAAAAATAGTTTTAGTTTTAAAAAAAAGAAAGAAAGTGGTCGACAAAAAAAAAAGTTGATTACTAAAAAAAAGAAAGAAGAAAATTCAGTTGTACCTTGTTCTATCTTGAGATTTACAAGTTCATGTTGAAGAGTGTAGTGCATCTCACATTATCGGAAGTGAACTCCGCCCCTTTCCTAGTCACCTCCCTCAATTCCGATATTGATCTTATTTTTGGCTACTTAAGTCTTTGTAAGTTATTGTCTTTGAACTGAGAAAGTAGAGGAAAGTGATTTTTCTTGGCTTTGTAAGCACCACACTAAAACAACCTTTTTCTTTTATGATCAAGGTTCTTCCCTATTGAGTTATGTAGCTCTAAACGCAATAACTTGTGGTTTGTGAAAAACTTCGTTTTTAGCAGGTGTAGGAGAGCCTCGCAAACCGGCTAAGATAAGTGGGTGCAAGTACAAACAAGGAAAAGTAGTATAGGTTATTATCCCTAACCTATCGTGCTTGTTGAATCTTAAGTTGTTGTTGCATGAACAACTAATATCAATGCAAAACTCTACACAACACAACATGACGAAATGGAGAAAAGAACCTCCTAAAGCTGAAGAGCCTCCCGGAATAGAGCAACAAGATGACATTTTCCGCACCCGAGTCCTTGTGTTGGGCAAGTGTTGCAATGTTATCATCGACAGTGGGAGCTATTGTAATATTGTTAGTACTGAAAGGGTAGAGAAGGTATAACTAGATCAACTAGACCTCCCAATGCCATATAAGTTGTCTTGGATGAGTGGACTTGGAGAAGTGTATATCAACAAACAAGTTGAGGTTCCCTTCAAATTAGGAAGATACATTGACACCATCCTACACGACGTCGTCCCGATGCAAAAATGCCACATGGTGTTTGGACGTCGATGAAAAAATGACCGAGATGTCACTCATGAGGGAAAAACTAACAAGTATGAACTCAAGTTCAAAAGAAAAAAAACGACAGTTCTTTGCCCTATGAGCCATGAACAGATTATGACTATCCAAAAAGAAGAACAAGATGAAAGACAATCCCGGATTAAAAAGCAGGAAAAGGTAGCCAAGAAACTGAACGAGGTATACCCAAGTTCAGAACCACAGTCTATAACGCCTCCTACAACTTCTAATTGTAGTTCATCTTCTTCACCCGCAAACACTACGGTAATTGGGGTTACCGCAACCCCAACATCTGGCTTATTTTATCATGAAATTTCCTTATGCTGATTTTTATCATCTATATCACTATAAATGTTGAGCCTATAATCATGTATCAACGAGACATTTTATTCATAGTTTTTTAGTGGTTGAGTGCATGAAGATAAAACTCTAGAGTATAGTGTGTAACGTGCATTCATACGGAGCAATTTTAAGATGTATGACCTCCTACAAAGTTTCCGCGTAAGTATACTATCAATGCTCACACGGAAATTTGAAGTTGGGGACATTATCGCCCAAGAGTGAAGTTAAACATGCGACTTTGCTGCAATTTGTTGGATTGTACGCCTCATAGATTCATGTCTGTGTCGATGACAAATTTAGAATCGCAAATAGATTTGAAGGTTTGTGAAAAAAGGAGCGGTGGGGGATCCAATGTCGTTATGTTGTCGGGATGGAAGGGGTTCGCTGCAAATGGCGCCCATCAGTTTCATGCACCCGGGGCCGATTCACTCCCCTGGAGACAAATAACCGTGTCAACTATCGTTTCCAGAGCGCCACCTGCCCGCTACTGACAGCGACTACACCTGGCACGCTAAACGATGCGTTTCACTGCCATATTTTGCCACTGCCCCACAAATCCAGATCCTTACCCCCTACCACACTCACTACTACTAGTCCCTCCCTCCACTATTTTTTTAAATTCATTAAAATATTTACATTTTCCGTCGAATTGATATTACTGATTTATTCTTATTATTAAATAAATGATTTACCGGATCCTTAATTAATAAATATACTGCTGCTGATCAATGGTTTTTTAAATAAAGCATGTGTTCCTTCCTTGAGACGCATAATTCCCACATTTGAGGATTCATACTTGAAATTTAGTAATATTACATTTTTTTAATTGTAATTATTTAACATTTACAGGAGGACGTCATCTCCAGGAAATAAAAAAGCGTTTTGAATAGTACAAATCAAATCCATGGACACCTATACCAAATCTGCTGCTCAAAGAATCGTGCCTGCACCAATGTCCGGATAACAATATAGTTGATTTTTTTAAAATAAAAATTTAGAAAAAGTTTTAGTAAATTATATTTTTTCTTTCTTTAATTCGTAATATTCCGAATTGTTAAAGATACGACTTTAAGTTTACTAACAAATAATTGATGTACACTTTCGTTGCACGTCAAAGATTTATTCTGATGCGCAATCATAGCGAACGTTAGACTGTTAGAGTGAAGTTTTATTTCGTAATTTTTTAAAAAACTATTATGCCGCAATCACAGTGTGCGCCAGAGCCATATCTTTATGTCTGACGGTAATAAAATTTTAAATTCCGCGCCGTATATTTAACAACACTATTTTTATCTGATTCTTTACGTTCTACCATTATTGTTATAAACTTATTTGTTTATTTATTTATATTAATAAATATTACATCTTCTATTCTTAGTTTTCTTAATATACGTGTTTTTTTTTAAATACTAAATCTTTAGAACTGAAATGATTAATGATTATATAGATTTATAATTAAACATAAATCTAATTGCTCGTACAAAGAATGAGATATACTTAACATGATATAGTTGAGTTATATCCAACTCAAATTTTTAGTCAAAGCATATATCTTTGAGAAAACACTTGAATTTGTTGGGTGAATCTAAAACCGATTATTGATTTATAATAATGGTACAAAACGGGCCTTTTAATGTTTTTTTTGTAACAACTTATAGTTTTATATCTACTATAAATATTGTAATTAATATGACATTAAGTTGATTTTCTAAAATCAAAATAATAAGATAACAACTTCATAAACAACATAACAATTTTACAACATCGTATTAAACAAACTCATATGTTTTCTTAAATCAATTTTCTAATTCCGCATCTGAAGTGCGAAATTAGTGTACAACTAATTTCGCATTTGACGTGGAAATTGAATTCAATTGATTCTGCACTTGGATGCGAAACTAAAATGAAAAGATTGGTGGAATAAGGCCCTGTTTTTTTTAGTGTAGATTAAGTAGGCCCCTAACAAAATCAAATTAAAAAATAAAGATAAAATCGGTAATTAAAGCTACAATTAAGGAAGGTGATTTGGATAGTTAATTAAAATTGAAATAAGAAACTGCCGAAAATTGATAAGTGGATAGTTAGGGCTACAATTATGGAAGGTGATTTGGGTTGTTAATTTAAATTGAAATAAAAAAATTGCCAAAAATTGATAAACCGTTTGAAATATTTTGGAAACTTTATTTTGATATTCTATAAATCCTATTGAGTGGGCCATTTTCTGTCATTCTTAAATCAAATCACCGGATTTTAAGCCAAAAATATTGTTTGTTCTCTCACCGTCTCCATTGAAACCGATTGAAGATATCATCTCTATTATTCGTCTCCACTATCTTCCCAGCTTCATTTTCGTTTCTTCATCTTCGTTGTTTGCCAGCGATTTTTCCATGCTGACACCTCGTCATTCTCTATTATTTGTCTCCTCCAAATTCAATAATTTCTCCATGTAAGTACATAAATTTTACACAAATCAATACATAATCACGTACAATAAATGACACTTGTGTTGGCGTACATAATGTATATAATAGTGTACTTCAGTTAAACATATACATAAGCAAATTACCTTTTCTTATGTACATATCGTACTTTCGTATGTACATATGTACATATCTTACACATACGGAAGTAAGTTAACATATACATAAACAAATTATCTTTTCTTATTATATATCTTACACCTCAATTTATATTGCAGATTTTCTTATGTACATATCTTACCCATACTTGTATCGACATCTACATACGAACTATGAAGAACGCCATAGCAGAAGAAAATCAACGTCGTTTCTTTCCGAAAAAGTAGACGCTCAATTCACATTCCACGTTTGAAGGAAAACGATAACAATAAGTTCCTTAATTAACGATTTAAAATAATTAGCTTATTTAATTAGGCAAATTAATAAAGTTAATTAAGGAGAGAGAATGATCCTGATTTATGGAGAATCTTTAGTTTTGCTTATAATTTATCTTTTTATAAAAATTTGGAGGGCCTAGTTTGTCAACATATAAACAAAAGGGCATAGTTTATACACCTTGATACATAAACTGCCTACTTAATCAACTCGTCCAACCAAAATTAAGTTCCATTAATTTCGCATTTGGGGTATAAAAACAAAAATTGTATTTAATTAATTCACTCATGAAAATATAAAATTACTTAATTGATTCTGCACTCACAATATAAAATTGAATAATTTATTAAAAAACATACATGGTTTCATCTAACATGAACTTTTATGAGTTTACAATTGCATAAATAACACCTAATATAATACAGTAGATTTAACTAAGCTCCAACTTGAATAGCCACAAGACCGTGGTGCACTATAGATATTTTGGTTGCGCTTGACAACTTATAAGGAAACATGTGATTAGTGTTTTCGGTTTTTGAAACCTTCATTTGAGTAAGGATTTTTCCACAAATACTAGTGTTTCTTGTGCGATTTCTCATCCCTTGCTCCATCGATAGAGAAAAGACGACGGACTGCTTGTGGACGAAGAAAGACAAAATAGAAAGACGAAGGCAAACTAAACCCTAGCCCTGGCATCGCCTCACTCTCGACAACTACGTATTGTGACTCTCCTAGTCTCCTCGGCATCTCCGGCAATCCACAATTGACTTGTTGTGTAGGAAACTTGAAATCTCATCTTCCCTTCGCCTCCCATTATTTGATTTGATAAGTATTTCTCATATAAGCATAGTTCTTCTCCGTTTTCCAGTTAAGTTGGAAACTTGGAATCTCATCTTCTCTTCCTTGCATTTTAATCAGGAGTTTTGTCTTCAATACGAATACGTGTTGACTATTTGTATGATAAATCAGATGCCCATGGAACTAGAAGAATACAATAAAATTTTATTATCATTAATGTCTCGTAACACAACTGAAATAAAATTGTGAATTGCCTGTTGTAAATGGTTGAAGCAAGTGCAATCATTTTAGTTGTGTGGACTTAAGTATAGAGTTATTTAGTTAATAGCGTGATTGAAGCTTAATAAATGAATCTATTGTGAACCTGAGCATAGAGTTTTAAATTAAAATGTGAATTGTCTATTTTGTAAATGTGAAATTTATAATCAATCTCATAACACAGATTAATGTCTCATAACACAACTAAAATGAAAATGTGAATTGCCTATTGTGAATGGTTGGAGCAAGTGCAATCATTTTTGTGTGGACTTGAGTATACAGTTATTTAGTTAATAGTGTGATTGAGGCTTAATAAATGCATCTTTAGTGGACCTGAGTATAGAGTTTTAAGTTATTAAAATGTGAATTGCCTGTTGTGAAAATGCAAATTTTATAATCAATCTCATAACACACTTAATGTCACATAACACAATTGAAATGAAAATGTGAAATGCTTGTTGTGAATGGTTGAAACAACTACAATCATTTTAGTTGTGTGGACCTGAGTATAAAGTTATTTAGTTAATAGTGTGATTGAAGTTTAATAAATGAATCTTTTATGGATCCGAGTATAGAGTTTTAAGTTGTGAATTGCCTATTGTGAAAATGTGAAATTTATAATTAATCTCATAACACAAATTAATGTCTCATAACACACCTGAAAGTGGACTTGAGTATAGATTTAGTTAATAGTGTGATTGAAGCAACTGCATTACTTTGAGATTTTAGGAGACGAAATATATATCTGAATGAATCCGAGTATAGAGTTAGTTGAAGTTCTTGTTGCTTGAATCTGAGTATAGAGTTAGATGAAGTTCTTGTAGCCTAGTATTGTAAATATATATTTGAATGAATATGTGTGAGTATATTCCTTATTAGTACATTGATATTTTATATGGATTCTGATCATGAATCTATGTTATAAAATAGTATGAATTTGTGTGGACTTGATTATAGAGTTAGTTAATAGTATGATCGACGCAACAACACATAACTTTTAGATTTTAGGAGAGAAAATATATATATCTGAATCAATCTGAGTATAGAGTTAGCTGAATTTCTTGTTGTCTGAATCTAAGTATAGAATTAGGTGAAGTTCTTATTGCCTAATATGGTAAATGTATATCTGAATGGATCTATTTGAGTATATTTCTTAGTACCTAGGCATATGTATCTGGATTTATGAGCATGAATTTGTCTAATAAAAGTATATATTTATGAGTATTGTCACATACACACAACACACACATATGACGTTGTATAGTGTAGATGGAGAATCATGTTTCACAAAGTCAAACTAGGAGTCCAAATTTTGCATGAAATGATGGACTTGTAAGACTTCTAGTGACGATTCTAATTGAATTCCAAAAGAAAAATGGTAACAAGCAGGCGTACAATTGAAAATATATTACTACTAACTTTATTAGTAAGAGTGGTATTTTTTTCCCAATAATCATGTGAAAATATGTGTTATAAATTGATGTATTTATAAATGTGTTGTAAGAAGATGGAAATTGTAGGAAATTCAAGAACAAATGAATAAATATTGAGTATGAAGAGTGATAGCATCGAAACATACGTGTTTTCTACCCTCTTATTCTTGTCGTATTATACATCTTTTAGCAAGATACATATGACGCAGAATGCATTCATATTATGTTTTTGGTATCTACTTCCGATGATTTCATATTTTAGGCTTTCAAGGCTTGTTATGAAGTATTTACCAACAATATTTACTCAAAGAAACTTAAGAGCTTGATCATTCCTAAAATGGGACATCACAAAAAAACTATCTTATATGATTGAGGACCGACTGCTTGAGAAGCTCGAAGACCACTCTGGAATGGAGCCAAGAACCTCATATTAAGGAACCTAAAATCACACAAGACAACCTTTCCAAACAAGTTAGAACAACAGGCCAAACAACCTCCCAACGACCATTAGACGGCCACTCTATGGCCGTTCAATGGCCGTTTTCTTGGCATCTCACATTGCATTTGGATCAACCCACCTCAAGTAGAGTTTGGCCCAAACATCATCAAAGAACATGCCCAAGCAACTTCATTCCGTATCCTAGTGTTGCGGGGTTAAAGCCGTTGTTCCCGCTCTATATTAAAAGTTATTGACAAAAGCAAATCTCATGCGAGATTTCAACAAGAACAGATTGAGATTATTGGAAACTCAGCATGTGGAATGATGAATGATATGGAAAGATAAGAAGAGGAATAATGGAATGAAATATGACAAGTATAGGAAGCTATGAACCAAGATATTCCCGCACAAAACCTTGACCAATGATGTGTCAAAACCTCTTAACGAAGAACTTACCTTAACCATCACTTCTTTATCCTTACACAAGTCTTCTAAATAAGACAAGCACAATGAGGGACTAGTATTGACCAGGAGGACCAACTGCCAAAAAGATTAACAAACACAAGCACAATCTAGCAAGGACTTCACAACGATTCAATCAAGGCTCTCTCTTTGGCTGAATAGGAATGAATAAAATACAAGCTTCATAAGCGAAGCTGCAAGTCACACAATATGTGGAATAATATCAAATCTAATCTATCTAACAATCTCCCTCTCTAATTCTATTTATAAGGGATATCTTCTATGTAACTAAGAAAGATATCTTCTTGAAAAAATATTCTAGGAAAGATATAAAATAATCTCAAAGATAAGATAAAAAACTAACAACTACCTCAAAGAATGTTTAAGAGCTTTTAAGGTAAGAAATATAAAAGATAATTGCCAAAATTAAAAGATCTTTGACCGGATCTTCAAACGCGTGTCAAAGAGCAAATCTCGGAAGGATATCTCGGCCGAGATTCTTGTAGGAGGCCCAATATTTCTTCTCTGAGACTCTTTCTTCGTCTTAGCCAACTTCTATGCTTGTTGGCTCTTCTTGGTCGTGGCTTGGATCTTCTATAACAGTCAACAATGTCACCAAATGATTCTTAAGAGTGAGTAGGATCTCCTTGAGTGTACGTGTTGTTAGCATGGTTGCAACTTCATCTTGAATAACCTTTGATTTTGACCTTGTGATTGTTCCTTCTAGGATGGAACTTGGAGAAGGTGTAGTTGGATTGTCTTGCAATGCTTTAGCCCTTGATCTAGTGATTGGTCCTTGAGGTAGTGTTGGGGATGATCCCTCATCATACTCCCCTTCTTGAGAAGGATTCGTTCTCGAATCATCAAAATACTCATCCCTAGACTTGAAAGGACTCAAATCACCTACATTGAAGATATGACTTGCACCATACTTAACTGGAAGCTCCAAGACATAAGCATTGTCACCAACTTTGCGCTTCACTCTAAATGGTCCATCTCCTCTTGGAGACAACTTAGACTTCCTCTTCTCCGGAAATCGCTCTTTCCTTAGATGCAACCAAACTAGATCTTCGGATTCCAACAACATCGCCTTGCGATTCCGATTTGCCTTTGAAGCGACGGTTTCCCTCTTTTTGCTCCAACCTTATGCGCGTCTTCTCATGCAATTTCTTAAAGAACTCCACCCATCTTCCATGTCTTCTATCCAACTTATCTTGATGATAACATGTATTATAGTCTATATTTTGGGGCTAGTTTAGACGTTTTATCTTCATAAATCTGCATGCATGGATGTATAATCTTTGATTATATTGTTGTTTTGTCTACCTTTGCGGGAATTGAGGTATACACCTAGTTTCGTTGTAATTGTAGGAAAAATGGCGTGTTTTGGACCAAAATGGAGCTAAGAAAGCTAAGGAGTCATTAGAGCTACATTCTGGAGCTTAAGGAAGATCTCAGGAAGCATGAAAATGATTAAGAAGATTGATTTTGGACCAGATTCGAGAGATTTCACATTCAGTTGAGATTTACCTCGGTCAGCTACAATACCACCTCGACCGAGGTGATCTTGAGGAGCGTCCCGACCGAGGCGAACACCCTGTCGCCGGCGAGATCTTTATTTTTGGCTGAAATCTTTTATTTTTGGAAAGAAGATATCTTATATTTTTGGATGGGTTTCTGGAAGGAAGATATTATTTTTGGCTGATTTAGTTTAAGAGATAGAGATATATTTTATAGGAAATTATCTTTTTAAGATATTATTATCTTTGGAAGATAATTGTCCTATATAAAGGGTTGAATTTTCCACAAGTTGAACCATGCTTGGAGCATCCAGCAATTGAGGGATTTTCTAGAGGTTTGACGGAAGAGTTGAAGGAAGAATTGAAGGATTGAAGTTCAAGGAAGGAAGGAATCATAGTTGGAGTTGGCTTTTGAAGGAGTTTGTAAGATCTTCTTAGATCTCTTTTGGTTTATTGTCTTTGATGACTTGTGATTGAGGAACGCTTGTTTGTTGATTATTTGCTTCAGTTATTGAGACCTTTTTCTTAAGGTTTTCTTGTTCGAATATTGATTCTCTTTTCCATTAAATTGATTATTGTTATCATGATGATTGTTGGCTAAGTTTCTTATGTGATTCTAGGGTGATTGGCTGAAAGTTTTTGGAAAGACGATGATAGAATGATCTTAATCGCATCAGGACCTTGAAAGCTTGAGTCTTTACCTTAACCCTAGAACACCTCACTCAGTCATTGAACATCTCGGCCGGGGTGGAATATAACTGAGCGAGGTGACTTTTCCTGAAACCATTATGAGTTAAGAGTTTAAGTTTGCGAAATCCTATCCTTATTATACCTTTCCTGGTTCAATGCAAGCTTAGGATGAGACTTACCCGGTGATTCCTTTGTTTGTTTACCTAAGATCATGAGTTTAGGTAATAATGGTTTATCCTTTATTGGGGTTTGAGTGTGCCTTCATCCCATCCTTGTGAGTTAGCCTGAGACTTACCCGGTAAAGGTTGATTCTATTCCCTTGGGTGGTGTGTTGGTTTGAGATTATAGTTCCTTTCCTTAGTACCTTGAGACTTACCCGGTAATAGGAGCTTCGGTTTGGGATAGTGAGTAGTGAGACTTACCCTGCAATCTATTCCCACCTTGGAAACACCTTCCCTTTGCAAACCTCAGCTTTATCAGCGTTATCCTTTGAGATCTTGAGTCGGAACCACAACTAGATGCTTTAATCCCTAGAATCTGCATTTCCCCTTACTTGATTTTTACATCATCTTTGATTGCTTTAATTGTTTTTATTTGCAACATTTGACTACCTGATTTCGTGCTTTATTTCACCATTGTCCTTGTGTTCGACCCTTGAAATTCTTGCTTTTATTACAATTGATCCGTACACTGCGGGTTCACATATTGTTCAAGCATACTTCTTGGGTTATAAATTTTAAAGCTTGCACACACCTTTTGGAGCGAACAAGTTTTTGGCGCCGTTGCCGGGGACTTGGTCTAGACCAAGTCGGTTTCGGTAGTCTTTCGGGGCAATTGCCCTTGTTGCTTTTGACTACTCTACTTGAGTGTTTTTGCAGGATCTTTTCTTAGGTTTATGCGAAGAACCCGTGCTGGAAAGGAAATCATTCCCTACGATCCCGAAGAAGAAAAGACTTACAAGCGAAGGTTAAGAGAAGCTAAGATGGCCAATCAAGACAATCGCGATCTTGAAGCCGAATTGAAGGAGGGATTGGAACAGCTACGCCTCAATAGAGAAGAGCTGCAGTGAGAGAAAGAAGAGACTCGCGCTAAGACAAAAGGAATTGAAGTAGATATGGCCGCTCTAAGGGCCCAATTTCTGCCTCGACCGATCCCAGATCATTGACCGAGGCAAGACCCAGTTCATGTTGCCCCGGCCGATGTACACTTACCACCTCGGATGCCTATCCGAGATGTTCTTTTTGCTGGAGTCTCACAAACCCTAGGACAGAGGATGGACCCCAATCAGCAAGTCAGGCGTCCAAGAGTCAACCTAGGTGATCCAGCTGAGCATGATATGAACTTCGACCGCAAGTTCTTACTATGATCCGACAATGTCAATTTGGAGGTTTAGAGAGCGAGTCTCCGCATCAGCATTTGCAAAACTATGAGGTTCTGATGGAGATTTTGAGACCTTCAAGATTGGAGAACAACAACTACAAGTTGAGGCCTTTCTAATTCTCTTTGAAAGACAAGGCGCTTGCTTGGTATCAATCTCTTCCGGCCGGAATAATCAACACTTGGGAAGAGATGACGACGAAGTTTCTTACTAAGTTCTTTCCTCCCTCTAAGACCGCTGAAATGAGGGAAAAGATCAGTGCTTTTATTATGAAGGACAAGGAGAGTTTGTCCAAGTCATGGGAGAGATTCAAGGATATTCTATTGGATTGCCCACATCATGGGATTCCAAAGATCGAGTTGCTGGAAATCTATTTCAAAGGTTTGGATGGAGCGACTCAATTCAATCTCCAACTACTTTCAGTTGGCACATTCATGGATATGCCGATAGATGAAGCTTGGGAATTCATTGAAAAGCAAGCTTTACATATGGAGAAGTACTCCTATCAAGGAACGGAAAATGGAGCAAGGAGAGTTAGCTTCCAGGAAACATCATCAAATGGAGCTTAACTCACCTCGCTTAGAAATGAGTAAAGGCATTAAAAGAGCTTTTAGTAGCTCAAACGAAGAAGGAGCAAGATGAAGGATATCAAGGAAGAAACAATTATCAGGGGCCGCGGAACAACAATTACATCAACAATAGAAACTCCAGCAGCAACAATTGGAGATCTAATCAACAAAATCCGGGTAACCCTTATTCTCATGCTAATAATGCTTTTAACCCCTCCTCTTCTTTTTCTACTCTATTGAGAAGCCAGGAGCCTGGATCGAGTTCGTCCCAGCCAGAGAAGAAGGAGGTAGTGCTGGAGGCGATTCTGATCAAGCTCAACGCTATGGAGACATCGATGACTTCATTTTTGAAGGCACAAAAAGCCTCAGAGCAACAATTCTTGAACAAGGAGAATGAAGCGCCGAGAGATCCAAGGTTGCTCCCAGCAAGAACAGAGAGCAAACCTAAGGGACAAATTATGGAAATAACGACACGAAGTGGTCTAAAAACTACAGATCCAGTACCTCGGTCGAGCCAAGACTAGAAGAGCACTTCGGTCGAGGTAAAAACCGAGGTGGAGCCCCAGAAAGCGAAAGATAAATATGAAGTTTATGTTCCACCTCCTGCTTATAAACCACCACTTCCATTCCCTCAGTCAAGGGCGAGGGCACATCTAGACAAGCATTTCGGTAAGTTTCTAGATCTAATGAATAAACTACATATTAACATCCCTTTCCTTGATGCTATTCTAGGGATGCCCGCCTATGAGAAGTTTCTGAAAGAAATTCTATCAAGGAAGAGGAAGCTGGAAGATTTTGGAGAAGTAAGGATGACATCTAAGTCTTCGGAGCTCATTCAAATAATGAAGGAGAAGATGCCACCCAAATTAAGAGATCCCGGTTCATTTTGCATTCCCATTCAAGTTGGGGATGTAACTTATGAGGCGTTGTGTGATCTAGGAGCCAGCGTGAGTATCATCCCGTTGGAGCTATGTGAGAAAATCGGACTTGGAGAGCCCAAGCCGGTGAAGATAAGGTTATACATGGCGGATCGCTCCATTACCCATCCCGTGGGTATTTTGGAAGACGTTCCCGTCAAGTTAGGTAATTTCTACTTACCTATAGGTTTTGTTGTACTTGACATACCCGCAGATTATCCCGTTCCTGTCATTCTCGGGAGACCATTTCTGGAAACTTTGGGTTGCAATGTAGATTGTAAGAATGCCAAGTTGAAATTCAACATTGGTGGAGATCAAGTGGAGTTTGCATTGCTTGTTGCAATGAAGGGAGAGCCGCTGGAGGATGACATCTTCAACATCTATGATGAAGAAGAATAAAGGGAATTGGTGAGCTCTGTCCTTATTAATGACCCTCTTGATAGAGTTCTTAGTTTTAGTTTAATGGAGGAAGGTATAGATGTTTCTTGTGATGCAGATATACGGAGCTTAAAAGCATTGGAAACAGATCCAGGAGCTAAGATTGAGAGACTAATTCACGGGAAGAAAAGCAAATTAGGTTTCGGTCCCAGTTCCAGTACCTCGACCGAGGCACTTTCTGGACCAAGCGAGGTGTTCTTATCTGAAGAACATATCGGTCACCCACCTCGGACACTTACCGAGATAGCAAGTGAGATGTTGTCAAATGAGGACAACAAACTTCCTGACTCGTTTTCTGAGAGTCACTTACAGTTGGTGGAGCACTGGCTCCGCCAAATTTCTGATGGTAAAGAGCCTTGGTATGTTGATATTGTCAATTACCTTGTTTGCCAGGAATTACCGCCCGGATTGACGTACGCTCAAAGGATGAAGTTCTTCAAGGATGTACACCACTACTACTGGAATGAACCTCTATTGTTTAAGAGAGGTCCGGATGGGATGCTTCGACGATGCATTCAAGAGGATGAAGTTGCTAGTGTTATACGGCATTGCCACTTGCTTCCTTGTGGAGGACATGCTAGCGCTCACAAAACGTGCGCTAAGGTATTACATTCTGGTTTCTTTTGGCCTACATTATTCAAGGATGTGCAAACGTTTGTTGTTTGTTGTGATGCATGCCAAAGAACAGGGAACTTTTCTAAAAGAAACGAGATGCCACTCAACAATATTTAAGAAGTTGAGATTTTTGATGTATGGGGAGTCGATTTCATTGGACCTTTCCCATCATCCGCAGGGAACCTCTACATTTTCCTAGCTGTTGATTATGTCTCTAGATGGGTGGAAGCTATCGCCTCCCCCACTAATGACGCCATGGTGGTTGTGAAGTTCTTCAATCGGACTATCTTTCCACGTTTCGGGACGCCACACATCATCATCAGCGATGGAGGGACACATTTCATCAATCGGAAGTTTAAAGCACTTCTATCGAAGTATGGGGTAACCCACAAGGTAGCAACCCCTTATCACCCTCAAACTAGTGGGCAGGTCGAGATCTCAAATAGAGAAATCAATGCAATTCTAGAAAAGACCATCTCTAGGACAAGGAAGGATTGGTCCATGAAGTTGGACGATGCTCTTTGGGCTTATAGGACCGCATTTAAGACTCCCATTGGTACCATCCCTTACAATTTTGTATATGGGAAGTCTTGTCATCTACCCGTTGAGCTAGAGCACAAGGCATATTGGGTAATCAAGTGGTTGAATTTCAACATCAAGGAAGCGGGAGAGAAGATATTATTAGACATCAATGACCTGGAGGAGTTGCGCTTAAACGCTTATGAGAATGCCAAGAACTACAAAGAAAGAACGAAGAGATGGCATGACAAGCATATCATTCCAAAGGAGTTGTGATAGCATGAATTATTGTCTATATTTTGGGGCCTGTTTAGACGTTTTGTCTTCAATAATCTGCATGTTTGTATATATATTATGTGATTATATTGTCGTTTCATCTACCTTTACGGGAATCGAGGTCTACACCTAGTTTTGTTGTAATCGTAGGTAAAATGACACGTTTTGCATAAAAAAGGAGTAAAAGGAGCTAAGGAGTATTGGAGCTACATTCAGGAGCTTAAGGAATAATCCAGGAATCATGGAATTGAATTAAAGATTCACTTTGGACCAGATTTGAGAGATTTCACATTCAGTTGTGATTCACCTCGGTTGACTACAGAGTCACCTCGACCGAGGTGATCCAGAGGAGCCGACTCGACCGAGGCGAATACCTTGGACGCGGCGAGAATATTTTATTCTTGGCTGAGATCTTTTATCTTTGGAAAGAGGATCTTATATTTTTGGGTTGGATTCCTGGAAGGAAGAAGATAAGTTAGCCCATATATTTTACCTATTTTTATGGGAAGAGATCTTTCTAAGATATCTTATCTTTGGAGAGTAATTTTCCTATAAAAAGGGTTGGATTTTCCACAAATTCAGATCATGCTAGATCATGCTATACCATCGATTGTGCTTAGACATCCGCAACAGCCATACTCCAGTTGGGAGATTTGAAGAACCTTTTTGAAGGTTGAAGGAAGAAAGTCTATAGCTTTTATAGCTTTTTGAAGGGTTTTTGTAAGATCATCTTAGATTCCCTTCTTTGTTGATTGTCTTGTTGGATTTTAATCCAAGGAATGCTTGTTGTTTTGATAATTGATTCAGTTATTGAAGCCTTTCTCTTAAGGTTTTCTTGTTCAATTATTCTCTTTCTTCCCATATATTTGATTAATATTTTCATGATGATGAGTGAATAATCTCTTTGTGTTATTCTAGGGTGATTGGCTGAAGGTTGTGGGAAAAAAAATGATAGAATAATCTTAATCACAGTAGGACCCTGAAAGCTCGAATCTTTACCTTAACCCTAAGCATCTCGCTCAGTCGATGAACATCTCGGCCGGGGTGGAATTTGGCTGACCGAGGTGACTTATCTGATCCGAAACTGAGAGTTAAGTGTTAGAGTTTGCCAAATCCTATTCTTATTACACCTTTCCTGGTTCAATGCAAGCCTAGGATGAGACTTACCCGGTAATTCTTTTGTTTGTTTACCCAAGATCATATGTGTAGGTAATAAAGGTTTATCCTTTATTGGGGTTTGAGTGTGCTTTCATTCCATCTTTGTGAGTTAGCCTGAGACTTACCCGGTAAAGGTTGATTCTATTCCCTTAGGTGATGTGTTAGTTTGAGGTTATAGTTCTTTATCTTGATTCCTTGAGACTTACCCGGTAATAGGAGTTACGGTTTGGGATTAGTGAGACTTACCCGGTGATCTAATCCACTTTAGTAACACCTTCCCTTTGCAAAAACCTCATCTTTGTCCGCTTATCTTTAGATCTTGAGTTGGAACCACAACTAGATGCTTTAATCCCTAGAATTGCATATTTCCTTAATTGACTTTTTATCATCTTTGATTGTTTTAATTGCTTTTGTGGTTAGTAATTACAAAGCTTACCTATTCCGACTTTGTTTCACTAAGTCCCTGTGATCGACCCCTAGAATTCCTTGCTTTTTACTACGATTGACCCGTACACTGCGGGTTCGCATCCTTGTTTTAAGCTTACATCTAGGGTTATAAATTTAAAGCTTGCACACACCGTTTTGAGCGAACAAGTTTTTGGCGCCGTTGCCGGGGACTTGGTCTAGACCGAGCCGGTTGCGGTACGCTTTTGGGGCACTTGCCCCCGTGTCTACTATCCACTCTACTTGAGTGACTTTCCCAGGTTCTTTTCTTAGGTTCATGCGAAGAACCCGCGTTGAGAAGGAAATCGTTCCTTACGATCCCGAACCAGAAAAGACATATAAACGACGCTTGAGAGAAGCGAAGATGGCCAACCAAGACGATCGCGATCTTGAGGCCGAATTTAAGGATGCGTTAGAACAACTACGCCTCAGCAGGGAAGAGCTGAGGCAGGAGAAAGAAGAAACTCGCACCAGGACTGAAGCGATCGAAGCAGATATGGCAGCCTTACGAGACCAGTATCTACTTCGACCAAGGGAAGACCCTATTCCCGATCCTTGACCGATGTAGGATCCAGTTCCAGACCCTCGACCGAGGCAGGTCCCAACACCTATTGCCCCGGACGATGTACTTCCACCTCGGATACCAGTCCGAGGCGCTCTTTTTGCAGGAATCCTGCAAACCCTAGGGCAAAGGATGGACCCCAATCAACAACTGAGGCGTACTGGAGTTAACCTAGGAGATCCGGCGGACCATGACTACGAACTTCGACCGCAAGTTCTTTCCATGATTCGCCAATGCCAGTTTGGAGGACTAGAGAAGGAATCTCCGCATCAACATCTGCAAAACTATGAGATCTTGATCGAGACCTTGAGACCCTCAAGAATAGAAAACAACAACTACAAGCTAAGACCTTTTTACTTTTCTTTAAAAGATAGAGCTCTTACTTGGTATCAATATCTTCCTCCAGGAAAAATCAGCACTTGGGAGGAGATGACTACAGAATTCTTGACTAAATTCTTTCCCCCCCCTCTAAGACCGCTGAAATGAGAGGGAAGATTAATGCATTCATCATGGAGGACAAGGAGAGCTTGTACAAGTCATGGGAGAGGTTTAAAGACATTCTTTTGGATTGCCCACATCATGGGATTCCAAAGATAGAGTTGTTGGAGATATACTTCAAGGGACTGGACGGAAGCACTCAGTTCAACCTCCAACTACTATCTGCCGGTACATTTATTGACATGGCGATTGACAAAGCTTGGGACTTTATAGAGAAGCAAGCTTTGCATATGGAGAAATATTCCCACCAAGGAGCTGAAGATGGAGTTAAAAGAGTTAACTTTCAAGATGCTCCGCCTAACAACAATCAACTCACGTCTTTGAAGAATGACGTGAAGCAATTGAAGGAACTCTTGGTTACTCAAACCAAGAAGGAAGATCAAGGATCAAGGAACAACAACAATGGATACCGTAACAACAACAACGGTTCCTGGAACAACAACTACAACAACAATAGAGGATTCAACAGCAATAATTGGAGGGCGAACAACCAAAATTCGGGTAACAATCATTCTAACTCCAATTATAACGATTCCTCTAATCCTTTCCTCTCTTCCCCTTCTTCTTCTTCTACTCCATTAAAGAGCCAAGAGCAAGGATCAAGTTCGTCCCAACCAGGAAAGAAAGATGCGGTGCTGGAGGCTATCTTGATCAAGCTTAGTGCTATGGAGACATCTATGACTTCATTTTCGAAGGCCCAAAAAGCCTTTGAACAAAAACTTGCTAGTAGGGCGAATGAAGCGCCAAGAGTTCCAGGGAAGCTTCCAGCAAGAACGGAAAGCAACCCTAAGGGCCAGATTATGGCCATAACGACGAGGAATGGACTGAAGACTGCAGATCCAGTGCCTCGGTCGGTGCCAGTACCGACAAAGACCACCTCGGTCCAGGTGCAGTCGAAGAACACTTTGGCCGAGATGCCAACCGAGGTGGAGCCACAAAAAGCGGAGGAGAAAACTGAAGTTTATATTCCACCTTTTCATATAAACCACCACTTCCATTCCCCCAGTCAAGGGGTTGAGCACATCTAGACAAGCACTTTGGTAAGTTCCTTGACTTGATGAATATACTACACATTAACATTCCTTTCCTTGAAGCTATTCTAGGGATGCCCGCCTATGGGAAGTTCTTGAAAGAGATCCTATCAAGGAAGAGGAAGCTGGAAGACTTTGGTGAAGTAAGGATGACATCTAAATCCTCGGAGCTTATTCAAATCATGAAGGAGAAGATGCCTGTAACACCCCAAATTTTACAACTCGGGGAGTTACTGGTTAGGACCGCACAGTGGGTCCCGACCTTAGTTTGACAACAACTTAACAAGATCTTGCAACAAGGCACAGATAAGGAAAACCAGAAATCATAAAATAAATCTTAACAATGTATGAATGTGACCAGAACAACTGACAGCCGGAAAACATAAGATAACAAAGTACAGAAAGAAAGAAAAGAACCAAGGTCCAACTGGAAATCCCACAAATAAAGAAACTGCAACACGTCCTAAAAGTACGACACCCCGGCTGACCACTACCATCCGGATCACTCGGCATCTGCTCTAACTTGTGGTAAGTCTACACAACATAACAGCTGTTAGCTAACTATCCAAATATAAGTAGAATAACAACAGCACAAACACACGCAGAAAAATTATAAACAAACATCATGCTGGCACTCAACCGTTTATTATCTATTATTTAGGTGATTCATCTTATTCAATTTTACAGTTGTGGCACGAGAGCTATTATCAGTTCTCGCCTCCGTTCCTTATCCAACTGGGTGTAGGTCTAGCTGACCTCCGCCGGTAGCATCACTACAAACCGAGTATGGACTAGTCCCTAAAGAAATCCCCAACGCCCGCAAGCTAACTGAGCAGAATGCCACCGCCCGTTACTCTTAGGCCAAGTATAGGTCGGTAAATATCTATCACAACCTATAACTCTAAACATCTCAATCACACACCACTATCATCATTCATGCTCATATTTAGAAGTCAGCTAAGTAAGCCCAAAGGACTTACCTGTTATAAAGCTCGACTCTTTGTAAACCAAACTCGCTCTGTAAACTGTAGCAACTCAGTTGCCTGCCAAAGGAGATAAGTGCATTAGCACCCTCCAACGTAATTAGAAGTCTAAGACTTCTAAGATAAAAGATCGTAATAGGACATAACTAATTACAGCTCTAATTTATGGAAAAATGACCATTTTACCCTTAGTCCCGAGACTTCCAAATTTTTCGAAATTCATGTCTAAACTCCTATTTGAGACTCTAAAGTCATATTCCAACTCCTAAAGTTTAGTTTGGTTACAAACTGTCACTTTTCTTATTTCCCTATTTTCCAAAAAGGTCGTAAAGGTCTAACTTCGGTTTCAAATATAAAATTCGTAAAAGCTTATAAAAATTCCAAAATAATTCCCTAGATTATCTATGATGTTCCATCTAACCTTAGGATCAAGAATTTCTCAAAACTGTTCATCCATCATTTTTATAAAAATTCTCAAAGTTGGCTACTCCACTTACAATTTCTATACTTAGCCAAAATTCCAATGTTTACAAAAAACTGCGTAACTACCCTACTTTGGAAGCTTATAACTTCTAATCCGACCGTTCATTTCTTCTCAAATTTTAATATAGTAAACTACATATATCTACCTATCACCTATTAAAAATTAAACGGTGGATCATCATTCAAACTCTTAGACATTGGTCTACAAGCTAGGCAGTTCCTCACTTCCCAAACTGAAGGAAAAGAAAGTATACAGGTTCTGAGTTCGAAACTCACTGCATTCATACACTTGGAAACACACTTAAGGTCTCTATATCACACCTCACTCACCAACAGAACAACAACCAGTAGGACTTACTTGATTCGGTAGAGAGTGCTCCAAGTCCTTTGGCTCTTGACTCGTAACGGGGAGGGCTGGCCGGCGTCGTTGAAGCTAAAACAGGAGGAGATCATTACTCTGAATTGGTAAGGGTGAGGCAAGAAGAATAAAGAAGGGGCCTACCGGAGGTGTATACAGGAGATCTCGCAAGGTTCTGTTTCGTCTTAAGCAACTTGAGGCTGGCTACGGTGGCTGTAAATCGATGGAATCAGCCCTTTGGTTCAGTAGGTGGCTGCAGTTTGAGGCACAACAACGTCGGTCGAAGAAACAAGAAGAGAAGGATGGTGAGTGCTGTACGCAGATGGTTCGGTAGAGAGTTTAAGGTGAAGACGGAAAAACAAGATCGCTGCACTAACCTTGGTTCGGTCGGAAGATCAGGAGGTGATCGTATGTGCTTGGAGCGGCTGGACGTGTACAGACGGAGGCTGGATACGCAGTCGGCGGGTGTGCTTTCGTCTTCCAATTCGAACTCGAACGTATGAAGATAGGAGAGAGGGATGAATACTCAGATAAGGGAAGAGCGAGATTCGGGGGATACGATAGGAAAGAGAGACGGTTACAGAAGGGAAGGATCTGTAACGGCTGTTTCGGCTGAAGGAGGTGGTAAGCTAGCGTGTTGCTGGGCCAGTCCGCAAGGAGGTTGGCAATCTTTCTGGGCTGCACGAGGTAGGGAGGCAGGCCAACGTTCTGGGCTGGCGGCCTAGCAAGCTGGCATTCTAGACGGTTGGACACACTGGGCTGGCGGCTAGCAGGCTGGGCACTCATAGCTGATGATCACAATTGGGCCGGCTGCTGCTGCTGGAGGTTGGGCTGCGACGCTTGAAAGCTGCTGGGCAAGCTGCGCTGGACTGGCTGCTGGGCAAGCTGAAGTAGATCACGGACTGGGCTCCTCGGCAGCTGGGCTGGAGAAGCTGGATCCGCTGGGGCTGAAGATGGGCAGAAGCTGGGCTGCAGATGGGCTAGAGCTGGCGCAAGGGTGAAGGGAGCAGCAGCCCGGTGCTAACTGCAGTCCGGAATCGAGATCCCGACAAGTGAATGCACGGAATAGACGGATACGGATTATGTTACAGTTTAGGATTGGTTATAAGAATCCTATCATTTTATGTGAACGTAAGCTACATAAAATGATAAAATTTTAAAAGCTTCTATCATTTTATGTGAAGAAAATCTACATAAAATGATAAATTTTATAATAATGTGTCTAACTAAGTAGACAGATATGGATCAACTGATCGAGATCGGGTTTATTACAGAAATAAACGGAATAAAAATTCCGGATATTACATCAGTACCCCCTTAAAATAAGTTTCGTCCCGAAACATAGAATAAGGTATCTACCCAAATATTTCCCCTCAAGAGTTATGTTCTAGCATGCAAACTACTCACGCCATTAAGCACATAAACATAAACAATCATTTAAACATATAATCACAGAAATCATATAAAGTATCGTCTCAGTACTAACCCGTCGGTACTGAGGTAGCGGCTAACTCCGCAAAGAACTCAGGGTAGTTACGTCTAATACTCTCCTCTGTCTCCCAGGTAGCCTCATCAGCTCCTCGTCTAGACCACTGGATCCTCAGCATCGGTATCTCCTTAGAACGCAGACGCCTAATACTACGCTCTAGGACGGCTACTGGATACTCCAAAAAAGTGTGGTCTGGCTCGACTATCAGATCCTCATGACTGATGACGTGTCTAGGATCCGGTATGTACTCTCTCAGCTGAGATACATGAAAAACTGGGTGGACTCCTTCCAGTCTCGGTGGCAGTGCTAGTCGGTAGGCAACCTCTCCGACTCTCTCTAAGATCTCAAATGGACCGACATATCTGGGACTCAGCTTCCCCTTAATGCCGAAACGTCTAACTCCTCTCGTAGGTGACACTCTCAACCACACCTGTGCACCTACTCTAAACTCCAAAGGTCGACGCCTTTTGTCGGCGTAGGCCTTCTGACGACTCTGAGCTGCTAACATCCTCTCCCGGACTAAGGCAATCCGGGCGATGTCATCCTGTATCTGGTCTGGTACTACCCCATCAGCCTTGCTAGGCTCATCCCAACACAACGGTGTACGACATCTCCGCCCGTACAAAGCCTCATAAGGTGCCATCCCAGTAGACGCGTGCCAACTGTTATTATATGAAAACTCTACTAGTGGGAGATGATCTGGCCATACCTGTCCCCAATCTAGCACACATGCCCGCAACATGTCCTCTAAGGTCTGAATGGTCCTCTCAGACTGACCGTCTGTCTGTGGGTGATAGGCAGTGGTAAAGTGGAGACTCGTCCCCAGAGCAGTATGTACCTGCTGCCAAAACCTCGAGGTAAAACGTCCATCCCTGCCGGAGACGATAGTCCTCGGTACTCCATGGAGTCTCACAATGTGTCTGGTGAACTCCTCGGCTAGACGACTTACCGGCCACGTTTCCTTAATCGGAATGAAACGTGCGGTCTTCGTCAGACGGTCTACCACTACCCAAATGGCATCAAAACCTCTGCTGAGCCTCAACCCTGTAACAAAATCCATAGATATATCTTCCCACTTCCAATGTGGTACTGGAAGTGGGTGGAGCTCTCCTCCGGACCTACGATGCTCAATCTTGACCTGCTGACATGTCGCACACTGGGCTACATATCGGGCCACATCAGGCTTCAAACCACCCCCCCAAAAGGAACGTCTCACGTTCTTATACATCTTACTCGCTCCCGGATGTACGGAGTAAGGGGTAGAATGAGCCTCACCTAGTATCCTTTGTCTCAACTCACTGTCTGATGGCACACAGATACGGTCCTGCCGTCTCATCACTCCATCGGCACCAATAGTGAACTGAGGTGCCTCATCTCGTGACATCCGGTCTCGGATCCCGGTCAAAGTCGGGCAGGTCTCCTGCTTCTGTCGGATCTCACCCAACAGGTCAGGAAGTAACTCTAAGGTGGCTAACTGATGAGCTGTATCGGGGAACTGGATCTCTACCTCCAACCAAGCTAAGTCTCTCTATAACTGTGGCTGTATTGTCAACCGGGCTATCGCCTTCTCCCGAGGCGTCTTCCGACTCAAAGCGTCAGCAACTACATTCGCCTTCCCGGGGTGGTAGAGAATCTCAAGGTCGAAATCCTTGATCAACTCTAGCCACCGCCTCTGGCGGTTATTCAACTCCCGCTGAGTGAATATGTACTTCAGACTCTTATGGTCTGTGAAGATCTGACAAGTCGCCCCATAGAGATAATGACGCCAAATCTTAAGGGCATGTACTACTGCAGCTAACTCCAGGTCATGGGTGGTGTAGTTCTCCTCATACGTCTTCAGCTGTCGAGACGCATACGCTATGACCTTACCCCTCTGCATCAAGACACACCCCAAGCCCAGCTTGGATGCGTCACTACACACTACAAAATCCTTTGTACCCTCTGGCTGTGCTAAGATCGGAGCAGACGTCAATCTCCTCTTCAACTCCTCAAAGCTCTGCTGACACGGCTCAGACCAGACGAACCGAGTAGTCTTCCTCAGGAGACAAGTAAGTGGTCGGACAATTAGGGAAAACCCTTCCACAAACCGACGGTAATAACCTGCCAATCCAAGGAAGCTGCGAACCTCCTTAACATTCTTCGGAGGTTGCCAAGAAGACACTAACTCAATCTTCGCCGGGTCGACCTTAATCCCCTCAGCAGTCACTACATGGCCTAGGAAAGCCACCTCTGACATCCAGAACTCACACTTGGATAGCTTAGCATATAGCTGGCTATCCTGTAGAATCTGTAACACTGTCCTCAAGTGTCCGGCATGCTCCTCTCGACTTCTAGAGTAAACTAGAACGTCGTCAATGAAGACCACTATAAACTGGTCTAAGAAGTCGATGAAAATCCCATTCATCAACTCCATAAATACTGCTGGCGCATTAGTGAGCCCGAATGGCATCACTACAAACTCATAGTGGCCATACCTAGTCCGAAATGCTGTCTTAGGTATGTCCTGGTCCCTCACTCTCAGCTGGTGATAACCCGATCTCAAATCTATCCTCGAGAACACTGACACTCCATGCAGCTGGTCCAACAGATCATCTATGCGAGGCAGTGGATACTTATTCTTGATGGTGACCTTGTTCAACTCCCGGTAGTCAATACACAGCCTCATCGATCCATCCTTCTTCTTCACAAATAATACTGGTGCGCCCCAGGGAGAAACACTAGGGCGTATGAAGCCCTTCTCTGCTAACTCCTCTAACTGCTTCTTCAAGTCAAGCAGCTCTATCGGGGCCATGCGGTACGGGGCTTTCGAGATCGGTCTCGTGCCCGGCTCTAACTCAATGCTAAAATCAACACTCCTCTGTGGAGGTAGCCCTGGTAAGTCGTCACTGAATACCTCTGCAAACTCGCATGCAATTGGTATCTCCTCTACTGTCAGGCTCTTGCGCTCCTTCATGGCATAACACCAGAAGGCCTCGCAACCCTGTGCTATCAATCTGGCTGCTCTCACTGCGCTGATAACTGTGCCGGACTTTCCGAGGTCCCAACCTCGGAATATCACTCTGTGACCCTCCTCAGTGGCGACAATCACAGTTCTCCTACCAATATCTAAGACTGCTCCATGTCTAGTCATCCAATCTATCCCCAATATCACGTCCTCATGTGCTAAGGGCATGACTAGAAAATTTACTAACTAAATCCGGCCTCCCAGATGAATAGGGCAGTCATAAATCTCTCGGGATCCTCTAACCTTACCCCCATCTGGTAATCCAACCATAAAAGGTACACCCTCTACCGTAGCTAAGGACAACCTATCTACGCATGCATCTGATATAAAGGAGTGCGTAGCACCCGTATCAAATAAAACTCGCACAGGTAAGTCATGGATCCAAATAGTACCTGTGGTCGCAGGTGCCGTAGGCTGCTCAGTGCTCCTCAGCTCGAACACTCTCGATGGTCCTCCTCTAGTGTCAGTGGTACTACCACGTCCCCTGCCACGACCTGATCCCTGTGCCGTACTATATGAAGCAGGATGTCCTGGAGCCCGGTACTGTTGCTGCTGTTGACTCGGAGCTCGGTACTGAGGAGGTCTCTGTACACTCTTCTCAGCACCTGCAGGAGAAGATCCCTGCTGTGAAGGGGCCCTACCCTGACGGCAAAAAGTAGCTCTGTGTCCCGGCTTCCCACAAGTGAAGCAAGTGGTAGGTGGTCTCTGGCAATCTGTCTTAATGTGATCGCGGCTACCACAGTTAAAGCACTGTCGATCTCTACTGGGAGTCTGAACTGTAGAGTGGTAGCTGGACCTCCCCTGAGTCTGTCCTCGACCATAACCTGCTATTGCTGCACTGCTACCAGCATGTCCTGTCCTCTTCCGCTTATCCGGCCCACTAGACTGAACTGCTTTCCTCGAAGCTGGCCTATCTCTCTTATAAGCAGAGGCCCTATCTTGATAATCAGACAAAGTCTCACAGCGGAATCCAGCCAGATATGACCGGGTACTCTCTCTAAATCTCCTGGAGAAAAGGTAAACATGCTGCTCTTCTGGAGGTGCAGCTGGTCCAAGTAAGGTCAACTCTTTCTGAAACTTCTTTATGGCTGCAGCAATCGGGATATCCTCAAATCCCGCCTCAATGAAATCCTGGAATCTCTCCTTCCTCAGCGAAACAGGACAGTACCTGTCCCTAACAATGTTCCTCATATTCTCCCAGCTGGTGACTCGGCTACGAATGGTACGCCACCATGAATGAGCATCATCTGTGAAACAGGTCTGCACCAAATCCACCTATCGATCCTCGGGGCAACGTATTGCCTCCAAAACAGTCTCTATCTTCCCTATCCAGTGCTCCACCTCTAGCCCTATTTCTCCACTGAATGAGGGAACCTTCTGAGAATTGAAAGCCTTCAACCACTCATCCGGTCTCGGTGCTCTAGACCCAGCAGGCGCTCTATCAACATTAGCTCTCCTCTCAGGTACAGCCGGCACCTGAGACACTCCCTGTGTCACCTGAGCTGACCTAGCCGGTACCACCGGTGGTACCTGGTTAAGCCTCTCAACTCTGGCAGCCTCCTCCATACGCTCGACATATGCTCTGTACTCCCTATACTCCGATGCTCCAATAGAAACACGTCCTGACTCAGTCGAACGTGCTCCCTGCGCTCCAGACCTAGCGGCGGTCTCATGCCTGACCTCGGGGCCTACACTCTCAACTACCTCTTCCACAGCAGCCTCTGGTATGCTTGCTACAGGTGGATCCTCTCGAGGAACTCGTCCTCGACCTCTCCCTAGTGGAGGTCTACCCCCACGACCACGCCCTCTAACAGCAGGGGTGCTATCAGCTCGATCCTGTCTGACTGGGGGAAGGGGGAGACGACCCCTACCTCGGCCAGTCACTGGTGTAGCCCTAGTACGTGCCATCTGCACGAACGGTAACAACTACAGTTATAATCTAGCTAATCTATCATAAGAGTAAAAGTCTATAATAATAATACTAAGAATACCGAGATCTGCAGAGGTAGTGATGGTCATCCGTACTTTCTATCCCAACCCGACTATGTATGCATTTTAAAACCAAAATCTTCTTTGGAAAACTCAGACCCTTTTCGGGTTCTGTTTATTTACTTATATGACCTTTTTAGAAGATTTCAAGTGCCATTGTTGCCAACCTAGAGCTCTGATACCATGTTGTAACACCCCAAATTTTACAACTCGGGGAGTTACTGGTTAGGACCGCACAGTGGGTCCCGACCATAGTTTGACAACAACTTAACAAGATCTTGCAACAAGGCACATATAAGGAAAACCAGAAATCATAAAATAAATCTTAACAATGTATGAATGTGACCAGAACAACTGACAACCGGAAAACATAAGATAACAAAGTACAGAAAGAAAGAAAAGAACCAAGGTCCAACTGGAAATCACACAAATAAAGAAACTGCAACACGTCCTAAAAGTACGACACCCCGGCTGACCACTACCATCCGGATCACTCGGCATCTGCTCTAACCTGTGGTAAGTCTACACAACATAACAGCTGTTAGCTAACTATCCAAATATAAGTAGAATAACAACAGCACAAACACACGCAGAAAAATTATAAACAAACATCATGCTGGCACTCAACCGTTTATTATCTATTATTTAGGTGATTCATCTTATTCAATTTTACAATTGTGGCACGAGAGCTATTATCAGTTCTCGCCTCCGTTCCTTATCCAACTGGGTGTAGGTCTAGCTGACCTCCGCCGGTAGCATCACTACAAACCGAGTATGGACTAGTCCCTAAAGAAACCCCCAGCGCCCGCAAGCTAACTAAGCAGAATGCCACCGCCCGTTACTCTTAGGCCAAGTATAGGTCGGTAAATATCTATCACAACCTATAACTCTAAACATCTCAATCACACACCACTATCATCATTCATGCTCATATTTAGAAGTCAGCTAAGTAAGCCCAAAGGACTTACCTGTTATAAAGCTCGACTCTTTGTAAACCAAACTCGCTCTGTAAACTGTAGCAACTCAGTTGCCTGCCAAAGGAGATAAGTGCATTAGCACCCTCCAACGTAATTAGAAGTCTAAGACTTCTAAGATAAAAGATCGTAATAGGACATAACTAATTACAGCTCTAATTTATGGAAAAATGACCATTTTACCCTTAGTCCCGAGACTTCCAAATTTTTCGAAATTCATGTCCAAACTCCTATTTGAGATTCTAAAGTCATATTCCAACTCCTAAAGTTTAGTTTGGTTACAAACTGTCACTTTTCTTATTTCCCTATTTTCCAAAAAGGTCGTAAAGGTCTAACTTCGGTTTCAAATATAAAATTCGTAAAAGCTTATAAAAATTCCAAAATAATTCCCTAGATTATCTATGATGTTCCATCTAACCTTAGGAGCAAGAATTTCTCAAAACTGTTCATCCATCATTTTTATAAAAATTCTCAAAGTTGGCTACTCCACTTACAATTTCTATACTTAGCCAAAATTCCAATGTTTACAAAAAACTGCGTAACTACCCTACTTTGGAAGCTTATAACTTCTAATCCGACCGTTCATTTCTTCTCAAATTTTAATATAGTAAACTACATATATCTACCTATCACCTATTAAAAATTAACTGGTGGATCATCATTCAAACTCTTAGACATTGGTCTACAAGCTAGGCAGTTCCTCACTTCCCAAACTGAAGGAAAAGAAAGTATACAGGTTCTGAGTTCGAAACTCACTGCATTCATACACTTGGAAACACACTTAAGGTCTCTATATCACACCTCACTCACCAACAGAACAACAACCAGTAGGACTTACTTGATTCGGTAGAGAGTGCTCCAAGTCCTTTGGCTCTTGACTCGTAACGGGGAGGGCTGGCCGGCGTCGTTGAAGCTAAAACAGGAGGAGATCATTACTCTGAATTGGTAAGGGTGAGGCAAGAAGAATGAAGAAGGGGCCTACCGGAGGTGTATACAGGAGATCTCGCAAGGTTCTGTTTCGTCTTAAGCAACTTGAGGCTGGCTACGGTGGCTGTAAATCGATGGAATCAGCCCTTTGGTTCAGTAGGTGGCTGCAGTTTGAGGCACAGCAACGTCGGTCGAAGAAACAAGAAGAGAAGGATGGTGAGTGCTGTACGCAGATGGGTCGGTAGAGAGTTTAAGGTGAAGACGGAAAAACAAGATCACTGCACTAACCTTGGTTCGGTCGGAAGATCAGGAGGTGATCGTATGTGCTTGGAGCGGCTGGACGTGTACAGACGGAGGCTGGATACGCAGTCGGCGGGTGTGCTTTCGTCTTCCAATTCGAACTCGAACGTATGAAGATAGGAGAGAGGGATGAATACTCAGATAAGGGAAGAGCGAGATTCGGGGGATACGATAGGAAAGAGAGACGGTTACAGAAGGGAAGGATCTGTAACGGCTGTTTCGGCTGAAGGAGGTGGTAAGCTAGCGTGTTGCTGGGCCAGTCCGCAAGGAGGTTGGCAATCTTTCTGGGCTGCACGAGGTAGGGAGGCAGGCCAACGTTCTGGGCTGGCGGCCTAGCAAGCTGGCATTCTAGACGGTTGGACACACTGGGCTGGCGGCTAGCAGGCTGGGCACTCATAGCTGATGATCACAATTGGGCCGGCTGCTGCTGCTGGAGGTTGGGCTGCGACGCTTGAAAGCTGCTGGGCAAGCTGCGCTGGACTGGCTGCTGGGCAAGCTGAAGTAGATCACGGACTGGGCTCCTCGGCAGCTGGGCTGGAGAAGCTGGATCCGCTGGGGCTGAAGATGGGCAGAAGCTGGGCTGCAGATGGGCTAGAGCTGGCGCAAGGGTGAAGGGAGCAGCAGCCCGGTGCTAACTGCAGTCCGGAATCGAGATCCCGACAAGTGAATGCACGGAATAGACGGATACGGATTATGTTACAGTTTAGGATTGGTTATAAGAATCCTATCATTTTATGTGAACGTAAGCTACATAAAATGATAAAATTTTAAAAGCTTCTATCATTTTATGTGAAGAAAATCTACATAAAATGATAAATTTTATAATAATGTGTCTAACTAAGTAGACAGATATGGATCAACTGATCGAGATCGGGTTTATTACAGAAATAAACGGAATAAAAATTCCGGATATTACATCAGTACCCCCTTAAAATAAGTTTCGTCCCGAAACATAGAATAAGGTATCTACCCAAATATTTCCCCTCAAGAGTTATGTTCTAGCATGCAAACTACTCACGCCATTAAGCACATAAACATAAACAATCATTTAAACATATAATCACAGAAATCATATAAAGTATCGTCTCAGTACTAACCCGTCGGTACTGAGGTAGCGGCTAACTCCGCAAAGAACTCAGGGTAGTTACGTCTAATACTCTCCTCTGTCTCCCAGGTAGCCTCATCAGCTCCTCGTCTAGACCACTGGATCCTCAACATCGGTATCTCCTTAGAACGCAGACGCCTAATACTACGCTCTAGGACGGCTACTGGATACTCCACAAAAGTGTGGTCTGGCTCGACTATCAGATCCTCATGACTGATGACGTGTCTAGGATCCGGTATGTACTCTCTCAGCTGAGATACATGAAAAACTGGGTGGACTCCTTCCAGTCTCGGTGGCAGTGCTAGTCGGTAGGCAACCTCTCCGACTCTATCTAAGATCTCAAATGGACCGACATATCTGGGACTCAGCTTCCCCTTATTGCCGAAACGTCTAACTCCTATCGTAGGTGACACTCTCAACCACACCTGTGCACCTACTCTAAACTCCAAAGGTCGACGCCTTTTGTCGGCGTAGGCCTTCTGACGACTCTGAGCTGCTAACATCCTCTCCCGGACTAAGGCAATCCGGGCGATGTCATCCTGTATCTGGTCTGGTACTACCCCATCAGCCTTGCTAGGCTCATCCCAACACAACGGTGTACGACATCTCCGCCCGTACAAAGCCTCATAAGATGCCATCCCAATAGACGCGTGCCAACTGTTATTATATGAAAACTCTACTAGTGGGAGATGATCTGGCCATACCTGTCCCCAATCTAGCACACATGCCCGCAACATGTCCTCTAAGGTCTGAATGGTCCTCTCAGACTGACCGTCTGTCTGTGGGTGATAGGCAGTGGTAAAGTGGAGACTCGTCCCCAGAGCAGTATGTACCTGCTGCCAACACCTCGAGGTAAAACGTCCATCCCTGTCGGAGACGATAGTCCTCGGTACTCCATGGAGTCTCACAATGTGTCTGGTGAACTCCTCGGCTAGACGACTTACCGGCCACGTTTCCCTAATCGGAATGAAACGTGCGGTCTTCGTCAGACGGTCTACCACTACCCAAATGGCATCAAAACCTCTGCTGAGCCTCAACCCTGTAACAAAATCCATAGATATATCTTCCCACTTCCAATGTGGTACTGGAAGTGGGTGGAGCTCTCCTCCGGACCTACGATGCTCAATCTTGACCTGCTGACAGGTCGCACACTGGGCTACATATCGGGCCACATCAGGCTTCAAACCACCCCACCAAAAGGAACGTCTCACGTCCTTATACATCTTACTCGCTCCCGGATGTACGGAGTAAGGGGTAGAATGAGCCTCACCTAGTATCCTCTGTCTCAACTCACTGTCTGATGGCACATAGATACGGTCCTGCCATCTCATCACTCCATCGGCACCAATAGTGAACTGAGGTGCCTCATCTCGTGACATCCGGTCTCGGATCCCGGTCAAAGTCGGGCAGGTCTCCTGCTTCTGTCGGATCTCACCCAACAGGTCAAGAAGTAACTCTAAGGTGGCTAATTGATGAGCTGTATCGGGGAACTGGATCTCTACCTCCAACCAAGCTAAGTCTCTCTGTAACTGTGGCTGTATTGTCAACCGGGCTATAGCCTTCTCCCGAGGCGTCTTCCGACTCAAAGCGTCAGCAACTACATTCGCCTTCCCAGGGTGGTAGAGAATCTCAAGGTCGAAATCCTTGATCAACTCTAGCCACCGCCTCTGGCGGTTATTCAACTCCCGCTGAGTGAATATGTACTTCAGACTCTTATGGTCTGTGAAGATCTGACAGGTCGCCCCATAGAGATAATGACGCCAAATCTTAAGGGCATGTACTACTGCAGCTAACTCCAGGTCATGGGTGGGGTAGTTCTCCTCATACGTCTTCAGCTGTCGAGACGCATACGCTATGACCTTACCCCTCTGCATCAAGACACACCCCAAGCCCAGCTTGGATGCGTCACTATACACTACAAAATCCTCTGTACCCTTTGGCTGTGCTAAGATCGGAGCAGACGTCAATCTCCTCTTCAACTCCTCATAGCTCTGCTGACACGGCTCAGACCAGACGAACCGAGTAGTCTTCCTCAGGAGACAAGTAAGTGGTCGGGAAATTAGGGAAAACCCTTCCATAAACCGACGGTAATAACCTGCCAATCCAAGGAAGCTGCGAACCTCCTTAACATTCTTCGGAGGTTGGCAAGAAGACACTAACTCAATCTTCGCCGGGTCGACCTTAATCCCCTCAGCAGTCACTACATGGCCTAGGAAAGCCACCTCTGACATCCAGAACTCACACTTGGATAGCTTAGCATATAGCTGGCTATCCTGTAGAATCTGTAACACTGTCCTCAAGTGTCCGGCATGATCCTCTCGACTTCTAGAGTAAACTAGAATGTCGTCAATGAAGACCACTACAAACTGGTCTAAGAAGTCGATGAAAATCCCATTCATCAACTCCATAAATACTGCTGGCGCATTAGTGAGCCCGAATGGCATCACTACAAACTCATAGTGGCCATACCTAGTCCGAAATGCTGTCTTAGGTATGTCCTGGTCCCTCACTCTCAGCTGGTGATAACCCGATCTCAAATCTATCCTCGAGAACACTGACGCTCCATGCAGCTGGTCCAACAGATCATCTATGCGAGGCAGTGGATACTTATTCTTGATGGTGACCTTGTTCAACTCCCGGTAGTCAATACACAGCCTCATCGATCCATCCTTCTTCTTCACAAATAATACTGGTGCGCCCCAGGGAGAAACACTAGGGCGTATGAAGCCCTTCTCTGCTAACTCCTCTAACTGCTTCTTCAAGTCAAGCAGTTCTATCGGGGCCATGCGGTACGGGGCTTTCGAGATCGGTCTCGTGCCCGGCTCTAACTCAATGCTAAAATCAACACTCCTCTGTGGAGGTAGCCCTGGTAAGTCGTCACTGAATACCTCTGCAAACTCGCATGCAATTGGTATCTCCTCTACTGTCAGGCTCTTGCGCTCCTTCATGGCATAACACCAGAAGCCCTTGCAACCCTGTGCTATCAATCTGGCTGCTCTCACTGCGCTGATAACTCTGCCGGACTTTCCGAGGTCCCAACCTCGGAATATCACTCTGTGACCCTCCTCAGTGGCGACAGTCACAGTTCTCCTACCAATATCTAAGACTGCTCCATGTCTAGTCATCCAATCTATCCCCAATATCACGTCCTCATGTGCTAAGGGCATGACTAGAAAATTTACTAACTAAATCCGGCCTCCCAGATGAATAGGGCAGTCATAAATCTCTCGGGATCCTCTAACCTTACCCCCATCTGGTAACCCAACCACAAAAGGTACATCCTCTACCGTAGCTAAGGACAACCTATCTACGCATGCATCTGATATAAAGGAGTGCATATCACCCGTATCAAATAAAACTCGCAGACGTAAGTCATGGATCCAAATAGTACATGTGGTCGCAGGTGCAGTAGGCTGCTCAGTGCACCTCAGCTCGAACACTCTCGATGGTCCTCCTCTGGTGTCAGTGGTACTACCACGTCCCCTGCCACGACCTGATCCTTGTGCCGTACTATATGAAGCAGGATGTCCTGGAGCCCGGTACTGTTACTGCTGCTGACTCGGAGCTCGGTACTGAGGAGGTCTCTATACACTCTTCTCAGCACCTGCAGGAGAAGATCCCTGTTGTGAAGGGGCCCTACCCTGACGGCAAAAAGTAGCTCTGTGTCCCGACTTCCCACAAGTGAAGCAAGTGGTAGGTGGTCTCTGGCAATCTGTCTTAATGTGATCGCGGCTACCACAGTTAAAGCACTGTCGATCTCTACTGGGAGTCTGAACTGTAGAGTGGTAGCTGGACCTCCCCTGAGTCTGTCCTCGACCATAACTTGCTATTGCTGCACTGCTACCAGCATGTCTTGTCCTCTGCCGCTTATCCGGCCCACTAGACTGAACTGCTTTCCTCGAAGCTGGCCTATCTCTCTCATAAGCAGAGGCCCTATCCTGATAATCAGACAAAGTCTCACAGTGGAATCCAGCCAGATATGACCGGGTACTTTCTCTCAATCTCCTGGAGAAAAGTTAAACATGCTGCTCTTCTGGAGGTGCAGCTGGTCCAAGTAAGGTCAACTCTTTCTGAAACTTCTTTATGGCTGCAGCAATCGGGATATCCTCAAATCCCGCCTCAATGAAATCCTGGAATCTCTCCTTCCTCAGCGAAACAGGACAGTACCTGTCCCTAACAATGTTCCTCATATGCTCCCAGCTGGTGACTCGGCTACGAATGGTACGCCACCATGAATGAGCATCATCTGTGAAACAGGTCTGCACCAAATCCACCTGTCGATCCTCGGGGCAACGTATTGCCTCCAAAGCAGTCTCTATCTTCCCTATCCAGTGCTCCACCTCTAGCCCTATTTCTCCACTGAATGAGGGAACCTTCTGAGATCTGAAAGCCTTCAACCACTCATCCGGTCTCGGTGCTCTAGACCTAGCAGGCGCTCTATCAACATTAGCTCTCCTCTCAGGTACAGCCGGCACCTGAGACACTCCCTGTGTCACCTGAGCTGACCTAGCCGGTACCACCGGTGGTACCTGGGTAAGCCTCTCAACTTTGGCAGCCTCCTCCATACGCTCGACGTATGCTCTGTACTCCCTATACTCCGATGCTCCAATAGAAACACGTCCTGACTCAATCGAACGTGCTCCCTGCGCTCCAGACCTAGCGGTGGTCTCATGCCTGACCTCGGGGCCTACACTCTCAGCTACCTCTTCCACAGCAGCCTCTGGTATGCTTGCTGCAGGTGGATCCTCTCGAGGAACTCGTCCTCGACCTCTCCCTAGTGGAGGTCTACCCCCACGACCACGCCCTCTAACAGCAGGGGTGCTATCAGCTCGATCCTGTCTGACTGGGGGAAGGGGGGGACGACCCCTACCTCGGCCAGTCACTGGTGTAGCCCTAGTACGTGCCATCTGCACGAACGGTAACAACTACAGTTATAATCTAGCTAATCTATCATAAGAGTAAAAGTCTATAATAATAATACTAAGAATACCGAGATCTGCAGAGGTAGTGATGGTCATCCGTACTTTCTATCCCAACCCGACTATGTATGCATTTTAAAACCAAAATCTTCTTTGGAAAACTCAGACCCTTTTCGGGTTCTGTTTATTTACTTATATGACCTTTTTAGAAGATTTCAAGAGCCATTGTTGCCAACCTAGAGCTCTGATACCATGTTGTAACACCCCAAATTTTACAACTCGGGGAGTTACTGGTTAGGACCGCATAGTGGGTCCCGACCTTAGTTTGACAACAACTTACCAAGATCTTGCAACAAGGCACAGACTAGGAAAACCAGAAATCATAAAATAAATTTTAACAATGTATGAATGTGACCAGAACAACTGACAGCCGGAAAACATAAGATACCAAAGTACAAAAAGAAAGAAAAGAACCAAGGTCCAACTGGAAATCCCACAAATAAAGAAACTGCAACACGTCCTAAAAGTATCACACCCCGGCTGACCACTACCATCCGGATCACTCGGCATCTGCTCTAACCTGTGGTAAGTCTACACAACATAACAACTGTTAGCTAACTATCCAAATATAAGTAGAATAACAACAACACAAACACACGCAGAAAAATTATAAACAAACATCATGCTGGCACTCAACCGTTTATTATCTATTATTTAGGTGATTCATCTTATTCAATTTTACAGTTGTGGCACGAGAGCTATTATCAGTTCTCGCCTCCGTTCCTTATCCAACTGGGTGTAGGTCTAGCTGACCTCCGCCGGTAGCATCACTACAAACCGAGTATGGACTAGTCCCTAAAGAAACCCCCAGCGCCCGCAAGCTAACTGAGCAGAATGCCACCGCCCGTTACTCTTAGGCCAAGTATAGGTCGGTAAATATCTATCACAACCTATAACTCTAAACATCTCAATCACACACCACTATCATCATTCATGCTCATATTTAGAAGTCAGCTAAGTAAGCCCAAAGGACTTACCTGTTATAAAGCTCGACTCTTTGTAAACCAAACTCGCTCTGTAAACTGTAGCAACTCAGTTGCCTGCCAAAGGAGATAAGTGCATTAGCACCCTCCAACGTAATTAGAAGTCTAAGACTTCTAAGATAAAAGATAGTAATAGGACATAACTAATTACAGCTCTAATTTATGGAAAAATGACCATTTTACCCTTAGTCCCGAGACTTCCAAATTTTCCGAAATTCATGTCTAAACTCCTATTTGAGACTCTAAAGTCATATTCCAACTCCTAAAGTTTAGTTTGGTTACAAACTGTCACTTTTCTTATTTCCCTATTTTCCAAAAGGTCGTAAAGGTCTAACTTCGGTTTCAAATATAAAATTCGTAAAAGCTTATAAAAATTTCGAAATAATTCCCTAGATTATCTATGATGTTCCATCTAACCTTAGGAGCAAGAATTTCTCAAAACTGTTCATCCATAATTTTTATAAAAATTTTCAAAGTTGGCTACTCCACTTACAATTTCTATACTGAGCCAAAATTCCAATGTTTACAAAAAACTACGTAACTACCCTACTTTGGAAGCTTATAACTTCTAATCCGACCGTTCATTTCTTCTCAAATTTTAATATAGTAAATTACATATATCTACCTATCACCTATTAAAAATTCAACGGTGGATCATCATTCAAACTCTTAAACATTGGTCTACAAGCTAGGCAGTTCCTCACTTCCAAAATTGAAGGAAAAGAAAGTATACAGGTTCTGAGTTCGAAACTCACTGCATTCATACACTTGGAAACACACTTAAGGTATCTATATCACACCTCACTCACCAACAGAACAACAACCAGTAGGACTTACTTAATTCAGTAGAGAGTGCTCCAAGTCCTTTGGCTCTTGACTCGTAACAGGGAGGGCTGGCCGGCGTCGCTGAAGCTAAAACAGGAGGAGATCATTACTCTGAATTGGTAAGGGTGAGGCAAGAAGAATGAAGAAGGGGCCTACCGGAGGTGTATACAGGAGATCTCGCAAGGTTCTGTTTTGTCTTAAGCAACTTGAGGCTGGCTACGGTGGCTGTAAATCGATGGACTCAGCCCTTTGGTTCAGTAGGTGGCTACAGTTTGAGGCACAACAACGTCGGTCGAAGAAACAAGAAGAGAAGGATGGTGAGTGCTGTACGCAGATGGGTCGGTAGAGAGATTAAGGTGAAGACGGAAAAACAAGATCGCTGCACTAACCTTGGTTCGGTCTGAAGATCAAGAGGTGATCGTATGTGCTTGGAGCAGCTGGACGTGTATAGACGGAGGCTGGATACGCAGTCGGCGGGTGTGCTTTCGTCTTCCAATTCGAACTCGAACGTATGAAGATAGGAGAGAGGGATGAATACTCAGATAAGGGAAGAGCGAGATTCGGGGGATACGATAGGAAAGAGAGACGGTTACAGAAGGGAAGGATCTGTAACGGCTGTTTCGGCTGAAGGATATGGTAAGCTAGCGTGTTGCTGGGCCAGTCCGCAAGGAGGTTGGCAATCTTTCTAGGCTGCGCGAGGTAGGGAGGCAGGCCAACGTTCTGGGCTGGCGGCCTAGCAAGCTGGCATTCTGGACGGTTGGACACACTGGGCTGGCGGCTAGCAGGCTGGGCACTCATAGCTGATGATCACAACTGGGCCGGCTGCTGCTGCTGGAGGTTGGGCTGCGACGCTTGAAAGCTGCTGGGCAAGCTGCGTTGGACTGGTTGCTGGGCAAGCTGAAGTAGATCACGGACTGGGCTCCTCGGCAGCTGGGCTGGAGAAGCTGGATCCGCTGGGGCTGAAGATGGGCAGAAGCTGGGCTGCAGATGGGCTAGAGCTGGCGCAAGGGTGAAGGGAGCAGCAACCCGGTGCTAGCTGCAGTCCGGAATCGAGATCCCGACAAGTGAATGCACGGAATAGACGGATACGGATTATGTTACAGTTTAGGATTGGTTATAAGAATCCTATCATTTTATGTGAAGGTAAGCTACATAAAATGATAAACTTTTAAAAGCTTCTATCATTTTATGTGAAGGAAATCTACATAAAATGATAAATTTTATAATAATGTGTCTAACTAAGTAGACAGATATGGATCAACTGATCGAGATCGGGTTTATTACAGAAATAAACGGAATAAAAATTCCGGATATTACAATGCCACCCAAGTTGAGAGATCCCGGCTCATTTTGCGTTCCCATTCAAGTTGGGGATGTCACTTGTGAAGCCTTATGTGATCTAGGAGCCAGCGTGAGCAATATTCCGCTGGAGCTATGTGTTAAGATCGGACTTGGAGAGCCCAAGCCGGTTAAGATAAGGTTATACATGGCGGACCGCTCCATTACCCATCCCGTAGGAATTTTGGAAGACGTTCCGGTTAAGTTAGGTAACCTCTATTTACCTATAGACTTTGTTGTACTTGATATTCCCGCAGATTATCCTGTTCCTATCATTCTCGGGAGGCCATTTCTAGCAACTTCGGGTTGCAATGTGGATTGTAAGAACGCCAAGTTGAAATTCAATATTGGCGGAGATGAAGTGGAGTTCGCATTACTTGCGGCCATGAAGGGAGAGCAGCTAGGAGATGATATCTTCAACATCTATGATGAAGAAGAATCAAGAGAATTGGTGAGCTCTATCCTTATTAACGATCCACTTGAGAAAGTTATTAGTTTTAGTTTAATGGAGGAAGGTATAGATGCCTCTTGTGATGCAGATATACGGAGCTTAAAGGCACTGAAAGAAGATCCAAGAGCTAAAACTGAGAAACTAATCCAGGAGACGAAGATCTCCAGTTTCGGTTCCAGTTACAGTACCTCGACCGAGGCACTTTCTGAACCAAGCGAGGCGACTAAAGAACATCTCGGTCAACGCCTCTGCGCCTCGACCGAGGTCGAAGGCGAGATGATGTCAACTGAGACTACTGAAAATAACAAACTTCTTACTCCCTTCTTTGACATTCATCCTCAGTTGGTGGAATATTCTATCCACCAACTTTCTGATAATAAAGGACCTTGGTATGCTGATATTGTTAATTATCTTGTTTGTCAAGAAATACCACCCGGATTGACGTACGCTCAAAGGAAGAAATTCTTCAAGGATGTACGCCATTACTACTGGGATGAACCACTGCTATTCAAGCGCGGGCCGGATGGGATGCTTCGAAGATGCATTCCGGAAGATGAAGTTAATAGGGTCATACGGCATTGTCATTTACTCCCTTGTGGAGGACATGCTAGCGCTAACAAGACATGCGCTAAGGTATTACGTTCCGGTTTCTTTTGGCCTACATTATTTAAAGATGTGCAATCGTTTGTTGTCTCTTGTGATGCATGCCAAAGAACAGGGAACTTATCTAGGAGGAACGAAATGCCACTTAATAACATTCAAGAGGTGGGAATCTTTGATGTATGGGGGAAAGACTTCATGGGACCTTTCCCATCCTCCGAAGGAAACCTCTATATTCTTCTAGTAGTTGATTACGTCTCTAGATGGGTTGAAGCCATGGCTTCTCCACTAATGACGCCAAGGTGGTTGTGAAGTTCTTTAACAGGACTATCTTTCCACGTTTTGGAACTCCACATATCATCATCAGCGATGGAGGGACGCATTTCATCAACCGGAAGTTTAAGGCAATTCTATCGAAGTTTGGGGTGACCCACAAGATAGCAACCCCTCATCACCCTCAAACTAGTGGACAGGTCGAGATCTCGAATAGAGAAATTAAAGCAATTTTGCAGAAGACCGTCTCTAGGACGAGGAAGGATTGGTCCATGAAATTTGACGACGCTCTCTGGGCCTACAGGACCACATTTAAGACTCCCATTGGTACCACCCCTTATAATTTGGTATATGGAAAGTCTTGTCATTTGCCCGTTGAGTTAGAACACAAAGCATATTGGGCGATCAAATGGTTGAACTTCGACATTAAAGAAGCCGGCGAGAAGCGGCTATTGGATATCAATGAGCTGGAGGAGCTGCGTTTGAACGCTTATGAGAATGCCAAAATATATAAAGAAAGGACAAAGAAATGGCATGACAGGCGCATCATTCCTAAGGAGCTTAAAGAAGGAGACTTAGTTCTACTCTTCAACTCCCGTCTCCGCCTCTTTCCAGGTAAGTTGAAATCTAGATGGACCGGACCTTATGTTATGAAACATGTTTTTCCTCATGGTGCAGTTGAGATATGGGGCGAAACGAGTGGAAGCTTCAAGGTCAATGGTCATAGACTTAAGAAATACAAACCAGAAGTTCCGGTTGAGGAGGTTGCACCACTATACCTCGTATGAGAGACGCCGTACGGTCCAGCTAGCAACCTTAAATCAAGCGCTTCTTGGGAGGCAACCCAAGGTATTGCTTTCTTTTCCCTTTTTCTAGTCTAGCTTAGATAGTTTGCTTTTGCTTTGCTTTGTTTTGTTTTTGGCGTCCTAGACAGACAACAAGTGACATCTAAGGAAGGAATACAAACCAGGAGCACAACTGGAAGGACAGAAGTTCGAGAATTTGAGAAGATGGAGTTTGACTGAGACACATCTCGGTTGCTGTCACAACACCTCGACCGAGATGATTCTTGAGCAACCGAGGCGACTAGGGTTTCTGAAGATCCACCTCGGTCCGTACAACCTCGGTCCAGTCGAGACCACCTCGACCGAGGTGACAGCAGTTCTAGAAAAGGGTATAAAAGGGGGCTGAGATTTCTCTCTCCTCCTTTACCTTCTCCTCGACCACGGCACACCCTTCGCCTCGCTTCGCCAATCTTCGCTCGTTTTCGACGATTCTTGCTTCCAATCTACTAAGAAAGGGTAGAGGATCACAGTGCAAGTGCAAATCTGGGAGAAAAACGAGCCAATCGGCCGAATCGGGGTAAATATCGAAAAAACCCTAACCTCGTCTTTCTCCACTGTTTTCCTTCGATTTGGGCTTTGGTTGCCCCTGCATTTGCTGAGAAACAGATTAAGTACCCCATAGGAACCTGTTGTAGTGATTTTGGGGGAAAAGAACTGGATTTTTGAGGAAATCAATCGCGCAGTTTTTCGCCTCGGTCCAGTCGGCCCGTGCCTCGGCCGAGATGTTCTATAGAGTTGTCAGGCCGACCGAGGTGGTCTGACAGGTTACAGAAAGATGAGTTCAGATAGACAACTGGTCTTGAGGGACAAATCTTCTCCTTCCCCTTCTTCTTCTTCTTCCTCCAGACGTACTAGACCGGTGATCCACGAGAGACACGAGGTTGATTATGACCGCATAGCGGCCCGTCCAGTGATTGCACCTCGCTTCCTGGATATTTCTGTATTTGATTGTCTCCATGTGGATGGAGATCTGAGACGTATGATTTCTATGGTGGGGCTAGATCAGTTCACTGAGATCCGCGCTCCCGCTTACCTAGAGCCGACTTTGAAGTTTGTCAGCTCCTTTACCTACCTTCCCACAGAGCGTGCTGTGAAGTACCGGTTGATGAACCGGAACTTCTTAGTTCCTTTAGATTACTGGCGGGACATCTTTGGTTTCCCGGCCCCGACTGCTGTTGATTTTCCCTCCCGAGCTGTAGCTAGGGAGTTCTAGGGACAGATTGCTCACGTAGTTGAGCATGCAGACAGATGGAGACCTGGAGATTCCAGGGAGAAGATCATATTCCATCTTGCTTTTAGATTGGCTCACAGGATTTTTAGTGAGACTCTTCTAGCGCGTACTGAGACGCCCCAAAAGGTCAGACAGGGGGAGCTGTTTAGCCTATACTGCATGGTGACTGGAGGTATCCCAGACTTTGGTTTGATGTTGGCAGAGGATCTGCATAGAATCAAGGCCAAGGGGAAGGGCGACATCTGTTGCGGAGGCATTGTGACTCACATAGCGAGTTACCAAGATATGGACCTCAGCGCATGTACCATGGTGGCGGCTTCCAAGCCGCTAGGACTTCAGGAGATGATTACTCGGAGGATATTGGTTCCCCGAGGACTCACTACACCGTATGTGGCGATGCCATGGGAGCCTACTGCACCACAGGGGATTAGATGGTCACCCCAGTTCTCGGTATATGATCCACACTACTGGCAGACTGCTTGGATCCCATCTATGGAGGATGCTAGAGAGGCAGCAGCTGCACCAGCTGAGGAGGATGAGGTTGAGGAGGCTGATGATGATGATGATGATGATAGGGATGGTGGAGTTCCTATGGATATGGGGACTGATACTACTGGGACGAGTGTGCCGGTTATCGATTTGGATGATGACGAGATTGAGGTTGAGCCGGCTGCATCACCAGTACGCCCTGCTAGGCGTAGGGTACGCCGATAGAGAGATCCAGATGCTCACCGTCGGATTGATGATCTGACGGATCAGATGATCGATTCTTATGATGCCCTATCCTTGGATATCTGTGAGATGCAGGAGAGACAGCATTACCAGCACGTGATGGCTGAGATTCAGTTTCAGCATATCATGGGCTATCCTTTCGACCCATCTCAGTATCCATACGTGCCACCACCACCACCACCACCGGATCGGGATTATTGAGAGCTTGCAGGATTTTCTTTCTTTATTTATTATGCAGCTCAGCTATGTCCGGTGAGTACTTTATTTTCTTTAGACTTATTTTGACCTACTGGGACAGTGTGTCCCAAGTATGGGGTGTTTATGTATTATTCGACTCTTATGGATGTATGACTCGACTTTATCGGATATTTATGCTTTACTTAGCTCTTTGTGCTTATCTGAGATTACATGCATGCATACAGGTTATTTGATTCAGAAAAACGTCAAAAACTGGTTTAGAAAAAAAAATTTTTGACATCGACCGGGATGGTTCTGGCCAAACGAGGTACTTCACCTCGGTTGACTTAGAACACCTCGACCGAGGTGGTTTAACTGAGAGTTTTCGAAACATTTTGTGCTTCTTATCTGGATATGATCTCAGTGAAGATCTTGTTTGCTGACTGGTTTTGAAATCTTTATATGTTTGAAAGGTTTTATGATATGTTTAAGTTGCTAAATGCTTTGTTTGAAATTTTGGCATGTTTAATACTTTGTTTTTATCCAAATTATGTTGAATTTGAAGGTTGACACCACATGATGAGTTCTCTCACTTTCTTCTTGGAAAGACCATGGCAATTCATTCTTCTCTCTTCTTCTTCTTGATCATGCTTAGCCCCTCATATACATATTTGCCTTCCTTTACCTATCCGGGAATTTGGAAGCAAGCAAAGTGGTGAAAGCAAGTGAAGTAAAAGTTAAGAAGTTGGCTGGAAGTGAAAGTGTTAGAAAGTAATAAATAGGTTTGGGGAAGTCAATCATGATGATGAGTAACTCGACACCATTCATATAGCCGGGTGGTTGTGTCTTGCCAAAGTCGGATTGAGCGATATTCCTAACGGGTCATGGTATGTGCATCAAGGGTTTGATGCATCTCAAGAAATTGATGATTGCTAATTTCCTAGGCTTCGGTTATTGTGCACCTCTATCCATGCATCCCAAAAAGTAAAGTAAAAAAAAAAAAAAGAAAAGTGTGAAATAAGCAAAGCTTATTGGTGGATGATGTTGAAAGTCAAAGTGAAAGTGAAGTGATATCCTTTTCCCGGATTCTTGCACCACATTACCTTCTATATATCCATACCCTACACGTTTCTTGACCTTTCTTTTGGGAAGCCCTTGAGACCTCGAGCTTGTTGATTGACTTAGTGGTTTAAACTGGATTATACATGATTAATTTCGATGATTATGATTTATTATGCATTCTATGTTTTATGCAAAGATGAACAACTTTCTTATATTCATGAAATGTTTTGACCATATTTTGATTTTAAAATTCCATGAAGTATTCTCTTAGAGTGATCTATGATTGTAGCACACCATTAAAATGTTTTTGAAAGACTTGTTCATTGATCTTTATGACTTATAATCCATTCTATCTTGTATTTTATATGCAGAACTTGCTTGGGGACAAGCAAGGGCTAAGTATGGGGTATTTTGATAGCATGAATTATTGTCTATATTTTGGGGCCTGTTTACACGTTTTGTCTTCAATAATCTGCATGTTTGTATATATATTATGTGATTATATTGTCGTTTCATCTACCTGTGGGAATCGAGGTCTACACCTAGTTTTGTTGTAATCGTAGGTAAAATGGCACGTTTTGCATAAAAAAGGAGTAAAAGGAGCTAAGGAGTCATTGGAGCTACATTCAGGAGCTTAAGAAATAGTCCAGGAATCATGGAATTGGATTAAAGATTCACTTTGGACCAGATTTGAGAGATTTCACATTCAGTTGTGATTCACCTCGGTTGACTACAGAGTCACCTCGACCGAGGTGATCCAGAGGAGCCGACTCGACCGAGGCGAACACCTTGGACGCGGCGAGAATATTTTATTCTTGGCTGAGATCTTTTATCTTTGGAAAGAGGATCTTATATTTTTGGGCTGGATTCCTGGAAGGAAGAAGATAATTTAGCCCATATATTTTACCTATTTTTATGGGAAGAGATCTTTCTAAGATATCTTATCTTTGGAGAGTAATTTTCCTATAAAAAAGGTTGGATTTTCCACAAATCCAGATCATGCTAGATCCTGCTATACCATCGATTGTGCTTAGACATCCGCAGCAGCCATACTCCAGTTGGGAGATTTGAAGAACCTTTTTGAAGGTTGAAGGAAGAAAGTCTATAACTTTTATAGCTTTTTGAAGGGTTTTTGTAAGATCATCTTAGATTCCCTTCTTTGTTGATTGTCTTGTTGGATTTTAATCCAAGGAACGCTTGTTGTTTTGATAATTGATTCAGTTATTGAAGCCTTTCTCTTAAGGTTTTCTTGTTCAATTATTCTCTTTCTTCCCATATATTTGATTAATACTTTCATGATGATGAGTGGCTAATCTCTTTGTGTGATTCTAGGGTGATTGGCTGAAGGTTATGGAAAAACAATGATAGAATAATCTTAATCACAGTAGGACCCTGAAAGCTCGAATCTTTACCTTAACCCTAAGCATCTCGCTCAGTCGATGAACATCTCGGCCGGAGTGGAATTTGGCTGACCGAGGTGACTTATCTGATCCGAAACTGAGAGTTAAGTGTTAGAGTTTGCCAAATCCTATTCTTATTACACCTTTCCTAGTTCAATGCAAGCCTAGGATGAGACTTACCTAGTAATTCTTTTGTTTGTTTACCCAAGATCATATGTGTAGGTAATAAAGGTTTATCCTTTATTGGGGCTTGAGTGTGCTTTCATTCCATCTTTGTGAGTTAACCTGAGACTTACCCGGTAAAGATTGATTTTATTCCCTTAGGTGGTGTGTTAGTTTGAGGTTATAGTTCTTTATCTTGATTCCTTGAGACTTATCCGGTAATAGGAGTTACGGTTTGGGATTAGTGAGTAGTGAGACTTACCCGGTGATCTAATCCACTTTAGTAACACCTTCCCTTTGCAAAAACCTCAGCTTTGTCCGCTTATCTTTAGATCTTGAGTTGGAACCACAACTAGATGCTTTAATTCCTAAAATTGCATATTTCCTTAATTGACTTTTTATCATCTTTGATTGTTTTAATTGCTTTTGTGGTTAGTAATTACAAAGCTTACCTATTCCGACTTTGTTTCACTAAGTCCCTGTGATCGACCCCTGGAATTCCTTGCTTTTTACTACGATTGACCCGTACACTGCGGGTTCGCATCCTTGTTTTAAGCTTACATCTAGGGTTATAAATTTAAAGCTTGCACACACCGTTTGGAGAGAACAAGTTGATAGAAGGAGATCTAGTTCTACTTTTCAACTCCCGCCTCCGCCTCTTTCCAGGTAAGTTGAAATCTAGATGGACAGGACCTTACATTGTGAAAAATGTTTTCCCCTATGGTGCAGTTTAGATTTGGGGTAAAACAAGTGGAAGCTTTAAGGTCAACGGTCATAGGCTAAAGAAGTACCGACCAGAAGTCCAGGATGAGAAGATTGCACCGCTATACCTTGTTTAAGGATAATGTACGGTCCAACTAGCGACCTTAAATCAAGCGCTTCTTGGGAGGCAACCCAAGGTATTGCTTTCTTTTCCCTTTTTCTAGATTAGTTTTAGATAGTTTGCTTTGCTTTGCTTTTGGCGTCCTCTAGACAGAAACCAGGTACTTTCTAAGGAAGGATTACAGCTCAGGAGCTACACTGGAAGGAAAGAAGCTCGAGAAATTGAGAAGATGAAGTTTACTTGAGACACATCTCGGTTGCTGTCACAACTCCTCGACCGAGATGTTCTTGAGGCAACGAAGACGACTAGGTCTGACATCCAGTCAGACACCTCGGTCCGGTCGGGACCACCTCGACTGAGGTGAAATCAAATTCAGCGAGGGGTATAAAAGGCGAGATGGTTTTTCTCTCTACTCACTTTTCCCTCCCACGCTCAACCTCGACCGTGGCGGTGCCTTTCCCTCAAATCTTCAAATCTTGCTCGTTTCTTGCGATTTTTGGTTCGACTACACCGGAGGAAGCAAGACAATTGATTTTCAAGCATCAAACAACGGGAAAAACGCTCCAATTCTGCAGAATCTAGGTATTTTATCCAAAAACCCTAACTCTTCTCCCTTTATTGATTTAGGACAGATCTATCTTTGGTTGCCAATTTCTCTTGCTGAAAAGGATATAAGTACCCCATAGGAAGCAATAGGTAGTGATTTGGGGGAAAATAACTTACAAATCTGAGAGTGCGATTGAACAGCCTTTCGCCTCGGTCCGGTCGGCTATGTTTCGGCCGAGGTGATTGTCAGAGCAACCGAGGTGTTCATCTGTTAGATATCATGAGTAGTAGATCTGAACGCCATCTGGTCTTGAGAGATAGACCAAGTAGTTCTTCTCCTTCTGCATCTCATCCTACTATTCCGGTGATCCACGAGCGTCACCAGGCCGACTTTGATAGAATTTGCGGGAGTCCTATTGTAGCCCCGCGTTTTCTGGACGTAGCTGCCTTTGAGTGCCTCCACGTGGCGGAGGACTTGAGGAAGATGATATCGATGGTAGGACTGGAGGAGTTTATGGAGGTACGAGCTTACTTAGAACCGACTATGGAGTTTGTGAGTTTTGTCACTCACGTGCCGGAACGCAACAACATCAAGTACCGGTTGCTGAACCGGAACTACATCGTGCCGAAGGACTAGTTTAGAGAGATCTTTGGCTTCCCTACCCCCACCGTTACTGATTTTCCTTCCCGAGCCGTCGCTCGAGATTTCTAGGGCTAGATAGCCCATGTAGTTGAGCACAGTGACAGGTGGAGACCTGGAGACTCCAGGGAGCGCATCATCTTCCACCTCGCCTGCCGTCTAGCTCACAGGATATTCAATGAGACTCTTCTGGCGCGTACTGAGACGCCCCAGAAGATCCGACAGGGGGAGCTTCTGAGTATGTTTTGCATGGTTACAAGGGGAGTGCTTGATTTTGGCGGTATGCTGGCTGAGGACTTGCATAAGATAAAGGGCAAGTCGAAGGGCGACATTTGTTGTGGAGGCTTGGTGACCCATATTGCTACTGCCATGGATTTAGATCTGACTGCGTGTACACTTGTTGCGGCTACGAAGCCGCTTGGACTTCAGGAGATGATCACTAGACATATTCTCGTACCTCGTGGTCTCAGCACGCCATACATCGCTATGCCATGGGAGACGACGGCTCCACAAGGCATTCTATGGTCATCTCAGTTCTCCATATTCGACCGACAGTACTGTTCTTCTGCTTGGTTTCCTTACATGAAGGATGCCAAAGATACTGCTGATGATGATGAGGAGGAGCTTGATGGAGGCGCTGCTATGGAGACCGGTACTGATACCGGTATTCCCAATATACCAGTTGTCGACCTTGATGACGAGGCGAAAGAGGAGGAGGCAACAACACCACCACCACCACCTCAGCGCAGATTCCGGAGACGCAGAGATCCAGAGGCCCACCAGAGGATTGATGACCTCACTGATCATATGGTCGATGCTTACGTAGCCCTGACTGTTGACATGCATGAGCGGTTCGAGGACCAGCGCCGAGATATTGAGAGTTGGACGCATCAAATGCTGGAGAGTCAGCACTATACTAGACGTATGATGGAGATCCAGCACTAGTAGATGATGGGCTATCCCATTGATCCATCACAGAACCCCTAAGTTCCACATCTACCACCACCGGCTGACGAGGATTAGAGCTGCTTGGATTTTCTTTCTTTATTTTAATATGCAGTTCAGCTAGGTCTGGTGAGTTTTCTGATTCTAGAGTTTTATTTGACCCATTGGGACAATGTGTCCCAAGTATGGGGTATTGTGGATGTATTATTTGACTTTATGTGTATGCTTGTATGACTCTACCAGATATTATTGTTTTTTCTTGCTCTTTGTGCTTATCTGCCATTACATGCATACATACATGTTTTTGTTTGAGAAAAACGTCGAAAACTGGTTTGAATTTTTTTTTTATTACCTCGACCGGGATGTTCTAGACTAGACGAGGTAGACACCTCGGATGACGTCAGAAAACCTTGACAAAGGTGGGTTCTTAACTGAGAGTTTTTCGAAACGTTTTGTGCTTCTTCTCTAGATATGACCTCAATGATGATATTGTTTGCAGATTGGTTTTGAAATCTTTATATGTTCGAAAGGTTTTATGTTATGTTTAAGTTGCAAAATGCTTTGTTTGAAGTTTTAGCATGTTTAATACTTTGTTTTTATCCAAATTATGTTGGATTTGAAAGTTGACACCACATGATGAGTTCTATCACATTCTTCTTGGAATGATTAAGGCAATTCATTCACTTCTTCTTCTTCTTCTTCTTGACCATGATTAGCCCCTCATATACATATTTGCCTCCCTTTACCTATCCGGGAATTTGGAAGCAAGTAAAGCAAGTGAAAGTGAAGTTGAGATGTTGGCTGAAAGTGTTAGAAAGAAACAAATAGGTTTGGGGAAGTTAATCGTGATGATGAGTAACTCGACACCATTTGTTACGTCTAGGAATAGATGTGATGTGCACGCAATAAGTCTTAAATTTATACTCGTTATAATTATCCTAACTCCTAGCGAACCCGCAGTGTACGGGACGTTTGTAGAAAGGTAAGTATTCCGAGGTCGAACACAAAGACTAAGGTGAAATCGAGTCAAGCAATGATCAAAGATAGTGTGAATCTAGACTAAGATAAGATGAGGAATAAAGAAAATGGAAAACACAATGTTTTTGTTGGTTTTTGTGGTGATCAAACAAAGATCACAAGTCAAGCAAGATGATAAACAACAAACAACTCAAGCTAGCAAACGAACAAGCAAACACAAAGCACAAGGATATGATCAAGAGAGAAAAGTAGATTTTAGAGGTCAAGATTTCCGGTTATGGCATTGGATTCAAGGTTCTAAAGATTCTAAGGACTAAGCTGCGGTGTTGGGAAAGAATGTTTCGCTAATGGAAGCAACTACCGGGTAGGTCTCTCACTTCACTAATCCCGCATCAAACTCCTATTACCGGGTAAGTCTCTAGGGGTTTGAGTAAGGAATTTCACACAAACTAGATACTACTTAAGGGTAACCCTCTCCTTACCGGGTAAGTCTCGGAATAGGGAAATCTCAAGCAATAATCCTAGCACACTCAATCCAATAGCGGCTTATGAGGCTCACTACTACCTAGCATTCATCATCTTAGGTATCTAAGATCGGAAATCATCGGGTAGATCTCTTCCCTCACTTAGGTTGGTAGCATTAGGTGATTCTAAGCTAAATTAGGCTTAATAAACACTAGGATTTAAACAACCAAGGACCCCAACATGCAGATTCATCAATTAAAGAGCAACAGAGAAGAAAATCGGGTGGATCATACAGAAAATCGGACGATCTAGATGAAGAACAGGTCGATTTTTGTCTCTGAAATGGGTTTCGTGCATACAAATCATCCTAAACTAACATATAAGTCCATCCTATCATCACCCAAGCCATAACCATCAATCCATCACTCTAAAATCACAAGAAACTAGCCAATAATATGCATATCAAGATCCGAAATCATCAAACAAGCATACATGGTGTTCATAGATGAGTAATGAAAGATGAGTAAGCAAAATCAATAAATCTCAGCCAAATCCAAGTTGTAGCAAGACTTACAAACTCTAAAATGAAGATGCAAAACGTTCTTAACAATCCTTGCAATTAGTTCTTCAATCCAAGTCTACAAAATCACTCAAAATCACCCTTAGAATGGTCTTCTTGTTCTTCCTTCAATCCTTGGGAGCTTTTCTTCTTCTCCAATCCTCCTACCAAATTGATGAGCTGTGAATGAGAGTGTGGGAGAGGAGAGATGCCCAACAACCACCTGAGGGACCACTTATATTCTCCACCAAGAGCAAGGACGGGCAAGAGATCGTGGGACACGTGGCTTTAAGCTGTCAAAGGCCTAAAAATCGACCCAGAGCAATAAATCGGCCGATTTAGCTGCTTGCTGGTCCGATTTTCTTCAGCAGAAACTTGTTATGCTCGTTTAGCCATAGTTGATCCATTGCTTGCACCAATGGTGGTCTTTGTGTCCTTTGTTGATCCAATTATGCTCCTCAAAGGCTTTGGATGTGAACCATCATGAGGCTTGGCCCTCAAATGTATCGATTAACGTCCAATAGATCCCCGAATTACCTACAAAACCGATAAAAGGTAGTGTAGACGTCTTTTCTAGAAATGTGCTTGAATTGAGCGAAGACGTCATGAATCAATGCCAAAACTCGCACGAATGAATGAGAAATCTATCTAAGTGACTACCTAATCCTAAGTCATAAATCTTGTTATCAAAAATAAAATACCCCATACTTAAGGTTTGCTCGTCCCCGAGCAAATTCTCAACTATAGACTAAGAGATGACATGATTTATGTATGCAGAAAAAAAATGTCAAAATCTTTTTGGAGTTGTGCTTCTAATATTGGATCACCTTCATAGTCATGTTTCATGGCAATGGACAAGCAATCGTATATCAAATAAATGAAAGCATGGAAAGACAATTACACTTAACTTGATAGCATGCAATGAAGTGTAAAGATGAAGAAGTCAAGATGATCATGAGCATATCCAATCTAAATCACTTAGTCTTACACACATGCAAGTAGGTCATAAGGACTTGTGAAATAGAAGGCCAAGAAACGTTGTGATTAGGCGGGAATTTTCTAGGCTATGTGATGCTAATCCGGGAAAGGAACTAAACAACCACAACTTCACATTTCTTTTCAACTTCCCTCAAGTGTATATTTTTCTTCATTTTCTTTTCTTTCTTTTATTTTTGAGACAATGGCATTGGTGTACAAAAGCCGAAACCTTGGTGATTAGCCATTCTCGGGCTTTTTCTGTTTTTCGAGATGCATCCACACCGGGCACACATACCAAAGCTCGTTAGGACTATCGGTTTATTTGACTTTGGCAAGGCACCAACACCCGATTATGCGAAGTGTACCGAGTTACTTGTCATTTAAACCAACGTCCCCAAACCTATATTTTTGTCTACACTTTGACAACAAATTCAGCATTCTATTCATGGCATTCTTTCATCAACATCTTCACCCCACACTTGCTTTTCACACACATCAACACACTAGCATGCTCCTATTCCCGGATGGGTCAAAAGAGGTCAATTTATCTCAATTGAGGTGCTCAAACAACGTGATCAAGATGAGAAGTAGAGAAAGATGAATTGCCTCATTCATTCCTAGATGATGTGCAAGAACTAGCATGCGATTTCGATTTTCAATACTCAATTCAATCAAGGCAAACATTCATGATCACAATTCATTCATGGGATTCAAGAGAAGTACTTCATGTCCACATATGCATTCATCTATTCAACACATAAGGCTATCCATAGCCAATTCACAAGACAAGGTTCATCATTAGGGTCATATCCAAGCCTAGAAAGCACAAAATTTTTTTTTTTTTTTTCAAATTTTCTGATTTTTTTTTTATTTTTCGAAATATGTATGTACAATGCAAGACATAATGAAACATGTGACAATATTAAACTATCCTAGATGCTAATCATGCAAGTGATCATGAAAACCCCACCCCATACTTAGAAATACATTGTCCCTAATGTGTAGACTAAATAAAGAAGTGAAAGAGAGTCCTCACAATGTAAAATTGGTGATGCTTTGGTATTTCGGGTCACATTGAATGATGATGGTGGATGATCGATCAAGGATGGTAGAGAGCTCTTGATGTTCGTTATGATGTCGGAACCCGCGCTTGGCACCGCAAGCCGTCCAAGTTCCACGTCCGCTCCACCCATGCTTGATTGGAGATCATCACTTTCCCTTGTACAGAGGAAAAATCGCCCCATAGCCCAGGAAAATCGGCCGATTTATTGATGAACAGGCCGATTTTTCTGGGTGCTTTCCTCTTCGTCCATGTGCTTGGATCTTGTTCCTTCAACTGGTCCATGAGGCTTTCACATGACCTCCAACATCCCATAACTCATGATAATCAACAAGATCTAGCACCCAAAAACACAAAAGAAAAACAAAGCACACCAAGAGTGAGTTTAAACAAAAGCAAGAAAAACACAAGGAAAAATATATACCAATGGGTTGCCTCCCATTAAGCGCTTCTTTAAGGTCATTAGCTTGACCAAATTCAGGAGCGTTTCAATCAAGGTGAAGCGGGGCAATCACTTCCACCGGGGCTTCCGGGATGTACTTCTTCAATCGATGCCCATTCACCTTGAAATCACCACAATGATCTCCTCCTATCTCCACCGCTCCATGAGGAAAAACTTTCTTCACCACATATGGCCCGGTCCATCTTGATTTGAGCTTTCCGGGGAAGAGCCGCAGCCTCGAGTTGAAGAGAAGGACAAGGTCGCCTTCACTCAACTCCTTCGGGATGAGGCGCTTGTCATGCCACCGTTTAGTCCTCTCCTTGTAGATCCGGGCATTCTCATAAGCATCCAACCGGATCTCTTCAAGAGCGTTTATGTCAAGCAACCTCTTCTCTCCCGCCTCCTTGAGATCAAAATTTAGCCACTTAATGGCCCAATAAGCTCTATGCTCCATCTCTACTGGAAGGTGGCACGACTTTCCATAGACCAACTTGTAAGGAGTGGTGCCAATTGGTGTTTTGAAGGCGGTCCTATATGCCCACAAGGCATCATCGAGCTTCATAGCCCAATCTTTTCTCGTCCTTGATACCGTCTTCTCAAGAATGGCCTTGATCTCCCGGTTGGAGATCTCCACTTGGCCACTAGTTTGGGGATGGTAAGGTGTTGCCACCTTATGAGTCACCCCATACTTGGCCAAAAGTGCTCCAAAATTCCTATTGGTGAAATGCTTCCCTCCATCGCTTATGATCACCCTAGGTGTTCCAAACCTAGGAAAGATCACTCGGTTGAAGAACCGCACCATAACCTTGGCATCATTTGTAGGAGAGGCGATTGCCTCCACCCATCTTGAAACATAGTCAACCGCCAATAGGATGTAGAGGTTGCCACATGAAGAGGGGAAAGGTCCCATGAAGTCCACACCCCACACATCAAATATTTCCACCTCTTGTATGTTGTTCAAGGGCATCTCATTCCTCCTTGAGATGTTGCCCGTCCTTTGGCAAGCATCACAAGCTACCACAAAGCCTTGCACGTCCTTGAACAAACTTGGCCAAAAGAAGCCCGATTGTAGCACTTTCGCACATGTCTTGTGTGCACTAGCATGCCCTCCACATGGCAAGGAATGACAATGGCGGATCACACTCTCCACCTCATCCTCCGGTATGCATCTTCTAAACATCCCATCCGGCCCTCTTTTGAACAAAAGTGGCTCGCTCCAATAGTAATGCCTCACATCTTTGAAGAGCTTCTTCCTTTGGGCATATGTCAAACCGGGAGGCACTTCCTCACACACTAGGTAGTTCACAATGTCGGCAAACCATGGCTCGCTTCCTCTAGACACTTGGAACAAGCACTCCTCCACCATTTGCAATTGCTCATCCCGGAATGAGTCATCAATCGGGATGTCCTCTCTTTCAAGCTCCAATGGTGGGAGTCTACTAAGGTGATCCGCCACGGAGTTCTCGGATCCCTTTTTGTCCCGGATCTCCAAATCAAACTCTTGAAGAAGAAGGATCCATCGAATCAATCTAGGCTTTGCATCCTTCTTGGTAAGGAGATAACGGATCGCAGCATGATCCGTATACACTATGACTTTCGCTCCAACGAGGTATGACCGAAACTTCTCAAAGGCATACACTACCGCTAGCAACTCTTTCTCGGTTGTGGCATAGTTAAGTTGGGCATCATCTAGCGTCTTGCTAGCATAATAAATAGCATGAGTTTTCCCATCTTTCCTTTGCCCCAAAACAGCCCCAACGGCTACATCGCTTGCATCACACATGATCTCAAACGGTAAACTCCAATCCGGAGGTTGCATGATAGGTGCGGAGATCAAGGCGTTCTTCAACCTACAAAAAGCTTCAAAGCAATCTTTGGAGAAGACAAAATCAACATCTTTCATTAGTAGGTTAGTGAGAGGCTTAGAAATTTTAGAGAAATCTTGAATGAACCTCCGGTAAAAACCGGCATGCCCTAAAAAGCTCCTTACCCCCTTCACCGATGTAGGTGGTGGCAACTTCTCTATCGTTTCAATTTTCGCTCTATCAACCTCAATGCCACGGTTAGACACCAAGTGTCCTAACACAATACCTTCACTTACCATGAAGTGGCATTTTTCCCAATTTAAGACAAGATTTGTCTCCTCACATCTTTGTAATACTAAGGACAAGTTAGCCAAGCAATCATCGAAAGAAGAACCATAAACAGAGAAATCATCCATAAACACTTCCATGATATTTTCTATGTATTCCGAAAAGATAGCCATCATACACCTTTGGAAGGTGGCGGGTGCATTACACAACCCAAATGGCATTCTCCTATATGCAAAAGTACCCCATGGACATGTAAAGGTTGTTTTCTCTTGGTCATCGGGGTGGATAGGGATTTGGAAGAATCCACTATAGCCATCTAGGTAGCAAAAATGAGAATGTTGAGCTAACCTCTCTAGCATTTGGTCAATGAAGGGGAGAGGGAAGTGATCTTTCCTAGAGGCCATGTTCAACTTCCTATAATCAATGCACATCCTCCATCCCGTAACCGTTCTAGTGGGAATTAGTTCATTGTTCTCATTAGTTACTACGGTCATCCCACCCTTCTTAGGTACTACATGAACGGGACTAACCCACTTACTATCCGAGATAGGGTAGATAATTCCCGCATCTAGCAACTTTATGATCTCCTTCTTAACTACCTCTTTCATTATAGGATTTAACCTTCTTTGATGTTCAATAGAGGGTTTATGATTATCTTCCATCATTATCCTATGCATGCACAAAGATGGCTTGATGCCAACAAGATCATCAATGGTGTATCCTATTGCCTTTCTATGTAGTTTCAATTCATTCAACAATCTATCAAGCTCATCATTATTCAAAGATGCATTCACAATCACCGGATAAGTAGAATTTGAACCAAGGAAAGCATACTTTAAATGAGAAGGAAGAGGTTTAAGATCAAGTTGAGGAGGACCTTTTTCGGTTGGAGACGATCCATACAATGTAGGTTGAGATGATTGCAAAGCCATGGAAGCCTCCTTGAAGTCCCTTGATGATTGCTCATACTCAAGTGGTTGATGCTGAAAAGACTCAGGAAAATCGACCCAGGAAGAAAAATCGGTCGATTTTTCTGAAGGGGGGTCGATCTGAGTTTCTGTTTTGGCAAAACTGGCTGAAATTTCAGCATAAGTACAAAAATCGGCCGATTTTTGGCAGGCAGTCCGATTTTTCTGCCAGTTTCTCCCTTCTTCTAGCACTTCAAATCCCACACTTGGTAGCTCGTCCAATGCATTCAAGGCCTTGATTACTTCATTGCTACTCTCCTCAACTCCTTCTTCCATCAAGCTTGAGCTAAGAACCCTCTCAAGTGGATCCTTGAGCAAGATTGAGCTCACAACCTCCCTAGACTCCTCTTCTTCTACTATGTTGAATACATCTTCATCAAGAGTTGGTCCTTTCATCATTGTGGACAGCTTGAACTTGATGTTTTCTTCTCCAATGTTGAAGGAGAGAGTCCCATTCTTGCAATCCACTAGACATCCGGAAGTAGCTAGGAAAGGTCTCCCCAAGATGATAGGAACCGGATAGTCCGCCGGGATGTCTAAAACAACGAAGTCTATGGGCACATAGAACTTCCCTAATTGCACCGGGATGTCTTCCAAGATCCCAACCATGATTGAGCGGTCCGCCATGTAAAGAGTCATCTTGACCGGCTTTGGCTCTCCTAGCCCAACCTTGTTGCAAAGTGCAAGCGGGATGATGCTTACACTTGCCCCAAGATCACATAGGGCATCATACTTCACTTCTCCTACTCCGATTGGCACACAAAAGGATCCCGGATCCCTTAGCTTGGGAGGCATCTCCTCCTTCATCGTTTGAATTAACTCCGAGGATCTCTTCGTCATTCTTATCTCCCCATACTCCTCCAACTTCCTCTTGTTGGAGAGTATTTCTTTTAAGAACTTGCCATATGCCGGCATACCTAAGATAGCATCCATGAACGGAATGTTAATATGCAATTTAGACATAAGTTCAAGGAATTTACCAAAGTGATTGTCCAAGCGAGCTCTTGCTCGTGATTGAGGGAACGGTAGTGGTGGCTTGTATGGAGGCGGTGCCACACATCTTGGCTCTACATCCTTGCTCTTGCCTCCATCTCCTTGTGAAGTTTCTTCTTCATTCACCACTTGCTTCCCTTTAGCATTCTCTTTAGGCAAAGGATCCTTCATGCTTAACCCACTTCTTGTTGTAATGGCCAACACTTGGCCCTTTGGGTTTTCTTCGGTCCTTTCGGGAAGCTTCCCCGGATCTCTATGTGCTTCACCCGCCTTTTGGAACACTTGTGCTTCCAACACTTTTTGAGCTTTGGAAATGGAAGTCACCGTGCTCTCAAGACCGCTCAACCTTCCTAGCAATTGCTCAAACATCATTTCGGTTCTATCCTTTGGAGGTTGAGTGAATCCGGGTGGAGGTTCTTGTGAAGCTCTTGGTGGTGGAGTTGTGCTTGTAGAAGCGGGAGGGTTCAAGGCTCCATCCGGGTTAGAGTAAGAAAACCCGGGATGGTTATGGTTGGGCCGGTAATTGTTGAATTGCCGGTTGTTGTTGAAGTTCCTTGGGCCTTGGTAGTTGTTGTAGTTGCCCCTTCCCATATAGTTCACATCCTCCTCTTTGGAAGATAGGTTGGCTTGTGGAAGCACTTGAGGGGTTGCTTGGTTCTTCAAAGTTGTAGCACACAACTCCCTCAAGGACTTTAGCTCGTTGTTGATGGCGTCGAGCTTGAAGTTGCTCATGGTGACCTCACTCACCTCATATGCTCCCGCCTTTCTCCCTTCACTCTTCCTATGGGAGTACTTCTCAATCACTAGAGCTTGCTTCTCCACAAACTCCCAAGCATCATCTACATGCTTCTCCATGAAAGTCCCACCGGAAAGGGATTGAAGCTTGAATTGGCTATCTTCATCAAGTCCTTTGAAGTAGATCTCCAATAGCTCAATTTTCGGTATGCCATGGTGTGGACAATCTAGGAGAAGGTCTTTGAATCTCTCCCAAGACTTGAACAAACTCTCTCTATCCTTCATCACGAAGGCATTGATCTTCCCTCTTAATTCGGTAGTCTTGGAAGGTGGGAAGAACTTAGTCAAAAACTCGGTTGTCATCTCCTCCCAAGTACCAACTCGCCCTTGTGGAATAGATTGATACCAAGCTAAGGCCTTGTCCTTAAGAGAGAAGGAGAAAGCCCTTAGCTTATGGTTGTTGCTCTCCAATCTCGGCGGTCTAAGAGTCTCCATCAAAATCTCGTAGTTCATCAAATGTTGGTGAGGAGACTCTCCTTCCATCCCTCCAAATTGGTTATGCCGGATCATTTGTAGAACTTGAGGGCGGAGCTCGTAATCATGGGCTGCGGGATCTCCTAAGTTCACACCCGGGCGGTGTGCTCTTTGTGCCGGATCCATACGTTGCCCCAACGTTTGTGGCTCATCCATAGCAATGGGCACAACCCTAACGTTCACCGCCGGCTGCGGTTGTGGTGGAGGTGGAGGAGGTTGTTGACGGTTAAGCTCCCTTTGCACAAGTGCTTGCCTAATCTCCTCAATCTCCCTCCTAGTTGCCTCTTGCCTCTCATTGGCAAGTCTCCTTTCTTCCTCCAAGAGCTCATCTCTTAGCCTAATTTGCTCTAAGGCTTCATCCAACTCAGCTTGGAGGTTCCTACCGGCCATCTCTTTCTCTTTTCGAATGCTCTTGGATCTAGATCTAAGGGTTTTCTCCGGTTCGGGATCGAATGGAGCTAAATCCTTGCCACGAGATCTTCGCATACACCTAAAGAGTAAGAGATGTCCTGAAAAACAAAGATACACACCAAAGAGAGATCAAAAGCAACAAGAAAGATCTACACTATAAACAATCACGAAATGACTCAATCTAGACCTAGTCCCCGGCAACGGCGCCAAAAACTTGTTACGTCTAGGAATAGATGTGATGTGCACGCAATAAGTCTTAAATTTATACTCGTTATAATTATCCTAACTCCTAGCGAACCCGCAGTGTACGGGACGTTTGTAGAAAGGTAAGTATTCCGAGGTCGAACACAAAGACTAAGGTGAAATCGAGTCAAGCAATGATCAAAGATAGTGTGAATCTAGACTAAGATAAGATGAGGAATAAAGAAAATGGAAAACACAATGTTTTTGTTGGTTTTTGTGGTGATCAAACAAAGATCACAAGTCAAGCAAGATGATAAACAACTAACAACTCAAGCTAGCAAACGAACAAGCAAACACAAAGCACAAGGATATGATCAAGAGAGAAAAGTAGATTTTAGAGGTCAAGATTTCCGGTTATGGCATTGGATTCAAGGTTCTAAAGATTCTAAGGACTAAGCTGCGGTGTTGGGAAAGAATGTTTCGCTAATGGAAGCAATTACCGGGTAGGTCTCTCACTTCACTAATCCCGCATCAAACTCCTATTACCGGGTAAGTCTCTAGGGGTTTGAGTAAGGAATTTCACACAAACTAGATACTACTTAAGGGTAACCCTCTCCTTACCGGGTAAGTCTCGGAATAGGGAAATCTCAAGCAATAATCCTAGCACACTCAATCCAATAGCGGCTTATGAGGCTCACTACTACCTAGCATTCATCATCTTAGGTATCTAAGATCGGAAATCATCGGGTAGATCTCTTCCCTCACTTAGGTTGGTAGCATTAGGTGATTCTAAGCTAAATTAGGCTTAATAAACACTAGGATTTAAACAACCAAGGACCCCAACATGCAGATTCATCAATTAAAGAGCAACAGAGAAGAAAATCGGGTGGATCATACAGAAAATCGGACGATCTAGATGAAGAACAGGTCGATTTTTGTCTCTGAAATGGGTTTCGTGCATACAAATCATCCTAAACTAACATATAAGTCCATCCTATCATCACCCAAGCCATAACCATCAATCCATCACTCTAAAATCACAAGAAACTAGCCAATAATATGCATATCAAGATCCGAAATCATCAAACAAGCATACATGGTGTTCATAGATGAGTAATGAAAGATGAGTAAGCAAAATCAATAAATCTCAGCCAAATCCAAGTTGTAGCAAGACTTACAAACTCTAAAATGAAGATGCAAAATGTTCTTAACAATCCTTGCAATTAGTTCTTCAATCCAAGTCTACAAAATCACTCAAAATCACCCTTAGAATGGTCTTCTTGTTCTTCCTTCAATCCTTGGGAGCTTTTCTTCTTCTCCAATCCTCCTACCAAATTGATGAGCTGTGAATGAGAGTGTGGGAGAGGAGAGATGCCCAGCAACCACCTGAGGGACCACTTATATTCTCCACCAAGAGCAAGGACGGGCAAGAGATCGTGGGACACGTGGCTTTAAGCTGTCAAAGGCCTAAAAATCGACCCAGAGCAATAAATCGGCCGATTTAGCTGCTTGCTGGTCCGATTTTCTTCAGCAGAAACTTGTTATGCTCGTTTAGCCATGAGTTGATCCATTGCTTGCACCAATGGTGGTGTTTGTGTCCTTTGTTGATCCAATTATGCTCCTCAAAGGCTTTGGATGTGAACCATCATGAGGCTTGGCCCTCAAATGTATCGATTAACGTCCAATAGATCCCCGAATTACCTACAAAACCGATAAAAGGTAGTGTAGACATCTTTTCTAGAAATGTGCTTGAATTGAGCGAAGACGTCATGAATCAATGCCAAAACTCGCACGAATGAATGAGAAATCTATCTAAGTGACTACCTAATCCTAAGTCATAAATCTTGTTATCACCATTCACATAGCCGGGTGTTTGCGTCTTGCTAAAGTCGGATTGAGCGATATTTCCAACGGGTCATGGTATGTGCATCAAGGGTTTGAGGCATCTCGAGAAATTGATGATTGCTGATCTCCTAGGCTTCGGTTATTGTGCACCTTTGTCCATGCATCCCAAAAAGTAAAGTAAAATAAGCAAAGCTTATTGGTGGAAGATGTCGAGTTTCAAAGAAAGTGAAGTAAGATCCTTTTCCCGGATTCTAGCACCACATACCCTATATAAATCCCACCCTCACACGTTTCATGACCTCTTTTGGAAGCCCTTGAGACCTCGAGCTTGTTGATTGACTTGGTGGTTTAAACCGGATTATACATGATTGATTTCGATAAATATGATTTATTATGCATTCTATGATTTTATGCAAAGATGAACAACTTTCTTATATTCATAAAATCTTTTGATCATGTTTTGATTTTTATTTGCCATGAAGCATTCTCTTAGAGTGATCTATAAGTGGAGCACACCACCAAAAATGTTTTGAAATGCTTTTCACTGATCTTTTCTGACTTATAATCCATTCTATCTTGTATCTAAGATTTGGAACTTGCTTGGGGACAAGCAAGGGACAAGTGTGGGGTATTTTGATAGCATGTATTATAGTCTTTATTTTGGGGCTAGTTTAGACGTTTTATCTTCATAAATCTGCATGTATGGATGTATATTCTTTGATTATATTGTTGTTTTGTCTACCTTTGCGGGAATCGAGGTCTACACCTAGTTTCGTTGTAATTGTAGGTAAAGTGGCGTGTTTTGGACCAAAATGGAGCTAAGAAAGCTAATGAGTCATTGGAGCTACATTATGGAGCTTAAGGAAGATCTCAGGAAGCATGGAAATGATTAAGAAGATTGATTTTGGACCAGATTCGAGAGATTTAACATTCAGTTGAGATTCACCTCGGTCAGCTACAGTACCACCTCGTCTGAGGTGTTCTTGAGGAGCGTCCCGACCGAAGCGAACACCCTGTCGCCGGCGAGATCTTTATTTTTGGCTGAGATCTTTTCTTTTTGGAAAGAGGATATCTTATATTTTTGGCTGGATTTCTGAAAGGAAGATATTATTTTTGGCTGATTTATTTTAAGAGATAGAGATATATTTTATAGGAAATTATCTTTTTAAGATATTATTATCTTTGGAAGATAATTCTCCTATATAAAGGGTTGAATTTTCCACAAGTTGAACCATGCTTGGAACATCCAGCAATTGAGGGATTTTTTGGAGGTTTGAAGGAAGAGTTGAAGGAAGTATCGAAGGATTGAAGTTCAAGGAAGGAAGGAATCATAGTTGGAGTTGGCTTTTGCAGGAGTTAGTAAGATCTTCTTAGATCTCTTTTGGTTTATTGTCTTTGCTGACTTGTGATTGAGGAACGCTTGTTTGTTGATTATTTGATTCAGTTATTGAGACCTTTTTCATAAGGTTTTCTTGTTCGAGTATTGATTCCCTTTTCCATTAAATTGATTATTGTTATCATGATGATTGTTGGCCAAGTTTCTTATGCGATTCAAGGGTGATTGGCTGAAAATTGTGGGAAAGACGATGATAGAATGATCTTAATCCCAGCACGACCCTGAAAGCTCGAGTCTTAACCTTAACCCTAGAACACCTCGCTCAGTCATTGAACATCTCGGCCGGGGTGGAATATAACTGAACGAGGTGACCTTTCCCGAAACCATTCTGAGTTAAGAGTTTAAGTTTGCCAAATCCTATCCTTATTATACCTTTCCTGGTTCAATGCAAGCTTAGGATGAGACTTACCCAGTGATTCCTTTGTTTGTTTACCTAAGATCATGAGTGTAGGTAATAAATGTTTATCCTTTATTGGGGCTTGAGTGTGCCTTCATCCCATCCTTGTGAGTTAGCCTGAGACTTACCCGGTAAAGGTTAATTCTATTCCCTTGGGTGGTGTGTTGGTTTGAGATTAAAGTTCCTTTCCTTAGTACCTTGAGACTTACCCGATAATAGGAGCTTCGGTTTGGGATAGTGAGTAGTGAGACTTACCCGGTAATTTATTCCCACCTTAGAAACACCTTCCCTTTGCAAACCTCAGCTTTGTCCGCGTTATCCTTTGAGATCTTGAGTCAGAACCACAACTAGATGCTTTAATCCCTAGAATCCGCATTTCCCCTTACTTTATTTTTACATCATGTTTGATTGCTTTAATTGCTTTTATTTGCAATATTTGACTACCTGATTCCGTGCTTTATTTCACCATTGTCCCTGTGTTCGACCCCTGGAATTCTTGCTTTTATTACAATTGATCCGTACACTGCGGGTTCGCATATTGTTCAAGCATACTTCTTGGGTTATAAACTTTAAAGCTTGCACACACCTTTTGGAGCGAACACTTGACTTCGAGAAAATGCTTCAAAGACTCATGATCAGTTCTAAGGATGAATTCATTAGGCCAAAGATAATGTTGTCATGTCTTGAAAACTCGAAATAAAGCATATAATTCCTTATCATATGAGGAATAATTCAAGCTTGCACCCTTTAATTTCTCACTAAAGTAGGCAATAGGCTTACCTTCTTGCATGAGTACTCCTCCAATACCAATACTTGATATAAGAGCCTAGTTGATGAGTTGTTGAGATAGTGAGTAGAGGGCCAGGATTATGCCTAGGCCGCCCCTGCGTGACCCTGGTGGCTCCCCTGCGGTTTGCCTGGGCCACCCCTGCGGCTCACAGAGTCCGCCCCCTGAGGCTCACAGAGTCCGCCCTTGCGGCTCTGTGTGCTGCATCCGTCTTCTTTAACCCTTTGAACTGTGCTTTACTCTTTTTACCCCTTTATAACCTTCATCTACTTTCTTTGATGAGGGTTTACCATTCTCAACTCCATCTCTCTCTCTCTTCTACGTACATCTTCTTCTCTCTTCTCCCTAGGATCATCCTTGCTTGATCTTCTCTTGAGTTTTGTGAGTTTGTGAGAGTTTTGGATAACTTTGCTTGACTTTGATGTTGATGATGTTGTTGTGCCTTCTTGAGCCAACTTGAGATGGTGATGGAGTTGAGTTGATCTCCTGGAGAGCTTGGTTGGTAAGCTTCCATGGCTCCTTTTCTTTCTTTCTTCTTTTCTTCTTCTTCTCTTCTCTTTCTTTAGCCTAGCATAGTTTCCTTAGGCTTGTGTTCGCTCCAAACGGTGTGTGCAAGCTTTAAATTTATAACCCTAGACTTAAGCTTAAAACAAGGATGCGAACCCGCAGTGTACGGGTCAATCGTAGTAAAAGCAAGAAAATTCCAGGGGTCGATCACAGGGACTCGGTGAAACAAAGTCAATACGGTGTGCTTATGTCAATACTAACCACAAGAGTGATTAACACAATCAAAGATGAATAAGAAGTCAATAAAGCAAACATGCAATTCTAGGGATTAAAGCATCTAGTTGTGGTTCCAACTCAAGATCTATAGATAAGCGGACAAAGCTGAGATTTTTGCGTGGGGAAGGTGTTTCTAAAGTGGAGTAGATCACCGGGTAAGTCTCACTACACACTAATCCTAAACCGTAACTCCTATTACCGGGTAAGTCTCAAGGAATTAAGATAAAGAATTATAACCTCAAACTAACACACCATCTAAGGGAATAGAATCAACCTTTACCGGGTAAGTCTCAGGCTAACTCACAAAGATGGGATGGAAGCACACTCAAACCCCAATAAAGGATAAACCTTTATTACCTACACTTATGATCGTTGGTACACAAACTAAGGAATTACCGGGTAAGTCTCATCCTAAGCTTGCTTTGAACCAGGAAAGGTGTAATAAGAATAGGATTTGGCAAACTCTAACACTTAACTCTCAGTTTAGGATCAGATAAGTCACCTCGGTCAGCAAGATTTCACCCCGGCCGAGATGTTCATCGACTGAACGAGATGCTTAGGGTTAAGGTTAAAGACTCGAACTTTCAGGATCCTACTGGAATCTAAGATTATTCTATCATTGTTTTTCCCACAACCTTCAGCTAATCACCCTAGAATCACACAAGGAAATTAGCCACTCATCATCATTATGAAAGTATTAAATATATGGGAAGAAGGTGAATATTTGAACAAAGAAGAATTTAAGGAAAAGACTTCAATAACTGAATCAAATATCACAACAAAAGCGTTCCTTGGATAGCAATCCAACAAGACGAGACAACAAGTGAGGGAATTGAAGACAATCTTACAAAACCCTTCAAAAAAGCTATAAAAGCTATAGACTTCAATCTTCCTTCAACCTTCAAAAAGGTTCTTCAAATCTCCAAACTGGAGTATGGCTACTGCGGTGTAGGCGGGATCTCCGACTCTATACAGGATGTTCTGAGTGATAGCGGATGCCGGAATTATGGGAAATCCGACCCTTTTTATAGGAAAATAACCCTCCAAAGATAATAAATCTTAGAAAGATATTTTCCCATAAATATAGGTAAAATATATGATTCTGCATATCTCCTTCCTTCCAGGAGCCAAGCCCAAAAATATAAGATCACTTTCCAAATTTAAAAGATCTCATCCAAGAATAAAATATTCTCGCTGCGTCCTAGGTGTTCGCCTCGGTCGAGTCGGCGTCTCTGGATCGCCTTGGTCGAGATGAATCTCTGGTCAACCGAGGTGAGTCATAACTGAATGTGAAATCTCTCAAAACTGGTCCAAAGTAAATCTTTAATCCATGGCTATGCTCCCTGGATGTAGCTCCAATTGACTCATGACTCCTTTTGCTCCTTTTTGATGCAAAACGTACCAAATTACCTGCAATTACAACAAAACTAGGTGTAGACCTCGATTCTTGCAAAGGTAGGTGAAATAGTAGTAAAATCACATAATGCACATACAAACATGCAGATTACGAAAGATAAAACGTCCAAACAAACCCCAAAATATAGACTATAATTCATGCTATCAGCTTGGATCATGTTTCAGCCATGTTTGGCTTGTGTTGATGTATATATATGTATGTTCTGTATATATGTTGCTGTTGGAGTGAAGAAGGAGCAAAGAATTGAAGGAAGAAGTGTAGAAAGGGCTAAGGTGGTGTCTCCTGCTGTCCAGCCGCCCCTGTGCAACCTTTTAGCCGCCCTGCGCCGGCCAGGATCCGTACCTGCGCTACTTGTGAGCCGCCCCTGCGCCACCTGTGAGCCACCCCTGCGCCCACCTGCATCAGCAAGGTCTTGCACTTGTTCCTGCACGTGTGTGTTGCTTCTAGGCTTTCCTTGGGATGCCTTTGCTCCCTCGTTTCCTAGTGTCAGTGTATAGGATCATGCTAGAGGTGTGAGGATGTGTTTGGTTAAGGTTATGTTTGGTTTATACCTTGTATGGCCTTTGAGGTTCGTTAGGTTGTGAGTTTAGGTTGAGGATGATCCTATGGATCCCTTTGGGTCTAGGTGTGACCCCTGTGTTGTTAGGAGATTGATATATCTCTTTATGCCCTGTTTATAGGCTGTCCCTCCAGTGTAGAGGTGATCGTGGTTGAGTTTGATCGAGGTTGAGGTAAGTCCGTAAGACTTACTTAGCTTCCATCCTTATATTGGGTGTTTGCATGAGTGGTGTGTGCTTTATATGTTTGCTATGATAGCATGAGATGTCGTTTATACCGACCTATGTTTTATTGATTGCCCCGTATGCGTGGCTGTGATAACCTTTCCCTTTCATCCCACCGTGGAGTCTGGGATGTTCTCTGATGTCAGGCCAGATTGACTTTACAGGAAGGGCGCAATCCACTCCCATAGGGTAAACGGATTGTGTGACCGATATTTGTGCAGCTGGCTAGCAGGCTCAGAGGCGAGGATGTATCGGTCCTCGTGTCACATACTTTCATTTATATATATATATATATATATATATATATATATATATATATATATATATATATATATATACGACTTGAGCGAATGACCATTATATTAAGATGATAAATTGGGTAAATGTGTGATATCTTGCTGATGTGTTTATCCTTCCATGATTGTGTTTGTGCTTATGCATTACTCTATATATGTATGGTTAGCTAATGGTTTATTACCATGTTGTAGATGCCCCACACGATAGGCATGCTGCTGGGTAATCTAGCAGAGTGGCAGACCGAGGACGTTTCGTACATAGGTTGTTGCGGGATTTTGGGTTTGTTTAGTTTTCCCTCCTGCGTGAGGATGATCTTTTGTTACCTCCTGTTTGAGGTTGTTGTGGTTTATACTCGGCTATGTTGTTTTACCTTTTGGTTGTACAGTTTATATAGTTTTATGCATTTGTATTTATATATGTCAGTGCCATGTTGTAAGGTCTAGTGAACTTGTTTTCAGGCTAGGGCCAGGATCCATTGTGAGATCCTAGCCCAATGTGGCACTCCGAGTCCCGCGGATTCAGGGTATTACAGAGTTGGTATCAGAGCCATAGGTTGACAACAATGACACTTGCTACTTGCAATGAGGTTTGATAGGTAAAATAAACAGATACCACATGGGGTCTGACGTTTTCAAAAGGTTTTTGGTTTTAAATGTGGTTTGGGTTAGATGTACGAGAAGTCGCCACTTCTGTTATGGATCTGTGCAGTATAGACATGTATATATGTATTATGGATTATGTATGTGTATGTGTATGTGTTGAGTGTATATATATATATATATATATCTATACATATGGCTTATATAGAGCCTTATAAGTTAGGTGTGCATGCCCCGTAGATGGCTCGTACTAGAGCTGCTGCCGCTGTAGGCAGAGGTAGAGGTAGACCATCCCGTCCTCTGGGTGTGGTAGGTGATGGACTAGTTCCTGCTGCTGATCCACCCGTGGTCGAGGAGTTACACGAGGAGGTTGCAGAGAGTGTTGTTCCAAAGACTGGGAGTGGTGGATCTAGGAAACCCCATTCACATCGAGTTCAGTCTGATGACGCTGACCGTGTCTCCATGGGAGGACCGGAGTTTAGAGAGTAACTCAGACGTTTTGAGGAGGCTATCAGAGCTGGTAGACAAGTCCCAGACCTACCAGGGCATGAGGGATCTTCTGAGATGTCTTAGGGAGCCACACAGGTGCCAGCAATGCCGGCACGTGCTGCTGAGACTGCTCGAGCTGTAGAGTAGACCAGAGGGCCTCGACTAGATGCCTGATTGAAGGTGTTTCATCAACAGGGAGTGCCACCCTTCTCAAGAAAGATAGGGTTACAGACTGAGGTGTGGATAGGACATGTAGACTCAACTTTAGAGTCTATCAGATGTCTTGAGGACAGACGGATAGAGCTAGTGTAGTCTCTATTCCGTGACCTTGCACATCAGTGGTGGAGGACTACACGGACCAGAACCACCAGTTATGACCACATGAGGAGCATGATTCGAGAGCAGTTCTGCCCTACCTCACTGAGGAGGGAGAAGCTGCAAGACTTCATGGAGGCTGGTTTTGAGGATGTACCCATTGCAGATGCCATCCGCCGCTTCTAGACTGAGTTAGCTTTGTTGGGTCCAACTGCACCATCTGAGGACTAGCATGTGTATTTGTTCTCTCGTCGTCTGAGGGAGAGTACGTGTTCTTACATGGCAAGATTCCATTGTGAGTCCCTAGCTGATTATCAGGACCGGGCTTTTGCTTTTGAGAGGAAGCGAGCCACTCAGAGGAGAGCTTCTTAGACGGGACGGTCTGAGAAGAGGCAACACACTAGGCATACCAGTGGAGTTGGAGGAGCATCTGGTTCTAGACGAGACTAGAGACGTCAGAGTTACCCCTTGTCTGCACTGATTGCAGATAAGGGACGACAGTGTTACAACTGTGGTGACCATGTCCATCTAAGGCCAGATTGTCCTAGACCAGTTGTGACTTGCTTTACCTGTGGTAAACCAGGACATCGAGCTGCCTTCTGTAGGTAGGGTGGAGTTGCATCTCAGTAGGGTTCTTTCCCTGCCAGTGTAGCGGGAGGTGGTCAAAGGACAGCTCAACAGCAGACATAGGGACAACATAGAGTCCCAGATCGTCTTTCTACTCAGGGATCTGCTCCCGGGCCGAGTAGAGGCAGAGGTCGTGGTGGGAGTACCACGGATGCTAGAGGAGCTCAGGGTGGAGCTTTTGAGTTGAGGAGTGTAGAGGATCCACCTGCACCGGCTGCTACAGGTACCATTCTGCTTCATGGTTTACTTAGAGTTTTGTTTGATACTGGTGCTACACATTCATTTATTTTTGATACATGTGTTGAGCATTTGAGTTTAGCTACCATAGAGAGGATACCCTTTACTATAGAGTTACCTGATGGTAGCCGGGTCAGAGATACCCGTGAGATACGTAGTTGTCCCCTTCATTTAGGGACTCGTGTTTTCCTTGTTGACTTCTTAGTCATGCCATTGATGCATGGAGAAGTCATATTAGGTATAGATTGGATGCGTAGACGCCGTGCGGTTTTGGATGTTGGTAGACGAACTATTACAATATCTACCGAGGTTGGTCAGATAGAGGTCTTCCGAGGTTGGGACCTTGGGAAGACAGGTTCTATCATCAGTGCCGTACGAGCAGCTAGACTGATTGCACAAGGAAGTGATGCCTTCTGGTGCTACGCTATGAAGGATGGAGAGAGTCCAGCTTTGGAGGACATTCAAGTGGTCTGCAAGAATGCAGACGTATTTGTTGAGACGTCGAGCTTGCCGCCTCAAAGGAGTGTGGACTTCAGTATGGAGTTAGAGCCTGGAGTGAGACCCATCTCAAAGGCCCCATATTGTATGGCACTTGTCGAGATGTTGAAGCTGAAGAAGCAACTCGAGGAGTTGGCTGAGAAGGGCTTCATACGCCTTAGTGTTTCACCATGGGGTGCACCTGTCCTCTTCGTGCGGAAGAAGGATGGATCGCTGAGACTATGTATTGATTATAGAGAGCTGAACAAGGTGACCATCAAGAACAGGTATCCACTGCCTCGTATTGACGATCTACTTGATCAGCTTCAGAGAGCGACAGTTTTCTCCCGGATTTACTTGCGTTCAAGATATCACCAGCTGAGGGTGAGAGAGCATGATGTACACATGACGGAATTTCGTACCCCTTATGGACACTATGAGTTTGTAGTGATGCCATTCGGGCTGACGAATGCCCCAATAGTCTTTATGGAGTTGATGAACAGTATATTCATCGACTTCTTGGATCAGCTTGTGGTGGTCTTCATTGACGACATACTAGTATACTCTCGTAGATGAGAGGAGCATGTCAGTCATCTGAGGATGGTTTTGCAGATTCTGAGGGAAAGAGAGTTGTATGTCAAGTTCTCTAAGTGCGAGTTCTGGATGTCTTAGGTTGCTTTCCTTGGGCATATTGTCTCGGCCGACGGGATTATGGTTGATCCGGCGAAGATCGAGTCTGTTGCTGCATGGACGACCCGACGAACGTCAAGGAAGTGCGTAGCTTTCTTGGCCTAGCCGGTTATTACAAACGCTTTGTGGAGGGATTTTCTGTGATTGCCCGTCCATAGACGAGTCTTCTGAGGAAGACTACTAGATTTGTGTGGACCGACTAGTGTGCCTAGAGTTTTGAGGAGTTGAAGAGGCGTTTGACTTCTGATCCTGTCTTGACAAAGCCAGAGGGTTCTGATGATTTTGTGGTCTACAGTGATGCAGCCAAGCTAGGCTTGGGATGTGTGTTGATGTAGAGAGGCAAAGTGATTGCTTATGTGTCTAGACTGCTGAAGACGTATGAGGAGAACTACCCGACTCATGATCTGGAGTTGGCAGCGGTAGTTTATGCTTTGAAGATCTGGAGACATTACCTGTATGGTGCTACATGTCAGATCTTCATAGATCATAAGAGTCTGAAGTATATTTTCACGCAGCGGGAGTTGAATAACCGCCTGCGTCGATGGCTTGAGTTGGTCAAGGACTTTGACCTTGAGATTTTGTATTATCTTGGAAAGGAGAATGTTATAGCTGAAGCCTTGAGCAAGAAGACGCCTCGTGAGAAGGCGATTTCCAAATTGACAGTACAACCTCAGCTTCAAAGAGATCTAGCTTGGCTAGAGCTGGTCTGTTGGATGAGATCCAGCAAAAGCAAGGGACCTGCCCGACCTTGTTGAGGATCAGAGAGAGGATGTCTCATGATGTGAGACGTTCATATTGGCGGGGAGGGTTGAAGCCCGGTGTAGCCAGATTTGTGGCTCAGTGCGCGACCTGTCAATAGGTCAAGATAGACATTGCAGACCTGGAGGTGAGCTCCATCCACTGCCTATACCGCAGTGGAAGTGGGAGGACGTCTCCATGGATTTTGTGACTGATTTGAGACCAAGTAGGAGTTTTGGTGCTATTTGGGTTGTGGTTGATAGACTGACAAAGACGACACATTTCATTCCTATCAGAGAGACGTGACCAACGAGCAGACTAGCTAAGGAGTACATTAGACAGATAGTTAGACTCCATGGTGTACCGAGGACGATTGTCTTTGATCGAGATGGACGGTTTACCTCGAGATTTTGGCAGTAGATTCAGACTACTTTGGGGACGAGTCTACACTTCACAACTTCGTTTTATCCCCAGACCGATGGTCAGTCTGAGAGGATCATTCAGACCTTGGAGGATATGCTGCGAGCTTGTATGTTAGATTGGGGACATGGATGGTTTGATTACCTTCCACTTGTTAAATTCTCATACAACAACAGCTGGCATGCATCTATTGGGATGGCTCATTATGAGGCACTGTATGGACGTAGGTTCCGTACACCTTTATGCTGGGATAAGCCTAGCAGTATCAGTGGGATAGCGCCAGAGCAGATTCAGGATGATATGGCTCGAGTAGTGTTGATCACAGAGAGGATGCTGGCTGCACAAAGTTGCTAGAAGTCATATGTAGACAAGAGGCGTCAGCCTCTAGAGTTCAGGGTAGGAGCTCATGTTTGGTTGAGAGTATCTCCGACGCGTGGCGTCAGACGTTTTGGCATAAAGGGGAAGCTGAGTCCCCGATATGTCGGTCCTTTCGAGATACTGGATAGAGTTGGGAGGGCAGCCTACAGATTAGCTTTGCCTCCAAGGTTAGAGGGTGTTCACCCTGTGTTCCATGTGTCTCAGCTAAGGGAGTATATACCAGATCCGAGGAACATTGTGAGTTATGATGATTTGGTGGTGGAGCTAGACCACACCGTTGATGAGCATCCTATTGCAGTCCTATAGCGAGGTGTGAGACGCCTGCGTTCGAAGGACATTCCTATGTTGAGGATAAAGTGGACTAGACGTGGACCTGAGGAGGCTACATGGGAGAGTGAGGATAATATCTAGAGGAACTATCCAGAGTTTTATGTTGAGATAGATGCATGTAGGGTCGATGAGTAGATCTCAGTGCTATCTTGGTGAGTATGTGTTTATGTGCTTATATGCTTTGATGTGCTTATTCTATGCTAGCTATGATATGTTTTATGATCTTAATAGATCTTGTTGTGCTAGCGTGATGTATGTTATAGACGGAGATGATTACTCCCTCCATGCTATTTGAGTCTGATGTCTGTTATAGCTGGAGATGGTTATTGCCTCCATGCTATCTGAGTTATTAGGATTCAGTTGGAGATGGTTCTTTTCTCCATGCTACTTGATGGACATAGTTTCAGTGGAGATGTTATTCCTCTATGCAATGTATATGATTATGTTTGGCTAGAGATATGTTTCCTCTATGCCTTGTGATGTGGTATGGCGAGAGATGTGATTCCTCTACGCCTTTGGGTAGCGTTATGGCCCTATTTTCTGGAGTTGATGGTTCCTCCATGTTTATGCTTGAGGTTATATATTTGTGTAGGTTCTGACCTTTTGAGCGGAGATATGATACCACCGATAGAGAGATAGAGTTATATCTCGGCTTATGGGTCCAAGAGGATTTGGGATCTTGCAAGTTTCGGGACGAAACTTGTTTTTAGGGGGATGAGATGTAAGAGCCTAGTTGTTGAGTTGCCGAGAGAGTGAGCAGAGGGACAGGATTATGCCTAGGCCGCCCCTGTGTGACCTTGGTGACACCCCTGCGGCTCACAGAGTCCGCCCCTACGGCTTGTTAGCATGAAATATTGCGATATTCTAGGCACTTATTTTGGTTGTTTTTCCCTTATTATTGTGTACATGGATGAAGTTTAGAAGCAATTGTTAGCTTGTTCCTCTATTTTGTCGATATGGATGTCTACACTACCTTTGTATTGATTGTAGGTGAAAAGGAGCTAAATAAGAGCAATTGAGAGAGAAAAGAGAGTAATCGATCATATTCAAGGATTAGGAACACATCAAGGAAGCTAAGGAAGAAACTAGGATGAAGAATGTCACGACACAAAGGAAATTACAAGTATTTTACACTTCCACGCTATAAATTACGGCCGTAGAAGAGTCCACGCTCTAAACCACAGCCGTAGATTTTGGCATCATGAGCGTGGAGCATTCCAGTAACTTACACGGCCTAAAGTACGGTCGTGGAAATCACAAGAGACCGTAACCCCTTTCCACGCTCTAAACCACAGTCGTGGAAACCCTTGAGACCGTGATTTAGGCGATCTTTTGATGTGTCTTTATTTGCCATGTTATTTACGTAATGAGCCTGGACGATTATTCTTTTCCGGTCATATAAAAAGGCCAGAGAAGAGATTTTGAGGGCATCTCGCAATACTCGCGTTTGATCCCGCTTAGACGCCTACGGACGCTGACGGCCGCTTACCTTGCTTGGAGCATTCTTGCCTAGGGTCGATTGAAGATCGCCGAGGTTTAGCCTCTTTCTTAGGTTTTGATATTGAAGACAGATTGACAACCTGCTCTTCATACTTACCTTAGATCATTGTGAGGTTTTGTGTTATACATTCTGAATCCATTGAATATCGCTTCTTGTGTTTCGGATTGAGAATTGGTTTTGAACTTTATTGAGTATTCGAGGGTTTTTATCTTTCATTCTCTTTAATTTGAATATTGATATTATGACAATGGTTATTGGCTAAAACCCTTTAGCAGTTCTAAGGTGAAGGGTTGATAGTTGTGGCTTAGATGATGATAGATCGAACGTAAATTGATTGGACCCTGAGAGTTAGAGAGATCTCGTCGACGAACCTAAATCATGGCCTGTTCTTGGGTTTCCACGGCTGTGGTTCTCAAGATCTGACCGTGATTCACCCTATTTTACGAACTTTGCTTTTACTTTGATGCAAGGTTAAAGATTAGCTTTAACCTAGTCTTGGCTTGCACTTTTCTAGGTAGTAGTGAGACTCATCATCCTCTATTTTGGTTTCGAGTGTCACAACCTTAATCGTTTTAGTTTATCTTGATCCTTGGGTTACAAGTTTGGGTATTCGAGTTTAATTCTTGTCCATAGATCCTTTATATACTGCAGCCTCAACAACCTTTATAGAGAGTGTCCTTAGATAAGTTATATGAAGTCTTGGAACTTCATCGTACATTACTTTACTTTAGCATACCTTTGCAACTATTAACTTTGTCCTTAGTTCTTTAGTATATCTTGAATCGATTGCCACAATTTGATACCTGGATCTTTAGGGTTGCTGTTTTCCCAATATTTGCAAAGGTTTACATCTTATTTGCTCGACAATCTGAAATTGGATTTTGTTTCACCAAATCCATGTGATCGATACTCTAGAATATTTGCTAATCTACGTCGATCTGTACACTGCGGGTTCGCTTGCTTTTATTCTAGTTTTATAAATTTAAAACTTATTTGCACGCACGTTTTAGGGCGAACAAGTTTTTTGCGCCGTTGCCGGGGATTTGGTCAAGACCAAACTTTGGTTTTCGGTTGTCGAGCTTGGGAGCTTTGTTCTTGTTATTTGACATCTCTTGTGAGTTTTATTTGTAGGTTCTATTAGGTATATGCACAGGTCTAGATCCAACAAAGACCTCCTACCTTTTGATCCGGAACTTGAGAAAACTCTTAGGAAGAAAGCCAAGGAAAGAAAGATGGCTGAAAATAAAGAGATAGATTATCAAGCGGAGTTAGAGGAGTCTCAAACTCAATATAGGTTGAGTGAGAAAGCTCGTAAGGAAGAAGCGGAGCGTCATCAATTCCAAATTGATGAGCTCAAAGCTATGATATTGGACATGAAGTTGGAACAAGGTAGTGCCAAGAAAAAGAAGGTCAAAAAGCCAACTAAGTCCATTAGAGTAGAATCATCCGATGATGAGGCATTCGATCCGGATATGCCGGAATTAGAGAAGATTGATCCAACGATCAATCCAGACCGGGTTGATCCAATACCAGCCGCCATTCCTCGTGTCCCAGCTGGGGGTGCGAGAGCCGCTCGTGTAGATGAAGAGCCAAGAACTCTTGGCCAAAGGATGGATCCGATTCAGCAACCACGCTGTCTAGGTGTGAACTTTGATGCTGATGATATTCAGGGGTTTAGCTTCAACCCACAAGTTATTACCATCGTTCGCCAAAGCCAGTTTGGAGGAACGAGTGTTGAATCTCCACATCAATATTAACAGAATTTTGAGATTTTGATGGAGACAATGAAGCCAAAGAATGCAACCACCAACAATTACAAGATCAAGCCATTCTTCTTCTCCTTGAAAGGGAAGGCTTTATCTTGGTATCAAGCTCTTTCAAATGGAAGACTCAACACATGGGAGGATCTATCTTCGGAGTTCCTAACCAAATTCTTTCCGCCATCCAAGACAGCGGAGTTGAGAGGTAAAATCAATGCTTTTTCTATGAGATCTAATGAAAGTTTGTTTCAGTCTTGGGTAGACCTGTTCAAATCTAGGTAGCCCGTCCGGCCCGGCCCGCCCGCCCGGAAAAACGGGCGGGTATGAACATGGAATCAAGCCCGGACGGACCGAAAAGCCCGGCCCGTCAAGCCCGCCGGGCCGGATCCGGACAAGGTCATAGGCCCGACCGGGCCGAAAAGCCGACCCGTCAGCCCGGTAAATAAATAAAAAAATAAAAAATAAATATATTATAGTATAATTATTATTAATATTAAGTATTAAAATAAAATATGTAGTATAATTATAATAAATTTAATATATTTTACGTAAAATATCTTAAATATAATTTATTTTTTAAAAAATTAAATTAAAAACATTTTTTTAATAATATTTTTTAAAAGAAATTGAAAAACGGGTACCCGGGAGCCCGCCCGCCAGCCCGGCCGGGCCGGGTACGACACCCATCCCAGGCCCGGTAGCCGGGCCTAACCCGGCCTGAGTCCGGCTAAATGGGCTCAATATTTTATAAAGCCCGGCCCGAACCCGGCCCGGGCCCGGATTTGAACAGGTCTAGTCTTGGGAAAGATTTCAGGATTTATTATTGGATCGCCCACACCATGACATTTCCAAGTTAGAGTTGTTAGAGATATACTATAAGGGGCTGGATGTGGAAACACAATTCAAGCTCCAATTCCTTTTTAATGTGGCTCATTCATGGACATGAGGGAAGATGACCCTTGGGACTTCATTTAGAAGCAAGACCGAGTCTTTGAGAAGTACTCTCACCGGAAGGCGGAAGCTAACCGAGTAGAGCAAGGAGCGAAGCTAACACAAGTTGCTCAAACTCAAATCTTTTATCTCAACACCGAGATTAAAGAATTGAAGGAAGTCATCAAAGCTAGCTTTCAAAAGCCTAAGGAGCAAGATGTTGGTTATTTAGGAAACAACAATAGCCATAATGGGAATGAGAACACCAATCGCAACAGCAGGAACAACAACCGGAATAATTGGAACAACAACAACCGGAACAATAATTGGAACAACAATAGGAGTTCAAACAACAACAATTGGCGTTCCAACCAACAATAAAATTCCGGTAATTCTTATCTCAATTCAGGAAATTCACTAACTCCACCATCTTCTTCGTCCATTCCTTTGAAAAGCCAGGGGCAAACATCTAATAGTGGAAGCACTTCGGGGAAAGACAAGCCCGATCCCATGCTGGAAACGATCTTGGGAAAGCTTCAAGGGCTGGAAAATCACATCACTAAGGTTGATAAAGCTCAAAAGGTTTTAGAAAACCAAATGTTTAGCAATGCTGAGGAAGTTCCTAGAAACCAAGGAAAACTTCCAGGAAAGACGGAGGATAACCCGAAAGGAAGGGTGATGGCTATCACAACTAGGAGCGGAGCAACAACTACCGACCCGCAACCTAAGTTTGTTGAAGTTCCCGTCGACAAGGAGAAGGAAAAGGGGAAGGAGAAGGAAGACATCTACATTCCTCCTCCAGCTTACAAACCGCCCCTACCATTCCCACAATCTAGAGCAAGAGCGCGTCTAGACAAGCAATTCGGTAAGTTAATTGAACTCATGAGCAAACTGCATATTAATATACCTTTCATGGATGCAATTGTAGGTATGCCCGCTTATGGGAAGTTCTTGAAGGAGATCCTCTCTAACAAGAGGAAACTGGAAGACTTTGGAGAAGTCAAGATGAGTTCGGAATTGTCGGATCTCTTCAAAACGATGAAGGAAAAGATGCCCCCAAAGCTGAAGGATCCGGGGTCATTTTGTGTTCCAATTGGAGTAGGAGATGTCACATATGATGCATTATGTGATTTAGGAGCAAGCGTTACCATCATTCCGCTTGCCTTATACAGGAAGATCGGTTTAGGTGAACCTAAACCGGTGAAGATGACGTTATATATGGCGGATCGATCCATAACTCGTCCCGTCGGTATCATTGAAGACGTCCCGGTCAAGCTTGGTAAGTTCTATATTCCAATAGATTTTGTTGTGCTTGACATTCCTGCAGATAGTCCGGTCCCGATCATACTCGGAAGACCGTGTCTTGCAACTTCCGGTTGTATTGTAGATTGCAAGAATGCTAGACTCGCCTTCGACATAGGAGAGGAGAAAGTAGAGTTTGTTCTTTCTACTTTGGTAAAAGAGCCAGCTCTTGAAGAAGATATGTTTAACATCCATGACGAAGAGGCATCTAGAGAGGAAATAAGCTCGATTCTATTCAAGGATCCATTGCAAAGGGTTATCACTATGAGCATTATGGAGAAAGGAGAGGAAGAGGAATGCAATAAGGAAATTGAAGCTTTGGAGGAGCTAAAAGAAGTGCATGAAGAAGAGTTTGAAAAACTCTACGATGGGTCAGAGGATGTAAGGAATCACGGTCAGTCGTGCTATTCCACGGCCGTGGTTCCCACCAACATGACCGTAATCAGCTATTCAGAGGACTCTAGTAAGTTACACGGCCAAAACCACGGCCGTGGAACTATCAGAGGTGCCGTAATTGACTTCCACGCCCAAAATCACGGCCGTGGAAGTAACAGTGGTGCCGTAATTTTGGGAAATTCCGAGAAAAATTACGTCCTCTCCACCAATGCTCTTGAGCCTTCTTCAACAACTTCTACACCCTTCGAGACTTCTAAGGAAGCATTGGAGACTCCAATAGTGATGGAATTGAAGCCGCTTCCCACACATCTAAGGTACACATTTCTAGGAACTAATTCTACTTTTCCGGTAATTGTTAGTTCTGATCTAAGTGAAGATGAACATAGTAAGCTTATGGTTGTTCTAAGGAAACATAGGAAAGCCTTATGTTACACTATAGAGGATCTAGTAGGAATTAAGCCTTCATTGTGTATGCATAAGATCCTAATGGAAGAAGACTTTAGACCTTCGCGACAACCTCAAAGACGGTTAAATCCGATCATGAAGGAGGTTGTCAAGAAGGAAATTCTTAAACTACTTGATGCAGGTATCATCTACCCTATCTCCGATAGCAAGTGGATGAGTCCCATACAGGTTGTTCCAAAGAAGGGAGCAATGACCGTTATCACCAATAAGAACAATGAGCTCATTCCTACAAGGACCGTGACTAGATGGAGGATGTGCATTGATTACCGGAAGCTAAATAAGGCAACTAGAAAGAATCACTTCCCATTACCCTTCATTGACCAAATTCTTGAAAGGTTAGCACAACACTCTCATTTTTGCTATCTTGACGGCTATAGTGGCTTCTTTCAGATTCCGATTCATCCGGACGATCAAGAGAAGACCACATTCACGTGCCCATGGGGTACGTTCGCTTATAGGAGAATGCCGTTCGGGCTTTGCAACGCCCCAACCACCTTCCAAAGGTGCATGATGGCTATCTTCTCGGAGTACATAGAGGAGATCATGGAGGTTTTCATGGATGACTTTTCTGTTTATGGTTCCTCTTTTGATAATTGCCTCTCTAACCTTTCTCTTGTGCTACAAAGGTGTGAAGACACTAACCTAGTTCTTAATTGGGAGAAGTGTCAATTTATGGTGAAGGAAGGCATTGTACTCGGACACTTGATCTCTAGTAGAGGGATTGAGGTAGATAAAGCTAAGATAGAGACCATAGAAAAGCTCCCTCCTCCATCTTCGGTGAAGGGGATAAGAAGCTTTCTAGGACATGTTGGATTTTATAGACGTTTTATAAAGGATTTTTCTAAGATATCAAAACCGCTTACTAATCTATTGATGAAGGATGCAGTTTTTAATTTCTCACGGGATTGTTTAGATGCGTTTCATAAGATTCGAGAAGCTCTAATCTCAGCCCCGATCATCCAACCTTCGGGCTGGAATCTTCCATTCGAGGTTATGTTTGATGCAAGTGACGTAGCTATAGGAGCTGTGCTTGGGCAAAAGAAGGAAGGTCGAACCCATGCTATCTATTACGCTAGCAAGACGCTAGATGAAGCGCAGCTTAACTACGCCACTACTGAAAAAGAATTTCTAGCTATTGTTTATGCCTTATAAATGTTTCGTTCTTATCTTGTAGGTGCAAAGGTGATTGTATACACGGATCATGATGCGATCCGGTATCTACTTGCAAAGAAGGATGCGAAACCAAGGCTGATTAGATGGATTCTTCTCGTACAAGAATTCGATCTAGAGATCCGTGACAAGAAGGGTTTGGAAAATTCTATTACGGATCATTTGAGTCGTCTACCACATCTAGAAGACGACAATCTACCTATAGATGACTCCTTTCCGGACGAGCATTTACACATCATAGAGGAGTGCATCGACAAGATAACTAAAGGTAACGAACCATGGTTTGCTGATTTTGTTAACTATTTGGTTTGTCAGGAAATACCACCCGGACTATCCTATGCACAAAGGAAGAAGTTATTTAAGGATGTCCGGGAATACTTTTGGAATGAACCTCTACTCTTCAAGAGAGGTCCTGACGGCATCATTCGAAGATGTGTGCCGGAAGACGAGATGCAAAGCATCATCCGTCATTGTCATTCACTACCTTGTGGAGGACACGCTAGCTCGAACAAGACTAGCGCTAAGGTATTGCAATCTAGATTTTTTTGGCCTACTTTATTTAAAGATGTGCAAACCTTTGTTTTCTGCTGCGATGCTTGTCAAAGAATAGGGAACATATCTAGGAGAAACGAAATGCCTCTTAAAAACATTCAAAAGGTAGAGATCTTTGACGTTTGGGGAGTAGACTTCATAGGACCTTTCCCATCATCTTGTGGAAACCAATACATACTTCTAGCTGTAGATTATGTTTCGAGATGGGTTGAAGCGATTGCCTCTTCAACTAATGATGCCATGGTTGTAGTTAAGTTCTTTAATAGAAATATATTCCCATGGTTTGGGACACCACGGACTATCATTAGTGATGGAGGCTCTCACTTCATTGCCCGACGATTCGAAGCTCTACTAGCTAAGTATGGGGTGACTCACAAGATCGCCAAACCTTTTCATCCACAAACGAGTGGACAAGTAGAGATTTCGAATAGGGATATTAAAGGAATCCTAGAGAAAACAGTTTCGAAGATAAGGAAGGATTGATCTTTGAAACTAGATGATGCATTATGGGCGTATAGGACTGCATACAAGACTCTCATAGGAACAACATCATACAACCTTGTGTATGGAAAGTCTTGTCACTTACCGGTGGAGCAGGAACATAAAGCGTACTGGGCGGTTAAGTGGTTGAACTTCAGCATGAAGGAAGCGGGCGAGAAACGCCTTTTGGACCTTAATGAGCTTCAAGAACTTTGCTTAAACGCCTATGAGAACGCCAAGATCTATAAGGAGAGAGCAAAGTGTTGGCATGATAAGGATATCATTCCAAAGGACCTCAAAGAAGGAGATCAAGTTCTCCTCTTTAATTCGAGACTTCGGCTCTTTCCAAGTAAGCTTAAATCTCGTTGGACTGGACCTTATCTAATCAAACATGTTTTTCCCCATGGTGCAGTTGAAGTATGGGGTGAAAAGAGCGGAAGTTTTAAGGTGAACGGTCAACGACTCAAGAAGTATACACCGGAGCTCCAAGCTGAGGAGTTTGAACCTACCACACTCGAATAGATGCAAGTACGGTCGAGTTAAGGACCTTAAACAAGCGCTTCTTGGGAGGCAACCCAAGGTATTGCACTTATGCTTTTGTTTTTCACTCTTAGAATAGATTAGTTTAGTCGTTTTTGCTTTGTTTTGTCCTCGATACTTTCCGGTATGTCATGTTTTTGGATGTAGGAACAATGGAATAAGCAATGGGAAGAGAAAAAGTTAGAAGGAATTGACGAAACTTGGATTTTGGCACATTACAAAGAGTTACACGCCCTAAACCACGGTCGTGGAAGTTACAGAGACCGTAATTTGCAAAAATCTGAGAAAAATCATCAAAACCACGGTTCCGTACAAAACCACGGCCGTGGAACACCCCGAGTGACCGTGATTTTCAAAAAAATTTACACTCACTATATAAACCACCTTCTTCATAAAAACAACACATAAACCCATTTCCACGCCCCTATTCCACGACCGGCAGTCGAAACCACTCTCTCCTCAAATCTTCGTTCGGAACTCGTTTCGAACGATTCTTGGTCCTAAAGTGAAGCATTTTCGATCCTCTACAAGATCCAATCAACAATCAGAGTGAACAATCATCCCAGAAGACGTAATTTGGATTTTGAGAATTCAAAAACTTAGGTTTTCTTCTCTTTCTCTACTTTGACGATTCGGCTAAATTCTTGCAAGATTTTTTAGGATAACTGATTGGAATTGGATTGGAATTAGTCTAGGACTGTGCCTGCTGAATTTGGTGTGAATTGATTGAGATTTGAGCAAAACAGAGCCGAATCATGGTCTCTGGGAGAACCACGGCCGTGGTTTCTGTAGAACAGGCCGTGATTTTCCTTCTGTGATGGATTTGTTTAGGAGAAAGTCAAATAGGAACAAGAAGAGAAAAGGGAACACTTCCTCTTCCTCCCAAGTACCCCCTAGTGAACCACCATCACCCCCACCTCCTAGAATTCCAACAATCCATGAGGATTACCTCGATGCCTTGGAAAGGATCGAGAAGAGAGCGGTTATAGGACCGCGCTACTTAGTGCTTGAGGAGCTAGAGCCGCTGAATGTAGTGAATGACTTGACGTGGCTTCTAGATAGAGCTGGTTTGATCATCTTCTCTGCTATAAGGGAAGATGAATATGAGGAGATTACTAGGGAGTTAGTGATTTCCTTTGAGCACAGTGCCATGGATAGGACAGTTTCTTTTAGGCTGATGGAAGAGAACTACGAGTTCACAATCTTGCAGTTTGAAGCCTTCTTTGGGTTCTAAGAGACCTTCAATGGTCGTTTTCCTAGCGGTGTATACGCTAAGGAATTCTGGGAGGACATAGCCATGATCTATGCCAACGAGGACCGCTGGCAACCAGCTGACACCAAGGCTAAGCTCATTTACCACTTAGCCTTGAAGATAGCCCATAGAGTCCTTTTGGAGTGCCTTTTCCCTAGGACCGAGACCCCTCACAAGATTAAGACGGATGAGTTGTTCCTTCTTTACTCTATGCTTCTCGGTAGACCTGCTGACTATGCTATCCTCTTAGCCTCCACCATGAGTAAGCTCAAGAACAAGAGAGCCGGTAACATTGGATATGGTGGTATGGTTACCCACATTGCTAGGCAGCTAGGGATAGACTTTTCTGCCTGTACTAGGATTGCAGCGAGACCTTTGGGTCTCAATAGCTTGATGATGAGGTGTATTATCTTCCCTAGGCATCGCGGTCCACCTACCGCTGGTATGCCTTGGGATAGAGAGGAGGTAGAGGCATCCCGTGGCTCCTTGAGTATTCCATTATGGCTGGACGCCATAATTGGAAGCAGACTTTCGCTGTTATACATGCAAATAGGCTAGTGGCACCTCCCTATGTCCCCGATGAGGTTCCAGCTGCAGATGTTGAGGAGGAGGTAGGAGGAGGTGATGGTTTTGAGGGAGGAGGTGATGAGCAGGACTTTGGCACTTTCCCGGATCAGCCGGCACACTTCCCTGACCCTCCTAGGCGTTCACCACGACCCGCTGGACATTCAGGAGCTTCTTCCTCTCGCTGTGCTAGCGTGAGTGAGAGGCAGACATGGATGGACGCTTCGCCCGCTTGGTACGGAGCACAGCCGGAGTGGATGGGAGCTCCACCACCTTGGTATAGTCAGGCGCCAGCAGCACCAGCAGCACCGACTCCACAGGACGCACCGGCATGGTACGGCCAGCCACCTACTTGGTATGAGCAGCTACCGGAGTGGGCTACCGACCTTTCTAGGCGAGTTGGTGACTTGGAGATCCATAGAGAGGTGCAGGAGACTAGGAGCCGGGAGCATGATGAGATGATGATGAGTAATATCTACCGCCAGCAGTTTGGGCGGTACTACAGCCATGACTTCCGACCATTTCCACCACCGCCACCTCCACAGTGATGAGCCATGAGGATTGACAGTTTCAGCCTCCCCACCACCGTTCTAGTGAGTTCATTTTTCTTTTCTTCTTTTCTTTATTTCTTTTTCGAACATTGAGGACAATGTATGTTCTAAGTATAGGGTGGGGTGTGACTATGTGTTGTAATAACTCTACTACATTTGCTTGCTTCTATCCATAACACTTTGCATGTTTCATTTTCATAGTCACACGTTTCATTATTGCATTGCATGAAAAAGTTTAAAAAACCCATAAAAATTTGAAAATTTTGGAAAATTTTGAAAGAGTTCTTGTGCTTCTAAGATTAGAGATGACTTCTATGATAGCTCTTACTTGTGGAATGAGTTTTTGATGACAATTGTATGCTTAAACGGAATAATAAATTGAAAAGGAATTGAATGTGTTGTTTATCCTTTCTTGCAAGTTTCATAATGTAAAAGTTCTGTCTAAATCATATTGAGAAATTGAGGTTGAAATCACATGATGAGTTCTTATACTTCTTCATGAAATGATTAAGGCAATTCGATTTTCTTTCTTCTTTCTTTGATCACTTAACCCCACAATAAAAGTAATTGCCTCCCTTACCTATCCGGGAATTTGGAGGAGTTGATATTTGACATGTTTGATGTGGGAGGGCCATGAAAGCAAAATTTTGCATTCAAAGAATTGAATTAATAGGTTTGGGGAAGTCAATCATGACGATGAGTAACTCGGCACCATTCACATAGTCGGGTGTTTGTGTCTTGCCAAAGTCGGATTGAGCGATATTCCTAACGAATTATGGTATTTGCATCAAGGGTTTAAGGTATCTCGAAATTTGAGAAACGCCGATCTCCTAGGCTTCGGTTTTTGTGCACTGTTAGCATGAAATATTGTGATATTTTAGGCACGTTTTCTAGATGTATTTCATCCATAATAGTGTTCATTGATAAAGCATTGAAGCAATTGTGAGCTAGTTTGTCTATATTGTCGATATAGAGGTCTACATAAGCTTTGTGTTGATTGTAGGCGAATAAGAGCTAAAACCGAACGAAATAAAAAAGAATGGAGATAGATTGAGCATATCCAAGGATTGAGGACACCACAAAGAAGCTAAGGAAGATGCTAGGATGAAGAATGGCACAAAACAAAGGGAATTACGAGCAACCTATGCTTCCACGCTCTAAAATACGGCCGTAATGAAGTCCACGCTCTAAACCACGGCCGTGGAACTTGGCAACATGAGCGTGGAGCATTCCAGAGAGTTACACGGTATAAATTACGGTCGTGGAAGTTGTGAAGAACCATGATGGAATCCACGCTCTAAACCACGGACGTGGAACCCTCTATGACCGTGATTTAGGCGATCTTTTGACGTACTAATTAAAGCCACGATCTTTTACACAATGGGCTGGACGGTTATTTCTATCCTTCCCTATAAAAGGACTAGAGGAGGGAGAAATCAGGGACCGTGCTTAGACCTCGCTTACACCCTCGCATAGAGCATCATCGCTTGGAGATTCGCTTCCGCACATTGAGGGTATTATTGGACGTACGGAGATTACGTCTTTTGTCCTTAGGTTTGATTAGAAGACGGACTGACATCCCGTTCTTCTTTCTTATCAAGGATTGTGATTGTTTGTGTTATTCCGAATCTGATATACATCATTACCTTTGTTTGTGGATTTGAGATTGATTTAAAGTTTATTGAAGGTTTTCGAAGGTTTTCATCTTTCATTCTTTTAAATCTTGAATTTGATATCATAATGACTGTTGTTGGCTAAAACCCTTTAGCAATTCTAAGGTGAAGGGTTGATAGTTGTGGCTTAGATGATGATAGATCGATCGTAAACAGATTGGACCCTGAGAGTTAGAGAGATTTCGCCGACGAACCAAAATCACGGTCTGTTCTTGAGGTTCCATTGCCGTGGAACTCAAGATCCACCCGTAATTTACATTAGTTTACGAACCTTGCTTTTACTTTAATCCAAAGTTAAAGATTTGCTTTAACTTAGTTTTGGCTTGCCTTTTCTAGGTGGTAGTGAAGCCTCAACAACCTCTACTTCGATTTCGAGTGTCACAACCTTAATCGGTTTAGTTAGTCTTGATCCTTGGGTTACAAGTTTGGGTATTTGATATTAATTCTTGTCTTTAGATCCTTTCTATACTGAAATCTCAACAACCTTTATAGAGAGTGTCTTTAGATAAGTCATATAAAGCCTTGGAACTTCACCGTACATTGCTTTACCTTAGTATACCTTTGCAACTCTTAACTCAGTCCTTATATCTTTAGTATATCTTGAATCGATTGCCACAACTGGATTCCTGGATCTTTAGGATTGTTGTTTTCCCAATATTTACAAAGCTCATACATTTACTTGCTTGACAATTCTATAACTGGATTTAACCCCCCAAATCCCTGTGTTCGATACTCTGGAATTCTTGCTTAACTACGTCGATCCGTATACTGCGGGTTCGCTTGCTTGATTTCTAGTTTTATAAATTTAAGACTTATTTGCACGCACGCTAAGTGGCGAACATGCACCTCTGTACATCTTTCAAAAAGTAAAGTCGAAAAATAATGTCAAAAAGAAGAGAGCAAAGCTCAAAGTTGATGGTGTTGCAATTCAAAGTGAAAAGAAAAAGAGTTGGGCTATTCATTTTCCCGGATTCATGCACCACATCCCTTATAAGTTTCCCTCCCTTCCGCATTCTAGACCTTACTTGCAAGTCCTTAAGATCAAAAGAATGTTATTTGACTTGGTGATCTAAATTGAAGTTTCTTATGCTTGATTTTGACAATACTTGAAGGTTATGATGTTTGTCTTAAAGTTTAAGCGATTCATGATGTTTCTTTGCTTTACATTCTTTAGTTTATGTATATAAGCGTTTCAAGGATGAATGAAGCAAGGTTTGAGGATGATCTATTGACTAGAAGCACATTTACCTAAAGGATGTTTTTGTTTTGAGATTGCATGCATATTTCATTCTAACTTGTATTCTAAGCTTTTAAAAACCTTGCTTGGGGACAAGCAAGTGACAAGTATGGGGTATTTTGTTAGCATGAAATATTGCGATATTCTAGGCACTTATTTTGGTTGTTTTTCCCTTATTATTGTGTACATGGATGAAGTTTAGAAGCAATTGTTAGCTTGTTCCTCTATTTTGTCGATATGGATGTCTATAGTAGCTTTGTGTTGATTGTAGGTGAAAACGAGCTAAATAAGAGCAATTGAGAGAGAAAAGAGAGTAATTGATCATATTCAAGGATTAGGAACACATCAAGGAAGCTAAGGAAGGAGCTAGGATGAAGAATGTCACGACACAAAGGAAATTACAAGTATTTTACACTTCCACGCCCTAAATTACGGCCGTAGAAGAGTCAACGCTCTAAACCACGGCCGTGGATTTTGGCATCATGAGTGTGGAGCATTCCAGTAAGTTACACGGCCTAAAGTACAGTCGTGGAAATCACAAGAGACCATAACCCCTTTCCACGCTCTAAACCACGGTCGTGGAAACCCTTGAGACCGTGATTTAGGCGATCTTTTGACGTGTCTTTATTTGCCATATTATTTATGTAATGGGCTTGGACGATTATTCTTTTTCGGTCATATAAAAAGGCCAGAGAAGAGAGTTTGAGGGCATCTCGCAATACTCGCGTTTGATCCCGCTTAGACGCCTACGGATGCTGACGGCCGCTTACCTTGCTTGGAGCATTCTTGCCTAGGGTCGATTGAAGATCGCCGAGGTTTAGCCTCTTTCTTAGGTTTTGATATTGAAAACAGATTGACAACCTGTTCTTCATACTTACCTTAGATCATTGTCAGGTTTTGTGTTATACATTCTAAATCCATTGAATATCGCTTCTTGTGTTTCGGATTGAGAATTGGTTTTGAAGTTTATTGAGTATTCGAGGGTTTTTATCTTTCATTCTCTTTAATTTGAATATTGATATTATGACAATGGTTATTGGATAAAACCCTTTAGCAATTCTAAGGTGAAGGGTTGATAGTTGTGGCTTAGATGATGATAGATCGAGCGTAAATTGATTGGACCCTGAGAGTTAGAGAGGTCTCGTCGACGAACCTAAATCACGGCCTGTTCTTAGGTTTCCCCGACCGTGGTTCTCAAGATCTGACCGTGATTCACCCTAGTTTACGAACTTTGCTTTTACTTTGATCCAAGGTTAAAGATTAGTCTTGGCTTGCCCTTTTCTAGGTAGTAGTGAGACTCATCATCCTCTATTTCGGTTTCGAGTGTCACAACCTTAATCGTTTTAGTTTATCTTGATCCTTTGGTTACAAGTTTGGGTATTCGATTTTAATTCTTGTCCACATATCCTTTCTATACTGCAGCCTCAACAACCTTTATAGAGAGTGTCCCTAGATAAGTTATATAAAGTCTTGGAACTTCATCGTACATTACTTTACTTTAGCATACCTTTGCAACTCTTAACTCTGTCCTTAGTTCTTAGTATATCTTGAATCGAATGCCACAATTTGATACCTGGATCTTTAGGGTTGTTGTTTTCCCAATATTTGCAAAGCTTTACATCTTATTTGGTCGACAATCTGAAATTGGATTTTGTTTCACCAAATCCCTGTGATCGATACTCTGGAATATTTGCTAATCTACGTCGATCCGTACACTGCGGGTTCGCTTGCTTTTATTCTAGTTTTATAAATTTAAAACTTATTTGCACGCACGTTTTAGGGGGAACACGGCTCTGTGTGCTGCAACCGTCTTCTTTGACCCTTTGAACCGTGCTTTACTCTTTTTACCCTTTTATAACCTTCATCTCCTTCCTTTGATGAGGGTTTACCATTCTCAGCTCCATCTCTCTCTCCTACGTATATCTTCTTCTCTCTTCTCCCTTGGATCATCCTTGCTTGATCTTCTCTTGAGTTTTGTGAGTTTGTGAGAGTTTTGGATCGCTTTGCTTGGCTTTGATATTGATGATGTTGTTGTGCCTTGTTGAGCCAACTTGAGATGGTGATGGTGTTGAGTTGATCTCCTGGAGAGCTTGGTTGTAAGCTTTCATGACTCCTCTTATTTCTTTCGTCTTTTCTTCTTCTTCTCTTCTCTTTCCTTAGCCTAGCTTAGTTTCCTTAGGCTTGGATCATGTTTCAGCCATGTTTGGCTTGTGTTGATGTATATATATGTATGTTGTGTATGTATGTTGTTGTTGGAGTGAAGAAGGAGCAAAGAATCGAAGGAAGAAGTGAAAAAAAGGGCTAAGGTGGTGTCTCTTGCTGTCCATCCGCCCCTTTGCCACCTTGAGCCGCCCCTGCGCCGGCCAGGATCCACCCCTGCGCCACCTGTGAGCTGCCCCTGTGCCCACCTGCATCAGCAAGGTCTTGCACTTGTTCTTGCATGTGTGTGTTGCTTCTAGGCTTTCCTAGGATGCCTTTGCTCCCTCGTTTCCTAGTGTGAGTGTATAGGATCATGCTAGAGGTGTGAGGATGTGTTTTGTTGAGGTTATGTTTGGTTTATGCCATGTATGGCCTTTGAGGTCCTTTAGGTTGTGAGTTTAGGTTGAGGATGATCCTATGGATCCCTTTGGGTCTAGGTGTGACCTTGTGTTGTTAGGAGATTGATATATCTCTTTATGCCCTGTTTATAGGTTGTCTTGTCCCTCCAGTGTAGAGGTGATCGTGGTTGAGTTTGATCGAGGTTGAGGTAAGTCCGTAAGACTTACTTAGTTGCCATCCTTATATTGGGTGTTTGCATGAGTGGTGTGTTCTTTATATGTTTGCTATGATAGCCTAAGATGTCGTTTATACCGACCTATGTTTTATTGATTGCCCCGTATGCTTGGTTGTGATAACCTTTCCCTTTCATCCCGCCGTGGAGTCTGGGAGGTTCTCTGATGTTAGGCCAGACTGACTTTACAGGAAGGGCGCAATCCACTCCCATAGGGTAAACGGATTGTGTGACCGATACTTGTGCAGCTGCCAGCTGGCGAGCAGGCTCAGAGGCGAGGATGTATCGGTCCTCGTGTCACATACTTTCATTTATATATATATATATATATATATATATATATATATATATATATATATATATATATATATATATATATATATATATATATATATATATGACTTGAGTGAATCACCATTATATTTAGATGATAAATTGGGTAAATATTTGATATCATGCTGATGTGTTTATCCTTCCATGATTGTGTTTGTTGATATGCATTACTCTATACATGTATGGTTAGCTAATGGTTTATTACCATGTTGTAGATGCCCCACAGGATAGGCATGTTGCTGGGTGATCTAGTAGAGTGGTAGGCCGAGGACATCTCGTACATAGGTTGTTGTGGGCTTATGGGTTTGTTTACTTTTCCCTTCTACGTGAGGATAATCTTTTGTTACCTCCTGTGTGAGGGCATTGTGGTTTATACTCGGCTATGTTGTTTTACCTTTTGGTTGTACAGTTTATACAGTTTTATGCATTTGTTTTTATATCTGTCAGTGTCATGTTGTAAGGTCCAGTGAACTTGTTGTCAGGCTAGGGTCAGGATCCATTGTGAGATCCTAGCCCAATGTGGCACTCCGAGTCCCGCAGATTCGGGGTGTTACACCTGAAGCGTCACATTCTACTTCAAATGGCTTGGTGAAATCCGGAAGTGTAAGAAGAGGTGCGTTTGATAGTTGCCTCTCTAGCTCCGTGAATGCTTTCTCTTGCGCTTCTCCCCACTCAAACTGTATTTGCTTCTTCGTGAGATGTAGAGGGGCTGCGATTGTACTAAAATCCTTCACAATGCTCCTATAGAAAGTTGTCAATCCATGGAAAGATCGCACATGTCCAACGGTGGTAGGTGTAGGCCATTCTTGGATGGCTTTGATCTTCTTCTTGTCCACTTCAAGACCTTTTATGCTTACTACAAATACAAGGAAAGCAACTTGATTAGTACTAAACTCACATTTCTTAATATTAGCATATAAAGATTTAGATCTAAAAGTTTCTAGTACTTCCCTAAGTGTTCTTCATGCTCCTCCATGGATTTTCTATAGATGAGGATGTCATCGATGTATACAACCACGAATTTTCCAATATAATGACGTAAGACATGATTCATTAACCTCATAAAGGTGCTAGGAGCATTAGTCAAACCAAAAGACATAACCAACCACTCATAAAGTCCAAACTTGGTCTTGAATGTTGTCTTCCATTCATCTCCTTCCCTCATCCGGATTTGATGATATCTACTCTTGAGGTCGATCTTGGAGAACAAGGTGATTCCACTAAGCCCATCTAGCATGTCATCTAATCTGGGTGGGGTATCGGTACTTGATAGTTATGTTATTCATTGCTCTATAATCAACACACATCCTCCAAGTATTATCCTTCTCGGGCACCAACAGAACTGGGATCGCACAAGGACTGAAACTTTGTCGAACGTAACCTTTGTTCAAAAGGTCTTTGTTCGCTCTAAACGGTGTGTGCAAGCTTTAAATTTATAACCCTAGATATAAGCTTAAAACAAGGATGCGAACCCGCAGTGTACGGGTCAATCGTAGTAAAAGCAAGGAATTCCAGGGGTCGATCACAGGGACTTAGTGAAACAAAGTCGGAATAGGTAATCTTAAGCAATTACTAACCACAAAAGCAATTAAAACAATCAAGGATGATAAAAAGTCAATAAAGGAAATATGCAATTCTAGGGATTAAAGCATCTAGTTGTGGTTCCAACTCAAGATCTAAAGATAAGCGGACAAAGCTGAGGTTTTTGCATAGGGAAGGTGTTACTAAAGTGGAATAGATCACCGGGTAAGTCTCACTAATCACTAATCCCAAACCATAACTCCTATTACCGGGTAAGTCTCAAGGAATTAAGGAAAAGAACTATAACCTCAAACTAACACTCCAACTAAGGGAATAGAATCAACCTTTACCGGGTAAGTCTCAGGCTAACTCACAAAGAGGGAATGAAAGCACACTCAAACCCCAATAAAAGATAAACCTTTATTACCTACACTTATGATCTTTGGTAAACAAGCAAAGGAATTACCGGGTAAGTCTCATCCCAGGCTTGCATTGAACCAGGAAAGGTGTAATAAGAATAGGATTTGGCAAACTCTAACACTTAATTCTCAGTTTCGGATCAGATAAGTCACCTCGGTCAGCCAAATTCCACCCCGGCCGAGATGTTCATCGACTGAGCGAGATGCTTAGGGTTAAGGTAAAGACTCGAGCTTGCAGGGTCCTACTGTGATTTAAGATTATTCTATCATTGTTTTTTCCACAACCTTCAGCCAATCACCCTAGAATCAAACAAAGAGATTAGCCACTCATCATCATGAAAGTAATAATCAAATATATGGGAAGAAAGAGAATAATTGAACAAGAAAACCTTAAGAGAAAGGCTTCAATAACTGAATCAATTATCAAACAACAAGCGTTCCTTGGATTAAAATCCAACAAGACAAACAACAATGAAGGGAATCTAAGAGAATCTTACAAAACCCTTCACAAAAGCTATCAAAGCTATAAACTTCCTTCTTCAACCTTCAAAAAGGTTCTTCAAATCTCCCAACTGGAGTATGGCTGTAGCGGATGTCTTAGCACAATCGGTGGTATAGCATCCTCCGGATTTGTGGAAAATCCAACCCTTTTTATAGGAAAATTACTCTCCAAGGATAAGATATCTTAGAAAGATCTCTTCCCATAAAAATATAGGTAAAATATATGGGCTAACTTATCTTCTTCCTTCCAGGAATCCAGCCCAAAAATATAAGATCCTCTTTTCAAAGATAAAAGATCTTAGCCAAGAATAAAATATCCTTGCGGCGTCCAAGGTGTTCGCCTCGGTCGAGGTGACTCTGTAGTCAACCGAGGTGAATCACAACTGAGTGTGAAATCTCTCAAATCTGGTCCAAAGTGAATCTTTAATCCAATTCCATGATTCCTGGATTCTTCCTTAAGCTCTTGAATGTAGCTCCAATGACTCCTTAGCTCCTTTTGCTCCTTTTTTATGCAAAACGTGCCATTTTACCTACAATTACAACGAAACTTGGTGTAGACCTCGATTCCCGCAAAGGTAGATGAAATGACAATATAATCACATAATATATATATAAACATGCAGATTATTGAAGATGAAACGTCTAAACAGGCCCCAAAATATAGACAATAATTCATGCTATCAAAATACCCCATACTTAGCCCTTGCTTGTCCCCAAGCAAGTTCTGCATATAAAATACAAGATAGAATGGATTATAAGTCATAAAGATCAATGAAAAGTATTTCAAAACATTTTTGGTGGTGTGCTACAATCATAGATCACTCTAAGAGAATACTTCATTGAATTTAAAATTAAAATATGCTTAAAACATTTTATAAGTATAAGAAAGTTGTTCATCTTTGCATAAAATCATAGAATCCATAATAAATCGTAATTATCAAAATTAATCATGTATAATACAGTTTAAACCACTAAGTCAATCAACAAGCTCGAGGTCTCAAGGGCTTCCCAAAAGAAAGGTCAAGAAACGTGTAGGGTAGGGATGTATAGAAGGTAATGTGGTGCTAGAATGCGGGAAAAGGATATCACTTCACTCTCACTTGACTTTCAACATCATCCACCAATAAGCTTTGCTTATTTCACACTTTTCCTTTTTTACTTTACTTTTTGGGATGCATGGACAGAGGTGCACAATAACCGAAGCCTAGGAAATCAGCAATCATCAATTTCTTGAGATGCATTAAACCCTTTGTTCGCTCCAAACGGTGTGTGCAAGCTTTAAATTCATAACCCTAGACGTAAGTTTAAAACAAGGATGCGAACCCGCAGTGTACGGGTCAATCGTAGTAAAAAAGCAAGGAATTCCAGGGGTCGATCACAGGGACTTAGTGAAACAAAGTCCAATTACGGTATGCTTAAGCAATTACTAACCACAATAGTAATCAAAACAATCAAAGATGATATAGAAGTCAATAAAGGAAATATGCAATTCTAGGGATTAAAGCATCTAGTTGTGGTTCCAACTCAAGATCTAAAGATAAGCGGACAAAGCTGAGGTTTTTGCATAGGGAAGGTGTTACTAAAGTGGAATAGATCACCGGGTAAGTCTCACTACTCACTAATCCAAAACCGTAACTCCTATTACCGGGTAAGTCTCAAGGAATTAAGATAAAGAACTATAATCTCGAACTAACACACCATCTAAAGGAATAGAATCAACCTTTACCGGGTAAGTCTCAAGCTAACTCACAAAGATGGGATGAAAGCACACTCAAACCCCAATAAAGGATAAACCTTTATTACCTACACTTATGATCTTAGGTACACAAACAAAGGAATTACCGGGTAAGTCTCATCCTAAGCTTGCATTGAACCAGGAAAGGTATAATAAGAATAGGATTTGGCAAACTCTAACACTTAACTCTCAGTTTAGGATCAGATAAGTCATCTCGGTCAGAAGGCTTCCAACCCGGCCGAGATGTTCATCGACTGAGCGAGATGCTTAGGGTTAAGGTAAAGACTCGAACTTTCAGGGTCCTACTGGAATCTAAGATTATTCTATCATTGTTTTTCCCACAACCTTCAGCCAATCACCCTAGAATCACACAAAGAGATTAGCCACTCATCATCATGAAAGTATTAATCAAGTATATGGGAAGAAGGTGAATATTTGAACAAGAAGAATTTAATGAAAAGACTTCAATAACTGAATCAAATATCACAACAAAAGCGTTCCTTGGATAGAAATCCAACAAAGGAAGACAACAAGGAAGGGAATCTAAGATAATCTTACAAAAACCCTTCAAAAGCTATAAAAGCTATAGACTTCAATCTTCCTTCAACCTTCAAAAAGGTTCTTCAAATCTCCCAACTAGAGTATGGCTGCTGTGGTGTATAAACACTGATCGATGGTATAGCACGATTGTATGCAGGATGCTATGCGGGTCCTCTAACTGTATGCGGCTGTATGCAGGATGTCGGATTTGTGGGAAATCCGACCCTTTTTATAGGAAAATTACTCTCCAAAGATAAGATATCTTAGAAAGATCTCTTCCCATAAAAATAGGTAAAATATATGATCTAGTATATCTTCTTCCTTCCAAAAGCCAAGCCCAAAAATATAAGATCTCTTTCCAAAGATAAAAGATCTCAGCCAAGAATAAAATATTCTCGCCGCGTCCCAGGTGTTCGCCTCGGTCGAGTCGACTTCTCTGGATCACCTCGGTCGAGGTGAATCTGTGGTCAACCGAGGTGAGTCACAACTGAATGTGAAATCTCTCAAATCTGGTCCAAAGTGAATCTCTAATCCATGGCTATGCTTCTTGGATGGTTCCTTATGTTCCTGAATGTAGCTCCAATGACTCCATAGCTCCTTTTGCTCCTTTTTGATGCAAAACGTGCCATTTTACCTACGATTACAACAAAACTAGGTGTAGACCTCGATTCTCGCAAAGGTAGATGAAATGGTAATATAATCACATATTATACATACAAACATGCAGATTATTGAAGATAAAACGTCTAAACAAACCCCAAAATATAGACTATAATTCATGCTATCACCCTTGATGCACATACCATGACCCGTTAGGAATATCGCTCAATCCGACTTTGGCAAGACACAAACACCCGGCTATGTGAATGATGCCGAGTTACTCATCATCATGATTGACTTCCCCAAACCTATTTATTACTTTCTAACACTTTCACTTCCAGCCAACTTCTTTTACTTCACTTGCTTTCACCACTTTGCTTGCTTCCAAATTCCCGGATAGGTAAAGGGAGGCAAATATGTATATGAGGGGCTAAGCATGATCAAGAAGAAGAAGAGAAAAGAATGAATTGCCTTCGTCTTTCCAGGAAGAAAGTGAGAGAACTCATAATGTGGTGTCAACCTTCAAATTCAACATAATTTGGATAAAAACAAAGTATTAAACATGCCAAAATTTCAAACAAAACATTTAGCAACTTAAACATATCATAAAACCTTTCAAACATGTAAAGATTTCAAAACCAGTCAGCAAACAAAGTCTTCACTGAGACATATCCAGATAAAAAGCACAAAACGTTTTCGAAAACTTTCAGTTAAACCACCTCGGTCGAGGTGTTCTAAGTCAACCCAGGTGAAGTACCTCGTTTGGCCAGAATCGCTTTGGTCGAGTTCAAAAAAAAAAAAAATTTTTGTCCAGTTTTTGACGTTTTTCTCAATCAAATAACTTGTATGCATGCATGTAATCTCAGACAAAACCATAGAAGCAAAATAAAGCATAAATATCTGATAAAGTCGAGTCATACATCCATAAGAGTCGAATAATACATCAACACCCCATACTTGGGACACACTGTCATCGATTTGGATAGAGTACTCACCGGACATAGCTGAAGTGCTTGAAGTCCGATCCTCTACTCTTTCTTTGCAGTTTGGAAGCAAGAATCGTCGGAATCGATCGAAGAACGGGATAACGAGGTGAAATTCTGCCGCGGTCGAGAAGGTGAGAGAGGGACGAGAGAGAATTCGATCCCCCTTTTATACCCTTTTCTGAAACTGTTGTCCCCTTGGTCGAGATGGTCTCGACTGGACCGAGGTGGTATGGACCGAGGTGAGTTGTCAGAAGCCCTAGTCGCCTCGGTTGTTCGGAAATCATCTCGGTCAAGGTGTTGTGACAGCAACCGAGATGTACCTTAGTTAAACTCCGTCTTCTCAATTTCTCGAACTTCTATCCTTCCAGTGCTGCTCCTGGGTTGTATTCCTTCCTTAGATGTCACCTGTTGTCTGTCTAGGACGCTAAAAACAAAACAAAGCAAAGCAAAAGCAAACTATCTAGAGTTAGACTAGAAAAAGGGAAAATAAAGCAATACCTTGGGTTGCCTCCCAAGAAGCGCTTGATTTAAGGTCGCTAGCTGGACCGTACGGCATGGAATTACTTAATGTACCTCGAATATCGTGGAGTGCTCATCACATCCATAATAAAACTCTCCCAAAAAGGTTCTGGTTCCTAACTTCACCGGCAAATGGTAGGATTTCCTACGTACAAGCTTGTACGGTTTGGTCCTCACCGGGATCCTACCGGTCTTCCTCTTTTTCCGTGGGACATAACTTAGTCTTTCGTCCCATCCTTTCCTTGATCGAGAAAACAGCTTCTCGAGATTCCTAATAGCTTCCCCATCTTTAGCTTGGGGATGGTACAAGGTCGTTAGCATGCGAGGGACCCCATACTTGAACAAGAGACACTTCATCGCCTTAACGGTGTAGTGTTTGCAAACTCCACTCCTTATAATCCAAGGAGTATCTTCTTCCAACAGTTTCAAGGGAGGTTTCATCTTGATCTTAGGAGGTTCTTTCGGAAGAGACCTCCAACTCTCCGGTGCATTCCTGAAAAATTCAGAAATTTTAATAGGGATTTCAAATGAAGTAGGAGAATGTACCTTGCAAAGTTCTCCAAAGCTTGAGACAAGTTTCATGTTGGGTTGATAATCCACACACGAAATCCCTCCCAACTCAGTTGGTCTTTCTTCCACCTTGACCACAGTCTCAGTGATTTGGCCAAGGTTCTCCGTATCTTGCAGTTCTACAGATTTTTCCTCCACCTCGGCCGATCTCTCTTTCACCTCGGCCGAGGTCTCAACAGTTAGATCGAAATCTTCCAAATCTTCTTCTCCCTCAAAAGCTTCAGGAGAAACTTCTGGTTTGATTGGAGGGGTGCTTGGAACTTGCAGCACTTCCTTAGGCTCCTCTTCCGGCTTAGCATAGGATAGGGTGCTTTCCTTGAACTCCTCCACCTTCTTTATCAACCTCTCCCATCTTGATTCAAGAGAATCTTCAAGGGGTTGCTCACAAATCTTTGTAGGGACATTCAGTTCATCCCACATCACTAGTTCATGCTTAATGGCCTCTTCTCTTTCCCATTCATTGTTGAACCAATAGAAGGAGTACTTCTCCTCAAAGTATTCATAATGGTCCGCCCTAGCACTTTGTCTTGCTATCCAGGCTGGATCAAATGTAGTCATCGGAAATCCTGAAAACTACAAAACTCATAGAAAGAGTAGTTAGTAGCAACAGGGGCAAGTGCCCCTAAAGCAAACCACAACCGGCTCGGTCTAGACCAAATCCCCGGCAACGGCGCCAAAAACTTGTTCGCTCCAAACGGTTTGTGCAAGCTTTAAATTTATAACCCTAGATGTAAGCTTAAACAAGGATGCGAACCCGTAGTGTACGGGTCAATCGTAGTAAATGCAAGGAATTACAGGGGTCGATCACAGGGACTTAGTGAAACAAAGTCGGAATAGATAATCTTAAGCAATTACTAACCACAAAAGCAATTAAAACAATCAAGGATGATAAAAAGTCAATAAAGAAAATATGCAATTCTAGGGATTAAAGCATCTAGTTGTGGTTCCAACTCAAGATCTAAAGATAAGCGGACAAAGCTGAGGTTTTTGCATAGGAAAGGTGTTACTAAAGTGGAATAGATCACCGGGTAAGTCTCACTAATCACTAATCCCAAACCGTAACTCCTATTACCGGGTAAGTCTCAAGGAATTAAGGAAAAGAACTATAACCTCAAACTAACACTCCAACTAAGGGAATAGAATCAACCTTTACCGGGTAAGTCTCAGGCTAACTCACAAAGATGGAATGAAAGCACACTCAAACCCCAATAAAGGATAAACCTTTATTACCTACACTTATGATCTTTGGTAAACAAGCAAAGGAATTACCGGGTAAGTCTCATCCCAGGCTTGCATTGAACCAGGAAAGGTGTAATAAGAATAGGATTTGGCAAACTCTAACACTTAACTCTCAGTTTCGGATCAGATAAGTCACCTCGGTCAGCCAAATTCCACCCCGGCCGAGATGTTCATCGACTGAGCGAGATGCTTAGGGTTAAGGTAAAGACTCGAGCTTGCAGGGTCCTACTGTGATTTAAGATTATTCTATCATTGTTTTTTCCACAACCTTCAGCCAATCACCCTAGAATCAAACAAAGAGATTAGCCACTCATCATCATGAAAGTAATAATCAAATATATGGGAAGAAAGAGAATAATTGAACAAGAAAACCTTAAGAGAAAGGCTTCAATAACTGAATCAATTATCAAACAACAAGCGTTCCTTGGATTAAAATCCAACAAGACAAACAACAATGAAGGGAATCTAAGAGAATCTTACAAAACCCTTCACAAAAGCTATCAAAGCTATAAACTTCCTTCTTCAACCTTCAAAAAGGTTCTTCAAATCTCCCAACTGGAGTATGGCTGTAGCGGATGTCTAAGCACAATCGGTGGTATAGCATCCTCCGGATTTGTGGAAAATCCAACCCTTTTTATAGGAAAATTACTCTCCAAAGATAAGATATCTTAGAAAGATCTCTTCCCATAAAAAAAAATAGGTAAAATATATGGGCTAACTTATCTTCTTCCTTCCAGGAATCCAGCCCAAAAATATAAGATCCTCTTTCCAAAGATAAAAGATCTCAGCCAAGAATAAAATATCCTTGCCGCGTCCAAGGTGTTCGCCTCGGTCGAGTCGGCTTCTCTGGATCACCTCGGTCGAGGTGACTCTGTAGTCAACCGAGGTGAATCACAACTGAGTGTGAAATCTCTCAAATCTGATCCAAAGTGAATCTTTAATCCAATTCCATGATTCCTGGATTCTTCCTTAAGCTCCTGAATGTAGCTCCAATGACTCCTTAGCTCCTTTTGCTCCTTTTTTATGCAAAACGTTCCATTTTACCTACAATTACAACAAAACTTGGTGTAGACCTCGATTCCCGCAAAGGTAGATGAAATGACAATATAATCACATAATATATATACAAACATGTAGATTATTGAAGATGAAACGTCTAAACAGGCCCCAAAATATAGACAATAATTCATACTATCAGTCTTGCACTTTATCTTGAATTTCATGACTTCCTTGCGGACTCATTCTATAAGCGGGGCAATTAGGAAGGGACGAACCTGGAATGAAGTCAATCTGATGCTCAATGCCTCGAAAAGGGGGAAACCTATAGGAATCTTATCCGGATATACATCTTTATACTCATCTAAAGCCTTTAAATGAGGAAAGGTATTCTTCACCTCATCCCTTTTGGACGAATAATATATCATCAACATAGATTTGCACTACTAATATATCGTTGCCTCTGGTTTTGATAATATTATACTCATGAAAGATGCAAATGCAAGTAGCATACGTATGCCGGAGCAAAAGTCTCCTCATAATCAATACTTTCTTCTTGGTTATATCCTTGCGCTACAAGTCGTGCTTTATTTCGTATGACTTTGCCACTTTCATCCAACTTATTTCAAAAAAACCCATTTCGTGCCAATGACGGATTGATGCTTTGGTATTGTAGTAAGAGTCCGAACCTTTTTTCTCTCAAACTCATTTAGTTCGTTTTGCATGGCAATGATCCAGTCGGGTTCTTGAATGCACATAGATTGTTTACTTTAGATTGAGTTTGAACTCCTGCGTTTGGATCTGAGATCATAATCTCTTGTGGATGGTATGAAGAGTGTTGAAATTTTCTTCGTTTGTAGGATGGAGCAGATCCTGAAGGTTGAGCCTCGTATACTTGACTAGATTCAGGTACCGTTGATGTATTGCCCTTGGATCCTATCTCAAGGCCTTGAAGTTGGGTTTCAATCCCTTGAAACGGAGTTCTGACATCGCAGTTTTCTGTTTCAAGGTCTTGAAAATGTGCTTCAAGGTCTTGAGGGTTTTCTTCGGTATCTTGAATCTTTTCTTGCATATTCTTTTCTTGATCTTTAGGATCTTCATCTTCATCCGAATTGTGATCTTCTCGTTGATTCAGATTAAGATTTGCAAAAACTTTCACTCAAAGTACCATCATTGCTTTCATTAAAAATGACATGAATACTTTCCTCAACAATTTTGGTATGTTTGTTATAAACACGATAAGCTTTGCTATTTGAAGCATATCCAATGAATATAGCTTCATCACTATGTGCATCAAATTTCCCAAGATTATCTTTGCCATTGTTATGAACAAAACAAGTACATCCAAAGGGTTTGAAATATGAAATATTAGGTTTTCTTCCTTTAAATAGTTCATAAGGAGTCTTTTTCAAGATAGGGAGAATTAAACATCTATTTAAAATGTAATTAGCAGTGTTTTTTGTTTCGGCCCAAAAACGTTTTGGCAAACTGTTTTCTAAAAGCATAGTCCTAGACATATCCTCAAGAGTGCGGTTCTTACGTTCTACAACTCCATTTTGTTGTGGAGTTCTAGGAGCTGAAAAGTTATGTGAAATACCATATTTTACACAAAACAAATCAAACTTTAGTTGATCAAATTTTCTACCATGATCACTTCTTATATAAACGATTTGTAGGTTTTTCAAAGTTTGCAACTCCTTACACAATTTTGAAAACTCGAACAATGCTTCAGATTTTTCTCGTAGGAAAAAAATCCATGTGAAATGAGAGAAATCGTCCACAATAACAAGGATGTACTACTTGCCTTTGGGAGATTTGACACGCATAGGTCCACAAAGATCCATATGTAATAGCTCAATGGGTCGAGAAGAGCTTACAACTTTCTTAGGTTTGAATGAACCTCTTGTTTATTTACCTTGTGTACAGGCTTTACATAGTTCATCTACCTTGAAATTAAGGTTTGGCAAGCCACGTACCAAATCTTTTGAAAGTAGCTTCTACATTGTATGCATACTTACGTGACCAAGTCTTCTATGCCAAAGCCTTGGATCATCACTCAAGGCCTTGAGACATTTTAGCTTAGTTCTTGAAACTTGGTTAGTACTCATAGAATAAACATTGTTACATCTAGGAGTAGTAAGCACAATGTCACCCGTTGTTTTGTCTTGAACTTCACATTTTTCTGAATCAAACAATACTTTATTGCCTTTATCACATATTTGAGAGAGGCTAAGTAGATTATACTTCAAACCGTCAACCAGATATACATCATCAATGAAGTTAGATGAATTATAACATATTTTACCAATGTCAATAATGTCACACTTTCTTTTATCACCAAGCGTAATGGTTCCAGATGATTGCTTCTTTAAATTTGAGAATAGTGAACTTTTTTCCACTCATGTGTCTTGAGCAACCACTATCTAATATTCATTTATGCTCCTTTACCTTAGTGATATCCTGCAAAACAACAAACATCAACCTTTCCGGGTCAACCAAATGGCATATTTTGGTCCATATTCAGGTTCAATCATGTTTGGTGGTCTAGTACCTTTAGGAACCCAGATCTGTTCGACCAGTTTCCTTAAACATAGAGGATAGGTGTTTCTAATAATATAAGGGTCATTTCTTCTATATGGGCATGTAGATTTTACATGATCCTTTTTACAATAGTAGAAATAAGTAGGCATATGAATACTTCCTTTGGCCTTGAAAAAATGGTAGTTGGTTTTCTTGGAAAGCTCTTATGATAACCTATACCATTTTTGTTAAGTGAGGATTGTTGTTCACCCATCATTCTTTCAAGATTAGCTTTTGAACGAGTAAATTAAACAAGTGCAGCCTTCTGGTCTTGACACGTCAAAGTTAGATCAACTTTCTCTCTCCAGATCGATATAGTTTCGATGAAGAGAGGATAGGTTGTCCATGAGAATCACATTTTCCAATTTCAAGGCCTTGATGTTGTCATCAAGGTCTACCTTCTCTGTGTTAAGATTTTCAATCTCCAGAGACATCTTACTTAGTTGTTTTTCTTGTTCAAGAAGCTTTTCTTTTAGAGAATTTATCCTTATTCTATGTTCCTTGTCACATATAATAATGTCTTTAAGGAATTGTTTTAGGTCACATTCAGGTGGAGACATGATAGTACTTACCACATTATCAATGTAGAGATTTCAATCTTCTTCATAATCGGCCATAAGACACAGGTTTGCTTATTCTTTTTCGTCTTCTAATTCATTTGAGGATTCTGAATCACTCCATGAAGCTACCATAATTTTCTTCTTTTGATCATTTTTCTTGAAGTTGGTCCTCTTCTTTTGTGGACAGTCTTTAACGAGATGATCTGTTTTACCACATTCAAAACAAGTCAGCACTCTAGTTTTCTTGTTACAGTTAGAAAACTTACCTAGGGGTTTTGATGTTCGTGGATATTCTCTATTGTTTGCAGATTCTTTGTTTATCTTGAGAATTCTCGCGAGATCCTTAGAGATCATGGCTATTGCATCATCATCATCATCATCATCATCATCATCATCATCATCGTCGTCGTCATTATCATCATCATCACTATCTTCCTCTTCTGATGGTAATTCATACTTTCTTGATTTTAATGCCAAATTCTTAGTGTTGGATGGTAGCTCTCCATCTTCTTCACCAAGAACCATTTCGTGTGTGATGAGTGTTCCAAGGAGGTTATCAAGAGGAAGAGTTGAGAGATTTTGAGCTTCTTCGATGACAGTCATCTTTGGTCCCCACTTGGCCTTAGGTAAGCTCCTTAGAACCTTCCTAACTTTTTCTTCATTTGTGAAGACCTTTCCTAGTGAGTCCAGGTTGTTCACGATCTCAGTGAATCTTGTGAAAATTTCTTTGACTGGTTCATTTGGATTCATCTTGAATAGCTCGTATTGTCTGAGGAAGATGCTAATCTTTGTTTCCTTGACTTGACTTGTTCCTTCGTATGTGACAACAAGTTTGTCCCATATTTCCTTTGCACTCTTGCATGATGAGATGCAGTTGAATTCGTTGGCATCTAATCCGCAGTAGAGTAAGTTCATAGCTTTTTAGTTCTTTGACACACTGTCCAAGTCAGCTTGTGGGAAGTCAGCTTCCTTCTTTGGAACTTGGACACCTTCAACTGTCGTAGTTGGAACTTTAGGGCCATTCTGAATGATGCTCCATAGTTCTATGTCCTGATCAATAATGAGCATACGCATGAGTGCTCTCCAATGGGCAAAGTTGTTGCCATAGAAGAGTGGTGGTCGCGATGAGGATCTTCCTTGAGCAAATCCTCCATCACCTACAGGATTCATGATTAGTCTCACTGATGGTTAAATTAATATACGTGAGTCTAGCTCTGATACCAATTGAAGAACCGTTAAGTGAATATAAAGGATAAAGATACTTTAGAAGAGGGGTTGAATAGAGTATGGGAACTTTTCGCAAAAACCAATCTCAAGGCTTTGAAACCAATTTCAAAGGCCTTTATGTCGATCTGAGCTCTTTGTGACACACTTTGATTTCAAGGGCTTTGAAACAACTTTTAAGGACCTTGACTTTGTAAACTTGCAAAACAAAGTTAGTCACAATAAAGCAAGATAAAGTGCGGAATGTAAAAGATCGACATGAGGATATGTTTATGAAGTTCGGCTCAAATAGCCTACTCTTCGTCCCAGGGTATAGCCTTAGGATATAACTATCTATTATCATCTTCAAAGAGTCCTAGATACAAACTAGAAGAAATCCTCTTCTTCTCTCACTGTAGCCAACGCTACGATCTAGCTCCAACTCTTCACCTTGCTATAATAGTCTAGTTACTTCGTAGTATAACACACACTCTAGTATAACACTTTTTAGATATACCAATGGAGCTCTCGAATTTTATCTCTCTCTAGGGGATAACGCTTTTAGTGAAAGAGAGAAAGAAAAACTATTTGATCGAATGAAGATGTTTTGGATCACTAAAGTTATGACAAGACCATATTTGTTCAATCTTCGTCTCCCATTCCATGTAAGCGTCCGGATTGCATTTGCCTTCAAAACTTGGAATCCTTACCTTTACTCTTCCAACTCCCTCATTATCCTAAGGGGGTCTATAATGATCATTTTCATGTCCTCTCCGTGGGTTATAATGACGTCGGGGGTAGTCTCTCCACACGCCCTCATCTTCTTCATCACCTAAGTCCTGAAATTCTTCACCAAATCACGAATTGTGATTAGCATTAAAGAATGGACCAGGGCGAGTATTACCGGAGACCGGGGATGATTTGGAATTGGTACGAGGGCTGGTGGTGGTGGTGGTTGAGTTAAAGAGTTGTCGCCTACTAGATAGACAGATCTCGGGTCAAATCTCGGGCGAGATTTTGGCCGAGATTCTACACTGGGCCTTGCTTCGACATGTTCCAGTCGTTTACTGAAGGTGGAAACAATAGCCATAAGTTGTTTGAGCATCTCCATGGCATCGGGCCCTAGAGAATCACACTTTTGGGATGCTCGTGGACTATATCTTCCTGACATCTACACAAACACGCAAAGTAACAAAAACCTTGTGATGTTAGGGAAAATGAAATTACCTTTCTTGTTTTCTCTGGCACTCACACTATGTTGTGTTATCGCAAGATGGTATGATGTAATTTTCTTGGATGGATTAATGCTTCTTTACTAATCGGTGCCTTGGTCTCACTAGAACTCTTTGCCTGACTCAAGTAGTCAACTTGGTTCGGATAAAGGTTCTTGTGTTGTGAGATGGTCAAGGAAACTTATGTAGGAAGTTTACTCCACACACGACAAGGTAGAAAGAATATTGTGGGTAGACACACTAGTATTTTAGGAAGTATAGATACTAACTAACACACCGAAATAAATAAGATTCAAGTGTTTATTGTAGAAAAGAGGCTAAAGAAAGGCACACAAGATATTAAGAAAAGAGAAAGAACATACCTTGAATTTGTGTAGTTAGAAAGAGAGATAACCGGGATTTGTTTTGGGTAAGGCTAGGACTTTGAATTGGATCAAGGTTGGTACATAAACTCTTCCTTTGATGTACTCTTGCACAGGGTGCACTTGGATTCCTTAGATTATGCCTCAAAAATTCATAAAAAATTGGACAACAGTAACTTTCTCAGGGGAAATCTCGGCCGAGATTTCTTATGACCTGGCCGACATTTGTTGAAAATCGATGCTTGATGTCGATATTCAGCAATCACCTATGGGGCAGTTACTCCTTGGTTGCCTTGTGATCTTTAATTGCTGGAGAAGTGTATATATCGTTGTTTTGACAAGAATGAATAAGATCTTACCTACTAGATAAGATCTCAACTTTAAGCGCAACTTTGATCGCACTTTCCGTAGGGTTGGGCGAGGTTTTCAAGGTTAATGTTTGGCTATGACGTTTCTCTCTTCCAAACTTTCACAAGTCAACACACGTTAATCTCAAATAATCTCACAAAGATGGCGAACAAGAAAAGACTTAACTTTTAGATGACTCAAAATAAAATTTGACTCAAACCTGAAACGGACTTCAATCGCTTAGCTCTGATACTACTTTGATGTGAGGTTGAAGCCGTAGTTCCCGATCTAGATTGGAAGTCCTCGACAGAAGAAAATCTCGGGTGGATAATAAAAATCTCGGGCGAGATTTCAACAAGAACAAACCGAGATTTCTGGAAACTCAGAATGTAGAATGATGAAGGATATGGAAAGATAAGAAGATGAATAATGAAATAAAATATGATAAGTATAGGAAGATATGAACCAAGATATTCCTGCAAAGAACCTTGATCAATGATGTGCAAAAACCCTTTAACGAAGAGCTTACCTTAACCCTCACTTATTTAACCTTACACAAGTCTTCTAAGTAAGAGAATCACAAGGAGGGACTAGTATTGACCAGGAACACCAACCTTCAAAAAGATTAGCACACACAAGCACAATCTAGCAAGAACTTCACAACGATTAAATTAAGGCTCTCTCTTTGATTCAAAACGAATGAACAAAATACAAATTTTATAAGGGAAGTTGCAAGTCAACCAATATGTGGAATAATATCAAATATAATCTATCTAACAATCTACATCTCTAAGGCTATTTATAAGGGAGATCTTCTATGTAACTAAGAAAGATATCATTTAGAAAATATTTTAGGAAAGCTATAAAATAATCTCAAAGATAGGATAAAAAACTAGCAGCTATCTTAAAGAATGTTTAAAAGCTTTTAAGGTAGGAAATATAAAATATAATTGCCAAAATTAAAAGATCTTTAGTCGGATCTTCAAATGCGTGTCAAGCGCAAATCTCAAATGGATATCTCGGCCGAGATTCCTGTAGGAGGCCCGAGATTTCTTCTTTGAAACTCTTTCTTTGTCTTAGCCTACTTCTATGCTTGCTGGCTCTTCATGGTCGTGGCTTAACTCTTCTATAACTGTCAACAATGTCACAATAGGATTCCTAAGAGTGAGTAGGGTCTTCTTGAGTGTACATGTTGTTAGCATGCTTGTAACTTCATATTGAATAGCCTTTGCTCATGACCTTGTGATTGCTCCTTCTAGGATGAAACCTAGAGAAGGTGTAGTTGGATTATCTTACAATGCTTTAGCCCTTAATTTAGTGATTGGTCCTCGAGGTAGTTTTGGGGATGGCCCCTCATCACCTAGCTTTCTAGGTTTACGATGGGCTTTTCTATGTTATTTTAGCCCAACTTGTATCCTATAAATACCCCTTAAATCTCTAGGGTTAGACATCATTGCAGCATCCAAGATCAATGATCATCCGATCTCCATCTTGTATGAGATTGTCGTGTATAATCTCTAGGGTTAGCCATCATTAATATTTGACTTATTTTTCCATTTTTTTACTTTGAGTTTTATTATATGCAAAGATTCTTATTTTCATGCGATTTTTCTCCCTACTTTATGTTTGACTAAGTCTCCTTTGATCTAAGAGTTCGTTGAAGCCTATGATAGATTGATGGTGACTATTTATGTGAATTGTTGAATTGATATCAACAAGTTTTGTGTTTCTTTTCAAAGTGTTTCACTCTACCTTCTAAAAACCTCCGAAAGAAGTGGCATTTTTATATGATCTAGATAAAACAAGTGAAGGGCTAAAAGCGAAGCTTGATTTATCGGACTTATTGAAAGGAATATGGTTTTGAGAGTAGCTCTTGCGCTTTATTAAAGCTTCGATGATTTCTAATCATCATAGAAAGTTGTAGACTTTGTAGCTTTTTTAAACTGTAGGACCACAAGCAAAAGTTTTTCTTGGTCTTTTCTAGATATCTACATGCTTCATGGGTTTTTTTATACTCGCAAAACCATTGGATTGAGAGGTACGTGAGTTGGAAAGCACGGTCTTTGTTTGTCTATGCCCAAGGCTATTTTAGATGATTACCTACATAAATGCTAATTAAACTTCATGTTGTTCACATACGTGGTTGCTATTTAATTTATCAAAGCGGGATACATAATTCCTTAAATCATTCATTCTTATCATATCACAACACACTTATCTACCCAATTATTCCATGATTATTGGTTCCTGATATGACAACCCTGTTTGCCTCTGTCTCCTTCCTTTTAGCTTAGTATATATGTTTATTTGTTTTAACCAATACAAACATGATCCCTGAGAATTCGATACACGATTATACTATATTTTATCCCGTATCCTTGCGGGGGAAGTTCTTTGTACTTTGGTAAAACTTCTACGATCAAAGAGCTATTGCTTGCACTTTTTGTTGGACATGTAGCAACAGGACGCCTAACCATGTCACCTGAGATGGATCATGAAACAAGTCTAGAGCGCGTGTCACTTGTAGCTGATGAGGACTTAGGGTTAGGTGAAGAGGATAGAGATGGTTGTGATTTTTTTTTTCATAATTTTGTTGACACCACGAATGAAGGTGGAGCATCTAGCCACTCAAGAGTAGAAGTAGACATCAATGATGAGTCAATATAGATGAAACAACTTCCTACAATAACTAAACTAACTAGGGTTAACAATGATAAGGGAGCACTGAAGAGAAAAATAAGACAATCAGTTGGCTCTTCAAAGTTGGAAGAATATCTAGCACAAGCAAGAGAAAATAGTGATAGGCTGGTCACAATCTTTGAAGAAGAAGTGAGCTTTAAGCCGAAAGAGAATGAGAAAGTGGTTAAAAAGGGATTGGACATTCATGATCGGATGGTTAAAAATAATTTGTTTGAGAAAGGAACCCCACTGTGGTGTTTTATTATTTCAAAGATCAAATCAAGGAAGGATATGAATATAATGCTTAACTTGGGGGATGACGAGAAAAGATTGAAGTGGATGAAATGGGAGTTTGAACGTTCAGTGTGATGAACTTGCTATTAGTAATTTCCTATTTTTGTTTAATAATTGTTATGAACTTGCTTAGAACTATCATATTTTCATGTATTGAATGATGAGTGTGGTTTCGTTTTATATTATGAATATCATTTTCATTTTGTTTCAACTACGGTTATTGACCTTCAATATGTGATGTTACATATTTACAAGTTAAAAACAGAATAAATATCAATATCTCAAGCATAGTGAGGATCGTGACAAAGAGTTGAAGTCTCACCAAATTCGCACTCTTAAATTTATAACGTGTAGTGAAGAATTATAAAGACAAAATGTCATGTTGGCCGAGCATTACTACAAGCACATGTACAAGGTACCTTGTTACAATAAGTAGGAGCATGGAAAACTATGGATGGAGGAGATCTTGTGCGATCATCACACTCGGACCGTCAACATGTTTAGGATGGACGTCAAAGTTCTCTTACGTTTATGCAACTAGTTGGAGCAAAATTACGGCCTAACCCCGTCTAGAGAAGTCTCGCCATTGAGAAAATAGGGTTGTTCTTATACACTCTTGCACAAGAACACTCGGTTCATGTAGTTTTTGAACACTTTCAAAGGTTGACCAAAACCATACATCGAGCATTCCACAATATATTGATTCCATTACCGGACGTGGACACGAAGGGCATGGAATTGCACGTGATGTTATCCGACCCCAAAATCCAAATTTTTCTAGGACACCATCACACATTGCTACAAACCCGAGATATAAAGATTACTTTAAGGTACATGATGACATGATTTATGACACTTCATTAGGTATATTTTCCCCTTATTCATGCATTGTTTTGCCTAAGTTCGTGACATTTATGCTTAATCGAGTCATATTGCTAGAATAGACGTCTACATGAGCTTTTCTCGGTTTTGTAGGTATTTTGGGGATCTTTGAGTCATTATTGATACATTCGAGGTTCAAGCCTCATGATGGTCCGGATTCGAGGTTCCAAAAGACTCATGCTTGGAGAAAAGATGAAGACAAGGACCCTAGTTGGCCCAAGGCTGGGACAAACTCATGATCAAGTGATGTTAGTGCTGAATTTGTGAAAATCTCGGTCTAAGACAATTGAATCTCGGCCGATATGGATCTTGGACCATCCGAGATTCCTGTGCAGACAACCCCGACACTTGGCACACACTTTCTTTGTCCGACCTTTGCTTTCCTTTGGTGGAGTATTTGAGTATCCTTGTAGGCTGTTTACCATGACTCTTAGCTCTCCTTTTCCAACTCTCTTCCAAGCCCCTTGTGGGTGTTCTTGGGGAAGATTAGTGTAGAAGACTATCATATCTTATGATTTAGAGTGAGAATAATTGGTTTTGAGTGAGGTTCTCTTGGAAACTTGTAAGATCTACTTGGAGCTGCTTTTGTTGTATTGTAGACTTGTGTAAACATATATCCAGCTAAGTTCATTTAATTTCATTGTTATTATTCTCATTTTCTTGTCATGGAATGGATGCATGCTTGTAGGATGGGTTTTGTCTTTGAAATGTATATTGTTGGCTGAATAGTCGTGATTCTAGGGTGATGGAATGATGGTTATGCCTTGGATGATGATAGAATGAACTTGCATGTACCTTAGGATGATTTATGTGCTCGAAACCTAGCTCAGAATATAATCTCGGGTTGTTCTTCATGTTTTCTCGGTCGAGATGTTATTGATCATCCGATATTTGCTTATGTTGTTTTTATATTGATGAATATGTAGGTTAGGATGTTATGTTGTTGAAATCCTAGTGTTTGTTGAGCTTAATCTAGCTTAGGGTGACCTATGCTAGCAAACTAATTGAGGAATGAGACTTACCCGGTAATTTCCGATTTTAGGTATAGAAGATGATGAACTCTAGGTAGTAGTGAGCCAAAAATCCGCTATTGGATTGAGTGTGTTAGGATCGTTGCTTAAGACTTACCTTTTCCGAGACTTACCCGGTAAGGAGGGGTTTGACCCTTAGGTAGTGGCCCGGTTTGTGTAGAATTCTCGACCTTTTCTCCTTGAGACTTACCCGGTAATAGGACTTTGGTTTGAGACTAGTAGAACATGAGACTTACCCGGTAATTGTTCCCATTAGAGAAACGCCCTTTCCCAACGACCGCAACTTATTTTTAGATGTTTAGATGCTTGAGTCCTATTGCCATAACCGGAATTCTTGATCTCTGAAATCCGCATTTGTTACCCTTATCACCTATCTTGCTTGTGTAATTTGTTTTCTTGATTGTTTGCATATCTTGTGATCCCTGTTTGATCACCACAAGATCAACCAAAAATATTGTGTTTTTTATTTCTTTATTCATTGCTCATCTCTTAGTTTATGTCTGCACTATCCATGATTATTGAATGGTTTAATTTCACCTAAGTCCTTGTGTTCGACCTCGAAATATTTTCTTTACTACGAAACGACTCATACACTGTGGGTTCGTTAGGTAGTTAGGAGAATAGATCGAGTTTATAAATGTAAAGCTTTTTGTGCTACTATCTAGTGCGAACAATACACATATATCATTTGGAACGAATGATTTAAAAACATGTTACATTTGTTCACTAAACAATATATTATATCGTTACTACTTAGGATTGCATTTGTGTTGTATGGATAGAAAGGGTCCGCTCATGATGCAAAGGTTTTTGATAATGCCATTTGTAACCGAAACCTGCACTTCCTACATCCACCTCCCCGACAAGTATTATCTTTGTTGAAAAATTTATCGGAGGTGAAGTTTTTTAATAGTTGAAGCTAAAACACGTTGAGTTTTTAACAATTTTTTTTACAATAAGTTACTGAGTGTTTGAAAGAATAAACTTTTTTAAAATAAATATTATAAATTATGAAAAGAAATACTATATGGCAATATTTATCTCAATAAAGTACGATAACTTTCATAAGGTTCTTTCACGTATTTTATAAAATAAAAATAAATAAATATATTCATTAACTAGCAAAAGTTATCATAAGCTTAAATTCTGAGACAGGAATTTATTAACTTATGTGTTTTTCATAATTTTGATAAGCTTATTTTCCCATAAAACGACGAATGAGAAGAGATTTGAAGGGCCACAAATTCATACGAAAATATATTGATTTGATGTATCAAGTTCTGGGCAAGTGGCAAAACCCTGCCTCTTCATGTCGATCACTGGACCTCATACAATTAATCCATTTATTTCCCTGTTTTTCTTTTGCGTAGATTTTGTTTCAAAATGCATTCAAGCTATGAATGTAACGTCTCGATGCCCATTCATGGAGGTGTCTAAGGTTATCATTTAAGGTGAACTTTGTTTTATAAAACTACAAAATTAGCATCGTCTAATTATATTATATAATTTGTTTTAATGTGGAAGAGGATGTATTAGTGAACGTTTTAATATAAAAAGATCAATTTTAAATTGAAAAAACAAGAGATAGGTTCTCTAAGTTAGATTTATGTTATTTTAGATTAATAATATGATCTAAGTTTCTTATGATATGTTGATGTAAAAACAAATTACAAGTAAATATTAAAATTGTAGAAGACATTCGATCCCTTTCAAGTTTCATGCGAGGGTTTAGTGTTTCTGTTAGAGGTCAATTTTCAATTCAATTTTTCTAAACATAACTTCTGTATTCACTAACGGCATGTTTACCAAGGTTTTTTAGACTCTCAAAAATTGAATCCACCCGTAAAATCGATTAAATCGTTTGAAGCTGATTTCATCCAATGTAATAAATTGATCAGAAGTAACCCGACTCAAATGACGCGATTGTCCAAAGTAATCCTACATGATATGCCCTAATAGCCCGAAGTAACATGATCCGAATGACCCAATAGAGTATATTAAGTTACTTTGATAATATTGAATGCATATGACGTTAATAACAACTTATCCATAAATTCAATAAATCATCAGAAAAGAATCAATTATTTAAACAAGCTCAAACTTAATAAAATTCAAACATAAAAAATCATAAATCACTTAAACTAAGTCACGATATACCTAATCCATTGATACAATTTCACTAAAACTGTTTCAGACTCTCTCCAAGGGTGAAATATGATCAAATAAAATTATTAAATTAAATTAATCATAATAAAATAAATAACAAAAAATCATTATACAATTTAACTATGATTTATCATCAAGTCTTATCAACCAATTATAGGCGGTGACTAACACTTCGATGCGTCTTCTGTAAAAAAGCTTCACCATTCGTTCAATATATTATAAGTCTATAATAATATTTTTCAATTCCGACTCGTCTAACCAATATTTAAGATAAAAATATACAATAAAGTATGTTCAAGATAAGTTCTTCTTTTTTAAAACGATATACATAACTTTCAAGGTTTTATTTTCCTACTTTAGTTCTACACTTTTAAAGATATTAAAATAAATTTTAATTTTAGCTTATACTTTACTAATTACTATACATGTAACGATGTAAGGTAAGTAACATAGTATTGCTATAAGTCTAATACTACTATGAAGTAAATGAAATCGGGCTCTTTTTAGTTGTGTTAAATATATTACAACGCTTAAAGTATTATAGATAAATTTCTCATTAACTCGAGTTTTTTTAATTTTGATTATTATCACTCGTGTTAAAGATATAACATGTAACGTATTAAAGTCATAAATATGAGTTTCTCATTAATATAAATAATGATGATTATGAATTATGAAAATGATATTGTATTTTAGTAACTTTTTTGGCACAACAACTTTAGATCGGAAGAGACTTCGTTAGAAAATGATATAAGTAATCCTCGATCCAAATAATATTTTACTTCTCTATTTTAATGATATAAATTCATTCTTTTAAAGATATTAAAAATATTTTTCAGCTTTAATTTTTGATCTCCCATACAAGTGAAGTATACATATTACATAATTATAAGACATAGAAAAAGGATACAAAATGACTTTTTGTAAGTATTAACTTTTTACCGTGTAAGAAATAAAATATGTGTTGAAGTCTTAAAAAATTATTTTTTTTAATTTTTTTTTAATCATATGTATGCTTTTCACTTTCATTTGGAGAATGTTACGTGAGTATGATATTGTTTAAATATTTTACATTTTATAACAAACAAAATAGAAAAAACGTAACCTCTCACAATTAATTTGGATTTTTAAAATTCAATTCAGTCTCGATAGATTGAACTAAATTTAGAGTCCAACATTCAACCAAAAGAGAATTCAGCGCCAATAAGGGTAGAAACATCAAGACCTTCAAACGCTCGAAGAAAATCGAATTGAAAGGAAATAAGGATTCAATACTTTATTTGATAGAGTAACCCAACCAAGAATTGGGTAGAGAGGAGAATAATGAAGCAAAACTCAGGCATAGGCAAGATGAAAATGGTGACACAACTCAAGTAAAAACACAAAATAATGCTAAATTTATTGACGGATTGGATAATAGGATAATATTGACAAATAATGCACAATATTATTCACTTCCAACCTAATTAAAAAAATTATAACCTCAATTTACATGCTTAAGGAGGTCCTAAGTAACTCTAAAAGGAAAATAAAAAGGAGTAAAAAATAAAAAGAAATAAAGAAAATGTAAGATATTGAGAAGGTAAATTCGAAACTAGACTATGTAATCTAACTAGCTAACGGATAAACATCGATTTGATATTTCTTGGAGATAAAGTCTCGAGGATGGTATGGTAGAAAATATGAGTGGATTTATAGAAGTTTGATCTCATATTTCTTAAAGCTTCTTGAACTAGTTTGAAGGAATGTAGATCATCTGGATTATAAATAGATAATAAAAAAAATATTGTTTTTGAAAAATCATTTAGTTACATCTTTCAAAAAGTTTCACAAGTGTTCATTAGCTCCTTATCTTACTTATCCACTTTGTTAAATCCGGTGTCAAACTCTATAGTCCAGATCGCATGATCATCATCATCATCCTCGTCCTTTGGTTCATCCTCAAATCAATGTCAAGCTCAGACTGATGTGAACCAAGGGTATAAACCCTTGACTCTACTTGTGTTGCCCGACCATTTTAATGGGATCCTTGTTGTCACCTCCAAAGTAACCTCGTCAATACTCGGTATTCTAGGAAAAGTATGACCTAACCCAACACAAAGCAAGAGTATTCTAGGTTCCTCGACTCAAGTAACCACTTATCATTGTCAATACTTGGAAACTAAGAGTTGAAATAATAAAGAGGGAAGTGACTATTTGTGTACTTGAAAGTTGCAAGAACAGACATTAATGGAGAAAAAGAATTGACAAGTTAGGAGGAAGAGAGACTCGATGGAACAAAAAAATGTTTGTAGGGTATCTATTGGCAACCCTTTTGGCTGATGCTCGGACTCCCTTGGGGTTTCAATAGATTTTCTTATAGTTTCAATATATGGTTGCCTTTAGGGTTGCGGTGACTTACCTAAACATTCAAATGTAAACACAAACGGGAATAGCAAGTTGAATAAAAATTGGAGGAGAGATCCAATACAAATTCAGCCTAGATTGTTTGAACTAAGGATTGAATCAAGATCTTACAGATGATTGAGCACCATGGCTGGAAGAGAGAGGAAGCACACGAACTTTCTCACAAAGTAACAAAAAATTTATGGATCTTTTCTCTTGGTGCCATCAAGGATCGAACTTTTTCTCTTGGTATCCATTAAGTTTCAAAATTTCTCATGGTGCCCTCAAGGTTTCATTTATTTCCTCTTTATACCATTCTTAATATATTACGTTAAAATTCATTATAAAATAATAAAAAAAATCAGAAAAATAAATTTAAAAACGATTATGACCTCATTAAATTTAACTAATAAATTTATAATAGAAATATTTATATACACAAATTTTTTTTTTTTTGAAAAAATTATTTTTTTTACTTTTTACTTTCCATTTAAATATATATATATATATAATTAAATAAAAAAAAATTTTGAAATTTTATTAAGTGTCTAGAGAATTAAAATATAATAAAATTTATTTATTTTGAATTTAAATTTTATATAATTTATATTAATTCGAAAATTTTAAAAAATTATATTTTTTTATTTTAAGATTATGGAAAAGTATATTATAAAAAATATATTTTTAAATTAAAATAAATTATAGAAAATTAACTTTTAAAAAAACAATATGTTTAATTTTTTGGACTGCTAGAATATTATCCTCTCCACCTTCAACTGACGTCACAATGAGTGACTCGCCACCTCCAGAACATTCCTAGACAATAGTTGTAGCAATATGATTGGATGAAATAACTGTCATTTCTCTATATATACTATGTAACCGTTTGTCCTGAAATTCAATAAAGAATCCTTTCTCATTCACTGTTATGGACTACTTTACTATAATATCAGAGCTAGCTGGCCAACGCCACTAAGAAACAAAATCTTTTCTCCTTCTCAAGCCAACAATGGCGGATAACAATATCTCACAATTTTCTCTTTCTTCCATTGCCTCCTTCATCACAGCAAAACTAAACTCTGAAAAATTCCTCCTTTGGAAAGCCCAAATCTCTCCTATTCTCAAAGCTCAAAACCTCTTCTGTTATGTTGATGGCACCAAGCCAAAACCAACACTTGATCCAACCCAACCTCCAACAAAAGAATATTCAAATTGGCTTCTCAAAGATCAATTTGTCATGGCCATTCTTACTTGTTCTCTCACCAAAACGGTGTTTGTACAAGTCCTTGACCGTGACACCTCTTCTCAAATCTAGAAGCAGCTTCAAGACCTATTTGGCGCTAAATCCAATGCCCAAATTGTTCAAAATAGACTTCAACTAGCCTCCCTAAAAAAGGGGTCTTCCACTATCACTGAGTACTTCAACAAAGCCAAAAACCTTGTTTCAACCCTAAATTCCGCTGGCCAAGTTGTCTCAGACAATGAATTCACAACTTTTCTCCTTGCTGGACTTGGCAGTGATTATGATTCTATTGTTACAAGTATTTCCACACAGATAAATCTACCTTCCCAGACCCAAATACTTTCTCACTTACTTGTTCATGAGTCTCGATTGACACATCAAACAAATGCCATTCTTCCAGATCCTATATCGGCCAACAACACCTCAAACAACCCAAAGGCAGATGCCAACTTCACTCAACACCAAAGTCATGGCTCCAATGGTGGACGAGGTCAAAACAGAGGCAGAGGTCGCACCGGTAGTCCTGGTGGCTCCAATGGTGGACGAGGGCGTGGCCGCTCCTCAAATCCAAACCAAAACCAGATCTTCATAGGTGCTCCAGATTCTCGTCCAATCTGTCAAGTATGCCTCAAACCAAATCACACTGCCTTAACCTGTTGGTACAGGTTTGATCATTCCTACCAAGCATCTCCTCCACCGACTTTTCAAGCGCATTCAACCACCAGTGGACATTGGTACCCCGACACGGCAGCAACACATCACTACACCCCCGACCTGTCCAACCTAAGGATTGACAACTATGCCTACAATGGCACGGATCAAGTTTCTCTTGGTGATGGATCCCAAATTCCCATCCATAATCATGGTTCTGCCTCTATTCAATTTCAAACTTTTAAATCTACTTCATACTCCCTCAATCTCTAAAAATCTCCTTTCTGTGAATAAATTTTGCAATGATAACTCTGTATTTTTTGAATTTCACGCTCACCAATTTTTTGTGAAGGATTCTCAAACTCTTCAAGTTCTACTTCAAGGAACCGTTGATCGAGGGCTTTATGTCTTGCCGGCCACCACCACCTCTCTTCCGCCGTTGCCTCCACAACTCAATCTCTCCTCCGTTCAGCATAAACCTAATCCATGGCATGCACGCCTGGGTCATGTTTACAGTCCAATTTTTCGCTTGGTTCAAGCTCGTCTCAGTCCAACTCAAACTTTTGGCATACCTTCACCAGATCCCTTCACGTCCTGTAGTTGGGTCAAAGCTCATGGTCTACCTCATCCATTAAGCCCTTCTCGCAGCACACGGTCTCTTGAGCTTCTGTTTCTAGACGTTTGGGGCCCAAGCCACGTTATTTCTTCTAAGGGCAATAAAAACTTTTTATCTATACTGGATGATTATTCAAAGTTTATTTGGCTCTTTCCAATGCCTTCAAAATCTTTAGTCACACAAATTGTTACCAAATTCTTTAAACTTGTGACTAATCTCCTATCCACTAGTATCATTTCCATACAAACCGATGGTGGAAGTGAGTTTAAACCACTAATTCCCCTTTTTCAAAATCTCGAGATAACACATCGATTTACTTGTCCCTACTCGCACCAACAAAATGGTATGGTCGAATCTCGACATCGTCGAATTGTTGACATCGGTCTCATGCTTCTCAAACATGCCAATCTACCACTATATTTTTGGGATTTTGCCTTTGAAACTTCCGCCTATTTACAAAATCGGCTTCCCTCACCCATAATTCAAAACATAACTCCCTTTGAAATGGTTTTCACCAATAAACCCGATTACAATTTTCTCAAAGTTTTTGGTTGTCTAGCCTTTCCCAACTTACATCCATACAACTCTCACAAACTCTCCTTCCGCTCCACTCCCACTATTTTTTTTGGTTATAGTTCTTATCACAAAGGTTACATTTGTTTTGATTGGCACAATGATCGTTACTATACCTCCAGAGATAATCTCTTTCATGACAATACCTTTCCCTTCTCCAATTATGCTCCCACAAAATCAAACACCACTACTGTTATATCAATCTTACCACTCTTATTACCCACTCCTTCTCTTTATTCACCTCCTTCCAGCCCAATCTCAGGCCCAAGTCCATTTACACACTCATCCTCACCTCTTTCAAAGCATGATGACTCCACACCCACTAACTCTTCACCATTTTCAGGCCCAAGCCCATCTCCACCACAACAACAAAGCCCAACACGCATGACTACCCGCTCTCAACAAAACATCTTCAGGCCCCTTGTACGCAGTGATGGAACTATCCCCTGGCCCACTAAACCCGCTGTTACTTGCATTCCTATCAGCAATGGCGCGCCGCCATGGAATCTGAGTTTCGTACCCTTCTTTAGACAAACACTTGGACCTTAGTACCACCTCACCCATCTCAAAATGTCCTTGGAGTCAAATGGGTTTTTCGCACAAAACGCAATTCTGATGTCACTATTGAACGACGAAAGGCCCGTCTTGTGGCCAAGTGTCCCGACCTTAGTTTGACAACTTAGGGAGTTACTGGTTAGGACCGCACAGTGGGTCCCGACCTTAGTTTGACAACAACTTAACAAGATCTTACAACAAGGCACAGATAAGGAAAACCAGAAATCATAAAATAGTTCTTAACAATGTATGAATGTGACCAGAACAACTAACAACCGGAAAACGTAATATAACAAAGTACGGAAAGAACGACAAGAAACAAAATCCAACTGACAAACCCACAAATGGAGAAACTGTAAAACGTCCTAAAGTACGACACCCCGGCTGACCACTACCGTCCGGATCACTCGGCATCTGCTCTAACCTGTGGCAAATCTACACAACATATCAACCGTTAGCTAACTATCCAAATATAAGTAGAATGACAACAGCACAAACACAAGCAGAAACAAAAATAAACAAACATCATGCTGGCACTCAACCGTTTATTATCTATTATTTAAGTGATTCATCTTATTCAATTTACAGTTGTGGCACGAGAGCTATTAACAGTTCTCGCCTCCGTTCCTTATCCAACTGGGTGTAGGTCTAGCTGACCTCCGCCGGTAGCATCACTACAAACCGAGTATGGACTAGTCCCTAAAGAAACCCCCAGCGCTCGCAAGCTAACTGAGCAGAATGCCACCGCCCGTTACTCTTAGGCCAAGTATAGGTCGGTAAATATATATCACAACCTATCTCTCTAAACATTTCAATCACACACCACTATCATCATTCATGCTCATATTTAGAAGTCAGCTAAGTAAGCCCAAAGGACTTACCTGGTATAAAGCTCGACTCTCTGTAAACCAAACTCGCTCTATAAACTGTAGCAACTCAGTTGCCTGTCAAAGGGGATAAGTGCATTAGCACACTCCCAAGTAATTAGAAGTCTAAGACTTCTAAGATAGAAGAACGTAGTAAGACATAACTAGTTACAGTACTAATTTAGGGTAAAATGACCATTTTACCCTTGGTTCCGAAACTCCCAAAATTTCCAACATTCATGTCTAAACTCCTATTTGAGATTCTATAAACATATTCTAACTCCTAAGGTTTAGTTTGGGTACAAACCGGTATCTTTCCTATTTTCATATTTTTCAAAAGATCGTAAAGGTCTAACTTCGATTTCAAATATAAAATTCGTAATCGCTTATAAAAATTCCGACTTACATCCCTAGATTATCTATGATGTTCTATCTAACTTTAGAAGAAAGAATTTCTCCAAACTGTTCATTCAACAGTTTTATAAAAATTCTCAAAGTTGACGATTTCACCTACAAATTCTATTCTTAACCAAAAATTCTAAGTTTACAAAAACTGCTCAACTACCCAATTTCGGAAGCTTATAATTTCTAATCCGACCGTTCATTTCCTCTCAAATTTTAATACCATATACTACGTATAACCGTCTACAACATATCCAAAATTCAACGGTGGATCTTTATCCAAACACTCAAACATTGGTCGACAAGGTAGGCAGTTTCTAACTTAAAAGCTGAAAGAAAAGAGTTGAATCTACAGCAGCCTTTTATTTCTACCATTTTGTTTATACAACTCAGCAGCTACCTATTACTAACTTAATCGTGCTCAAGGCCGAACTACAGCAACTCATCAATCTAGCCTTAAGGAATCGGTATACATACATAAGATCATACATTAACCTTCCCATTAAACTAATCAGAAACCTATTTTAAACCAAGTATAGGCTCTTACCGGGTTGCAGCTAGAAGGGTAATTTGTTGTTGGTTCCGATCTGCACCACTAATCTGTAAGTGTTGGTCGATCTCACTGCTGCAACAGTTGGGAATTTGATCGGAATAAAAAGGAAGGGTGATGAGTCATTGTAGCCATGACATCAAGGAGATAACAGATGGGGAAGGATCGTCTTACCAGTAGGGACAGAAGGAGACGTGGCTCGTTCGATCGATGAGGGTGGGGCAAGGCTCGTGTTAAGGACGACGGTCTGGATAGCTATACTCGCACAGCACCAGCGTCCAATACTAACGTCGGCTTCTCGTCCTGTTGTTGACACGAGATGAAAACGCTGCTGCTGTAGATCAACGTAACAGAAGGAAGAGATCGAAGGAGGCTCACCTTGTTGTCGACTCAGTTGCACATGAAGGAAGGGCGTGCAGAAAAGACTTCGATCGCCGCTGGACGTATCTGGACGCAAGGAATAACGGTTGCGTGATTGTGGCTGGATAGAAGATGCTGATACGTGGGAGTTTAAGAGAATTTAATTGTTGCTGATCTTCTATTTGGGCTGAAGAAGGCAAGGAGCCTTTCCTTCCTGAGCTGGAGCAGGCGCTGACTGGCTGTTGCTGGGCTGGGCTCTGGCTGAAGGATGTAAGGCCGAAATTGGGCTGAAGACGGGCAATCTAGGCGGCTAGACGCTGAGCTGGAGAAGCTGGCAAGGCAGCAGCTCTTCCTGGGCTGAAGATGACAAGGCAACAGCTCTTCTGGGCTGAGCACACGCTGGGCTGGAGCTGGCGCTGGACGAGGCAAAGCAGTGGGCTGCTGGTTGCAGAAGCTGGCGCTGGGCTGGCACAAGAGTGAAGGGAGCAGCAGCCCGGTGCTTGCTGCAGTCCGGAATCGAGAACCCGAAACTAAATGTACGGAATAACCGGATACGGATTATATTACAGTTTAGCATTGGTTATAAAACCCTATCATTTTATGTGAAGGTAAGTTACATAAAATGATAAACTTATAAAAGATTCTATCATTTTATGTGAAGGAGATTTACATAAAATGATAAATTTTATCATAATATGTCTAACTAAGTAGACGGATATAAATCAATTGATCGAGATCGAGTTTATAATAGAAATAGACGGAATAAAAATTCCGGATATTACATTTCATCAATTGCAAGGTCTCGACTATCACGACACTTTCAGTTCAGTTGCAAAACCTTCAACCATAAGGCTCTTACTCACCCTTGCAGCGACGAGAGGATGGGTGGTGAGGCAACTTGACATCCAAAATGCCTTTCTTCACGGCGATTTGGCAGAACAGGTATTCATTCAGCAACCAATTGGTTTTATTCACCCTTATCTCTCTAATTTTGTTTGTAAATTAAACAAATCGCTCTATGGACTTAAACAAGCCCCCAGAGCATGGTTTTCCAAACTAAGTGATTCCCTAATTTCTATGGGCTTCTCATCCACAACCTCAGATACCTCTATGTTCATTCATCACCAAGGAAATCAATTTGTGTGCATTTTAGTCTATGTTGATGATCTAATGGTTGTAGCATCCTCTACTGACCTTGCATCCAAGTTTATTTCTGCCTTGGCTAAACAGTTTCCAGTAAAGGACCTTGGCCCCCTTCACTACTTTCTGGGCATTGAAGTCAAGCGAACATGTGACAGATTTTACTTGTCTCAACAGCAGTACATCAAGGATGTTGTTACTCGAGCAAAGATGGAAAATTCAAAACCTATTTCAACACCTTTAGCCACAAATTTTCAAAACACTTTTCAAAATTTTGAAATATTTGATGATCCAACCTTGTATCGAAGCATCATAGGGAGTCTCCAGTATCTCGCCTTCACAAGACCGGACATCTCATTTGTTGTGAACAAGCTTGTTCAATACATGCACAAGCCTTCTTTGGCCCACTGGCAATCAACCAAATGGCTTCTACGCTACCTGAACTCCACTGCTACACTCTGCTTTCACATTTCTTCTTCTCCCGGTGATCAACTTTCTGCCTTCTCCGATGCTGACTGGGGTGGTGACCTTTCTGATAGGCGGTCTACTAGTACCTACTGTGTTTACTATGGCAACACCCTCGTATCTTGGACTTCAAAGAAACAAGATACTGTGGCTAGATCCTCCACGGAAGCTGAATATAGAGATGTCGCTCACGCTGCATCTGAAATCCTCTAGCTTCAATCTGTGCTATCTGAACTGGGTATACGCCTCTCCAAAGCCCCAATCTTATGGTGTGACAACATTGGTGCCACCTACATTGGCGTCAATCCTGTTCTACACCACAAGATCAAGCATTTATCATTAGATTTTCACTTTGTTCGATAGAAAGTCCAGAACAGATCCCTTGAAGTTTCCTTCATATCCTCAAAGGACCAGTATGCAGACATTCTAACCAAACCTCTTTCGACACAACGTTTCCAATTACTACGATCCCATCTCTGCTTTCAACAACTGGGATCGAGGGGGGCTGCTAGAATATTATCCTCACCACCTTCAGCTGACGTCACAATGGGTGACTCACCACCTCCAGAACATTCCTAGGCAATAGCTGTAGCAATATGATTGGATGAAATAGCTGTCATTTCTCTATATATACTATGTAACCGTTTGTTCTGAAATTCAATGAAGAATCATTTCTCATTCACTGTCATGCACTACTTTACTATGGACTCTTAAAAAAATTTTAAAAATTTATTTTTTATTTATTTTAGTTCAAAAATAAAACTTATCTTTATTTTACATTACTTTTTTTAATTAGAAAAATAATTGAAACAATTTGGTTTACTAGGCTTTTTCTAGTTTTGTGTTTAGTAAATGTAGCCTTTGAGAGAAGAGTGTGTGTAGAGTTTGAGAATAAATACAAAAGGTTGGGGTATATTTACTTAATTGAAACATTAAAAAGCCTACTTACTACTATAATTTTTCAAAAAGGCCTAGTTACTTAGAAAAAAATACTATTATTATAAAGTTATTAGTTTAAAATGTAATGAGGTCATAATTTATTTTAAATTTATTTTTCTGATTTTTTTTATGATTTTATAATGAATTTTAATGTAATATATTAAGAATGGGTATAAAGAGGAAATAAATGGAACCTTGAGGAGACCAAGAGAAATTTTAAAACTTAGTAAATATTAAGAGAAAAAATCCAAACCTTGAAGGCACCAAGAGAAAAAATCCAAATTTATTGATTGTTGGACCAATCAAATATTATTGGTCACACATGCACAATATGTTTCAATTCTAAGTTCATATAAAAGAATGACAGGTAACCCCTATTTAAAATAAAATATGAGATCCTAAATAACTTAAATATATACAATAAAAAGACTTGAGGATGAACACTTGGAAAGATAAACTATAGTAACAACTTTGTAACATCGCGATCGTCTTCAACGGAATTCATCCTTGTCAATCAAGCAATAGAGAAAAGCATGTGGGGGGTGTGTGGATATTGTAGCTTGGATGTGTTTATGTATGGCGCGTAGGGGTGTGGTGTATAGGGTTGGGTGCCCTTATGACCTTGTAGGAATCGAGCTTTTTTAATCCGGTAGAGAATATCAGTGAATAAGTAGAAGGAAGTTTGGACATGAGCTTCTTTGTATATTGAGTTAGAGCAATTCTTATTGTCATTTTCCGAGGCTCAACAATCCTGACAACTAGCATAGTTCTTAATGCAATCTTCAATGACATTCACTCTTTGATTGACCATCTCCTTCACCTGAGCCGCTTGTTATCAATTATCATCATGTAATTCGTACATGTAGGATTTATAGCCACACGTGTGCCTTTGGTTCAATTTCGTCTTGAAGGTCTCCCTTGCATAGCTAAAGACAATAATGAAGGGAGGTGCTTGCTGAAATCAGCCTCAGCATTCCCCTTTGTACAATACTAAGCTTAACTTTGGTGTCCCCGTAGCAATAGAGCCAGGGCCGGTCCTTTAATTTTTTTGTGCCCGGGGCGAGATTTTTTTCGGGTGCCCTAACGATTCGAACTCGAATCTCCGGACTAACCACTTAAGGGTCTAGCGCCACATCCCACTAGACCAACTGAGTATTGGTAATATTAGGTGAGAATTGATCCTTGGACCTCTGGTCATAAGGCAACCACATTGTTGCTACGCCACTTTGATTTAGTGATAATATATTAAAACTAAATATTTTATTATCAACAAAGCTAGTTTGTGAGTTATAATATTCCGGTTCATCGTATTTTCAATCTTAACTAGTTTAACTCTTATATTTTGAATATGTTTTCCAAATAATAATAATTATAATTATATTTTATTTAAATTATATTCAATATTCAATAAAATTTTAACTCTATAGATGTTAAATGATATTTATAAGTCATAAAGTAAATATATGATTATATTAAAAAAATATAACTATTTATAAAAAATAGCACAAATATGATTTTAAGTTCGAATTATAATATAACATTTAAAATAAGTTTTTCATTGATGAAAATTTGATTATGAACTTATCAACAAATGAGATACTTAATGTAACATCTATAGAAATAATAGTTATAATTTTTATTACATTGAGTATCTTGATAAGTAAAAAATTATATTAATAAAAAAATTTGTTTTATTGTTAAATTATAATTTGAACTTAAAGTTATATTTGTATTATTTATTATAAATAGTCATGTTTTTTAACCGAATTATATCTTTATTTTATTGACTTATAAATATCATTTAACATTTATAGAAGTAAGAGTTACAATTTTTATTGAATATTTTATATAATTTAAATACCATGAAATTATAATAGTTATTATTCGAAATACATATACAAAATATAAGAGTTAAACTAGTTAACATTGAAAATATGATAAAGTGGAACATTGGAACTCACAGTTTTGATATCATATTATTAAATCAGAGTGGCATAGTGAGATTTTGGTTGTCTTATGACCCAAGGTCTAAGGATCAATTCCCACCAACCTAATTTTATTCAATATATAAGCTAGGTTATTCGGTGAATACTTCTCTCCCAATTTCAAGTTTCCTCCTTCGCGTGATGAAAAAAAAACATAAAATGAGACAATTGATAGAGATATATAAGCGGTTATTTTAGGAGTCGTATATAAAGTTTTGCTAGATGACAACTACCATTATTCGAGTTAAACGGTTACTTAGCTTCATGAATATTATAAACGGATCCTATTAAATCACACATCTAATTTGACGGGCTAAATCAACACGAATGATGGTTGATTATTAATATATGTGTCATATGGGATAATAAGGAATATTAGTTATTTATAAAATAGAAGATTGATCTACTAAAACCTTTTTTGTATCGTTGATACAAGCTAGACCCTATTAATTTTTAATAGATTTTTATTTTTTTTTTAAATTAATCAAAGGGTATAAAGGAAAAATATAAATATAAATCCTATAAAATAATCCCGAATTGTCAAATTTCACATCCGAAACGACGATGACAATACGCAAACCCATTCCATCGTCGTTTGTAACCGAATCGTCGATGTTACCTTTAACCATGTCGCCCTCCAGAGGAACCCAACAATCATTGTTTTTGGCAATAGTGGAAGCTCCAACAACCCTACATTTGTATTTTCCGCGAGTTTTATAAAGTTGTGTTGAGATGCTGGAAAAGTATCCAACATCGACAATATATGATATTGCGTGAACCTAAATATAAGTCCTCGAGCTACTCCTCCTATATTGTGAATTGGTTGTAGGATGGAACCCTGTGTGCTTGTATGTGTGCTTCACTGGACGTGCCCCCGTCATTTGGTCTCAGGACGGATATAAGAAAAAGTTAACATGGTATCAGAGCAGGTCTGATCCGGGTCCATTTTCTTGACTTCGGAAATTAGCTAAAAGAGAATGAAATGTGAAACTCGTCAAAAAAAGAAATTATGGGCGAGCTAAAAAGAGAATGAGACGCTCAACCCGAGTTCAGGTAGTTAACACTTGAGGGAAGTGTTGAGATGTAGGGAAAAGTATACCATATAGACAATACAATATTGTGTGAAGCTAACATATTAGTCCTCCTGCTACTCCTCCTATTGTCAATTGACTTTAGGATGGAACCCCGTGTGTGATTCAATGGACGTATGCCACCACGTCATTTGGTCCCAAAACGGATATAAGAGAAAGTTAACAAGTTGTGTAAAAGTGGAATCCACAGTCTAATTACCAAAGCTTCAAGGGCCTGGTGTCCAAATCGACTTCTAATACCCGACACGTGTTCTCCAGGACTGCAAGGGAGGAAGAGAAAAGTTTGTTGCAATATCTCAAAGTTTTTCCGTACCCCACTCCCGCTAGTTCATAAGTGAAAGCATGGTGAATTGACTTTGAGAAGTCCGAACGTCTGCCACAGAGTAGTCATTGACAATCTGTCATGACATCAGTTCATCTTCACGGGGTGTATGTCATTCACACAGGGCCGAGGACTTATATTTAGGTTCACGCAATATCATATATTGTCGATCCTATAACCAAATGACGGGGCACGTCCAATGAAGCACACATACAAGCACACAGGGTTCCATCCTATAACAATATTATAATATTTAGGAAATGTATTTGTATGTGTGCTTCACTGGTGGTGCCCAAGTTTGACAAAGACTGTAACAATATTATAATAAAAATATACTAATAAAATTTACGTTCCCATAAATATTATTTCAAAATATTAAAAAATCTAAATTAATATTAAAAAAATTTAAATTGATAAAATAATAAATTTGAACTAAAATTATAACAGTTATGTGAGTGAGACGAACCTCTAATAACAAATATAATGCTTAATGTTTCCGTCGATGTTGTGAATTTATACTTGGAAACGCAGTACAATGCATATACCATCCTATCAGTTGAGTTTCAAAATACTTGACAAAAATTAACGAATGTGTTGTATCTTGAAACGTAGTTGGGCTTTACAAGTACAATGCATAGGTCATATTATTATGATTGTTGAATTGACTATTTAAGCATCTCAAGACCTTACAACTTGGGCCCAATAGAAAAACAACACCTCCACTCATCATTTATCTTAAAGAATAACTCACATAGCCGAACAATAATAATGCACATAAAACCCAAATTAACTTACACAATTATGGAACTAAACTTGATCATTTTCGGACAATCTATATGGCTTGACTAAGCCCGTAAATAAATGGGCGGGTATGAGATAGGATCAGGTCAAACTGGACCGAAAAGTCCGGTCCGTCGACCAATATGTTAGAAGTAAATAAAATTATATTATGTACGGTTGTTACTGAAGGATTCCACCAAATGATTAAACACGTCGACCATTTATAACATCTAAAATAGATATTCTAGAGGATGGGTTACATGGAAATTAAATCCAATGACAAGATAGTCGAAAATGTTAGATGAGTTATCGATGGTGATCCCATATGTTTATTTGCATATGGTACAAGACCCTTGATAGGATTTTGTCACAACATGTCATGTTCTACATAACTTATACTAATATGGGGATTTTGTCACACCACCTTTGTGAAGCTAATAGAGTTGATTTTGTGGAGGAAAATGTTTGTTTGGAAGAAGTGATTTACTTTATTTGTTCATAAAGATATCGAGGATATATGAACAATAATGTCAAACTCTAAAGACAAAAGACAGCCTTTATCTTCTTGAGCAGCCGCAAAGTCTGACTTACAACAAATCAACACTGCACTTGAGCAACACGCAATTTCCTCTTACATATCAATTGCTTCAGCAGTTTGATAAGGACATATCTTCTTGTTTACATTCCTTGCTAATAAGACAACAAATCTAAATATATTTATACGATGGGTTAATAATCAAACCAGACGAGCGAGATTTTAGGGCTATATTTTTTATACACCAAAGTAGGTTGAAAACCTTATCAGAAATTTTCGCGCAACAAAAATCAAAAACGTTTTTCCTTCTTTCGCAGTTCCTCTTATTAACTAGTTCAAATCACAACACATTCATTCCTCCACTCATCAAACTCTAGTTAGGCTTTGCTTTTTCATATTCTTACTAAACTTATATATTAGCTTCGAAATAGCTCACCAAATTTATATACTTTTAGACCGATATATTTAAACTAATATAGCTCCATGTAATTTATAACGAGTTTCAGCAAAGCACAATGCCGATTTGCTACCACAAACTCAGGCACTGCATATATATACATTCTCTAAACCTCTTCAAATCTACGTTTTACACTCACTTACAACTCCTACCACATATTTTTATTTACCAAACTTCACCCTCGGAGTTTCAAGTCCAGAAGTCCCACCACTCGCAGCTGCTCGGAGACTGCTCGAACAGGCTATCCGATTGAAGGCCATGCCATTCCTCGTCCGAGGTTAGCGAGCTGCAAGCCGGCTCCCCCATAGTTAAGAATTCCTCCATGGCCAAATAGTTTGTGTTCATGCAATCAGATCCTCCAATATCGGCCAACCCGGGTTTCCCCTCATCTTCTTCAACACCTGTACTCTTCATCTTCTTTTTCCGGTGGCTGTTGCAGATGAGCTCAGATTCTCGATCGGTTGTAGTAGTAACATAGCTTCCAACATCAGGAACACCGACTTTGGTATCTTCTTGGGTATCATCACCTAATAAATTCTTCAGATTCTGCACCTACAAGATCGAGTAACTTTGAAAAGCAATTTCCCCAAACCAAAAGGGTATTTAACACTTGAAACACCATTAATGAAGGTACCTGAAGGGAAAGAGAATGATTTTCCTTTTTAAGAAGGTCGAAGCGGGAGACCAGGGAGTCGTAGCTGCGGCGGAGGACGTCGAAGTCATGCTCGAGCTGCTTCGACTTCCAGCGTGCGCGTTTGTTCTGGAACCATATGGCGACCTGGCGTGGGTGTAGGCCCAGCTGGGATGCCACCTCAGCCTTCTGACGTGGCTCAAGCTTGGTCTCGTTTTCGAACATGGTCTCTAGGGATTTTACCTGCTCCTCGCTGAACCTCCTCTTGCAGTTCTTCTTCTTCTTAATCTTGCCTGCCATATCTACTCCTCCTCCCGGATCAAACATTTTTTATTAGTTGCAGAGAGAGATGCAGTAGCAGTTAGCCAGTTAGAGAAGATGAGTTGGGAGGCACAATTTATATGAAAGGAGAAGGGTATGGAAGCCAATGGGGAATCGACAGCTTAATTGGAGGCTTGTTTGTTCTTTGGACGGAATTGTGGGGATAGATATGAAGTGTCTTGTGGGAGTTGGCTATCTTTTTCGAGGTTTTGGCCCCCCCAAATTGAAAGGTGTTAATTGTGGGCGAGTTTGAGATAATTAATAAATGGGGCCACACGTTTCACTAATGTACTTATGTCTTTGTCTTCTTCTACTAACCTCCAATATCTCTCTCTTTCGTTCCGACTCCGAGTATAGCCAACGCTTTGAAAATAGAGACCGCAATCTTACTTCTATCTCACAAATACTCAACTAACTTAATCACCCGACATAAATAAATGAGATCACCTTGTTAAGGAGTTAGCCGGCCTCAAGCTTTGGAGGAGTACTCAAAGTTTGTCTGCCTCGATAGAGCGGTCTTGCATATAGATGATACCTCGTTCACCAAAATGGACAATATTCTCACCGTCAAGAGACTAACGAGGGATAAAGTGTGAGTCTAAGATCTCGTAAACATATTACAAGACCCACTATAGTACAAGAAGTCATCAATTGAATTGGTAAATATTGTGTCATTTGGATTTGAATTATATAACAAAATTGATTTTTTTTTATATCTTTTGAACTTGAGAATATAACTCCAATTTTCCCGGTGGAAGGTTTCAATTGTATTCCTTACCTTCCTCTTCAGATATTTTTGGGGATAAAGCTGTAACTGAATTGGTTAAATAATATGTGTATAAATACCAAACTCGATCACTACAATGAATAAGATGCTAAGTTATTCATTTTGTTACAAGAATTATTCTCTCATTCTCTCCATTCTAAACACTAACATGGTATCAGAGGTTGGTTAAACCTCAACCATCACAAGCTCTCGTAGCCATACAACAATGGCGAATCCTTCCGATCCATCAGACACTGCTCGTGTTCTAGATGATGCTTTTCTTCTTCAACTTCCATTGCCTCATTCAGATGCTCCATCACTTAAACGTTCCACCACACTCCTCAATAACACCAATTTTTCCAAATGGAAGCACGCAGTCGAAGTATCCCTATCTGCTAAAAGCAAGCTCTCGTTTGTCAATGGCGAGTGCGAAAGACCTACATCTGATCCTAAACTGATTGCCAAGTGGGATCAGTGCAATAACATGTTGATTTCATGGCTATTGCATTCCATGGAGAAAGAAATTGGAGATTCAGTGTTATTTTGTACACTGCAACGCAAACATGGACTGATTTGGGGATTAGGTTTGGGAAGTCCAATCGCATGAGTCTGTATCAAATCCAGAAAGAATTGTCGACTATTTGTCAAGTTATGATTCAAGATCAACAGATAATTCAACTCTTAGTTGGCCTCAATGATTCTTTCAATCTTGTTCGATCTCATATTCTGATGCTTCATCCGAATTTAAGTCTCAATGAAGTTTATAAACTCCTTCTTCAAGAAGAGAGTTAGATGAATCTCTCTAACAACTCCACACTAGATGATCATTCTTCAGCTCTATATTCACATCATCGTGATGATTCTTCCAAACAGTCTTGAGGTTATTCCAATTCTGATACAAGATCTAGTTCCACCTCCAACAATCGACCTTATTGTGCCATTGCAAGATTCGAGGACACACCATTGACAAATGCTGGAAGTTGGTAGGCTCTCCAACTTCCCCCATTCCAGGTCTTTCTTGGTGCTCTCATTGCAAGGTTGTTGGGCATGACAACAACAAATATTGGAAAATCATTGGCTATCATACATGCCACAAACTCGTTGCTTCTTCAATCCAGACTTCATTCACTCCATAACAAATGACATCGACTCTTGCTCTTGGACAAGAAGCAGTCCTCAAGCTCTACATATGATCCCACAACTCTTCTTGCTGGTAAGGCTTCTTGTTTTATGTCTTCTAATCTCAGCTCACGATAGATCTTAGATAGCGGTGCTACTGACCATATCACCCCATACCTTGATCTCTTTACTTCATACACTACCGTTTCTAATCCTTCCTATATTATGATGTCAAACGGCAAGCGAGCATTTGTTGTTCACAATGACATTGTTAAACTTAGTAATCACGTCATCTTATCCAATGTTTTACATGTTCCTGATTTTCAATTCAATCTTATATACATTTATAAACTATCTCTTGACTTGAAAACTCATGTTTTGTTCACTGCTAATGAGTGTACTATTCAGGACCATTTGATGAAGAGACCTCTGGTGATTGCACGAGCACTTAATGGGTTATACGTGGTTGATAGTTCATCTGATGCACATCCTGTCATCTCTACTTGTAATAATACCCCCAACAATGGTTTTTCCATGCACCTTACTTTTAGTAATTCTTCCATCGAATTATGGCATTGTCGTTTAGGCCATTTACCGTTTGATACTATGTCACACATTAATGACAATCTTGTGGTTCCAAAGATTCATCCGATATGTACCATAAGTCCAAGAGCACGCCAAAGTAGACGTCCCTTTCCCCTTTCTTCCACACGCTCTAATAACATTTTTGATATCATCCATGTTGACACATGGGGACCATATAAACACCACACTTACAATGGCCTTTCTTATTTTCTTACCATCGTTGATGACCATTCAAGGTGTACATGGACATATTTGATGTCTCACAAAAGCCATGCCTTATCCATTTTGAAATCATTTGTGACCATGATCCAAACACAATTCAACACATCCATCAAAACCATTCGCTCGGAAAATTCCCTTAAGTTCTTAAGCAAAGAAGCTTCCCACTTTTACTCTACTCAAGGTATCATTCATCAAACTTCATGTGTGTATACCCCTCAACAAAACGGTGTAGTTGAAAGGAAACATAGACATCTTCTAGAGGTGGCTCAATCTCTTTCTTTTCAATCCAAATTACCCCCTTCTTATTAGGGTGATTGCATCTTAACCGCCACCTACTTGATCAATCGTCGAACAGATGTTATTCTTTCATACAAAACACCTTATGAAGCCTTGTTTCAAAAGAAACCTACCTATGATCATTTAAGGGTCTTCGGATGCTTATGTTTTGCTCACAAACCAAAAGTATCTCGAGATAAGTTTGAGCCTCGCTCACAACCGTGTGTCTTTATTGGGTATCCTTATGCTTAAAAACGGTACAAGGTTAGAACCCTTCATACTAGGGAAATCATAATCTTTAAGGATGTTACTTTCCACGAAAAATATCTCCCATTCCATCATGTATCCCCTACATCATCTTCTCCTTTCCATATTTTACATAACACTTCGTCCATTGAGTCGGGTATATTCTCTCCTCCATCCATTAACCCTAGCCAGTTCCCATGCAAACCTTACTTCCCCTAATCATATCATATCCCCTTATCCAAACCCTACTTCCCTTAACCCTACTTCTCCACATGCAAACACTAGCTCTCATATATCCACATTCTATCATATCCCCTCATCACATAACTTCCCCTGATGATCTCCATGAACAATCTCATATCCCACCTTCTCCATCCATACCATCCACTAGTCGACGTTGCACTCGACTCCACAAGCAACCTCTCTACGTTTCCGACTACATATGCACGTATAGCTCATGCTCTTCATCACTAGGTACTTCTCCATCTCTTTCTTTACCCTCATCTCATATAGCCTTTCTTTCCTCTTTACATTCATTTGTTGAACCTACCTCATACATCGACTAATGATCCTAAGTGGGTTGAGGCTATGGACAAAGAGTATCAAGCCCTACAAAGTAATCACACGTGGGATCTTACTCCTTTACCTCAAGGTAAAAAGGAAATCGGTTGCAAGTGGGTTTTCAAGGTAAAATTGAAAGCTGATGGTACGTTAGAAAGGTACAAGGCACGTCTCGTAGCTAAAGGTTTCATTCAAAAAGCGGGCATTGATTATCATGAGACGTTTTCTCCTGTGGTTAAAATGACCACAATACGTACCATCCTTGCTATATCCGCTTCTAAAGGATGGACACTCCATCAAATGGACGTAAATAACGCTTTCTTTCATGGCAACTTATATGAAGATGTGTATATGCAACTACCTCCCACGATACCTAATCCTAACTCTCTTGTTTGCAAATTGAGAAAGTCCTTATACGGGTTAAAACAAGCATATCGACAGTGGTTATATCGCCTTACTACTTCTGTTCTTGACCAAGGATTCACTCAGTCTAAAAATGACTACTCATTGTTTCTTAAATACAATGGCCATGATGTCACCATTGTTTCCATTTACGTGGACGATCTGCTGGTGACTGGATCCAGTGAGGCTACCATATCTTCTCTCAAAATGTTTTTGGATAGCACCTTCAGTATTAAAGACCTTGGTATACTATTTTTTTTGGACTCGAAGTTGCTCATACGTCTTCTGGGATTGTCCTTGCCCAACGAAAATTCACTTTGGAACTTCTGGATAAAGCTAAGTTATTACCCGCCAAACCAACTTCTACTCTTTTTCCCTTAAGTCAGAAACTGTTACCACACGAAGACACTCCTGATTCAAATATTTCATTGTGTCGTTTACTTGTTGGAAAAATTAATTTCCTCACCAACACACGTCCAGACTTCTCCTTTGCCGTGCAGTGTTTAAGCTAGTTTATGCAATAACCCTATTCAACTCAGATGGATGCTCTACATCATACTCTACGATATGTCTAAGGGACTATAGGTCATGGTATTTTGCTCCACTGTTCTGATCAACCAAAGCTCCTAGCCTATACCGTTTCAAACTAGGCTTCATGTCCCTTCACTAGGAGAAGCGTGAGTGGATACATTGTTTTACTTGGCAATTCTCCAATCAGTTGGAAGTCCAAAAAGCATACTACAATGTCTAGAAGTTCTACAGAGGCAGAATATCGTGCCATGGCCCATGTTGCTGCGGAAGTCACTTGGTTAATTCGGCTTTTGCAAGAGTTGAAGATGTCTACTTCACAACCAATCACTCTTCAATGTGATAACAATTCTGCAATTCAAATGAGCAAGAATCCCGTCTTTCATGAACGAACTAAACACATTGAAATCGATGCTAACTCATTCATTCTATTACAAGAATAAGATGCTAACTTATTCATTGGTTACATAATATGTGTATAAATACCAAACTCATGACAATGAATAAGATGCTAACTCATTCATTCTGTTACAAGAATTATTCTCTCATTCTCTCCATTCTAAACACTAATAGATATGCTAATATCATTTCAAGCTCGTGTGTGGTAGTTGCAGTCGAACGAGTGAGACTTATTTGTTCTTGTTAACCTAAATCTGATATGCACAACCAATGACAACTTTATTTTTGAAACATAAAGATTCAAATCTTCTATCAATTTGATTTTATCTCCCAATTAAAAAATGACATAAAAAGACATAGTTACATTATTAATTCAAGATTAGATAGACTCATCCATATTAGCCATGAAATGTGGATTCATCTAGTGATGCGACTTTACCTCACTTCAAGATCAAAAGGTATAATTCAAAGTTTACACATCATGCAAATGCAAAATTCGTTTCAATTCGAACAAAACAATCAAACTATGTGAAAATCAGTTTTGTCTCTTGTCAACACAATTTTAGTTCAATTCGAAGAAAATACAATCAAGAAATTGAATAAAAATAGAAGGAGAAAGAAGAGTACCTTTTGTCAATTTATAGTCTCTTGTCAACGTCGGAATTTGTTGTTCGGATTCAAAAGAAATTGGGATTTTGATTGTGTTTGAACAAATTAGGGTTTCAAATTTGAATTTTCAATTGCATTTTCTTTAGTAGTAGTTTGTCTTGGAGAAGGAAAAATCCGGAAGAACTCAAGGAAGAAGAAAACGGCAAATAGAGGACGGTTAAGAAGAAGACGTATACCGTAAGTAAACCAATGAAAATCAGTTTTGTATTACCATATTTATATGCATATACCTAGTTGATCGTGTAAGATCTCATTAAATTGCATATGCGTAAAGACAATAAAGAAGATCGACACAATGCTTGTTTATGCAATTCATGTATTAAAATCCTACGTTTGCGGAACCTCAAAGGGGAGATCTGGTCCCATATTTCACTAAGAATTTGAGATGGTTTACAACAGGTGTGGTCTAGAGTTTGCACGCAAGGAAAAACTCAGTAAATAATCTAAGCTAAAAGAACTCAAGAACAAGAGTATAAGCAAATAGAACAAGATATTGAAATAGCCCCTGGAACGACTAAACCAAGCTTTGATCAAAGCTTTGTTATCTTCTCTGTGATGATCTTCATCAAAGAAACTAGGATTAAGGATGAACGTCTCGAATCCCCCTCGATCACCTCCGTCTTCTCTTCTCTCAAACTATATTGCTCTTTCTTTTGTGAAAACCCTAGCCTATTGCTCTCAAACGGCGGCTCACAACCTTAGGGTTTTTCTCTACACCTACATTTTGTATATATACCTCAGTCATGAGACTTAAGCTCTTTGTTTCACTTAAGTGAACTGACTTGTTTAAGTGTAAAATTAAACCCGGCCAAACTGAACCCGGTTCATTTGTTAGCAAATCAAATTACAACTTTACAAAAGCCCGATAAAAAAGAGGTTTGCTCTTCAATAAAGCGTACAACCAATACCTAAACTTAAGCAATAATAAAACAACTAATTACTAGATAATCCACCTCTAAAGTCATATTATAGTATCTATTATGTCCATGCTACCATAACTAGATGATCACTCACCTTAGTTAGCAACATGAGAAATAATAGCCACCTATAATATATCTTGAGAATATTATCTAATACCCTATACTTAGCCATATTACATAAGTTACATCCTTGTATTCTATTACATAACCACAACTTATAATAATTTGTACATGAATCGTAATTCTAACAATTGTCCTCCTAGTTCATGTAACTAATGGAATCTCAATCACTAGTAGCAAAATTGGGAAGTTCTCATGTCCGTCATTAGTTCAATGGTAATCAAATTTATGGAACATCCCATAGATACATGAAATTCCTGCAAAAGATGCACTTGTTAAGAGGGACAATTTTAGTTCCAAAGTCAGCAAGGTTTACCTCACCCTTAATCTTTTTAACTTCAAAGTGTTTCTTCTCAATCTCATCCCTAACAAAATGATATCTAACATCTATATGTTTAGAACTTTCATGATATACAAGGTCCTTACAAAGACATAGAGCACTTTGACAATCTATATGCAAAACATGTACACATGCTTTGTATTGAATTTCAAAAGTATTTTGTTAAGCCATATAGCTTTTGTAGAAGCTTCTACAACTACTATATATTCGAATTCAGTAGAGGGCAAAATAATTATGGATTGTTGTTAAGATTTGCAAGATATACAACCAGTCCATGATAAATACGAGGTGGTAGATTTTCTTGTGTCCTTGTTACTAGCATAGTTAGAATCCACGTAACCCAAAACATTGCGATTTACAAAATGTTCAGTAAAAACAAGACTCGCTTTTTAGTGTAAATAATATATCTTAAACAATATTTCATAGAAGTCCATTGTTCAAGTCCAAGATTAGACATGAATCTACTCAAAACACTTATAGAAAAGGATAGATCAAGTCGAGTGTACAACATTGCATACATAACATATCTAACAAGAACATCATAAGAAATATTAGACATTTTATTTATCTCACTAGGAGAGCTAGGGCATTTTTCTTTGTCAGTTCTAAGTGCCCTCTTAAGGGCATAGGGGTTAGTTTAGAATCATTCAGATTTAACCTATCAAGAACTTTCTTTAAGTTATCATATTGAGAAAGCCACACTTTTTTTAACCCTATTCCTTATTATCTTAACACCTATAATTTTCTGAGCTGGGTCAAAGTCTTTCATGTCAAAATGCATTTTTAAGTATCTTTTAACACCAACAATGATAGTCTTAGATTTACAAATAATCAGAATATCATCAACATAAAAGAGCATATAAAGCATATGCAACTAAAAATTATTCTTAAAATACAGACAATAGTCATATATATTTTATACTCATGAAACCTATGTTTTTCATGCAAATTTTAAACTTAATATTTCATTGCCTAGGCGACTGCTTTAAACCATGTATAGATTTTTTAAGCGAATAGACATGATCAAGTTTATTTTTATCTATAAACTCTTATGGTTGACTCATATAAATGGTTTCATTTAAATCACCATTCATGAAAGCAATTTTAACATCCATTTGTTCAACATCCCAATCATACACAATAGTCATAACAGGCAACAATCTCAAAGTTTTATACTTAATGACAAGTACAAAAAATGTCAGCGTAATCTATTCCTTCTCTTTGAGTAAATTATTTGGCTACTAGGCTTGCTTTGTATCTAGGAGCTTCGCTGATTTTTATTCATTATTTTAACTTGTATAAACATCTGCACTGAACTAGCTTAGCATTGGCAGGTCTAGGAACAAGAGTCCTTGTTTTTATTAGTGATCATAGTTATATCTCTTCATTCATAGCTTTGTTCCAATTTTAGCATTTAGAATTCTAACAACTTGTTCATATGTGTCAAGGGTATAAAATTTTTCAATAATATCACTTGTTATGAAGACATATTTAACTATATTCAGTTCATCGTAAATATAATAAACTCAACATTATTAGTGTATATCTTATTAGGAATTTTAAGCCTAGGGGCCCTGTCCTTGGTTAATTACTAATGACCATGAAAATCAAAATGATTCGAGTATTGACTCCTCTGATTGTTGGTTGGGTTTGTGTTTATCCCCCATCTCCCCAGTGGTTCTCGAATCATCTTGATCTCCATAATTACTGTCATTAAAAAACTCAATATTATCAAGATTTTTATTATTAGAATCATTATTTTCCTTCCCTAATTGTTGAATATCATTATCATTGATCTCATCCATAGGATGTTCAATGCCCCTATCATCCTTAGTATTATCACATTGAGGGGTATTTATATCAAGTTTTGGCAAGCTTATTTTTAAAATAAAAGTCATTTTCATTGAATGTGACGCTTCTAGAAGTGATGACCTTATAACCATGGGGTTGAATGAGTGTGAGTTTATCACCCTTGACTCCCTCAAAGTATCCTAACATAACAACTTTAAGAGCCTTAGGTTGTAAATTACCCTGAGAGATTTGAGAGTAAGTAGTACATCCAAAGAGTTTTAAGTGATTAATGTCAGGTTTCTTTCTAATCCAAATTTCTTGTGGTGTTTTGAATTTAATAACACAAGATGGAGACTTATTAATGAGGTAAGAAATAGTGATAATGACTTCTCTCCACATAGAACTTCTCATTCCTGAACGAATGCGCATACACCTAGTTTTTCTAGAAGAGTTATATTCATTCTTTTAGCACTAGCATTTTGTTGTGGTGTTTCAGATACAATAAGGTGTCTTTTTATCTCTTATGTTTTACAATAATCATTAAACTCAAAATTACGAAACTCTAGATTTCACTAAGCATTCGAGATTGAAATGCTCTGATACCACTTTGTAAGATCTCATTAAGATACAAATGCGTAAAGATAGTATAAAAGATCGACACAAGGCTTGTTTGCGCAGTTCGGGTACTAAAACCCTACGTTTGCGGAACCTCAAAGTAGGGAGATCTGGTCCCAGATTTCACTAAGCATTTGAGATGGTTTATAACAAGCGTGGTTTAGAGTTTGCACGCGAGGAAAACTCTGTAAACAACCTAATCTAGAAGAACACAAGAACAAGAGTATAAGCACATAGATATCAAAATAGCCCATGAACGGCTAAACAAAGCTTCGATCAAGCTTTGTTATCTTCTTTGTGAAATCTTCATCGGACAACCATGATCAAGGATGAACGTCTTGCATCCCCTAAAATCATATTATAACATCTATTATCTTGATACTTCCACAAATAGACGATCACTCGCCTTAGTTAAAAACATGAGAAATAATAGCCACCTATAATATATTTTGAGAATCTTATCTAATACCTAAACTTAGACATATTACATGAGTTACATACTTGCATTGAATTGTCACAAAGGGTAAAAGTGAAGACTATGGCAACGACTTAAGTGCTCTTGCATTGAATTTGTACATGAATCATAATTCTATCAGATTTGGTTCTGAATAATCGGGATCGATTTTAACTATAATGTTCGTATGTCTTGCATTGAATTGTCACAAAGGGTAAAAGTAACGTTTAATAAAAGGTATGAAATCGTAATCACGAGTCAATATCCACCAATGAGGAAAGCGCACGTGTAAAATCAAATACATCGAATCTGCCACGCACCCAAACTGTTGTTTCGCCGTGTTGTAATTATTTACCACATTGTTTATCTTAAACTGACAAAGTGGCGCCCACTTACAATGACGTGGCGTGATACGCGTCGCTGCTCCTTTCATAACTTGTCGGAGTTGTATAACACGTGCCCCAACCAGCTCTTCCGCATTTCTTTTTTTAATAAAAAATAAAATAAACGAGTCATGTGGGACCAATACTTTAACTACACATGTCCATTTCACCTTACGCTCTTTTTTACACTGCTTCTTGGGATGCGTTTTTCTTTTCTAGGTTTATTTGCGCACATATGATTTGTAACATCTTATTTACTATTTAGTCGGTGTCAATTTATTCAGCTTCAAGTTATTATTGACACCCTACAAAATTCAAGAGAAAATTGAATGAAATGCTCCCCATCATAAAATTCATTAACTAACTAATATAAGCTTATAATTTATTAACAAAATAATATCTTTTAATCTTTAATACCGGATTTGTCCCTACTAATATATCTCATTTTTAACCAATTAGTTACAAGAATATATGCTAATTGATTATACAATAATCCTAATTTAAGAAGGTAAATAATAAATAGAATCATTTGCTTAGTATCTTATTCACAACACTACTGAACGTCATTCCAGCAAAGAAGTTGAAGCGTCAACTTGTCTTCCTTCTTTTTCCTTCTTTGGTAGTTGAATCGTTGCTTCGGATTTCTTTCTAGAGAGGAGTGTACAAGATATCACCATCATTGTAAAACTTGAAAGAAATTCCTGTGAAATGATAAATCTACTATGTTACATGAAAATAAGCCGTTTACATACAAGCATGTACAATCTCAGACGTTACATACAAGTAATATAACGATACATGCTTTACAAGAACAATTACAATCATCATTCCAGTAATATGAATATCAGATCGTACAAGAACTTTTTACAAGAAATGATAAATCTATTATGTTACATGAAAATAAGCCAATTCAAGAGATTAATTCGGTACTATGATATCAGTTCGTACAAGAAACTTTAATATACAAAAGAAAGATACATGATTTTCAATACAAGATGTATCAATGAAATATCAGATTAAACTCCATTTACAACGATTCTCAAAAGTTTACAGAACTAGACTCGTGGACTATCAGTGTGGATCTTTCAAATTTGGCCGAAAGAAATAGAATAATTCATATTCAGTTGCATGCAAATTACAAGATTTACATGGAACTAACAAATTAATACAAGCCATTTACAGGAAGATGAAAAGTTACAGAAAGTAGACCCGTACAGAATGCAGTATAGATCTTTTAATGGGAAGCAACAAATACTACAATTCCCATTTAGTATAGGCATAATACAAGAATTACCTTCATTCAAATTCATTTGTAGATCTCACAGAGTATGCAACAGACCTTTTGATCGAGAAACTGAACAACGACGATTCAGACTTGTAGAAGAAAACAGTAGATTTTAGTATATAAAATCAATATTTAATTTTATACTATGTTAATTGCTAATTGATTCAGCTGATTAAAATTGATAACTCCATCAATATATACCTTCTTCAATTAGGGAATATGATTTAATTATAAGGCAATAATCATTGTGGGTCATTTAAAAGCCAATAATCAATTAAGAATATTATAGATTCTTGTATAAGGGTAAATTTATCTATAAAATTTAAAAAAGACCATTTACTAATAAAATTATTGAGCTGCACACTTACTAATCAAAATTAGTGAACTAGAGCTATATACCAAATTCAGTCAAAATTCAATTGTAGCCCGTAACGTAAAACCTAACTATATATTGCGGCAACTAGCACCACATTTAGGGATGACTAAACCTTACATGACACTTACCCGATCAGTCACTCGGACGAAAAAAGATCTAATTGTATAACAAGTAAATGAAAAAGGTGGCCGGTAGGATATAAACCTTTCATTCATCCATCACTCGACTCATCATTAATATAATTTTAATAATGAAATATTAGTGTCGTGTTATAAACGAATATTTATGAATATTCTGAAAGATATTGTTGACGCAATTCAATTTTATACCTACCCTACAAAATATCAATAGTAAAGAACCGTAAGAATAGAAAGGTAATAAAGAAGGTAGAGAATGCTCAATAGACATGACAAAGCTTCCAACGAAAATTTTTTGCTCGTGTTTTGCCTTCAACAACGAACACACAAGTCTTCGTTTATCGTTTTTTGCGGATTTACCCTATCTCTTTATCTTCTCTTCACTTTAGGGTTTTGGAGAGGTGAACATGACAATTAGTTGTGTTCGGCTCCTACATCGTGACCTTATATACTTAGGCCATACGAGGAAGCATAGATGCCACGTGAATGTCATTTGCTCGTCATTCGACCGGATCACATAACAAAAATGTGGGATATAAGGTCCATGACCCACAATTTGGTAATTATAACAAAATATCGAATAAATCATACATATACTAATAGTCATAAAATTGACCATAATAATTAGGAGTCGTTCGGTATCGATACCTTAATTAAAGGTATCAGATATGAGTATTATGGTATGAATAGAAATTTGATATCCATGTTTATGATATTTGATATCACAAAGAAGAAAAATGAGCCAGAAAACAAACGAGAGAGAAGCAAAAATTAAAATCATCAAAATTTCAATTAAGTCCCAAATAAAAATCCTCAAAGAAGCAAAAATCAAAAATCAAAATCCTCATAATACAATCCTGTAAATCTTGGTAAGGAGATGTTGATTTCACCATAGAAAGAAAGAGGCTTAGAAAAGAAAGGTGGCTCCTTGCTCTAGTCGGCTAATCCAGTCGACGATAGTAGCAACAGGCTTGGCGGTGGCTATCACGGTGGGGACAACAGGAGAGGGGAAAACCTGTACAAAAGCGGGCTCGGGCCGGGTTTGGGTCGGGCCATAACTAAAAATTCAGTCCATAATGTGCAGGCCGGGCCAATACCGCTACCCATGTCCACCCATGTAAAACGCAGGCGGGTTGTCGGCTAGCACAGATGGCCCGTATGTACTTGGTTGTGCATTTTTTTTCCCTGGGATTTATCGGTTAAAACATGTAATATATATTATATATATATATATATATGTAACACTTTCAATCTAATTATACTTACATAGTGTACTACCAACAAGTTCAACAACAATCAACACACAAAAATAAATAAATCCAAATATCTGAAAAACAACAAGTAGCATTACAATCAAGTTAGCCCAACAATCTTGTATTACAAAGGAATATAACTTGTCAAAGTAATCCAAACAAACTAATTAATAAAAACTCAAAGTATGTGACACTGAAAACAATATAAATTATAGATATATATAATTATATGTATAAAATTATATACGGGCCGCGCCGGGTTGGCCCGCGGGCCAAAATGTTTACTCATACCCGTCCCACCAAAATACGGGTCGGGTCAGGCCCGAATGGGTCAAACTTGTTGTCCATACCCATGTTTTTTTCCCGGGCGGGCGGGTTGGACTAGCTGGCCCGAATTTGTACAGGTATAGGGAGAAGAGAAGGAAGAGCCGCTCATAAAAAAGAATAAAATGTCGAGAGAGAAGAGAAGAGAAGAGAAAAGATAATTCGATACCTTCAAAAATATACCGATGTCAAAGGGTATTTTGAAATATCAGGGTAGTAAAGTAATACTGGTAATTTAAATATCAAACGTCAAATACGCGTATGAGTAATACACTTATGCATATCTTTATTAAGTTATGAGTACTAAACGACGGTTAGTTTATCCTTTATATATACATATTCTATTATTGTGGTATAAGTTAGGACATCGTATGTAACGTTGTACTTATGGCAAGGGACCCACTGATAGTATAATAAGGATCAGTCTAATAAGTCATATATCACCAACTATCTCAACCAACTCCCAAATAGCTTATTTATATGATAATGAATGGAACTAGATCTTAGGAACTATGAGTGTAAATGAAGCTATCAATGTGTAGTCCAATGTTTAAGATTAGATTAACATTTAGAATTAAGAAAATTTTGAAATGTATATAAGTAATAAAAATCCTACAAAATTAATAAAATAATAAATTCTTTTAAAATCAATAAACTTTTAAATACTAGGAATTTTATGAAAAATTTTAAATCTTAATTGAATACCTAAAAATTTATATGGACTTTTGAAAATCTACATTAAATACCCATAAACTTTTAAACTCTAAAAATTCTTGTAGACTCTTAATTGAATACACCCCCTCCTTTAGTCTGGACTTTTCATTACAAATCCTCAATTTTCAAGTATCCAGATCGTCAACCTGACTATATAACCAATCCGTAATACTGAAATATATAAATGTGAGATGGCATTTGGTTATAAACCTTGTGTAACTTGATTATTACTAGAGATAGTAAGACAACAAAATCATTACCGAACTTTTCAATAAGAGCAGAATGTATCTTACATCATATGTGTCACTAAGACAGAGATTTTTAAAATAAACAATATTTTAAAAAATGGAAATATCGCTACAAAGTAATAGCCAAACTTGAATATTCAATCAAACGTAATTATTTAATCATACACATTTCATTACAATTAAGTTTAAGGTTTTCGGGGTTTATATACCTATGTACTTGATAACTTAATTGTTCAGTTTTCATGTTCCTTGAATGAGATGTGCAAGCTTGATCTAGTTATAGAGGTTTTCGGGTTTTTATGTACACGTGTACTTGATAACTTAATTGTTCGGTTTTTATGTTCCTTGAATGAGATATGCAAGCTTATCTAGTCATAGAGCTTCGTCTTTGGTTTACTAGAAAATATTATTGATTTAAGGATAAAAGACATGTTCTATAAATGTTTCAGATAAGATCTCTCGAGAGTTTATGATTGGTCGAGAGTACTTTAGGATATTGGGAAAGTTGTTATACAAATCACACAAGTCGAAAAACAAGAATGTGAAAATTTTTGGATATCGGTATACGATTTAAATTTTGTTTTTTTGAACATGGCATTCTAGTCTATACAATTCGTATGCAATGTTTCAGATAAGATTTCTCGAGAGTTCATGTGCTCCATGGTTTTATCTTATACATAATTATTACATATTAAGCTACGTGAACATCTTTGAAAGGTCTTGTTTCACATTAGCAACGAAAGGAATTTAAGAAATAGTGTAACAAGAAGCCAAGAGAAGATGATAATTTTGGAACATACCAATTACTTTCCATAAAATGAAATGAAAGAGTGCATCCCTTCTCAAGATTTTTCAAAAATTAATGAAAGGTTTTCTTTTCTAAAATGAAACTCTAGTTAGTTAGTCTATTACCTTATCTTTTGAGGAGGAAGAATTTAGAATATGTCATGTGAAATTCTAAGCACTTGAGCATAAGAAATCAAAGGGTTTTCCTTGAGTAGTAGATTTGATGGAAAATGAAGAGATAGAGAGCGATGATTATCAGAAGTAGCAGAAATGAGGTGGTGGATGTTAAAAGGATATTTTGCCTAAGTATACTAAATTTCGAAAATATTCCTGATTTTAGGCTCGGAACAAACTAATTTACGAGAATGCACGAGTTTTAGGGTTGGAAACAGAAGCGCGGTCCTAGATCGCGCTTTTCTTCGAAAATATTCCTGATTTTAAAAAAAAAAAAAAAAATTTCTTTTTCCTAATTTTATTTTTAACATTATTTATTAATACATTTAAGGATAAAAAAAATAAAATTCACTTATAAAATATAACTAAAATAGATCAATTATATTTATAATGTATAAAATTGTTTATCCATAATCTAATCGATGGTTAACATTTCAAAAAAAAATATATCATTCACTATCTTCATCCACAATAATTGGCATGTTTCGATCAACGTTCTCTGCAGACGGATCAACGTATCTGATATGATCTATATAGATGTATCGACAAGGAAGAGGATGAGATACAAAACTCTGTGGGCACGACTGTGACATACCCCCCATAAAACCAACATGTTCATAGTCTGACATAGAGGGTGGAATACCACCATAGCCTGGCATAGAGGGTGGAATGCCACCATATCCTGGCATAGAGGATGGAGTACCACCATATCCCGATGAAGGTCATGTGTGGTAAAATGGAGGGGTACTATCGAACAAGCTGACAACATGTCCATGTGGAGTAAAATGCCCCTGTGGAGTAAAATCTAGTTGACTCTCGGGCTGAGAATACGAAGGACCAGCTTGTCCGAATGATGTACCATATGATCCAGATGTGGACGATGGTTGCTAGTATTAAGATGGATCAAATGGTAGCTGACTAAGTACACCAACGCCTTCTGAAGTCACATATTGACAATACCCTGAAACGTTACTCATCAAATCTCCATACGGTTGTTGGGTGTGTAGCTGAGATGCCGAATCAACAGTTTCTCTTCCTCTTCTTGTCACATCAGAAATGTATTGACCTTGTAAAAAAATGAAATTATACAATGAATTTATACAAAAAATTCATGTAATAGTTTATGTACATAATCAAATACTCACAGTGGCGTACAAATCTGGAGCCACGGGTTGGTAATGAGCTACCGATGTCTGACCTGGAGGGCTAATAAGCTTACGAGTCCTCGACAAGTACCACGTCATATAAAGCTGTAAGTGGTTTGGTGGCACACTTTCAGGTCGATAAGAATGTGCTATTTTTGTGGCACGCTCATCCCACAAAGCAATGTAGTGTGAATGAACATCGGCCCAGTTTGTTTGATGCTGGCCTCTCCTATCAATATCGTGCAACCCCTTGTTGTATTCACAAGAAATAGGGGGGAGTTGCACTTCCCCGAATTGCCTAAGGACATGCTCAGGACGATGAATCTCTACAATGTCGAAGCATATCAATTGAACTAAGCTCCTCCAAAGATGTCGACTATCGTAGCAAATGGGGTTTAGGGCAGCCAATATGTCATCTGTATATGGCTCCCAATCAAACTAAAAAAAAAACAAAAACAAGGCGACGTTAGAAAGATATCAAATTATCAATTATTGTTTTATAGATAAAAAAAATCTAACCTCTTCAACCCTTTGTATGTCTAGGGCATCTCGATAATATGCCAAATTTCTAGGGGCATGGTCATATGACAATGCATATCCAACCCACCTATAAAGAAGCAAATCACAATATAACGTTGGAATTTAATGTGAAAATAAAATCATAAATATTCCGTTTTACATTATTTAAGAATAAAGAAACAAAACATAATTAAACAACTAATATATCTATAACATTAATCAAACATAATTAATAATTTAATTAACCATATTTCAATACATTTATATCCATTAATATTTCTAAAATAAAGCCCTACTTCTAAACATATAAACACTAATCCTACACAAATAAAAAAATCATAATACTAACATACTTCAATAAAACGTTAGAATTTAATGTGAACCTGGTGGTGCAGCGGTGTTTTCCGGTGACGACGGTGGTTTTCGGTGACGGTGGTGGATCTCTCCGGTGGTAGAAGGAAGAGTCGAATAAAAGAGGGCAAGAAGAAGCTATAGAATGAAAATGAAAATGAAAGGCTGGTACGTTACAAGAGAAGAGGAAGGGGTTTGAATAGAACTCGTGCATTCTCGTAAATTAGTTTGTTTCGAGCCTAAAATCAGGATTATTTTCGAAATTTAGTATACTTAAGCAAAAGATCCATGTTAAAATGCCTGAAAGTCGGTTTCCGCCTATAACATGCATATCGGGCCTCATATACTCCATCGTCAAATATATAGGCGAACTTCATTATTACAAAGCCACCGCCTAAAATGCCTCAAAGCCGGTTTCCACTTAGCAAGACATACCTCAATTAAGTTCATGCTTTGTTAATTGAAGGGGAGAAGTGACGCAGATTGACCACCAATGGTACGGTCGATCGGCCGGTGTTCCGAACATCCATCGCTCAATAAAACTTTCAAATCTCAAACTAAATACGGTCACTGCCTAAAAATACTATGTCCAGAAAGAATGAATAACCCTATGGCTTAATACTTTATTTATAGGGCGTCAGTTTAACATACCACTAAGATCTATCAATACTATCAAATCATGTATTTTAACAAGATATAATTTTCCTTAATAGATAACAACAAATAAAAAAAACTTCCAATTGGATGTGTTAAATTATAACCCAAAAGCAAAAGGGAAAATGGAAGAAAGATAGATGTTACAGAAGGTCATGGGCTCATTCAATCGGCCTATTGGACCCCCGATCGATTGATCAGCCCATAAAACAACATTTGACAACATTGCGACATTTGAGTAAAATTTGGTTTTTCCGTTGTTTTAGTTGAAACTATGAAATGCACAAGCAATAGTTTCGAAGTTCATTTGAAACTTTACAACTTTGTAATTCACATGAAGTCCACATCGATCTGCTTCTGGTGGTAAATGACCGTCTTCACACATCATGCTTGAGTTGTCTTTATTTTTTTTGAAAGGTTAATTGTATTAGACAGGGAAGGAGAAGGTTACATTCAGTCAACATTACACAACTCAAACCGCAACCCAATAACCAACAACACACAGCAACAAGGATCTAAGGGAGGATATCTATCAAAAAATGAGGAATTAAGCGAATTGAAGGGCAATGTTGAGGGTGAATGCCATGTCGCGGGTGAGGGCCGATCTAGACTCTTGATAATTTAAGTTTTGGCCTTGACTTTCTTGATTGAATGAAGATTCAAAGTGTCTAACAAGAATTCCTCCGAAAATAACTCCATTTAGTTCCTTTGGTCTGGACTTTTGATAATTTAAGCTTCTGGTGGTAAATCAACCTAACATAGTTGTGAAAATATAAATCAGAAATATCTAGTTCTAAAACATAAAATTAACCGAAATTGAAAGAAAACCAAAAACATTAATCAAGTACCATTATACAAAGTTGTCTTCAACTCTCATTATCACAAAAGACAACACACTCTATTTGGCTAGTACTCTTTAGTAAATATATATTTGTGTGTAACACAAATATATGCCTTAAATAATGTAGACTTGTATTATTTAATTATTAAACAAAGCATATTAAAAATAAGTTGGTCATAAAATCTCATCATCCGTTGAACAGCCGTCGTTTGACTTTCACCCGCTTGTTATCAGATTTCACCCGTTTTTTTGAGACGGGTTTTCGAGCACCCATCGGATGCGGGCGATATTGCCTTCCCTAATCACAAGTCTATGCCTTACAAATTGACCGATTTGACCTATGTGCCGATCTATACTCATTTTATCGATTTAATTGTCTTTGTCTTTTTACTTACAGTCACTTGGTTTATGCCATGGATCGGCCGATCTGACATTGGTAGTCGGCTGATCTACGTCTTTTCCATCAATCTGCCTTGTATGCTTACTTTATGCATTGTGTTGAGTGTTCTAACCCATTACTTTTCTTTTTATATTTGACTTTTAATTAATAACTCAAATTATTATATCATTCTTCCTCTCAATCCCTTACTGTAATAGAGTCTTGTAATTATTTACGAGATCTAAGATTCACATTTCAACTCTCATGACAAGATCCGTAATCAGTTAGAGCGTCTGATACGGAGGAGGGGAGGGCAGGGGAGACGGAAATATGGTTGTTGAGGGAGGTGAGATTGAGAGACGACGCGGTTGAGGATGGGAATGGAACGAATTCTTTATACAAAGCTAGCTACAAACCCATTGACCAATATACAAGCAGTGAAATGAAGTGTATATAAAGCTACCTACAAAAGTACGTGAAACATACGATCCACAATGTAGAAAGTGACAATTTGTAGAAAGTAACAATTCATTCTAAACACAATCACTTTCATGTGACGTATTTTGACAAATTGAGTGGCTCTATATAGTTCTAATACTTGTCTGGTTAGCGTTGCTGACCAAAGGAATTGAGATAAGATCGATATATGTATATTAATCCGACTCACTACCTCAACGTAAAATTCAAACTTGTTATGATTGCTAAAAGCCCCTGCACTATATTCATAACTTCTGTCCAATGTGAATAGTCTATCAATAATAATCTGATTGATGTACGATTACGTGTTACCTATTTCATATCATCTCATTTATCATCCTATCTCGTTTACTATCGGCTTTTTCAAACCACACCTTTCCCCACTTAATTGGTCCTAAATTTCACCCATAAATTATGATTTTGATGTTAATATATTAATAAAATAATGTTAAGTTTTCGAACCTCGTACCAACCAGGATTGTGTACGCTCGTAACAAATTTTAAATACACACGAAATTCACCATGCTCTTTAATTCTAGATTCATCGTTTGTTACATATTGTAACATGGTATCACAATCCTTGATGGATTGATAATAAAATTCACCAAACGTTCTTGCTTCAAATTAGGATTATGTATTTTTGGACCGGATGGAGAAATCGGTCGGAAATAAAGTTTGAGCTGGTATGGTCTTGTACCGTTGCTATCTGATCCAATATGGTATTCTATCGAAACATTCCGGCCAATTTTAATTTGAAAAATAGACCCTTTTTATAGCCTCCATAATTTGTTTTTATAGCCTCCATAACTAGTTAATGTCTAATCCAAACCAAACCGTAATGAACCCATACATAATTTTTCCTAAAGACTTATGAATAATGCTTTATTGTATATTACTGTCAGACTCTTGGTTACAATATATAGCATCTTACACTCAATCATAAGTCGACAAGTGTATAACAGAATTCTACCCTATTGGGATCTTGTGGATTGAGCTATATACATTAGGCCTACTATCCCCCCTCGATCCGAGCTGGTTGAAAATTCAGTTTGGAACGAAGTTGAAGAAACTGGGTTGTCGACAATGGATTTGTCAACACATCTTCTATTTGGTCTTTTGTGGAGATGAACGCAACTTTGAGAGATTTGTTTTGTACACTTTCTTGCACAAAGTGATAGTTAAGAGAGATGTGCTTGATCATGTGATGAAGAACATGATTCATAACAAGATAGGTAGCTTCAAGATTATCGCACCAGAGAATGAGAGGTTGTTGTAGGCATATCCCAAGTTCTCGCAACAAGGTTTGAATCTAGAGTGTCTCACATGTAGCAAGAGCTAAAGCTTTGTACTCTACTTCAGTTGAAGAGCGAGCTACATTGTCTTGTTTCTTTGATTGCCAATGTAACACCCCAAGTTCTCGAAACTCGGGGAGCTACTGGTTAGGACCTCACAATGGGTCCCGTCCTTGGTTTAACAACAACATTACTATGATCGTACAACAAGGCACAAATGTATTTAAAACAATTTCAAAACATAATATTTTTATGGTATGAATGTACACATGTGACAGCCTTACAAACATATATATATACATAACATGCATGTCGTATGGGAGACTCCCCCGTCCCCATCTAATGAGTACGTGGACCCGGCTGACCATCCATTCCAGATCTCTCTGCAACTGTCTATCTCTACAAAATCTACAACACGAATAAACCGTTAGCCAACAATCTAAAATATAAGTAAAAATAAAGATAGCACAGACACAACCAAGATAACATAAAACAATCATCATGGTGGCACACAAACCGGTTATTATCTGGTAGTTAAGTGATTCACCTTTTTCCATTTTACAGTTGTGGCACGAGAAATCTTAAGAGTCCTCGCCTCCGTTCCTTATCCAACTGGTGATGGTTTGGCACACCTCCGCCGGTGGCGTCCCCGCAAACCAAGTATGGACTAGTCCCGAAAGAAACCACCAACGCCCTCAGGCTAACGGAGCAGAATGCCACCGCCCGTTACTCTTAGGCCAAAGTATAGGCCGGTAGATATTTATTACTAAAATATAACTATAAACATCTCATTCACACACCACTACCATTATCAACACTCATATCTAGAAGTCAGCTAAGTAAGCCCAAAGGACTTACCTGAATCGAAACTCGATTCCCATTATCTCAACTCGATCCGAAATTGTTGGGACTCAACTGCTTGTCATAAGGGCACGTGGATCAAAATACATCCCATAATATTAGGAATCTATAACTTCTAAGAGGTGCAATCCCTTCAAGAGAAATTACTAAAGAGCTCTCCTAAGGTAAAATGACCATTTTACCCCTAGTCCCGAAACTCCCAAAGATCCTATAATATATGCCCAAACCTTTCCTTGAGACTTTATTTCATAATCTAACTCTTAAGAGTTAGTTTAGGTAGAACTTATAGATCACACACTTTCTTAACTCTTAAAAAGGTCATTAAGGTCCAACTTTAGCCTATAATACGAGACTCAAATAAAGTTATAAAAATTCTAAGAAAATTACCCAAGTCTTCTATGGTATGCATACAAATCATAAAGCCAAAAATCTCTCTAAAACACTAAGCAAAACTCTCCATAAAAATCTCCAAAGTTGGTTCCAACATCAAGTAATTTCATACTTAGCCAAAATTTTACAGATTTCTCAAACTGCACAACCAGCTTACTTTGTAGGCTAGTAAACCCAGATCCGACCGTTGGATTGACCTAAATTTTTGATACATAATATTATGCATATCCCTCAATATCATACTAAAAATTGAACGGTAAATAATAGATCTAAAGCATGAAAACTTAGGCTCAAAGTCGACTGCTCAACACAGATTTATGAAATTTCAACATCAAGGTTGTAAGAGGTCTTAGGTTCGAATCTCACTCTTGGCGTCTCATATCTGCACTAGAGCTTCCCATACGTCTAAGGTTCGACTCTCCATCAGAGGCATTAGTTTGTTTTAGAGTTAGATAAGCAACGGTCTTCACTTCGAGGCCGACTGGTTGCATGTGTTGTGACGATGTGAGGACAGAAGATGCACTGCTAGATCTGCTAGTGCCTTGCCTTCTTGTTGATAGCCACTCCGTGCAAAGGTAAGAGAGTTTGTTGTCTTAGTTTTGGCATGAAGCTAGAAACGAACGATAGGAAAAGAATATCAAGGAGTTCTTACCATTTAGGAAGACACATAAATAGGGGAAGGAGCGAAGGTCCTATTGGTGGCGCATGAGGATGAAGGTTACAGAGAGGGGACTGGCTCACTGGTGCAAGCTCGTCGGTGTTGGCCACCCGTGCTAGACTGTAAGTTGTGAAGGAGAACAAGCAACCGTCTTGTTGGATCTGTGAGTACTACCCGACTAGAGGCGTGTAAGAGTGGCTATATCGTCCCACACAGCGCCAGGGAGGTCTGTGTGCGCAAAGACGGGAGTCCGGTGCTGTGTAGTTGGATCACGACAGAAACAAGGGAATGAGGAAGAGGTAAGCGGATCTTCGAGTATCACCGGCTGGCGTGGGGTCTGGAGGGTAGAAGGAAGTCGAGGCTAGGGTTGAGGTGAAGAAGGAAGGAGGGCCAGGTAGAGGAGGCAAGAGAAGATCTATAGAGATGGAGAAGGAAAGAAGACTAATGTGGAAGATGCGTTGTATGTGGACGTGAAAGGGGTATAGCGCTGCAGATCTGGAATCCCGTTGTATGGTAAGTGTATTTGCGGTTACCCTTCTCTCTCACCAGTTTCCACGTCACAAGGATCAAATCTGGAAGGTGTATCATGAGAGCTTAGATGGCATGAATATAGACGGGGAGGTGTGGAAGATGCAAAGCCCAGAAAGTCGAGAGGTGACCGGCTATCATGGTGAGGATTGGGCCTAGATGTAGCCCTCATTCCTTGCTTGTTGGGCTGGTTGGCCTTCTTACGCAGGAGACTCGATATTTACGGGCCGAAACATGGAAGGAGGTGGGCTGGAGGATTGATCTTGTCAAGGCCTTGTCAAGCCTTGTCTTGACTTTGTTAATACATGACACTAGACACCTTAAGCAAAAAAAGTACGGGTCGAAACCCGGTTAAAATCGGAAATAAATTTCCGGATATTACATCAGTACCCCCTTAAAATAAGTTTCGTCCCGAAACTTAGAATAAAAGACATCATTCCGATAACTTTGTATAAATAGAATCGGAACACATAATTCTTCCGCTAAGAATCTTCGTTCTAACTTTCTAGCATGCAAGAATCACCAAGAGACCATAGAAGTTTAAAACATCCACACACATAAGTAATTACATCGTCAGATAAGTCATACACAAGTACTAACTTGTTGGTGAAGGAGTTGCGGCGGTTCCGCAAGTATCTCATGATAACTACTCCTAAGGTTATTTTTTGTCTCTTCGGTAGCCTCGTCAGCTCCTCATCTAGATCACTAGCTTTGCTGCAACATACATCTTTATATCGTAGGTGTCTAGTACTATGCATCCTGGATGGTCACCGGATACTCTACAAAAGTATGGTCCAGTTTCAACTATCAAATCTTCCTAGTTGATGACATGTCTCCGATCCGTCAGTTTCTCTATCAACTGAGACATGTGGAACACTGGGTGTACACCCTCTAGTATGGGTGGGAATGTTAGTCGATAAATAACTTTTCAATCTACTTTAAGATATCCACAATTGCTATTCTAAATTCAATCCCGGCTCTTTTGATGACTCTACCAAACATAGCTATAAAATTTTATTCCTCCCACTAAATCCACTCACTTCTGCCCTTTCGGCAGATCCCGACTATCAACTCTGAAACAAAGTTCTGAGACATCTACCGGCACTTTACTAAGTGCCTAATGCTCTTTGTAATATAACTGGTTTGGTCATGGTTCCTTATTGTGACTCAGTCGGATCTTTCCTCCGTTAATGATTTATCACCTACTTCCCTTTAAGTCTTAAATTTGATATAACTCAACAATAAAAAAAAATCCGGTAGTCCTTCTCTGCGTTTCATTGGCATCATCCAATTTTTATAGATCTTTGGGAATTGTGTAAGTAATTTACTACCTACTGACTAGGAAAAAGGTACATATCACAACTAGTACATATGGATTTTAAAAATAAAAAAAATAAAAAAAAAAGAGAGAAGAGAACTAGCGGAGTAAGAAGTATACACTTTTGATAAGGTTCTATGTTAGTCAAGACCGAGTGTGCATAGCATTTCATACAAGGAAGAATGATGATTCTCTTACGATAATTGCGGAAGAAACCCTTGGGACTAAGAGGTGCACGGTGAAGACCTTCAATTGAGTGTAAGAGCAAAGATAGACCCTAGAAGCGTAGAGAAGTTTTGACCTCGTCAGAAATATAAGAAGTTGTAAGGAATCACTACGCCATTATCAAAAAGAGTAGGAGGCAAGTAGCAGAGTCAATGGAGTTCAACAGAGCAATATTATAAACAACGCGAATGAAGGAACATGCGAGAATGACCTAGGGGACTCGAGAAAGGGAGTTGGCCTAAGAAAACGGAAGTGGGGAGGATAAAACGAACTAATAAAGGGGAAAAGGATTAACCGAGTAGTGGATGCTTACATAGAATTTGATGCCAATAGGAATATGAGAAGAGTGAGTACGAGATATTGAGGTAAGTCAACTATATAGACTAATCCATGTTAATGGAGGACGTGCAACTGTTCCTGGTATTGATGAGTTATGTGCCGTTAAGAAGACATAATTGTGAATGTGGATTTACGAGGTAGCTTTACCGACGCCTTGGAGGATTTCCTCCTGTAGGCAACGACAACCTTCTTGGATGAACTAAAGGTATAAAGAGGATCATGTAAGAGATTTCGTGATGGCTGGTTCAGATCAAACTCCGGTCGAGTCAAAGAGTTTAGATCCGTGTTAGAAGAATTCAAAAAGTGAACGGGAGTGGTTGTATTCTAACGCTTATCTTATTTCCTTAAGTCAAGTAAGAAAGGTTCTTGATACTTCATCCGGATTGGACTTATGGTATAATCAGGAGAAAGAGTTTTGGGAACAATCACTTTGGATTCACACAAAATGTCCTTATGATCGATGGATGACAATAGAGCTATCAAAGTAGCGTAGCGGAAGCGTGGTGGGTCCTAACCCACAGAGCAGGAAGCTCAAAGGTACAAAAAAAAACGATGTGTCGAGTTTAAAATGATGATAGTTGGTGAGATGCATTTGTTTGGAAAGAACGTGAGATAGGCTGCGCGGAGTGGCTGGAAATACTGTATGAGAATATAGAGGTTATAGAAAAAGAGTGTTACCCTATTATGGATCCGAGTGAAGAATGACAACTTCGTTACCTGTTGCTAGACAAGTGGTTTTTAACTTCTATACTAATGAAATACTCTAGAGTGAGTTTCTTGATAGATTAGGAGAAGAATTAACGACGTAATAAAAGTATTGTGCAGAGTTTATCATAAGAAGCTCAAAGTGAGCAACTACCCTATTGAGTCGGAAGACATATAAGGAAAGAAGCAGTAGGAGTATACTTGCAACTCAATAATCGCGCATAGGGAAGGCATAATCTCAGGGAGAGTTTACGTGTAATGTTATATCGGAACGGATCCGAGTAGCATTTCGAGTCAGAGAAATATCATCGGTCTGATAGACGTGATGGATATAAGAGTACAATGTTGATGGTGTACTAACATTTATTGAGTGGATATGATCAGACGACGGTGATGTGAGATCATCTTGTGTCTAGTATCATCATTCTGGACACATCCTATGCTACTTAAGATCTTGGAAACTAGGTAAGAAGCTTGAGTGGGGTCAATAATGACTATATTGTCACTGCTTTATTCACCCAGCCCATCTTGCCCTTTCCAAATCAGATTATGTCTCACCTCCATGTCCACGAAGCTCGTCTCACCCACCAATCAACCTCCATTCTTCCCATCCCTCCCATGTCTGCCAACAATACAACCAACACTAATCCAGAGGCTAACTACACTAGAAACAGTGGTCATAATCGTAGTCGTGGCTCCCAATCTAGAGGCTCTCCTGGTACAAATTTAGGCCAGGGATGTGGTACTCCAAACAGAGATAGCACACAAAACGGAAACTATTTTAACTCCAACAATTTTCCCAATCCAGATCTTCTTCATCACATGCCTCAACTAGAGGGTGAGGTCAACATTACAACTTCACTAACTAGATTGATGCACACCCCACTTGTCAAGTCTTCTTCAAACCTGGGCATAGTCCATTATCCTATTGGCACCGTTTCGACCAAGCTTATCAAGCACCTCCACCAACCACTATGTAGGCTCATAACACAAAGTGGTATTCGGACACCGGTGCAACAAACCATTACACTCTAGATTTGACTAATCTCATATTTGAATACATGTCCTATGATTGTATTGATTGTGTTTCTCTTGACGATGGGTCTACCATTGCCATTCTTCATCATGGTTCCAACTCCTTTACTATTTCCAATCGCTCTTTCACACTTCCACATATTCTTCATACTCCTGCAATTTCTAAGAACTTACTCTCTGTAAATCAATTCTGTCGAGATAACCTTGTTTTCTTTGAATTTTAATCTGATTTTTTTTATTGTGAAGGACATCAAGACCAAGGCTCCTCTTCTTCAAGGACTCGTTGAAGGAGGCTTGTACAATGTTCCCGTTCCTACCATCAACAAAGCTATCCTAGCAACCACCATGGTCTCCTCTTTGTCGCAAACATCCGTCTAGCACTATCGGCTTGGTCTATAAAATTCTTTCATAAGTCTATGGTTATCCTCCTTATCTGCCAACTAGTTACTACTAGTTGACCCGCACGTTTTATGTCTCAGTCATTACCAACTAATCTGTAGTTGACCTTCTATAAGATCACGGACTTATTATTCTTCTATCTCTTATGGAGTTTGATACACTTGGTGAAATCTATCTCCTCCAGTTTCTTTGTTAATACTCCTTTAGCTCCTTCCACAATCTGCACTTCTCTTGTTCTCTTATGAGATCACTATACTCTTCTGAGTCTAGTCCTAACATTCATATGTCGTCAATGAGTTTATCAAATCTTCCACGATAACTTGTAGCGTGTCTTCACAATTCTTCTTACTTTGTTCATCGTCTGTTTGCGGTTCTCAGCTATGACTGTTAATGTTGTAACTTAGATCTTTATGTGCATGAGAATTTATTGTGGACTCTCTAGTCCACCAAAATCATTTTCCCACATTCTTCCCTTTAGTTGGTGTTGTGTTGTAATGCTACCTTTATTGAATTCCGTTGTCTTAATTTCGGACTTCTACTGTATTTGATACTTACGTCATGATTTCTTGCAAACTCTTGCATCTCTGAGTAAGTCAACCCGTCTCTATGATGATGAAATTTATTTCACGCTTTTAAACTCATTTGTCAATGTCTGTCTTTGTACTCTCAGGCCCATGCTTGCATATGGCAGCGTCCACCTTGATTATAACGTCTTTTACTCCACAAATCTTGGTTGTACTCCACTCTATATGATTCTTGTTCCCTTATTGTTATCTTTAATTCGATGGTTCTTCTAATTTATCTCTCGGATTCATACGACCAAGTCTCTTGAATGACTTCCTATTCCTTCTATCCGAGCTGACTCGGAAATTTCTTTCTCATCGGGTTGGACTTGTGGTGAAAATTATCTCAACATTTTTACTTCTTTGCCCACCCGTTCTTCGGATGATTTACAAGGTCATCAGGACGTCCACGAGAGTATAATACTCACTTCTAGGTCTGAATCCATGGTCTCGTGTTGAAAACTCTTCAAGTCCGCTACCAATTTATCATGAGGTGATACTCACTTCATGATATCACAACTAAAGGATATAAAATATCCTTTAGGATACAAACACGATACACATAAACATATATATAATCATACATTAAAACATATCCATATAAGTCTATATACTAACTCACCTATCATTATAAGTTGCAGAGATCCATGGAGAACGATGGTGGTCCGTCGTACTACTAAACCAACAACCCGACTATGCACAAGATTTGGAAGTGGAAATTCATTTTGAAAATTTTCAGACCCCTTTCGGGTTCTAGTTATTTTCTACATTCGGTCTTTCAGAAGATTTCAAGTGCCATTGTTGCCAACCCAGAGCTCTGATACCATGTTGTAACACCCCAAGTTCTCGGAACTCGGGGAGCTACTGGTTAGGACCTCACAATGGGTCCCGTCCTTGGTTTAACAACAACATTACTATGATCTTACAACAAGGCACAAATGTATTTAAAACAATTTCAAAACATAATATTTTTATGGTATGAATGTACACATGTGACAGCCTTACAAACATATTATATATACATAACATGCATGTTGTATGGGAGACTCCCCCGTCCCCATCTAATGAGTACGTGGACCTGACTGACCATCCATTCCAGATCTCTCTGCAATTGTCTATCTCTACAAAATCTACAACACGGATAAACCGTTAGCTAACAATCTAAAATATAAGTAAAAATAAAGATAGCACAAACACAACCAAGATAACATAAAACAATCATCATGCTGGCACACAAACCGGTTATTATCTGGTAGTTAAGTGATTCACCTTATTCCATTTTACAATTGTGGCACGAGAAATCTTAAGAGTTTTCGCCTCCGTTCCTTAACCAACTGGTGATGGTTTGGCACACCTCCGCCGGTGGCGTCCCCGCAAACCAAGTATGGACTAGTCCCGAAAGAAACCCCCAGCGCCCTTAGGCTAACTGAGCAGAATGCCACCGCCCGTTACTCTTAGGCCAAAGTATATGCCGGTAGATATTTATTACTAAAATATAACTATAAACATCTCATTCACACACTACTACCATTATCAACACTCATATCTAGAAGTCAGCTAAGTAAGCCCAAAGGACTTACCTGAATCGAAACTCGATTCCCGTTATCTCAACTCGATCCGCAATTGTTGGGACTCAACTGCTTGTCATAAGAGCACGTGGATCAAAATACATCCGATAATATTAGGAGTCTATAACTTCTAAGAGGTGCAATCCCTTCAAGAGAAATTACTAAAGAGCTCTCCTAAGGTAAAATGACCATTTTACCCCTAGTCCCGAAACTCCCAAAGATCCTATAATATATACCCAAACCTTTCCTTGAGACTTTATTTCATAATATGACTCTTAAGAGTTAGTTTAGGTAGAACTTATAGATCACACACTTTCTTAACTCTTAAAAAGGTCATTAAGGTCCAACTTTAGCCTATAATACGAGACTCAAATAAATTTATTAAAATTCTAAGAAAATTACCCAAGTCTTATATGGTATACATACAAATCATAAAGCCAAAAATCTCTCTAAAACACTAAGCAAAACTGTCCATTAAAATCTCCAAAGTTGGTTCCAACATCAAGTAATTTCATACTTAGCCAAAATTTTATAGATTTCTCAAACTGCACAACCAGCTTACTTTGTAGGCTAGTAAACCCAGATCCGACCGTTGGATTGACCTAAACTTTTGATACATCATATCATGCATTTCCCTCAATATCATACTAAAAATTAAACGGAATAATAGATCTAAAGCATGAAAACTTAGGCTCAAAGTCGACTGCTCAACACAGATTTATAAAATTTCAACATCAAGGTTGTAAGAGGTCTTAGGTTCGAATCTCACTCTTGGCATCTCAGATCTGCACTAGAGCTTCCCATACGTCTAAGGTTCGACTCTCCATCAGAGGCATTAGTTTGTTTTAGAGTTAGATAATCAATGGTCTTCACTTCGAGGCCGACTGGTTGCATGTGCTGTGACGATGTGAGGACAGAAGATGCACTGCTAGATCTGCTACTGCCTTGCCTTCCTATTGATAGCCACTCCGTGCAAAGGTAAGAGAGTTTGCTGTCTTAGTTTTGGCATGAAGAAACGAACGATAGGAAAAGAATATCAGGGAGTTCTTACCATTTAGGAAGACACATAAATAGGGGAAGGAGCGAAGGTCCTATTAGTGGCACCTGAGGATGAAGGTTACAAAGAGGGGACTGGCTCACTGGTGCAAGCTCGTCGGTGTTGGCCACCCGTGCTAGACTGTAAGTTGTGAAGGAGAACAAGCAACCGTCTTGTTGGATCTGTGAGTACTACCCGACTAGAGGCGTGTAAGAGCGGCTATATCGTTCCACACAGCGCCAGGGAGGTCTGTGTGCGCGAAGACGGGAGTCCGGTGCTGTGTAGTTGGATCACGACAAAAACAAGGGAATGGGGAAGAGGTAAGCGGATCTTCGTGTATCACCGGCTGGTGTGGGGTCTGGAGGGTAGAAGGAAGTCGAGGCTAGGGTTGAGGTGAAGAAGTAAGGAGGGCCAGGTAGAGGAGGCAAGAGAAGATCTACAGAGATGGAGAAGGAAAGAAGACTAATGAGGAAGATGCGTTGTATGTGGACGTGAAAGGGGTATAGCGATGCAGATCTAGAATCCCGTTGTATGATAAGTGTATGTACGGTTACCCTTCTCTCACCAGTTTCCACGTCACAAGGATCAAATCTGGAAGGTGTATCATGAGAGCTTAGATGGCATGAATGTAGACGGGGAGGTGTGGAAGATGCAAAGCCCAGAAAGTCGAGAGGTGGCCGGATATCATGGTGAGGATTGGGCCTAGATGTAGCCCTCATTCCTTGCTTGTTGGGCTGGTTGGCCTTCTTATGCAGGAGACTCGATATTTACGGGCCGAAACATGGAAGGAGGTGGGTTGGAGGATTGATCTTGTCAAGGCCTTGTCAAGCCTTGTCTTGGCTTTGTCAAAAGAGGCATTTAAATTCTAGTCTTTCAAGAGTAGGGTTTTGATGATTTTATTTTTATTATTTTTTTTATCAATTTATGTAGGTAATAGATTCACATAAAATGATAAAATATATGTTAATACATGACACTAGACACCTTAAGCAAAAAAGTACTGGTCGAAACCCGGTTAAAATCGGAAATAAATTTCCGGATATTATAGCCAAGAGATAAGATTGGAGCCAAGATAGATACAATATGCACCAGTTGATCTTCTATCTGAGCTATCACTTGCCCAGTCAGAATCAGAAAAGGCAAATAGGTGCAGGCTTGAAGTTGAGGCAAAGTGAAATTGCAGATTTGCTGTAGATTGAAGATATCGTAAGATACATTTCACAACTTGCATTGCCAATTGCTTTGTGTAGGTGAGTGCATTGTTTGACAGACCTTATTGACAACAATGGAGACGTCAGGTCCTGTAAATGCTAGGTATTGGAGACTGCATACAATGTTGCGGATCATGAAAGGTTTCATTATTTGGGGCATGAGCTGTGGATGGGATCGCCATTGGTATAACCACTGGTTTACAGTTCTGCATTTTTGTTTTGGTGACAAGTTCATGTATGTACTTGGACTGAGACAATAGAAAACCATTTGTGTCTCGTTTCACTTGGATTCCCAAAAATTAATGCAAGGTGCCAAGATCCTTGACTGAGAGTCTAGTGGCCAGAGAGTTAATAATTGACCTGAAAGAGCATCAAAAGAGGCAACTTCTAGCAGATCATCAACATATACTAGTATGAATACGTATTGGTTCTCATGGCAATAGGAGAAGAGATATGTGTCTGCAAGTGATGATTTAAAACCAAGAGATAAAAGTGTATCACTCATCTTCCCAAACCAAGCTCTTGGAGCCTATTTTAAACCATACAATGATTTGTATAGTTTGCCAATGTGAGTAGGGAATTGAGAGCGTGCAAAAACTTGTGGTTGTTGGACAAAGACATCCCCTTTCAAGTCCCCATGAAGAAAGACATTTTGGATGTTGAGTTGTCTAACTGGCCAATTTTTGGTTGAAGTAGTTGAGAGAAGTAGGCGAATGATGGTAGGTTTGGCAACAGGGCTCAAAGTTTCACAATAATCTACTCCTTCAAGTTGGTAAAACCCCTTCGGAACTAGTCAAGATTTCCTGCGTTCGATGGTTCCATCTGATAAACGCTTGGTTTTGAATACCCATTTGACCCCAAGAACATTGGATGTGGGTGGTGGTGAAACTAGGGTCCAAGTGTTAGTTTGGATGAGAGCGTTGAATTCATGACTCATGGCTTCTTGCCATTCTTGGAATTTCGAAGCCTCGGTGTAGCTTGATGGTTCATCGGATACAAGGATAGTTTTTGCGCAAGAGGGGTGATTGGGAGGCCATGGAGCAGTGTCGTCTTGGCAAATAAGAGGTTCGTGAATGTTATTTTTGTGGCGTGTAGTCATTGGGTGAGAGGGCTGCGGTTTTGTTTGAATGTGGGTCGGCCCAAGATCATGAGAGGAGGATGGAGAGGTGGTAGTGGGAAACGACCGAGGAAGATTATTTCGGCTAGGAGAGGTTTGGGACGAGTCAATATTTGAGCCAGGAGAATTGGAAGGGAAAATGGAGTTTAATTCTGAAAAAATTGGAATAGAAGTGTAGTTATCCGAAATAGATAGATTGGAGTTGGAGGATGAATTTGCAAAGGGGAAATTGGACTCATGGAAAATAATGTCTCTAGAGGCATAATACTTAGATTGATTCCAATCATAGCAAATATAGCATTTATGATGGGTGGCATAACCAAGAAAGATGGTAGATGTAGATCGAAAATTAAGTTTGTGCTTATTGTATGGTTGAAGGTTTGGAAAGGCAAGACAACCAAACACTTTAAGAAAATTATAATCCGGAATGGATTGAAATAGAATCTCATATAGACTTTTGTGGTGAAGAATGGGTGTGGGAGTGCGGTTAATGAGATAAGCGGAAGTTTCAAAGGCAAAATCACAAAAGGAAAGTGGTAAGGATGGGTGTTTAAGAATGGTAAGGCCCATGCCAACGATACGACAATAACGGGTTTTCACACTTCCGTTTTGTTGATGTGAGTAGGGACATGTGAGACGGTGTTGAACACCATTTTGATCTAGGAATGGTAAGATGAGTTTGAATTCGGAGCCACCATCCATTTGAATAGCTTTGACATTTGTGAAAAATTGGTTCATCACAAGCTTAGAGAAGGTAGTGAGAATTGATGTGACTTGTGACTTGGTAGACATAGGAAAAATCCAAAAAAAATTTAGACCAATCATCAACAATAGGTAGATAATATTTTCTTATCTTTTAAGGAAGTTTGATGGGTTGGACCCAATACATCAATGAACAAAAGAGCTAGAGGCCCAGTAGAGATAGTGGTAGATGGTCGGGTGTGGGAGAGCATGCGCTTTGGCTCACGAACAAGAAGTGCAAGGAAAATCAGTAATTGGGCTGGATTGTCTTTTAGACTGATCGTTGCTAACAATCTCATTTAGACCCGCAATATTACGGTACGGTCTGTACCGTTTCACAACCTAGTCCAAATCAATTTTCTTCCGCACAAGATTCCATTAGTTTTGGACATAATGATCATGATTCACGAGATGTTAACGCTGAAAGATCCACTCGTTTTTCCATTGAAGATCTATTCAATCAACTATATCTTCTTCATTTTAATTCCCACTCTCTCAAGCTTGCAACAACCTTGGTCAACAAAGTTAACTATTCTCTTGTATAAGTCCGCATCTTAGATGTGGATGGAACTTGGTTCTAGATTCGGTAGAAATAATCGTATGAATATCTATAATAACATTAATAAAATAGAATAAAACAAATTATTTTTTTTCACTTAATAAAAAATACAAATGAGATTTTAAATTATAGATATTTCTACCTTTACACTATATAACTACTTCAGAAAATAGAATATAATCAAAACTTCATAATACTAAAGTAAAATTAAACGCGTTAATCTTGATAAGTATTTAATTTTTAAGTTTAAAAAAAATTATAAATAGAAAATATTACTATTGATTATTTTCAGAGTCAATTAACTTATTTTTTACTTGATAAATTTCGTTAAAAATATTATTTTGTATTATTTGGGCATTGCTTGAGTGGTACCCCGGGTGACACTTTAAGAAAACCATCACTCGAGCCCAATAGGCTAGAAGCTAGGAAAGAAGTACTCCACCACACGAGCAAAGAAGACACTAAATTGCAAAGATTCAACATTGCTTGAGTGGTACCCCGAATGACACTTCACTCGAGTAAAGAGTACTCCACCAAACGAGCAAAGAAGCCAAAGTCCACATTTGTCAACGTCTCTCGAGTTTATCTCATCATTCGAGCAAAGAAGACACCAAAAATCAAGAGAGGAAGACAAGACAATCGAGGAAAGAGTACAAGGCTAAGTCGGTGGAACAACTCGAGGCTTAGGAGAAGATCACTCGACCAAAGAAGACAGTCCACTAAAGGTAGCGTTGCTTGAGTTTCTGCATATGCTCCTTCTAGACTCTTCATCCTAACAAACTTTTCAACTTGATCAACTTGCATCCAAGGGGAGGCAACAATTTTAAAAACCTATATAAGAGGCATTGACTGAATGTAAATGAATCAAGTGTTCATACACCTCTCAAAATACTCTCCTAGTTAGTAGTTTGGTTCTAGAAACAACTTTTTGGAAGAGATTTGGACGGAATTTTGGATTAATTAAGAGAAATATGGGTATTTAAGTTAACAAATTTGGTCAAACTCCTGAATAATATAGATAGAAACTTGTGGAAAACATGGTAACACCCATCCAACCCTTTGACTTGATGAATAGGCGAAGTACAAAAGTTACTAAACATGTCCACGGGTCACAGGTTACCCGTGACCCGCCGGGTCGCCGACCCGGCGGGTCCGGGTTCCCCCGGGTCGCGGGTACGGGTAAGGGTCGTTAGATCCTTACCCGTGACCCGCCGGGTCGACCCGTAACGGCTATAATTTCAAAAAAAAAAATGAAAATTCCCAACGGCTATATAGCCATTGGGTAGCCGTTACAACGGCTAGTTTGATAATAAAAAAAACAATATAATTTAATAAATCTAACCTAAAAACAATTCTATAAATACCCCAAACTCAATTCATATCATCTCACACCAATTCTCATCATTCAATCATCTATTCACTCTCTCAATCTCTCCATAATTTCCAACTCTTACATTCAATTACTCTCCTAATCTCATATTCTCATTCTCTTATTTTTCATTTTACCACTCTTACTACTACATTCTATTATTCAAAAAAAATGTCTAGCCGAGGAAGACGTTCCGTTAGCGGTGCCGGTCCTTCATCCGGCGAAGGTTTTATTCGAAGACGGCATTCCGTTAGCGGTCCTCCAACCGGTTCGGATTTAAGGCGAGACTTATTAAGTGGAGATCACGAGATCTTCGAGGAGGAGGAGGATATCACGGAATCACCTACTTTCCCCAACACCCAAGGGTCCGAGACCCAATTCACGGAGGAGCCGGAGCCGGAGGAGCCGCCGTTGAACAACACTCAACTAACGGCGGCGGTCTTCCGATTTTGGTTTACAAAGGGTGCTCCCGATGTCAACGGAGTTTTCTATGCCAAATGCAATTTTTGTGCGGCACAATACAAGCACAAAAAGGGAGAAGGCTACGGGAACTACAAGAGGCATATCCGGAACAAGCATCCCGAGAAAATGGGATTAGCACGAGGGCAAACACAACTTACTGGGTACGCATCTACTTCTAACCAACCTCCTTCTCTATTTACATATGATCATTCTTCTCCTATGGATGCATTTTCGGAAATGTTGGCCGTAGATTCTTTTACATTTAGTTTTGCACAAAATGTTGGTTTTAATAATTGGATGCAAAATCATGCTCAACCCGCATATAAACCGATTTCTCGCCAAACCGCTAAAAGAAAAATGATGCATAAATATAAAATTCGTAAAAAAGAATTGATTAAATATTTTATAGACAACGGTGATATTCAAGTTTCTATTTGTAGTGATATTTGGACCGACGGTTTTCAAAAAAATTCATATATGGGTATTACTTGTCATTTCTGTTGATAAATTTTGGATTTTAAACAAAAGAGTTTTAGCATTATGAGTTTTCAACAAACAACACACCGCCCAAAACATTGTCCGTTTGATTGCAAATGTTTTGGAAGAATATAGATTAGTTTCACGAGTTTTTTCAATCGGTTTTGACAACGCCTCCGCTAACACGGCTTCCATTAGAGATTTAACCAATTATTGTAAGCCGACAATTGGAGGTAAATTTTTTCACATTAGGTGTGCCGCTCATATTTTAAACTTGTGTGTTCAAGACGGTTTAGTATATGTTGCAGATTTAGTACAACCTATTCGAAATATTCTTAATGAACTTTGGTCTAAAAAAAGTGTACGTACTAAATGGTATGCATTTTGTAAACAAAATAACGTTTATCCTAAAAAATTTCCAAAAGATGTTTGTACAAGATGGAATCTACTTACAAAATGATTTACGAATCATATGAATATCGAGAACTTTTAAGTAGTTTTGCCGCACAACATATTGACGGTGATTTTGTTTTCGGTGAATCTTGGGTTTTAGCAAGAGATGTAATGGAGGTTTTCAAACATTTTTATGATGCTACTAACACTTTTAGTTATGTTTATACACCAACTTCAAACATATTTTGTTATGTAGCAATTAATATTGCATTTGCAATTCAACAATGTCTTTTAATTGAAAATATTTCACAAGCTATTTTTTCAATGCGAAGTAAATGGTTAGCTTATTATACAACCATTCCCGATGTTTTTCTTGTTGCATTTGTGTTAGACCCTAGACGTAAAATGGATGGTTTAAAACAATTTTTAGAAAGTTATTATGAATTTTTAAGTTTAGAACAACATCCCGATTGTCATGTTTCTACCATAATTGCTAATGTTAGAAAATTATTTGATGAATTATTGGTTCAATATCGTATTTCCGATCGAGATCAATCTTCTCAACCCCCTCCTCGTCCTTCATCATCAAGTTCATCTAAATTTAAATCAATTGCTAGAGATTTGTTTGGCCCGAAAAGGGCAAAAACCACGTCGAGTTCCAACTCGGAACTCGACGAATATCTAACCATTTCTTTTGAGTTTGCCAATGACGAAGAAGAGGAGGATTTCAACATATTAGAATGGTGGAGCCGACCGGAGAGAATGAGGTTCCCTACCCTCTCAAGGATCGCGGCACAAATTCTCGCCGTTCTCGCCTCAACGGTAGCGGTTGAGCAAACCTTTAGCCGGAGTGGAAAGGTGCTCGATCCGACGAGATCAAACATGTTGCCCGAGACGTTGGAGGCACAAGTCCTCCTAGCCGATTGGAGGAAAGCGGAAATGCGAACACAAAAGAACAACCTCTCGGTGGAGGAAGGCGACGAAGATGACGACGAGCAACAACAAACGCCATCGGATGTATCGGCGGGAAAGTCCGACTAAGGTAAGGGCCAATCGGGGATATAAACAAAGGTAAGAGAACTACGTGGGCTTTGATTCCTCCTCCCCGAGAGGATACGTAGGCAACCGGGATTCCGGTTCAAGCCCAATTCTTCCCTTTTTTTTTTAACCAATTTTTTTAAGTTTAAGTCCTCTTTTTATTAGTTTATTTTCTCCTTTTTTAAGTTTAAGTCCTATTTTTTATTAGTTTATTTTCTTCTCCTTTTTTAAGTTTAAGTCCAATTTTTATGTTCTATTTATTTTCTTATTTTTTAAAGTTTATTTTCACTTTTTTTTTTTTTTAATAGTGAGCTGGCCGACCCGTCAACCCGCCGGGTCTGACCCGTGACCCGGCGGGTCGGCCAGATACACGGGTCCGGGTCACCCTCCCCGGACCCATGACCCGGCGGCCCGTGGACATGCTTGAAAGTTACCTCAAGAATGCAAATGTTGTCTCCACTTATTTTTCTTAATCAACGTTTTACCATTACTCTTAATCTAACGAATCTTCTATTTTACACACTAATTATCTACCAAAAACATGTCAAATCGGGTTAAGGAAAATAGAGTCAAGGGGTTCTTTTATAATATTTTATTGATAATATAGATTCTAGTCTTTTAAATATTTTTTTTTTGAATGATGTATAGAAAGTTTTTTGAAAGAATTTGGCCAAATAAACCCTTTTCTATTTCTATTAGGTTTGTGTACCTTTTTTTTTTTTACCACTTTCATTAAATTGAAATTGGAAGGTAAGGGGTTAGATTAGGGGGTATATTTACTAAACATATTTATACCATGGGCCTAGTTACTAGGGAGAAATCTCAAAAAGACTTACTTAGCTAATTTGGCCAAAGTTTTTTTATATTGCAAAATTAGTCACCAAACTTTTTAGTTTTAGCATTAATTAAAGAAAATTCTCTCCTCACCAAAAAACAAAAAAAAGGCTCTCTTTTTTGAAATTGGATTCCTTCGCTTTGTTAAACTTCTCTCAATAAATTATACCAAATTCAAGAGATTTCTACATTTTTTAAGTTCATTCTACTCGATTGAAGAAGAAAAATTGAAACTTCATCTCTTTGAAACCTTTCCATTTAGGGTTTCGAACTAGAAATAATGAGTTTTTATTGTATTTCATCTATAATCCCGATTTATATTTTTAACAACAGTAAAATGACTAATAATCATTGTGTTTTGAAAGATTATTGAATGATTGAATTTTGTAATCAATCTCAAGTTATTGGGATTTATGTTGTTGACAATAGGTAAACTAGAATATTGACAAAAATATTACATTATGTTATCGATTTCTTATAACTGTTGTCAAAGACAACATCAACACCAATTATTTTTGTGTTTTTATGTTGTTGACAACACAACCACCATTATATAAGGTTTTATTATGTTGTTGATAGCACAAAATACAACTATTTACTAATTTTGTGTTGTTGACATTAACTAAACACTATATTTTGATATTCTGAACTTGTTAGTAATACATAAACACACTATATTTTAATTCTACTATTGTTGAAAGAAATTATGTGTTTGTTGATGGTGCAAATGTATTTTTTTTATTTTTGTGTTATTTATAACATCATCGTTAATTTTTTTAATTGTTTTTGTGTTATTGACAACGATCAAATACTAAATTTTACTATTCTAAAATTGTTGACAAGACCTAATCAATTTGCTTTATTGTTATAGTATTCATTTAAACACATTATTTTGACATTATAGTGTTGTTACAACACCATCACTAAATACTTTTTTTTTGTGATTTTGGTGTTATGGACAACAAACACACTTGTTTGGGTGTTTCTTGGATTGTTGACATCACTTGAACAACTTATTTTGTTATTCTTGGGTTGTTGACAACACTTAAACACTTCATATTGATAATTTTCCTAATGTTAACAGTACTTTAACACATTATATTGTGATTTTACCGTTGTTGATGATAACATGTTTTCAGCTATAATTTATCACTCGAGCAAAGAATCTAGGAACTTCACTCGACCAAGGAAGACACTAAATTGCAAAGATTCAACATTGCTTGAGTGGTACCCCGAGTGACACTTCACTAGAGCAATGAGTACTCCACCACACGAGCAAAGAAGCCAAAGTCCACATTTGTCAACGTCTCTCGAGTTTATCTCATCACTCGAGCAAAGAAGACACCAAAAATGAAGAGAGGAAGACAAGACACTCGAGGAAAGAGTACAAGGTTAAGTCGGTGGAACAACCCGATGCTTAGGAGAAGATCACTCGACCAAAGAAGACAGTTCACTAAAGGTACGTAGCCTTGCTTGAGTTTCTGTATCTACTCCTTCTAGACTCTTGATCCTAACAAACTTTCCAACTTGCTCAACTTGAATCCAAAGGGGGACAACGTATATAAGAGGCACTGACTGAATGTAAATGAATCAACTATCCATACACCTCTCAAAATACTCTCTTAGTTAGTAGTTTGGTTCTAGAAACAACTTTTTGGAAGAGATTTGGACGGAATTTTGGATTAATTAAGAGAAGCATGGGTGTTCTTCATTTATTCTTGCTAGTTCTTCATCCCAACTTCTTTTTCTCATGCCGTTTGATTGGTAAGGCCAAATTCGTCCATTCCTCTTCTTATGTATCTTAATTATTGTTTACTTTCCAACCATGGAATTGGTTTCTACTTTTTTGATGTTCACATTTACAATGTATGAGTAGTTCCCTTTCTTGGTTTTTGGTTGAAAATGCCCGAATTATGCTAGATTAGTATTGCTTTTGTGTTGTGCTTGTGATTTAAAGGAAAACTATGCATGTTAGTAACAATATGAGAGATAGAACAAGGATTATTATTCATCCATGTTGGTTTTTTGGAAATGTTGGAGGTTTATTACTATCACTAGTATAAATCGATCTCTTATAAAGCATTGCATTCTTCTATGCATGAATGAATGATGTCTAGATTTATCATCCAAGTTGAGACTTAGAAGTAAAATAAGGATGATTGTGCAATGTTGAAATGTTTATCAATGTAGAGTAGGATTCATTGAGGCCGAAATGATGATTGAGCCTCCTTATGATGTTATTGTCCAAACTATGGTGATATTGGATGATATAAGCAACTAACAAATATCATGTCATGTTTATGTTGTCTAGTATGATCATAGTTGTTACCAAGCTTAATCAATTAATATACAAAGAGCAAATATCATGTGATGCATATTAGTTGACATAAAGCTATATGATGTGATAAAGCTCACCTAAGTCACATGCAAATTCCTATTCCCTTCATTGAGTGAACACTACATTCTTGAGCATGCTAATAGCAATGGTTTGTGATTAATAGGCCAAAACCTAGTATTTTATCCATATATTTGATACTTGATTGTCACTTCTTAAACTCCCAAAGATTTGATCAATTGATCACCCCTTTTTCCTTTCTTTTACACACTTAGACCTTGCTCTTGAACTTGACACTTTCAAGCTATATATAATCTCTCTTGGGATTTTGACCTTGATGAAAACATCATGTATTTAATTACATTGACAATGGTCGTATACTTGCGGGAATATGTGATTTTTGAGTGTCTATCAAACGCACACCAAATTTTTGGCGCCGTTGTTGAGGAGATTCTTGAACTTGTTTAATTGTTAGAAGGTTCATTAGATGTTTAAGTGTTTTGTTACTTTTGAAATGCACTTTGGTGGGTGTTTGTGACTCGTGGGTGTTTTGAAGACGAAATTGAGAGACATGTGGCCCAATCTAGACAAAGAGAGAAGAGCTTCAAGGCAAATGATACTTGATCTTGAGGCTACGTTGATAGCTCAAGAGCAGCTTGCAAGAGAGTCTATATACCAAAAGGAAACGCATAGAAGTGTGGAGAGGCAACCATGGAAGAGTCTATGGTCCTAGAACACTTGGAGAAAGGATGGACCCGACTCAACATGTTCCACCACCCGTAGTTGTCTTTGGCAACGCCGTGCCACAAAATTTTGAGTTGAAGAGTGCTCTCATTCAAATGGTGATGCAAAACCAATTTGGAGTAGGCCCATCCAAAAACCCTTATCTACACCTTGCTACTTACAATGAGCTTCTTGAAACCATAAAGATGAGAGGAGTTGTATCATACGAGCTGAAGCTTAGATCATTCGAGTTTTCACTAAGAGGAAATGTCAAGCAATGGTACCAAATCATTCCATCCGGGAGTGTGACTTCATGGGAGGAGCTTTCACATGAGTTCTTGAACAAATTCTTTCCTCCCAATAGAATCGCAGAGATGAGAAGGAAGATATGCTCATTTTAGATAGAGGGCTGAGATAATCTCTATAAAAGTTGGGAGAAGTTCAAAGACCTCTTGCTAGATTGTCCACATCACAAGGAGCCAAAGCTTGGGTTACTCGAGATATTCTAAAAAGGGTCTGATGATGCAAATTAGTACAAGATAGATTCCTTATCCGTAAATACTTCCGTGGAGATGGACATGGATGAATTATGAACCTTCATTGAGAAGCAAGAAAAGCATTGTAAGAGATATTCTACTTAAAGAAAGATGTTCAAGGTAATGATGGAGTTGCTAGAGATGCAAGGGTAGATGCCTTGACTAACCAAGTCAATGAACTCAAGAAGTTGCTAGAAGAATAGACCAAGAGAGATGTGGCTAGTGCAAAAGGCTACCCCTTATCAAATTTGCTTAAGTATTGACCATACCATCTCAACATGTGAAGGGGTACAATAGGAGCATTGAGGAAGATATGCTAAGGGAAGTATGAAAATGCTTTACTAGAAAAAGATTTTGACAATCAAAGAGACCACCTCAGCAAGACAAACAACAACAAATGCCTCTTTTTTAACAAAGAGAGCAACCTTATGTCCCACCTCAAGGACTAAATAACCACAAGCCACGTTACAATCGGAAGATTTGATTTCCTTCTCGACAATAGTCAAAACGGCTAACCAACAACCTCCAAACAACATACCTATGGCTATGCTAGCCATAGAAAGGTCGTTTCGTCAGGTCGTAGAAAATGCTTCGGGATGAGCTTCGAATTTTGGCTTTGACAGAATCTTTTATAATGATAACGTATGTGAAACAGCCATCCTAAGGCTACCTTGACCGTTTTGCTTGTTTGTAGCTTCAAATCGTGAATCTTCACTTTAAAGCATATTAAAGAGACATAATGTTGCAGTTCCTCAATCATGTAAAGTCGGTACTTCAGCTTTGACTTCATGAGGAAGCAATTTTGGCACAATTGATGTCGTAAATACCTGAAACACATAAAAATTAAGGTAAATACTGAAATACAGAAGGAGGGGTGTAGGAATCAAACGAGGATTGCAATATTTCAACTTCGGAATTCAGAAGAGGTGAATCGGCCAATGAAACGAGGATGACACGGGTACTTTTCCCGTGTGGTTGGCGTGGGACTTCCTCTTCCTCTAGGTGTCGCAAGTCTAGATTTGGAAAACCACTCCAAACAGTCATTGTTGGCTGTTTCATCCACGTGTCTACTCGTGTTGTCTTGGTGTCATCTTGGCATCGAGTTACGTTTTTTCCCTCTAGTTTAGAAATTAAATCGTTGGAAATTAAAATAAATTTTTAGCATGGTTGTGAGATGATCAAGTTGGGCATGTGGCTGCCCGTCTCTCGATCTCCTGGTGTCGTCCTAGTCTCAAGCTACAACTTTTTTCAATTAAATCAGGAAATAATCTTGGGAATCATTGAGTTTGCTCAAGCATAGGTAAATTGCCTGTGGCTGGCCGTGTCGACCTGTCTTGTCTTGGTGTCTTGCTTGTTTCATCCTACGGCTTTCCTATAACTTTAAATCAATAGAAACTCGAGGGGGAGGGGAATCAAGTTTCTAAATAGTCATACACTCATCATCAAATTTGACGTTAGTTATCAAACAAACATCATCATCAACAAAAAGTGTTTAGGAGTTTTGGGAAGAGCGCTTCTTTGATTCATCATTAATCTGAAGATTATGAAATCGTCTCTCACATCTATGCGAGATCCAACTGTGAGAAGGAAAGGATGCTCGACTATGACCGAAACTAGAGTAGCTCGGAAACATCTACAAACAAAAAATTTACAAGCATTTCAAACTTGCCTTTCTTGACAATCACATTCTCAATCATACATGCAAATCTAACAATATATTTGTCAGCTAATGTCAAAGTAAGCTTAACCGGTGTAATCTCACCAATATCAAGTTCCTAGCACAAAATCAATGGTATAACAGTAACGCTAGCTCCCAAGTCACAAAGGCTAAGGCGCTTTTTACCACCAAAGCTCAAGAAATACAGAAATTTCTTGAATCATCTCTATTAGGAGGCAACTTTCTCTTCAACATTGCATTGCACTCTTTGATCATCTCAATGGATCCTTTGTTGTTGAGAAGCTTTCTTGTTGGACAACATATCCTTCATGAACTTTGAAAACCTTGACATTTGCTTCAGTGCTTCTATAAGAGGGATCTCCACGTAGAGCTTTTGCATCATCTCTAGGAATTTGTCAAAGTTTCATCTTTCTTCTTCCTGTTAATGATAACGGGTAGAACATTTGGACAACCCTTGAGGTTATACACACAAGACTTGAAGTCTTGAATGGTTTTTAAAAAGAACTCCTTGAACGTACGCATCGCGTGAACGTATAGATGAATGAGTCTCTTAATCACATATGTTAATCCTTTTTCTTTATTTCACCTTTGCTTTATTGTGCTCTTTTTGTGTAAGGTTATAAGAGCTGTAAAATTAGGAAAATTTTTATAAAACTATTAGAGCATTCCCAAGAGTTTCCCCAAATGTTTCTTTATAATGGGGTGGCAAAACTCACATTCTCTAAAAATAATTAGCTCCAAACCCAACAGTTTCTTCATCTTAGAGAATTCTACAAAATATATGGGAAATTCCCTATATTTGGGGTGAAGAACCCCATTTTTCACTTTGCATCCCCATTTTGGAGAATTAGATGGAGAAATTATTGGGTTAAAATATCCTTCAATATTTCCCAAAAGTCCAAAAATCTCTATAATAGAGATCTCGTTGGGGATGCTCTTACAAAGTAGAGTTAAAAATTTTCATTTCTAATTTTTATTTTATTTTCTCGTACTCATCTTCTCTTTTATCTCGAATCTTTCAATCTTCAACTTGAACTTAGGGCTTGAATATTGTCAAATTAAATGTTTGAAGACTGAAAACACATTAATATCGGCGAGTCTACATGTGTACATTATAAGATACAATTTATGTAATACACTATAAAAAAAATATAAAACCATATTGAAAGGTTACGATTTATCTAGTCATATGTTGTTTTTCAACGTATTTATGTCGTTTGCCCTTTGTGGTCACCATAAAATTAGACCATAACTTTCGTTTTTAATGGACCATAACCTTTTTAAATGATAAAATTAAATGAATAGCTAAATTGACTTTCATTTAGGAATTGAGAGTAGTTGGCAGACGCACAAAAAGCCTAAAAATGAGTGGATGTAAAGATGAATCCATCATTTAAATTTTATTTATATATACCCACTGATTTTGAATGTCACAGTACGTATTGAAAGAAATTGGACCCTCGTGATTTGTGGAAAATATGAAAAAGACGAGAGGAAAAGCAAATGACCTCCTCGAAGTCTTCGCCCCGTCGACTAAGTTTAATGAGACGCGGCACACGAGGGTCCCCTTCCACTACTTTTTCTTCAACGTACAAAACCTATATTACATTTCTATTACAAATATGTAGTTGTGTGGAAGATGATTGATGGAAGCTGTGTATTCAATTGAATTGAATTGAATTGCAAATGCATGGTGATGGGCCTCACCATCACCGTCTCTCTGCAAACCTGTCTCTTTGTCCTTTTCCTTCTTATCTTTATTTTTTTCAATTTAAAAGATTTAAAAGGCAATGGCGTTGTGCTATAACTCAGTGACTCCCATCACAGCTCCCAAATCTCTAAGGAAGAAACGAGATTAAGGGTTTTGTATCTGAGGGGAATGTTGGCTGGCTCGACGAAACTTCCATTGAAGACGTCGTCGGACCAGGCTTCATTCCCCCCGATTCATTCCTTTCGAATCATGAGATCTTCTTCTGAAAAGGCCATCATTACTTACTTTCTTCTTCACTCAGATCTAATCATATAGCTATCATGATGTTTTTTCTTCAGATCTTTCTCTCTCCTAGGGTTTCTAATTTATTTTACTTATCTCCCCAGATTTGTTTCATACTCTCTATCCTAGGGTTTCTAATTGTGTTTATGCATTCGTTTGTTTGATCGTTGATTTGTCTAGTTGCAGGTTCAGATGATACTCATGCTCTCGTGTTTAATCAATCGTGACAATTGGACATCGTTGATATCGATTAAAGTTATGGCATAACCTTGACTTGGCTAAGCCTCGATCGTAGCAGGCCTAACCCTATCTCTGCGCGCACAGATTGAGAGTCAAATCTGAAGGAGGAATTCAATGGTGTTTCAAGATTCCTCATCACTCTACTTGGTTAAGCGTTGCTCTCTTATTTTTATATTTTGTAAAAGCCAATTTGCAGTTACCTAGCTGTCCTCCATTCAAATGGCTGATTACAGATTAATAAGGGGGCAGTCAAAAAATAATATGCATTGTTTTCTTAACCAGGTGGAAAGCCAGCTGTGTAGTAACCCAGAACTATGCTATATCATCTACACTATATACTGTTCACTACTTCATTTCTCAAGACTCCATACTTTGATCAAGATGTTTTCTTTTCTGATTTACAATCTTTTATATATGGAGAGAGACTTCTAATAACTCTACCTTAATGAATACGATATATATTATTTTGCAGGTATGATGGAAGACAAAGAAATGTAGTTATTTCTTATCAAATATCAATATATATGTTTGTTATTGATTCTATGCAGTTTACAACCGCCAAGATATCAAGATTATGCGGATCTATGAGGATTCTGTTTGTTACAGATTTTGTGGCATATATTCAAATCTTCAAACAACCAAGATATGTGAAGATTTTGTGGAACGTTCAACAACCAAGAGATCAGTCTCTACAAGCGGCTTATAAAAGAAACAAGTAAGCAGTGAACAAAACAAGGCACACATTGATTTACAAGCGAAGCTTTCTCCACTGCATTCGAACGTCTTGCTTGATGTTAATGTGTTTTCTTTCAGTTGAGAGTAAGAAAAACAAAGAGCGTTATACTCGGAGTTTTCGTATCTACTCTACGGTGTAACTAGGCTATTGTTTCACCAGCATCTCACTTGACTAGATAGTAGCGGTTTAGGCTACAAGTTGTTAGAAGAAGGAAAGTTCTTATAGGTTGTATCTAAGACTCAAAGAAAGTGGTATAATAGATAGTTAAATCCTACGGGTTAGATAACCCTAGGCGGAGATGTAGACTATTTAGAGCCGAACTTTGTAAACATATCGCGTGCCCATCTTGCTTTATCTTCCACTTTTTCCTTTAACGGTTGAAATCTTTATAAACAACTTTATAGGTTTAAGTCAAGATCTTGAGATTCATTTCAAGACCTTGAGTTACATTCAGCTTTACAAGTTTGTCAAGATCTTGATTTCCATCTCAAGACCTTGAGATTCATTCCAAGGCCTTGACATTGCGACTGCAAAAATTTTTCATACTCTATTCATCCCCCTTCTAGAATATCTCTATTCTATATTTATCTCCTACTCCGTTCTTCAATTGGTATTAGAGCTAGACTCACATTTATTTAATTTAACCATTTGTGAGATTAATCATGAACATTGTAGGTGATGGAGGATTCGCACAAGGAAGATCAGCCAATCATCCACCCCTTTCTTATGGTAGCAACTTTACAAACTAGAGATCTCTAATGCAAATGTTTATTATTGATTAGGATTTGGAACATTGGAAAATCATAAAGAAAGGCCCAAAAGAACCAAAAAGACATATGATGTTGGTGTCACCGAACCAAAAGATGAAAGTGAATATTTTCAGACCGATTTGGAGAATGTGGTTAAAAATTACAAAGCTATGAATTTTCTCTACTGTGGATTGGGACAAACTGGTGGTGACATATGAAGGAAAAGACAAGTAAAGGAGTCCATGATCAACATCTTCCTAAGACAATACAAGTTATTCAAGATGACCTCCAATGAGACTGTAAAGGAAATATTCACAAGATTTCACTCAAATAGTGAATAACCTAGGCTCTCTTAGCAAAATATTCACAAATGAGGAGAAAGCCAGAAAAGTCTTGAGAATTCTGTCCAAGTCAAAATGGGGACCAAAGGTAACTACCATTGAGGAAACACAAGATCTAAGAGCTCTACCCCTATATGATCTACTCGAAAAACTTATCACTCCCGAAATAGTCCTTATTGAAGAAGACAATGAACTATCTTCAAGGGTTTAGAATTTGGCTTTAAAATCTAAAAAGGATCGGAGGACAATCCATCACAGGATGAAGAAAGTGAGGAGAACGAAGAAGATCCTTTTTCTTTGATCACAAGAGGACTTGCTAGAGTTTTGAAGATGAGGAAACAATTCTCAAACAAAGAGTATCCAAGATCGTCAAAGTATAAAGGTAAGTATTCAAACCCTAGTAAGAAAACTAAGGTACTAACGTGTTTTGAATGTGGAGAAACAGATCATCTAGTGAATGAGTGCCCACAAAAGAAAATGAACAGCTATCGGAATAATGACCAAAAGAAGAAAGCTATGGTAGCCTCATGGAGTGACTCTCATTTCTCTAGTGAATCAGATTTGAAAGTGATCAAGCAAATATATGCTTGATGGCGGAACAGGAAGAAAATCTTAAACGACATCTTGAGGGAGTGGTGAGAAATTTAATTTCTAGTCCTATTGTAGTGCTTTATGAATTCCTGCTAAACATGATTATAAATGAAGAGAATTACATCCTTGAGACTAACTCCATGAAATATAAGCTCATGGAAAAGGAGAAGAGCATGAGTGATTTGTCGTTGGAAATAAAAAATCTCAAAACTTTACAATCATCCCTTGACATTAAAGTCAAGGCCTTGAAATTGGAAAATTCGGTTCTAAAGCAAGATCTTTCTTCTCTAAGTCACTTCAATAGTGAATTGGAGAAAGAAAAGATCGAGTTGACTAAGAATTGTAGAGACTAGTAGGCTGCACTCATTCAATTCACTAACTCTAAAGCTAATCTTGATAGGCTGATGGGTGAACAACAATCTTTCCTTAACAAGAGTGGTCTTGGATACAACAAGAACTTTCCAAGGAAATTTGTGACCACTTTTATAAAGGCTAAAGGAAATTGGTGTATGCCCACATGCTTATATTGTTGTAAGAAAAAACATGTTAAAACAGCTTGTCCATATAGAAGAAATGATGCTTATGTAATTCAAAATACCTTTCCATTGTGTCTAAGAGAACAGGTGAAACAAATTTAGGTTCCTAAAGAAACTAGACCACCAAATATGGTCCTTCTTGATTATGAATCAAAATTTGTCCCTTAGTCTAGCCAAAAAGGTTAAAGTTTGGTTGTTTCGCAAGATATCACCAAGATTAAAGAGCATAAATGGATGTTAGATAGTAGTTGCTCAAGACATATGAGTTGAAAAAGCTCATTGTTTTTAGACTTAAAAAAACAATCAGCTGGAACAATTACTCTTGGTGATAAAGGGAAGTGTAACTTTATCGATATAGGGAAAATCGGTAATGATTCTACTAATAGCATTGATGATGTTTATCTTGTTGAATGTCTAAAATTTATCGATATAGCGTGCGTGCAAATAAGCTTTAAATTTATAAAACTAGAAATCAAGCAAGCGAACCCGCATTGTACGGATCGACGTAGTTAAGCAAGAATTCCAAAGTATCGAACACAGGGATTTGGGGGGTTAAATCCAATTATAGAATTGTCAAGCAAGTAAATATATGAAGCTTTGTAAATATTGGGAAAAACAACAATCCTAAAGATCCTGGAATCCAGCTGTGGCAATCGATTCAAGATATACTATAGATATAAGGACAGAGTTGAGGTTTGCAAAGGTATAGTAATGCAAAGCAATGTACGGTGAAGTTCCAAAGCTTTATGTGACTTAACTAAAGACACTCTCTATAAAGGTTGTTGAGGCTTCAGTATAGAAAGGATCTAAAGTCAAGAATTAATATCAAATACCCAAACTTGTAATCCAAGGATCAAGACTAACTAAACTGATTAAGATTGTGACACTCAAAATCGAAGTAGAGGTTGTTGAGGCTTCACTACCACCTAGAAAAGGCAAGCCAAGACTAAGTAAACCAAATCTTTAACTTTGGATTAAAGTAAAAGCAAGTTCGTAAACTTAAGGGAAATCACGGTTAGTTCTTGAGGTTCCACGGCCGTGGACTCAAGAACAGGCCGTAATTTAGGGTTCGTCGGCGATTCTCTCTAACTCTCAGGGTCCAATCCGTTTACGATCGATCTATCATCATCTAAGCCACAACTATCAACCCTTCACCTTAGAATTGTTAAGGGTTTTTAGCCAACAATAGTCATATTGATATCAATTTCAAGATTTAAAAGGATGAAAGATGAAAACCTTCGAAAACCTTCAACAAACTTTAAGTCAATCTCAAATCCACAAACAAGAGCAATGATGTATATCAGATTCGGAATAACACAAACAATCAAAATCCTTAATAAGAACGAAGAGCGGGATGTCAATCCGTCTTCTAATCAAACCTAAGGACAAAAGACGTAATCTCCGTATGTCCAATGAAACCCTCAATGCGCGGAAGCAAATTTCCAAGCGATGATGCTCTAAGCGAGGGCTAAGCGGGATCTAAGCGCGGTCTAAGCGGAGGTGTAAGCGGTGATGCAAAATTCTCTTTCCTTCCGTCCTTTTATAGGGCTAGATAAAATGTCTCTCTCCGGCCCATATGTAAAAGATCGTGGCTTTAATTTGTACGTTAAAAGATCGCCTAAATCACGGGCATAGAGGATTCCACGCCCGTGGTTTAGAGCGTGGAATTTGATTACGGTGCTTCACAACTTCCACAGCCGTGTAACTTACTGGAATGCTCCACGCTTGTGTTGCCAAAGTTCCACGGCCGTGGTTTAGAGGGTGGACTTCATTACGGCCGTATTTTAGAGCGTGGAAATGTAGGTAGCTCGTAATTCCTTTTGTTTTGTGCCATTCTTCATCCTAGCATCTTCCTTAGCTCCTTTGTGGTGTCCTCAATCCTTGGATATGCTCAATCCATCTCCATCTCCATTCTCTCTTATTCCGTTCGGTTTTAGCTCTTATTCGCCTACAATCAACACAAAGCTTATGTAGACCTCTATATCGACAATATAGACAAACTAGCTCACAATTGCTTCAATGCTTCATCAATGAACACAAATATGAATGAAATACATCTAGAAAACGTGCCTAAAATATCACAGTATTTCGTGCTAACAAAATACCCCATACTTGCCACTTGCTTGTCCCCAAGCAAGGTCTTTCAAAAGCTTTAAAACTCAAGTTAGGATGAAATATGGATACACTCTCAAAAACCAAACTTCTTTTAGATGAATGTGCTTCTAATCAATAGATCATCCTCAAATCTTGCTTCCTTCGTTTATAATACTTTCATATACATAATCAAAGAGTAAAGAGTAAAGAAAAATCATGAATTGATCAAACTTCCATGTAAACATCATAACCTTCAAACATTATCAAAATCAATCATAAGAAACTTCAATTTAGATCACCAAGTCATATATCATTCTCTTGATCTTAAGGACTTTCAAACAAGGTCTAGAATGCGGAAAGGGAGGGAAAACTTTAGGGAATGTGGTGCATGAATCCGGGAAAGTGGATAACTAACTCTTTTCTTTTTCTCTTGCGGTTTCGCTACACTTTTCACTTAGAGCTTCGCTCTCTTCTTTTCAATTCATTTTTCGACTTTACTTTTGGAGTTATGGACAGAGGTGCACAAAAACCGAAGCCTAGGAGATTGGCGGTTCTCAATTTTGCGAGATGCCTCAAACCCTTGATGCACATACCATAATCCGCTAGGAATATCGATCAATCCGAATTTGGCAAGACACAAACACCCGGCTATGTGAATGGTGCCGAGTTACTCATCGTCATGATTGACTTCCCCAAACCTATAAGTTCTTTCTATTCTTTGAATGCAAAATTTTTGCTTTCATGGCCCTCCCACATCAAATATGCCAAATATCAACTCCTCCAAATTTCCGGATAGGTAAAGGGGGTCATTATCTCATTGAGGAGCTAAATGATCAAAGAAAGAAGAAAGAAAATCGAATTGCCTTAATCATTTCAACAAGAAGTATAAGAACTTATCATGTGATTTCAACTTTGATTTCTCAACATGATTTAGGTAACATTCTTCACATTATGAAGCTTGCAAAAGAGGAATAATCAACTCATTCAATTTCTTTTCAATTCACTATTTGTTTAAGCATGAGATTGTCATCAAAACTCAATTCACAAGTAGTGATTATCATAGAAGTCATCTCTATCCTTAGAAGCACAAAATTTTCAAAATTTTTCAATTTTTAAGGGTTTTTCAAAAGATTTTTCATGAAATGCAATAATGAAACGTGTAACAATAGAATGAAACATGCACGGTGTTCTCAATCAAAGCAACAAAGTGAGTAAGAGTTATTACAAACGATTAGTCACACCCCACCCCATACTTGGAACAAACATTGTCCCTAATGTTCAAAAAGAAAAAGAAGAAAAGAAAGAAAGAAAAAAGAACTCACAAAACAGTGGTGGAGCGGCTAAAGCGGTAGATCATCCATGGTCATCACTGAGGTGGAGGCGGTGGTGGAAACGGGAAGAAGCTTGGATCATAGTTCCGCCCAAACTGCTGGCGGTATATGTCTCTCATCATGCGGTCATGATCGTCGGCTCGTGCATCCCTAGCATCTGCACGGATCTCCAAGGCTCCGACCCTGTTGGAAAGGTCGGTGGCCCACTCTGGCAGCTGCTCACACCATCCGGGCGGCTGGCTGTACCATGCCGGTGCATCTGACGGTGCTGGTACAGATGGTGGCTGTGCATGCCAAGGTGGTGGAACTCTCATCCACTCCGGCTGAGTGCCATACCATGTAGGAGGGTCCGCCATCCAAGTCGGTCTCTCGCTCACACTAGCACGGCGAGAGGAAGAGCCAGAAGCTCTAGCGGGACGGGAAGAGTGCCTGGAAATGTCGGGAACTGCATCCGGCTGATCCGGAAAGGTACCAAAGTCATGCTCTCCCCCTCCTCCTCCCTCATACTCATCACCTCCTCTCATCTCCTCCTCCTCTACAACTGGTGGCTCAGGGGGAACGTAGGGCGGTGCTACAAGTCTGTTCGCATGCATGGCAACGAACGTCTCCTTCCAGTTATGGCGTCCAACCATAATGGAATACTCAGGAAGCCATGCAATCCCTCTACCTGTCCTACTCTCCCAAGGCATGGCAGCTAAAGGTGGACCTCTATGTGTAGGGAAGATAATGCCTCTAGTCATGAGGCTCTGAAGCCCTAGGGGTCTAGCTGCAATTCGAGTACACGCGGAGAAGTCTATCCCTAACTGCCTAGCAAGGTGGGTGACCATCCCACCGTATCCAATGTTGCCGGCCCTCTTATTCTTTAGCTTGCTCATAGTAGCAACTAAGAGGATGGCACAATCAGCTGACCTACCATACAACATACAGTAGAGCAAAAACAACTCGTCCGTCTTAATCTTCTGAGGTGTCTCCGTTCTAGGGAAGAGACACTCAGAAAGCACTCTATGGGCAATATTCAAGGCTAGGTGATAGATCAACCTAGCATTGGTATCAGCAGGTTGCCAGCGGTCCTCGCTGGCGTATATCATAGCTATCTCCTCCCAGAAATCCTTGGCGTACACGCCACTAGGGAATCGACCATTGAAGGTCTCATGGAACCCAAAGAAGGCTTCAAACTCTCTAATAGGAAAATCATAGTTTCTCTCCATCAGCCGAAAAGAAACGGTCCTATCAACGTGGCTATGCTCAAATGACACCACGAACTCCCTAGTAATCTCCTCATATGCGTCTTCCCGAATAGCGGAGAAGACGACTAATCCGGCTCTATCTAGTAGCCAAGTGAGATCCCCTACCACATGCAAAGGCTCTAACTCCTCAAGTAGTAGATACCTAGGTCCTATGACAGCTCGCTTATGGATCCTCTCTAAAGCATCGAGATGATCCTCATGGATAGTAGGAATCCTAGGGGGAGGTGGTGATGGTGATGATGGGGTGATGGGGGCTCAGCAGGTGGTGCTCTAGAAGAGGAAGAAGTATTGCCTTTCCTCTTTTTATTTCTTTGGGACATTCTCCTAACGAGATCCATTTTTCTGTTGAAAACCACGGTCTGCTCTTCAGGTTCCACGGCCGTGGAAAGCCCATAGACCGTGATTCGTCTTGAAAATTCACAAAACTCAGCAGAATCACACCAAACTCAACAGCAAGCAGCCCTAGACTAATTTCAGTCCAATTCCAATCAGTTCTCCTAAAAATTCTATAAAAAACGAAGCCGAATCGACGAAGAGAGAGAAAGAATGAAAAACCTAGGTTTTCGGATTTTGGAATCCGAATTCTGTCTTCTCCGGTGAATTGCCACTCGAATCGTTGCCTGGATCTTGTAGGTGATGGAAATTGCTTCAGTTTTGGCCAAAGAATCGTTAAAAACGATTAACGAACGAGAAATTGGGAGATGGGGAGGGATTCTGCAATTTGGGCGTGGAAATCGGATTGTTGGTTGTGTTTGTGAAGAAACGTGGTTTTTATAGTGGCCGTAAAAATTTTTGAAAATCACGGTCTATCGGGGGTTTCCACGGCCGTGGTTTTGTACGGAACCGTGGTTTTGGTGATTTTTCTTAGGCTTTTGAAAATTACGGTCACTGTAGCTGTCACGGCCGTGGTTTTGGCCGTGGAACTCTCTGTAATGTGTCAAAGTCCAAGTTTCGCCAATTTTCTTTAAGCTTTTCCTTCCCCCTTGTTTTTCCACTGCTCCTACATCCAAAAACACGAACATACCGGAAGGCATCGAAGGCAAAACAAAACAAAACGTCTATACTATTCTTAATCTATGAATCAAAAACAAAAACGTAAATGCAATACCTTGGGTTGCCTCCCAAGAAGCGCTTTGTTTAAGGTCTGTAGCTAGACCATATTCACACTTATTCGAGTGCGGTGGGCGCGAACTCTTTAGCTTGGAGTTCCGGTGTATACTTCTTGAGTCGTTGACCGTTCACCTTAAAGCTTCCGCCCTTTTCACCCCATACTTCAACTGCACCATGGGGAAAAACACGTTTGATTAGAAAAGGTCCAGTCCAACGAGATTTAAGCTTACCTGGGAAGAGACGAAGCCTTGAATTGAAAAGGAGGACTTGATCTCCTTCTTTGAGGTCCTTTGGGATGATATGCTTATCATGCCAACGCTTCGCTCTTTCTTTATAGATCTTGACGTTTTCGTAGGCGTTAAACCGAAGTTCTTCGAGCTCAGTAAGGTCTAAGAGACGCTTCTCTCCTGCTTCCTTCATGCTAAAGTTCAACCACTTTATTGCCCAATACGCCTTGTGCTCCAACTCTACCTGTAAGTGACAAGACTTCCCATACACAAGGTTGTATGGCGTAGTTCCGATGGGAGTCTTATATGCAGTCCGGTATGCCCACAATGCATCATCTAGCTTCAAAGACCAATCCTTCCTTGTCCTTGAAACCATCTTCTCTAGGATTCCCTTGACCTCCCGGTTTGAGATCTCCACTTGTCCACTAGTTTGTGGATGATAAGGGGTGGCGATCTTGTGAGTCACCCCATACTTAGCTAGAAGAGCTTCAAAGCGTCGGGCAATGAAGTGAGAACCTCCATCACTAATGATAGTCCGTGGTGTCCCAAATCGTGGGAAGATGGTCTTGTTAAAGAACTTAACCACTACCATGGCATCTTTGGTGGGATAGGCAATTGCTTCAATCCATCTCGAAACATAATCCACCGCTAAAAGTATGTATTGGTTTCCACAAGATGATGGGAAAGGTCCCATGAAGTCTACTCCCCAAACGTCAAAGATCTCCACCTCTTGGATGTTGTTGAGAGGCATCTCATTCCTCCTAGATATATTCCCTGTTCTTTGACAAGCATTGCAGCAGGAAACAAAGGTTTGCACATCTTTAAATAGAGTAGGCCAAAAGAATCCAGATTACAATACCTTAGCGCTAGTCTTGTTCGAACTAGCGTGTCCTCCATAAGGTAGTGAATGACAATGACGGATGACACTTTGCATCTCATCTTCTGGCACACATCGCCGAATAATGCCGTCCGGACCTCTCTTAAAGAGGAGAGGTTCATTCCAAAAGTATTCCCGAACATCCTTAAAAAACTTCTTTCTTTGTGCGTAGGATAATCCGGCGGTAATTCTTGACAAACCAAATAGTTAACAAAATCAGCAAACCATGGTTCGTTACCTTTGGTGATCACGTCGATGCACTGCTCTATAATATGTAAATGCTCGTCCGGAAAGGAGTCATCTATAGGTAGATGGTCGTCCTCTAGATGTGTTAGACGACTCAAATGATCCGCAACAGAATTTTCCGAACAATTCTTGTCGCGAATCTCTAGATCGAATTCTTGTAGGAGAAGAATCCATCTAATTAGCCTTGGCTTCACATCCTTCTTTGCAAGTAGATACCGGATCGCAGCATGATCCGTGTATACAATCACCTTTGCACCTACAAGATAAGAGCGAAATTTGTCAACTGCATATATAATTGCTAAGAATTCCTTTTCGGTAGTGGCGTAGTTGAGCTGCGCTTCATCTAGCGTCTTGCTAGCATAATAGATAGCGTGGGTACGTCCTTCCTTCTTTTGCCCAAGAACAGCTCCTATAGCTACGTCACTTGCATCACACATAACCTCAAAGGGAAGATTCCAATCCGGAGGTTGGATAATCGGGGCTGAGATTAGAGCTTCCCGAATCATATTAAACGCATCTAAGCATTCCTGCGAAAAATCAAAAACTGCATCCTTCATCAATAGATTAGTAAGTGGCTTTGATATCTTAGAGAAATCCTTTATGAAATGCCTATAAAATCCAGCATGTCCTAGAAAACTTCTTATCCCTTTCACCGAAGTTGGGGGAGGAAGCTTTTCTATTGTCTTTATCTTAGCTTTATCCACCTCAATCCCTCTACTAGAGATTAAATGTCCTAATACAATGCCCTCTTTCACCATAAATTGACACTTCTCCCAATTAAGAACTAGGTTAGTGTCTTCACACCTTTGTAATACAAGAGCAAGGTTAGAAAGGCAATTGTCAAAAGAGGAACCATAAACGAAGAAGTCATCCATAAAAACCTCCATGATTTCCTCTATATATTCCGAGAAGATGGCCATCATGCACCTTTGAAAGGTGGTTGGGGCATTGCAAAGCCCAAACGGCATCCTCCTATAGGCAAACGTACCCCACGAACACGTGAATGTGGTCTTCTCTTGATCATCCGGGTGTATCGGGATCTGAAAGAAACCACTATAACCGTCAAGATAGCAAAAGTGTGAATGTTGTGCTAACCTTTCAAGCATTTGGTCGATGAAGGGTAGTGGGAAGTGATCCTTCCTCGTCGCGTTGTTTAGCTTGCGGTAGTCTATACACATCCGCCATCCTGTTACGGTTCGTGTAGTAATGAGTTCGTTGTTTTTGTTGGTGATGACCGTCATTCCTCCCTTCTTCGGAACCACTTGTACGGGCCTCACCCACTTGCTATCGGAGATAGGGTAGATGATACCTGCATCGAGTAGTTTAAGAATTTCCTTCTTGACAACCTCCTTCATGGTCGGATTTAACCGCCTTTGAGGTTGTCGCGAAGTTCTAAAGTCCTCTTCCATTAAGATCTTATGCATGCATAGGGAAGGTTTGATTCCTACTAAATCCTCTATAGTATATCCTAAGGCTTTCCTATGTTTCTTAAGGACAACCATAAGCTTACTATGTTCATGTATACTTAAATCTGAACTAACAATTACCGGAAAGGTAGAATTAGATCCTAGAAATGCGTACCTTAGAAGTGTCTAAGGAAGTAGAAGGTGTTGGAGAAGAATCAAGAGAAGTTGTGGAGGAGACACAATTTCCTTCGAATTCACCCAAAATTACGGCACCCCTGCCTTCTCCACGGCCGTGATTTTGGGCGTGGAAAGTAATTACAGTGCCTCTGTTTCCTCCAGGGCCGTGTAACTCTCTGGAGTGCTCCACGCTTGTGTTGGTGAATTCCACGGCCGTGGAATAGGCTGTCTGACCGTGGATCCGTACGTTTTCTGCCTCATCGTGGAGTTTCTCGAACTCTTCTTCATACACTTCTTTTTGTGTCTCTAAGGCTTCAATTACCTCATTGCACTCCTCTTCTTCCCCTATATCCATAATGCTCATAGAAAGAACTTTTTGCAAGGGATCTTTGAAGAGAATAGAACTTACCTCCTCTCTAGATAGCTCTTCGTCATGGATATTGAATATATCCTCATCGAAGGCTGGTTCCTTCACTAAAGTGGAAAGGACGAACTCTACCTTCTCTTCTCCAATGTCAAAGGCGAGTCTAGCGTTCTTGCAATCGACTATACAGCCGGATGTTGCAAGAAACGGTCTTCCGAGAATGATCGGGACCGGACTATCTGCAGGAATGTCAAGCACAACAAAGTCTATAGGAACATAGAACTTACCAAGCTTGGCCGGGACGTCTTCAGCTATACCGATGGGAGGAGTTATGGATCGATCCGCCATGTACAACGTCATCTTTACCGGTTTAGGATCGCCTAAACCGATCTTCCTGCATAAGGCAAGTGTAATGATGTTCACGCTTGCTCCTAAATCACATAACGCATCATATGTGACATCTCCCACTCCTATGGGAATACAAAATGACCCCGGATCCTTCAGCTTTGGGGGCATCTTCTCTTTCATGGTTTTGATGAGATCCGATGAATCCGAACTCATCTTAACCTCTCCAAAATCCTCTAGCTTTCTCTTGTTAGAGAGGATCTCCTTTAGGAACTTTCCATAAGCTGGCATACCTACAATTGCATCAATGAAAGGTATATTAATATGCAGTTTGCTCATGAGTTCAATAAACTTACCGAATTATTTGTCTAGACGCGCTCTTGCTCTAGATTGCGGGAATGGTAGGGGAGGTTTGTAAGTTGGAGGAGGAACGTAGACATCTTCCTTCTCCTTCCCCTTTTCTTTCTCCTTCTCAACGGGGACTTCTACAAACTTAGGCTGCGGGTCGGTAGTTGTTACTCCGCTCCTAGTTGTGATTGCCATCACCCTTCCTTTTGGGTTGTCCTCCGTCTTTCCTGGAAGTTTTCCTTGATTCCTAGGAACTTCCTCCGCATGGCTAAACATTTGGTTTTCTAAAACCTTTTGGGCTTTGTCATCCTTAGTTATGTGATCATCAACCTTGATGATGCGAGTCTCCAATCCTTGAAGCTTACCCAAAATTGTTTCCAACATGGGATCGGGCTTCTCTTTCCCCGAAGTGTTTCCACCATTAGATGTTTGCCCCTGGCTTTTGAAAGGAGTGGAAGAAGAGGAAGGTGGAGTTAGTGAATTTCCTGAATTGGAATAAGAATTACCGGAATTTTGTTGGTTGGGACGCCAATTGTTGTTGTTTGAACCTCTATTGTTGTTCCAATTGTTGTTCCGGTTGTTGCGGTTTGTATTCTCATTCCCGTTATGGTTATTGTTGTTGCTCAAATAACCTACATCTTGTTCCTTTTGCTTTGAAAAGTTGGTTTTGATGGCTTCCTTCAACTCTTTAATCTCCGTATTGAGAGAAAAGATTTGAGTTTGAGCCGCTTGTGATAGCTTTGCTCCTTGCTCCACTTGATTCACCTCTACTTTCCGATGAGAATACTTCTCAATGAATCGTGCTTGCTTCTCAATGAAGTCCCAAGCGTCATCTTCCCTCATGTCCATGAATGTACCACATGAAAGGGATTGGAGCTTGAATTGTGTCTCCACATCCAGCCCCTTATAGTATATCTCCAATAATGCCAATTTGGATATGCCATGATGTGGGCAATCCAATAGAAAATCCTGAAATCTTTCCCAAGATTGAAACAAACTTTCGTTAGATCTCATAGAAAATGCATTAATCTTACCTCTCAACTCCGCCGTTTTGGATGGCGGAAAGAACTTAGTGAGGAATTCCAAAGAAAGATCCTCCCATGTGTCTAGTTTCCCACTTGGAAGAGCTTGATACCAAGACAATGCTTTCCCCTTCAAGGAGAAGAAGAAAGGCTTGAGTTTATAGCTATTGGTAGTTGCATTCTTTGGCTTCATTGTCTCCATCATGATCTCAAAATTTTGTAGATGTTGATGTGGAGATTCAGCGCTTGTTCCCCCAAATTGATTTTGGCGGACAATGGTAATAACTTGCGGGTTGAAGCTAAACCCTTGTGTATCATCAGCATCAAAGTTTACACCCAAACGGCGTGGTTGATGCGTTGGATCCATCCTTTGGCCAAGAGTTCTTGGCTCCTTATCTACACGATCGACTCTCGCACCTCTAGCTGGGGCACGGCGATTGGCAGCTGCCCGTGGAACGAGCGGGTTCACATTGATCGTTGGATCAATTTCCTCTAGTGGTGGCATGGAAGAGTCACTATCCTCATTGGATGAGTTGGTTCTAACCGATCTTGATGGCCTCCTCCTTCTCTTTGTCTTCTTGAGGTTGTTTATTTCCAGCCTCATTTGAAACATCATGTCCGTTAGATCATCAACCTTCGTTTGATGACGATCCATTTCCTCCCTGCGAGTCTTCTCACTCCATTGGATTTGAGCTTCTTTATCCGCCAACTCCGTTTAGTAATCACGTTCTCTTTCTTCAGCCATCTTTCTTTCCTTAAGATTTCTCCTCAAAGTCCTCTCAAGCTCTTGATCAAGAGGTAAGAGGTCTTCGTTGTTCCTAGACCTGCACATACACTCGAAGAGATATCAAATAACAAGGGAAAAGCTCCCAAACTTGACAACCAATAACCGAATTCGGCCTAAACTAAATCCCCGGCAACGGCGCCAAAAACTTGTTCGCCACTTAGCATGCGTGCAAATAAGCTTTAAATTTATAAAACTAGAAATCAAGCAAGCGAACCCGCAGTGTACGGATCGACATAGTTAAGCAAGAATTCCAAAGTATCGAACACAGGGATTTGGGGGGTTAAATCCAATTATAGAATTGTCAAGCAAGTAAATATATTAAGCTTTGTAAATATTGGGAAAAACAACAATCCTAAGATCCAGGAATCCAGCTGTGGCAATCGATTCAAGATATACTATAGATATAAGGACAGAGTTGAGGTTTGCAAAGGTATAGTAATGCAAAGCAATGTACGGTGAAGTTTCAAAGCTTTATGTGACTTAACTAAAGACACTCTCTATAAAGGTTGTTGAGGCTTCAGTATAGAAAGGATCTAAAGTCAAGAATTAATATCAAATACCCAAACTTGTAATCCAAGGATCAAGACTAACTAAACCGATTAAGGTTGTGACACTCAAAATCGAAGTAGAGGTTGTTGAGGCTTCACTACCACCTAGAAAAGGCAAGCCAAGACTAAGTTAAAGTAAATCTTTAACTTTGAACTAAAGTAAAAGCAAGGTTCGTAAACTAAGGGAAATTACGGGTGGATCTTGAGATTCCACGGCCGTGGAACTCAAGAACACACCGTGATTTTGGTTCGTCGGCGATTCTCTCTAACTCTCAGAGTCCAATCTGTTTACGATCGATCTATCATCATCTAAGCCACAACTATCAACCCTTCACCTTAGAATTGCTAAAGAGTTTTAGCCAACAACAATCATTATAATATCAAATTCAAGATTTAAAAGGATGAAAGATGAAAACCTTCAAAAACCTTCAATAAACTTTAAGTCAATCTCAAATCCACAAACAAGAGCAATGATGTATATCAAATTCGGAATAACACAAACAATCAAAATCCTTAATAAGAACGAAGAGCGGGATGTCAATCCGTCTTCTAATCATACCTAAGAACAAAATACGTAATCTCCGTATGTCCAATGAAACCCTCAATGCGCGGAAGCAAATTTCCAAGCGATGATGCTCTAAGCGAGGGCGTAAGCGGGATCTAAGCGCGGTCTAAGCGGAGGTGTAAGCGGTGATGCAAAATTCTCTTTCCTTCCGTCCTTTTATAGGGCTAGATAAAATGTCTCTCTCCGGCCCATATGTAAAAGATCGTGGCTTTAATTTGTACGTTAAAAGATCGCCTAAATCACGGTCATAGAGGATTCCACGCCCGTGGTTTAGAGCGTGGAATTTGATTACGGTGCTTCACAACTTCCACGGCCGTGTAACTTACTGGAATGCTCCACGCTTGTGTTGCCAAAGTTCCACGGCCGTGGTTTAGAGCGTGGACTTCATTACGGCCGTATTTTAGAGCGTGGAAACGTAGGTAGCTCGTAATTCCTTTTGTTTTGTGCCATTCTTCATCCTAGCATCTTCCTTAGCTCCTTTGTGGTGTCCTCAATCCTTGGATATGCTCAATCCATCTCCATTCTCTCTTATTCAGTTCGGTTTTAGCTCTTATTCGCCTACAATCAACACAAAGCTTATGTAGACATCTATATCGACAATATAGACAAACTAGCTCACAATTGCTTCAATGCTTCATCAATGAACACAAATATGGATGAAATACATCTAGAAAACGTGCCTAAAATATCACAATATTTCATGCTAACACTTACTTGGTTTAGGCATCATCTCTTCTCCCATCCTCTTAAAGTTCTATCTTGGATCTAGTCTTTGATCCAAGCCTTTCATATTCGAGGATCCTTTTGAAGGATCAACCGAACGCTTCCGCATCCATTTCCAAGCTTCCGCCACCCAAATTCTACATTTGATCCAAATCGAATGATCTAGAAGAAATGATGTGTCCTTGGAGATAACCAAGGATAACTCCGGATCTAGATCAAGCAAAACTCCAACTACTCCTTGATTCTTTGTGAAACGTTGTATCGTTTCGGATCCAAAGGGGCGGAAGCGATGAAGAAACAAGGGTTACTTCGATCTAGAGAGATCGAATAAACCTTTTTGTGTGGATCGAAGGTTGATTCTTAAGAAGAATCCTAGAATATGGATTTCTGGGATCAAAGACGAGATCCAAGGAAGAAATTTGAGAGATAGAAGAGAGGTTTTGATGCCCAAGCTAAGTGAAGGAAATTCTTCTCAAAACTTAGTAATATTGAACATGGAAAATAAGTGAGGCAAGATATCTCTTATATAGAGAGACTTGCCTACCTATGGGCCAACGGGCCAAACAAAATACATGAAGAAAAGCCCAAAAGGTAAAACCTAAAAGGATAAGAGAGCAAACCCTAAAAGGATAAGGTCAAAAGGGAATATTCTTATACGGAATATCTCTTTATTAAATAAAAAGGAAAACATGAAAATATAGTCCTAAAATAAGCTAGCTTCATGCCATGGAGTCGGAAAGACGGGACATGCCGCTAACGGAACCGGTAGCCTATGCCATGGTGGTGTAGAGACATGGCATCCAAGGGCGCATCAGTCCCCCCATCTTGGCTGTGAAATGTCCCGGTTTCACCATCGTCAAAGAGGGGCTCAGCATAAGGGGCAAGGTCCTTGACGTTGAACGTTGGGTGTACTCCGTAGGAATCCGGAAGCTCTAACTTGTATGCATTTGGACCATGACGGGCTAAGATGCGGAATGGGCCATCACCACGGTCCGAGAGCTTGCTCATGCGGCGAGTAGGAAAACGCTCCTTCCGTAGGTGGAGCAAAACAAGATCACCGGGCTCAAAAGAGACGTCGCGGCGGCCCTTGTTGCGTTGTCCGGCAAGTTGGGCGGCACGACGTTCAAGTTGTGTCCTAGTCCGCTCATGAAGCTCAATGATTTGGGCGGCCTCGTTTCCGGCGATGATGTGTTCTCCATCCTTGAGCGGGCGGGGAGTGAAATCCAATGGTGTGTGTGGATTGAGGCCGTAGACAACTTCAAATGGGGACAATTTAGTTGCCGTGTGCCTAGACCTGTTATACGAAAACTCTACAACAGAAAGTAAGTCCTCCCACCTACGTGGGTTGGTCCTAGTGGTGGCTCTAAGTAGAGCACCAAGAGTCCGATTGGTCACCTCCGTTTGACCATCGGTTTGGGGGTGATAACTACTTGAAAACAACAAGTTGGTTCCAAGTTTTCCCCACAACGTTCTCCAAAAATGACTTAAGAATTTCACGTCCCGATCACTAACGATGGAACGTGGTATCCCATGTAAACGCACCACATTGTCAAAGAACAAGGTGGCAACTTCACTAGCATTTAGGGTGCTTTTACATGCGATGAAATGAGCCATTTTGGAGAAGCGATCGACTACCACGAAAATGGAGTCTTTGCCTCGTTTTGACATAGGCAACCCGACCACAAAGTCCATGGATAGATCCTCCCAAGGTCCCATTGCTATAGGCAAAGGAGAATACATCCCATCCGGAACTTGGCGCGACTTGGCATGATGACATGTGATGCAACCCTTGCAAAACCGTGTCACATGCATACGCATCCGGGGCCAAAAGAAATGCATTTGGAGAACGGAAAGGGTCTTGGTAGCACCGAAATGACCACGACCCTCATGAGCTTCCTTGACCAACAAATGGCGTATAGATGAGCGCGGAATACAAAGTTTTCCCGCTCGAAAAAGATAGCCATCGTTAATAAAGAAAGACTCGTGCTCTCGGAGGTCGAGGCATTGTGCCCATATGTCCTTGAAGTCAAGATCCGTGGCATATAACTCTTTGATAAGAGCAAAGCCATGTATCTTGGCATCCATATACACAAGGAGGGCATAGCGGCGAGAAAGGGCATCGGCTACCACATTCTCTTTGCTTTTCTTATGCCGAATGACATAAGGAAAGGTCTCTAAAAACTCTACCCAACTAGCATGGCGCCGACTGAGATTTGTTTGACTTTTGAGATACAAAAGAGCCGCATGATCCGAATGAATCACGAACTCCTTCGGCCACAAGTAATGTTGCCATGTCTTAAGACAACGAACTAGAGCATATAGTTCCTTGTCATATGTAGGGTAGTTGAGCGAAGGACCGGACAGTTTTTCACTGAAGTAGGCGATTGGACGATTCTCTTGTAAGAGAACTCCTCCAATGCCCACATTTGATGCATCACACTGCACCTCGAAAGTTTTCGAAAAGTTTGGGAGTTGGAGTAATGGTGCATTACAAAGGCGGTCTTTGAGCGCATCAAACGCTCGAGCATGGATATCACGCCACTCAAATGTGACACCCTTGGTAGTGAGCTCATGGAGCGGTGCCGCTACCGTGCTAAAGTCCTTGACAAAGCGTCGGTAGAAACCCGCTAAGCCGAGAAAGGCTCGGACCATGGTGACCGTAGTAGGAGTAGGCCACTCCCGAATAGCACGAACTTTAGATTCGTCTACTCGTAGTCCGTCCTTAGACACGACATAGCCAAGAAAGATAGTGGTGTCCGAGCAAAAGACGCATTTGTCAAAGTTGACATACAATTGCTCTTGTCTAAGGCACTCGAGCACTTGGCGAAGGTGCCCGATGTGATCCTCCAAAGACGTACTAAACACCAAAATATCATCAAAATAAACAACAACAAATGTACCCAAGAATCGGCGCAAGACATGGTTCATGAGGCGCATGAAGGTGGACGGGGCGTTGGAGAGGCCAAAAGGCATGACAAGCCATTCATAGAGTCCATACTTCGTTTTGAACGCCGTCTTCCATTCGTCACCTTCGGCCATCCGGATTTGGTGGTAACCGCTCCGGAGATCAATTTTGGAGAAGATGGTGGCGCCATGAAGCTCATCCAACATGTCATCAAGGCGCGGGATCGGGTGGCGATATTTGACTGTGATTTGGTTGATGGCACGACAATCAATACACACATCCGCCATGATCCATCTTTCTTTGGTACTAAGATTACCGGGACGGCACATGGTGATAAGGATTCACGCACATGTCCCGGTCTAGGAGCTCTTGCACTTGACGTTGTAGCTCCTTTGTCTCTTCCGGACTAGCTCAGTAAGCGGCACGGTTTGGCAAAGAGGCACCGGGCACAAAGTCAATTTGATGTTCAATCCCTCGGATAGGTGGCAAGCCGGGTGGGAGATCTTTGGGCATAATATCCTGAAATTCGGACAACAACAAAGACACCTCGTGTGGCACATTACTTGGGTCATGAGAAGTAGATAAACAAAACGGAACAAGTAAAAAGCATGGGAACTTGCCTTCCATGACCGGTTGCAAATCATGCCGGCGAGCTAAGAGTATCCGTGGCTCACACCGTCCTTGAATTACGGGATCCGAAGATGGTAAAGGTGCGCCCGAAGAAACGATGCGATCTTTACTTCCTTTGGATTCGGTAGCATGGACAAGAGGGGCGGTGTTTCGGGATTTGGAAATACTAGCAGTGACAACATCGGGACTCCGGGGGTCCGATTTTGCCGGTGCTTTAGCGGACTCATCAATAGTTTGTTGCCTCTTCCGTTATGCATAGTCAACCAAAATTTCGTGCGGAGTCATAGGCAAAAGTGTGACCCGTTTTCCATTATATTGGAACATGTACCGATTAAGATAACCATCATGATATGTGCGGCGATCGAATTTCCTTGGTCGTCCTAATAGGACATGTGTGGCGTCCATCTTGATAACATCACAAAGGACCTTATCAACATAGGCGCCAATAGAAAACGGCACCCAAGCTTGTTGTGTGACGGTGTCACATGCCGTATCGGAAATCCATTGGAGTCCGTAAGGCGTTGGGTGGGGGGTCGTAGGCAACTTGAAGTGTTTTACCACCCGTTCGTTGAAAATATTGCAACAAGAACCCCCGTCAACGATGAGAAAAATACTCATATTATTAACCAAGCAACGAGAGTGGAAGAGATTCTCGCGTTGATCAATAGGAATATGCTCTTTAACAGCCAAAATACGACGAGAAACAAGAGCGAATTTACCGGGTTGTGCTGGGCCGCAAGCAAGCTCGTCATCACAAGGTTCCATGCCAAAAAGTGGGTCGGTGTCATGGTCATCCTCAATAATGATATCACCGTCATATTGACCATCGTCGTCCTCGAAATATGTTGGGTCGGCAAACAAGACCCGTTTGGTATTTGGGCAATCACGTTGTACATGGCCAAAACCGCTACACTTGTAGCACACGGGCTCCCTTGGGCGAGCTGCCGGTGAGGGTCCTTGTTGACCTCGAGAGGGAGGCGCCGGTGCCGGGCCACGATTTGGTGCCTTCTCGGTACCCGTTTGCCTATTGGAAGGACCCGTCCGTTGGGTCCCTTTGGAAGTGTCGGTATCTGTAGGACTAGGCACATCTCGAGAATGTGTGTTAGACGGATAAAGATATGGACTCGAGGAAGAGGTATACCTAGAATACCGCGGTGTTTCGAGTTGTTGCTTATATAGCTTCATGGCGGCATGACATAATGCTCCCAAATCCTTGAATGGGACAATCTCGAGCGGCCGCCGGATGGAAGCATTAAGCCCACTCATGAACTTGGTGCGGAGGGCGGAGGGGGAGGCTGAGACGCCGGCCTTAATGTGCATGTCCTCAAGTTTAGCCAAGTTAGCCACCGGAGTGAGGTTGCCTTGCTTGAACTCGGCAATTTGCAACCGCATATCATTCTTAAAGTCCTCGGGCACGTACTTCTTGGTCATGCAATAGGGCAATTGTTCAAATGTCTCAATTGGTGCCCATCCTCGCCTCTCTCGGATGAACTCATACCGGTTCCACCAAGACTTCGCATCTCCTTCAAAGTATAGAGTTGCCGCCTCGATTTTCTCGTATTCCTCCTCATAATGACAATGTTTTAATGCTCGTTTCATATCCTGCGCTCAATCAAGAAAAACACACGGATCATATTCACCATGAAAGGTAGGGAACTTAACCTTACCTTCCCTACGAGCTCGGTAGGGGTCCGGGCGGGGCGGTGGGATGTAGGCATCATCGGCACGGGCTCGCCGGTGGCCGCCATGAGGCCGTTGGCGCCCATGAACGGGTGGGGCCTGCCTAGGTGGATTTGGGGGAGGCAACCATTCTTCACCCCGGTCTTGGTTCTCATAAGGGTCTATGACGGGTGGGTGCCACAGACGGTTATGTGCTACCCGTTCTAAATCGGATTCATCACCGGAGAACTCGTTGAAGTTGTGTTGCTCATCGTATTCATCAAAGTAAAGGGTCCTCGGTTGCCGGGTTGACCGTTAGTGATGGTGTTTGGAACGATCATGCTCACGACCATGATTGGTGGTTGAGTTGGGACGGTACCGAGGCTCTTCCCGGGTTTGTCGGTCGGTGCGGGGCACACTAGGTGGAGGTGGAGAAGGAACATACCGTTGATGTTGATGCTCATAATATTGGTGTCGATGTTCCGTATCGACTATGGGCAAGTTATCTTGACGCGGGTCGGGGAATTCCTCCTCTTCTTCATGGGACTCATTTCCGTCAAGAGGTAAAGGATGGGTGCGTTCAATGACAGACGCAAGCCGGGTAACGTTTGATGGTCCGGCTCCCAAAAGTCCCTGGCCTTTCCGTTGTGCATAAGAAGTAGAAGCATTGACCACGATCTCATTCGGATAAGTTGGGGTGGGACGGCGAGCAATCTGAAGGGCCTTAAGAGCTTCTAGCTCTTTTTTCAAGGCAATGTTTTCTCGGGTCAAGGCATCAAACTTTTGTTGTGCCTTCAAGGCTTCCAATTCTCGCCTTATGAAGTCATTTTCGAGGGACAACGAAGCAGTTTCTTGAGCCAAGGGTTCACTGAACTCTTGCGGACTAGAATCCTGAGAAGTTTCCATTTCAACGTTAGTCATTGCTCCAAATCAACACACAATTGCAAGCAATCAAGTGAGCAAGGTGACAAGTTAGGTCAACTTTACCCAAGTTCAAGTGCGTTATCGGGTTCTACTTTGGAGAAGGCCGTTTGGCGGTTAGGCAAGGAAGGCAAATCCAACAAAATTGAACCAATTACACACAAATAAACAAGTGATATTTTGCAAACGTATGTAAGAAAATGGAGAGATAGAAGATGGACGGATTGTTCACTCGGCAAGCTTTGCTTGCTTTCGGTCTTTGACCGTTTTGTAAAATCCGATTTTTCGGATGGACCGGTTTGCCGGACGTCTTTTCACTTTGTGTGTTTCGTTTCTTTGAAACGTTTTGAGCAACACTTTCTTTTGTTTTTTTTTTGGAACACAAATCCGTATTGATGAAGAGTTTTTTTTGCTTTTCTTGGAATATCAAATGCGAGATATCCGAACTTTTCGTTAACAAAAATATCCCAAGAGATTTGGTGAGACTAATTAACAAAATTGTCGGATTAGGTCGGTTTAAGAAAAAGACGGCTTTGATAAATGGGTTGAAGGCAAACCAAATATCTCCTATTTTTGTGCTTTTTGTTTTGAGTTTAACACGGAAAAGAAAAAAAAATTTCAGGGAAAATGGGTGAACATGATGAAGAACATGATGAACAACATGAAGATCATGAAGAACAAATGAAGAACATCATGAACAAACGAAGAACATCATGAACAAAAAAAAAAAAAAAAGAAGGCTAAATAGGTTTAAGATAATAACGCACAAAAACAAGAGTAAAGAGAACTTAGCTTTGATCCCTTGCTCTGATGCCAATTTGATGCGTCCTTGGAGATAACCAAGGATAACTCCGGATCTAGATCAAGCAAAACTCCAACTACTCCTTGATTCTTTGTGCAACGTTGTATCGTTTCGGATCCAAAGGGGCGGAAGCGATGAAGAAACAAGGGTTACTTCGATCTAGAGAGATCGAATAAACCTTTTTGTGTGGATCGAAGGTTGATTCTTAAGAAGAATCCTCGAATATGGATTTCTGGGATCAAAGACGAGATCCAAGGAAGAAATTTGAGAGATAGAAGAGAGGTTTTGATGCCCAAGCTAAGTGGAGGAAATTCTTCTCAAAACTTAGTAATATTGAACATGGAAAATAAGTGAGGCAAGATATCTCTTATATAGAGAGACTTGCCTACCTATGGGCCAACGGGCCAAACAAAATACATGAAGAAAAGCCCAAAAGGTAAAACCTAAAAGGATAAGAGCAAACCCTAAAAGGATAAGGTCAAAAGGGAATATTCTTATACGGAATATCCCTTTATTACATAAAAAGGAAAACATGAAAATATAGTCCGAAAATAAGCTAGCTTCATGCCATGGAGTCGGAAAGACGGGACATGCCGCTAACGGAACCGGTAGCCTATTCCATGGTGGTGTAGAGACATGGCATGCCGGTAGTGGGACCAAGTGAAGAAGTAATGCGGGTGATGATGGAGCCGGTGGCTCGAGCAATGGCCTTAGCTCGGGATCGGGTGATCGGTCCATCTGAACGAACTCTAAGAGCCTCGTCCTCTTCGTCTATGGTCAACGTAAAAGGGGCATCCAAGGGCGCACCAAGAAATAGTTGAAGTTTCTCCTCGATCTAGATCGCCCATATTTCTATCATTGGTATCAGAGCTCAGGATCGAGGTCAAGTTTCTTTACAAATTTTTTTGCTTGATCAAATTTTTTCAGTGTTCTTTGAAGATCTTCAAGTTTTCTTCGGTGTTCTTTGAAGATCTTCAAGTGTTCATCGGTGTTCTTCGAAGATCTTCAAGTGTTCTTCGATGTTCTTAGAAGATCTTCAAGTGTTTCTTCATCGTTCATCATGATCTATGATGATTATGATTCTTATGATGAGGATGAGGAATGGTATTACCTCCTCCATATCCACCTAAGGCCAAACAAACCACCCGGAGGTACCGACGGAGACAATATTTTGAGGATGAGGAGTGGTTACCTCCTCCGGACTCACCAAGGCCGAATTATACCATGGATGGGCACCAACGATATCCAAACCGACAAGTTAATTTTGAGGATAACTTTGTTGCCCCAAGACAGCGTGCCCATAATGTGCAAGTAGTCAACGTTGCCCCCAAACGGTGTGCTAATTCCCAAGAGGAGTATGTTATGCTCAAGGAAACAAATGACGCTCTAAAGCGTAAGATTCGGATTTTGAAGGCACAAATGTTTGCCCTCATGACAACCGCCCAACAAAAAGAACCTCAAGCGGTGTACCAACCACGGTGTGAGTTGGTGGTTCAACCGTTGTGTGACGAAGTTGAAGACGAGGAAGATGTCATCATTAAAACTTGTGCCCTGGTTATTCCAATTCATCTTGTCAATCCATTATGTGGAGAGTATTTTCAAGATGACAAAGATGAGATTACCATCGAGGAAGACAAATTCATCCGTCCCGCCAATCACCACATCACGTTGTTGGACTACAAATCCGAGTCGTATGAGTCAAGGTTTGTCTTTACTATGCCCACTCACTTACCTCCCGGCTTGCCGTTCCAAATTTTCAACATGCCTCTACCATTCAAAGTCAAGACCAATTACGGCATAAGAGGCAAAGTCCACAGTGTCACCATCTTGTTGAACTACAAGTTTGAGCCTCACGATCCGGAGTTTGTCCTCTGTATGTTCGACAAGCTTGGTGGCCCCACTACTCTTTTGAAAGACTATAAGTCCAAGCCACCCGACTCCGATAATGTGGATCCGGTGCTGAATTTCAAGGGTCACGTTCCCAAAGATACTTGTTCACGCTAGGATGTAGCACAAAAAGCTTTAATTTATAACTCGAACTAAATCCTAAACTACCTAGCGAAACCCGCAGTGTACGGGTCGTTTTGTAGAAAGGAAAGTATTCCGAGGTCGAACACAAGGACTGAGGTGAAACTAAGTCATTCAATGATCGAAAATAGTGTGAATCTAGACTAAGATAAGATGAGGAATAAAGAAAATGAAAAACACAATGTTTTTGGAGGGTTTTGGGTGATCAAACAAGATCACAAGTATGTGAACACAATCAAGCAACACAAACACACACTAACACAAAAGATAAGAGAATGGAAATAACAAAGCGGATTCTAGAGTTTGGAAGTCTCGGTTATGGCATAGACTCAAGCTAACTATTCATTCCTCGGATTAACCACGATATGTTGGGATTAAGCGTTTCTAGATTTGGATCAATTACCGGGTAAGTCTCATGGTCCACTAGTCCATTCCTAAGGTCTCATTACCGGGTAAGTCTCTAAGAACCTAAGGATAAGAATTCTACACAAACCGGATTGTTACCTAGGGGTCTAACCTATCCTTACCGGGTAAGTCTCGGAAAGGGAAGTCCTAAACAACTATCCTAGCACACTTAGTCCAATGGCGGCTTGTGAGGCTCACCACTACCTAGGGTTAGTCATCTTTTGAATCTAAGAGTAAGAGTCACCGGGTAAGTCTCTTCTAAACACTTAGTTGCTAACACTAGGTCACCCTAGGATAGAATTAGCTCAACAAACACTAGGATTTCAACAACAAGAGTCATCCAAGGGCAAATCTAAGTTCATCCTATCATGGTCCTAGCCATAACCCTTCTTTCCTTACCCTAGAATCGCAATCTATCTAGCCAACAACATTCATTTCAAGATCAATCTCCACAAATAAAGCATGCTTGCAAGTCATGGTCAAATGATGAAGAACAATCCAAAGAAAAGACATTAAAAGCATAGAATAGAAATTACCAAATCCTTACAAGGCTCCAAGAGCTAATCCAACTTGACAACAATCGAAGCTTCACTCGAATCCAATCTAATCTCACTCTAAAACGAGAATCTACACTAATCTCTTCCAAGAACACCCCTAATGGGTGCTTGGAAGAGAGGCAACAATGGAGAAGTGTTTTGGGGAAGAAAGGTAGGTCAAAAGAGAGGAGAAGGATCCCCAATTACAGCCTGCAAAATCCTTTAAATACCCACTAAGATGCAAGAGCAATGGAAGAGATCGTGGCCAGCTGTCAATGTGGTCCTGGCAAGAATCACGGGCAAGTCCACGGCCGTGGTCTTGGTCCAGACCGTGGTTTGGTCCACAGTCTTCTTCTAGGCTCGTTAAGCCATGATTTGGTGCATGGCTTGTGTTGGCAAGGTTCCATGAGTCCTCCTTAGCCCTTAACTTGCATTCCAATGAGTCCGGAAGTGTGTCATCTCGAGGAATGATCCTCGGATGTATCGATTAGGCTCTTAAATCTCCCAAAATACCTACAAAGCAAGCAAAAGTCCGAGTAGACGTCTATCTCGACAAAATACGTGATTTGAGTGCAAACGCCGTGAACTAATGCTAAACCATGCATGAATGAGCGGAAAATCTATCTAAATGAGTGTCTAAATCTATGTCATAAATCGTGTTATCAAAATACCCCATACTTAAGGTTTGCTCGTCCCCGAGCAAATTCCCAACTATAGACTAAGAGATGACATGATTTATGTATGCAGAAAAATGGCAAAATCTTTTTGGAGTTGTGCTTCTAATATTGGATCACCTTCATAGTCATGTTTCATGGCAATGGACAAGCAATTATGTATCAAATAAATGAAAGCATGGAAAGACAATTACACTTAACTTGATAGCATGCAATGAAATGTAAAGATGAAGAAGTCAAGATGATCATGAGTATATCAAATCTAAATCACTTAGTCTTACACACATGCAAGTAGGTCAAAAGGACTTGTAAAATAGAAGGCCAAGAAACGTTGTGATTAGGTGGGAATTTTCTAGGCTATGTGATACTAGTCCGGGAAAGGAACTAAGCACCACAACTTCACATTTCTTATCAACTTCCCTCAAGTGTATATTTTTCTTCATTTTCTTTTCTTTCTTTTCTTTTTCTTTCGCTTATTTTTTAGACAATGGCATTGGTGTACAAAAGCCGAAACCTTGGTGATTAGCCATCCTCGGGCTTTTTCTTATTTTTCGAGGTGCATCCACACCGGGCACACATACCAAAGCTCGTTAGGACTATTGGTTTATTTGACTTTGGCAAGACACCAACACCCGATTATGTGAAGTGTACCGAGTTACTTGTCATTTAAGCCAACGTCCCCAAACCTATATTTTTGGCTACACTTTCACAACAATTTCAGCACTTCATTCATGACATTCCTTTCATCAACAACTTCACCCCACACTTGCTTTTCACACACATCAACACACTAACATGCTCCTATTCCCGGATGGGTCAAAAGAGGTCAAATTTATCTCAATTGAGGTGCTCAAGCAACATGATCAAGATGAGAAATAGAGGAAGATGAATTGCCTTAATCACTCCTAATTGATGTGCAAGAACTAGCATGCAATTTCGACTTTCAATCCTCAATTAAATCAAGGCAAGCATCATAATCACAAGTCATTCATGGAATTCAAGATAAGTATTTCAAGTCCACATATGCGTCATCAATTAAACACACAAGGCCATCCATAGCCAATCCACAAGACAAGGTTCATCATTAGGGTCATATCCAAGCCTAGAAAGCACAAAATTTTTTAAATTTTCTGATTTTTTTGGAATTTTCGAAATATGTATGTACAATGCAAGACATGTGAAAATATTAAACTACCCTAGATGCTCATCATGCAAACCCCACCCCATACTTAGAAACACATTGTCCCCAATGTGGTATTCAAGTAAAGAGAGTGAAAGAAGGTTCTCACAATGTAAAATGGTTTGCTTCGGTATTTGGGATGAACTCGTGTGGAGTGGTGGTGATGGATGATCAATCAAGCATGGTAGAGAGCTCTTCATAATCATTCCGGCGTCGAGACCCGCACCAAGGTATATGTGAGATGGGAGCTCTTCCATCTAACAAGACACCTCAAGCCGTCCAAGCCTCACGTCCGCTCCACCCATGTTTGAAAACGGAATCATCGTCATCAACTTGCCTTGCAAGGCTTCCTCATTACCTAAAATCTACCACAAACACAAAACACAAAAACACACAAAAGTAAAAACAATGGCAAAAGAGAAAAGGGAAAAGAGTTGTACCAATGGGTTGCCTCCCATTAAGCGCTTCTTTTAGGTCATTAGCTTGACCAAACTCCGTGGATATGTCAATCCACCTCGAATACCATGGTTTGCTTGAGGAGTCCAAGCAACCATCTCTTTCCGGAATCCATGATGACAAGCAAGGGCCACTTGATGCCCAAATAAGCTTTACGTTCTCCCTTCACCGGTGAGTGGTAGACTCCTTCATCACCGCTTCCTTGATGATAGTATAGAGTTGCAACCATAGGTGTCACCCCATACTTAGGCAATTTGTACTCCGCGGTCACACCGGTGAAGCGCTTGTCATCCTCATCCTCTATGATCCGAGGAAAGCCGATTCTTGGAAAGAATCCTTCATTGAAGTACTTCATAACCATCATGGATCCATCATGCTTGCCTCCATCATTCAATAATGGAGAATCCTTAGGAAAGGGGCTCCAATCTTCGTGTATACTCCGAGCAAGCAAGAAAGGGTCGGAGGGAGCTGAAATTAGCTTAGGATCGTCTAGGACAGACCCTTCCACGGGCGTGGTTTGTCCTCCACGGCCGTGGTTCTCTATGTAGTCTTCCACGGGCGTGGTTTGTCCTCCACGGCCGTGGTTCACCCTGATGCATCTGTTCCAAGTGAGCTCCTCATGTATGGTTCCGGGTTTGATGGCAAGGATGTCCGGGGATGAGAATACTTCATTGCACTCCTCTAAAGGTGAAGGAGATGGAGGTGAACCTTGAAGAATGGTAGGATCTCCTAGCATAAGAGCATTCCTAATCTCCTCAATCTCCCTCCTCATTTGTTCTTCTCTCTCGGTATTCAATCTCCTTTCTTCCTTCAGGGCCAAATCCCTTAGCCTCAATTGCTCCCGAGCTTCATTCAACTCTTCCTCAAGGCTTCTATTAGTTATGGTTGAATCGGGCAATTCTTGGATCTCCTCATAGTGAACCTCCTCTTGATGACATACTTCCGCTTCAAGCTCCATGTGGGAACTAGAAATGGAAGCAAGATTGCTTTCTAGATCATCCATCTTCCTCAACATTTTCTCTAGCATTGATTCCAATCGATCTTCATGAAGTTTATGGTGAGGTTCCTCATGAGGTAATGTAATCATGTGAGCTTGATCATGGGACTCATGATAGACATTGAACTCCTCCCAATACTCAAACTCATCATGGAGAGGTCCTAGATCTTGGCCTTTCATCCACTCCTCATACTCCATGTTGTCAAGGTCGTCTTGGAGGTACAATCCGTCCAGGGCAAACATGAAAAGGCAAAGACAAAAACAACACAAGATCAAAAGTAACAAGAAAGATAAACACTAAAAACAATCAAAAACAAATGACTTAATCTTAACCTAGTCCCCGGCAACGGCGCCAAAAACTTGTTCACGCTAGGATGTAGCACAAAAAGCTTTAATTTATAACTCGAACTAAATCCTAAACTACCTAGCGAAACCCGCAGTGTACGGGTCGTTTTGTAGAAAGGAAAGTATTCCGAGGTCGAACACAAGGACTGAGGTGAAACTAAGTCATTCAATGATCGAAAATAGTGTGAATCTAGACTAAGATAAGATGAGGAATAAAGAAAATGAAAAACACAATGTTTTTGGAGGGTTTTGGGTGATCAAACAAGATCACAAGAATGTGAACACAATCAAGCAACACAAACACACACTAACACAAAAGATAAGAGAATGGAAATAACAAAGCGGATTCTAGAGTTTGGAAGTCTCGGTTATGGCATAGACTCAAGCTAACTATTCATTCCTCGGATTAACCACGATATGTTGGGATTAAGCGTTTCTAGATTTGGATCAATTACCGGGTAAGTCTCATGGTCCACTAGTCCATTCCTAAGGTCTCATTACCGGGTAAGTCTCTAAGAACCTAAGGATAAGAATTCTACACAAACCGGATTGTTACCTAGGGGTCTAACCTATCCTTACCGGGTAAGTCTCGGAAAGGGAAGTCCTAAACAACTATCCTAGCACACTTAGTCCAATGGCGGCTTGTGAGGCTCACCACTACCTAGGGTTAGTCATCTTTTGAATCTAAGAGTAAGAGTCACCGGGTAAGTCTCTTCTAAACACTTAGTTGCTAACACTAGGTCACCCTAGGATAGAATTAGCTCAACAAACACTAGGATTTCAACAACAAGAGTCATCCAAGGGCAAATCTAAGTTCATCCTATCATGGTCCTAGCCATAACCCTTCTTTCCTTACCCTAGAATCGCAATCTATCTAGCCAACAACATTCATTTCAAGATCAATCTCCACAAATAAAGCATGCTTGCAAGTCATGGTCAAATGATGAAGAACAATCCAAAGAAAAGACATTAAAAGCATAGAATAGAAATTACCAAATCCTTACAAGGCTCCAAGAGCTAATCCAACTTGACAACAATCGAAGCTTCACTCGAATCCAATCTAATCTCACTCTAAAACGAGAATCTACACTAATCTCTTCCAAGAACACCCCTAATGGGTGCTTGGAAGAGAGGCAACAATGGAGAAGTGTTTTGGGGAAGAAAGGTAGGTCAAAAGAGAGGAGAAGGATCCCCAATTACAGCCTGCAAAATCCTTTAAATACCCACTAAGATGCAAGAGCAATGGAAGAGATCGTGGCCAGCTGTCAATGTGTTCCTGGCAAGAATCACGGGCAAGTCCACGGCCGTGGTCTTGGTCCAGACCGTGGTTTGGTCCACAGTCTTCTTCTAGGCTCGTTAAGCCATGATTTGGTGCATGGCTTGTGTTGGCAAGGTTCCATGAGTCCTCCTTAGCCCTTAACTTGCATTCCAATGAGTCCGGAAGTGTGTCATCTCGAGGAATGATCCTCGGATGTATCGATTAGGCTCTTAAATCTCCCAAAATACCTACAAAGCAAGCAAAAGTCCGAGTAGACGTCTATCTCGACAAAATACGTGATTTGAGTGCAAACGCCGTGAACTAATGCTAAACCATGCATGAATGAGCGGAAAATCTATCTAAATGAGTGTCTAAATCTATGTCATAAATCGTGTTATCAAAATACCCCATACTTAAGGTTTGCTCGTCCCCGAGCAAATTCCCAACTATAGACTAAGAGATGACATGATTTATGTATGCAGAAAAATGGCAAAATCTTTTTGGAGTTGTGCTTCTAATATTGGATCACCTTCATAGTCATGTTTCATGGCAATGGACAAGCAATTATGTATCAAATAAATGAAAGCATGGAAAGACAATTACACTTAACTTGATAGCATGCAATGAAATGTAAAGATGAAGAAGTCAAGATGATCATGAGTATATCAAATCTAAATCACTTAGTCTTACACACATGCAAGTAGGTCAAAAGGACTTGTAAAATAGAAGGCCAAGAAACGTTGTGATTAGGTGGGAATTTTCTAGGCTATGTGATACTAGTCCGGGAAAGGAACTAAGCACCACAACTTCACATTTCTTATCAACTTCCCTCAAGTGTATATTTTTCTTCATTTTCTTTTCTTTCTTTTCTTTTTCTTTCGCTTATTTTTGAGACAATGGCATTGGTGTACAAAAGCCGAAACCTTGGTGATTAGCCATCCTCGGGCTTTTTCTTATTTTTCGAGGTGCATCCACACCGGGCACACATACCAAAGCTCGTTAGGACTATTGGTTTATTTGACTTTGGCAAGACACCAACACCCGATTATGTGAAGTGTACCGAGTTACTTGTCATTTAAGCCAACGTCCCCAAACCTATATTTTTGGCTACACTTTCACAACAATTTCAGCACTTCATTCATGACATTCCTTTCATCAACAACTTCACCCCACACTTGCTTTTCACACACATCAACACACTAACATGCTCCTATTCCCGGATGGGTCAAAAGAGGTCAAATTTATCTCAATTGAGGTGCTCAAGCAACATGATCAAGATGAGAAATAGAGGAAGATGAATTGCCTTAATCACTCCTAATTGATGTGCAAGAACTAGCATGCAATTTCGACTTTCAATCCTCAATTAAATCAAGGCAAGCATCATAATCACAAGTCATTCATGGAATTCAAGATAAGTATTTCAAGTCCACATATGCGTCATCAATTAAACACACAAGGCCATCCATAGCCAATCCACAAGACAAGGTTCATCATTAGGGTCATATCCAAGCCTAGAAAGCACAAAATTTTTTAAATTTTCTGATTTTTTTGGAATTTTCGAAATATGTATGTACAATGCAAGACATGTGAAAATATTAAACTACCCTAGATGCTCATCATGCAAAGGATCATGCAAACCCCACCCCATACTTAGAAACACATTGTCCCCAATGTGGTATTCAAGTAAAGAGAGTGAAAGAAGGTTCTCACAATGTAAAATGGTTTGCTTCGGTATTTGGGATGAACTCGTGTGGAGTGGTGGTGATGGATGATCAATCAAGCATGGTAGAGAGCTCTTCATAATCATTCCGGCGTCGAGACCCGCACCAAGGTATATGTGAGATGGGAGCTCTTCCATCTAACAAGACACCTCAAGCCGTCCAAGCCTCACGTCCGCTCCACCCATGTTTGAAAACGGAATCATCGTCATCAACTTGCCTTGCAAGGCTTCCTCATTACCTAAAATCTACCACAAACACAAAACACAAAAACACACAAAAGTAAAAACAATGGCAAAAGAGAAAAGGGAAAAGAGTTGTACCAATGGGTTGCCTCCCATTAAGCGCTTCTTTTAGGTCATTAGCTTGACCAAACTCCGTGGATATGTCAATCCACCTCGAATACCATGGTTTGCTTGAGGAGTCCAAGCAACCATCTCTTTCCGGAATCCATGATGACAAGCAAGGGCCACTTGATGCCCAAATAAGCTTTACGTTCTCCCTTCACCGGTGAGTGGTAGACTCCTTCATCACCGCTTCCTTGATGATAGTATAGAGTTGCAACCATAGGTGTCACCCCATACTTAGGCAATTTGTACTCCGCGGTCACACCGGTGAAGCGCTTGTCATCCTCATCCTCTATGATCCGAGGAAAGCCGATTCTTGGAAAGAATCCTTCATTGAAGTACTTCATAACCATCATGGATCCATCATGCTTGCCTCCATCATTCAATAATGGAGAATCCTTAGGAAAGGGGCTCCAATCTTCGTGTATACTCCGAGCAAGCAAGAAAGGGTCGGAGGGAGCTGAAATTAGCTTAGGATCGTCTAGGACAGACCCTTCCACGGGCGTGGTTTGTCCTCCACGGCCGTGGTTCTCTATGTAGTCTTCCACGGGCGTGGTTTGTCCTCCACGGCCGTGGTTCACCCTGATGCATCTGTTCCAAGTGAGCTCCTCATGTATGGTTCCGGGTTTGATGGCAAGGATGTCCGGGGATGAGAATACTTCATTGCACTCCTCTAAAGGTGAAGGAGATGGAGGTGAACCTTGAAGAATGGTAGGATCTCCTAGCATAAGAGCATTCCTAATCTCCTCAATCTCCCTCCTCATTTGTTCTTCTCTCTCGGTATTCAATCTCCTTTCTTCCTTCAGGGCCAAATCCCTTAGCCTCAATTGCTCCCGAGCTTCATTCAACTCTTCCTCAAGGCTTCTATTAGTTATGGTTGAATCGGGCAATTCTTGGATCTCCTCATAGTGAACCTCCTCTTGATGACATACTTCCGCTTCAAGCTCCATGTGGGAACTAGAAATGGAAGCAAGATTGCTTTCTAGATCATCCATCTTCCTCAACATTTTCTCTAGCATTGATTCCAATCGATCTTCATGAAGTTTATGGTGAGGTTCCTCATGAGGTAATGTAATCATGTGAGCTTGATCATGGGACTCATGATAGACATTGAACTCCTCCCAATACTCAAACTCATCATGGAGAGGTCCTAGATCTTGGCCTTTCATCCACTCCTCATACTCCATGTTGTCAAGGTCGTCTTGGAGGTACAATCCGTCCAGGGCAAACATGAAAAGGCAAAGACAAAAACAACACAAGATCAAAAGTAACAAGAAAGATAAACACTAAAAACAATCAAAAACAAATGACTTAATCTTAACCTAGTCCCCGGCAACGGCGCCAAAAACTTGTTCACGCTAGGATGTAGCACAAAAAGCTTTAATTTATAACTCGAACTAAATCCTAAACTACCTAGCGAAACCCGCAGTGTACGGGTCGTTTTGTAGAAAGGAAAGTATTCCGAGGTCGAACACAAGGACTGAGGTGAAACTAAGTCATTCAATGATCGAAAATAGTGTGAATCTAGACTAAGATAAGATGAGGAATAAAGAAAATGAAAAACACAATGTTTTTGGAGGGTTTTGGGTGATCAAACAAGATCACAAGAATGTGAACACAATCAAGCAACACAAACACACACTAACACAAAAGATAAGAGAATGGAAATAACAAAGCGGATTCTAGAGTTTGGAAGTCTCGGTTATGGCATAGACTCAAGCTAACTATTCATTCCTCGGATTAACCACGATATGTTGGGATTAAGCGTTTCTAGATTTGGATCAATTACCGGGTAAGTCTCATGGTCCACTAGTCCATTCCTAAGGTCTCATTACCGGGTAAGTCTCTAAGAACCTAAGGATAAGAATTCTACACAAACCGGATTGTTACCTAGGGGTCTAACCTATCCTTACCGGGTAAGTCTCGGAAAGGGAAGTCCTAAACAACTATCCTAGCACACTTAGTCCAATGGCGGCTTGTGAGGCTCACCACTACCTAGGGTTAGTCATCTTTTGAATCTAAGAGTAAGAGTCACCGGGTAAGTCTCTTCTAAACACTTAGTTGCTAACACTAGGTCACCCTAGGATAGAATTAGCTCAACAAACACTAGGATTTCAACAACAAGAGTCATCCAAGGGCAAATCTAAGTTCATCCTATCATGGTCCTAGCCATAACCCTTCTTTCCTTACCCTAGAATCGCAATCTATCTAGCCAACAACATTCATTTCAAGATCAATCTCCACAAATAAAGCATGCTTGCAAGTCATGGTCAAATGATGAAGAACAATCCAAAGAAAAGACATTAAAAGCATAGAATAGAAATTACCAAATCCTTACAAGGCTCCAAGAGCTAATCCAACTTGACAACAATCGAAGCTTCACTCGAATCCAATCTAATCTCACTCTAAAACGAGAATCTACACTAATCTCTTCCAAGAACACCCCTAATGGGTGCTTGGAAGAGAGGCAACAATGGAGAAGTGTTTTGGGGAAGAAAGGTAGGTCAAAAGAGAGGAGAAGGATCCCCAATTACAGCCTGCAAAATCCTTTAAATACCCACTAAGATGCAAGAGCAATGGAAGAGATCGTGGCCAGCTGTCAATGTGTTCCTGGCAAGAATCACGGGCAAGTCCACGGCCGTGGTCTTGGTCCAGACCGTGGTTTGGTCCACAGTCTTCTTCTAGGCTCGTTAAGCCATGATTTGGTGCATGGCTTGTGTTGGCAAGGTTCCATGAGTCCTCCTTAGCCCTTAACTTGCATTCCAATGAGTCCGGAAGTGTGTCATCTCGAGGAATGATCCTCGGATGTATCGATTAGGCTCTTAAATCTCCCAAAATACCTACAAAGCAAGCAAAAGTCCGAGTAGACGTCTATCTCGACAAAATACGTGATTTGAGTGCAAACGCCGTGAACTAATGCTAAACCATGCATGAATGAGCGGAAAATCTATCTAAATGAGTGTCTAAATCTATGTCATAAATCGTGTTATCAAAATACCCCATACTTAAGGTTTGCTCGTCCCCGAGCAAATTCCCAACTATAGACTAAGAGATGACATGATTTATGTATGCAGAAAAATGGCAAAATCTTTTTGGAGTTGTGCTTCTAATATTGGATCACCTTCATAGTCATGTTTCATGGCAATGGACAAGCAATTATGTATCAAATAAATGAAAGCATGGAAAGACAATTACACTTAACTTGATAGCATGCAATGAAATGTAAAGATGAAGAAGTCAAGATGATCATGAGTATATCAAATCTAAATCACTTAGTCTTACACACATGCAAGTAGGTCAAAAGGACTTGTAAAATAGAAGGCCAAGAAACGTTGTGATTAGGTGGGAATTTTCTAGGCTATGTGATACTAGTCCGGGAAAGGAACTAAGCACCACAACTTCACATTTCTTATCAACTTCCCTCAAGTGTATATTTTTCTTCATTTTCTTTTCTTTCTTTTCTTTTTCTTTCGCTTATTTTTGAGACAATGGCATTGGTGTACAAAAGCCGAAACCTTGGTGATTAGCCATCCTCGGGCTTTTTCTTATTTTTCGAGGTGCATCCACACCGGGCACACATACCAAAGCTCGTTAGGACTATTGGTTTATTTGACTTTGGCAAGACACCAACACCCGATTATGTGAAGTGTACCGAGTTACTTGTCATTTAAGCCAACGTCCCCAAACCTATATTTTTGGCTACACTTTCACAACAATTTCAGCACTTCATTCATGACATTCCTTTCATCAACAACTTCACCCCACACTTGCTTTTCACACACATCAACACACTAACATGCTCCTATTCCCGGATGGGTCAAAAGAGGTCAAATTTATCTCAATTGAGGTGCTCAAGCAACATGATCAAGATGAGAAATAGAGGAAGATGAATTGCCTTAATCACTCCTAATTGATGTGCAAGAACTAGCATGCAATTTCGACTTTCAATCCTCAATTAAATCAAGGCAAGCATCATAATCACAAGTCATTCATGGAATTCAAGATAAGTATTTCAAGTCCACATATGCGTCATCAATTAAACACACAAGGCCATCCATAGCCAATCCACAAGACAAGGTTCATCATTAGGGTCATATCCAAGCCTAGAAAGCACAAAATTTTTTAAATTTTCTGATTTTTTTGGAATTTTCGAAATATGTATGTACAATGCAAGACATGTGAAAATATTAAACTACCCTAGATGCTCATCATGCAAAGGATCATGCAAACCCCACCCCATACTTAGAAACACATTGTCCCCAATGTGGTATTCAAGTAAAGAGAGTGAAAGAAGGTTCTCACAATGTAAAATGGTTTGCTTCGGTATTTGGGATGAACTCGTGTGGAGTGGTGGTGATGGATGATCAATCAAGCATGGTAGAGAGCTCTTCATAATCATTCCGGCGTCGAGACCCGCACCAAGGTATATGTGAGATGGGAGCTCTTCCATCTAACAAGACACCTCAAGCCGTCCAAGCCTCACGTCCGCTCCACCCATGTTTGAAAACGGAATCATCGTCATCAACTTGCCTTGCAAGGCTTCCTCATTACCTAAAATCTACCACAAACACAAAACACAAAAACACACAAAAGTAAAAACAATGGCAAAAGAGAAAAGGGAAAAGAGTTGTACCAATGGGTTGCCTCCCATTAAGCGCTTCTTTTAGGTCATTAGCTTGACCAAACTCCGTGGATATGTCAATCCACCTCGAATACCATGGTTTGCTTGAGGAGTCCAAGCAACCATCTCTTTCCGGAATCCATGATGACAAGCAAGGGCCACTTGATGCCCAAATAAGCTTTACGTTCTCCCTTCACCGGTGAGTGGTAGACTCCTTCATCACCGCTTCCTTGATGATAGTATAGAGTTGCAACCATAGGTGTCACCCCATACTTAGGCAATTTGTACTCCGCGGTCACACCGGTGAAGCGCTTGTCATCCTCATCCTCTATGATCCGAGGAAAGCCGATTCTTGGAAAGAATCCTTCATTGAAGTACTTCATAACCATCATGGATCCATCATGCTTGCCTCCATCATTCAATAATGGAGAATCCTTAGGAAAGGGGCTCCAATCTTCGTGTATACTCCGAGCAAGCAAGAAAGGGTCGGAGGGAGCTGAAATTAGCTTAGGATCGTCTAGGACAGACCCTTCCACGGGCGTGGTTTGTCCTCCACGGCCGTGGTTCTCTATGTAGTCTTCCACGGGCGTGGTTTGTCCTCCACGGCCGTGGTTCACCCTGATGCATCTGTTCCAAGTGAGCTCCTCATGTATGGTTCCGGGTTTGATGGCAAGGATGTCCGGGGATGAGAATACTTCATTGCACTCCTCTAAAGGTGAAGGAGATGGAGGTGAACCTTGAAGAATGGTAGGATCTCCTAGCATAAGAGCATTCCTAATCTCCTCAATCTCCCTCCTCATTTGTTCTTCTCTCTCGGTATTCAATCTCCTTTCTTCCTTCAGGGCCAAATCCCTTAGCCTCAATTGCTCCCGAGCTTCATTCAACTCTTCCTCAAGGCTTCTATTAGTTATGGTTGAATCGGGCAATTCTTGGATCTCCTCATAGTGAACCTCCTCTTGATGACATACTTCCGCTTCAAGCTCCATGTGGGAACTAGAAATGGAAGCAAGATTGCTTTCTAGATCATCCATCTTCCTCAACATTTTCTCTAGCATTGATTCCAATCGATCTTCATGAAGTTTATGGTGAGGTTCCTCATGAGGTAATGTAATCATGTGAGCTTGATCATGGGACTCATGATAGACATTGAACTCCTCCCAATACTCAAACTCATCATGGAGAGGTCCTAGATCTTGGCCTTTCATCCACTCCTCATACTCCATGTTGTCAAGGTCGTCTTGGAGGTACAATCCGTCCAGGGCAAACATGAAAAGGCAAAGACAAAAACAACACAAGATCAAAAGTAACAAGAAAGATAAACACTAAAAACAATCAAAAACAAATGACTTAATCTTAACCTAGTCCCCGGCAACGGCGCCAAAAACTTGTTCACGCTAGGATGTAGCACAAAAAGCTTTAATTTATAACTCGAACTAAATCCTAAACTACCTAGCGAAACCCGCAGTGTACGGGTCGTTTTGTAGAAAGGAAAGTATTCCGAGGTCGAACACAAGGACTGAGGTGAAACTAAGTCATTCAATGATCGAAAATAGTGTGAATCTAGACTAAGATAAGATGAGGAATAAAGAAAATGAAAAACACAATGTTTTTGGAGGGTTTTGGGTGATCAAACAAGATCACAAGAATGTGAACACAATCAAGCAACACAAACACACACTAACACAAAAGATAAGAGAATGGAAATAACAAAGCGGATTCTAGAGTTTGGAAGTCTCGGTTATGGCATAGACTCAAGCTAACTATTCATTCCTCGGATTAACCACGATATGTTGGGATTAAGCGTTTCTAGATTTGGATCAATTACCGGGTAAGTCTCATGGTCCACTAGTCCATTCCTAAGGTCTCATTACCGGGTAAGTCTCTAAGAACCTAAGGATAAGAATTCTACACAAACCGGATTGTTACCTAGGGGTCTAACCTATCCTTACCGGGTAAGTCTCGGAAAGGGAAGTCCTAAACAACTATCCTAGCACACTTAGTCCAATGGCGGCTTGTGAGGCTCACCACTACCTAGGGTTAGTCATCTTTTGAATCTAAGAGTAAGAGTCACCGGGTAAGTCTCTTCTAAACACTTAGTTGCTAACACTAGGTCACCCTAGGATAGAATTAGCTCAACAAACACTAGGATTTCAACAACAAGAGTCATCCAAGGGCAAATCTAAGTTCATCCTATCATGGTCCTAGCCATAACCCTTCTTTCCTTACCCTAGAATCGCAATCTATCTAGCCAACAACATTCATTTCAAGATCAATCTCCACAAATAAAGCATGCTTGCAAGTCATGGTCAAATGATGAAGAACAATCCAAAGAAAAGACATTAAAAGCATAGAATAGAAATTACCAAATCCTTACAAGGCTCCAAGAGCTAATCCAACTTGACAACAATCGAAGCTTCACTCGAATCCAATCTAATCTCACTCTAAAACGAGAATCTACACTAATCTCTTCCAAGAACACCCCTAATGGGTGCTTGGAAGAGAGGCAATAATGGAGAAGTGTTTTGGGGAAGAAAGGTAGGTCAAAAGAGAGGAGAAGGATCCCCAATTACAGCCTGCAAAATCCTTTAAATACCCACTAAGATGCAAGAGCAATGGAAGAGATCGTGGCCAGCTGTCAATGTGGTCCTGGCAAGAATCACGGGCAAGTCCACGGCCGTGGTCTTGGTCCAGACCGTGGTTTGGTCCACAGTCTTCTTCTAGGCTTGTTAAGCCATGATTTGGTGCATGGCTTGTGTTGGCAAGGTTCCATGAGTCCTCCTTAGCCCTTAACTTGCATTCCAATGAGTCCGGAAGTGTGTCATCTCGAGGAATGATCCTCGGATGTATCGATTAGGCTCTTAAATCTCCCAAAATACCTACAAAGCAAGCAAAAGTCCGAGTAGACGTCTATCTCGACAAAATACGTGATTTGAGTGCAAACGCCGTGAACTAATGCTAAACTATGCATGAATGAGCGGAAAATCTATCTAAATGAGTGTCTAAATCTATGTCATAAATCGTGTTATCAATACTCCTTTCTTTATTTTGACCGTGCAAACGAGGACGTTTCACATTTAAGAGGAGGAGAATGATACGCCCCCGGATGACGATCCATCCGTGTTTCCGGCTAGAAGGACCCGCACCAGTGTAACACCCCGAATCCGCGGGACTCAGGATGTCACATTGGGCTAGGATCTCATAATGGATCCTGACCCTAGCCTGACAACAAGTTCACTGGACCTTACAATATGGCACTGATAGATAAAAAACAAATACATAAAACAATATAAACTGTACAACCCAAAGTAAACAACAACATAGCCAAGTATATAAAACAACAACCTCACACAGGAGGTACAAAAGAACATCGTCACACAGGAGGGGAACACAACAAACCCAAACCAACCACCTAATATACGAGAGTCCTCGGCCTGTCACCCTGCCAGATCACTCAGCAATGCCTAACCTATAAACATCTACAATACGGTATGAAACCGTTAGCTAACCATACATATATGAGGTAATGCATAAGCACAAATACAATCATGGAAGATAAACACATAAGCATGCTATCACACATTTACCCATTTATTATCTTTATATAATAACCATTCACTCAAAAACCGTATATATATATATAGATGAAAGTATGTGACACGAGGACCGATACATCCCCGCCTCTGAGTGCAATGTCCAGCTGTACGAGTATCGGTCACACAATCCGTGTACCCTATGGGAGTGGATTGTGCCCTTCCTGTAAACTAGTCTGACCCGACATCAGAGAACCTCCCAGACTCCATGGCGGGATGAAAGGGAAAAGTTATCACAGCCACGCAGTGGGGCAGTCAATAGAACATAGGTCGATAAAAACGACAACTCATGCTATCATAGCAAACATATAAAGCATACACCACTCATTCATACACCCAATATAAGGATGGTAGCTAAGTAAGTCCTACGGACTTACCTGAACCTCGTATAAAGCTCAATCACAACTCGATCACCTCAACAGTGGAGGAACAACACAACCTATAGACAAGGCATAAAGAGATGTCACATCTCTTATCAAGCAAAGGGTCACACCTAGACCCAAAGGGATCCATAGGGATCATATACATCCTATAACCTCGAATAATATGCTAAACCTTAAAGCCACATCAGGGCATATATCCAACTCATGATATCATCATCATCAAACGAAAAATCCCATAATTACTAGAATAATGTAACGAGCATAATGGAATTTCCAATTATCCATTTTAATAATCTTAAGGTCAATTTAGACCAACCCGCAATACGGAAAATGAATAAATTCATAACTTATTCGTTACTAACCCGATATACGATCCGGAAGAAGATACGGACTCCTGGCAATACGGGGAGTAAGAGCACGGTATGAAACACCACGTCCGATGACTTGCGGTGGTCCGTCGGCATTCCGATAGCGATAAACGGAAGCTTTACCAAAAAGCTATTAAACGGGAAATAGATTTGTACCACGATATAGAGGGCAAGATAAGGGACTCGTTGGTACAAGGGGATTTGAAAATGGATCAAAGATGGAACGTTTATGGGAGGTTGAATATGGGTCGAAGGTTTACTCGTTCGGTCGGCTCTCTCTCTGTAAATCACAATTGAATTGTAATTAGAGGATGAAGATAGACCACATCCGCCTTATATAAACATATATAATTATATATATATATGCACACTTTCAATTACATTCACTTGAAGTTAATATACTGAAGATACGTATAAGCTGTCATCTATCTTCAATTCACTTTAACGTATTTATATATAAATATTATATAATAATATATAATATTATATATAATGTTTATTCAGATTATTTAATTAAAACGGGGTTATATTTTCCAGTCTCCAAACTTTATGAAATTGGAGTATAAATTTCGGAATATTATCGGGATAACTATTCCATAACTTCTTCATAAAATGGGCCTTCCTAAGCCACCTTTCTTAACCGCTAAGAATCAGAATAGCGACTCTTTTGTGCGTTTTGTCTTTTTATTTTATTTCACATCTAGGACATATCCGATGTCCCGATCATTTCTCTCAACTGCAACTTTATTAATTGGAGCTCCCAAATGCTCCAAATAACACCGGAAGCTAAAAATAATTACCCGGGGAAAAAAATGAAAATTTCCCCAAACGTCCAAAATTATCCCAGGAACATAACGGTGGGACTCATACTCATTACTTACTCAATCTTCGCGAGTTATGGGTCAATAACTATCAACGATTAAGTTAATCATCATTAATTAGAATTCGGAAATCCTAGATATTACATCACACACCCCTTAAAAAAAAGTTTTTTCCCGAAACTTGAACAATTCCCAAATCCTCTCGGACCCATACGCCGAGGTATAACTCTCACTCTTTCTATCGGAGGTATCACATCTCCGTTCAAAAGATCACAACCTATAACAATCTATAACCTCAAGTATAAACATGGAGGAATCATCATCTCCAGGAAATAGGGCCATAACGCTACCCAAAGGCGTAGAGGAATCACGTCTCTCGCCATACGACATCACAAGGCATAGAGGAAGCACATCTCTAGCCAACCCATAAACATATATATCGCATGGAGGAATCACATCTCCACTGAACTATGTCCATCAAGGTAGCATGGAGGAAAGAACCATCTCCAGCTATAAATATAATCATAACGTGGAGGAAGTAATCATCTCCAGCTATAACATACATCACGCTAGCACATCAAGATCTACTAAGATCATAAATCACATCACAGCTAGCATGGATTAACACATCAAGGCATATAAGCACATAAGCACAACATTCATCAAGATAGCACTAAGATCTACTCGTGCTCCCACAAATTGGTCTGTCCCAACATATACTCTAGATAGTTCCTCAGGACACTATCCTTAGTCTCTCACATAGCCTCTTCAGGTCTTCATCTTGACCATCATATCCTCAATATGGGGATGTCTTTCGAATGCAAGCGTTTCATATCTCATTCCAAGAATTTAATCGAATGCTCAACAAAAGTGTGGTTGGACTCAACCATCAAATCATCGTAACTCACAAGGTGTCTCGAGTCTGGTATATACTTCCTCAGTTGAGACATATGAAACACTGGGTGGATATCCTCTAATCTCATAGGCAAAGCTAAACATCATGCTACCTTCTCCGTACTGGTCGATCTCAAATAAACCATCATATTGGAAACTCAGTTCCCTTTCCATATTAACACGTCTAACGTCTCGCAGCTGAGATACTTATAGCCGGACATGAACTCTCGCTTGAACTTTAGAGGCTAACGCCTCTTGTCTACGTATAATATCTGGCGACTCTGCACAACCAGCATTCTTCCTTCAATCAACGTTACTTGAACTATAAAATCCTGAATCTGGTCAGGTGTTATTCCACTACTACTGCTAGATCACTTCTAGCATAAGGATATACGACATCTATGTCTATATATATTGCCTCATACGACCATCCCAAAAAGATGCACGTCCTTCATTGTTATATAATAAACTCATTAATAGAAGGTAATATAACCATCCACGTTTCCCATTCAACTTATAACTTATAATAGATCTATAAGATCTAGATGATCCTCTCTAACTGACCATATGTTAGGGGGTGAAATGTAGTCACGAGGTACAAACTCGTCCCCAAAGCCGTCTGGCTTTGCTACCTAAAATCTCAAAGTAAAAACATCCATCTCGATCAGAAATGATCGTTCTCGGTATACCATGGAGTCTCACTGTCTGTCTAGTGTACTCCTCCGCCAATCCACTCACTGGCCACGTCTTTATGATAGATGAAACGTGCCAGTTCTGTTAATCTGTCACCAGCAATCCAAATAACATCAAAACTTCTACTGGGCCTCAATCCCATCACAAGGTCCATGGAAAGATCTTCTCACTTCCACTACAACACTGGTAGTGGATGGAGCTCATCTCCAGGTCAGTAATACTCTATCTTGATCTACTGACTGGTCACACATTGTGTCATAAATCTGGTTATTTCAACTTCAATCTTCTTCATAAATATAATCGTCTCACCTCGTGGTACATCTTATTCGTATATCGATGTACTAAGGAAGGTGTACAGTGAGTGCATTGTAATAATGTCCATCTCAACTCCGCATGAGTGGTTATATAGATGCGGTCGCAACGCCTCCTTATTCCATCTGCTCCATTGGAGAACTGTGGTGCCTCACCTTGAGACACCCTTTCACTAAATCTCATCAGGGTCGGGTAGGTCCCTTGCTTCTGTTGGATCTCATCCAACAGGCCAGGTAGAACCTCTAAAACATATAACTAGCGTCCTTATCAGGAAACTGTAGGTCCAACTCCAGTCAAGCTAGATCTTTCTGAAGCTGAGGTTGAATAGTCAGTCTCGCAATTGTCTTCTCTTGGGGCATCTTTCTGGTCAAGTTGTCAGCGACAACGTTCAACTTCTCTGAATGATATGGAATCTTCAGGTCAAAGTCTTGATCAACTCGTGCCCTTAACGCTGGCGGTTATTCAACATTCTGTTGCATAAAAATATGCTTCAAACTCCTATGATTTGTGGAATTCTGACATGAAATATTAAACAGGTATTGTCTTCAAATCTTGAAGGCTTGTACTACCACTACTAATTCTAAATTATGAGCCGGGTAGTTCTCCTCATACGTCTTCAGATGTAGACACATATATTAATAACTCTACCCCTCCGTATAAATACACGTCTTAAACTTAGGTGGGATGTATCACCTTAGATCACGGGATTCCCAAAACCTTCTGATTATAACAAAATAGAGGCAGAGGTCAAGTGCCTCCTCTACTCTTCAGAACTCTGACATACTGCTTTAACCACGCAATTCTGGTGGTCTTCTTCAAAAGACTTGTAAATGATACGTAGTCATATAGAATCCTTCCTCAAAGCATTGATAGTAATCAGCTGAGCCGAGAAAACTACGCGATCCCATAATGTTCATCAGTATCATCCAAGCTCCAACATACTCAATCCTCGCCAGATCAACCATGATCCCACTAGCGGAGACAACATTGTCTTAAAAGGCTACCTTTGGCATCTCAACTCGCATTTAGAGAGCGTAGCATACCACCTCTATCTCTCAGATTCTGCAAAACCATCCTCAGATGATCGGTACGTTCCTCTCTACTATGAGAGTACAGCAGAATGTCATCAATAAAGTCCACCACCAACTGATCAAGGAAGTTGATGAAGATACTGTTCATCAGCTCCATAAAGACTACTAAATCATTCGTCACCCTAAATGGCATCACTACAAACTCGTAGTGTCCATAACGGGTGTGAGATGCTATCTCATGCACATGCTGCTCTCTCACATCTTATTGGTGATATCCTGAACGCAACAAACTCCTAAAAAACACAATTGCTTCCATGAGCTGACCCAACAAGTCGTCAATACATAGCAATGAATATACTAGGGCAAATAAGCCCATTTCAACCAACGCTTCAAGTTGCTTCTTCAGCTTCTAACATCTCAACAGGCCATATACCATATAGGCTTTTCCAACCAGTCTTGTACCATACTTCAACGCAATATCGAAATCCACACTTTGTTGAGGTGGAAACTAGACGGTTCAGTAACACGTCTATAAACTCATAAACAACTGGAATACCTTCCATTGTTGGACTATCTCGCTCCTTCATGGTATAACACTAGAAGGCATCACATCCCTGTGCTATCAGCTCGCTGCTCGTACAGTCCTTATGACAAACCCGTCTCTTCAAAGGTCTTAACCTTAGAAGACCTCTATTTACCATCTCAGTAAAGACTATATTAGCCTTAATATTAATATCTAACACCGCATGATATCTATTCATCCAATCCATAGACATAATGACTTCCTCATGCACCTACGACATGACAAAGAAGTCTACAAGCCATACACAAGTCCCGGAATAAGGGAGCAAACACATATCTCGCGGGTACCTCAGACCCCTAATTGGTAATCCTGTAAAAGAAAGTCCACCTTCTACTATATATCAAATTAAAGATCAACCATTAACGCATGCATCGAAAGACAAGAAGTGCATAGCACTCATAAAAAACAAAACTCCACTAGGTAAACCATTAACGAGAATGGTACTTGTAACAACTAACTCCCGTAGCTCCACTACATATCATTACTCGATCTCGGATCTATGCTCCTCAAGTATCACTGAGGTCCTCACTATAGCCTCCACTTCCACTCTTTCAACACCGGAAAGAGGAAGGTCTTGCTGGGAAGAAACACTACCTTGCTGACAGAAAGGGGCCAGATGGCCTAGTTCACCACAGATGAAACAAGCTATCGGTACCAAAGGGCACTCAAAACGCAAATGATCTGGATAGCCACAATTGTAACATAATTGTCCCATTCTTGCAACCTGTGCAACTGAAGGGTAACTCGATCTTCGTCATCCACCTTGAATGATCTTATTCCGAGAGGGAACTTGTAAAGGCAACGCCTTGCCCTGTCGACAAAACTTCGCTCTATGCCCTGCTTTACCACACGTAAAGCATATCATGGGCGCCTTTGGGCACACAGCTCGCCGGTGTCCAAACTTCCCGCAATTAAAACATTGTAGTTCCGTGCCAGTCGTCTTCATGGCCAAAGGACCACTTGGTTGTCCTGGTATTTGACTTGGTTCACCATTCATCATCTTTGCTTCTCCACTAACTGATTCATTCCGTTGCTTCTTCTCTGATCCAGAAGCTTTAGTTGATCTCACAGATGTTGATAAATCCGGTGTATGTTTACCCGCTCTTGCAACTACATATACTTGGCGTATATATAATCTCGAAACTCGAGTCCACTCATCGAGACATAATCAAGATCTTCATGGTCGTCCTCTGTTATAGGCGATACAACAGTGGAAACTGGTCCCTGACCTATCACTACTGGAGGAAGAGGGGGCATATTCCAACCTCATTCCACTATAGATGTTGCTCTAGTCTGAGCGATCTGCAGAGTATACGCACCTAATCTTATAAGGCTATATATATGCCATATGTATCGGTGTATATGTATATATAACACATCCACATAATCCATAGTACATATATATATATATATATATATATATATACACATATCTACGCTGTAGAGATCCATGGCAGAGGTGACGACTTCTCGTACATTCTTTCCCAAAACCACACTTGAAACCAAAAACATTTTAAAATGTCAGATCCCATATGGGTTCTGTTTATTTTACCTATCAAACCTCATTGCAGGTAGCAATTGCCATTGTTGTCAACCTAAGGCTCTGATACCAACTCTGTAACACCCCGAATCCGCGGGACTCGGGATGTCACATTGAGCTAGGATCTCATAATGGATCCTGACCCTACCTTGACAACAAGTTCACTGGACCTTACAACATGGCACTGACAGATATAAAACAAATACATAAAACAATATAAACTGTACAACCCAAAGTAAACAACAACATAGCCGAGTATATAAAACAACAACCTCACACAGGAGGTATAAAAGAACATCGTCAAACACAGGAGGGGAACACAACAAACCCAAACCAACCACCTAATGTACGAGAGTCCTTGGCCTGTCACCCTGCTAGATCACTCAGCAATGCCTAACCTGTAAACATCTACAACACGGTATGAAACCGTTAGCTAACCATACATATATGAGGTAATGCATAAGCACAAACACAATCATGGAAGATAAACACATCAGCATGCTATCACACATTTACCCATTTATTATCTTTATATAATAACCATTCACTCAAAAACCGTATATGTATATATATAGATAGATGATAGTTTGTGACACGAGGACCGATACATCCCCGCCTCTGAGTGTAATGTCCAGCTATACGAGTATCGGTCACACAATCCGTGTACCCTATGGGAGTTGATTGTGCCCTTCTTGTAAACCAGTCTGGCCCGACATCAGAGAACCTCCCAGACTCCATGGCGGGATGAAAGGGAAAGGTTATCACAACCACGCAGTGGGGCAGTCAATAGAACATAGGTCGATAAAAACGACAACTCATGCTATCATAGCAAACATATAAAGCACACACCACTCATGCATACACCCAATATAAGGATGGTAGCTAAGTAAGTCCTACGGAACAACACAGCCTATAGACAAGGCATAAAGAGATGTCACATCTCTTATCAAGCAAAGGGTCACACCTAGACCCAAAGGGATCCATAGGGATCATATACATCCTATAACCTCGAATAATATGCTAAACCTTAAAGCCACATCAGGGCATATATCCAACTCATGATATCATCATCAAAGTAATAATCCCATAATTACTAGAATAATGTAACGAGCATAATGGAATTTCCAATTATCCATTTTAATAATATTAAGGTCAATTTAGACCAACCCGCAATACGGAAAATGAATAAATTCATAACTTATTCCCTCCGGAAGAAGATACAGACTCCTGACAATACGGGGAGTAAGAGCACGGTATGAAACACCACGTCCGATGACTTGCGGTGGTCCGTCGGCGTTCCGATAGCAATAAACGGAAGCTTTACCAAAAAGCTATTAAACGGGAAATAGATTTGTAACACGATATAGAGGGCAAGATAAGGGACTCGTTGGTACAAGGGGATTTGAAAATGGATAAAAGATGGAACGTTTATGGGAGGTTGAATATGGGTCGAAGGTTTACTCGTTCGGTCGGCTCTCTCTCTGTAAATCACAATTGAATTGTAATTAGAGGATGAAGATAGACCACAGCCGCCTTATATAAACATATATAATTATATATATGCACACTTTCAATTACATTCACTTGAAGTTAATATACTGAAGATACGTATAAGTTGTCATCTATCTTCAATTCACTTTAACGTATTTATATATAAATATTATATAATAATATATAATATTATATATAATGTTTATTCAGATTATTTAATTAAAACGGGGTTATATTTTCCGGTCTCCAAACTTTATGAAATTGGAGTATAAATTTCGGAATATTATCGGGATAACTATTCCATAACTTCTTCATAAAATGGGCATTCCTAAGCCACCTTTCTTAACCGCTAAGAATCAGAATAGCGACTATTTTGTGCGTTTTGTCTTTTTATTTTATTTCACATCTAGGACATATCCGATGTCCCGATCATTTATATTACAACCAGTTTGAAGACATTTATATTATTTTGGCTATTTAATAATAGAACTTTTATATTCGGAACTTAATTCCGTGACTTAAATTCCGACCTTTCATATTTTAGGATTTTCATTTCCGGAACTTAATTCCGGCTTTTAATTCCGTCATTTATATTTTGACTCTTTGTATGGTCTCTGTCCACTATATAAGGATGGCTTGACTCATTTGTAAGATATGTCTAAGTTGAATCTAAGTATTGAGAAGGAAAATCCTCTTACTTGGTTTAGGCATCATCTCTTCTTCCATCCTTTTAAAGTTTTATCTTGGATCTAGTTTTTGATCCAAGCCTTTCATATTCGAGGATCCTTTTGAAGGATCAACCGAACGCTTTCGCATCCATTTCAAAGCTTCTGCCACCCAAATTCTACATTTGATCCAAATCGAACGATCAAGAAGAAATAGTTGAAGTTTCTCTTCGATCTAGATCGCCCATATTTCTATCATAAATGGTACTAAGGATCTAGGTCTTTGGTATCCTAGACAAAATAATTTTCACCTTGTTGGCTATTCAGATGCAGACTTTGTAGGCTATAAGGTTGATACAAAAAGTACTTCTGGATGTTTTCAACTCTTAGGGTCTTCCCTAATTAGTTGACACTCCAGGAAGTAAAACTTTGTCGCCCTTTCTACAACAAAAGCAGAATACATAGTTGTCGGTGCCTGTTGCTCGCAAGTATTGTGGATAGCTCAACAACTTCGTGATCTTGGTTTTGATCTCAAAGGTATACCTATAAAATGTGGCAATACTAGTGTTATTGTCTATAATTAAGAATCTAGTGTAGCATTCAAGAACAAAGTATATTGATATGAGACATCACTTTATTCGAGATCATGTGGAGGAAGGTGATGTACCTATACTTTTATCTCGACTAACTTGTAGCTTCTTGATATCTTTACTAAGCCTCTACCTGAAGATTGATTTAATAGCTACTACTTCTCCTTTTATAATGATGTATGCGTCCATTTCAAGGCCTTGAGATGATTTTCAAGGTCTTGACAAATTTGAACCATTTAATAATTTATAAATGGTTTTATAAAATTATTTGTAAAAACCTTTGATTTTCTTGTTACACATTTAATGTTTTTATTTTTGAAAATCAAAATGTTTTAGATTCGGTGTTTCAAAGTCAGAATGTTTTAAAGTCTTGAATCTTTCTATGCTGATTTGATTTACCCCTATTTAAACCTTCATCTACGCCTTTCAACATCATTCCAAAACGCAAACTCACAGACCCTCTTTCACTTTCTCTCTTTCGTTTTCATCTCTTTTTCAAATTCAAAATCCATGGAACCTAAGACAACTGGTTGTCTCACTGCTTCATCATTTCCGAAGAAGGCCAAAGGTTCACCTTCAAAGCGTCCAAGAGATGTTTCCGTCAACATCTCCTCAGGCTCACCCTCACTGACTCCATCCCCCACACAAGTTCCTACAGACCTCGCCACATAGGTACAAACTGGACTTCCTAACTCATGATTTAGGAATTTCAAGTCGGCAGTAAAATGGCTAGATGGGTTTCACACTCGCAAGTTTTACATGTTTGACACTGTTGATTTGGAGTTTCTAGAGACCCTTAACCTACTATGCGTTATCCTTGTCAAGACTTCTTCTCTCTAGAAACTTCTTAATCCATGAGAGGTTGCCTTCAATAGACTTACAAGATTGTTTTTCGTCAACTTGGTTGCCAAAAGGGATAGGGGATTCCTAACCTTTGAAACGATTGTCAAGAGAACTAAGATAACCCTAACCCCAACTCTCATCGCTCAGCTATTCAACCTGTCTCCAAATATCACCTTCGACTCATATCCCTCCAGGAGTGAGTGTGTTAAACTGGCCAAGGAGAATTACTTTACCTCCTCCACTTCCTCTTCCAAAAAAATTACATACAATGCCCTTAACCTGGAAGCCAAAATCATCTTTACTATCCTCGTTCGTTGCATCATCCCTCACAGCCATTCTAGAGAACTCTTCAACCACACTTTGGAACTACTATTTTTGGTAATGAACAAGATTAATATTGATTTGTCCAACCTCATTTACCCACATACTTCATACTATATATTCCACCCGAGCCATGCCACTACCCTACGCCACATACTTTGGAACTGCTATTTAGGAAGTCTAGTTTGTACCTATGTGGCGAGGTCAGTGAGGGTGAGTCAGTGAGGGTACCCTTTGTGAATCTCAAGGTCTTAAAATCGGATTTCTTTTGGTAATGAACAAGATTGATATTGATTGTTTTTAGCATCATGGGATTGTCAAGACCTTAGCCGGCGAATAGAAGTTGAAAGTTGAACTTCCATCATCATCATCATCATCATCATCATCATCATCATCATCATCATCATCATCATCATCATCATCATCATCATCATCACCATCACCATCACCATCACCATCACCATCACCATCACCATCACCATCACCATCACCATCACCATCACCATCACCATCACCATCACCATCACCATCACCATCACCATCACCATCACCATCACCATCACCATCACCATCACCATCACCATCACCATCACCATCACCATCACCATCACCATCACCATCACCACCACCACCACCACCACCACCACCACCACCACCACCACCACCATCACCACCACCACCACCATCACCACCACCACCAGCACCATCACCATCACCATCACCATCACCATCACCATCACCATCACCATCACCATCACCATCACCATCACCATCACCATCACCATCACCATCACCATCACCATCACCATCACCATCACCATCACCATCACCACCACCACCACCACCACCACCACCACCACCACCACCACCACCACCACCACCACCACCACCACCATCACCACCACCATCACCACCACCATCACCATCACCATCACCATCACCATCACCATCACCACCACCATCACCATCACCACCACCACCACCATCACCACCACCACCACCATCACCACCACCACCACCACCACCACCACCACCACCATCACCATCACCATCACCATCACCATCACCATCACCATCACCATCACCATCACCATCACCACCACCACCACCACCACCACCACCACCACCACCACCACCACCACCACCACCACCACCACCACCACCACCACCACCACCACCACCATCATCATCATCATCATCATCATCATCATCATCATCATCATCATCATCATCATCATCATCACCATCACCATCACCATCACCATCACCATCACCATCACCATCACCATCACCATCACCATCACCATCACCATCACCATCACCATCACCATCACCATCACCATCACCATCACCATCACCATCACCATCACCATCACCATCACCATCACCATCACCATCACCATCACCATCACCATCATCATCACCATCATCATCATCATCATCATCATCATCATCATCATCATCATCATCATCATCATCATCATCATCATCATCATCATCATCATCATCATCATCATCATCATCATCATCATCATCATCATCATCATCATCATCATCATCATCATCATCATTGTTCGCGCTAGAGATGTACAACGTAAAAGTCTTACAATTTGTAACTCGATATATTTTTCTAACTCCTAGCGAACCCACAATGTATGGGTCGTTTTGTACAAGGATAGTATTCTGAGGTCGAACACGAAGACTAAGGTAAAACCAAATCAAACAAGTGATCATGGATAGTGCAAATCTAGTGAAGAAGAGATGAAAGAAATAAAGAAATGAAAATCATGATATTTTTTGTTGGGTTTTTGTGTTGATCAAGCAAGATCACAAATCATGCAAGATTATAAATCAAACAAACAGCTCAAACTATCAACACAAACAAGCAACACAAGATCAAGATATGTAATCAAGTGAGAAAAGCGGATTCTAGGGATTGGGATTTCCGGTTATGGCATTGGACTCAAGCTTCTAATCAACCTTGGACAAGCTGTGATATGTTTGGAAAGGGTGTTTCTAAAATGGGATCAATCACCGGGTAGGTCTCATGGTCCACTAAACCCACACCTAAGGTCCTATTACCGGGTAAGTCTCTAGCAACCTAAAGTTGGGAATTCTACACAACCAGATTACTATCTAGGGATCAAACCTCTCCTTACCGGGTAAGTCTCGGGAAGGAAAGTCCTAAGCCATAATCCTAGCACACTCAGTCCAATAGCGGCTTGTGAGGCTCACTACTACCTAGAGTTCATCATCTTTGGTATCTAAGATCGGGAATTACCGGGTATGTCTATTCTCCCACTTATCTTGCTAGCATTAGGTAACCCTAAGCTAGATTATGCTTAGTAAACACTAGGATTTCAACAATCTAACATACTAACATACAAATTTATCAATACAAGTGATAACATGAATTATTGTTTTTTTTTTGGAACCTGTTTAGACGTTTTATCTTCAATAATCTACATGTTTGGATGTATATTATGTGATTATATTGTCATTTCATCTACCTTTGCGGAAATCGAGGTCTACACCAAGTTTCGTTGTAATCGTAGGTAAAATGGCACGTTTTGCATCAAAATGGAGCTAAAGAAGCTAAGGAGTCATCGGAGCTACATTCAGGAGCTTAAGGAAGAATCCAGGAAACATGGAAATGGATTAAAGATTCACTTTGGACCAAATTTGAGAGATTTCACATTCAGTTTAGAGTCACCTCGGTCAGCTACAGTACCACCTCGACCGAGGTGATCTAGAGGAGCCCCCGACCGAGGCGAATACCCTGACGCGGCGAGATATATTTTATTTGGCTAAGATCTTTTATTTTTGGAAGGAGAGATCGTATATTTTTGGGCTAGATTTCTAGAAGGAAGATCATATATTTAGGAGATCTATTTTAGAGATAAGATATATTTTATTAGGAAATTATCTTTTTAAGATATCTTATCTTTGGAAGATAGTTCTCCTATATAAAGGGTTGGATTTTCCACAATTCAACCATCTTCGGATCACCGCATGCATATACAAGCCTAGAGGGCTGATAGCATCCAACAATTGAAGGACTTTTGGAAGGTTGAAGGAAGATTGAAGGAAGAAAGTTGATAGCTTTTATAGCTTTTGTGAAGGGTTTTGTAAGATTCTCTTAGATTCCCTTCTTTTTTATTTGTCTTGTTGGATTGTAATCCAAGGAACGCTGATTTGTTTGATATTTGATTCAGTTATTGAAGCCTTTTTCTTAAGGTTTTTGTGTTTAAATATTCATTCTCTTCCCATATATTTGATTATTGCTTTCATGATTATGAGTGGCTAATTTCTTTGTGTGATTCTAGGGTGATTGGCTGAAGGTTGTGAGAAAAACAATGATAGAATAATCTTAAATTCCAGTAGGACCCTGAAAGCTCGAGTCTTTATCCTTAACCTTAGAACATCTCGTTCAGTCGATGAACATCTCGGCCGGGGTAGAATTCGTCTGACCGAGGTGACTTATCTGATCTGTAATTGAGAGTTAAGTGTTAGAGTTTGCCAAATCCTATTCTTATTACACCTTTCCTGGTTCAATGCAAGCCTAGGATGAGACTTACCCGGTAATTCCTTTGTTTATTTACCAATGATCATAAATGTAGGTAATAAAGGTTTATCCTTTATTGGGGTTTGAGTGTGCCTTCTTCCCATCTTTGTGAGTTAGCCTGAGACTTGCCCGGTAAAGGTTGATTTTATTCCCTTAGTTGGAGTGTTGGTTTGAGATTATAATTCCTTTCCTTAGTACATTGAGACTTACCCGGTGATAGGTTCTTTGGCTTGGGATTGTGAGTAGTGAGACTTACCCGGTGATCTATTCCACTTTAGAAATACCTTCCCTTTGCAAAATCTCAGCTTTGTCCGCTTATCTTGAGATCTTGAGTTGGAACCACAACTAGATGCTTTAATCCCTAGAATTGCATATTCCTTTAATTGACTTTTTATCATCTTTGATTGCTTTAATCGCTTTTGTGGTTAGTTGCGATATTGACAACCTATACTTGCTTTGTTTCACTAAGTCCTTGAGATCGACCCCTGGAATTCTTGCTTTTTACTACGATTGACCCGTTCACTGCGGGTTTGCATCCTTGTTTTAGGCATACATCTAGGGTTATAAATTTAAAGCTTGCACACACCGTTTGGAGCGAACAAGTTTTTGGCGCCGTTGCCGGGGACTTGTTCTAGACCGAACCGGTTGCGGTTGTCTTTCGGGGCTATTGCCCTTGTTGCTATTAACCACTCTTTCTATGAGTTTTGTAGTTTTCAGGATATCCGATGACTACTTTTGATCCTGCCTGGATAGCAAGACAAAGTGCTAGGGCGGACCATTATGAATACTTGGAGGAGAAATACTCCTTCTATTGGTTCAACAATGAAAGGGAAAGAGAAAAGGCCATTGAGAAGGAGCTTGCGATATGGGATGAGATGAATGTCCCTAGAAACACTTATGAGCAACCTCTTGAAGATTCACTTGAATCAAGGTTGGAGAAGTTGATGAAGAAGGTGGAGGAGCTCAAGGAAAGCACCCTATCCTATGCTACGACAAAAGAGGAGCATAAGGAAGTACTGCAAGTTTCAAGCATTCCTCCAATCAAACCGGAAGTTTCTCCTGAAGCTTTTGAGGAAGAGGAAGATGTGGAAGATCTCGATCCAACTGTTGAGACTTCGGCCAAGGTGAAAGAGATATCGGCCGAGGTGGAAGAGAGATCGGCCGAGATAGAAGAAGAATCTGTAGGATTGGAAGTGGAAGATGCAGAGAACCTTGGCCAAATTACTGAGACTGTGGCCAAGGTGGAAGAAAGATCAGCTGAGTTGGAAGAGATTTCATGTGTGGATTATCAACCTAACATGAAACTTGTCCCTCTATTTGAAGAACTTTATAAGGTACTTGCTCCTACTCCCTTTAAAGTTCTAGATTTCTTCAAGGATGCACCGAAGAGTTGGAGGTCCCTTCCGTAAAAACCTCCTAAGATCAAGCTGAAACCTCCCATGAAATTGTTGGAAGAAGATGCTCCTTGGATTATAAGGAGTGGAGTTTGCAAGCACTTCACCGTTAAGGCGATGAAGTGTCTTTTGTTCAAGTATGGGGTCCCTCGCATGCTAAGGACCTTGTACCATCCCCAAGCTATAGATGGGGAAGCTACTAGGATTCTCGAGAAGTTGTTTTCTCGATCAAGGAAAGGATGGGACGCAAGGCTAGATTATGTCCCATTGAAGTGCAGTAAAGCTAGAAGGATTCCGGTGAGAATCAAACCGTACAAGCTTGTACGTGGGAGATCTTACCATTTGCCAGTGAAATTAGGAACCGGAACCTTTTTGGAAGAGTTTTATGATGGATGTGATGAGCACTCCAGGATATTCGAGGTACATTGAGTAATTCCATGTAGAATGGTCCAGCTAGCGACCTTAAACCAAGCGCTTCTTGGGAGGCAACCTAAGGTATTACTTTCTTTTCCCTTTCCTAGTCTAGCTTTAGATAGTTTGCTTTTGCTTTGCTTTGCTTTGTTTTTGGCGTCCTAGACAGACAACAGGTGACATCTAAGGAAGGAATACAACCCGGGAGCAACACTGGAAGGACAGAAGTTTGAGAAATTGAGAGGACAGAGCTTGACTGAGACACATCTTGGGTGCAGTCACAGGACCTCGACCGAGATGATCTTCGCCAACCGAGACGGTCTTATTTGGGGGCTGTTTCTTATTTCTTTATGCAGTTCAGCTATGTCCGGTGAGTTCTCTTATTTTAGACTTATTTTGACCCATTGGGACAATGTGTCCCAAGTATGGGGTATGTGGATGATTTGTATGACTCTTTCGGATATTATTTTATTTTGCTCTATATGCTTATCTGAGACTACATGCATGCATACAGGTCATTTGATTGAGAAAAACTGGTTTGAAAAATTTTGTTTATAACCTCGACCGAAGTGATTCTGACCAATCGAGGTGCAACACCTCGGTTGACTTAGAACATCTCGACCGAGGTGGCTTCACTGGAATAGTTTTCGAAACGATTTTTGTGCTTCTTATCTGGATATGACCTCAGTGATGATTTTGTTTGCTGACTGATTTTGAAATCTTTATATGTTTGAAAGGTTTTATGATATGTTTAAGTTGCTAAATGCTTTGTTTGAAATTTTGGCATGTTTAATACTTTATTTTTATCCAAATTATGTTGAATTTGAAGGTTGACACCACATGATAAGTTCTCTCACTTTCTTCCTGGAAAGACCAAGGCAATTCATTCTCTTCTCTTCTTCTTCTTGACCATGCTTTAGCCCCTCATATACATATTTGCCTCCCTTTACCTATCCGGGAATTTGGAAGCAAGCAAGTGAAAAGAAAGTGAAAGAAAAGTTGAGATGTTGGCTGAAAGTTAGAAAGAAACAAATAGGTTTGGGGAAGTCAATCATGATGATGAGTAACTCGGCACCATTCACATAGCCGGGTGTTTGTGTCTTGCCAAAGTCGGATTGAGCGATATTCTTAATGGGCAATGGTATGTGCATCAAGGGTTTGAGGCATCTCAAGAAATTGATGATTGCTAATCTCCTAGGCTTCGGTTTTTGTGCACCTCTGTCCATGCATCCCAAAAAGTAAAAAAGTAAAATAAGCAAAGCTTATTGGTGGAAGATGTTGAAGTTCAAAGCAAGTGAAGTAAAGATCCTTTTCCCGGATTCTAGCTCCACATTCCCTAAATACATCCCGCCCTCACACGTTTCGTGACCTCTTTTGGAAACCCTTGAGACCTCGAGCTTGTTGATTGACTTGGTGGTTTAAACTGGATTATACATTATTAATTTCGATAATTATGATTTATTATGCATTCTATGATTTTATGCAAAGATGAACAACTTTCTTATATTTATAAAATGTTTTGATCATATTTTGATTTTAAATTCCATGAAGCATTCTTTTAGAGTGATCTATGATTCGAGCACACCATTAAAATGTTTTGAAAGACTTTTTCATTGATCTTTATGACTTATAATCCATTCTATCTTGTATCTAAGATTTGGAACTTGCTTGGGGACAAGCAAGGGCTAAGTATGGGGTATTTTGATAGCATGAGTTATTGTTTATTTTTTGGGACCTGTTTAGACGTTTTATCTTCAATAATCTACATGTTTGGATGTATATTATGTGATTATATTGTCATTTGATCTACCTTTGCGGAAATTGAGGTCTACACCAAGTTTCGTTGTAATTGTAGGTAAAATGGCACGTTTTGCATCAAAATGGAGCTAAAGGAGCTAAGGAGTCATCGGAGCTACATTCAGGAGCTTAAGGAAGAATCCAGGAAGCATGGAAATGGATTAAAGATTCACTTTGGACCAAATTTGAGAGATTTCACATTCAGTTTAGAGTCACCTCGGTCATCTACAGTACCACCTCGACCGAGGTGATCTAGAGGAGCGCCCCGACCGAGGCGAATACCCTGACGCGGCGAGATATATTTTATTTGGCTGAGATCTTTTTAAGATATCTTATCCTTGGAAGATAATTCTCCTATATAAAGGGTTCGATTATCCACAATTCAACCATCTTTGGATAACCGCATGCTTATACAAGCCTAGAGGGCTGATATCATCCAACAATTGAAGGACTTTTGGAAGGTTGAAGGAAGATTGAAGGAAGAAAGTTGATAGCTTTTATAGCTTTTGTGAAGGGTTTTGTAAGATTCTCTTAGAATCCCTTCTTGTTGATTTGTCTTGTTGGATTGTAATCCAAGGAACGCTGATTTGTTTGATATTTAATTAAGTTATTGAAGCCTTGTTCTTAAGGTTTTTGTGTTCAAATATTCATTCTCTTCCCATATATTTGATTATTGCTTTCATGATGATGAGTGGCTAATTTCTTTGTGTCATTCTAGGGTGATTGGCTGAAGGTTATGGGATAAACAATGATAGAATAATCTTAAATTCCAGTAGGACCCTGAAAGCTCGAGTCTTTATCCTTAACCTTAGAACATCTCGTTCAGTCGATGAACATCTCGGCCGGGGTGGAATTCGTCTGACCGAGGTGACTTATCTGATCCGTAACTGAGAGTTAAGTGTTAGAGTTTGCCAAATCCTATTCTTATTACACCTTTCCTAGTTCAATGCAAGCCTATGATGAGACTTACTCGGTAATTCCTTTGTTTGTTTACCAATAATCATAAGTGTAGGTAATAAAGGTGTATCCTTTATTGGGGTTTGAGTGTGCCTTCATCCCATCTTTGTGAGTTAGCCTGAGACTTACCCGGTAAAGGTTGATTCTATTCCCTTAGTTGGAATGTTGGTTTGAGATTATAATTCCTTTCCTTAGTACCTTGAGACTTACCCGGTGATAGGTTCTTTGGCTTGGGATTGTGAGTAGTGAGACTTACCCGGTGATCTATTCCACTTTAGAAACACCTTCCCTTTGCAAAATCTCAGCTTTGTCCGCTTATCTTGAGATCTTGAGTTGGAACCACAACTAGATGCTTTAATCCCTAGAATTGCATATTCCTTTAATTGACTTTTTATCATCTTTAATTGCTTTAATCGCTTTTGTGGTTAGTTGCAATATTGACAACCTATACTTGCTTTGTTTCACTAAGTCCCTGAGATCGACCCCTTGGAATTCTTGCTTTTTACTACGATTGACCCGTACACTGCGGGTTCGCATCCTTGTTTTAGGCATACATCTAGGGTTATAAATTTAAAGTTTGCACACACCGTTTGGAGCGAACAACAAGCACAACAGAGCAAACCATGGGTTGATCATCCTATACCACGTGCGTGGAAATGTATGAACAGGCCGTGGTTTCTATCGGGAGTTAGGTTTCGAGCAAGCAAGTCATCAAAAGGTACATTCAAGTCTATTCTATCATAGTCCAGGCCATTGATAGCATGAAATATGACTATATTTTAGGCACTTGTTTTGATTGTTTTTCCCTCTTTATAGTGTACATGGATATGAGTTTGAAGCATTTATGTGCACATTCACCTATTTTGTCAATATAGAGATCTACACAAGCTTTGTTATGTTTATAGGTGAATAAAGGCTTGAATTGGAGCATAATGTGGAAGGATAGGAGTGTTTGATCATACTAGATGTCAAGGAGATGCTTTGGAGAAGTTAAGGAAGGAGTATGAGTAAAGAACATCACGAAACAAAGGCTTTCACAAAGGTTTTTAAAGTCCACGCCCTAAATTACGACCGTGCTTATGGCCTGGGTTCGTAGAAAGCAATTTTGGAGAACATCAGAGAAATCCATGCCCAAAACCACGGACGTGGAATCTTGTACTAGGCCGATTTCCATGACGATGTGACGTGTCATATTTTCCACGTCAGCGACGATTATTGGGCTTTTCTCGTAACCCTATTTCGCTCTATAAGAAGGCTTGAGAAGGGAGTTTTGAGGACGGTCGCTTAGGGCTTTATTTGACCTTCACTTACAATTCCGCGCTAAGGATTGAGAGGAAAGATTGAAGATTTCGGATCGTGGCTTGAGAAAGACACAATATTGAAGATTGTGTACTTCGAGATTTTCTTAGAGTTTGAATTTGGAGACAAATTGACACTCCGTTCTTCGTTGTTCCTTAAGATTTCTGTGAGGATTCTTGTTCCATATTCTGAATTCATCAAACATAATACTTTGTTGTTCAGATTTGAGATTGACTTTGGTTGTTTATTGAGTTTTCGAGGGTTTTTATCTTTCTCTCTTCTTAATTTGATATTTGATTCAATGACTATGATTATTGGCTAAAACCCTTTAGCAATTCTAAGGTGAAGGGTTGATAGTTGTGGCTTAGATGATGATAGATCGATCATAAACAGATTGGACCCTGAGAATGTGAGAAACCTCGTTGACAACCTAAATCATGGTCTGTTCTTGAGTTCCAAGGACGTGGAAACTCAAGATCTAGCCGTAATTTCCTCTGCTTTACGACCTTTGCTTTTGCTTTAATCCAAAGTTAAAGATTTGCTTTAACCTAGCCTTGGCTTGTTTTTCCTAGGTAGTAGTGAGACTCAACATCCTCTATTTCTTTTTCGAGTGTCACAACCTTAACCGTTTTAGTTTATCTTTGATTCCTTGGGTTTTGGCTTGGGTATTTGAGAGTAATTCTTGCCCTTTGATCCTTTCTATACTACAGCCTCAACAACCTTTATAGAGAGAGTCCTTGGGTGGGATATATAGGGTTTTGGAACTTCACCGTACTCGACCTTACCTTAGTTATACCTTTGCAATCTCGACTCTGTCCTCTTACCTATAGAATATCATGAATCGATTGACACAATTGGATACCTAGATCTTTAGGGTTGCTGCTTTCCCAATATTTGCAAAGCTTCTATACTTTATTCGCTCGATAATTTGTGAACTGAATTTGATCTCCCAAATCCTTGAGTTCGATACTCTGGAGTTCTTGTTTTACTACGTCGATCCATACACTGTGGGTTCGCTTGCTTTGATTTCAGTTTTATAAATTTAAATTTTATTTGCACGCACACTTCGAGGCGAACAAGTTTTTGGCGCCGTTGTCGGGGATTTAGTCTAGGCCAAATTCGGTTTTCGGTTGTCGAGAGTGGGAGTTTTGCTCTTGTTATTTGATATCTCTTTTGAGTGATTTTCGCAGGTTCTTTCATGTATATGCGAAGGTCTAGATCCACCAAAGACCTCTTGCCTTTTGATCCAAAATTTGAGAAAACTTTGAGGAAAAACCTAAAGGAAAGAAAAATGGCTGAAAATAAAGAGAGAAACGTCCAAGAAGAGTTGAACGAGGCTCGAGCTCAACTCAATCTGAGTGAGAAAGCTCGTTTGGAAGAACTAGAGCGTCATCAATATCAAATAGATGAGCTCAAAGATATGATGCTGGACATGAAGTTGGAGATGAATGACTCTAAGAAGAAGAAGAAAACCAAGTCAACTAAGTCCATTAGAGGTGAATCATCCGACAATGATGATGATGATATGCCGGCACTAGAGGATATTAATCCGGTGATCCATCCCGTTCGTGACAACCCTAGACCACATGTTGATCCTCACATCCCCCTTTAGAGATGTGAGAGCCGCTCATGTCGAGGAGGAGCCACATACTCTTGGGCAAAGGACGGATCCAATATAGCAACCACGCCGTTTTGGTGTGAATTTCGGAGTTGAAGACATCCAGGAATTCGGTTTTAGCCCGCAAGTTATCACCATGGTTCGCCAAAGCCAATTTGGTGGAACGAGTGCTGAATCTCCACACCAACATTTACAGAATTTCGAGATTCTTATGGAGACATTAAAGCCGAAGAGGGCTAACAACAACAACTACAAGATCAAACCATTCTTCTTCTCTTTGAAGAACAAGGCTTTGTCTTGGTATCAAGCTCTTCCACCTGGAAGGCTTAACACATGGGAGGATCTATCTTCGGAGTTCCTCACCAAGTTCTTTCGGCCATCCAAGACGGCGGAGTTGAGAGGTAAGCTTAATGCATTTTCTATGAAACCTAACGAAAGTTTGTTTCAATCTTGGGAAATTTTTCAGGATCTTCTATTGGATTGCCCACGCCATGGCATTCCAAAGCTGGAGTTGTTGGAGATCTACTACAAGGGACTGGATGTGGAAACACAATTCAAGCTTCAATCTCTTTCTTGTGGTACATTTATGGACATGAGGGAAGATGATGCTTGGGACTTCATTGAGAAGCAAGACCAAGTAATTGAGAAGTATTCCCATCGAAAGGTGGATCCTAATAATCAAAATCGAGGGGATCCGGAAGCTAAGCTAACTCAAGCTGCGCAAACTCAAATATTCTCCCTCAACACCGAAATCAAGGAGTTGAAGGAAATCATTAGAGTTGGCCTTCAAAAGCCAAAGGAGCAAGATGTTGGCTACTTAGGAAGCAACAAAAACAATCAAGGAAATAAGAACAATAACCAGAACAACAATTGGAACAACAATTGGAATAACAACAACAGAAATTCCAACAACAGTTGGCGATCCAACCAACAAAATTCCGGTAATCCCTATTCAAATTCTAGAAATTCACTAACACCACCATCTTCCTCTTCCACTTCTTTGAAAAGCCAGGGGCAAACACCAAACAACTCAAGCAATTCGGAGAAGGACAAACCCGATCCTATGTTAGAGACAATCTTGGAAAAGTTGCAAGGATTGGAGAGCTACATTACTAAGGTTGACAAAGCCCACAAAGCGTTGGAAAACCAAGTGTTCAGCAAGGCCGGAGAAGTTCCTAGAGATCAAGGGAAGCTTCCCGGAAAGACGGAGGACAACCCAAAGGGAAGGGTGATGGTTATCACAACTAGGAGCGGTGCGACAACCACCGACCCGCAACCTAAGTTTGTAGAACTCCCCGTCGAGAAGGAGAAAGAAAAGGAGAAGGAGAAGGAAGATATTTGTGTTCCTCCTCCAACTTACAAACCTCCTCTACCATTCCCACAATCTAGAGCGAGAGCGCGTCTAGACAAGCAGTTCGGTAAGTTTGTTGATCTAATGAGCAAACTGCACATTAATATACCTTTCACTGATGCTATTGTAGGTATGCCCGCTTACGGGAAGTTCTTAAAAGAGATCCTCTCTAACAAGAGAAAGCTGGAAGACTTCGGAGAAGTCAAGATGAGTTCGGAATCTTCGGAGCTCATCAAAACGATGACGGAAAAGATGCCCCCAAAGCTGAGAGATCCGGGGTCATTTATGTATTCCGATTGGAGTAGGAGAAGTCACATATGACGCTCTTTGTGACTTAGGAGCAAGCGTAAGCATCATCCCACTTGCTTTGTGTAGGAAGGTCGGTTTAGGTGAACCTAAACCGGTGAAGATGACGTTGTACATGGCGGATCGATCCATAACTCGTCTCGTCGGTATCATTGAAGACGTCCCAGTCAAGCTCAGTAAGTTCTATATTCCAATAGATTTTGTTGTGCTTGATATTCCTGCAGATTGCCCTGTCCCGATCATACTCGGGAGACCATTCCTTGCGACCTCCGGTTGTATGGTAAATTGCAAGAAACCTAGACTAGCCTTCTGACTGACGGTATTTCTATGGTCGTCTATACCCAATCAAAAGTAAATCCCGACTTAGCACTAAAAACAAGTATAGTGGATAAGTAAGGGTCGAACCCAAGAGAGTTAAGGTGTTTTAGATGCAATTATCTATTATAGTAACAAGTAACAAAGGGGGGGGGGTTTGGTTGAATTGATGCGCACAAAAACTTAAGAAAATGATTAACTCAACAAGTAAGACAATAATGGGTGAATCTACACTAGGTTGATTCTAAGCATGCAATTGCTACTTTTGTGAGTTCCTTTTACAAGTTTTTAAGTAATCTCCCATCTCGATCATATATATGTGTTGAGCCAACCGGCATCAACACAACTTAACAGGTTAGTGTTCCGTAAACCTACAAGAACAAATAACAAGTTAGCTTTCAACCAAAGACTAAGGGATATAAAGAGAATATTAAAATCATTAAACTTATCTTTATATTTGTGTTCCTTTTCTGTAAGTAATTACAACCCGTTATTACTTAAAGTTACTACTAGATTAAAGGCCCGAACCCGGAACCTATTAATTCTAGTTGTTTGCATGCACTTTAGAACCTAAGGTGATCAATCTTAAGCAATAGTAAACATGCACTTAAACAATGAAGATCAAGGAAACACAAAGCATTACTGAATAAAAACTTATATTAAAAAGAACTTACAACCAAAGTAACAACGCAGCTTCAAACCAACCTAGTGTAGCAAGGGAGTTAGCAACTCATTACAATGGAAAACTTAATTCTAAAATTGATTTTTGTGTGGAAAAGCATGGATGATTTTAGCAATCAGCCGAGCACTATTTATACTACAAAAGAAACTAATTTGGAGTAAATTACCGGCCTTAAACAACCACCTTTAATGCCATAAAGGTGGTGTAAACAGCTGGAGTAAAGCTTTTCGCGTTAAACCGCAGGGGCGGCCTTCAGGGACCGCAGAAGCGGTTTAGGCAGAATCGGTTGATCTTCTTCAACGCTGCAGGGGCGGCTAAGCAATTCCGCTGGGGCGGATCTTCAATGCTCTTCAACGTATGACCTTTCGACTTCCTGGCGTTTCCGATGCCAAGCCGTAGGGGCGTCCCTATGTCAGCGCAGGGGCGGTGACACAACCTCTTCGTCTTCCAGCTCCCAGGTTGATGCGCAGACAGCGCCGCAGTGAAAGGCGAAGGGGAGTTGGTCTTCGTCTCTTCAAGGGAAGACACCGTAGGGGCGCCAAGGAGTGGCGCAGGGGCGGTGACACACTTCATGGCAGGCGCTGGCGAAGGAGCAGGGAGCGCTCCTATGGAAGGTGTCACCCGCAGGGGCGGGGACAAGGGCCCGCTGGGGCGGTGATGCAACAGAAGCTTTGCTTCGTGAACGATCTTCACTCCTAAGTGCTTATAACTCCTTCCTTAGCTTCTTTTAGTCTTCTTCTTCTGAACCAAGGAGTTAGTAGCATAAACCGACACAAATACAATAAAAAGACTCTAAAGACTATCCTAAATGATAGTGATTTCATCACCTATCAAACTCCCCCATGCTTAGACCTTTTACTCGTCCCGAGTAAAACAAATGACAACAACTAGACTCAAGGCCTTAGGAAACATGGGTAAGTAGAAAAGACAATGAAAACAAAAGAAAAAACCAAGAAAGAAAGAAGGAAAAGAGAGGAAATGTGAGAAAAAGAAATACTACCATCCTTATTGCTCCAAGAGTGACCTACCCGGACAACCTCCTTATGACTCCCCTTCTTATGTCGCCAAACGCCGGAAGGGAAACCTACACTCGGTGTCGCTCATTTTGCCAAGGCGCCCTTTCGGGTTTTCACCTTGTCACTCTTCTTTTTTTGATGATCTCACTTTTAACTCACTTCCCTCAAGCCCAATTTTGTACCAACCTAAGGTTGGTCGGACTACCTTATTTTTACCTAAATTGCCCTTTCGGGTTTTCGGTTTATCCAAGGATTTCATGCCTTTTTTCCAATTCTTTGGCTTTTTCTTTTTCTCTATTTTTTTAACTGATATTCAAACATACTCAAATGTAAAACAAACTCAAAAAGAACTTAATGAAACTGTACATGCAATGATATGTCCCTTCCCCATACTTGAAGTACACTTTGCTCTCAAAGTGGAAATGAAGCAAAGATAAATGTGGGGAAGGGAAGAGAAGTGTACCCCTCAGTGGGATGGTCCGGATGGACCATCCGGACCATCCTCCGGCGAGTACGGGAAGTGGCTGAAGAAGTGCTCCTGCCGGCGGTAGAGCGTGTCGATCCAGCCCTCCTGAGCCTCCATCCTCTCTCTAAATAAAGTCTCGTAGCTAGCTTGCCAAGCCAGCTGCTGAGTCTCCAACTGCTGCTGATGAGCCGCCTGCCAAGCATCCTGACGGCGGTCAAAGTGAGTGGTCATGGAAGAGGCGAAGCTGGACTACCATGCTTGCTGCTGCTCAAGCATGGACCACTGGTACTCGGTCTGTCATGCCTGATGTTGTGTAGTCAAGGCAGCCATCTGAGCCTGCAGACTCTCCATGGCGTGAATGTCGTCATGTTCTGCACACGGCATCTCCTCATCAGTGGCATGGGCCTGGCTAGAGCATGCTGCGTATCTCCCAACAAAACCCACCTGAGGCCGTCTCGGCAGAACTGGGTTAGCTGGTACGTACAAATCGGAGAGCTCGTCTCCCAATGGAAGTCGTTGGGAAAGGTATGTGATGTGACTCCCATATGCAAGTGAGATCCAGAATAGGTTCTCCCCATCTCTCTTGAGGAGCCTGCATCTCCTCATCATACCTTCAGTATATAGTGGCTCCTCTAAACCTTCTTCCAATGCAGGAAGATCCATCACCTGTGCAGCCAACAATGATATTATCCCACCTCCCACGATGTCTCGAGGCTCATTCTTCCTAATCCGCTTTAAAGCGGTAAGGAAGAGATATGCCCAATCTGGCACCCAATCGTTCGTGGAGAGGCAAGCGTATAGCAATGGAAGGTCCTTGAGAGCGACCTCATTCTCCTCCTTGTGTCCACAAAAGACACTCATAAAGATCTTCGATATAAGCCTAAAACAGGGGTGAGTGAATTTGTTGGAGTACTCACCCCCTGCATGAAACTCTGACCTGGTGGCGGCCTGCCAAAACTCCAGCAAATCGGGTGTCGGAATGGGTTCCCACCAGTCATCTGAAGCTGCTATAGTCACCCCTAATGCCTCCTGCAGTTGGGTGTAATCCAATGTGTACTTCTTTCCGTTGAACTTGAATGAGAGTCCAACACACATGTGGTCCACCGTTTCCATTTTAAATTTAGCGATGAATTGGTGGCTGAGGTCGGGGTGTGTTGGAGCACTTCTTACCAGAAAATCACCCAGCCCGGCATGATTGAGGAACCCTGCATGCTCTCTAACATGCCCAAATTTTCCAAAGTGGGAACGTCTAGGCACCGAGTTGCATACACTTCCCGGCTTTGAGCAATCCTATACCGCTCCTTCTCGCCTTCTGATAACTTGTATTTCTTCTGTGTTTCCATCTCTTTCAGTTGATCAAGTAAAGGAGTTAGAAAGTTCAGAAATTTGATCAAGAGACGAACCTACTGTCGTGATTTCCGCAGGGGCGGCTGAAGCAGGCGCAGGTGTGGCACGACGCGGGGGCGGAGGCTTGCAGGCGCAGGGGCGGTCGAAGAGGAGAGGGCAATTTGGGAGTTCGGCGAAGGCTGTGGTGATGGGGTTGTTCCGGAGTTTTCTTGGTTGTAGCAGGCGTCGCCGGAGGTAGAGTAGTGGAGGCTGAACGTGAGAGAGTGGAGGGGTTGTTTGTGTGTGGCGGTGGTGAGGGCCGGCGTCGCTGGGGCGGTAGTCGTCGGAGCTGGCGCAAGGGTGTTTGGGCAAGGTGGTGCTAGTGCTTCCGGAGGGCGTAGGGACGTATGGAGGTGAGGCTAGGTTTTGAAAGGTGAATGGAAGGGGATATGAAGGGCGGTAGATGTAGGTTATTTTTGGAAAGTGTATTTTTTTTCTTTCCTTAACAGAACTGCAGGGGCGACGGTTGTCACCGCAGGGGCGGCGGTTGTCACCGCAGGGGCGGTGGCAAGGAAGGGGGTACGCAGCCTCAACGCCGGGGGCGGCACTGAGGTTGTGTGTCAAGGGTGGCCGTCGCAGGGGCGTAGGGGTGTCACCGCGGGGGCGGTGACAAGTAGGTCACCGGCGCAGGCTCAGCGCTGGGCGGCACTGGGCAAGAATGTCACCGCGGGGCGGTGTCACCCAGCCGCAGGGGCGGTTTTCTTGACAAAAGCTCCTCTTCTTTATTCCTTCGGGTTGCCTCCCGAATTAGCGTCTTTATTGTACGTCTTTGGCTCGACGTAAGGACTCTAACTCTATGACTGAGCATCCTCCAGTATTACCTTTGGGTTTATAACCGTTTGTGAAGGTATTCCTCCGGAGGACCTAGTTTCAATTTTTGTAATGGCTTCCGCCATTTGACCAACCTGTTTTTCAAGGTTCTTGATGCTAGATTCTGTTGTTTGGACATGAGTAGCAAAGTGTTTAGTCAAAACCTACAACATATCTTCAGTTGAATAATACTTACCTTGACGGGGCGGCTGTTGTTGGTTTTGTTGATCCCTCCAAATAAAGTTTTGTTGGTCACGCCATTTTGGCATGAAATTATGTGCATAGGGATCGTTCCTAGGTCTTTGCTACTGTGGTTGGCCATAGCCAATTGCGTTTACCTCAGCATCGTCATCCTGGACTTCTGGACACATATCCGTTGGATGGTATGGGTCCGCACATACTACACAAGCTTTGAGCTGTTGTAGGGTTCCCATAAGTGTTAGCTTGTTCACCATTTCCTTCAATTCCGCGAGCTCGGTGGAAATCTCGCTCTTCTCGGAACTCACAACATGAACTCCTTTCTTGGACGGGGTCCTTCCAAAGTTCCGAGTCCCTTCCGCCAGTTCCTGTATCTTTTCTAAAGCAAGGTCAGGAGTAGAGTTAAGAATATTACCTCCGCAAGCCGCATCGACGATCCTCCTTTCATTGTCTAGCAAGCCATTGTACAAGTACAAGACTAGATCTTGAGTTGAATATCCATGAAAAGGACAGCTGGATCGGAGGCGTGCAAACCTTTTGAAGTACTCATAAAGAGTTTTGTTCGCCTCTTGCTCAATGTTGCTTATAGCTTTCTTCAAGCTGTTTGCCTTTTTGGCTGGGAAGTATTTCTCTAAAAATGCCTTGTGAAGGTTCTCCCACGTGTCGATGCTCCCGGATGGAAGGTGATAATACCAATCATCCGCGGAATCTTTGAGTGTGAAGCCGAATGCCCTCATCTTTATTTGCTCTTCAGTAATATTGGTTGGCTTCATGCTCATACACACAGTATGGAACTTCCTAAGGTGCTTGATGGGGTCTTCACCACTTAGCCCATGGAAGGATGGAAGCAAGTGAATTAGGCCCGGCTTGAGCTCAAAATTAACTCCTTCCCCTAATGCCGGTATAGTGACCGCAAGGGGATTTTGAGCCAAAGTGGGCTGCGTGAGTTGGCGAAGGGTACGGTCAGCCATGTCTTTCTGAAATTGTTGTTGTCTATGTAGCCGAATGTGCGTCCTCTCAATTTCTGGATCAAAAGAAGCAAAACCGGAATTAGTAGCATGGGTTTGAACCATAAAAATAGTACAAACCAATAATCAATAATAACAATAAAACACTAAAACTCTCCGGCAACGACGCCAAAATTTGACTGACGGTATTTCTATGGTCGTCTATACCCAATCAAAAGTAAATCCCGACTTAGCACTAAAAACAAGTATAGTGGATAAGTAAGGGTCGAACCCAAGAGAGTTAAGGTGGTTTAGATGCAATTATCTATTATAGTAACAAGTAACAAAGGGGGGGGGGGGTTGCTACTTTGGTGAGTTCCTTTTACAAGTTTTTAAGTAATCTCCCGTCTCGATCATATATATGTGTTGAGCCAACCAGCATCAACACAACTTAATAGGTTAGTGTTCCGTAAACCTACAAGAACAAATAACGAGTTAGCTTTCAACCAAAGACTAAGGGATATAAAGAGAAGATTAAAACTGTTAAACTTATCTTTATATTTGTGTTCCTTTTCTTTAAGTAATTACAACCCATTATTACTTAAAGTTACTACTAGATTATAGACCCGAACCCGGAACCTATTAATCCTAGTTGTTTGCATGCACTTTAGAACCTAAGGTGATCAATCTTAAGCAATAGTAAACATGCACTTAAACAATGAAGATCAAGGAAACACAAAGCATTACTGAATAAAAACTTATATTAAAAAGAACTTACAACCAAAGTAACAACGCAGCTTCAAACCAACCCAATGTAGCAAGGGAGTTAACAACTCATTACAATGGAAAACTTAATTCTAAAATGGATGTTTGTGTGGAAAAGCATGGATGATTCTAGCAATCAGCCAATGACTATTTATACTACAAAAGACACTAATTTGGAGTAAATAGCCTGCCTTAAACAGTCACCTTTAATGCCATAAAGGTGGTGTAAACAGCCGGAGTAAAGCTTATGGCGTTAAACCGCAGGGGCAATCTTCAGGGACCGCTGGGGCGGTTTAGGCAGAATCGGTTGATCTTGTTCAAGGCCGCAGGGGCGGCTAAGCAATTCCGCTGGGGCGGATCTTCAATGTCTGACCTTTCGACTTCTTGGTGTGTCTGATGCCAAGTCGTAGAGGCGTCCCTATGACAGCGCAGGGGCGGTGACACAACCTCTTTGTCTTCCAGCTCCCAGGTTGAGGCGCAGGCAGTGTTGCAGTGAAAGGCGCAGGGGAGCTGGTCTTCGTCTTTTCAAGGGAAGACACCGCAGGGGCGCCAAGGAGTGGCGCAGGGGCGGTGACACACATCATGGAAGGCGTTGGCGAAGGCGCAGGGAGCGCTCCGGTGGAAGGTGTCACCCGCAGGGGCGGGGACAAGGGCCCGCTGGGGCGGTGATGCAACAGAAGCTTTGCTTCGTGAACGATCTTCACTCCTAAGTTCTTATAACTCCTTCCTTAGCTTCTTTTAGTCTTCTTCTTCTGAACCAAGGAGTTAGTAGCAGAAACCGACACAAATGCAATAAAAAGACTCTAAAAGCTATCCTAAATGATAGTGATTTCATCACCTATCACCTTCCGCATAGGAGAAGAGAAGGTTAAGTTTGTTCTTTCAACTTTGGCGAAAGAGCCAGCACTTGGAGAGGATATGTTCAACATATATGAAGAAGAGGCGTCTAGAGAGGAAGTGAGCTCGATCTTATTCAAAGATCCATTGCAAAAGGTCATAATGTTCGCTCCAAACGGTGTGTGCAAGCTTTAAATTTATAACCCTAGACTTAAGCTTAAAACAAGGATGTGAACCCGCAGTGTACGGGTCAATCGTAGTAAAAAGCAAGAAATTCCAGGGGTCGATCACAGGGACTTGGTGAAACAAAGTCAATAACGGTAAGCTTCGTGAATACTAACCACAAAGAGCAATTAACACAATCAAAGATGAATAAGAAGTCAAATAAGCAAACATGCAATTCTAGGGATTTAAGCGTCTAGTTGTGGTTCCAACTCAAGATCTAAAGATAAGCGGACAAAGCTGAGATTTTTGCAAGGGGAAGGTGTTACTAAAGTGGACTAGATCACCGGGTAAGTCTCACTACTCACTAATCCTAAACCGTAACTCCTATTACCGGGTAAGTCTCAAGGAATTAAAATAAAGAACTATAACCTCAAACTAACACACCATCTAAGGGAATAGAATCAACCTTTACCGGGTAAGTCTCAGGCTAACTCACAAGGATGGGATGGAAGCACACTCAAACCCCAATAACGGATAAACCTTTATTACCTACGCTTATGATCGTTGGTACACAAACTAAGGAATTACCGGGTAAGTCTCATCCTAAGCTTGCTTTGAACCAGGAAAGGTGTAATAAGAATAGGATTTGGCAAACTCTAATACTTAACTCTCAGTTTAGGATCAGATAAGTCACCTCGGTCAGCCAGATTCCACCCCGGCCGAGATGTTCATCGACTGAACGAGATGCTTAGGGTTAAGGTTAAAGACTCGAACTTTCAGGGTCCTACTAGAATCTAAGATTATTCTATCATTGTTTTTCCCACAACCTTCAGCCAATCACCCTAGAATCACACAAGGAAATTAGCCACTCATCATCATTATGAAAGTATTAAATATATGGGAAGAAGGTGAATATTTGAACAAGAAGAATTTAATGAAAAAGACTTCAATAACTGAATCAAATATCACAACAAAGCGTTCCTTGGATAGCAATCCAACAAGACAAGACAACAAGGAAGGGAATTAAAGACAATCTTACAAAACCCTTCAAAAAGCTATAAAAGCTATGATCTTCAATCTTTCTTCAACCTTCAAAAAAAGGTTCTTCAAAACTCCCAACTGGAGTATGATTGCAGCGATGTATATGGATCTCGCAGCCTTCAATGGTGTATAATGTGCTAAGCGGGATGTGATAGCGGATCCTCGATTTGTGGAAATCCAACCCTTTTTATAGGAAAATAACCCTCCAAAGATAATATATCTTAGAAAGATCTTTTCCCATAAAAATAGGTAAAATATAAGATCTTCTTCCTTCCAGGAGCCAAGCCCAAAAATATAAGATCACCTTCCAAAGATAAAAGATCTCAGCCAAGAATAAAATATTCTCGCCGCGTCCTAGGTGTTCGCCTCGGTCGAGTCGGCGTCTCTGGATCTCCTCGGTCGAGATGAATCTCTGGTCAACCGAGGTGAGTCATAACTGAATGTGAAATCTCTCAAAACTGGTCCAAAGTGAATCTTTAATCCATGGCTATGCTCCCTGGATGGTTCCTTATGCTCCTCAATGTAGCTCCAAATGACTCATGACTCCTTTTGCTCCTTTTTGATGTAAAACATACCATTTTACCTGCAATTACAGCAAAACTAGGTGTAGACCTCGATTCCCGCAAAGGTAGATGAAATGTCAATATAATCACATATTATACATGCTAACATGCAGATTATTGAAGATAAAACGTCCAAACAAACCTCAAAATATAGACTATAATTCATGCTATCAAAATACCCCATACTTAGCCCTTGTTTGTCCCCAAGCAAGTTCCGCATATAGAAGACAAGATAGAATGGATTATAAGTCAAGAAAATCAATAAAAAGTCTTTCAAAAACATTTTTATGGTGTGTTACAATCATAGATCACTCTAAGAGAATACTTCATGGAATTAAAAACTCAATATGCTCAAAACATTTTATAAATATAGGAAAGTTGTTCATCTTTGCATAAAACCATAGAATGCATAATAAGTCATAATTATCAAAATTAATCATACATAATCCAGTTTAAACCACTAAGTCAATCAACAAGCTCGAGGTCTCAAGGGCTTCCCAAAAGAAAGGTCAAGAAACGGGTAGGGATGTATGTAAGGTAATGTGGTGCTAGAATCCGAGAAAAGGATATACTTCACTTTCACTTTGACTTTCAACATCTTCCACCAATAAGCTTTGCTTATTTCACACTTTTTCTTTTACTTTACTTTTTGGAATGCATGGACAGAGGTGCACAATAACCGAAGCCTAGGAAATCAGCAATCATCAATTTCTTGAGATGCATCAAACCCTTGATGCACATACCATGACCCGTTAGGAATATTGCTCAATCTGACTTTGGCAAGACACAAACACCCGGCTATGTGAATGGTGCCGAGTTACTCATCATCATGATTGACTTCCCCAAACCTATCTATTGCTTTCTAACACTTTCACTTCTAGCCAACTTCTCAAACTTTACTTCACTTGCTTTCACCACTTTGCTTGCTTCCAAATTCCCGGATAGGTAAAGGGGGCAAAAATGTATATGAGGGGCTAAGCATGATCAAGAAGAAGAAGAGAAGAGAATGAATTGCCTTAGTCTTTCCAGGAAGAAAGTGAGAGAACTTATCTTGTGGCGTCAACCTTCAAATTCAACATAATTTGGATAAAAACAAAGTATTAAACATGCCAAAAATTTCAAACAAAGCATTTAGCAACTTAAACATATTATAAAACCTTTCAAAAATATAAAGATATCAAAACCAGTCAGTAACAAGATCTTCACTGAGATCAAATCCAGATAAGAAGCACAAAACGTTTTGAAAACTCTCAGTTAAACCACCTCGGTCGAGGGGTTCGTAGGTCAACCGAGGTGAAACACCTCGTTCGGCCAGAACTGTCCCGGTCGAGGTCAAAAAATTTTTTTTTAAAAAAAAAACCAGTTTTTGACGTTTTTCTCAATCAAATAACCTGTATGCATGTATGTAATCTCAGATAAAACCATAGAAGCAAAATAATCATAAATATCCGATAATATAGAGTCATACATCGCATAAGTCAATCAAATACATAAACATCTCATACTTGGGACACACTGTCCCAGTGGGTCAAAATAAGTCTAAGGACAGGATACTCACCGAACATAGCTAAACTGCATGAAGAAGTAAGAAACATCTCCCACATAAGACCATCTCGGTTGGCAAAGCACATCTCGGTCGAGGTGTTCTGATAGTACCCGAGATGTATCTCAGTAAAGCTCGTTTCCTCAACTTCTCGAAATTTTGTTCTTCCAGTGTAGCTCCTGAACTGTGATCCTTCCTTTTGGAATACCTGATTGTTGTCTAGAGGAAAACAAAAACAAAGCAACTATCTAAACTAAACTAGAAAAGGGAGAAGAAAGCAATACCTTGGGTTGCCTCCCAAGAAGCGCTTGGTTTAAGGTCGCTAGCTGGATCCTTCTCCATAGAATTACTCAATGTACCTTGAACACCATGGAGTGCTCATCACATCCATCATAAAATTCTTCCAAAAAGGTTCCGGTTCCTAATTTCACCGGCAAATGGTAAGATCTCCCACGTACAAGCTTGTACGGTTTGATTCTCACCGGAATCCTTCTAGCCTTCCCGCACTTCAATGGGACATAATCTAGCCTTGCGCCCCATCCTTTCCTTGATCGAGAAAACAACTTCTCGAGAATCCTAGTAGCTTCCCCATCTTTAGCATGGGGATGGTACAAGGTCCTTAGCATGCGAGGGACCCCATACTTGAACAAGAGACACTTCATCGCCTTAACGGTGTAGTGCTTGCAAACTCCACTCCTTATAATCCAAGGAGTATCTTCTTCCAACAGTTTCAAGGAAGGTTTCATCTTGATCTTAGGAGGTTCTTTCGGAAGAGACCTCCAACTCTCCGGTGCATTCCTGAAGAATTCAGAAATTTTAATAGGGATTTCAAATGAAGTAGGAGAATGTACCTCGTAAAGTTCTCCAAAGCTTGAGACAAGTTTCATGTTGGGTTGATATTCCACACACGAAATCTCTCCCAACTCAGCTGATCTTTCTTCCACCTTGACCACAGTCTCAGTAATTTGGCCAAGGTTCTCCGTATCTTGCAGTTCTACAGATTTTTCCTCCACCTCGGCCGATCTCTTTTTCACCTCGGCCGAGGTCTCAACATGTAGATCGAAATCTTCCACATATTCTTCTCCCTTAAAAGCTTCAGGAGAAACTTCTGGTTTGATTGGAGAAATGCTTGAAACTTGCAGCACTTCCTTATGCTCCTCTTTTGGCTCAGCATAGGACAGAGTGCTTTCCTTGAGCTCCTCCACCTTCTTCATCAACCTTTCTAATCTTGATTCAAGAGAATCTTCAAAAGGTTGCTCATAAGTGTTTCTAAGGATATTCAGCTTATCCCATATCGCAAGCTCCTTATTAATGGCCTCTTCTCTTTCCCATTCATTGTTGAACCAATAGAAGGAGTACTTCTCCTCCATGTATTCATAATGGTCCGCCCTAGCACTTTGTCTTGCTATCCAGGCTGGATCAAATGTAGTCATCGGAAATCCTGAAAACTACAAAACTCATAGAAAGAGTAGTTAGTAGCAACAGGGGCAAGTGCCCCGAAAGCAAACCGCAACCGGCTCGGTCTAGACCAAGTCCCCGGCAACGGCGCCAAAAACTTGTTCGCTCCAAACGGTGTGTGCAAGCTTTAAATTTATAACCCTAGACTTAAGCTTAAAACAAGGATGCGAACCCGCGGTGTACGGGTCAATTGTAGTAAAAAGCAAGAAATTCCAGGGGTCGATCACAGGGACTTGGTGAAACAAAGTCAATAACGGTAAGCTTCGTGAATACTAACCACAAAGAGCAATTAACCCAATCAAAGATGAATAAGAAGTCAAATAAGCAAACATGCAATTCTATGGATTTAAGCGTCTAGTTGTGGTTCCAACTCAAGATCTAAAGATAAGCGGACAAAGCTGAGATTTTTGCAAGGAAAAGGTGTTACTAAAGTGGACTAGATCACCGGGTAAGTCTCACTACTCACTAATCCTAAACCGTAACTCCTATTACCGGGTAAGTCTCAAGGAATTAAAATAAAGAACTATAACCTCAAACTAACACACCATCCAAGGGAATAGAATCAACCTTTACCGGGTAAGTCTCAGGCTAACTCACAAGGATGGGATGGAAGCACACTCAAACCCCAATAAAGGATAAACCTTTATTACCTACGCTTATGATCGTTGGTACACAAACTAAGGAATTACCGGGTAAGTCTCATCCTAAGCTTGCTTTGAACCAGGAAAGGTGTAATAAGAACAGGATTTGGCAAACTCTAATACTTAACTCTCAGTTTAGGATCAGATAAGTCACCTCGGTCAGCCAGATTCCACCCCGGCCGAGATGTTCATCGACTGAACGAGATGCTTAGGGTTAAGGTTAAAGACTCGAACTTTCAGGGTCCTACTGGAATCTAAGATTATTCTATCATTGTTTTTCCCACAACCTTCAGCCAATCACCCTAGAATCACACAAGGAAATTAGCCACTCATCATCATTATGAAAGTATTAAATATATGGGAAGAAGGTGAATATTTGAACAAGAAGAATTTAATGAAAAAGACTTCAATAACTGAATCAAATATCACAACAAAGCGTTCCTTGGATAGCATTCCAACAAGACAAGACAACAAGGAAAGGAATTAAAGACAATCTTACAAAACCCTTCAAAAAGCTATAAAAGCTATGATCTTCAATCTTCCTTCAACCTTCAAAAAAAGGTTCTTCAAAACTCCCAACTGGAGTATGATTACAGCGATGTATATGGATCTCGCAGCCTTCAATGGTGTATAATGTGCTAAGCGGGATGTGATAGCGGATCCTCGATTTGTGGAAATCCAACCCTTTTTATAGGAAAATAACCCTCCAAAGATAATATATCTTAGAAAGATCTTTTCCCATAAAAATAGGTAAAATATAAGATCTTCTTCCTTCCAGGAGCCAAGCCCAAAAATATAAGATCACCTTCCAAAGATAAAAGATCTCAGCCAAGAATAAAATATTCTCGCCGCGTCCTAGGTGTTCGCCTCGGTCGAGTCGGTGTCTCTAGATCACCTCGGTCGAGATGAATCTCTGGTCAACCGAGGTGAGTCATAACTGAATGTGAAATCTCTCAAAACTGGTCCAAAGTGAATCTTTAATCCATGGCTATGCTCCCTGGATGGTTCCTTATGCTCCTCAATGTAGCTCCAAATGACTCATGACTCCTTTTGCTCCTTTTTGATGCAAAACATACCATTTTACCTGCAATTACAGCAAAACTAGGTGTAGAACTCGATTCCCGCAGAGGTAGATGAAATGGCAATATAATCACATATTATACATGCTAACATGCAGATTATTGAAGATGAAACGTCCAAACAAACCTCAAAATATAGACTATAATTCATGCTATCACATAACCATGAGCATCATGGAAAAGGGAGAGGAAGAGGATTGCAATGTTGAGATTGAAGCCTTAGAAGAGCTAAAGGAAGTAAAAGAGGAAGAGTTTGAGAAACTATACGATGGCTTAGAAAATGTGAGAAATCACGGCCAGTCGTGCTATTCCGAGGCCGTGGTTTCACCAAAACTGACCGTAAACTGCTATTACGAGACTTCCAGAAACATTCTCGCCCTAAACCACGGCCATGGAAGTAACAGTGGTGCCGTAATTTTGGGGAATTCTGAGAGCAATTCCGTTCTCTCCGCAACTACTCTTGAGTCTTCTTTAGAATCTTCATTGAGGTCATATCCAGAGAAGAAGCACAAAAATCGTTTCGAAAATTCCTCTCAGTTAAACCACCTTGGTCGAGGTGTTCTAGGTCATCCGAGGTGTTCTACCTCCTTTGGCCAGAATCATCCCGGTTGAGGTCAAAAAATTTTTTTCTAAACCAGTTTTCGACGTTTTTTTCAAACAAAAACGTGTATGTATGCTTGCAATTTCAGATAAGCACATAAAGCCAAATAAGACAATAAGATAATAATATCCAGGAGTCATACAAGTCATACACAGATAATGTCAGATAGGTACATCCACATACCCTATACTTGGGACACATTGTCCCAATGGGTAAAAATAAGTCTAAAATCACGAAACTCACCGGACATAGCTGAGTTGGAAAATAAATAATAAAGAAAATCCATGCTGCTCTAGTCGTGATCCGCTGGTGGTGGTGATGGATATGGGATGAAGGGATGTTGAGATGGATCAAATGGATACCCATCGTGTGTTGAAACTAGATCTCCATCATCCGGCATTGGTAGTGCTGACTCTCTCTCATCTCCATAACCTCCACTGTCAGGGTTGCGTAAGAGTCAATCATCTGGTCAGTCAGCTCATCAATCCGTCGATGAGCCACTGGGTCTCTCTGTCTGTGGACTTTGCGTCGGGCTGGTCGTGATGGTGCTACCGCCTCCTCCTCTATTGCCTCATCATCCAGGTCAATAACCGGAACACTCGGACCACCGGTATCGGTATCCGTCTCCATCGCAGCTCCTCCATCATCATACTCATCCTCCTCAGCAGCAGCGTCGGCATCTTGGGCATCCTGCATGTACGAAAGCCAAGCAGAAGACCAGTACTGTGAATCGCAAACTGTGAATTGTGTTGACCATAGGATACCCTGAGGGGCAGTTTGCTCCCAAGGCATAGCGACGTATGGTGTGCTGAGGCCACGAGGAACCAAAATCTGCCTCGTGATCATCTCCTGAAGTCCATGCGGCTTCGCAGCCGCAACAACATTACACACTCAAATCTAAACCAATGTAACCTGCAATATGGGTCACCAGCCCTCCACAGCAGATATCTCCCTTGGACTTGCCTTTGATCCTATGCAAGTCCTCAGCCAGCATGCCTCCAAAGTCAAGCACTCCAGTCACCATGCAAAACAAACTCAGTAACTCTCCATGTCTGACCTTCTGGGGCAGCTCAGTACGCGCCAGAAGAGTCTCACTGAAAATGCGGTGGGCAAGACGGAAAGCTAAGTGAAAAATAATGCGCTCCCTGGAGTCTCCAGGTCTCCATCTGTCACTATGCTCCACCATGTGGGCAATCTGCCCCCAGAACTCTCGAGCCACTACTCGAAAAGGAAAGTCGGGAACTGTCGGAGTCGGGAAGCCAAAGATATCTCTGAAGTGATCCAACGGTATAATGTAGTTCCGGTTCATCAACCGGAACTTGATGTTGTTCCTCTCAAGGACGTGAGTCACGGAACTCACGAACTCCATAGTTGGCTCAAGGTAGGCTGGAGCTCGAATCTCCATAAAACTCTCAAGTCCTACCATAGAAATCATCCTCCTCAACAATATTCAAGAGGTTGAGATTTTCGATGTATGGGGAGTTGATTTCATGGGACCGTTCCCATCGTCCGGAGGAAACCTCTACATTCTCCTAGCCGTTGATTACGTATCTAGATGGGTGGAAGACATTGCCTCTCCCACTAATGATGCCATGGTAGTCGTGAAGTTCTTCAATTGGACTATTTTTCCGCGTTTTGTGACACCACGCATCATCATCAGCGATGGAGGGACACATTTTATCAACCGGAAGTTTAAGGCACTTCTATCGAAGTATGGGGTAACCAACAAGGTAGCAACCCCTTATCAACCTCAAACTAGTGGATAGGTCGAGATCTCGAATAGAGAAATCAAGGCAATTTTGAAGAAGACCGTCTCTAGGACGAGAAAAGATTGGTCCATGAAGTTGGACGACGCTCTTTGGGCTTATAGGACTGCATTCGAGACTCCCATTGGTACCACACCTTAAAATTTGGTATATGGGAAGTCTTTTCATCTACCCGTCGAACTAGAGCACAAGGCATATTGGGCAATCAAGAGGTTAAATTTCGATATCAAGGAAGCCGGAGAAAAGAGGCTATTAAGCATCAATGAGTTGGAAGAGTTGCGCTTAAATGCTTATGAGAATGCCAAGATCTACAAGGAGAGTATTGATTTAACCGTCTATGAGGTTTGGCATTCTCATAAGCGTTTAAGCGCAACTCTTCCAACTCATTGATGCTTAATAGCATCTTTTCTCCGGCTTCCTTGATATCGAAATTTAACCACTTGATTGCCCAATATGCCTTGTGCTCTAGTTTGACGGGTAGATGACAAGACTTCCCATATACCAAATTGTATGGGGTGGTACCAATGGAAGTCTCGAATGCAGTCATATAAGCCCAAAGAGCGTCGTCCAACTTCATGGACCAATCTTTCCTCGTCCTAGAGACGGTCTTCTTCAAAATTGCCTTGATTTCTCTATTTGAGATCTCGACCTGTCCACTAGTTTGAGGTTGATAAGGGGTTGTTACCTTGTTGGTTACCCCATACTTCGATAAAAGTGCCTTAAACTTCCAGTTGATAAAATGTGTCCCTCCATCACTGATGATGATGCGTGGTGTCACAAAATGCGGAAAAATAGTCCGATTGAAGAACTTCACGACTACCATGGCGTCATTAGTGGGAGAGGCAATGGCTTCCACCCATCTAGACACGTAATAAACGGCTAGAAGAATGTAGAGGTTTCCTCCGGACGATGGGAACGGTCTCATGAAATCAACTCCCCATACATCGAAAATCTCAACCTCTTGAATATTGTTGAGTGGCATTTCATTCCTTCTAGACAAATTCCCTGTTCTTTGGCATGCATCACAAGAGACGAAAAACGCTTGCACATCTTTAAATAATGTAGGCCAAAAGAAACCGGAACGTAATACCTTAGCGCATGTTTTGTGTGCACTAGCATGCCCTCCACAAGGAAGCGAGTGGCAATGCCTTATGACGCTGGAAACTTCATCCTCTGGAATGCATCGTCGAAGCATCCCGTCTGGACCTCTTTTGAACAGTAGAGGTTCATTCCAGTAGAAGTGACGTACATCCTTGAAGAATTTCTTCCTTTGAGCGTACGTCAATCCGGGCAATATTTCTTGGCAAACAAGATAATTAACAATATCAGCATACCAAGGCTCTTTACTATCAAAAGTTCGGTGGAGCCAGTGCTCCATCAATTGTAAATGAGTCTCAGAAAAGGGTTTAGGAATTTTGTTGTCCTCAGTTGACAACATCTCGCTTGACGTCTCGATCAGCGTCCGAGGTGGGTGACCGAGGTGTTCTTCAGATATGAACACCTCACTTGGTCTAGAAAGTGTCTCGGTCGAGGTACTAGAACTGGGACCGAAACCTAAATTTCTTTTCTTCCTCTGAATTAGTGTCTCAATCTTAGCTCCTGGATCTTCTTCCAGTGCTTTTAAGCTCCGTATATCTGCATTACAAGAAGCATCTATACCTTCCTCCATTAAACTAAAATTAAGAATTCTTTCAAGAGGATCTTTAATAAGGATAGAGCTCACCAATTCTCTCGATTCTTCTTCATCATAGATGTTGAAGATGTCATCCTCCAACGGCTCTCCTTTCATTGCAGCAAGCAATGCAAACTCCACTTGGTCTCCACCAATGTTGAATTTCAACCTAGCGTTCTTACAATCCACATTGCAACCCAAAGTTGCTAGAAATAGTCTCCCGATAATGATAGGAACGGGATAATCTGTGGGTATGCCAAGTACAACAAAGTCTATAGGTAAATTGAAATTACCTAACTTGACGGAAACGTCTTCCAAAATGCTCACGGGATGGGTAATGGATCGATCCATCATGTACAACCTTATCTTCACCGGCTTGGGTTCTCCAAGTCCGATTCTCTCACATAACTCCAATGGGATGATGCTCACGCTGGCTCCTAGATCGCACAACGCCTCACAAGTTACATCCCCAACTTGAATGGGTATGCAAAATGAGACGGGATCTCTTAATTTAGGTGGCATCTTCTCCTTCATGATTTGAATGAGTTCCGAGGATTTAGATGCCATCCTAACTTCTCCAAAGTCTTCCTAGGCGGGCATCCCTAGAATAGCATCAAGGAAATGGATATTAATGTGTAGTTTATTCATCAAGTCAAGGATCTTACCAAAATGCTTGTCTAGATGTGCTCTGGCCCTGGACTGAGGGAATGGAAGTGGTGTGATGTGGTCCTTGAGTACGGATCAAGGACAGACTCCGGATCTAGATCGAGCTTAGCTTCAACTACTCCTTGTGGGTCGATCAAAGTATAGAATGTGAGTTTACAGAAGCTTTGAGATGGATGCGGAAGCGTACGGTCGATCCGATCTAGTTAGATCGAACCTTCCACGAAGTGGAGTAGATAGAGTTGACCCTTAAAATGGATCCTCGAGTTGGAGACTTGAATCAATGACTAGATCCAAGATAGAACTTTAAGAGGGTGGAAGAGGAGGTGATGCCTAAACCAAGTAGGAGGAAATACTTCTCAATATACTTGATTCAAATTAGACATGATTACAAATGAAGCCAACCATCCATTATATAGTGGAGGGCGGTGGCAAAGATGGAAATCCTTAAGAAGCAATCGAGAGATACTAGGCTAAAATCAAGGGATTTGATTGGAATCTTCTATGAATGATTCCAAGTCAAATCTTCCTCTTAAAGGGAAATATCCACAAGGATATCCCTTTAATTATTTAAATATCTAAAATATTAAATAGATAAAAATATGACGGAAATAAATATGCGGGACAAATCTTCCGTCGCTAGCCAAGTGCATATCAAGTCGGAGGTACGGATGGCAATGCCATCCAGGGGTGTATCATGGTTGTTTATAAGCAGGAGGTGGAACATAAACTTCAGATTTCTCTTGTGCTTTCTGGGGCTCCACCTCGGTTGGCACCTTGACCGAAGTGTTCCTTGTCTGGTCCTGAACCGAGGTGTTCTTCGTCTGTGTTGGCAAAGACCGAGGTACTGGATCTGTAGTTTTTAGTCCACTTTTCGTCGTTATTGCCATAATCTATCCTTTTGGGTTGCTCATTGTCCTTGTTGGGAGCTTCCCTGGATCTCTTGGCACTTCATTCGCCTTATTAAAGAATTGTTGCTCTAAGGCTTTTTGTGCCTTTGAAAATGAAGTCATCGACGTCTCCATATCGTTGAGTGTTCGCCACTTGGTGTGCGTGCAAATAAGCTTTAAATTTATAAAACTAGAATAAAAGCAAGCGAACCCGCAGTGTACGGATCGACGTAGATTAGCAAGTATTCTAGAGTATCGAACACAGGGATTTGGGGGGAACAAATTCAGTTGTAGGTTATCAAGCAAGTAAATGTAAGAAGCTTTTCGAATTATTGGGAAAACAACAATCCTAAAGATCCAAGTATCCAGCTGTGGCAATCGACTCAAGATATACTAATGATATAAGGACAGAGTTAAGATATGCAAAGGTATGCTAATGTAAGGTAATCGTACGGTGAAGTTCCGAAAACCTTATATGACTCACCTACAAGATACTCTCTATAAAGGTTGTTGAGGCTTCAATATAGAAAGGTTCTAAAGATGAGAATTAATGTCAAATACCCAAACTTGTAATCAAAGGATCAAGACTAACTAAACCGATTAAGGTTGTGACACTCGAAATCGAAGTAGAGGTTGTTGAGGCTTCACTACTACCTAGAAAAGGCAAGCCAAGACTAAGCTAAAGCAAATCTTTAACTTTGAATTAAAGTAAAAGCAAGGTTCGTAAACTGAAAACAAAATTACGGCTAGTTCTTGAGTTCCACGGCCGTGGAAGCTCAAGAATAGACCGTGGATTAGGGTTCGTTGGAGATTCTCTCTAACTCTCAGGGTTCAATCTGTTTACGAACGATCTATCATCATCTAAGCCACAACTATCAACCCTTCACCTTAGAATTGTTAAGGGTTTTTAGCCAACAATAGTCATATTGATATCAAATTCAAGAATTAAAAGATTGAAAGATGAAAACTTCCGAAAACCTTCAATAAACTTCAAACCAATCTCAAAATCACAATCAAGAACAAATATCGTCACTAGATTCGGAATAGAACAAACAAACACAATCTTAGATAAGAAGGAAGAACGGGATGTCAATCCGTCTTCTAAATCAAACCTAAGCAAGAAGCGAGTCTCCTTGCAAACAATCTTCCGAATCTTCGATCTTCCGTCAATCCGGAAATCACCAATAGCAATGCGCCAAAATCTCTCAACAAAATCTCCGCCAAATGCGAATTTAGGGCAATTCCCAACGCAAGCGTATGCGTAAAACTAGGTCTAATGCAAGGTGTAAGCGAAGGTGACGGAATCTCCCTTCGTCCGTCCTTTTATAGTGTAAGATAAAATATCGGCCCGGCCCAATTGCGTAGAAGATCGTGGCTTAAAGTGTGGCGAAAAATATCGCCAAGATTACGGTCGTGGAAGGGTTCCACGGCCGTAATTTAGAGCGTGGAAATCAACACGGTTTGAATAATCTTCTCCACGGCCGTAGAAGTTGCTGGAATGAACCACGCTTCCCTAGCCATGGTTCCACGGCCGTGGACTTGAACGTGGAAAGTGGTACGGCCGTATTTTAGAGCGTGGTTTAGGGCAAGAACGTGATTCTTCCCTAGCCTCGTGCATTCCTCAAGTTGGCACTCCCTTAGCTCCTAGAAATGTCCTCAATCCATGGACATTGCTCAACAACTCCGTCCTTGCTCGATTCCGTTCGGAAATAGCTCTCAATCACCTATAATCAACATAAAGCTTGTGTAGATCTCTATATCGACATTATAGATATACTAGCTCACAAATGTATCAATGCTCAATCAATGACTATCAATATGAATCGAATACACTTAGAAAACGTGCCTAAAATATCACAATATTTCATGCTAACAAATAACCCCATACTTAACACTTGCTTGTCCCTAAGCAAGGTCTTTCAAAAGCTTTAAATCAAGAGTTAGAATGAAATATGTGTACCTATTCAAATCAATACTTCTTTTTGGATGAATGTGTCCTCTAAATAATAGATCATTCTCAAACCTTGCTTCAATCGTTTATAAGACTTTCATACACTTAATCAAAGAGTAAAGAGTAAAGAAAGCTCATGAATCAATCAAACTTCCATACAAACATCATAACCCTTAAACATTATCAAAATCAATCATAAGAAACTTCAATTTAGATCACTAAGTCATATAACATTCTTTTGATCTTAAGGACTTTCAAAGAAAAAGGTCTAGAATGTGGAAAGGGAAGGAAACTTTAAGGAATGTGGTGCAATGAATCCGGGAAAGTGGACAACTACTCTTTTCTTCTTCTCTTGCGGTTTCTGCAACACCTTCAACTTAGAGCTTCACTCTCTTCCTTTCATTTTTCGACTTTACTTTTGGAGTTATGGATAGAGGTGCACAAAAACCGAAGCCTAGGAGATTGGCGTTTCTCAATTTTTATGAGATGCCTCAAACCCTTAGCGCACATAACATAATCCGCTAGGAATATCGCTCAATCCGACTTTGGCAAGACACAAACACCCGGCTATGTGAATGGTGCCTAGTTACTCATCATCATGATTGACTTCCCCAAACCTACAATTTCTTTCTATTCCTTTGAATGCAAAGTATTGCTTTCATGGCCCTCCCACATCATACATGCCTTTTTCAATCAACTCCTCCAAATTCCCGGATAGGTAAAGGAGGTCAATATTTCAATGAGGGGCTAAATGATCAAAGAAAGAAGAAAGAAAAATTGAATTGCCTTAATCATCTCAACAAGAAGCATAAGAACTTATAGTGCTATTTCAACTTCAATTCCTCAACATGATTTAGGTAACATTCATCACATTATGAAACTTGTAAAAGAGGCATAATCAACTCATTCAATTTCTTTTCAATCCACTATTCGTTTAAGCATGCAATTGTCATCAAACTCAATTCACAAGTAGCGATTATCATAGAAATCATCTCAATTCCTTAGAAGCACAAAATTTTTCAAAATTTTTCAATTTTTATGGGTTTTTCAAACTCTTTTTCATGCAATGCAATAATGAAATGTGCAACAATATAATGAACATGCAAGATAGTCTCGATAGAAGCAATCAAAGTGAGTAAGAGTTATTACAACTTTTAGTCACACCCCACCCCATACTTGGAACAAACATTGTCCCTAATGTTCAAATAAAAGAAAGAAAAGAAGAAAAGAAAAAGAAACTCACAAAATGGCGGTGGAGCGGCTAAAGCTATCAGTCATCATCATCATCACTGCGGTGCTGGTGGAGGCGGGAATGGAGAGAAACTAGGATCATAAAACTGCCCAAACTGCTGGCGGTAGACATCTCTCATCATGTGATCGAGGTCGTCTAAGCGTCCATCTCTAGCATCGGCTTGAATCTCCAATGCTCCTACTCTCTCCAAAAGACCGGTGGCCCAATCTGGCATCTGCTCATACCATCCCGGGGCCTGGTTGTACCACTCTGGGGCGTCGGACGGTGCTGGTGCTGGTGCTGGTGCAGATGGTGCCTGTGTAGACCATGGAGGTGGAGCTCCATACCATGCAGGAGGTGTCTCTACCCAAGTAGGTCTCTCGCTCACATTGGCGCGGCGAGAGGATGAACCTGAAGCTCTGGCGGGACGTGGAGAACGTCTAGGCACATCAGGGGCCGCATCCGGCTGATCCGTAAACGTGCCAAACTCCTGCTCTGCTCCTCCTCCTCCCTCATGCTGATCCCTCATCTCCTCCTCCTTAACTACGGGCGGTGGTGGGACATACGGAGGTGCTGCAATCCTGTTCTCATGCATAGCTGCGAACCTAGCCTTCCAATTATGGCGTCCAGCCATAATGGAGTACTCCGGGAGCCACTCAATGCCCCTCCCCGTCCTGCTCTCCCAATGCATGGCTACGTAAGGCGGACCTCTATGGGTAGGGAAGATAAGGCCTCTAGTCCTGAAGGCCTGGAGTCCTAGGGGTACAGCTGGTATGCGTGTGCATGCAGAAAAATCAACCCCCAACATCCTAGCAAGGTGGGTAACTATCCCACCATATCCAATGTTCCCCGTCCTCTTGTTCTTAAGCTTGTTCATGGTAGCAGCTAAGAGGGTGGCGCAGTCAGCAGGGCGCCCATACAACATAGAATATAGCAGAAAGAGCTCATCCGTCTTGATCTTTTGAGGTGTCTCCGTCCTAGGGAAGAGACACTCCGAAAGAACACGGTGAGCAATCTTCAAGGCTAAGTGATACATCAACTTAGCCTTGGTGTCAGCAGGTTGCCAGCGGTCCTCGCTGGCGTAAATCATAGCAACCTCCTCCCAAAAGTCTTTGGCGTAAACGCCACTAGGAAAACGACCGTTAAAGGTCTCTTGGAACCCGAAAAAGGCTCCGAACTCACGGATGGTAAAATCATAGTTTCTTTCCATAAGACGGAAAGAAACGGTCCTATCCACATGGTTGTGCTCGAAAGACGTCACAACCTCCCTCATAATCTCCTCGTAGGCGTCTTCTCGGATAGCCGAGAAGACAACTAGTCCGGCTCTATCCAAGAGCCAAGTAAGGTCATCTACTATGTTTAGAGGAACTAGATCCTCCAACCATAGATACCTAGGTCCGATAACTGCCCTCTTATGGATCCTCTCGAGTGCATCGAGATGATCCTCATGAATGGTCGGTACTCTAGGGCTAGGAGGTGCGGGTGATGAAGGTGAGGATGGAGGTGAAGGGGAGGAAGGTGGTGGTGCTCTAGAGGATGAAGAGGAAGAGGGGTTACCCTTCCTCTTTTTGTTCTTTTCCTTATCATTCTTCTTCTCCTTAATCCTCCCTGAAACTCTCCTAACGAAATCCATCACTGTTCAAAATCACGGTCCGTTCTTGGTATTTCCACGGCCATGGAACTGACGGAGACCGTGGTTCGTCTGGTTCTTTCACAAATCTCAACAAACAGCACTCAAACTTAGCAATCAGGCAGCCCTAGTCTAATTCCTTCCAGTTTCAAGCAGTTCTCCTATAATTTCTAGCAAAAACGAACCCAAATTGACAAAGATCAAGAAGAGTGGAAAAAACCTAGATTTCGGATTTTAAAATCCGAATTGTGCGTTCCTTGGTGATTTGCCGCTTGATTCGTTGCTTGGATCTCGTTGGTGGTTGAATTTGCTTCAATTTGGAAAGAAGAATCGTTGGAAACGATTAACGAACGAAGATTTGGGAGGAAGGCCGTGGAATCGGCGTTTTGGGTCGTGGAATTGGGTATTTGTGGAGTGTTTTTGTGAAGAACGTGGTTTATATAGTGACAGGAAAAAATTTGAAAATCACGGTCTGTCGGGGGGTTTCACGGCCGTGGAAATGTACGGAACCGTGGTTTTGGTGATTTTTCAAAGGCTTTTGGAAATTACGGTCACTGTAGGTGTCACGACCGTGGTTTAGGCCGTGGAACTCTCTGTAATGCTCCAAAGTCCAAGTTTCGTCACTTTTCTTCAAAATAACTCTTCATCTTTCCTTTTCCACCGTTCCTTGGGTTGCCTCCCAACAAGCGCTTTGTTTAAGGTCCGTAGCTAGACCAATCTCGCACTTATTCGAGTGCGGTAGGCACGAACTCTTCAGTTTGGAGTTCCGGCGTATACTTCTTGAGCCGTTGACCGTTCACCTTAAAGCTTCCGCCCGCTTCACCCCATACTTCAACTGCACCATGGGGGAAAATACGCTTAATTAGAAAAGGTCCGGTCCAACGAGATTTAAGCTTACTTGGAAAGAGACGAAGCCTTGAATTGAAGAGAACTTGATCTCCTTCTTTGAAGTCCTTTGGAATGATATGCTTATCATGCCAACGCTTTGCTCTCTCCTTATAGATCTTGGCGTTTTCATAGGCGTTCAAGCGGAGTTCTTCCAGCTCATTAAGGTCTAGGAGACGCTTCTCTCCCACTTCCTTCATGCTGAAATTTAACCATTTGATAGCCCAAAACGCCTTATGCTCCAACTCTACCGGTAAGTGGCAAGACTTCCCATACACAAGGTTATATGGTGTGGTTCCTATGGGAGTCTTGTACGCAGTCCGGTATGCCCACAATGCGTCATCAAGCTTCAAAGACCAATCCTTCTTAGTCCTTGAAACCGTCTTCTCTAAGATTCCTTTGATCTCCCGATTTGAGATCTCAACTTGTCCACTTGTTTGTGGATGATAAGGGGTGGCGATCTTGTGAGTAACCCCATACTTAGCTAGAAGAGCTTCAAAGCGCCGGACAATGAAGTGAGAACCTCCATCACTAATGATAGTCCTTGGTGTCCCAAATCATGGAAAAATGGTCTTGTTGAAGAACTTAACCACCACCATGGCATCATTGGTGGGAGAGGCAATTGCTTCCACCCATCTAGAAACATAATCCACCGCCAAGAGTATGTATTGGTTTCCACAAGATGATGGAAACGGTCCCATAAAATCTACTCCCCAAACGTCAAAAATCTCCACCTCTTGGATGTTATTGAGAGGCATCTCATTCCTCCTAGAGATATTACACATCTCTAAATAAAGGATTGCACATCTCTAAATAAAGTAGGCCAAAAGAATCCAGATTGCAATACCTTTGCGCTAGTCTTGTTCGAACTAGCGTGTCCTCCACAAGGTAGTGAATGACAACGGCGGATGACACTTTGCATCTCATCTTCCGGCACACATCGCCGAATAATGCCATCCGGACCTCTCTTAAAGAGGAGAGGCTCGTTCCAAAAGTATTCCCGAACATCCTTAAAGAACTTCTTTCTTTGTGCGTAAGATAATCCGGGTGGTATCTCCTGACAAACCAAATAGTTAACAAAATCAGCAAACCATGGTTCGTTACCTTTGGAAATCACATCGATGCACTCCTCTATAATGTGTAGGTGTTCGTCCGGGAAGGAGTCATCGATAGGTAAATGGTCGTCCTCTAGATGTGTTAGACGACTCAATTGATCCGCAACAGAATTTTTTGAACCTTTCTTGTCGCGGATCTCTAGATCGAATTCTTGTAGGAGAAGAATCCATCTGATTAGCCTTGGCTTCGCATCTTTCTTCGCAAGGAGGTACCGGATCGCAGCATGATCCGTGTAGACAATCACCTTTGCACCTACAAGATAAGAGCGAAACTTGTCAATAGCATAGACAATGGCTAAAAACTCTTTTTCGGTAGTGGCGTAATTGAGCTGCGCTTCATCTAGCGTCTTGCTAGCATAGTATATGGCATGGGTTCACCCTTCCTTTCGTTGTCCAAGAACAGCTCCTATATCTACGTCACTAGCATCGCACATAACCTCAAAGGGAAGAGTCCAATCTGGAGGTTGGATAATAGGTGCTGAAATTAGAGCTTGCCGAATAGTGTTAAGCGCATCCAAACATTCCTGCGAAAACTAAAAAATCGCATCCTTCATCAATAGATTAGTGAGAGGTTTTGATATTTTAGAAAAGTCTTTAATGAAGCGTCTATAGAATCCGGCATGTCCTAGAAAACTTCTTATCCCTTTCACCGAAGTTGGAGGAGGAAGCTTTTCTATGGTCTCTATCTTAGCCTTATCTACTTCTATCCCTCTATTAGAGATTAAGTGACCTAATACAATTCCTTCCTTAACCATAAATTGACACTTCTCCCAATTAAGAACTAGGTTAGTGTCCTCACACCTTTGTAAAACAAGAGAAAGGTTAGAAAGGCAATCGTTAAAAGAGGAACCGTATACGGAGAAATCGTCCATGAAGACCTCCATGATTTCCTCAATGTATTCGGAGAAGATGGCCATCATGCACCGTTGAAAGGTGGCTGGGGCATTGCAAAGCCCGAACGGCATTCTCCTATAGGCAAAGGTACCCCATGGGAACGTGAATGTGGTCTTCTCCTGATCGTCCGGGTGTATCGGAATTTGAAAGAAACCACTATAACCGTCAAGATAGCAAAAGTGTGAATGTTGTGCTAATCTTTCAAGCATTTGATCGATGAAGGGTAGTGGGAAGTGATCCTTCCTCGTCGCATTGTTGAGCTTGCGGTAACCAATGCACATCCGCCATCCCGTTACGGTTCGGGTAGGAATGAGTTCGTTGTTTTTGTTGGTGATGACCGTCATTCCTCCCTTCTTCGGAACTACTTGAACCGGACTCACCCACTTACTATCGGAGATAGGGTAGATGATACCTGCATCAAGAAGTTTAAAATTTTCCTTCTTGACAACCTCCTTCATGGTCGGATTTAACCGCCTTTGAGGTTGTCTTGAAGTTCTAAAGTCTTCCTCCATTAATATCTTATGCATGCATAGGGAGGGTTTAATTCCTACTAAGTCCTCAATAGTGTAGCCTAAAGCTTTCCTATGTTTCCTAAGGACAATCATGAGCTGATTATGTTCATCTATGCTTAGATCGGAACTAACAACAACCGGAAAGGTAGAATTAGGTCCTAGGAAAGCATACCTTAGATGAGTAGGAAGTGGTTTTAGTTCCATTCCTTTCGGAGCTTCCAATGATCCTTGAGGAGCATCTGATGCCTCCTTAGAAGTGTCTAAGGGTGTAGAGGGTGTGGGAGAAGAATCAAAAGAAGTTGAAGAAGTGGCACGACCATCTCCTTCCACGGCCAAAATTACGGTTTCATTGCACCCTCCACGGCCGTGGTTTAGGGCGTGGAAAGTGGTTACGGTTGCTCTGCCTCCTCCACGACCGTGTAACCCTCTGGAGTGAGCCACGCTTTGGGTTGTGAAATCCACGGCCGTGGAATATAGTGTATGGCCGTGGATTCTCACGTTTTCTGCCTCGTCGTGGAGCTTCTCGAATTTCACTTCACCCATTTCTTCTTGTGCTTCTAAGGCTTCAATTGCCTCATTGCACTCCTCTTCTTCCCCTACATTTGTTAGACTCATAGTGATAACCTTTTGCAAAGGATCTTTGAAGAGAATAGCACTTACCTCCTCTCTAGACAACCCTTCTTCATCTTGGATATTGAATATATCCTCATCAAAGATTGGATCCTTCACTAGAGTGGAAAGAACGAACTCTACCTTCTCTTCTCCTATGTCAAAGGCGAGTCTAGCATTCTTGCAATCGACTATGCTGCCGGAAGTTGCAAGAAACGGTCTTCCGGGTATGATCGGGACCGGACTATCTGCAGGAATGTCAAGCACGACAAAGTCAATGGGAACAAAGAATTTACCTAGCTTGACTGGGACGTCTTTTACAATACCGACGGGGCGAGTGATGGATCGATCCGCCATGTATAACGTCATCTTCACCGGTTTAGGGTCGCCTAAACCGATCTTCCTACATAATGCGAGTGGTATGATGCTCACACTTGCTCCTAAGTCACATAATGCATCATATGTTACATCTCCCACTCCTATGGGAATGCAAAACGACCCCGAATCCTTTAGCTTGGGGGGCATTTTCGCCTTCATGGTCTTGATGAGATCCGAAGAATCCGAACTCATCTTAACCTCACCGAAATCTTCTAGCTTCCTCTTGTTGGAGAGGAGCTCCTTTAAGAACTTGCCATAAGCCGGCATACCTACAATAGCATCAATAAAGGATATATTAATATGCAGCTTGCTCATGAGTTCTATAAACTTACCAAACTGTTTATCTAGGCGCGCTCTCGCTCTAGATTGAGGGAATGGTAGGGGAGGTTTGTAAGCCGGAGGAGGAACGTAGACATCTTCCTTCTCCTTCCCCTTCTCTTTGTCTTTCTCTACGGGGACTTCAACAAACTTAGGTTGTGGATCGGTGGTAGTCACTCCGCTCCTAGTTGTGATTTCCATCACCCTTCCCTTAGGGTTGTCCTCCGTCTTTCCTGGAAGTTTCCCTTGATTCCTAGGAACTTCCTCCGCATGGCTGAACATTTGGTTTTCCAAAACCTTTTGGGCTTTATCAACCTTAGAAATTTGATCATCAACCTTAATGATGCGGTTCTCCAAACCTTGAAGCTTTCCCAAAATCGTTTCCAACATGGGATCGGGCTTCTCCTTCCCCGAAGTGTTTCCTCCATTAGATGTTTGCCCCTGGCTTTTCAAAGGAGTAGAGGAAGAGGAAGGTGGAGTTAGTGAATTCGAATTGGAAGGATAAGAGTTACCCGAGTTTTGTTGATTGGAGCGCCAATTGTTGTTGTTTGAACCCCGATTGTTGTTCCAATTGTTGTTCTGGTTGTTGTTATTGTCATTCCAATTATTCCGGTTATTGTTCCGGTTATTGTTGTTGTTGCGGTTTGTGTTCTAACCGCCATTGTTGTTGTTGCCCAAATAGCCAACATCCTTGCCTTGTTGCTTTGGAAAATTGGTCTTGATTGCCTCCTTCAAATCTTTGATCTCATTGTTGAGGGAGAAAATCTGATTTTGAGCTTCATGTGTGAGCTTTGCTCCTTGCTCCACACGATTTCCCTCCACTTTCCGGTGGGAATACTTCTCTATGACTCTTGCTTGCTTCTCAATGAAGTCCCAAGCGTCATCTTCTCTCATGTCCATGAATGTTCCACATGAGAGGGATTGGAGCTTGAATTGTGTCTCCATATCCAGCCCCTTGTAGTAAATCTCCAGCAATGCAAGCTTGGATATGCCATGATGAGGGCAATCCAATAACAAGTCCTGAAACCTTTCCCATGATTGAAACAAACTTTCGTTAGACCTCATGGAAAATGCATTAATCTTACCTCTAAGTTCCGCCGTTTTGGATGGCAGAAAGAATTTGGCGAGGAACTCCGCGGAAAGGTCTTCCCAGGTGTCTAGTTTCCCACTAGGAAGAGCTTGGTACCAAGACAACGCTTTCCCCTTCAAGGAGAAGAAGAAAGGCTTGAGCTTATAGTTGTTGGTAGTAGCGTTCTTTGGCCTCATTGTCTCCATCATACACTCAAAGTTTTGCAAGTGTTGGTGTGGAGATTCAGCGCTTGTCCCGCCAAATTGGTTTTGGCGAACAAGAGTAATAACTTGAGGGTTGAAGATAAACCCTTGCACATCGTCAGCATCAAAGTTCACGCCCAAACGGCGCGGTTGTTGTGTTGGATCCATCCTTTGGCCAAGAGTTCTTGGCTCATCATCTACACGTTCGATCCTCGCATTCCTAGGTGGAACACGACGATTAGCAGCTCCCCTTGGATGGAAAGGATTCACATTGATCATGGGATCAATTTCCTCTAGCGGTGGCATGGAAGAATCACTATCATCAGCGGATGAATGACTTCTTCTTCTTGATCTTGATGCCCTTCTTGAGGATTTCATGCTCCCCTTGTTCTTAAGGTTGCTAATTTCTATCCTCATCTGGAACATCATATCTTTTAGATCGTTAACTTGAGATTGATGACGATCCATTTCATCCCGACGAATATTCTCATTCCATTGGAGTTGAGCTTCTTTCTCCGCTAACTCCGCTTGAAGATCACGTTCGTGTTCTTCAGCCATCTTCTTTTCCTTGCGCTTTTGCCTTAAAGTCCTCTCAAGCTCTTGATCAAGAGGTAAGAGGTCTCCGGTGTTCCTAGTCCTGCGCATGCACTTGAAAAGATATCAAATAACAAGGGAGAAGCTCCCAAGCTTGACAACCGAAAACCGAATTCGGCCTAGACCAAATCCCCGGCAACGGCGCCAAAAACTTGTTCGCCACTTAGCGTGCGTGCAAATAAGCTTTAAATTTATAAAACTAGAATAAAAGCAAGCGAACCCGCAGTGTACGGATCGGCGTAGATTAGCAAGTATTCTAGAGTATCGAACACAGGGATTTGGGGGGAACAAATTCAGTTGTTGGTTATCAAGCAAGTAAATGTAAGAAGCTTTTCGAATTATTGGGAAAACAACAATCCTAAAGATCCAAGTATCCAGCTGTGGCAATCGATTCAAGATATACTAATGATATAAGGACGGAGTTAAGATATGCAAAGGTATGCTAATGTAAGGTAATCGTACGGTGAAGTTCCAAAAACCTTATATGACTCACCTACAAGATACTCTCTATAAAGGTTGTTGAGGCTTCAATATAGAAAGGTTCTAAAGATGAGAATTAATGTCAAATACCCAAACTTGTAATCCACGGATCAAGACTAACTAAACCTATTAAGGTTGTGACACTCGAAATCGAAGTAGAGGTTGTTGAGGCTTCACTACTACCTAGAAAAGGCAAGCCAAGACTAAGTTAAAGCAAATCTTTAACTTTGAATTAAAGTAAAAGCAAGGTTCGTAAACTGAACACAAAATTACGGCTAGTTCTTGAGTTCCACGGCCGTGGAAGCTCAAGAACAGACCGTGGATTAGGGTTCGTCGGCGATTCTCTCTAACTCTCAGGGTCCAATCTGTTTACGAACGATCTGTCATCATCTAAGCCACAACTATCAACCCTTCACCTTAGAATTGTTAAGGGTTTTTAGCCAACAATAGTCATATTGATATCAAATTCAAGAATTAAAAGATTGAAAGATTAAAACTTCCGAAAACCTTCAATAAACTTCAAACCAATCTCAAAATCACAATCAAGAACAAATATCGTCACTAGATTCGGAATAGAACAAACAAACACAATCTTAAATAAGAAGGAAGAACGGGATGTCAATCCGTCTTCTAAATCAAACCTAAGCAAGAAGCGAGTCTCCTTGCGAACAATCTTCCGAATCTTCGATCTTCCGTCAATCCGGAAATCGCCAATAGCAATGCGCCAAAATCTCTCAACAAAATCTCCACCAAATGCGAATTTAGGGCAATTCCCAACGCAAGCGTATGCGTAAAACTAGGTCTAAAGCAAGATGTAAGCGAAGTTGACGGAATCTCCCTTCGTCCGTCCTTTTATAGTGTAAGATAAAATATCGGCCTGGCCCAATTGCGTAGAAGATCGTGGCTTAAAGTGTGGCAAAAAATATCGCCAAGATCACGGTCGCGGAAGGGTTCCACGGCCGTAATTTAGAGCGTGGAAATCAAAACGGTTTGAACCATCTTCTCCACGGCCGTAGAAGTTGCTGGAATGAACCACGCTTCCCTAGCCATGGTTCCACGGCCGTGGACTTGAACGTGGAAAGTGGTACGGCCGTATTTTAGAGCGTGGTTTAGGGCAAGAACGTGATTCTTCCCTAGCCTCGTGCATTCCTCAAGTTGGCACTCCCTTAGCTCCTAAAAATGTCCTCAATCCATGGACATTGCTCAACAACTCCATCCTTGCTCGATTCCATTCGGAAATAGCTCTCAATCACCTATAATCAACATAAAGCTTGTGTAGATCTCTATATCGACATTATAGATAAACTAGCTCACAAATGTATCAATGCTCAATCAATGACTATCAATATGAATCGAATACACTTAGAAAACGTGCCTAAAATATCACAATATTTCATGCTAACATTGAGCTTGATCAAGATTGCCTCCAACACTGCATCCTTCTTTTCTGGTTGGGATGAACTTGATTCAGGCTCCTCGCTCTTCAAAGGAGTAGAAGAAGAAGAGGAGGGATTAAAAGCATTATTGGAATGAGAATGAGGGTTACCCGGGTTTTGTTGATTAGATCTCCAATTGTTGTTGTTGGAGCCTCTATTGTTGTTGTAATTGTTGTTCTGTGACCCTTGGTTGTTATTTCTTCCTTGATATCCTCCATCTTCCTTCTTTGTGTGAGCTACTAAAAGATCCTTCAATTGCTTCACATCATTTTTAAGGGATATGAGTTGATTATCATTTGATGAAGTGTCTTGGAAACTAACTCTGTTAGCTCCATTTACGGCTCCTTGATGTGAGTACTTCTCCATATGCAAAGCTTGCTTTTCAATGAACTCCCAAGCTTCGTCTATCGGCATATCCATGAATGTGCCGGCGGAAAGTAGATGGAGATTAAATTGAGTAGCTCCATCCAATCCCTTGAAGTATATCTCTAGCAATTCTATCTTTGGAATCCCATGATGTGGGCAATCCAATAGAACATCCTTGAATCTCTCCCATGACTTGGACAAACTCTCCTTGTCCTTCATGATGAATGCATTGATCTTCCCTCTCATTTCAGCGGTCTTGGAGGGTGGAAGAACTTTGTTTGAAACTCCGTCGTCATCTCTTCCCAAGTGTTGATCTTTCCGGGTGGAAGAGATTGATACCAAGTAAGTGCCCTGTCTTTCAAAGAAAAGTAGAAAGGCCTTAGCTTGTAGTTGTTGTTTTCTAGACCTGAAGGTCTCAAGGTCTCCATCAAAATCTCGTATTTTTCCAAATGATGATGCGGAGACTCCCTCTCTAAACCTCCAAATTGGCATTGACGGATTATGGATAGAACTTGTAGTCGAAGTTCATAATCATGCTCAGCTGGATCACCTAGGTTGACTCCTGGACGCCTCACTTGGTGATTAGGGTTCATCCTCTGTCCTAGAGTTTGTGGAATTTCAGCAAAAAGAACATCTCGGACAGGCATCCGAGGTGGATGTATCTCGTCCGGGGCAACATGGAATGGGTCTTGCCTCGGTCGAGGATCTGGGATCGGTCGAGGCAGAAACTGGGCCCTTAGAGCGGCCATATCTGCTTCGATCTTTTCAGTTCTTGCACGAGTCTACTCTCTCTCTCGTTGCAATTCTTATTTGTTGAGGTGTAGCTGTTTCAGCGCCTCCTTTAATTCGGCCTTAAGATTGCGATTGTCTTGATTGGCCATCTTAGCTTCTTTCAATCGTCGCTTGTATGTCTTTTCTGGTTTGGGATCGTAAGGAACGATTTCCTTCTCAGCACGGGTTCTTCGCATAAACCTAAGAAAAGATACTGCGAAAACACTCAAGTAGAGTGGTTAATAGTAACAAGGGCAATTGCCCCGAAAGGCTACCGCAACCGGCTCGGTCTTGACCAAGTCCCCGGCAACGGCGCCAAAAACTTGTTCTTTGGCGAATCTCAGTTCCGTTGCCGGAACGAGAACTTCTTATGTACCTAAGAACACAAACCTGCAAGAACACTCAAGCAGAAAGATCAATAGATAAAGCAAGAACAGTCCCCGGCAACGGCGCCAAAAACTTGTTCGCTCCAAAAGGTGTGTGCAAGCTTTAAATTTATAACCCAAGAAGTATGCTTGAACAAATATGTGAACCCGTAGTGTACGGGTCAATTGTAATAAAAATCAAGAATTCCGGGGGTCGATCACAGGGACTTAGGTGAAACAAAGCACGGAATCAGGTAGTCAAATAACTATTAACCATAAAGTAATTAAATCAATCAAAGATGATATAAGTCAAGTAAAGGGAAATGCGGATTCTAGGGATTAAAGCATCTAGTTGTGGTTCCAACTCAAGATTTCTAAAGATAAGCGGACAAAGCTGAGGTTTTGCAAGGGAAAGGTGTTTCTAAGGTGGGAATAGATCACCGGGTAAGTCTCACTACTCAATATCCCAAACAAAAGCTCCTATTACCGGGTAAGTTGCAAGGATTTAAGGAAAAGAACTATAACCTCAAACAACACACCACCCAAGGGGATAGAATCAACCTTTACCGGGTAAGTCTCAGGTTAACTCTCAAGGATGGGATGGAGGCACACTCAAACCCCAATAAAGGATAAACCTTTATTACCTATCGCTTATGATCTTGGGTAAACAAGAAAAGGATTCACCGGGTAAGTCTCATCCTAGGCTTGCGTTGAACCAGGAAAGGTGTAACAAGGATAGGATTTGGCAAACTTTGAATCTTAGCTCAGAAAAGAATCAGGAAAGGTTCACCTCGTTCAGTCAAGTTCCACCCCGGCCGAGATGTTCTTCAACTGAGCGAGATGTTCTAGGGTTAAGAAAAAGGCTCAAGCTTTTAGGGTCCTGTTGGGATTAAGATCATTCTATCATCGTCTTTCCCACAACCTTCAGTCAATCATCCTAGAATCGCATAAGAAACTTAGCCAACAATCATCATGATAACAATAATCAAATTTATTGGAAATGAATCAATATCCAAACAAGAAAACCTTAAGAAAAAGGTCTCAATAACTTAATCAAATATCAAACAACAAGCGTTCCTCAATCACAAATCAGCAAAGACAATCAACCAAAAAGACAATATAAGAAAGTCTTACAAACTCTTTCAAAAGCTAATTTCAAACTCAATTCCTTCCTTCCTTAATCTTCAATCCTTCAATCATTTCTTCAATACTTCCAAAAAATCCCTCAACTACAGGATGCTCTCAGCCTCTAAGCATGGTTGAACTTGTGGAAAATCCAACCCTTTATATAGGAGAATTATCTTCCAAAGATAAAATATCTTCAAAAGATAATTTTCTATAAAATATATCCAAATAAATCAGCTGAATATCTTATCTTCCTTCCAGAAATCCAGCCCAAAAATATAATATCTCCTCCTTCCAAAAATAAAAGATCTCAGCCAAAAATATGATCTCGCCGGCGACAGGGTGTCCGCCTCGGTTGGGGCGCTCCTTAAGATCACCTCGGTCGAGGTGGTACTGTAGCTGACCGAGGTGAATCTCAACTAAGAGTAAATCATCTCTAATCTGGTCCAAAATCAAATCTCTAATCCATTTCCATGTTTCCTGAGTTCTTCCTTAAGCTCCAGAATGTAGCTCCAATGACTCCTTAGCTCCTTTAGCTCCATTTTAGTCAAACACGTGCCATTTCACCTACAATTACAACGAAACTAGGTGTAGACCTCGATTTCCGCAAAGGTGGACAAAACAACAATATAACCGCAAAATATACATCCATACATGTAGATTTATGAAGATAAAACGTCTAAACTGGTCCCAAAACGTAGACTATAATACATGCTATCAAGCACTAACCAAGTTTCAAGTACTAAGCTAACATGTTGACCGACGGTATTTTTATGGTCGTCTATACCCAATCAAAAGTAAATCCCGAGTTAGCACTAAAAACAAGTATAGTGGATAAGTAAGGGTCGAACCCAAGAGAGTTAAGGTGTTTTAGATGCAATTATCGATTATAGTAACAAGTAACAAAGGGGGGGGTTGGTTGAATTTATGCACACAAAAACTTGAAAATGATTAATGCGACAAGTAAGACAATGATGGGTGAATCTACACTAGGTTGATTCTAAGCATGCAATTGCTACTTTGGTGAGTTCCTTTTACAAGTTTTCAAGTAATCTCCCGTCTCGATCATATATATGTGTTGAGCCAACCGACATCAAAACAACTTAATAGGTTAGTGTTCCGTAAACCTACTAGAACAAATAACAAGTTAGCTTTCAAACAAAGACTAAGGGATATAAAGAGAAGATTAAAACCGTTAAACTTATCTTTATATTTGTGTTCCTTTTATTTAAATAATTACAACCCGTTATTACTTAAAGTTACTACTAGATTAAAGACCCGAACCCGGAACCTATTAATCCTAGTTATTTGCATGCACTTTAGAACCTAAGGTGATCAATCTCAAGCAATAGTAAACATGCACTTAAACAATGGAGATCAAGGAAACACAAAGCATTACTGAATGAAAACTTATATTAAAAAGAACTTACAACCAAAGTAACAACGCAGCTTCAAACCAACCCAATGTAGCAAGGGAGTTAGCAACTCATTACAATGGAAAACTCAATTCTAAAATGGATTTTTTGTATGGAAAAGCATGGATGATTCTAGCAATCAGTCAAGGGCTATTTATACTACAAAAGACACTAATTAGGAGTAAATAGCCAGCCTTAAACAACCACCTTTAATGCCATAAAGGTGGTGTAAACAGCCGGAGTAAAGCTTCTGCGTTAAACCGCAAGGGCGGCCTTCAGGGACCCCAGGGGCGGTTTAGGCAGAATCGCTTGATCTTCTTCAAGGCCGCAGGGGCGGCTAGGCGCTGGGGCGGATCTTCAATGCTCTTCAAACGTCTGACCCTTCGACTTCCTGGCGTTTCTGATGCCAAGCCGCAGGGGCGTCCCTATGTCAGCGCAGGGGCGGTGACACAGCCTCTTCGTCTTCCAGCTCCTAGGTTGAGGCGCAGGCAGGGCTGCAGTGGAAGGCGCAGGGAAACTGGTCTTTGTTTCTTCAAGGCAAGTCACCGCAGGGGCGCCAAGGAGTGGCGCAAGGGGCGCTGACACACTTCATGGCCGGCGCTGGCGAAGGTGCAGGGAGCGCTCCGGTGGAAGGCGTCACCCGCAGGGGCGGGACAAGGGCCCGCTGGGGCGGTGATGCAACAGAAGCTTTGCTTCGTGAACGATCTTCATTCCTAAGTGCTTATAACTCCTTCCTTAGCTTCTTTTAGTCTTCTTCTTCTAGACCAAGGAGTTAGTAGCATAAACCGACACAAATGCAATAAAAAGACTCTAAAAACTATCCTAAATGATAGTGATTTCATCACCTATCACATGTCTCGAGGCCTTGACTGATGATCCAAGGCTTTGGCATAGACGACTTGGTCATGTAACAATGCATACGATAAAGAAACTACTTTCAAAGGATTTGGTACGTGGATTGCCAAACCTAAACTTCAAGGTAGATGAACTATATAAGGTTTGTACACAAGGTAAACAAAAAAGAGGTTCACCAAAGAAGGTTGTAAACAGTACATCTTTGTCATTGTGGATGATTTTTCCCATTTTACATGGATCTCATTCTTACGGGAAAAATCTGAAGCTTTGTTTGAGTTTTCAAAATTGTGTAAGGAGTTGCAAACTTTGAAAAACCTACCTATTATTTCGTTAAGAAACAATCTTGGTAGAGAATTTGATCAACTAAATTTTGATTTGTTTTGTGAAAAATATGGTATTTCACACAACTTTTCAGCTCCTAGAACTCCTCAACAAAACGGGGTTGTGGAACGTAAGAACTGCATCCTAGAGATTTAAGTTGTTAACACAGCTAACTACATCTTAAATAGATGTTTGATCCGCCCTATTTTGAAAAAGATTCCTTGTGAACTCTTTAAGGGAAGAAAACCTAATATTTCCTATTTTAAACCCTTTAGATGTACGTGCTTTGTCCATAATAATGGCAAAGACAACCTTGGTAAATTTGATGCACGTAGTGACAAAGCTATCTTCATTGGATACACTTCAAATAGCAAAGCTTATTGATAGGTGATGGAATCACTATAATTTAGGTTAGTTTTTAGAGTCTTTTTAGTACATTTGTGTCGGTTTATGCTACTAACTCTTTGATCCAGAAGAAGAAGAGTAAAAGAAGTTAAGGAAGGAGTTATAAGAACTTAGGAGTGATTGAGTCATCGAAGTGAAGCTTCTGTTGCCCCACCGCCCCATCGGACCCTTACAGCCACCCCAGCGGGTGACACTTTACTCTAGAACGCTCAGCAACGCCTTCGCCAGCGCCAATCACGAAGACTGTCACCGCCCCAGCGCCACTCCTAGGCGCCCCTGCGGTGACTTATCCTGAAGAAGCGAAGACCAGCGCCTCAACCTGAGAGCTGGAAGATGAGGAGTCTGTGTCACCGCCCCTGCGTCAGCACTAAGGCGCCCCTACGCCTTGGCATCAGTAACGGCAAGCAGTTGAAGAGTCAGACGGTTGGAAGAGCATTAAAGATCCGCCCCTGCGGAATAGCCTGGCCGCTCCTGCGGCCACGAAGAAGTCCAAGCGATTCTGCCTAAACCGCCCCTGCGGTTCCTGAAGGCCGCCCCTGCGGTGTAACGCCAAAAGCTTTACTCCGCCTATTTATACCACCTTTATGGCATTAAAGGTGGTTGTTTAAGGCCGGCCATTTACTCCTAATTAAGTGTCTTTTGTAGTATAAATAGCCCTTGGCTGATTGCTAGAATCATCCATGCTTTTCCACACAAAAATCCATTTTAGACTTGAGTTTTCCATTGTAATGAGTTGCTAACTCCCTTGCTACATTGGGTTGGTTTGAAACTGCATTGTTACTTTGGTTGTAAGTTCTTTTTAATATAAGTTTTTATTTAGTAATGCTTTGTGTTTCCTTGATCTCCATTGTCTAATTGCATGTTTACTATTGCTTGAGATTGATCACCTTAGGATCTAAAGTGTATGCAAATAACTAGGATTAATAGGTTCCGGGTTCGGGCCTTTAATCTAGTAGCTACTTTAAGTGATAACGGGTTGTAATTACTTACAGAAAAGGAACACAAATATAAAGATTTGTTTAACGGTTTTAATCTTCTCTTTATATCTCTTAGTCTTTGTTTGAAAGCTAACTAGTTATTTGTTCTTGTAGGTTTACGGAACACTAACCTGTTAAGTTGTGTTGATGCCGGTTGGCTCAACACATATATACGATCGAGATGGGAGATTACTTAAAAACTTGTAAAAGGAACACACCAAAGTAGCAATTGCATGCTTAGAATCAACCTAGTGTAGATTCACCTATTATTGTCTTACTTGTCGTGTTAATTGTTTTCTTAAGTTTTTGTGCACACCAATTCAACCAAACCACCCCCTTTTGTTACTTGTCACTATAATCGATAATTGCATTTAAAACACTTTAACTCTCTTGGGTTCGACCCTTACTTATCCACTATACTTGTTCTTAGTGCTAAGTCGTGATTTACTTTTGATTGGTTATAGACGACCATAGAAATACCTTCAGTCAAATTTTGGCGCCGTTGCCGGGGAGTTTTAGTGTTTCATTGTTATTATTGATTATTGGTTTGAACCATTTTTATGGTTCAAACCCGTGCTACTAACCCCAATCTTGCTACTTTTGATCCAGAAATTGAGAGGACACACATCCGGCAACGGAGACAACAACAACTTCAACAAGAGATGATTGATCGTACTCTTTGTCAACTTACGCAGTCCACCTTGGCTCAAAACCCTCTTGCGGTCACTATACCGACATTAGGGGAAGGAGTCAATTTTGAGCTCAAAGCGGACCTCATTCACTTGCTTCCATCCTTCCATAAGCTAAGTGATGAAGACCCCATCAAACACCTTGGGAAGTTCCATTCAGTATGTATGAGCATGAAGCCAGCCAACATTACCGAAGAACAAATCAAGATGAGGGCATTCGGTTTCACACTCAAAGACTCCACAGATGATTGGTATTACCACCTTCCATCCGGGAGTATCGACACTTGGGAAAACCTTCACAAGTCATTTTTGGAGATGTACTTTCCAGCCAAGAAGGCCAACAGCTTGAAGAAAGCTATAAGCAACATCGAGCAAGAGGCGAACGAAACTCTTCACGAGTACTTCGAGAGGTTTGCACGTCTCCGATCCAGCTGTCCTTTTCACGGATATTCAAATCAAGATCGAGTCTTGTATTTGTACAATGGCTTGCTAGATAATGAAAGGAGGATCGTCGACGCAGCTTGCGGAGGTAATATTCTTAACTCTACATCTGACCTTGCTTTGGAAAAAATACAAGAATTAGCGGAAGGGACTCGGAATTTTGGAAGAACCCCGTCCAAGAAAGGAGTTCATGCTGTGAGTTCCGGGAAGAGCGAGATTTCCACCGAGCTGGCGGAATTGAAGGAAATGGTGAAAAGGCTAACACTCATGGGAACCCCACAACAGCTCAAAGCTTGTGGAGTATGTGCCAACCCATACCATCCAACGAACATGTGTCCACAAGTCCAGGATGACGATGGTGAGGTGAACGCGATGGGTTATGGCCAACCACTGTAGCAAAGACCTAGGCAACGATCCCTATGCTTAAAATTTCATGCCAAACTGGCGTGACCAACAGAATTTCCGTTGGAGGGATCAACAAAACCAACAAGGACAGCCCCGTCAAGGTAAGTATCAAACAACTGAGGATATGTTGCAGGTTTTGACTAAACACTTTGCTACTCATGTCCAAACAACAGAATCCAGCATCAAGAACCTTGAAAAACAGGTTGGATAAATGACGGAAGCCATTTCAAGGACCGAGTCAAGACTTTTTGGAGGATTGTCTTCCCAAATGTTTATAAACCTCAAGGAGAATGTTAGTTCCCTAATATTGAGAGTGGGAAAGAGATCCAACAAAAATCAGCAAAAGAATCACAAATCAAACCTTTTGTCGATTTTTCCGCACCTACAGCCGCCCCTGCGGCTGCAACTGCGCCCAGCACAGAGCAGGTGACGCCCCTGCGGCTGGATGTCCCCGCCTCTGCGGTGACAACCCCTGAGCCGCCCCTGCGCTTACAAGGTGATGCCCCTGCGGAAAACACAACAGAAGGTTGTGCTGAGAAGGATACGTACGTCCTGCCTAATTTTCCACCACTATACTCGGAGAAACCACCAGCTCCTTTTCCAGAATCTTTGAAGGAGAGAAGAATCATTGAGGACAAGGACCTCTTTGAGACTTTCTCCAAATGCGAGGTAAACATTCCCCTCCTTAAATTGGTGAAAAGTATTCTTAAGTATGCTCGTTTTTTGAAGGAACTCTGCACTATCAAGAGAAATCAGAAGCTGAAGGGGAAACAAAACGTGCAAGTGAGTGAGCATGTGTCAGCCGTTTTTCAACGAAGAATGCCTAAGAAATGCAGCGATCCGGGTATGGTAAGCATCCCTTGTGTTATAGGGGAACCCGTTTTGATAAAGCAATGCTTGATCTTGGTGCTTCTATAAATGTTTTGCCATTTTCTATCTACAAATCTCTAGGTCTTGGGCCACTAACGGAAACTAGGATTGTAGTACAACTTGCTGATAGATCCAATGTATACCCGAAGGGGATAATTGAAGATGGGTTAGTAATGGTAGACAACCTAATATTTCCTGCTGATTTTTTTATGATGGATATGGAAAATGATTCGCATGCTGCACCCATTCTACTAGGTAGGCCATTTCTAAAAACTGCTATGACTAAAATTGATTATGTTAGTGGCAAATTAACCATGGAGTTTGAATGAGAAGTAGTGGAATTTGACATCTATGATGCAATAAGATTTCCTAGTGATGATCATTCTTTATGTGCTATTGACATTGTTGAACCTTTTGTGGAAGATGTTTTTGATAATTTTGATGTTGATGAATTAAAAAATGTGATAGAGCATGACATTGATGGTTTCAAATCAGATTATGAGTTAACATCCAGCATGAAAGAGGCCCTAGCCCAACTAGATGGATATAAAAGGCTACCTATCTCCAATTTGGCCATTGGGCCCACTCTACTAACCCCAAGCGAAAAGCTTGTTCCGTCCATAGTGCAGGCACCTGAAATAGAACTGAAGGACCTCCCGTCACACCTCTAGTACGTTTTCCTTGGAGAACACAATACCTTGCCGGTAATCATCTCCAACAAGTTGACTGCCGGTCAAGAAGACAAGTTGGTGAAGGTACTAAAAGAGCACAAGACGGCCCTTGGATGGACCATCGCGGACATCAAAGGGATAAGCCCTTCCACTTGCATACATAGGATTTTACTTGAGGACGAAGCCAAACCCTCTAGGCAACCTCAAAGGAGGTTGAATCCGCCAATGATGGATGTAGTCAAAAAGGAAGTGTTGAAGCTCCTCCAAGCAGATATGATCATTCCTATTTCGGATAGCACTTGGGTTAGCACAACCTAAGTAGTACCAAAGAAGGGAGGCATTACCATGGTGGAAAATCAACATGAGGAGATGGTCCCAAGCAAAACACAAATCGGATGGAGAGTTTGCATTGACTAGCGCAAGCTCAATAAGGTAACACGAAAAGACCATTTCCCATTACCTTTTATTGACCAAATGTTGGAACGTCTTGTAGGTCATCAGAATTACTGTTTCCTAGATGGATATTCGGGCTATTTCCAAATAGCCATCGCACCAAAAGATCAAGAAAAGACGACGTTCACTTGCCCATTTAGCACTTTTGCATACCGCAGAATGCCATTTGGATTTTGCAATGCACCCGACACTTTCCAATGGTGCATGATAAGTATTTTCTCCGAATACATAGAAAATTTCATTGAATTCTTCATGGATGATTTTACCATCCATGGAGATAGTTTTGACGCATGTTTAGGACATTTGAAACTTGTTCTTTAAAAATGTGTTGAAACCAATTTGGTCCTTAATTCGGAAAAATGTTATTTCATGGTCGAACAAGGAATTGTGCTAGAAAATGTGATATCCTCAAAAGGGATAGAGGTAGATAGGGCAAAGGTTGATGTAATCCAAAATTTACATTATCCTACTAATGTTCGGGAAATCCGATCTTTTCTTGGTCATGCAGGTTTCTACCGACGTTTGTTCGCTCCAAACGGTGTGTGCAAGCTTTAAATTTATAACCCTAGACTTAAGCTTAAAACAAGGATGCGAACCCGCAGTGTACGGGTCAATCGTAGTAAAAGCAAGAAAATTCCAGGGGTCGATCACAGGGACTCGGTGAAACAAAGTCAATACGGTGTGCTTATGTCAATACTAACCACAAGAGCGATTAACACAATCAAAGATGAATAAGAAGTCAATAAAGCAAACATGCAATTCTAGGGATTAAAGCATCTAGTTGTGGTTCCAACTCAAGATCTATAGATAAGCGGACAAAGCTGAGATTTTTGCATGGGGAAGGTGTTTCTAAAATGGAGTAGATCACCGGGTAAGTCTCACTACACATTAATCCTAAACCGTAACTCCTATTACCGGGTAAGTCTCAAGGAATCAAGATAAAGAACTATAACCTCAAACTAACACACCATCTAAGGGAATAGAATCAACCTTTACCGGGTAAGTCTCAGGCTAACTCACAAAGATGGGATGGAAGCACACTCAAACCCCAATAAAGGATAAACCTTTATTACCTACACTCATGATCGTCAATACACAAACTAAGGAATTACCGGGTAAGTCTCATCCTAAGCTTGCTTTGAACCAGGAAAGGTGTAATAAGAATAGGATTTAGCAAACTCTAACACTTAACTCTCAGTTATGGATCAGATAAGTCACCTCGGTCAGCCAGTTTCCACCCCGGCCGAGGTGTTCATCGACTGAACGAGATGCTTAGGGTTAAGGTTAAAGACTCGAACTTTCAGGATCCTACTGGAATCTAAGATTATTCTATCATTGTTTTTCCCACAACCTTCAGCTAATCACCCTAGAATCACACAAGGAAATTAGTCACTCATCATCATAATGAAAGTATTAAAATATATGGGAAGAAGGTGAATATTTGAACAAAGAAGAATTTAATGAAAAGACTTCAATAACTGAATCAAATATCACAACAAAGCGTTCCTTGCATAACAATCCAAAAAGACAAGACAACAATTGAGGGAATTGAAGACAATCTTACAAAACCCTTCAATAAAGCTATAAAAGCTATGGACTTCAATCTTCCTTCAACCTTCAAAAAGGTTCTTCAACTCTCCCAACTTGGAGTAGGTTGTTGCTGCTGTAAACCCTGATCGACGGTATAGCGTGATGTCCAGCTCTAAGCGGATGCCGGAATTATGGGAAATCCGACCCTTTTTATAGGAAAATAACCCTCCAAAGATAATAAATCTTAGAAAGATATTTTCCCATAAATATAGGTAAAATATAAGATTCTGCATATCTCCTTCCTTCCAGGAGCCAAGCCCAAAAATATAAGATTACTTTCCAAAGATAAGAGATCTCAGCCAAGAATAAAATATTCTCGCCGCGTCCTAGGTGTTCGCCTCGGTCGAGTCGGCATCTCTGGATCACCTCGGTCGAGATGAATCTCTGGTCAACCGAGGTGAGTCACAACTGAATGTGAAATCTCTCAAAACTGGTCCAAAGTAAATCTTTAATCCATGGCTGTGCTCCCTAGATGTAGCTCCAAATGACTAATGACTCCTTTTGCTCCTTTTTTATGCAAAACGTACCATATTACCTGCAATTACAACGAAACTAGGTGTAGACCTCGATTCTCGCAAAGGTAGATGAAATGGTAGTAAAATCACATAATGTACATACAAACATGCAGATTTTTGAAGATAAAACGTCCAAACAAACCCCAAAATATAGACTATAATTCATGCTATCAAAATACCCCATACTTAGCTCTTGCTTGTCCCCAAGCAAGTTCCGTATATAGAAGACAAGATAGAATGGATTAATAGTCATTAAAATCAATGAAAAAGTCTTTCAAAAAACATTTTATGGTGTGCAACTATCATAGATCACTCTAAGAGAGTACTTCCTGGAAATTAAAAACTCAATATGCTCAAAACATTTTATAAATATAGAAAAGTTGTTCATCTTTGCATAAAATCATAGAATGCATAATAAATCATAATTATCAAAATTAATCATGTATAATCCGATTTAAACCACTAAGTCAATCAACAAGCTCAAGGTCTCAAGGGCTTCCCAAAAGAAAAGGTCAAGAAATGTGTAGGGTAGGGATGTATGTAAGGTAATGTGGTGCTAGAATCCGGGAAAAGGATGAACTTCACTTTCACTTTGACTTGCAACATCTTCCACCAATAAGCTTTGCTTATTTCACTTTTTTTTTTTTCTTTTTACTTTACTTTTTGGGATGCATGGACAGAGGTGCACAATAACCGAAGCCTAGGAAATCTGCAATCATCAATTTCTCGAGATGCATCAAACCCTTGATGCACATACCATGACCCGTTAGGAATATCGCTCAATCCGACTTTGGCAAGACACAAACACCCGGCTATGTGAATGGTGCCGAGTTACTCATCTTCATGATTGACTTCCCCAAACCTATTTATTACTTTCTAACACTTTCACTTCCAGCCAACTTCTCAACTTTTACTTCACTTGCTTTCACCACTTTGCTTGCTTCCAAATTCCCGGATAGGTAAAAGAGAGGCAAAATGTATATGAGGGGCTAAGCATGATCAAGAAGAAGAAGAGAGAAGAATGAATTGCCTTGGTCTTTCCAGGAAGAAAGTGAGAGAACTTATCTTGCGGTGTCAACCTTCAAATTCAACATAATTTGGATAAAAACAAAGTATTAAACATGCCAATAATTTCAAACAAAGCATTTAGCAACTTAAACATATTATAAAACATTTCAAACACATAAAGAATTTAAAACCAGTCAGTAAACAAGATCTTCACTGAGGTCATATCCAGATATGTAACAAAAATTCGTTTTCGAAAACTCTCAGTTAACACACCTCGGTCGAGGTGTTCTTGGTTCAACCGAGGTGAAGCACCTCGTTTGGCCAATACTGACTCGGTCGAGGTCAAAATTTTTTTTTTTTTTTAAACCAGTTTTTCGACGTTTTTCTCAATCAAATAACCTGTAGGTATGCATGTAATATCAGATAATCATATAAAGGCAATGAAGCATAAATACGAAAATATCCGATAAATAAAATACATCAAAGGTGTCAAATACATCACGTAGTCACATAGTCGAATAACAAACACCCCATACTTGAGACACACTGTCCCAATGGGTATAATAAAAGGATAATCATGAGAGTACTCACCGGATAAAAGCCGAACTGCATAAAAGAAAATAAAGAAAATCCAGCAGCTCCTCAATAGTCTCGATCCGGTGGTGGTGGTGGTATGTAGGGATACAGAGTCGGATCGTAAGGATGACCCATGATGCGCTCGAACTGCAGCTGAGCCATGATGTGCTGATGATGCTGCCGCTCCTGCATCTCGCGGATATCCAGCGATAATGCAGCATATGAGTCGATAACCTGATCCGTCAGGTCATCAATCCGTCGGTGAGCAGCTCTATCCCTCACTCCATGCCTCCTGCGTCTAGCAGGTCTGACTGGAGAAGTCTCAGCTGGTGCCGGCTCTGTATCCTCCTCGTCATCCAAATCTATAATAGGTGGCGCGCTCGTCCCAGCTGTATCTGTCCCTGTGTCCATCGGGACGCCACCTCCTCTCTCATCTATTGTATCCTCATCGTCGTCGTCGTCCTCAGCCTCCTCCTCCTCCTCTGCAGCAGGGGCAGCTGCTGCCTCTCTGTAATCCTCCATCAGTGGAGCCCATGCTGTCTGCCAGTAGTGTGGATCAAAAACTGAGAACTGTGCAGACCACCTGATGCCCTGAGGTGCAGTCAGCTCCCATGGCATAGCGACGTAAGGTGTAGTCAAACCACGGGGAACTAGAATCCTCCGTGTGATCATCTCCTGAAGTCCGAGCGGCTTGGCAGTCGCCACCATAGTACACCTACTCAGATCCATATCCTGATAAGTAGCGATATGGGTCACTATCCCTCCACAGCATATATCTCCCTTCCCTTTGGCCTTGATCCTGTGCAGATCCTCTACCAGCATCAATCCAAAGTCAGGGTATCCACCTGTGACCATGCAGTACAAAGCAAAGAGCTCCCCCTGTCGGACCTTCTGGGGCGTCTCAGTACGCGCCAGAAGCGTCTCGCTAAAGATCCTGTGAGCTAAACGAAAAGCAAGATGGAAGATAAGCTTCTCCCTGGAATCACCAGGGCGCCACCTATCTGCATGCTCCACAACATGAGCAATCTGACCCCAGAACTCTCTTGCTACGGCTCGGGTCGGGAAGTCTACGGCAGTGGGGGCAGGGAAGCCAAAGATGTCTCTCCAATGGTCTAGAGGTACTAGGTAGTTCCGGTTCATCAACCGGTACTTCACAGCCCTCTCTGTGGGGGGGTAAGTGAAGGAGCTGACAAACTCGAGGGTCGGCTCTAAGTAAGCTGGGGCTCGAATCTCAGTAAACTGATCCAGCCCTACGGTGGTGATCATCCTCCTAAGCTCTCCATCTACGTGGAGACAGTCAAAAGCAGAAATGTCCAGAAATCTAGGTGCGATCACTGGACGGCTAGCAATGTGCTCATAATCTACCCGGTGTCTCTCATGGATCACCGGGATAGAAGGTCGGGATGAGGAAGAAGAAGGGGAAGGAGAGGATCTATCTCTAAGGGCTAACAATCTGTCAGAACTCATCTTCAATCAATACTGTCAGACTACCTCGGTCGACTGACAAACTCCAAGAATCACCTCGACCGAGGTGCAGGTCGACTGGACCGAGGCGAAGACAGTCGTGATTCCACTCTCAGAAATTCAGTTCTTTTCCCCCTAAAATCACTACAGATGCTTCTTAAGGGGTACTTAAGCTTTTCCTCAACAGATTCAAGGGCAACCAAAGCCCAAATTGCAGTAAACGAGCGAGTTAGGGTTTCGGTCGTTTTTACCTCGTTCCGGCCAATGCACTCGATTTTCTTGCAGATTCGTTGTTGCAATCGACTCCTCTACCCTTCAATCTCGATTTGGAAGCAGAAAATGTCGAAAACAAGCAAGATCTGAGATGAGCGAGGTGTATCTGTTCGCCGCGGTCGAGGAGGATAAAAAGTGAAAGGTTATTTTTTTTTTTTCGCCTTTTATACTGTTACCGGATCTGCTGTCACCTCGGTCGAGATGGTCTCGACTGGACCGAGGTGGTGTGGACCGAGGCAGTTCTGCAGAAACCCTAGTCGCCTCGGTTGCTCAAGGATCAACTCGGTCGAGGTACTCTGACAGTAACCGATGTGCTTCTGTCTTCTCAGAATCTCGAACTTCTGTCCTTCCAGTTGTGCTCCTCCTTAGATATTCCCTATTGTCTGTCCAGAACGCCAAAAACAAAGCAAAGCAAAGCAAAAACAAGAACTATCTAATCTAGACTAGAAAACGGGAAAAGAAAGCAATACCTTGGGTTGCCTCCCAAGAAGCGCTTGATTTAAGGTCGCTAGCTGGACCATGATGCGTCTCAAACGAGGTAGGAGGTTCCCTCACCCCATACTTCACCTCCATCGTGGGGTGAAGTAAGTAGGTCCATCAAACGCTCCAAGACATGTAAGTGCTCATCGGGGAATGAATCGTCTATGGGTGGGTTATCCGCCTCGCGGGAGGATTCCAGTAGCCGGCTGAGGTGATCCGCAACTGAATTCTCGGATCCCTTCTTATCGCGGATCTCTAGGTCAAACTCTTGAAGTAAGAGAATCCATCGAATAAGGCGCGGCTTTGCATCTTTCTTAGCCAACAAGTAACGAATGGCTGCATGGTCGGTGTAGACAATGACTTTCGCCCCTACTAGATAGGAACGAAACTTCTCGAAAGCATATACAACCACCAATAACTCTTTCTCGGTGGTAGCGTAGTTGCGTTGTGCTTCATCTAGCGTCTTGCTAGCATAATAAATGGCGGTGGTCCGTCCATCTTTCTTCTGTCCAAGCACCGCTCCTACGGCTACATCACTAGCGTCACACATGACCTCAAAGGGCAAGGTCCAATCAGGAGGCTGGATAATGGGAGCGGAGATCAACGCTTCCTTAATCCTGTAAAAAGCATCAAGACACTCCTGCGAAAACTCAAAAACAACATCTTTATTCAAGAGGTTAGTTAGAGGTTTAGAAATTTTAGAGAAGTCCTTGATGAATCTCCTGTAGAAACCTGCATGCCCGAGAAAACTCCTCACACCTTTAATAGAACAAGGAGGAGGGAGTTTCTCAATAGTCTCGATCTTAGCTCGATCAACCTCGATACCTCGATTAGAAACGAGGTGTCCTAGCACAATGCCTTCATTAACCATAAAATGACACTTCTCCCAATTCAAAACAAGGTTAGTGTCTTCACATCTTTTAAGTACTAGAGAAAGGTTAGATAGGCAATCATCAAAAGAGGAACCATATACAGAAAAATCATCCATAAATACCTCCATGATCTCCTCTATGTACTCAGAAAAGATAGCCATCATGCATCGCTGGAAGGTAGCGGGTGCATTGCACAATCCGAATGGCATCCTCCGATAGGCAAACGTCCCCCAAGGACAAGTGAAAGTGGTCTTCTCCTGATCATCCGGATGGATAGGAATCTGGAAGAACCCACTATAGCCGTCCAAGTAACAAAAGTGTGAATACTGGGCCAACCGTTCGAGCATTTGATCAATGAAAGGAAGCGGAAAATGATCCTTCCGAGTTGCCGTGTTCAGCTTCCTATAATCGATGCAAACTCTCCAACCCGTAACGGTCCTTGTTGGGATCAACTCGTTGTTCTTATTCGTCACAACTGTCATCCCTCCTTTCTTCGGAACGACATGCACCGGGCTAACCCACTTGCTGTCCGAGATAGGATAAATAATACCTGCATCCAACAACTTAAGAACTTCCTACTTCACAACCTCTTTCATGATCGGATTTAACCGTCTTTGAGGTTCCCATGAAGTCTTATGATTATCTTCCATTAGAATTCTATGCATGCAGAAAGAAGGTTTAATGCCAATAAGATCATCCGTGGTGTAACCTATGGCTTTTCAATGCTTTCTCAGGACATGCATTAACTTAGATAATTCAGAATCGGAGAGGGAAGCACTAGCAATAACGGGATAAGTAGAATCCGGTCCAAGAAAGATATACCTCAAGTGACTAGGGAGTTGTTTAAGCTCCACTACTGGGGTTCTTTCTGGGGGGGATCTTTGCTTCCTCTTTCCAGTGGAGTGGTGCCAGAAACTGGACTCGATGCAGTCTCAGTTAGAGTCGTCTCACTGTCGACCTCGGTCGAGGCGCATAGGCGTTGACCGATGTGTTCTTCAGTCGCCTCGCTCTGTCCAGAAAGTGCCTCGGTCGAGGTACTGCTACTGGGTCCGAGGCTGGAGATCTTCGCCTCCTGGATCAGCTTCTCAGTTTTAGCTCCTGGATCTTCTTCCAGTGCTTTTAAGCTCCGTATATCTGCATCACAAGAAGCATCTATACCTTCCTCCATTAAACTGAAACTTATAACTCTTTCGAGTGGATCGTTAATAAGGATAGAGCTCACCAATTCTCTTGATTCTTCTTCATCGTAGATGTTGAAGATATCATCAGTTAGTTGCTCCCCCTTCATGGCTGCAAGTAGTGCAAACTCCACCTCATCGCCACCAACGTTGAATTTCAACTTGGCGTTCTTGCAATCCACGTTGCAACCCGAAGTTGCTAGAAACGGTCTCCCGAGAATAATAGGTACTGGATAATCTGCGGGAATGTCAAGTACGACAAAATCTATGGGTAGATAGAAGTTACCTAACTTGACCGGAACGTCCTCCAAGATGCCCACGGGATGGGTAATGGAGCGATCCGCCATGTAGAGTCGAATCTTGACCGGCTTGGGCTCTCCAAGACCGATCTTCGTGCATAGCTCCAGCGGGATGATGCTCACGCTGGCTCCTAGATCACAAAGGGCTTCACAAGTTACATCCCCAACTTGAATGGGAATGCAAAATGAGCCGGGATCTCTCAACTTAGGCGGCATCTTTTCCTTCATGATCTTGATAAGCTCCGAAGATTTAGATGTCATCCTAACTTCACCAACATCCTCCAGCTTCCTCTTCCTTGATAAGATCTCTTTTAAGAACTTCCCATAGGCGGGCATACCTAAAATAGCATCAAGGAAAGGAATATTAATATGTAGCTTATTCATCAAGTCAAGAAACTTACCAAAGTGCTTGTCAAGATGTGCTCTGGCTCTGGACTGAGGGAATGGAAGTGGTGGCTTATATGCAGGGGGTGGAACATAAGTTTCTGTTGTTCCTCCTGCTTTCTGTTGCTCCGCCTCGGTTGGCATCTCGGTCGAGGTGTTCTTCGACTGGATCTGGACCGAGGTGGTCTGCGTCGAGCGAGGTACTGGATCTGCAGTTTTGAGTCCACTCCTCGTCGTTATGGCCATGCACTGGCCCTTAGGGTTAGTTTCCGTCTTTGCTGGAAGCTTCCCTGGATCTCTTGGCGCTTCATTCGCCCTATTAGCAAGTTGTTGTTCGAAGGACTTTTGGGCCCTCGAAAATGAAGTCATAGAATTCTCCATAGCGTTAAGCTTGATCAAGATTGCCTCCAGAACTGCGTCTTTCTTTTCTGGCTGAGACGAACTTGATCCTTCCCCTTGGCTTTTCAATGGAGTAGAAGAAGAAGAAGAAGGGGGGGAGAGGAAAGGGTTAGAGGAACCATTAGAATTTGAGTTTGAATGATTGTTACCGTGATTTTGGTTATTCGCCCTCCAGTTGTTGCTATTGGATCCTCTATTGTTGTTGTTGTAGTTGTTGTTTCGGGAACCGTTGTTGTTGTTGTTACGGTACCCGTTATTGTTGTTGTTCCTTTGCCCTTGCTCTTCCTTCTTAGTTTGAGCCATCAAGAGCTCCTTTAATTGCTTCACGTCGTTCTTCAATGACGTGAGTTGATTGTTGTTGGATTGAGTCTCTTGAAAGTTGACTCTTTTAACTCCACCTTCAGCTCCTTGGTGGGTATATTTCTCCATGTGCAAGGCTTGCTTCTCAATGAAGTCCCAAGCCTCATCAATCGCCATGTCCATGAAGGTACCGGCGGAGAGTAGTTGGAGATTGAACTGGGTGCTTCCGTCCAGCCCTTTGAAGTAGATCTCCAACAACTCGATCTTTGGAATCCCATGATGTGGGCAATCCAAAAGGATATCCTTGAACCGCTCCCAAGACTTGGACAAGCTCTCCTTGTCCTTCATGATGAAAGCATTGATCTTCCCTCTCATTTCGGCGGTCTTTGAGGGGGGAAAGAATTTGGTTAAGAATTCCGTGGTCATCTCCTCCCATGTGCTGATTTTTCCTGGAGGAAGAGATTGATACCAAGTAAGAGCTCTATCTTTTAAAGAAAAGTAAAAAGGTCTTAGCTTGTAGTTGTTATTCTCAATTCTGGGAGGTCGCAAGGTTTCCATCAAGATCTCGTAGTTTTGAAGATGTTAATGCGGTGACTCTTTCTCTAGCCCTCCGAATTGGCATTGGCAGATCATGGCTAAAACTTGCGGTCGAAGTTCGTAGTCATGATCTGCTGGATCTCCTAGGTTCACTCCTGGACGCCTCAGTTGTTGATTAGGGTCCATCCTTTGACCTAGGGTTTGTGGAATTCCTGCAAGAAGAACATCTCGGACTGGCATCCGAGGTGGAAGTACCTCGGCCGGGGCGTCAGGTACTGGAATCTGCCTCGGTCGAGGATCAGCTGGAGGATCTTCCCTCGGTCGAAGTAGAATCTGGTCCCGAATAACAGCAATCTCAGCTTCGATTGCTGCAGTCCTGGTGCAATTCTCCTCTTTCTCTTGCATGAGTTCTTCCTTGCTGAGGCGCAGCAGCTCTTGCGTCTCTCTCAATTCGGCCGCAAGATCGCGATCGTTTTGTTGGGCCATCTTCGCTTCTCTTAAGCGTCGCTTGTATGTCTTTTCTGGTTCGGGATCGTAAGGAACGATTTCCTTCCCAGTGCGGGTTCTTCGCATGTACCTAAGAAAGAACCTGCAAAAGTCACTCAAGTAGAGTGGTTAGACAAAACGGGGCAAATGCCCCAAGAGTAAACCGTACCGGCTCGGTCTAGACCAAGTCCCCGGCAACGGCGCCAAAAACTTGTTCGCTCCAAACGGTGTGTGCAAGCTTTAAATTTATAACCCTAGACTTAAGCTTAAAACAAGGATGCGAACCCGTAGTGTACGGGTCAATCGTAGTAAAAGCAAGAAAATTCCAGGGGTCGATCACAGGGACTCGGTGAAACAAAGTCAATACGGTGTGCTTATGTCAATACTAACCACAAGAGCGATTAACACAATCAAAGATGAATAAGAAGTCAATAAAGCAAACATGCAATTCTAGGGATTAAAGCATCTAGTTGTGGTTCCAACTCAAGATCTATAGATAAGCGGACAAAGCTGAGATTTTTGCGTGGGGAAGGTGTTTCTAAAATGGAGTAGATCACCGGGTAAGTCTCACTACACATTAATCCTAAACCGTAACTCCTATTACCGGGTAAGTCTCAAGGAATCAAGATAAAGAACTATAACCTCAAACTAACACACCATCTAAGGGAATAGAATCAACCTTTACCGGGTAAATCTCAGGCTAACTCACAAAGATGGGATGGAAGCACACTCAAACCCCAATAAAGGATAAACCTTTATTACCTACACTCATGATCGTCAATACACAAACTAAGGAATTACCGGGTAAGTCTCATCCTAAGCTTGCTTTGAACCAGGAAAGGTGTAATAAGAATAGGATTTAGCAAACTCTAACACTTAACTCTCAGTTATGGATCAGATAAGTCACCTCGGTCAGCCAGTTTCCACCCCGGCCGAGGTGTTCATCGACTGAACGAGATGCTTAGGGTTAAGGTTAAAGACTCGAACTTTCAGGATCCTACTGGAATCTAAGATTATTCTATCATTGTTTTTCCCACAACCTTCAGCTAATCACCCTAGAATCACACAAGGAAATTAGCCACTCATCATCATAATGAAAGTATTAAAATATATGGGAAGAAGGTGAATATTTGAACAAAGAAGAATTTAATGAAAAGACTTCAATAACTGAATCAAATATCACAACAAAGCGTTCCTTGGATAACAATCCAAAAAGACAAGACAACAATTGAGGGAATTGAAGACAATCTTACAAAACCCTTCAATAAAGCTATAAAAGCTATGGACTTCAATCTTCCTTCAACCTTCAAAAAGGTTCTTCAACTCTCCCAACTTGGAGTAGGCTGCTGCTGCTGTAAACCCTGATCGACGGTATAGCGTGATGTCCAGCTCTAAGCGGATGCCGGAATTATGGGAAATCCGACCCTTTTTATAGGAAAATAACCCTCCAAAGATAATAATTCTTAGAAAGATATTTTCCCATAAATATAGGTAAAATATAAGATTCTGCATATCTCCTTCCTTCCAGGAGCCAAGCCCAAAAATATAAGATTACTTTCCAAAGATAAAAGATCTCAGCCAAGAATAAAATATTCTCGCCGCGTCCTAGGTGTTCGCCTCGGTCGAGTCGGCATCTCTGGATCACCTCGGTCGAGATGAATCTCTGGTCAACCGAGGTGAGTCACAACTGAATGTGAAATCTCTCAAAACTGGTCCAAAGTAAATCTTTAATCCATGGTTGTGCTCCCTGGATGTAGCTCCAAATGACTAATGACTCCTTTTGCTCCTTTTTGATGCAAAACGTACCATATTACCTGCAATTACAACGAAACTAGGTGTAGACCTCGATTCTCGCAAAGGTAGATGAAATGGTAGTAAAATCACATAATGTACATACAAACATGCAGATTTTTGAAGATAAAACGTCCAAACAAACCCCAAAATATAGAGTATAATTCATGCTATCAACGTTTCATCAAAAAATTTTCAAATATCTCGGCACCCTTTTGTGAATTTCTCAAGAAAGACGTCACCTTCATAGTAGATGAGGATTGCAAGAAAGCTTTCGACACTTTGAAGACATGTCTAACCACCGCACCAATCATCCGTTCCCCGGATTGGGAGAAACCTTTTGAAATCATGTGCGACGCCAATGACTACGCCGTTGGAGCTGTTTTAGGACAAAAAGACGGACGGGCCTCCCATGTAATCCACTATGCGTCTATGACACTCAATGGAGCGCAAAGGAATTACTCTACCACCGAGAAGGAAATGTTGGCGGTGGTTTTTGCTCTTGAGAAATTCAGGCAGTACCTACTTGGGGTAAAGGTAATTATCTTCACTAACCATGCAGCTCTTAGGTACCTCATGGAGAAGAAGGAGGCAAAGCCACGATTGATCCGATGGTAGCTCCTTCTAAGCGAGTTTAACCTAGAGATAAGGGACAAAAAGGGGGTTGAGAACCTGGTGGCAGACCATTTGAGCAGACTAGTGCAAGAGGAGGAAGAACCAGGAAAATGAAGAGAGATAGCTGGAAGTTTTCTAGACGATACATTTTACACAACTCTCTGTTGTGTGACCGCCCCAGCGCCTCACATCAGCCGCCCTTGCGGCTCGGTCTAGGCGCCCCTACGGAGTTGTCGACAGAGGTTTGTCTTAAGCTTCAATCTTTTAAGCCTTGGTTTGCTGACATTGTGAACTTTATTGTCAGAAAGGAGTATCCTCCAGACTTCACCAAGGCACAATGGGAGAAGGTAAAGGCTGAAGCTAGACACTATGTTTGGGACGATCCTTACCTTTGGAAGCATTGTAGTGACCAAGTGATCCGACGGTGCATTCCGGACAATGAGGTACAATCGGTCCTAACTTTCTGTCATTCTGAAGCATGTGGAGGGCATTTTAGGGCCAACAACACAGCAAGAAAAGTTTTGGATGCTGGTTTCTTTCGGCCACACATTTTTCGAGACGCTTTTGCGTTTTGCAAAGTGTGTGATAGATGCCAAAGGGTAGGAAATCTTTCAAGGAGACATGAAATGCCCCAATCCTCTCTTATATTTTGTGAAATATTTGACGTTTGGGGAATTGATTTCATGGGGCCATTTCCTACTTCATTTGGGAACACATATATTTTGCTTGCGGTGGACTATGTTTCCAAGTGGGTGGAAGCAAAGGCCACCAAAACTGATGATTTAAAAGTGGTTGCAACATTTCTTAAGGAAAATATCTTTGCTAGATTTGGAATTCCGAAAGCCTTAATCAGTGATAGGGGTACCCATTTCTGCAACAAGACAATCACGGCTCTCCTTAAGAAGTATCACATTCACCAAAGAGTATCAACAGCTTATCATTCTCAAACAAACGGTCAAGGTGAAGTATCGAACCGGGAAATAAAGACCATCCTTGAAAAGACGGTTTCTCCTAGAAGGAAGGATTGGAGTGCAAGGCTAAATGATGCGCTATGGGCATATCGGACAACCTACAAAACTCCGATAGGGATGTCTCCGTTCAGGCTTGTGTTTCGGAAAGCATGCCACCTCCCGGTGGAACTAGAGCATAAAGCTTGGTGGGCGGTAAAGAAGTGCAACATGAACATAGCAGAAGTGGGAGAATTCCGGAAGCTCCAATTGCAAGAGTTGGAGGAGCTGAGGCTAGATGCATATGACCATGCTACCACATACAAAGAAAAGACCAAAGCATGGCATGACCGGAACATTCTCCGGAAGGACTTCAAGGTAGGTAATAAGGTACTTCTCTTTCAATCACGTTTGAAACTCTTTGCAGGTAAGTTGCGTTCAAGATGGACAGGGCCGTTCATAGTAGCTGAAGTATACCCTCAAAGAGCTGTGGATCTCTATGATCCCCAAACGCACAAGGTGTTCAAGGTGAACGGACAAAGGCTAAAGCTCTACCTAGAAGGAGTCAAGAACGATCCGATTGATGAGATGGTGTTGGAGGAAGCACAGTCAGAGAAGTAGAGATCTTATGTCGAGCCAACGACGTAAAACAAAGGCGCTTCTCGGGAGGCAACCCGAAGGAATAAGAAGAGGAGCTTCTGTCAAGAAACCGCCCCCGCGGCTCTGTGCCACCGCCCCTACGGTGACACTCCTGCCCAGTGCCGCCCCCGGCGCTAGGCATGCGCCTGCGCCATGCTTGTCACCGCCCCCGCGGTGACATCCCTACGCCCCTGCGGCGGCCATCCTTGACACGCATCCTCGGCGCCGCCCCCGGCGCTGAGCCTGCGTGACCCCTCTCCCTTGTCACCGCACCTGCGGCGATAATCGCCTGCCCCTGCGGGATTACCCAAAAAAGAAAAAAAATAGTGGATCTCGAAAACGCCTACACCTACCACACACCACTCACCAACCTTCTTCACCAAAAACACAAACCCTCAAAACCCTACTCCCTCACACCACACTCACGCTCATGCGCCCCCTTAGTGCACCAACCACCTTGTCAACGCCATTGTACCACCTCTGACACCGAGTACACAACCCTCCAACACCCTTGCGCCACCCACTCTCGTTCCTACCACCACCTTCCTGCCATTACAACTCTCTCTACTACTGCACCACCTCCGACGTCGCCTGCACCAAAACCAACACCGGAGCAACTCCAAACGCCACCACCTTCGCAGTTTCTCGCGAATCGCCTTCTGCAGTTCTCCCGCCCCCGCGCCTGCAAGCTCTTGTGCCTGTGCCTCACCGCCCTTGCGTCTGCTTCATCCGCCCCTGCGGAAAACACAACAGAAAGGTCGATTCTTTTCCTTGTTTAAAACATTCTCTAATCTTTTGCTCCAATCATTTCAAGAATGGAAGGACCAAGAAAATACAAGATGTCGGAAGCCGAGAAGGAGCGCTACAGGATTGTGCAGGATCGAGTTGTGTATGCAACTTGATTTTTGCACATTCCTACATTGGAGAAACTAGGCATGTTGGAGAGCATGCAATCCTTTATGGCCTATGCTGGGCTTGGAGACTTCCTCAAGAAGAGTGCTCCGACGTTTCCAGAACTTAGCAGGCAGTTCATAGCCACCTTTACCATGGAGAAAGAGGATCATGTGTGTGTTGGGCTATCTTTCAAGTTCAACAAGGTCAAATACACACTTGACTACACCCAATTACAGGAGGCTTTTGGGATTACTCTCAACCCTTCCGAGAACTGGTGGGAGCCAGTCCCGACTCCAGACCTATGTGAGTTCTGATAGGCGGCTACAAGATCAGAGTTCCATGCTGGGGGTGAGTACTCCAACAAGCTCACTCACCCCTCCTTGAGGCTCCTCTCCAAGATCCTGATTAGTGTCTTTTGTGGACACAAAGAGGAGAACAAGGTCGCCCTCAAGGACCTCCCTCTACTCTACTTCTGCCTTCCACAGAGTGAGAAGGTGATGGATTGGCCTTATCTCTTCCTCTCCGCTTTGAAGAGGATTAGGAGGAACGAGCCGAGAGACATTGTCGGCGGCGGGGTGATCTCCTTGATCGCCTCACAGGTTATGGATCTCTCCGGCCTAGAGGATGGGCTGGAGTCTCCCCTTTACACAGAGGGGATGCTTAGGAGGTGCAAGCTCCTCCGCCGGGACGGGGAGAACCTGTTCTGGATCTCCCTTGCAGATGGGAGCTACTTGACCAACCTCCCTCAGCCTTTACCATTTGGGGAGGAGCTCTCCGAGCTATACATTCCGGCAGATCCCTTCGTGCCGAGGCGGCCACTAGTGGCCATCGTGGAGAGGCATGCTGCCAGCTCCAGCCAGACTCATCAGGAGGAGCACCTGCCGATCCCAGATGACAAGGAGATGCCCACTACGGCACTAGAGGAGGATCCGGTCCTTGTGAGCCTACAGGCTCAGATGGCTGCCATGACCACCCAGCATCAGACATGGCAGTCTGACTACCAGCGGACTATGCTGGAGCAGCAACAGAGCTGGCAGTCGAGCTTTGCTGCTTTTATGACCTCCCGCTTTGACCAGAGGCAGGAGGCGTGGCAGGCGGCCAGCAGCAGCAGCTCGAGGCCCAGCAGCTGGCTTGGCAGGCCGGTTTTGAGACCTCCTTCGGCCGCCAGATGGATACCCAGCAGATCCGGATTGAGGACATCTACCGCTGGCAAGAGCACTTTTTCAGCCACTTCCCTTACCCACCGGAGGAGGGTCAGGATGGTCCAGCAGGACCATCCCACTGAGGGGTACACTTCTCTTCCCTTTCCCACATTTTTCTTTGCTACTCATTTCCACTTTGAGGGCAAAATGATCTTCAAGTATGGGGGAGGGACATATCATTGCATGTACAGTTCCATTTGAGTTATTTGAGAGTTGCTTTGAGTTGTTTTTCATTATTGTAATTCAGTTTCATTTTAAAAAAAAAAGAAATGAAAAGAGGCATTAAATCCTTGGATAAACCGAAAACCCGAAAGGGCGGTTTAGGTAAAAAGAAGGAAGTCCGACCAACCTTAGGTTGGTGCAAAATTGAATTTGAGGGATGTGAGTTCAAGTGAGAAAAGAAGAAGTGTGGCAAAGTGAAAACCAAAAAGGGCGCCTTGGCAAAATGAGCGACACCGAGTGTAGGTTTTCCTTCCGATATTTGGAGACATAAGAAGGGGAGTCATAAGGAGGTTGTCCGGGCAGGTCACTCTTGGAGCGACAAGGATGGTAGTCTTTCTTTTTCTCACATTTCCTTTTCTTTCTTTCTTTCTTTCTTTCTTTCTTTCTTTCTTGGTTTTTCTTTTGTTTTCATTATCTTTTCTGCTTACCCATGCTTTCTGAGGCCTTGAGTCTAGTTGTTATCATTTGTTTTACTCGGGACGAGTAAAAGGTCTAAGTATAGGGGAGTTTGATAGGTGATGGAATCACTATCATTTAGGTTAGTTTTTAGAGTCTTTTTAGTACATTTGTGTCGGTTTATGCTACTAACTCCTTGATCCAGAAGAAGAAGAGTAAAAGAAGTTAAGGAAGGAGTTATAAGCACTTAGGAGTGATTGAGTCATCGAAGTGAAGCTTATGTTGCCCCACCGCCCCAGCAGACTGTTAGCATGAAATATTGTGATATTTTAGGCACGTTTTCTAAGTGTATTTCATTCATATTGATAGTCATTGATTAAGCATTAATACATTTGTGAGCTAGTTTTTCTATAATATCGATATAGAGATCTACACAAGCTTTATGTTGATTGTAGGCAATTAAGAGCTATTTCCGAACGGAATTGAGCAAGGATGGAGTTTGATTGAGCATGTCCAAGGATTGGGACATTCCTAGGAGCTATGGAAGTGCCAACTTGAAGAATGCACGAGACTAAGGAAGAATCACGTTCTAGCCCTAAACCACGCTCTAAAATACGGCCGTACTACTTTCCACGTTCAAGTCCACGGCCGTGGAACCATGGCAAGGGAAGCGTGGTTCATTCCAGCAACTTCTACGGCCGTGGAGGAGTTGTGTCAAACCGTGATGATTTCCACGCTCTAAATTACGGCCGTGGAACCCTTCCACGACCGTGATCTTGGCGATCTTTTTCTCCATACTTTAAGCCACGATCTCCTACGCAATTGGGCCGGGCCGATATTTTATCTTACACTATAAAAGGACGGACGAAGAGAGATTCCGTCACCTCTGCTTAGACGCACCTTCGCTTACGCATAGACACATCTTACGCTTACACTTGGATTTGCCCTAATTTCGCATTTGGCGGAGATTGTGTTTGAGAGATTTTTGCGCTTTGTCATTGGGATTTCCGGATTGACGGAAGATTGAAGATTCGGAAGATTGTTCGCAAGGAGATTTCGCTTCTTGCTTAGGTTTGATTTAGAAGACGGATTGACATCCCGTTCTTCCTTCTTATCTAAGATTGTGATTGTTTGTGTTGTTCCGAATCTATTGACGATATTGTTCTTGATTTGTGGATTTGAAATTGATTTGAAAGTTATTGAAAGTTTTCGGAAGTTTCCATCTTTTATCCTTTCAAACCTTGAATTTGATATCAATATGACTATTGTTGGCTAAAACCCTTTAACAATTCTAAGGTGAAGGGTTGATAGTTGTGGCTTAGATGATGATAGATCGATCGTAAACAGATTGGACCCGGAGAGTTAGAGAGAATCGCCGACAACCCTAATCCACGGTCTGTTCTTGAGCTTCCACGGCCGTGGAACTCAAGAACTACCCGTAATTTTGTGTTAGTTTACGAACTTGCTTTTACTTTAATCCAAAGTTAAAGATTTGCTTTAACTTAGTCTTGGCTTGCCTTTTCTAGGTGGTAGTGAAGCCTCAACAACCTCTACCTCGATTGTGAGTGTCACAACCTTAATCGGTTTAGTTAGTCTTGATCCTTGGATTACAAGTTTGGGTATTTGACATTAATTCTTACCTTTAGAACCTTTCTATACTGAAACCTCAACAACCTTTATAGAGAGTGTCTTCTAGGTGAGTCATATAAGGTTTTTGGAACTTCACCGTACGATTACCTTACATTAGCATACCTTTGCATACCTTAACTCTGTCCTTATATTATTAGTATATCTTGAATCGATTGTCACAGCTGGATATCTGGATCTTTAGGATTGTTGTTTTCCCAATAATTCGAAAAGCTCTTACATTTACTCGCTTGATAATCTATAACTGAATTTGTTCCCCCCAAATCCCTGTGTTCGATACTCTGAAATTCTTGCTCAACTATATCGATCCGTACACTGCGGGTTCGCTTGCTTGATTTCTAGTTTTATAAATTTAAAGCTTATTTGCACGTACGCTAGGTGGCGAACAAGTTTTTGGCGCCGTTGCCGGGGATTTGGTTAAGGCCGAATTCGGTTTACGGTTGTCAAGCTTGGGAGCTCTTCCCTTGTTATTTGATATCCTTTCAAGTGCATTTGCAGGTCTAGGAACACCGAAGACCTCTTACCTCTTGATCAAGAGCTTGAGAGGACTTTAAGGCAAAAGCAAAAGGAAAAGAAAATGGCTGAAGAAATAGAACGTGATCTCCAATTGGAGCTTGCGGAAAAGGAAGCTCAACTCCAATGGAGTGAGAAGACACGTAGAGAAGAGACGGATCGTCATCAAATGAAAGTTGACGATCTAACGGATATGATGTTCCAAATGAGGTTGGAGATAAACAACCTTAAGGAGAAAAAGAGAAGGAGGAGACCGGGAAGATCGGTTAGAGCCAACTCATCCAATGAGGATAGCGACTCCTCCATGCCACCGCTAGAGGAAATTGATCCAACGATCAATGTGAATCCATTCCATCCACGGGCAGCTGCAAATCGCCGTGTTCCACCTAGGAATGCTAGGATCGAACGTGTGGATGAAGAGCCAAGAACTCTTGGCCAAAAGATGGATCCAACGTAGCAACCACGCCGTCTAGGTGTGAACTTTGATGCTGATGATGTACAAGGGTTTAGCTTTAACCCGCAGGTTATTACTCTTGTTCGCCAAAACCAATTTGGCGGGACAAGCGCTGAATCTCCACACCAACACTTGCAAAACTTTGAGTGTATGATGGAGACAATGAGGCCGAAGAACGCGACTACCAACAACTATAAGCTCAAGCCTTTCTTCTTCTCCTTGAAGGGGAAAGCATTGTCTTAGTACCAAGCTCTTCCTAGTGGGAAACTAGACACGTGGGAAGATCTTTCCGCGGAGTTCCTCACTAAGTTCTTTCCGCCATCCAAAACGGTGGAACTAAGAGGTAAGATTAATGCATTTTCCATGAGATCCAACGAAAGTTTGTTTCAATCTTGGGAAAGGTTTCAGGATTTGCTCTTGGATTGTCCTCATCATGGCATATCGAAGCTTGCATTGTTGGAGATATACTATAAGGGGTTGGATGTGGAGACACAATTCAAGCTCCAATCCCTCTCATGTGGTACATTCATGGACATGAGGGAAGATGACGCTTGGGACTTCATTGAGAAGCAAGCAAGGGTCATAGAGAAGTATTCTCACCGGAAGGTAGAGGGAAATCGTGTGGAGCAAGGAGCAAAGCTTACACATGAAGCTCAAAATCAAATTTTCTCCCTCAACAATGAGATTAAAGAGTTGAAGGAAGCTATCAAGACCAACTTTCCAAAGCAAAAAGGAAAGGATGTTGGCTACTTGGGCAACAACAACAACAACGGTGGTGAGAACACATACCGCAACAACAACAATAACCGGAACAACAACCGGAATAATTGGAATGGCAACAACAACAACCGGAACAATAATAGGGGTTCAAACAACAACAATTGGCGCTCCAATCAACAAAACTCCGGTAACTCTTATCCTTCCAATTCGAATTCACTAACTCCACCTACCTCTTCCTCTATTCCTTTGAAAAGCCAGGGGCAAACATTTAATGGAGGAAATACTTCGGGGAAGGAGAAGCCCGATCCCATGTTGGAAACGATTTTGGGAAAGCTTCAAGGTTTGGAGAACCGCATCATTAAGTTTGATGATCAAATTTCTAAGGTTGATAAAGCCCAAAAGGTTTTAGAAAACCAAATGTTCAGCCAAGCGGAGGAAGTTCCTAGGAATCAAGGGAAACTTCCAGGAAAAACGGAGGACAACCCAAAGGGAAGGGTAATGGCAATCACAACTAGGAGCGGAGTGACTACCACCGATCCGCAGCCTAAGTTTGTTGAAGTCTCCGTTGAGAAAGACAAAGAGAAGGGGAAGGAGAAGGAAGATGTCTACGTTCCTCCTCCGGCTTACAAACCTCCCCTACCATTCCCTCAATCTAGAGCGAGAGCACGCCTAGATAAACAATTCGGTAAGTTTATAGAACTCATGAGCAAGCTGCATATTAATATACCTTTCATTGATGCTATTGTAGGTATGTCGGCTTATGGCAAGTTCTTAAAGGAAATCCTCTCTAACAAGAGAAAGTTAGAGGATTTTGGAGAGGTTAAGATGAGTTCGGATTCTTTGGATCTCATCAAGACCATGAAGGAGAAAATGCCCCCAAAGTTAAAGGATCCGGGGTCATTTGTATTCCCATAGGAGTGGGAGATGTCACATATGATGCGTTATGTGACTTGGGAGCAAGTGTGAGCATCATACCACTTGCATTGTGTAGGAAGATCGGTTTAAGTGACCCTAAACCGGTGAAGATGACGTTGTACATGGCGGATCGATCCATCACTCGTCCCGTCGGTATTGTAGAAGACGTCCCAGTCAAGCTAGGTAAATTCTTTGTTCCCATTGATTTTGTTGTGCTTGACATTCCTGCAGATAGTCCGGTCCCGATTATACTCGGAAGACCGTTTCTTGCAACTTCCGGCTGCATAGTCGATTGCAAGAATGCTAGGCTCGCCTTTGACATAGGAGAAGAGAAGGTAGAGTTCGTTCTTTCCACTCTAGTGAAGGGGCCAATCTTTGATGAGGATATATTCAATATCCAAGATGAAGAAGGGTTGTCTAGAGAGGAGGTAAGCGCTATTCTCTTCAAAGATCCTTTGCAAAAGGTTATTACTATGAGTCTAACGAATGTAGGGGAAGAAGAGGAGTGCAATGAGGCAATCGAAGCCTTAGAAGCACAAGAAGAAGTATGTGAAGAGGAGTTTGAGAAACTCCACGATGAAGCAGAAAACGTGAGAATCCACGGCCATACACTATATTCCACGGCCGTGGATTTCACCAACCAAAGCGTGGCTCACTCCAGAGGGTTACACGGTCGTGGAGGAAACAGAGCAACCGTATTCCCTTTCCACGCCCTAAACCACGGCCGTGGAGGATTCAGGGAAACCGTGATTCAGGCCGTGGAAGAGGGTGATCGTGCCTCTTCTTCAACTTCTTTTGATTCTTCTCCCACACCTTCTACACCCTTAGACACTTCTAAGGAGGCATCGGATGCTCCTCAAGAGCCATTGGAAGCTCCGAAAGCGATGGAACTAAAGCCACTTCCTACACATCGAAGGTACGCTTTTCTAGGACCTAACTCTACTTATCCGGTTATTGTTAGTTCCGATCTAACCATAGATGAACATAGTAAGCTTATGGTTGTCCTTAGGAAACATAGGAAAGCTTTAGGTTATACTATATAAGACTTAGTAGGAATCAAACCTTCCCTATGCATGCATAAAATATTAATGGAAGAGGACTTTAGGATTTCAAGACAACCTCAAAGGCGGTTGAATCCGACCATGAAAGAGGTTGTCAAGAAGGAAATTCTTAAACTTCTTGATGCAGGTATCATCTATCCTATCTCCGATAGTAAGTGGGTGAGTCCGGTTTAAGTAGTTCCGAAGAAGGGAGGAATGACGGTCATCACCAACAAGAATAATGAACTCATTCCTACCCGAACCGTAACGGGATGGCGGATGTGCATAGACTACCGCAAGCTTAACAATGCAACGAGGAAGGATCACTTCCCATTGCCATTCATTGATCAAATGCTTGAAAGGTTAGCGCAACATTCTCATTTTTGCTATCTTGACGGTTATAGTGGTTTCTTTCAGATTCCGATACACCCGGATGATCAAGAGAAGACCACATTTACGTACCCATGGGGTACGTTTGCCTATAGGAGGATGCCGTTCGGGCTTTGCAACGCCCCAGCCACCTTTTAAAGGTGCATGATGGCCATCTTCTCCGAATACATTGAGGAAATCATGGAGGTCTTCATGGATGACTTCTCCGTATACGGTTCCTCTTTTGACAATTGCCATTCTAACCTTGCTCTTGTTTTACAAAGGCGTGAAGACACTAACCTAGTTCTTAATTGGGAGAAGTGTCAATTTATGGTAAAGGAAGGAATTGTACTAGGACACTTAATCTCTAGTAGAGGGATTGAGGTTGATAGCATGAATTATAGTCTATATTTTGGGGTTTGTTTGGACGTTTTATCTTTCATAATCTACATGTTAGCATGTATAATATGTGATTATATTACCATTTCATCTACCTTTGCGGGAATCAAGGTCTACACCTAGTTTTGTTGTAATTGCAGGTAAAATGGTATGTTTTGCATCAAAAAGGAGCAAAAGGAGTCATGAGTCATTTGGAGCTACATTGAGGAGCATAAGGAACCATCCAGGAAGCATAGCCATGGATTAAAGATTTACTTTGGACCAGTTTTGAGAGATTTCGCATTCAGTTGTGACTCACCTCGGTTGACCAGAGATTCACCTCGACCGAGGTGATCCAGAGACGCCGACTCGACCGAGGCAAATACCTAGGACGCGGTGAGAATATTTTATTCTTGGCTGAGATCTTTTAAAATTGGAAAGAGATCTTATATTTTTGGGCTTGGCTCCTGGAAGGAAGGAGATATGCAGAATCATATATTTTACCTATATTTATGGGAAAATATCTTTCTAAGATTTATTATATTTGGAGGGTTATTTTCCTATAAAAAGGGTTGGATTTCCACAATTCCAGAGGGCCGCATACGATCCGCTTAGAGTTGGACATCACGCTATACCGTCGATCAGGGTTTATAGCACACAGCGGCAGCACCCTACTCCAGTTGGGAGAGATTTGAAGAACCTTTTTGAAGGTTGAAGGAAGATTGAAGATTGTAGCTTTTATAGCGTTTGAAGGGTTTTTGTAAGATTATCTTCAATTCCCTCACTTGTTGTCTCGTCTTGTTGGATTGCTATCCAAGGAACGCTTTGTTGTGATATTTGATTCAGTTATTGAAGTCTTTTCATTAAATTCTTCTTGTTCAAATATTCACCTTCTTCCCATATATTTGATTAATACTTTCATGATGATGAGTGGCTAATTTCCTTGTGTGATTCTAGGGTGATTGGCTTAAGGTTGTGGGAAAAACAATGATAGAATAATCTTAGATTCCAGTAGGATCCTGAAAGTTCGAGTCTTTAACCTTAACCCTAAGCACCTCGTTCAGTCGATGAACATCTCGGCCGGGGTGGAAACTGGCTGACCGAGGTGACTTATCTGATCCATAACTGAGAGTTAAGTGTTAGAGTTTGCCAAATCCTATTCTTATTACACCTTTCCTGGTTCAAAGCAAGCTTAGGATGAGACTTACCCGGTAATTCCTTAGTTTGTGTACCAACGATCATAAGTGTAGGTAATAAAGGTTCATCCTTTATTGGGGTTTGAGTGTGCTTCCATCCCATCTTTGTGAGTTAGCCTGAGACTTACCCGGTAAAGGTTGATTCTATTCCCTTAGATGGTGTGTTAGTTTGAGGTTATAGTTCTTTATCTTGATTCCTTGAGACTTACCCGGTAGTAGGAGTTACGGTTTTGGATTAGCGAGTAGTGAGACTTACCCGGTGATCTACTCCACTTTAGTAACACCTTCCCCACGCAAAAATCTCAGCTTTGTCCGCTTATCTATAGATCTTGAGTTGGAACCACAACTAGATGCTTTAATCCCTAGAATTGCATGTTTGCTTTATTGACTTCTTATTCATCTTTGATTGTGTTAATCGCTCTTGTGGTTAGTATTGACATAAGCACACCGTATTGACTTTGTTTCATCGAGTCCCTGTGATCGACCCCTGGAATTTTTTTGCTTTTACTACGATTGACCCATACACTGCGGGTTCGCATCCTTGTTTTAAGCTTAAGTCTAGGGTTATAAATTTAAAGCTTGCACACACCGTTTGGAGCGAACAAGTTTTTTGGCGCCGTTGCCGGGGACTTGGTCTAGACCGAGCCGGTACGGTTTGCTCTTGGGGCGATTGCCCCGTTTCATCTAACCACTCTACTTGAGTGACTTTTGCAGGTTCTTTCTTAGGTATATGCGAAGAACCCGCGCTGGGAAGGAAATCGTTCCTTACGATCCCGAACCAGAAAAGACATACAAGCGACGCTTAAGAGAAGCGAAGATGGCCCAACAAGACGATCGTGATCTTGCGGCCCAATTGAAAGAGGCGCTAGAGCTGCTACGCCTCAGCAAGGAAGAACTCAGGCAAGAGAAAGAAGAGAATCGCACCAAGACTGCAGCAATCGAAGCTGAGATAGCAGTCATACGAGACCAGATTCTACTTCGACCGAGGGAAGATCCTCCTGTTGATCCTCGACCGATGCAGGATCCAGTAGTTGACCCGCGACCGAGGCAGATTCCAATACCTGACGCCCCGGCCGATGTACTTCCACCTCGGATGCCAGTCCGAGATGTTCTTCTTGCAGGAATCCCACAAACCCTAGGTCAAAGGATGGACCCTAACCAACAGCTGAGGCGTCCAGGAGTGAACCTAGGAGATCCAGCAGATCATGACTACGAACTTCGACCGCAAGTTCTAGCCATGATTCGCCAATGCCAATTCGGAGGGCTAGAGAAAGAGTCGCCGCATCAACATCTTCAAAACTACGAGATCTTAATGGAAACCTTGCGACCCCCCAGAATTGAGAACAACAACTACAAGCTAAGACCTTTTTACTTTTCTTTAAAAGATAGAGCTCTTACTTGGTATCAATCTCTTCCTCCAGGAAAAATTAGCACATGGGAAGAGATGACTATGGAATTCTTGACCAAATTCTTTCCCCCCTCAAAGACCGCTGAAATGAGAGGGAAGATCAACGCTTTCATTATGAAGGACAAGGAGAGCTTGTCCAAATCTTGGGAGCGGTTCAAGGATATCCTCTTGGATTGCCCACATCATGGGATTCCAAAGATCGAGTTGTTGGAGATCTACTTCAAAGGGCTGGACGGAAGCACCCAGTTCAATCTCTAACTACTTTCCGCCGGTACCTTCATGGACATGGCGATTGATGAGGCTTGGGACTTCATTGAGAAGCAAGCCTTGCACATGGAGAAATATACCCACCAAGGAGCTGAAGGTGGAGTTAAAAGAGTCAACTTTCAAGAGACTCAATCCAACAACAATCAACTCACGTCTTTGATGAATGACGTGAAGCAATTGAAGGAGCTCTTGATGGCTCAAACTAAGAAGGAAGAGCAAGGGCAAAGGAACAACAACAATAACGGGTACCGTAACAACAACAACGGTCCCCGAAACAACAACTACAACAACAACAATAGAGGATCCAACAGCAACAACTGGAGGGCGAATAACCAAAACTACGGTAACAATCATTCAAACTCCAACTCTAATGATTCCTCTAACCCTTTCCTCTCTTCCCCTTCTTCTTCTTCTACTCCATTGAAAAGCCAAGGGCAAGGATCAAGTTCGTCTCAGCCAGAAAAGAAAGACGCAGTTCTGGAAGCAATCTTGATCAAGCTTAGCGCTATGGAGAATTCTATGACTTCATTTTCAAGGGCCCAAAAGTCCTTCGAACAACAACTTGCTAATAAGGCGAATGAAGTGCCAAGAGATCCAGGGAAGCTTCCAGCAAAGACAGATACTAACCCTAAGGGCCAATGCATGGCCATAACGACGAGGAGTGGACTCAAAACTGCAGATCCAGTACCTCGCTCGACGCAGACCACCTCGGTCCAGATCCAGTCGAAGAACACCTCGACCGAGATGCCAACCGAGGCGGAGCAACAGAAAGCAGGAGGGACGACAGAAACTTATGTTCCACCTCCTGCATACAAACCACCACTTCCATTCCCTCAGTCCAGAGCCAGAGCACATCTAGACAAGCACTTTGGTAAGTTTCTTGACTTGATGAATAAGCTACATATTAATATTCCTTTCCTTGATGCTATTTTAGGTATGCCCGCCTATGGGAAGTTCTTAAAAGAAATCATATCAAGGAAGAGGAAGCTGGAGGATGTTGGTGAAGTTAGGATGACATCTAAATCTTCGGAGCTTATCAAAATCATGAAGGAAAAGATGCCACCTAAGTTGCGAGATCCCGGCTCATTTTGTATTCCCATTCAAGTTGGGGATGTCACTTGTGAAGCCCTTTGTGATCTAGGAGCCAGCGTGAGCATCATCCCGCTAGAGCTATGCACGAAGATCGGTCTTAGAGAGCCCAAGCCGGTCAAGATTCGACTTTACATGGCGGATCGCTCCATTACCCATCCCGTGGGCATTTTGGAGGACGTTCCGGTCAAGTTAGGTAACTTCTATCTTCCCATAGATTTTGTTGTACTTGACATTCCCGCAGATTATCCTGTTCCTATTATTCTCGGGAGACCATTTCTAGCAACTTCGGGTTGCAACGTGGATTGCAAGAACGCCAAGTTGAAATTCAACGTTGGTGGCGATGAGGTGGAGTTCGCGCTACTTGCAGCCATGAAAGGGGAGCAACTAACTGATGATATCTTCAACATCTACGATGAAGAAGAATCAAGAGAATTGGTGAGCTCTATCCTTATTAACGATCCACTCGAAAGAGTTATTAGCTTCAGTTTAATGGAGGAAGGTATAGATGCTTCTTGTGATGCAGATATACGGAGCTTGAAGGCACTGGAAGAGGATCCAGGAGCTAAAATTGAGAAGCTAATCCAGGAGACGAAGATCTCCAGTCTCGGATCCAGTAGCAGTACCTCGACCGAGGCACTTTCTGGACCGAGCGAGGCGACCGAAGAACATCTCGGTCAACGCTTATGCGCCTCGACCGAGGTCGAAGGCGAGATGATTCAAACTGAGACTTCATCGAGTCCAGTTTCTGATACCACTCCACTGGAAAGAGGAAGCATGGATTTCCCCCAGAAAGCACCCCCAGTCGTGGAGCTTAAACAGCTCCCCAGTCACTTGAGGTATATCTTTCTTGGACCGGATTCTACTTATCCCGTTATTGTTAGTGCTTCCCTCTCCGATTCTGAATTATCTAAGTTAATGCATGTCCTGAGAAAGCATCGAAAAGCCATAGGTTACACCACGGATGATCTTATTGGCATTAAACCTTCTTTCTGCATGCATAGAATTCTAATGGAAGATAATCATAAGACTTCACGGGAACCTCAAAGACGGTTAAATCCGATCATGAAAGAGGTTGTGAAGAAGGAAGTTCTTAAGTTGTTGGATGCAGGTATTATTTATCCTATCTCGGACAGCAAGTGGGTTAGCCCGGTACATGACGTTCCGAAGAAAGGAGGGATGACCGTTGTGACGAATAAGAACAACGAGTTGATCCCAACGAGGACCGTTACGGGCTGGAGAGTTTGCATCGATTATAGGAAGCTGAACACAGCAACTCGGAAGGATCATTTTCCGCTTCCCTTCATCGATCAAATGCTCGAACAGTTGGCCCAGCATTCACACTTTTGCTACTTGGACGGCTATAGTGGGTTCTTCCAGATTCCTATCCATCCGGATGATCAAGAGAAGACCACTTTCACTTGTCCTTGGGGGATATTTGCCTATCGGAGGATGCCATTTGGATTGTGCAATGCACCCGCTACCTTCCAGCGATGCATGATGGCTATCTTTTCCGAGTACATAGAGGAGATCATGGAGGTATTCATGGATGATTTTTCTGTATATGGTTCCTCTTTTGATGATTGCCTATCTAACCTTTCTCTAGTGCTTAAAAGATGTGAAGACACTAACCTTGTTTTAAATTGGGAGAAGTGTCATTTTATGGTTAATGAAGGCATTGTGCTAGGACACCTCGTTTCTAATCGAGGTATTGAGGTCGATCGAGCTAAGATCGAAACTATTGAGAAACTCCCTCCTCCTTGTTCTGTTAAAGGTGTGAGGAGTTTTCTCGGGCATGCAGGTTTCTACAAGAGATTCATCAAGGACTTCTCTAAGATTTCTAAACCTCTAACTAACCTCTTGAATAAAGATGTTGTTTTTGAGTTTTCGCAGGAGTGTCTTGATGCTTTTTACAAGATTAAGGAAGCGTTGATCTCCGCTCCTATTATCCAACCTCCTGATTGGACCTTGCCCTTTGAGGTCATGTGTGACGCTAGTGATGTAGCCGTAGGAGCGGTGCTTGGACAGAAAAAAGATGGACGGACCACCGCCATTTATTATGCTAGAAAAACACTAGATGAAGCACAACGCAACTACGCTACCACCGAGAAGGAGTTATTGGCGGTTGTATATGCTTTCGAGAAGTTTCGTTCCTATCTAGTAGGAGCAAAAGTCATTGTCTACACCGACCACGCAGCCATTCGTTACTTGTTGGCTAAGAAAGATGCCAAGCCGCGCCTTATTCGATGGATTCTCTTGCTCCAAGAGTTTGACCTAGAGATCCGCGATAAGAAAGGATCCGAGAACTCAGTCGCGGATCACCTCAGCCGGCTACCGGAATCCTCCCGCGAAACGGATAACCCACCCATAGACGATTCATTCCCCAATGAGCACTTACACTTGTTGGAGCGTTTGATGGATCTACTTACTTCACCCCACGATGGAGGTGAAGTATGGGGTGAGAGCACCTCCCACCTCATTTGAGACGCATCATGGTCCAGCTAGCGACCTTAAATCAAGCGCTTCTTGGGAGGCAACCCAAGGTATTGCTTTCTTTTCCCGTTTTCTAGTCTAGCTTAGATAGTTTTTGTTTTTGCTTTGCTTTGCTTTGTTTTTGGCGTTCTGGACAGTCAACAGGGAATATCTAAGGAAGGATGGACAACTGGAAGGACAGAAGTTCGAGATTTTGAGAAGACAGAAGCATCTCGGTCACTGTCAGAGCATCTCGACCGAGTTGATTCTTGAGCAACCGAGGCGACTAGGGTTTCTGCAGAACCACCTCGGTCCGTACCACCTCGGTCCAGTCGAGACCATCTCGACCGAGGTGACAGCAGATCCAGGAATAGTATAAAAAGGGGAAAATTTTATTTTTCACTTTTTTTTACCCACCTCGACCGCGGCGACAGTCCACTTCGCTCTCTCTCAAATCTCGCTCGTTTTCGAAGATTTCTGCTTCTAAACTATGATTGAAGGGTCGAGGAACCGATTGCAACAATAGATCTGCAAGAAAATCGAACGAATCGACCGAAACGAGATCTGCTAGGCGTCGGACACGCCGCCATAGAGATTCTGAGGTTCATCGCCGGATCGACGACCTGACAGATCAGATGATAGACTCTTATGCTGCCCTTACTGTGGACATGCATGAGAGATTTGCTGCCCAGGACCGACACATTGACCGCTGGACTCATCAGATGTTAGAGGAGCAGCACTATCAGCGCAGGATGATGGAGCTACAGTTCCAGCAGACTATGGGCTATCCGTTCGACCCGGCTCAGTATCCGTATGTGCCACCACCACCACCACCGGATCAAGATTATTGAGGAGCTGCAGGATTTTCTTTATTCTATTTTTATGCAGTTCAGCTATTTATCCGGTGAGTTCTCTCATTTTCTAGACTTTTATTTGACCCACTGGGACAGTGTGTCCCAAGTATGGGGTATTTGTATTATTTGACTACCTTTTGATGTATTTGACTACTTGATGTATTATATCTCATCGGATATTTTATTTATGCATCACTTCGGCATTTATATGATTATCTGAGATTGCATGCATACATACAGATGATTTGATTGAGAAAAACGTCGAAACTGAAAAAAAAACTGGTTTTAAAAAAAAAAATTTTGACCTCGACCGGGGCAGTTCTGGCCGAACGAGGTGTTTCACCTCGGTTGACCCAAGAACACCTCGACCGAGGTGTGTTAACTGAGAGTTTTCGAAAACGATTTTTTGTGTTACTTATCTGCATATGATCTCAGTGAAGATCTTGTTTACTGACTGGTTTTAAATTCTTTATGTGTTTGAAAGGTTTTATAATATGTTTAAGTTGCTAAATGCTTTGTTTGAAATTATTAGCATGTTTAATACTTTGTTTTTATCCAAATTATGTTGAATTTGAAGGTTGACACCGCAAGTTAAGTTCTCTCACTTTCTTCTTGGAAAGACCAAGGCAATTCATTCTCTTCTTCTTCTTCTTCTTGATCATGCTTAGCCCCTCATATACATTTTTGCCTCCCTTTACCTATCCGGGAATTTGGAAGCAAGCGAAGTGGTGAAAACAAGTGGAGTTAAAGTTGAGAAGTGGCTGGAAGTGAAAGTGTTAGAAAGCAATAATAGGTTTGGGGAAGTCAATCATGAAGATGAGTAACTCGGCACCATTCACATAGCCGGGTGTTTGTGTCTTGCCAAAGTCGGATTGAGCGATATTCCTAACGGGTCATGGTATGTGCATCAAGGGTTTGATGCATCTCAAGAAATTGATGATTGCTAATCTCCCAGGCTTCGGTTATTGTGCACCTCTGTCCATGCATCCCAAAAAGTAAAGTAAAAAGAAAAAAAAAAGTGAGAAATAAGCAAAGCTTATTGGTGGAAGATGTTGCAAGTCAAAGTGAAGTTCATCCTTTTCCCGGATTCTAGCACCACATTACCTTACATACATCCCTACCCTACACGCTTCTTGACCTTTCTTTTGGGAAGCCCTTGAGACCTTGAGCTTGTTGATTGACTTAGCAGTTTAAATCGGATTATACATGATTAATTTTGATAATTATGATTTATTATGCATACTATGATTCTATGTAAAGATGAACAACTTTCCTATATTTATAAAATCCTTTGATCATATTAAGTTTTTAATTCCAGGGAGTACTCTCTTAGAGTGATCTATGGTAGTTGCACACCATAAAATGTTTTTGAAAGACTTTTTCGTTGATTTTTATGACCTATAATCCATTCTACCTTGTCTTCTATATGAGGAACTTGCTTGGGGACAAGCAAGGGCTAAGTATGGGGTATTTTGATAGCATGAATTATAGTCTATATTTTGGGGTTTGTTTGGACGTTTTATCTTTCATAATCTGCATGTTAGCATGTATAATATGTGATTATATTACCATTTCATCTACCTTTGCGGGAATCGAGGTCTACACCTAGTTTTGTTGTAATTGCAGGTAAAATGGTATGTTTTGCATCAAAAAGGAGCAAAAGGAGTCATGAGTCATTTGGAGCTACATTGAGGAGCATAAGGAACCATCCAGGAAGCATAGCCATGGATTAAAGATTTACTTTGGACCAGTTTTGAGAGATTTCGCATTCAGTTGTGACTCACCTCGGTTGACCAGAGATTCACCTCGACCGAGGTGATCCAGAGACGCCGACTCGACCGAGGCGAATACCTAGGACGCGGCGAGAATATTTTATTCTTGGCTGAGATCTTTTAAAATTGGAAAGAGATCTTATATTTTTGGGCTTGGCTCCTGGAAGGAAGGAGATATGCAGAATCATATATTTTACCTATATTTATGGGAAAATATCTTTCTAAGATTTATTATCTTTGGAGGGTTATTTTCCTATAAAAAGGGTTGGATTTCCACAATTCCAAAGGGCCGCATACGATCCGCTTAGAGTTGGACATCACGCTATACCGTCGATCAGGGTTTATAGCACACAGCGGCAGCACCCTACTCTAGTTGGGAGAGATTTGAAGAACCTTTTTGAAGGTTGAAGGAAGATTGAAGATTGTAGCTTTTATAGCTTTTGAAGGGTTTTTGTAAGATTATCTTCAATTCCCTCACTTGTTGTCTCGTCTTGTTGGATTGCTATCCAAGGAACGCTTTGTTGTGATATTTGATTCAGTTATTGAAGTCTTTTCATTAAATTCTTCTTGTTCAAATATTCACCTTCTTCCCATATATTTGATTAATACTTTCATGATGATGAGTGGCTAATTTCCTTGTGTGATTCTAGGGTGATTGGCTGAAGGTTGTGGGAAAAACAATGATAGAATAATCTTAGATTCCAGTAGGATCCTGAAAGTTCGAGTCTTTAACCTTAACCCTAAGCACCTCGTTCAGTCGATGAACATCTCGGCCGGGGTGGAAACTGGCTGACCGAGGTGACTTATCTGATCCATAACTGAGAGTTAAGTGTTAGAGTTTGCCAAATCCTATTCTTATTACACCTTTCCTGGTTCAAAGCAAGCTTAGGATGAGACTTACCCGGTAATTCCTTAGTTTGTGTACCAACGATCATAAGTGTAGGTAATAAAGGTTCATCCTTTATTGGGGTTTGAGTGTGCTTCCATCCCATCTTTGTGAGTTAGCCTGAGACTTACCCGGTAAAGGTTGATTCTATTCCCTTAGATGGTGTGTTAGTTTGAGGTTATAGTTCTTTATCTTGATTCCTTGAGACTTACCCGGTAGTAGGAGTTACGGTTTTGGATTAGCGAGTAGTGAGACTTACCCGGTGATCTACTCCACTTTAGTAACACCTTCCCCACGCAAAAATCTCAGCTTTGTCCGCTTATCTATAGATCTTGAGTTGGAACCACAACTAGATGCTTTAATCCCTAGAATTGCATGTTTGCTTTATTGACTTCTTATTCATCTTTGATTGTGTTAATCGCTCTTGTGGTTAGTATTGACATAAGCACACCGTATTGACTTTGTTTCATCGAGTCCCTGTGATCGACCCCTGGAATTTTCTTGCTTTTACTACGATTGACCCGTACACTGCGGGTTCGCATCCTTGTTTTAAGCTTAAGTCTAGGGTTATAAATTTAAAGCTTGCACACACCGTTTGGAGCGAACAGAGGTGGATAAGGCGAAAATAGAAACTATAGAGAAGCTTCCTCCCCCAACTTCGGTGAAAGGGGTAAGAATTTTCCTAGGACATGTTGGATTCTATAGACCCTTCATAAAGGATTTCTCAAAAATATCAAAACCGCTAACTAATCTATTGATGAAGGATGCAGTTTTTGAGTTTTCGCAGGAATGCTTGGATGTGTTTAACATGATTCGGGAAGCTCTAATTTCAGCACCTATTATCCAACCTCCGGATTGGAATCTTCCCTTTGAGGTTATGTGCGATGCTAGTGACGTAGCCATAGGAGCTGTTCTTGGACAAAGGAAGGAAGGGCGAACCCACGCTATCTACTACGCTAGCAAAACGCTAGATGAAGCGCAACTCAACTACGCCACTACGGAAAAGGAATTTTTAGCCATTGTTTATGCTATTGACAAGTTTCGCTCTTATCTTGTAGGTGCAAAGGTGATTGTGTATACGGATCATGCTGCGATCCGGTATCTCCTTGCAAAGAAGGATGCGAAGCCAAGGCTAATTAGATGGATTCTTCTCCTACAAGAATTCGATCTAGAGATCCGCGACAAGAAGGGTTCGGAAAATTCTGTTGTGGATCATTTGAGTCGCCTAACACATCTAGAGGACGACCACTTACCTATAGATGACTCCTTCCCGGACGAACACCTACATATCATTGAGGAGTGCATCGAAGTAATCTCCAAAGGTAACGAACCATGGTTTGCTGATTTTGTTAACTATTTGGTTTGCCAGGAGATACCGCCCGGACTATCCTACGTACAAAGAAAGAAGTTTTTTAAGGATGTTCGGGAATACTTTTGGAATGAACCTCTCCTCTTTAAGAGAGGTCCGGATGGCATCATTCGGCGATGTGTGCCGGAAGATGAGATGCAAAGTGTCATCCGCCATTGTCATTCACTATCATGTGGAGGACACGCTAGTTCGAACAAGACTAGCGCTAAGGTATTGCAATCTGGATTCTTTTGGCCTACTTTATTTAGAGATGTGCAATCCTTTGTTTCCTGCTGCGATGCTTGTCAAAAAACAGGAAATATCTCTAGGAGGAATGAGATGCCTCTCAATAACATCCAAGAGGTGGAGATTTTCGATGTTTGGGGAGTCGACTTTATGGGACCGTTCCCATCATCTTGTGGAAACCAATACATACTCTTGGCGGTGGATTACGTTTCTAGATGGGTGGAAGCAATTGCCTCTCCCACCAATGATGCCATGGTGGTGGTTAAGTTCTTTAACAAGACCATCTTCCCACGATTTGGGACACCAAGGACTATCATTAGTGATGGAGGTTCTCACTTCATTGCCCGGCACTTTGAAGCTCTTCTAGCTAAGTATGGGGTTACTCACAAGATTGCCACCCCTTATCATCCAAAAACTAGTGGACAAGTTGAGATCTCAAACCGGGAGATCAAAGGAATCCTAGAGAAGACGGTTTCAAGGACTAGGAAGGATTGGTCCTTGAAGCTTGATGATGCATTATGGGCGTACCGGACTGCGTACAAGACTCCCATAGGAACCACACCATACAACCTTGTGTATGGGAAGTCTTGCCACTTACCGGTAGAGTTGGAGCATAAGGCGTTTTGGGCCATCAAGTGGTTGAATTTCAGCATGAAGGAAGCGGGAGAGAAGCGTCTCTTGAACCTTAATGAGCTTGAAGAACTCCGCTTGAACGCTTATGAAAACGCCAAGATCTATAAGGAGAGAGCAAAGCGTTGGCATGATAAGCATATCATTCCAAAGGACTTCAAAGAAGGAGATCAAGTTCTCCTCTTCAATTCAAGGCTTCGTCTCTTTCCAGGTAAGCTTAAATCTCGTTGGACCGGACCTTTCCTAATCAAACGTATTTTCCCTCATGGTGCAGTTGAAGTATGGGGTGAAGCGGGCGGAAGCTTTAAGGTGAACGGTCAACGGCTCAAGAAGTATACGCCGGAACTCCAAGCTGAAGAGTTCGCGCCCACCGCGCTCGAATAAGTGCGAATATGGTCTAGCTACGGACCTTAAACAAAGCGCTTCTTGGGAGGCAACCCAAGGTATTGCATTTACGTTTTTGTTTTCGATTCATAGTTTAGCTTAGTTTAGACGTTTTTGCTTTGTTTTGCCTTCGATTCCTTCCGGTATGTTCGTGTTTTTGGATGTAGGAACAGTGGAAAAGAAAAGGGGAAGAGTAATTTTGAAGAAAAGTGACGAAACTTGGACTTTGGAGCATTACAGAGAGTTCCACGGCCTAAACCACGGCCGTGACAGCTACAGTGACTGTAATTTCCAAAAGCCTTTGAAAAATCACAAAAATCACGGTTCCGTACAATTCCACGGCCGTGGAACCCCCGATAGACCGTGCTTTTCAAAAATTTTGCCGGCCACTATATAAACCACGTTCTTCACAAAAACACATCTCACAAAGCTTTTCCACGCCCTCTTTCGCCGGAATCACGCCCTTCACCTCAATTCTCCGTTCGTTAATCGTTTTCAACGATTCTTCGACCCAAAATGAAGCTAATCCGATCACCAACGAGATCCAAGCGACAAATCGAGCGGCAAATCACCAAGGAACACAGAATTCGGATTTTAAAATCCGAAACCTAGGTTTTTTTCGCTCTTCTCTATCTTTGTCAATTCGGCTTCGTTCTTGCTAGCATTTATAGGAGAACTGATTGAAATTGGAAGGAATTAGACTAGGACTGCTTGATTGTTGAGTTTGGTGATTATCTGCTGAGTTTTGAGAAAAAGCGAGTCGAACCACGGTCTTTGTCAATTCCACGGCCGTGGAACACCAAGAACAGACCGTGGTTTTCAACAGTAATGGATTTTGTGAGGAGAGTTTCTGGGAGGATTAAGGACAAGAACAACGAGAAAAATAAGAACAAAAAGAGGAAGGGTAACCCCTCTTCCTCTTCATCCTCTAGAGCACCACCACCTTCCTCCCCTTCACCTCCATCATCACCTTCATCACCTTCACCTCCTAGCCCTAAGGTACCCACCATTCACGAGGATCATCTCGACGCCTTAGAGAGGATCCACAAGAGGGCTGTTATAGGACCTAGGTACCTATTGTTGGAGGATTTAACTCCTCTACACATCATAGATGACCTTAATTGGCTCTTGGATAGAGCCGGATTAGTTGTCTTCTCGGCTATCCGAGAAGACGCTTACGAGGAGATCACGAGAGAGGTTGTGACGTCTTTTGAGCACAGCCACGTTGATAGGAAAGTTTCTTTTCGTCTGATGAAAAGGAACTATGATTTCTCCATCCGGAAGTTCAGGACCTTCTTTGGGTTCCAAGAGACCTTCAATGGTCGTTTCCCCAGCGGCGTTTACGCCAAGGATTTCTGGGAAGAGGTCGCCATGATCTATGCCAGCGAGGACCGCTGGCAACCAGTTGATACCAAGGCTAAGTTGATGTATCACTTAGCCTTGAAGATTGCTCACCGGGTTCTTTCTGAGTGTCTCTTCCCTAGGATGGAGACACCTCAGAAGATCAAGACGGATGAGCTCTTTCTTCTGTACTCCATGCTCTATGGACGCCCTGCTGACTGTTGTTCGCCCCTAGAGGTGTGTGCAAATAAGTTTTAAATTTATAAAACTAGAATCAAGCAAGTGAACCCGCAGTGTACGGATCGACGTAGTTAAGCAAGAATTCCAGAGTATCGAACACAGGGATTTGGGTGGGAACAAATTCAATTGCAGGTTATCAAGCGAGTAAATATGAGAGTTTTGCAAATATTGGGAAAACAACAATCCTAAAGATCCAAGTATCCAGCTATGGCAATCGATTCAAGATATACTAATGATATAAAGATGGAGTTGAGATATGCAAAGGTATGCTAATGTAAGGTAATCGTACGGTGAAGTTCCAAAAAACCTTATATGACTAACCTACAAGACACTCTCTATATAGGTTGTTGAAGCTTCAATATAGAAAGGTTCTAAAGGCAAGAATTAATGTCAAATACCCAAACTTGTAATCCAAGGATCAAGACTAACTTAGCCGATTATGGTTATGACACTCACAATCGAGGTAGAGGTTGTTGAGGCTTCACTACCACCTAGAAAAGGCAAGCCTAAACTAAGTTAAAGCAAATCTTTAACTTTGGATTAAAGTAAAAGTAGGTTCGTAAACTTAAGGGAAATTACGGGCAGATCTTGAGACTCCACGGCCGTGGATCTCAAGAACAAACCGTAATTTAGGGTTTGTCGACGATTCTCTCTAACTCTCAGGGTCTAATCTGTTTACGATCGATCTATCATCATCTAAGCCACAACTATCAACCCTTCACCTTAGAATTGTTAAGGGTTTTTAGCCAATAATCATCATGTTGATATCAATTCAAGAATTAAAAGATAGAAAGATAAAAACTTCCGAAAACTTTCAATAAACTTCGAACCAATCTCAAAGTCACAACCAAGAACAAGTATTGTCAATGGATTCAGAATAAAGCAACCAATCACAATCTTAGGAAAGAAAGGGAAACGGGATGTCAATCCGTTTTCCAAATCAAACCTAAACAAGAAGAGAGGTCTTCTTGCAACAATCTTCCGAAAGCTTCGATCTTCCACCAATCCGGAGATCTTAACAGCAATCTCCACTAAAAGTGCTAGATTAGGGCAATTGTTACGCTAGGAAATAGCACAAAAAGCTTTACATTTATAAACTCGAACTAAATCCTAAACTACCTAGCGAAACCCGCAGTGTACGGGTTGTTTTGTAGAAAGGAAAGTATTCCGAGGTCGAACTCAAGGACTGAGGTGAAACTAAGTCATTCAATGATCGAAAATAGTGTGAATCTAGACTAAGATAAGATGAGAAATAAAGAAAATGGAAAACACAATATTTTTGGAGGGTTTTGTGTGATCAAACAAAGATCACAAATATGTGAACACAATTAAGCAACACAAACACAAACTAACACTAAAGATAGGAGAATGGAAATAACAAAGCGGATTCTAGAGTTTGGAAGTCCCGGGTATGGCATAGACTCAAGCTAACTATTCATTCCTCGGATTAACTATGATATGTCAGGATTTAGCGTTTCTAGATTGGGATCAATTACCGGGTAGGTCTCATGGTCCACTAGTCCATTCCTAAGGTCTCATCACCGGGTAAGTCTCTAAGAACCTAAGGATAGGAATTCTACACAAACCGGATTGTTACCTAGGGGTCTAACCTATCCTTACCGGGTAAGTCTCGGAAAGGGTAGTCCTAATCAACTATCCTAGCACACTTAGTCTAATGGCGGCTTGTGAGGCTCACCACTACCTAGGGTTTGTCATCTTAGGTATCTAAGATCGGAAATCATCGGGTAGATCTCTTCCCTCACTTAGGTTGATAGCATTAGGTGATCCTAAGCTAAATTAAGCTCAACAAACACTAGGATTTCAACAACACAAGTCATCCAAGGGTAAAAATCTAGGTTCATCCTATCATGCTTCTAGCCATAACCCTTCTTTCCTTACTCTAGAATCGCAATCTATCTAGCCAACAACATTCATTTCAAGATCAATCTCCACAAATAAAGCATGCTTGCAAGTCATGCTCAAATGATGAAGAACAATCCAAAGAAAAGACATTAAAAGCATAGAATAGAAATTACCAAATTCTTACAAGGCTCCAAGAGCAAATCCAACTTGACAACAATGAAAGCTTCACTCGAATCCACTCTAATCTCACTCTAAAACGAGAATCTATACTAATCTCCTCCAAGAACACTCCTAATGGGTGCTTGGAAGAGAGGCAACAATGGCCAAGTGTTTTGGGGAAGAAAGGTAGGTCAAAAGAGAGGAGAAAAAATCCCCAATTACAGCCTGCAAAATCCTTTAAATACCCACTAGGATGCAAGAGCAATGGAAGAGATCGTGGCCAGCTGTCGATGTGGTCCTGGCAAGAATCACGGGCAAGTCCACGGCCGTGGAAAGGGTCTAGACCGTGGTTTGGTCCAGAGGTTGCTTCTAGGCTCGTTAAGTCATGATTTGGTGCATGGCTTGTGTTGGTAAGGTTCCATGAGTCCTCCTTAGCCCTTAGCTTGCATTCCAATGAGTCCGGAAGTGTGTCATCTCGAGGAATGATCCTCGGATGTATCGATTAGGTTCTTAAATCTCCCAAAATACCTACAAAGCAAGCAAAAGTCCGAGTAGACGTCTATCTCGACAAAATACGTGATTTGAGTGCAAACGCCGTGAACTAATGCTAAACCATGCATGAATGAGCGGGAAATCTATCTAAATGAGTGTCTAAATCTAGATCATAAATCGTGTTATCAGCAATTCCCAAACGCGAACTTCGATCTCCAATGAGATGTCAATACTTCCAAGCAAGGGCTAAGGCGTCGATCAATGCCGCTAAGCGAGGATGTAAGCGTGGATTACCAAAAATCCCTAAGCGACCTTGACGGAATCTTGCTTTGTCCGTCTTTTTATAGGGCAAGATAAAATATCGGCCCGGCCCAATCTTCAAAAGATCGTGGCTTCAAAGTGTGACGAAAAGATCGCCAAGATCACGGTCGTGGAAGTTTCCACGACCGTAATTTAGAGCGTGGATTGTGTCACGGTTTGGACCATATGTTCCACGGCCGTAATAGTTACTGGAATGCATCACGCCTCTCTTTGCAGGGTTCCACGGCCGTGGAACTAAACGTGGTTTGTAGTATGGCCGTATTTTAGAGCGTGGATTAGGGCAAGAACGTGATTCTTCCCTAGCCTCGTGCATTCCTCAAGTTGAACTTCAATTTTCTCCTTAGAATGCCCTCAATCCATGGACATATTCAATCAACTCTTCTTTGCTCGATTTCGTTCGGAAATGACTCTCAATCACCTATATTTCAACATAAAGCTAGTGTAGACATCCATATCGACAATATAGGCAATACTAGCTCACATATGCAACAAAGCTCAATCAAAGACCATCAATATGAATCAAATACGTTTAGAAAACGTGCCTAAAGTATCACAATATTTCATGCTAACAAATAACCCCATACTTAATACTTGCTTGTCCCTAAGCAAGGTTTTTTCAAAAAGCTTTAAACAAGAGTTAGGATGAAATATGTGTACCTTCTTTTGGATGAATGTGCCTTCTAAAGAATAGATCATTCTCAAACCTTGCTTCAATCGTTTATCAAACTTTCACACACTCAATCAAAAAGTAAAAAGCAAAGAAAATTTATGAATCAATCAAACTTCTATACAAGCATCGTAACCTTCAAACATTATCAAAATCAATCATAAGAAACTTCAATTTAGATCACCAAGTCATATAACATTCTTTTGATCTTAAGGACTTTCAAAGAAAAGGTCTAGAATATGGAAAGGAAGGGATGACTTTAAGGGAATGTGGTGCATAAATCCGGGAAAGTGGACAACTGCCTTCTTCTTCTTATGCGGTTTCTGCAACACTTCAACTTAGAGCTTCGCTCTCTTCTTTTCATTTTTCGACTTTACTTTTGGAGTTATGGACAGAGGTGCACAAAAACCGAAGCCTAGGAGATTGGCGTTTCTCAATTTTTCTGAGATGCCTCAAACCCTTAGCGCACATACCATAATCCGCTAGGAATATCGCTCAATCCGACTTTGGCAAGACACAAACACCCGGCTATGTGAATGGTGCCGAGTTACTCATCGTCATGATTGACTTTCCCAAACCTACAATTTCTTTCTATTCTTTTGATTGCAAATAATTGCTCTCATGGCCCTCCCACATCAAACATGCCTTTTTCATTCACTTCTCCAAGTTCCCGGATAGGTAAAGGAGGCTAATATTTCAATGAGGAGCTAAAATGGTCAAAAGAAAGAAGAAAGAAAAATCGAATTGCCTTAATCATTTCAACAAGAAGTATAAGAACTTATAGTGTGATTTCAACTTCAATTTCTCAACATGATTTAGGTAACATTCTTCACATTATGAAACTTGCAAAAGAGGTAAAATTCATTCATTCAAATTCTTTTCAATTCATAATTCTTTTAAGCATGCAATTGTCATCAAATTCAATTCACAAGTAGTGATTATCATAGAAATCATCTCAATTCATTAGAAGCACAAAATTTTTCAAAATTTTTCAATTTTTATGGTTTTTCAAGTTCTTTTTCATGCAATGCGATAATGAAACGTGAAACACATAATGAAAATGCAATGATAGTCTCGAATGAAAGCAACATAGTGAGTAGAGTTATTACAAACTTTTAGTACATCCCACCCCATACTTAGGACGAACATTGTCCCTAATGTTCAAAAGAAAGAAAAGAAAGAAGAAAAGAAAAAGAAACTCACAAAGTGGTGGCGGGAATGTCTAAAACGAACGGTCATGCATCAAATCACTGCGGTACCGGCGGAGGTGGGAATGGAGAGAAGCTCGGATCATAGAACCGCCCAAACTGCTGGCGGTAGACGTCCCTCATCATGTGGTCAAGGTCGTCTAGGCGTCCGTCTCTAGCATCGGCCCGGATCTCCAGCGCTCCTACTCTCTCTCAAAGTCCGGTAGCCCAATCCGGCATCTGCTCGTACCATCCCGGGGCCTGACTGTACCATGCTGGGGCGTCGGATGGTGCTGGTGCTGGTGGAGGTGCTGCTGGCTGCTCGGTGGACCAAGGAGGGGGAACGCCATACCATGCGGGAGGTGTGGTCATCCACGTGGGCCTCTCACTCACGCTAGCGCGGCGAGATGACGAGCCTGAGGCTCTAGCTGGACGTGGAGAGCGTCTAGGTACATCTGGGGCTGCCTCCGGCTGGTTCGGAAACGTGCCAAACTCCTGCTCGGCTCCTCCTCCACTCTCGAACTGATCTCCCATATCCTCCTCCTCGACAACCGGTGGTGGGACATAAGGGGGAGCTGCTATCCTGTTCGCATGCATCGCAGCGAACGTCTCCTTCCAATTATGGCGTCCAGCCATAATGGAGTACTCTGGCAACCACTCTATACCCCTACCCGTCCTACTCTCCCAAGGCATGCCCGCATAAGGCGGACCTCTATGTGTGGGGAAAATGAGACCCCTAACCATGAAAGCATGTAGCCCTAAAGGTACGGCCGGTATGCGGGTGCAAGCAGAAAAGTCGACACCAAAACTCCTAGCAATGTGGGTAACTATCCCACCATATCCAATGTTCCCCTTCTTCTTGTTCTTGAGCTTGCTCATCGTAGCAACCAAGAGAGTGGCACAATCAGCCCGGCGTCCATAAAGCATGCAGTAAAGCAAGAATAGCTCATCCGTCTTGATCTTTTGGGGCGTCTCCGTCCTAGGAAAGAGACACTCCGAAAGAACACGGTGGGCTATCTTCAAGGCTAGATGGTACATCAATCTAGCTTTGGTGTCAGCGGGTTGCCAGCGGTCCTCGCTAGCGTAAATCATAGCCACCTCCTCCCAAAAGTCCTTGGGGTAAACACCACTCGGAAATCGACCATTAAAGGTCTCATGGAACCCGAAAATGGTCCCAAACTCACGGATACTCAAATGGTAGTCTCTATCCATGAGGCAGAAAGAGACGGTCCTATCTACGTGGTTGTGCTCAAAGGATGTCACAACCTCCCATGTAATCTCCTCATATGCGTCTTCACGAATATTCGTGAAGACAAGTAATCCGGCTCTATCCAAGAGCCATGTAAGATCATCCACTATGTTGAGAGGAAGTAGATCCTCCAACAACAAATATCTAGGGCCAATCACTGCCCTCTCCTTGATCCTATCAAGTGCATTAAGATGATCGTCGTGTATGGTCGGGACTCTAGGGTGAGGAGGTGAGGATGGAGGTGAAGGTGAGGATGGAGGTGAAGGTGAAGAGGGTGGTGGTGCCCTAGAGGATGAGGAGGAGGAGGGATTACCCTTCCTCTTCTTATTCTGCTCATTCTTCTTCTCTTTTATCCTCCCTAAAACTCTTCTCACGAAATCCATTCTGCTCAAAATTACGGTCTGTTCTTCAGCAAACCACGGCCGTAATTTACCCAGAGACCGTGATTCATCTCAGAAAATCACAAATCTCAGCAAATCAACAATTAATCTCCACAACAGGCAGTCCTAGTCTAATTTCCTCCAATCTCAATCAGTTCTTCCTAAAAATCTCTAACAAAAACAACCAAATCGGCAAGAATCAAGAAGGGAAAAGAAAACCTCTTTTTCGGATTGAAAAATCCGAAATGCGCGTTTGTTGGTGAATTTCCGTTCGATTCGTCGCTTGGATCTTGTTTGTGGTTGAATTTGCTGCAATTTAGGAAGAAGAATCGTTGAAAACGATTAGGAAACGAAGATTTGAGAGGGGGTCGTGGGTTTTCGGCACTTAGGTCGTGGAAAGAGGGATTTTTGGGATGAATTTGTGAAGAATGTGGCTTATATAGTCGCAGGCAAAATTTTGAAAATCACGGTCTGTCGGGGTGTTCCACGGCCGTGGAAGTGTACGGAACCGTGGTTTTGGTGATTTTTCAAAGGCTTTTGGAAATTACGGCTACTGTAGCTATGACGTCCGTAATTTAGACCGTGGAACCCTCTGTAAAGCTCCAAAGTCCAAATTTCGTCACTTTTCTTCGACATTATCCTCCTCTTTCCCTTTTCCATCGTTCCTACATCCAAAAACACGAACATACCGGAAGAAATCGAGGCAAAAACAAAGCAAAAACGTCTATACTAAGCTAATCTATGAATCGAAAATAAAAACAAAAATGCAATACCTTGGGTTGCCTCCCAAGAAGCGCTTTGTTTAAGGTCCGTAACTAGACCAATCTCGCGCTTATTCGAGTGTGGTGGGTGCAAACTCCTCAGCTTGGAGTTCCGGCGTATACTTCTTGAGTCGCTGACCGTTCACCTTAAAAGTTCCGCTCGCTTCACCCCATACTTCAACTGCACCATGGGGGAAAATACGCTTAATTAGAAAAGGTCCGGTCCAACGAGATTTAAGCTTACCTGGAAAGAGACGAAGCCTTGAATTGAAGAGGAGAACTTGATCTCCTTCTTTGAAGTCCTTTGGAATGATATGCTTATCATGCCAACGCTTTGCTCTCTCCTTATAGATCTTAGCGTTTTCATAAGCATTCAAGCGGATTCATCCAGCTCATTGATGTCGAGGAGACGCTTCTCTCCTGCTTCCTTCATGCCGAAATTCAGCCACTTGATAGCCCAAAACGCTTTGTGCTCCAACTCTACCGGCAAGTGACAAGACTTCCCATACACAAGGTTGTATGGTGTGGTTCCTATGGGAGTCTTGTACGCAGTCCGGTACGCCCATAATGCATCGTCAAGCTTCAAGGACCAATCCTTCCTAGTCCTTGAAACCGTCTTCTCTAAGATTCCTTTGATCTCCCTATTTGAGATCTCAACTTGTCCACTTGTTTGTGGATGGTAAGGGGTAGCGATCTTGTGAGTAACCCCATACTTAGCTAGAAGAGCTTCAAAGCGACGGGCTATGAAGTGAGAACCTCCATCACTAATGATCGTCCTTGGCGTCCCAAATCGCGGGAAGATGGTCTTGTTGAAGAACTTAACTACCACCATGGCATCATTGGTGGGAGAGGCAATTGCTTCCACCCATCTAAAAACGTAATCTACCGCCAATAGTATGTATTAGTTTCTACAAGAAGATGGGAATGGTCCCATGAAATCGACTCCCCAAACGTCGAAAATCTCCACCTCTTGGATGTTGTTGAGGGGCATCTCGTTCCTTCTAGAAATATTGTCTGTTCTTTGACAAGCATCGCAGCAAGAAACAAAGGATTGCACATCTCTAAACAAAGTAGGCCAAAAGAATCCAGATTGCAATACCTTTGCGCTAGTTTTGTTCGAACTAGCGTGTCCTCCACAAGGTAGTGAATGACAATGACGGATGACACTTTGCATCTCATCTTCCGGCACACATCGCCGAATGATGCCATCCGGACCTCTCTTAAAGAGGAGAGGCTCGTTCCAATAGTACTCCCGGACGTCCTTAAAGAACTTCTTCCTTTGTGCGTAGGATAGTCCGGGTGGTATCTCCTGGCAAACCAAATAGTTAACAAAATCAGCAAACCATGGTTCGTTACCTTTGGAGATCACGTTGATGCACTCCTCTATGATATGTAGGTGTTCGTCCGGAAAGGAGTCATCAATGGGTAGATGGTCGTCCTCTAGATGTGTTAGACAACTCAAGTGATCCGCAACAGAATTTTCTGAACCTTTCTTGTCGCGGATCTCAAGATCGAATTCTTGTAGGAGAAGAATCCATCTAATCAGCCTTGGCTTCGCATCTTTCTTCGCAAGGAGGTACCGGATCGCAGCATGATCCGTGTAGACAATCACCTTTGCACCTACAAGATAAGAGCGAAACTTGTCAATAGCGTAGACAATGGTTAAAAACTCTTTCTCGGTAGTGGCGTAGTTGAGCTGCGCTTCATCTAGCGTCTTGCTAGCATAGTATATGGCATGGGTTCGCCCTTCCTTTCGTTGTCCAAGAACAGCTCCAATAGCTACGTCACTAGCATCGCACATAATCTCAAAGGGTAGAGTCCAATCCGGAGGTTGGATAATAGGTGCTGAGATTAGAGCTTGCCGAATGGTGTTAAACGCATCCAAGCATTCCTGCGAAAACTCAAAAACCGCATCCTTCATCAATAGATTAGTGAGAGGTTTTGATATCTTAGAAAAGTCCTTGATGAAACGTCTATAAAATCCAGCATGTCCTAGGAAACTTCTTATCCCTTTCACCGAAATTGGGGGAGGAAGTTTCTCTATGGTCTCTATCTTAGCCTTGTCTACCTCTATCCCTCTACTAGAGACTAAGTGACCTAATACAATTCCTTCCTTAACCATGAATTGACATTTCTCCCAATTAAGAACTAGGTTAGTGTCTTCACACCTTTGCAAAACAAGAGGAAGGTTAGAAAGGCAATCGTTAAAAGAGGAACCGTATACGGAGAAGTCGTCCATGAAGACTTCCATGATTTCCTCTATGTATTCGGAGAAGATTGCCATCATGCACCGTTGGAAGGTGGCTGGGGCGTTGCAAAGCCCGAATGGCATTCTCCTATAAGCAAACGTACCCCACGGGCACGTGAATGTGGTCTTCTCCTGATCGTCTGGATGTATCGGAATCTGAAAGAAACCACTATAGCCGTCAAGGTAGCAAAAATGTGAATGTTGCGCTAACCTTTCAAGCATTTGATCAATGAATGGTAATGGGAAATGATCCTTCCGCGTTGCGTTGTTGAGCTTGCGGTAGTCTATGCACATCCGCCATCCAGTCACGGTTCGGGTAGGAATGAGTTCGTTGTTCTTGTTGGTGATGACCGTCATTCCTCCCTTCTTTGGAACTACTTGAACTGGACTCACCCACTTACTATCGGAGATAGGATAGATGATACCTGCATCAAGAAGTTTAAGAATTTCCTTCTTGACAACCTCTTTCATGGTCGGATTCAACCGCCTTTGAGGTTGTCTCGAAGTTCTAAAGTCTTCCTCCATTAGTATCTTATGCATGCATAGGGAGGGTTTAATTCCTACTAAGTCCTCGATAGTATAGCCTATAGCTTTCCTATGTTTCTTAAGGACAATCATGAGCTGTTCATGTTCATCTATGCTTAGATCGGAACTAACAATAACCGGAAAGGTCGAATTAGATCCTAGAAAAGCGTACCTTAGATGAGTAGGAAGTGGTTTGAGTTCCATTGCTTTCGGAGCTTCCAACGATCCTTGAGAAGCATCCGACATCTCCTTAGAAGTCTCTAAGGGTGTTGAGTGTGTTGGAGAAGAATCAGAAGAAGTTGAAGAATTGCCTCGATCACTCTCTTCCACGGCCAAAATTACGGGTGGATCTTGTCTTCCACGGCCGTGGTTTAGGACGTGGAAGGGAAATACGGTTGTCACATCTTCTCCACGGCCGTATAATCCCCTGGAATGAGGCACGATTTTGGTTGTGGAATCCACGGTCGTGGAATACAGGGTATGACCGTGGATTCTGACATTCTCAGCCTCATTGTGGAGTTTCTCAAACTCCTCTTCATGCATCTCTTCTTGTGCTTCTAAGGCTTCAATTGCCTTATTGCACTCTTCATCTTCCCCTACATTGGTTAGACTCATAGTGATAACTTTTTGTAAAGTATCGTTAAAGAGAATCGGACTTACCTCCTCTCTAGACAAACCTTCTTCTTCTTGGATATTGTAAATATCCTCATCAAAGATCGGCTCCTTCACTAGAGTGGAAAGAATGAACTCTACCTTCTCTTCTCCTATATCAAAAGCGAGTCTACCATTCTTGCAATCGACTATGCAGCCGGAAGTTGCAAGGAACGGTCTTCCGAGTATGATCGGGACCGGACTATCTGCAGGAATGTCAAGCACGACAAAATCAATGGGAACAAAGAATTTACCTAGCTTGACCAGGACGTCTTCTACAATACCGACGGGGCGAGTGATGGATCGATCCGCCATGTACAACGTCATCTTTACCGGTTTAGGGTCGCCTAAACCGATCTTCCTACACAATGTAAGTGGTATGATGCTCACACTTGCTCCTAAGTCACATAACGCATTGTATGTGACATCTCTCACTCCTATGGGAATGCAAAATGACCCCGGATCCTTCAGCTTTGGGGGCATTTTCTCCTTCATGGTCTTGATGAGATCCGAAGAATCCGAACTCATCTTGACCTCACCGAAGTCCTCTAGCTTCCTCTTGTTGGAGAGGAGCTCCTTCAAGAACTTGCCATAAGCCGGCATACCTACAATAGCATCAATAAATGGTATATTAATATGCAGCTTACTCATGAGTTCTATGAACTTACCGAATTGTTTGTCTAGGCGCGCTCGCGCTCTAGATTGAGGGAATGGTAGGGGAGGTTTGTAAGCTGGAGGAGGAACATAGACATTTTCCTTCTCCTTCCCCTTCTCCTTGTCCTTCTCTACGGGGACTTCAACGAACGTAGGCTGCGGATCAGTGGTTGTCACTCCGCTCCTAGTTGTAATCGCCATCACCCTTCCCTTAGGGTTGTCCTCCGTCTTTCCTGGAAGCTTCCCTTGATTCCTAGGAACTTCCTCCGCGTGGTTGAACATTTGGTTTTCCAAAATTTTTTGAGCTTTGGCAACCTTAGAAACTTGATCATCAACCTTGATGAGGCGGTTCTCCAACCCTTGAAGCTTTCCCAAAATTGTTTCCAATATGGGATCGGGCTTCTCCTTTCCCGAAGTGTTTCCTCCATTAGATGATTGCCCCTGGCTTTTCAAAGGAGTAGAGGAAGAGGAAGGTGGAGTTAGTGAATTAGAATTGGAAGGATACGAGTTACCGGAATTTTGTTGATTGGAGCGCCAATTGTTGTTGTTTGAACCCCTATTGTTGTTCCAATCGTTGTTCCGGTTGTTGTTATTTCCATTCCAATTGTTATTCCGGTTGTTGTTCCGGTTATTGATGTTGCCGCCATTGTTGTTGCCCAAATAGCCAACATCCTTCCCTTGTTGCTTTGGGAAGTTGGTCTTGATAGCCTCCTTCAACTCTTTGATCTCATTGTTGAGGGAGAAAATCTGATTTTGAGCTTCATGTGTGAGCTTTGCTCCTTGCTCCACACGATTTCCCTCCACTTTCCGGTGGGAATACTTCTCTATGACTCTTGCTTGCTTCTCAATGAAGTCTCAAGCGTCATCTTCTCTCATGTCCATGAACGTTCCACATGAGAGGGATTGGAGGTTGAATTGCGTTCCCGCATCCAACCCCTTGTAGTAGATCTCCAGCAAGGCAAGTTTGGATATGCCATGATGAGGGCAATCCAAGAGCAAATCCTGAAACCTTTCCCAAGATTGAAACAAACTTTCGTTAGGTCTCATGGAAAAAGCGTTAATCTTACCTCTAAGTTCCGCCGTTTTGGATGGCGGAAAGAATTTGGTGAGGAACTCCGCGGAAAGGTCTTCCCACGTGTCTAGTTTCCCACTAGGAAGAGCTTGATACCAAGATAACGCTTTCCCCTTCAAAGAGAAGAAGAAAGGTTTGAGCTTATAGCTGTTGGTAGTAGCGCTCTTTGGTCTCATTGTCTCCATCATACACTCAAAGTTCTGCAAGTGTTGGTGTGGAGATTCAGCGCTTGTCCCGCCAAATTGGTTTTGGCGAATAAGAGTAATGACTTGAGGGTTGAAGCTAAACCCTTGCACATCTTCAGCATCGAAGTTCACGCCCAAGCGGCGTGGTTGTTGTGTTGGATCCATCCGTTAGCCAAGAGTTCTTGGCTCATTATCTACACGTTCGATCCTCACGTTCCTAGGTGGAATGCGGCGATTAGCAGCTCCTTGTGGATGGAAAGGATTCACATTGATCGTGGGATCAATCTCCTCTAGCGGTGGCATGGAAGAATCACTATCGTCGGCGGACGAGTGACCTTTTCTTCTAGACCTTGATGCTTTCCTTGAGGATTTCTTGCTTCCCTTATTCTTAAGGTCGCTCATCTCTACCCTCATCTGGAAGATCATGTCTTGTAGATTGTTAACTTGAGATTGATGACGATCCATCTCATCCTGGCGGAGGGTCTCATTCCATTGGAGTTGAGCTTCCTTCTCTGCCAACTCCGCTTGAAGATCGCGTTCGTGTCCTTCAGCCATCTTCTTTTCCTTGCGCTTTTGCCTTAAAGTTTTCTCTAGCTCTAGATCAAGAGGCAAGAGATCTTCGGTATTCCTAGACCTGCGCATGCACTCGAAGTAATATCAAATAACGAGAGCAAGCTCCCAAGCTTGACAACCGGCTACCAAATTCGGCCGAAACCAAATCCCCGGCAACGGCGCCAAAAACTTTTTCGCTCCTAGAGGTGTGTGCAAATAAGTTTTAAATTTATAAAACTAGAATCAAGCAAGCGAACCCGCAGTGTACGGATCGACGTAGTTAAGCAAGAATTCCAGAGTATCGAACACAGGGATTTGGGTGGGAACAAATTCAATTGCAGGTTATCAAGCGAGTAAATATGAGAGTTTTGCAAATATTGGGAAAACAACAATCCTAAAGATCCAAGTATCCAGCTGTGGCAATCGATTCAAGATATACTAATGATATAAAGACAGAGTTGAGATATGCAAAGGTATGCTAATGTAAGGTAATCGTACGGTGAAGTTCCAAAAAACCTTATATGACTAACCTACAAGACACTCTCTATACAGGTTGTTGAGGCTTCAATATAGAAAGGTTCTAAAGGCAAGAATTAATGTCAAATACCCAAACTTGTAATCCAAGGATCAAGACTAACTTAGCCGATTATGGTTATGATACTCACAATCGAGGTAGAGGTTGTTGAGGCTTCACTACCACTTAGAAAAGGCAAGCCTAAACTAAGTTAAAGCAAATCTTTAACTTTGGATTAAAGTAAAAGCAGGTTCGTAAACTTAAGGGAAATTACGGGCAGATCTTGAGACTCCACGGCCGTGGATCTCAAGAACAAACCGTAATTTAGGGTTTGTCGACGATTCTCTCTAACTCTCAGGGTCTAATCTGTTTACGATCGATCTATCATCATCTAAGCCACAACTATCAACCCTTCACCTTAGAATTGTTAAGGGTTTTTAGCCAATAATCATCATGTTGATATCAATTCAAGAATTAAAAGATAGAAAGATAAAAACTTCCGAAAACTTTCAATAAACTTCGAACCAATCTCAAAGTCACAACCAAGAACAAGTATTGTCAATGGATTCAGAATAAAGCAACCAATCACAATCTTAGGAAAGAAAGGGAAACGGGATGTCAATCCGTTTTCCAAATCAAACCTAAACAAGAAGAGAGGTCTTCTTGCAACAATCTTCCGAAAGCTTCGATCTTCCACCAATCCGGAGATCTCAACAGCAATCTCCACTAAAAGTGCTAGATTAGGGCAATTCCCAAACGCGAACTTCGATCTCCAATGAGATGTCAATACTTCCAAGCGAGGGCTAAGGCGTCGATCAATGCCGCTAAGCAAGGATGTAAGCGTGGATTACCAAAAATCCCTAAGCGACCTTGACGGAATCTTGCTTTGTCCGTCTTTTTATAGGGCAAGATAAAATATCGGCTCGGCCCAATCTTCAAAAGATCGTGGCTTCAAAGTGTGGCGAAAAGATCGCCAAGATCACGGTCGTGGAAGTTTCCACGACCGTAATTTAGAGCGTGGATTGTGTCACGGTTTGGACCATATGTTCCACGGCCGTAATAGTTACTGGAATGCATCACGCCTCTCTTTGCAGGGTTCCACGGCCGTGGAACTAAACGTGGTTTGTAGTACGTCCGTATTTTAGAGCATGGATTAGGGCAAGAACGTGATTCTTCCCTAGCCTCGTGCATTCCTCAAGTTGAACTTCAATTTGCTCCTTAGAATGCCCTCAATCCATGGACATATTCAATCAACTCTTCTTTGCTCGATTTCGTTCGGAAATGACTCTCAATCACCTATATTTCAACATAAATCTAGTGTAGACATCCATATCGACAATATAGGCAATACTAGCTCACATATGCAACAAAGCTCAATCAAAGACCATCAATATGAATCAAATACGTTTAGAAAACGTGCCTAAAGTATCACAATATTTCATGCTAACAACTGCGCCACCCTCTTAGCTGCTACCATGAGCAAGCTAAAGAACAAGAGGGCGGGCAACATTGGATATGGTGGGATAGTCACCCACCTTGCTAGGATGTTAGGGGTAGATTTTTCTGCATGTACACGTATTCCTGCCGTACCCCTAGGACTTCAGGCCTTCATGACTAGAGGTCTCATCTTCCCTACCCATAGAGGTCCACCTTATGCAGCTATGCCATGGGAGAGTAGGACGGGGAGGGGCATTGAGTAGCTCCCGGAGTATTCCATTATGGTTGGACGCCATAATTGGAAGGAGACGTTCGCTGCTATGCATGCGAACAGGATTGCAGCCCCTCCATATGTCCCACCACCACCAGTAGTTGAGGAGGAGATGAGAGATCCCTATAAGGGAGGAGGAGGAGCCGAGCAGGATTTCGGCACGTTTCCGGATCAGCTGGATGTGGTCCCTGACATGCCTAGACGTTCTCCATGCCCCGCTAGAGCTTCAGGTTCATCTTCTCGCCGAGCCAGCGTGAGCGAGAGGCCCACTTGGATGGAGACTCCTCCTGCATGGTACGGAGCTCCACCTCCATGGTCTGCACAGGCACCGCCACCACCACCAGCTCCAGCACCGTCAGATGCACCGGGGTGGTATAGCCAGGCTCCTGGTTGGTATGAGCAGATACTAGAGTGGGCTACTAGCCTTTCTGATAGAGTGGGAGCATTGGAGATCCGAGCTGACGCGAGAGATGGACGCATGGATGACCTCGACCATATGATGAGGGATGTCTACCGCCAGCAGTTCGGGCGGTACTACGATCCTAGCTTCTCTCCATTCCCGCCTCCACCGCAGTGATGACTTGCAAGACCGACAGTTTAGCTGCTCCACCGTCATTTTGTGAGTTCTTTTTCTTTCTTTCTTTTCTTCTTTTTCTTTTATTTGAACATTAGGGACAATGTTTGTTCCAAGTATGGGGTGGGGTGTGACTAAAAGTTTGTAATAACTCTTACTCACTTTGATTTCTTCTATTGAGACTATCTTGCATGTTCATTATATTGTTGCACGTTTCATTATTGCATTGCATGAAAAAGAGTTTGAAAAACCCATAAAAATTGAAAAATTTTGTGCTTCTAAGGATAGAGATGATTTCTATGATAATTGTTACTTGTGAATTGAGTTTGATGACAATTGCATGCTTAAACGAATATTGAATTGAAAAGAAATTGAATGAGTTGACTATACCTCTTTTGCAAATTTCATAATGTGATGAATGTTACTTAAATCATGTTGAGATATTAAGGTTGAAATCACACTATAGGTTCTTATACTTCTTGTTGAGATGATTAAGGCAATTCGATTTTCTTTCTTCTTTCTTTGATCATTTAGCCCCTCATTGAAATATTGACCTCCTTTACCTATCCGGGAGTTTGGAGGAGTTGAATGAAAAAGGCCTGTATGATGTGGGAGGGCCATGAAAGCAATACTTTGCATTCAAAGGAATAGAAAGAAATTGTAGGTTTGGGGAAGTCAATCATGATGATGAGTAACTCGGCACCATTCACATAGCCGGGCGTTTGTGTCTTGCCAAAGTCAGATTGAGCGATATTCCTAGCGGATTATGGTATGTGTGCTAAGGGTTTGAGGCATCTCTTAAAAATTGAGAAACGCCAATCTCCTAGGCTTCGGTTTTTGTGCACCTCTATCCATAACTCCAAAAGTAAAGTCGAAAAATGAAAAGAAGAGAGCGAAGCTCTAAGTTGAAAGTGTTGCGGAAACCGCAAGAGAAAAAGAAAAGAGTAGTTGTCCACTTTCCCGGATTCATGCACCACATTCCTTAAAGTTTCCTTCCCTTTCCACATTCTAGACCTTTTTCTTTGAAAGTCCTTAAGATCAAAAGAATGTTATATGACTTGGTGATCTAAATTGAAGTTTCTTATGATTGATTTTGATAATGTTTGAAGGTTATGATGTTTACATGGAAGTTTGATTAATTCATAAGTTTTCTTTACTCTTTACTCTTTGATTAAGTGTATGAAAGTCTTGTAAACGATTGAAGCGAGATTTGAGAATGATCTATTGATTAGAAGGCACATTCATCCAAAAGAAGTTTTGCTTTGAGAAGGTACACATATTTCATCCTAACTTGTGTTTTAAGAGCTTTTGAAAGACCTTGCTTAGGGACAAGCAAGTGGCAAGTATGGGGTTATTTGTTAGCATGAAATATTGTGATATTTTAGGCACGTTTTCTAAGTGTATTTCATTCATATTGATAGTCATTGATTAAGTATTAATACATTTGTGAGCTAGTTTGTCTATAATATCGATATAGAGATCTACACAAGCTTTATGTTGATTGTAGGCAATTAAGAGCTATTTCCGAACGGAATTGAGCAAGGATGGAGTTTGATTGAGCATGTCCAAGGATTGGGACATTCCTAGGAGCTAAGGAAGTGCCAACTTGAAGAATGCACGAGACTAAGGAAGAATCACGTTCTAGCCCTAAACCACGCTCTAAAATACGGCCGTACTACTTTCCACGTTCAAGTCCACGGCCGTGGAACCATGGCAAGGGAAGTGTGGTTCATTCCAGCAACTTCTACGGTCGTGGAGGAGTTGTGTCAAACCGTGATGATTTCCACGCTCTAAATTACGGCCGTGGAACCCTTCCACGACCGTGATCTTGGCGATCTTTTTCGCCATACTTTAAGCCACGATCTCCTACGCAATTGGGCCGGGACGATATTTTATCTTACACTATAAAAGGATGGATGAAGAGAGATTCCGTCATCTCTGCTTAGACGCACCTTCGCTTACGCATAGACGCATCTTACGCTTACACTTGGATTTGCCCTAATTTTGCATTTGGCGGAGATTGTGTTTGAGAGATTTTTGCGCTTTGTCATTGGGATTTCCGGATTGACGGAAGATTGAAGATTCGGAAGATTGTTCGCAAGGAGATTTCGCTTCTTGCTTAGGTTTGATTTAGAAGACGGATTGACATCCCGTTCTTCCTTCTTATCTAAGATTGTGATTGTTTGTGTTGTTCTGAATCTATTGACGATATTGTTCTTGATTTGTGGATTTGAAATTGATTTGAAAGTTATTGAAAGTTTTCGGAAGTTTCCATCTTTTATCCTTTCAAACCTTGAATTTGATATCAATATGACTATTGTTGGCTAAAACCCTTTAACAATTCTAAGGTGAAGGTTGATAGTTGTGGCTTAGATGATGATAGATCGATCGTAAACAGATTGGACCCTGAGAGTTAGAGAGAATCGCCGACAACCGTAATCCACGGTCTGTTCTTGAGCTTCCACGGCCGTGGAACTCAAGAACTACCCGTAATTTTGTGTTAGTTTACGAACTTGCTTTTACTTTAATCCAAAGTTAAAGATTTGCTTTAACTTAGTCTTGGCTTGCCTTTTCTAGGTGGTAGTGAAGCCTCAACAACCTCTACCTCGATTGTGAGTGTCACAACCTTAATCGGTTTAGTTAGTCTTGATCCTTGGATTACAAGTTTGGGTATTTGACATTAATTCTTACCTTTAGAACCTTTCTATACTGAAACCTCAACAACCTTTATAGAGAGTGTCTTCTAGGTGAGTCATATAAGGTTTTTGGAACTTCACCGTACGATTACCTTACATTAGCATACCTTCGCATACCTTAACTCTGTCCTTATATCATTAGTATATCTTGAATCGATTGTCACAGCTGGATATTTGGATCTTTAGGATTGTTGTTTTCCCAATAATTCGAAAAGCTCTTACATTTACTCGCTTGATAATCTATAACTGAATTTGTTCCCCCCAAATCCCTGTGTTCGATACTCTGGAATTCTTGCTCAACTATATCGATCCGTACACTACGGGTTCGCTTGCTTGATTTCTAGTTTTATAAATTTAAATCTTATTTGCACGCACGCTAGGTGGCGAACACAGACCCTTACAGCCGCCCCAGCGGGTGACACTTTACTCCGGAGCGCTCAGCAGCGCCTTCGCCAGCGCCAACTACGAAGACTGTCACCGCCCCAGCGCCCCTGCGCCTCTGCCTGCGCCTCAACCTGAGAGCTGGAAGATGAGGAGTCTGTGTCACCGGCCCTGCGTCGGCACTAAGGCGCCCCTACACCTTGGCATCAATAACGGCAAGCAGTTGAAGAGTCAGACGGTTGGAAGAGCATTAAAGATCCGCCCCTGCGGAATAGTCTGGCTGCTCCTGCGGCCACGAAGAAGTCCAAGCGATTCTGCCTAAACCGCCCCTGCGGTTCCTGAAGGCCGCCCCTGCGGTGTAACACCATAAGCTTTACTCCGGCTGTTTACATCACATTTATGGCATTAAAGGTGGCTGTTGAAGGCCGGCCATTTACTCCTACTTAAGTGTCTTTTGTAGTATAAATAGCCCTTGGCTGATTGCTAGAATCATCCATGCTTTTCCACACAAAAATCTATTTTAGACTTGAGTTTTCCATTGTAATGAGTTGCTAACTCCCTTGCTACATTGGGTTGGTTTGAAGCTGCATTGTTACTTTGGTTGTAAGTTCTTTTTAATATAAGTTTCTATTCAGTAATGCTTTGTGTTTCCTTGATCTCCATTGTCTACTTGCATGTTTACTATTACTTGAGATTGATCACCTTAGGTTTTAAAGTGCATGCAAAATAACTAGGATTAATAGGTTCCGGGTTCGGGTCTTTAATCTAGTAGCTACTTTAAGTGATAACGGGTTGTAATTACTCAAAGAAAAGGAACACAAATATAAAGATTAGTTTAACGGTTTTAATCTTCTCTTTATATCCCTTAGTCTTTGTTTGAAAGCTAACTAGTTATTTGTTCTTGTAGGTTTACGGAACACTAACCTATTAAGTTGTGTTGATGCCGGTTGGCTCAACACATATATACGATCGAGACGGGAGATTACTTAAAAATTTATAAAAGGAACACACCAAAGTAGCAATTGCATGCTTAGAATCAACCTAGTGTAGATTCACCTATTATTGTCTTACTTGTCGTGTTAATTGTTTTCTTAAGTTTTTGTGCACACCAATTCAACCAACCCCCCCCCCCCCCCTTTGTTACTTGTCACTATAATCGACAATTGCATTTAAAACAACTTAACTCTCTTGGGTTCGACCCTTACTTATCCACTATACTTGTTCTTAGTGCTAAGTCGGGATTTACTTTTGATTGGGTATAGACGACCATAGCAATACCTTCAGTCACTTATCATGTTTATAATTGACGTACCAAAATCGTTGAGGAAAGTATTCATGTTATATTTTTTGAAAGCAATGATGGTACTTTGAGTGAAAGTTTTACAGATCTTAATCTGAATCAACATGGAGATCATAATTCTGATGGAGAAGAAGATCTTAAAGCTCAAGAAAAGAATATGCAAGAAAAGATTCAAGATACCGGAGAACAATCTCAAGACCTTGAAACACATCTTCAAGACCTTGAAACAGAAAATTGCGATGTCAGAAGTCAATTTCAAGGCCTTGAAACTCAACTTTAAGGCCTTGATATAGGATTCAACGGCAATACTCCAGCGGTACCTGAATCTAGTCGAGCAAATGAACCCCAATTTTCAGGATCTGCTCCATCTTACAAAAGGAGAAAGTTTCAGCATTCTTCATACCATCCACCAGAGAATGTGATCTCAGATCCAAACGCCAGAGTTCAAACCCAATCTAGGGTTAATAACTTATGTGCTTTCTCGGCATTCGTGTCTCTTATTGAGCTCAAGAACTATGTTCAAGCTCTTCAAGAACCCGATCGGATCATGGCCATGCAAAATGAACTAAATGAGTTCAAGAGAAACAATGTTTGGACCCTCACGTCCAGACCTAAGCAACAATCCGTCATTGGCACAAAATAGGTATTTCGAAACAAGATGGATGAAAATGGAAAGGTTATTCGAAACAAAGCACGACTTGTAGCTCAAAACTATAACCAAAAAGAAGGTATTGATTATGAGGAGACTTTTGCTCCGGTTGTCAGGTTAGAACCCATACGCATGCTACTTGCTTTTGCATCCTTCATGAACATAAAGCCTTTTCAAATGGATGTTAAATGTGCTTTTCTAAATGGCTTCTTAGAAGAAGAAGTCTACGTTGCTCAACCTCCTAGTTTTAAAAATGATGAATTTTCGGATTATGTTTTTAAATTGGAACAAAGCTCTTTATGGTCGTAAACAAGCTCTTTGAGCTTGGTATGAAAGATTTTCCAAGTATATCCTTGAAAATAATTTCAAAAGAGGTTTGATTGACAAAACTTTATTTATCAAAACTAGAAGCAACGGTATTTTAGTAGTGTAAATCTATGTTGATGATAAATTATTTGGTGCTACTAAAGATTCTCTATGCAAGGAATTTTCATATATTATGTGTAGGGAATTCGAGATGAGTTTAATGGGAGAGTTAAATTTCTTTTTTGGACTTCAACTCACACAAGCAAAGAAAGGAGTTTTTCTTAATCAAAGCAAGTATACCAAGGACTTGCTTAAGAAGTATAAAATGGATCAATCCAAGGTAGAAAAAACTCCTATGAGTTCCACACTTTCACTTGATCAAGACAAGGACGGTAAAAGTGTTGTTCAAAAGAAGTATTGAGGTATGATCGGTTCTTTATATATCTAACCGCTAGTTGACCTGACATTATGTTTAGTGCGTGCATGTGTGCAAGATTTTAAGATCCTAAAGAGTCACACTTGATAGCTGTGAAAAGGATATTTCGGTATCTCAATGGCACTAAGGATTTAGGGTTATGGTATCCACGTCAAAGCTCGTTTCACCTCGTTGGTTATTCAGATGCTGACTTTGTAAGCTATAAGGTCGATAGAAAAAGCACTTCTAGATGTTGCCAATTCTTATGGTCATACTAATGAGTTGGCACTCCAAGAAGCAAAATTATGTCGCCCTATCCACATCTGAAGCCGAATATATAGCTGTGGGAGCCTATTGTGCATAAATTCTATGGGTACCTCAACAACTTCGTGATCTTGGATTTGATCTCAAAGGTATACCTATTAAATGTGATAATACTAATGTTAATTTGATTACTAAAAATCCTATGTAGCATTCAAGAACCAAGCACATCGATGTTAGACATCACTTCATATGTGATCATGTTGAGAAAGGTGATGTTTCGATATCTTTTATATCGACTAACTTGCAGCTTGCAGATATATTTACTAATTCTCTACCTGAAGATCGATTCAATTTTATAAGATTAGAGTTTGGTATGTTAAACAAGGAAGCATTAATTTAGGTGGAGTAAATCGTTTTATTTTCTCCTTATAATGCAGCCCACTTTTCCATTTCAAGGCCGTGAAATACAATTTAAGGGCTTTGAAACGAAATTCAAGGGCCACATTGAAAATCACGGATCAGTTTATTGGTTAATATATTTTTAGATATTTGATCATTAAATTATTTTAAAGAAAGATTTTTA